>HG992011.1:7500000-10000000 GCA_905220435.1 Amphipyra tragopoginis | reverse complement strand
GGCTCGGAGGCACAGAAGGAAGATGCCTCGCTTATATGGAACCCTGGTACCTACCGCTCGGGTTATATACTTTTTTAGGGTCGGTCAGACCCTTTGAGGCCTTTCTCACGAGTTAGGGACCTACATATTCCCTTTTCAGGGCCCTTGTTGACCTTTGTAGGTTTAGGCCGCGTTGTTTCGTCCTTTATATTATATAAAAGTTTCAGATTTCTCTTAGTGAGGGACGCTGTTAGCTGTCTGTGAATTTCCACTATTATTATGGTGTTAGACTTAATTGCGTTTGTATATAGAATCTTGTTTTTTATAAGGTCAACATAGTAAAAAATATTCGGTATTAACCAAGGATCGCTCGCAACTTCACCCTTGAAATCTTTATAAATTAATGAGACAAATTGCAACTCGAAAATAGACACAACTTGTTGAATGTTTAAAAGAAACATCAATTAATTTTGATTTACTTCACGTAGACAAACTCAATAAGATCGAAGTTTATGCCACTTGCTTATTACCTCATTACCCAATGAATTATTCTAGTATTACATGTCAATCAAACGAACATATAATTAATTATTAATGACTATTATTAAATTATTTGCTTTTTTAGCCGTAGGTTTTCCTACACTACAATAAATATTCCATATTGATGATTATTTTTCTATCTACGCGGGTTCCATATCTTTAAACATAGCAATATTTTTACTTTACGGTACTAGGAGCATAGCGAGCGAAGGCGGTGTGTGGTCACTGCTTAATAATTCCTTCGACAGTTTGACAAGCGAACACACAGTGGGGTTTCTCGCTCCATTGATGTGAATTGTGACGTGTCATTGAAGCGGCGTTCGGCGAGGGTGCAGTGGCGAAGACTCGACTTTGCTTACGGGTTCGATTTTCAAATCGGAGGGCCGTATTCAAAAATGTTCAAAATATTGTTCCGATCTAATCTCAATGGCGCAAATGCCACAAATGGTATTTTCCTACACAAACAAACAACGTCAAATAGAATTCATATTGTAATGAGATCTAAAATAGATCGTAATTTAATCGAAGCCAAAAAGGTATTCTCATAACATTCTGTACTGACACTACTCCTTAAATAAACTTGAAAACTGAGATTGAAATGAGTAGACTAGATGTGCAGTTTTTTTTTTTGTAATTTTTTAATTTTACTTCTGTTCAGTCATAATTAGAAAGCCAATTCTCGTAATTTAAGTAAACTATGACAGTTTACTTAAATTACGAGAATTGGCTTTCTGGATATTTTTTGTCTGTGTTATGATGAATTTTGCTGCATATAGGAAAGTCTTAGATGAAGATTTAAGTGCATTCATAATTATATTAAGTAATGTTTTCTTGGGACAAGTTTCATCATTATTTCGGGGTCTTCGGTAATTCACCCCCCCCCCCCATTCGTGGGTGTAATATAGCGACTCAGAGGTTGTATTGTGTACATTTTTTTTTTTTTTTTTTTTTATGGGATGAAAGTGAGCAGCAGCGTCCTCCTGTCTGCTTATGACGACATATTGCGATCACCAATTCACGATTACCAACCGCGGTGATTAAGGACAATTAACGTTATGACCGTTCATTGGTAGGCTCGTGTTCAGCAGTGGACATAATGGGGTAAGGCCATCTGCAAACCTTGGTCCCAACGCTAGCTCCAATGTTCGCCCAACGTGTGGATCGAGAAAATTGCATTGGTCCTAACACTTGCCAACTTTGGGAGATGGCCGATCTGTGTCGGGTTTTCAAAGAAAATACGCGCCAACTTACGATTCAAGTAGTTGGTACAAAATAATCAATGTTGTTTAATAAAATGTGTGGAAAACGACGACACGTTTGATGTAGTGGCTAAGTGATTGGCTTCTGCGCTACGGGTCGTGGGTTCGATACCCACACGGAACAAAAATTTGTATGGCCTACAGATGGTTGTTTCGGGTCTGGGCGTTTGTGTAAGTGAAATTTGTGTCTGTAAACGCACCCACGATACAAGAGAAATCTTAGTGTGGGGCAAAGTTTTCAAAAAAAAAAGCTGTTATTTTTTACGTATTCAGAGTTAGTCCCATAATAAAAGTTGTTCAGAACTATGAGCAGGATTCATGGTTTTCGAATGTAAAGCGATTAACCAGTCATGCTGTAAATTCTTCAAAATAAAATAAATAAAATGTACAAGTGTCACCCTGTACACCAATTCTTTTTTATGTTTTTATTTCATCGTAATTGTCGACACCCTAATAACGTATCGATATTTATTTTACAACACTAATGATTTGTTGACAGCGCAGGGGAGGACTTTGCCCAGGTGCGGAATCACAGGCTTACAACATGTTTTATTTTTCAATCATTTTCGGAAATATATGATTTGAATTGATTGAAAAATGACAGAGATATATCACTCTGGAGTGCTTTTCTAGAATCGATTTAATCGTTTTTTGTTTGTAATTTCATGATGGCGATAATTTTGGGGAAATATTGGAAAAAAAGTTGGAAAAACTAGAAATATTAGAGCAAATATGTTTTATGAACGTTACAAATTACGCACGTACCTACAAATTCTAATACAAAGTCCAATTTTAAGCCATTTAAGGCGGCTCAAAAAATCGCTCTTTTTACGTGCTGTTTAAAGGAACAACGCCGATAGGCGTCGGACGCATCTCATATTGAAACACTTTAACGCCGATCGGGGTTTTCCGCACAGTGAGTCTTTTGTTATTTTTCTAAAATCATCAATTACAGAAACTGTGACTATAATGCTGTTGTATGTATGTAAAACTGCACATATGCATAATGCTGAGCGATAGCCGTTTTGCGTGGATGTGACGCATGTTTCCCTCAACCTTCTTATTTTTTGGTTTGTGTGTTTTCATTTTCTTTTTGCGTCATGTTTACCGCAAATAAACGTATTTTCTTTCTTACATATAAAAAGTATATCCCTTTAAAATAAAATTTGGCCAAGTTATGGCCAAAATATAATTTACGCCGATCGGCGTCATCCGCCTATGAATGACAATTAAAATTACGCCGATATGCGTGCACCGCAACGAATGGGTTAAGGTTCCGTTCTTCAGTAAAACAACTCTAAAAACGGAACCCTCGTAAGAATACTCAACGTGTCCGTCTGTCGCAGCCATTTTTTTTTCTTTTTCGCATTGCAGTCTGCGTGTGACCTTTATTGCTTCGTCGGACAAGTTGCCAAGCTAGCTTGCTCTAGGGTCTCGGATTATGTCGTGTGTCAAACAAGAGTGATTCGACTAAATCCGTGTCTGTGGCATGTCTTGTCACAGTGCGTGGTAGTCTGCTGGTCCTTTCAAAATATACCGGATCTAAGGGATGGTATGTACATACCTAAAGTGAAACAGCAAGTTTAGTCAATTATTTTGAATTGAAAATAAGAAGAAAATTGACGCGGAAAATGGCGAGTTTCCCGAAATGTTTTTTCAATAATTTTATATTTGTTTCATGTAAAATAACTTCTTCTATTAGGATTAAGCAGACAGTATTACGCAATATAACCGATTAAAAAAAAAAAAAAAACTCTGACACTTCGGGAATGCTTTCCACTGATTTTTAATTCAAAATAATAGGCATTCACTTTATAAATTTTCGATAACTTGTTCCCTACACTGCTTAAATACAATAAAAATTGGCAAATTAGAAGAAATTTCCAGTATACTCGAAAAATTCCGGGAATAAATTTCCATTATAATTCGGAATAATAGGTTGAATTCACTGGTTCAGTTTTAGGTACACCGTCCCTTAGACCCGGTAAGATATAACTGAGGATATCAGACGGATGAGAAGTAGAAGTACACTGATCATCATTCACGTCTATAAAAAAACTGTTTTTCTTAAATAAATAAAAAAAACAATTTGTTATTTCCTAGAAAACAATATTTTCTATTTCTGGCACTTTAGATTTTGGGTACAAAATGTTTGAATCCTGAATAATCTCTTTTCGGAACCGAACCGCAAACCTTTAAGAAAGGCTGATTTTGACAATAGGCCGGTAAAACTCGTTAGCTGAAGCAGTAAGCATAAGTTCGGTGTGAAATATGTAGCCGATACCGCTTTAAAACTTTTAAACACATTTTGCGTAGTTTGAGTATAGTAAGAACGTTGAAGTAAATCTGGTCCTTCGGTACAGGAGTCGATAATTATGTGTACTTAAACAAGTATTTTTTAAATTACTTATTAAACCTTAAATAGGCGAAGGAAATATAATTCCGACCAACTTTTTGGACCATGTCGCGAAAACCTCGTTGTTATATTATTATTTTTAAACCTGGCAATTTTTTCTTTACCATTTTCTTTTTTTTTTGAAAATAGAAATGACACATAAAATACTTCTATTATTGATTTTTTTAAAAGTTGCCAAATTGTTTGCCATTTACTTTTTCTTAAAACCTTACGCCCAATAAGGGTTATGTAATTTGTGAGTTTTTGAAACTACATTTCAATTCAGATTTTGGTCTTCATAGAAAAATCGCAGAAAAACAGAAATACTAGCTGATTTTTGGGGTAGATTGCAGGAATGTTTAAGATGTCAAACTAACATCGTAAAGGGGAAGCTACATCTTATATCAGGGATAATAAAAACTTTTGAAATAAAAATGTCACATCTATAAGTTGGAAGTTTGTAGTGAAAATTAAAAATAAAACGAGTTAAGTACTTTATCACCGAATATATTCCACTTGAGGAGACTGTTACCAATTTTCTTTATCAGAAAAACACGACAGAATTTAATTCAGCCTCCTTAGATATTATCTACATTTGACATTTCGACTCTGAGATTACAAACCAACTTTGCCAAGTCAGTAAGCGCGCCACCAACTTACTAAGGATTATACTACTTTAATATAGCGTTGCGACCGTGTGTACCTCCCTTAAGTGCCACTGTCACGAGCCAAAAGGCGAACAAAGTAGCAGAGGCAGTTCCCTCCTACACGAAGTATAGCCTCCGCGCGCCACGGGGGTAAACTTTGATACCCCAAAACCTCCACCCTGCTATGCCACCCTAGTACCCAGCCCACCCACAGCGGGGCTTTGAGGACGTCTTTGAGCCGAACTTTAGCGGGAAAACCCCAAAATTCAAGTTGGCCCACGTTCCCGATTACGAGTTGGCGATATCTTTGAAAGGGGAATGCCAAGATTTCCTTTACGACTCGGCCAGAAAGAACAAGAATGAAACATATCTTATTAAAAAGGGCAAATATTGTAGAATGTATTACAATAACAACATTTCCGCTGGAAGTACACCAAGAAAAGTTATAGGTCGATAAAGTTGACCTTAATAGTAGATTTTTAACTTAGGGAAGAAAAGTAATTCGAAAATCGAACTAACACTTTCTTTATACTCGTCTACATTTTCATGACTAATTTTTTTAATCCTTGTCATATTGATAGACCTTCAATATTTTTGTAAAAATCTTAATATTATTGTTTGATTAAAGCATTTAATTATGTAAATAACAAAATTAAACCATTTTTGGTCAGAATAATACCTAAATAACCAAACCAAAACCAAGTCAAAATAAATATTATATTATTTTGAATTTGGCGTTTATTGACGTTACCATGGCAACGATGATAAACCATGCATGTCATAATACGAAATTATAAAAAAAATCATACTTTTACTAAACAAAGTATTTTATTTACCAAAATCTTGCCCAACCGGAATTCATAATATTGTATTCACGATAAGGAATAGTTACATTTAATATGGTTTCTCACTTAGATACAGATACTTACTTTGTCGCATAATTAATCGTAAGAAACAAGTGGAAGTTATTTTAATTGTGACAAAGGTGTTGTCGCCATTAAAATAAAATCATAACAATATTCGATTTTAAACGTAATCGATTATCAAGTACCTATGCATATCATCGAATGGAATATAAAATAAAAAAAGAAATATAGGCACTTATTTCGCTACATAAATAGTTGATAGTAATAATAGCATGTTTGTAAATTATTTCATAATATTACAAAATATTAATTTTAAATTAATATACCTAAATCAAAGAGATTAATTAAATATGTTAACTAACACTTGAAAGTGTTTGGTGTTATTTATTTTGTTTCGTATAAGAAAAGTAGCCCGTTTAAGATAAATCACAACAATAGTGACAAACGTGTTGTGTTATAGTGGTTACTAGGATTATTCGTAACAGCTTATTACTAATAAAGCTTAGTACTATAATTTATAGCTAATAATGGAAGAGCACAATTCACTTAACACATTATTCAAAAAAGAAAACGTGAATAAAAAATAAATACTTGTGTAAATAAAATAAATAAATAACATGATATTACTGTGATATAATTATTTACAATTACATTATTGTTTCATAGTTGTAATCGATTTATAAATGTAATTTTAGTATCGATATAATTTTATTTTTAATCTGTGTAACATTTCTATTTGTAGTTGTAGATAGATAAAAAGCGTTGAAACTTACTAACCAAAACATTGAAATACTATTTAAAATGACTATCTGACGGTGTACTTCTCCAGACTTTATTTATATTACATAAATCTTACAAAAAATAAACGCGAATTATCAAAATTACGGCATGTCAGTTCATACTACTTTGTAATGGCCGGATCTTGGCATTCCCCTTTTCTGGTCTCCTGGTACGTCGGACGGCTTGTTTTCGAATTTTTCAGATGCGGGTAGATTGGGTAAGCTGATTTTCGGGAAATTCGCCTGTGGTGTAAATATTTATTTACTCTTTAGAAAAAAATGTACCTAAGTAGTAATCCGTTTTCCATTTTATTTTCAAACGTAGCGGGATAAAGAAAAATGTCGTTAAAATTAAATTCTTAACGAATTAATAAGTTAATAAGGCTGCCTTTACACTGTGGCCAAAATAATAAATGATTATTGATTGTGTCGAGAAACAAACACTTCTTCTTCCGACTATTAAACATTTTGAATATTCAAAACTACAAAAACTCACAAAATATGTGAATGTCAATTGTTTAATTATACGATGTATGCATATTGGCCGTGATTTCCCCGAAAGTAACGACGGAGGGGAAAACCCTACCACGATTCAGTCTTAAAATAATCAAAGGAGTTTTCTCAAGTGTCAAATAAAAGACATCAACGTGCGATTTAAAAGTTTTTTTGAATTTTTACTTCCTTAACTTTTCAAGCAAAACTTTTATTGTGTAACATAATTTTTCCTTTTGTATCATTTTTTTGTATAAAACAATGAGTTTTACTGTTTTTTTACATGTTTCTTGTCAATTATCTCGACTTGCAAGGACCGTTTGTTTACTTTTAATAATTTTCTACGGCGTAATAACGGTTTTTTTAAACTGTGGAATACATACCGTAAAAATTGTTTTTGTGTTTAAAATCAAGTTCATCAGAATTTTAATTTTAGAATGACGACAAACTTATTAAATTAATTTAAACCAATTTTAGTATTTGACTTTATTAATTAGTACATGAATTTGTATTCAAGTTTTATTACAATTCTAATAGTCGCAATATGACCATATAATGCAATTAAGTAATATCTATTTTTTATACATACATAATTTGTAAATATACATAGATAGATACAGATACCAGGAGTTATTTTCAATTCACTCTACCAGGAACGTAGAACGAAAAGGAGGTGTAATTAAAATGTACAAGAAGTACCAGGCGCAAGGTACTATATAAATTACCAGGCGCAAAGGACCACGAAATTACCAGGGTAGTAGAAGCTATAGACGGTATAAACAAGGATAGTATTGCGTGATCGGCCGGTACTAGGCGTAACGTTTATTTCTGGCCGTGATTTTCAGTAGGTGCGGAGTTGAACGCATTGTTTTGTTTTAAGGGCTCTTTCAGTAATTTACTTTTTCGGAGGTTTAACACTATTGCATGGATTGTGGAGCTTGTTTGTGTAGGAAAAACATTGTGTATTTGTATTATTGCCTACTAGCTGAACCGACAGACGTTGTCTTGTCCAAATTTCAATAAATTTGTTTGTGACCATCGTTATGGTCTTCAGTTTATAATAATAATAATATAAACTTTATTTCGGGTGGCATAGACCCATAGAAACCTTAACCTAGTATACGTTTACGAGTTTCCATAATAATGTAATTCAATCATGATTCGAAAGACACGTGGCGCCATCTATTATCGTTATTGTTGTTTTCCTCGGGAACAGTACTTTTTTTTTTCGGGATCATTAGTACCATTGACTTAGAATAAGTATGGACCTCGGGTCATCGCTCAAAAATGTCCGAACCGAATGACTGTTAAAACACAAGAAATTTGAAAAGAGCTACAATTGCGCGCGTCATTCTTCATTTGGGCGAACAAGCAGCTACACCTCAATGTCACATGTCAACAATGCCGTTCTGTGTAGTGAGATCGTGTAAAAACTACTGAAAAAAGTGAAAAAAGTTGATGGTGTATCATATTTTCAGTAGGTATATTATTGTTTTACAATTTTAAAGTATTATTTTGTTAAGGAACATTATATTTTACTTAAAATTGAATTAATTGCAAGAGCAAAACACACAATAATCCAACTAAACAAAAAGTATCTTATTTTCCTTCCTTTGTTTGACCAATTATGTCAACTTCATTTGGTTGGATTACCGTAAGAAACTTGACATATTTGACAGAATTTAGAACAAAGGTTCCAAAGAGTCGTTATTTTTACGCGATGTTTTTGTGTATTGCGATTTTGAACCAATTGCAATTAGTTTTGTTCTATTCATTTAAACAAGTTATTTTTAAACTTGCATTGTATGCAAACATATTATGTACGAAAATATGTATGTTGTCTTTCCGTTTCAAAATTGTATTGGTTTTTCGGTCACTACCAAGTTTCCGATCGAGCTGAAATTTTGCAGGTAGGTATGTGCATATTAGATCATTAAAATGTCAATGAACTAATTTGATGATGGAGCCAAAGATTAGGCAGGCACAGGAACAAATGGTAGGCTCGTCGAGTTTCAGCTCATGTATTTTGTCATTATAAGCACTTTTCATTACATAAATAATGATGTAGGTCCGATGGTAGAGCCGGAAAACGGGCTCTGGAATTTCCTAATGGCAAATAGTGGACACGTGACGTTTGGGCTCGTTTGTTTAGTTATCATGAACTCTTTTAAATACACATGACAAAAGATTGTTTCTTTCAAAAAAAAAAATATGCCTCTGATTTAATTTCAGTTTTTCTCAAAATCAATTAGAGGATGATGATGCTGATGCTGATGGTGATACTTCAGCAAAGGAAGCGAAATCGCGTTTTTGAAAATGACGATGTTGTAATTTTGCAAGAAATGTTCTATGCTCTTTCAGTTGGATTAAATATTTAGCGATCGCAATAAATATAACTAAAAATAAAATCTTTTAATAATTAAGGTTACTCTATTACTCCTATGTTCTCCAAATTTTCGTTTAACATTAGATGATGTTTCGAAATTTGAAAAATTGAGCAGTGCTGTCATGTTTTCGTATGGTAAAAATTGTTGCAAGTAAAATTAGGCACTATGATAACGACATAAGATTTCGTCCATCGTAAATGAGCTTGTTGGTATTTCTAAGTTTATATTATGTCAATTCAGGACACTTTTATCGTGAATTTTGTACTACACTCGTTGTCCATACTTATTCTAAGTCAATGATTAGTACCCTTTATTTTATACAAAAATCCCATTGAAAAAAACATTTTCAGATTTGCCAATTTTCCGTTCAAATTTTCCAGTTTTTCTTTCCATAAACAAATAAATCCCCGTCATTCCAGCCGACCAGCATCAAGTGATGTGCTTACCTAGCATTTAATTTTTATTCAGACATACAGGGTGTACACGAATTCGTGTAATTCCTTCAAACCGCGTGATCTACTGGTGACACTGATTGACCCTGCAAAGGTTTTTTTCAGAATCAACAAAAAAAAGTTTTCAAATATGAACTATGGTATTCTGTATCTGAGTAAGTTTAGCGTCGCAAGTTAACTGACTATGTGGAGCGATATCGCGCTAGTCGTGCCCATCAGCTGTGTCGCCATGTCTTCATTAATTTATGCATGGCAACAAAATTTTCCATCTCATAAAAAAATTTTGGGAAAAAAAAATTTTTTTTTTCATTTTTAATCAATCTAAATCCCGTGCGGGGTTAATCTATACCATTAATAGATCATGTGGTTTAAAGGAAAAACGCGAATTCGTTTACTTTACACCCTGTATAGTTTTTTTTTTTTGCAAAAAGTCTAAATATGATAAGTACTGGTTACCATACCATTTAGAAAGTATATATTTAAGAAATTGACATTATTTTATTCTTGTCATGTAGATATACCTACATCAGAATCTTCAATGTCAAGCTTACTCATTAATTATAACAAAATCTTATCTCAATTAGTTCTGTGTTCTTAATTAACATAATAGTACTTATAAAATAAAATAAATAATTGTAATCTAGTTTCATTCCATAGTTTTTGGTATGAAATATTAATTGGACACAGTTTTAATTGAAGTTACAAGTGCCCGAGATTAATGAATGAATTAAAATGTTTTTTTATGGTATAGTGATACCTTGGTTTATTCAATTTGTCGGTGTTTCAGTACCCTTACTAAGGTGACATGTTTCACCAGTTCTCCATACAAAATAATGTTCTTCAAATGTTCACGCCTCCTTTGAGATTATTTGTGGTCAACAGAGTTTTTAGTGCTCTATACTTATAATTTAAAATGACGAGTGATATGTGTCAAAAAATAAAAAAAAAAACAATAACGTGTGAAACATGGCGTAGTACATTTTTATAGAAATTTATATATAAGCAAATTCAATGTGAAAATACCTTAGTTCGTCAATATAGTTTACAAGTCATTCAGGTGTTTTATTCAGCGGTTCAGAGCAACCCTAGGCCTCAAACATATGGTCCTACGGAGCCGGATCGCCACTGATGGCGCATAGGTGCTGGTGAGGCACCAGAGTGGAGATAGATCAGAGGAGGCCGAGGGCACTCCGTCAGCGGATCCAGCGGGGGTGACCTGAAGTGGATTCGTGAGCGGAAGCGGAGTTCAAAGAGTTCAAGGAGTTCAAAGAGTTCAAAAAGTTCAAGGAGTTCAAAGAGTTCAAAGAGTTCAAGGAGTTCGGGAGTTCAGGGAGTTCGGGAGTTCAGGGAGTTCGGGGAGTTCGGGGAGTTCGGGGAGTTCAGGGAGTTCGGGGAGTTCAAGGAGTTCAAGGTCAAGGAGTTCAGGGAGTTCGGGCAGTTCGGGAGTTCGAGGAGTTCAGGGAGTTCGGGGAGTTCAAGGAGTTCGGGGAGTTCAGGGAGTTCAAGGAGTTCAGGGAGTTCGGGCAGTTCGGGGAGTTCGGGGTGTTCAGGGAGTTCGGGGAGTTCAGGGAGTTCAGGGAGTTCGGGGAGTTCGGGAAGTTCGGGGAGTTCGGGGAGTTCGGGGAGTTCGGGGAGTTCAGGGAGTTCAGGGAGTCCGGGGAGTTCGGGGAGTTCAGGGAGTTCGGGGAGTTCAGGGAGTTCGGGGAGTTCGGGGAGTTCAGGGAGTTCGGGGAGTTCAGGGAGCTCAGGGAGTTCGGGGAGTTCAAGGAGTTCAAGGTCAAGGAACTCAGGTGATCAGGACTTAGAACATTGTGCGATGTTGGACTTTAAATTCATTAGGATAATTCAAGAAAAACTATTAGTACTATGGGAAACCTAAGTATTTCCTATTTTATAAACATGTTTTTGTTATAATATTATATTATTTTTTATATTGTTTATATATACATATACTTTTTATAAAGTTTAATTTGTATCCAATCACTTTGAAAAATATCAGGAATTCATTAACTTCAAAATTTTAGTTTTTTATTAAACATGGAGTCTTTATTAAAATTACATTTAATTCTGACATTTCTGACAAAACTGAAGAAACATTTACAATGTCTATGTCAGATTGAAAGATTGTCAAACAAAATTCGTAATTTTAATTTAATTAATAATATAATTTATTTTTTCTAAGTTAGATATTGAACAGAGACGTCAGTTCGTGCAAAATAAGAAAATATGTTTTAATTGTCTTGGGGGGAATCATATGGTGAGTCAATGCAGGGTCACCACAACTTGTCGTTTATGTCGTAAAAGACACCACCCGCTGCTACATACAGGCGGCAATAGTCCGAATTTCCAGAAAGATCAAGATAGAATCAGATAGAAGATAGATCACGCAGAGTACATCCACTGAAGAGACTAAAGCAGTTGACAGTGTGCCACTGGTATCCTGTACTAGTACTGTATATCAACAAGGAAAATAGCTAGTTCAGGTCAGGTTTTTCTAGCGACGGCGCTAGTGAAAGCTCAAACGGCGGCACAAGATTTTCAAGTAATTAGGACATTACTAGATCAAGGCTCACAACCTTCTTTTGTTACAGAACCTACAGTGCAGTTCTTACAATTGAAGAAGAGTCCGACTAGAGGTATTATCTCTAGTCTTGGTAAATATAGAACGATTGTAGCCAACTACACGGTAACGTTGGTACTACAATCTTTAACGGAGTCCAGTTTTCAAATAGAAGTTCAAGCTTATGTTTTGAGTAGTATTAACGTCGTATCTTCCAGAACGGCAACAGAAACCAATCAAATGGCCAGATTTGGAACATCCAGCATTAGCAGATCCACAATTCAGTAGGCCTAACAAGATAGATATCTTATTGGGTGCTGAAGTGTACAGTCAGGTATTGAGAGATGGTGGAGGAAGGCTCCATCTGGGTCTTCAATAGCACAGCGTACCAGCCTAGGCTGGATTCTGTCTAGAGTGACCCATCTGGAAAAGGGTAATAGCAGTACAAATAAGTTCACGGCAATGCATACTAAAATTGATCAAACGATACGCTTAAAAGGTTCAAAGGATTAAGATCTGAAAGAGAAGTACACAAAGGTTATAGACGAATGTTCACAGTTAAATCATATGAGAATTGTACAGAAACCAGACAATAAGTTAAATGAAGCGGTTTACTTAACCCATCACGCAGTAGTAAGAGAGGACAGGTCCACCAAAAAGTCACATCTGCGGCATATTGTTCTTCGATGGAGAGTACATCGCATAGTACTTATAGCAGATACAGTCAAGATGTATCGCCAAGTAAGAGTCGCAGAAGAAGATGTGGCATACCAAAGAATAGTATGGCGAAGCAGTCCTGATGAAGATGTACGAGATTACGAGTTGTTAACCGTAACTTTTGGTACAGCTTTAGCTCCGTACTTGGCGGTTAAGGCCATGCATCAAGTCGCGTTGGATTATAGCAAGGAGTTTCCAACAGCATCTGAAAAGGTACCAACTAGTTTATGTGGATGACTTGATGACAGGATGTTCAACAATAGAAGGAAAGAATTTGTACATGGAAATGAGGGAGTTATTAAGGAAAGCTGCATTCGCATTACAGAAATGTAACAGCAATAGTACTGAAGGAAATAGAATGCCATGAGAAAGGGAATAAGGGTTTGACAAAGAAGGAGTTGTGTGAAGATAAGGAAGAAAAAGAAATATTCAAGAGTACTAAAATATTGGGACTTACCTGGTGCCGCAGTGCAGACGAGTTCAAGTACATCGTGCAACTCCCCTCAATATCTGGAAAGGTAACTAAACGCAGCGATTTACCAGATTTATTAAAGAAAGAACGTGATACTTACCGTGAGGAGCTGCTGCAGCTATCCAAACTGCGTGTTCCTGGATGGTTAGGAACAGCCAGAGATGATAGTTCTCTAGTTGAATTGCATGGTTTCAGCGATGCGTCAAGGGCGGCATATGCAGCAGTCGTGTATACTCGATACATAGATAGTTCAGGTAATATTCATGTCTCCCTTCTAGTAGCCAAAACAAGGGTCGCGCCAATAAGGACAGTCAGTATTCCTCGCCTGGAACTTTGCGCGGCATTAATATTAGCACGATTGTTAGCTGACGCGGCTGAGGCAATGAATATTACAAAGGAAAAGGTACATGCCTGGACAGATTCGACAGTGGTGCTTGCATGGTTAAATAGTCACCCTAGTCGGTGGAAGACTTTTGTGGGAAACAGAGTCGCGGAGATTTTAACTACGTTTGATGCAGTTCAGTGGGCACACGTATCGACTAAAGATAATCCCGCAGACTGTGCGTCAAGAGGAGTCCCGCCAGTCTTATTGTCCGACAGTAAACTTTGGTTTAATGGACCACAGCATTTACATGAGGTTTATATTAACTATAGTCGACCAATAAATGTCAATTGACATCCATTTAGAAGAGTCTATTAAATCTCATGTTGCTGTAACACAAGAAGAATCACCATGGACAAAATATAGTTCTTTAGGAAGAATATTGAGAATCGTAGCTTGGTGCAGAAAAATTGTATATTATTTTTGCAAGAACATTAAGGATAGACTAAAGTAACTAGGAAAGACGGAATTAAACGAAGCTTTAGGATGTTGTATTAGACAGTGTCAAGGAAAGGATTTCTGCAAGAATATACACAAATAAAAGGGAAGAAGTCTAAAGGGATCAAATCAATCAAACTTAGATCTTTAAACCCTTTTATAGACAAGGACGACATAATGCGAGTAAGTGGCAGATTACAAGAATCGTCTCTGTCAGAGTTGGAAAAACATCCAATAATCTTGCCGCGCCACGGGAATTTTTAAAAATTATTGATTGCAGATGCTCACAGTAGAACGTTACACGGTGGTCCTCCATTGATGATCTGAGGTCTGCCTATTGCATCATTGAGTCAAGGGTTTATAATTGTTGTTGGTTATGAAGTTCAGATTTAACGATAGTTGTCATATTTTATACAATCGTTGCTAACCTGTTGAGTTAGGCATGTAGGAAGTACGTATTTTTAAACCATTATACTAGGTTTATCGTTTAATTACCTAGTGTTAAGTTTGTTTATGATTAGTTGGTTTAATTTAATGCAACTGTTATTTAGTTCATAAGTTCTGATTGAGGGTTAATTCATTCAGGTCTAGTTCATAAGTTCTGATTGAGGGTTAATTTATTCAGGTCTAGTCTATAAGTTCTGATTGAATGTTAATTTATTCAGGTCTAGTTCTTAAGTTCTGATTGAGGGTTAATTTATTCAGGTCTAGTTCATAAGTTCTGGTTGAGGGTTAATTTATTCAGGGTTGTAAGGCTGTTTTTTGTTCCTATGATTGTTAGTGCCACTTAATGACACTATTCTAGAGCAGAATCTTGGGAGTTTTATAATGATGTTGTTATTAAGGACAGTTACGTCAATAATGTCCTTGGTGGGCGGTATGTTCACGCCTCCTTTGAGATTATTTGTGGTCAACAGAGTTTTTAGTGCTCTATACTTATAATTTAAAATGACGAGTGATATGTGTCAAAAAATAAAAAAAAAAACAATAACGTGTGAAACATGGCGTAGTACATTTTTATAGAAATTTATATATAAGCAAATTCAATGTGAAAATACCTTAGTTCGTCAATATAGTTTACAAGTCATTCAGGTGTTTTATTCAGCGGTTCAGAGCAACCCTAGGCCTCAAACATCAAATATATACTAAAAGAAGAAGCTGACTGACTGATCTATCAACGCACAGCCTAAACCGCTGGGGTTAGAAAGTTGAAATTTTGACAGTAGGTTCCTTTTGTAACGTAGGCATCCACTAAGAAAGGATTTTTCGAAATTCAACCCCTAAGGGAGTTAAATAGGGGATGAAAGTTTGTATGGAAAATCGTCACTTAACGGGTTCAAAATTTCACGCAAGCGAAGCTGCGGGCGAAAGCTAGTATCTACATACAGGGTGAATTAAGAAATGTTTTTTTTATAACATTACACAAAACATAACCTAAATTAATAAAAATTAAATCTAAGCTAAATCTCAAAAAAAATCTAACGTAAGACCAAAGAAAAATGATATCCTAGATAATTATGATTGTAGGTCCAAGTCCGAAACTATGAGAAAAGTCATCAAAGTGTATGAAAACAAAGTACGAAAATTAAGAAAAACTATTTTTTCCCCTTTTTAGGGTTCCGTACCCAAAGTGTAAAACGGGACCCTATTACTAAGACTCCGCTGTCCGTCCGTCTGTCCGTCTGTCACCAGGTTGTATCTCATGAACCGTGATAGTTAGACAGTTGAAATTTTCACAGATGATGTATTTCTGTTGCCGCTATAACAACAAATACTAAAAAACAGAATAAAATAAATATTTAAGGGGGCTCCCATACAACAAACGTGATTTTTTTCCGTTGTTATAGATAACTAGCTTTCGCCCGCAGCTTTGCTTGCGTGAAATTTTGAACCCTGATTTTGAGTGACGATTTTCCATACAAACTTTCATAACCTATTTACCTCCCTTAGGGGTTGAATTTCGAAAAATCACTTCTTAGTGGATGCCTACGTTACAAAAGGAACCTACTGTCAAAATTTCAAGTTTCTAACCCCAGCGGTTTAGGCTGTGCGTTGATAGATCAGTCAGTCAGTCAGCTTCTCCTTTTATATGTATAGACTAGCTGTTGCCCGCAGCTTCGCTTGCGTGAAATTTTAAACGCTCTTTAAGCCCTTTTTAAATGTAGGTATGTTTATTTCTGACCAGTAACCTAAATATTGAATTCCATGCTTCTTACTTCAAAAGTACCAGATTTCTCATACAAACTTAAAACACTTATTTCACCCCCTTAGGGGTAGAATTTCCAAAAACCCTGAAACACGTGTATGTTTATTTCTGACCAGTAACCTAAATATTTAATTCCATGCTTCATACTTCAAAAGTATCAGATTTTTCATACAAACTTACAACACTTATTTCACCCCTTTAGGGGTTGAATTTACAAAAACGCTGAAACACGTGTACATTAACTCCTAACCAGGAACCATAATATTTAATTTCATGCTTCTTACTTCAAAAATGACGGACTTGCATACAAACGTTAATCACCCTTTTCACCCCCTTAGGAGTTGAATTTCGAGAAATCCCGTCTTAGTGGATGTTTTCGTCACGTAAGGAACCTGCTGTCCAAATTTCATATTTCTAGCTTTAGTGGTTTAGGCTCTGCGTTGATGAATCAAATGTCAGTCAGTACCAGTCTCTTTATATACAATGTGGCGCTGAAGTTATCACATTAAATTGTACAGCGATATATACAAGTAGATATATACCTGTTAAGATAATCAAATAAACAATAACACTAAAAATAAAAAATCGCATTTTTCAAACAAAATAAATAGCGTAAAAGTTGACTCGAAATAAAACATCCTCTAAAACATTAGTTTACTGACCTGTAAAAGCGGCAACATCGCATGCTGCGACATCGGTACCTACGTAAACATTGTCGGTTCATCAAAGTCGCGAGTGGCGCGGCTCGGCTCAATGGCGACGGTTTCAAGTAACATAAACATAACACTGTGCCTATTGCTTTTATCCAAATAATCACTAATCATGAGTTCACGTCCAAAGTTTAATAACGAACAAATTACGGAAAAGGGATTTTAAATTTTTAAATTTTCAAAATGTCCACCGTGTTCCTGAATGCATAATTGACATCGTCGTAAAATGTTATTTCGAACCCTTCGCAGTAGGTCACCATTCGCGGCTAAAAGTTTTACCTTGTTGAAGGCCAGAATTATTTTATTTTTTAAGTCCTCCACAGTGGTCACTTCAGTAGCGTAAACCTCGTTTTTCAAGTATCCCCATAAGAAAAAATCTAATGGGGTTAGGTCTGGTGACCGTGCTGGCCATCGAAAAGGTCCGTATCGGCCAATCCACTGCTCTCCGAACATATCATTGAGCCGCTCTCTGGCAGCCACCACTGAATGAGCAGGTGCTCCGTCAAGCTGGTACCATAATTGGCTATTTGCACGCACCGATAATTGGTCAACGTAATCCGCCACTGGACCGTCAAGGAGTTCCAAAAATTTGGGCCCATTAAGGTTGCCGTCAATAAACACTGGACCAATTATTTCATTCCCGTGTATTCCAGCCCAAACATTAATGGAAAATCGGTATTGGTGCGAAGACTCTCGATACAGGTGAGGGTTTTCTCGACTCCAGTATCGCAGGTTTTGCCGATTCCAGATCCCGTTACGTGTGAATGTGCTCTCGTCCGTCCACATTATGTTAGGCAAAAAATCGGGGTCATTACCTACTTTGCTCAGTAGCCACTGACAGTAGGCTTCTCTAGGTGGCTTATCCCTAGTCAGTAAACCCTGTACCTTTCGGTATTTGAACGGCCGTTGTTTGTTTTTTTTTAAAACTTTGTGTACTGTTTTGTGATGTACTCGAAACTGGCGAGCTGCTCTACGGAGACTTGATGTTGGATTACGAGCGAAATAATCCAACATTTGTTGTTCGTGGGACACTGGTACTTGCGGTGGGACATCAATCTGACGCGGGATCAGTGGTTCGTTGTCACGTAATCTTTGAACTGTCCTAATAAAGATCCGTGAGTCTGAAGGACATACACGGGTGGTACTATACCTTTCTCGGTATGTTCGTAACGCCAGAGCAGCGTTTTGATGGCATTCCCCATAAATTAGGATCATATCGGTGTACTCCGATGACGTGAAGTTCCTACGGGGCATCTTGGATGTAAAAAGCGTCCAATTTCGCACGAGTTATCACACCACTTCACTAAATTATTTAATCCACTTAAATAATTGTACTATCAACGTGTCCTATCACAAAAAAAAAACAGTAAACTTATCCAAATGTCCACAAAATCAACAGTTCTTACAAAACTAAAGTGTCCTATCACGGTTATTATTATTACAAACAAAACAATAAAAATACAAAGGGCGCGTGCGCGTATTAAGCGGCTCGCGCAACTAAACTATCCTTTAAGGACAAGGGCGCCGCACTGATTCTAATTTCTAATTGATATGCTCACACGCCGGTGGGCGGGAAACGGGGAACGTACATCTCGCTCGACAATACCCGCCCGCGACCCCTAAGCCCCCGCGCGCCAAACCGTTTCTTTTAATTTCGCACATTGTAATTTATGTCCTATATCGTTACGCGTAAGTAATTTTTCGTTTGAATTGTTTTTTTGTTACTTGATTTTAGGTAATGCGGAATGGCAACGTTTAGACTTTTCGCCGGCTTAACGGGTCTTTGACCTAATTATTATTCGTCGAAGATATCTCTATGCGTTTACATGATGTTGTTAAATATTAAAATGAAAAAAAATATCCTGCGGCTATAATATTAAATATTTTCTTTTTTTCTTTTGTGTATAACCAAAGAATGCCATGTAGTATACGTAGTATCATTTAATGTGATAACCTCAGCGCCACATTGTATAAGATGGTACGGAACCTTTCGTGCGCGAGTCCGACTCGCACTTGGCCGGTTTTTTTATACAACATTAGACAAAACATAAACTAAATTGATAAAATATAAATGTAAACTAAATGTAAAGTACGAACACAGAAAAAATCTAGCCTAGATATGATTGTAGGTCCAATCCGAAACTATGAGAAAAGTCGTCAAAGTGTATAAAAACAAAGTACGAAAATTAAGAAAAACTACTTTTTTCCCCTTTATATTTTTATTCATCACAAAACTATAGCAGCGTAAAATAAACCGCTGACTAATTAGGCACACACAATTATTCCAAGGAAAGAAATGAATTAATATCAATGATGTGATCGTTCTGTTAGGCACGTTGGAATTAAAATAATCATATTTTTGTTTAAACTAGGACCAGGATTCGAATGGTGGTCCTAACGTCCGCAGACTTTCTACCATTAGGCCAACACCAGGCTCATCGACTTTCTTAGTATGTGTGCAAGTTATGTTTATGTAAAACAACAAAATGTTTAAAAACTTGTCGTAAAAAGTTTCTATAACTTTAGCCTTAGTTTGAAAACCTGATCAATACATTTTCTAACTGAACACTCAAACCAGGTCAAGAGTCGAGGTTTTAGTATGAACAGCTAGTTACTTTACATAATTTATAATGAGATATTAAAGGAGTTTTATAGACAGACATAAACGGTAGCTGAAAGGTAAAGGGTTTTTTATTATTTTGGAAATGCGTTCAGCCTGAGGGCGCGAAAGCAAAGCTATTTTCCGTTTACGATCCCCCAAATTTAAGATTGGCTTTACAGCTAATGAATATTGGTAATTTTCATTTTGAATATTATGGGTAACACCAGTTTTCATTAAAGATGTTTAGAATTTAGTTGGATGATTGGTCCTTATCGTTTTTATTGAAACGATGTTTGATAGGACCCAAGGACCAAAATGTTACACGAATGCAAAAACAAATAAAAAGTTTTCCTTTTTATATCCCGCACTTACTTTTCTTTGTTTACTTAAGATCAGAATACCTCGAGGTTACCAGGCTTCCAGAGACCCGCGGGAGGTGCGATTAACTACTTCGTAAATAAGCAAAGTAATACTGGAAGAAGAATTACCGGCTGGCCGCCACTGGCCGGGTAAGGCAACCGGATATTTCTTTTAGCTGTCCAAAGAACCCCCCGGTCATAATGCCCTAGTGGGGGCCGCAGGGGGGCAGATATAAAGATACAGGCCCCCCACTTATCCCGGGACCATACCCGGTCCTTTTGCTTTTATAGGGGGTGTGTATAAAACCGAATCGCCCGGTTTTAGCTGTGCTGGAGTGTTACGAGCGGGGCCGGCGGCGGCGGTCGCATTATGCCGACGGAACGAGACTATATCTGATGTGGCTATGGTGCCTTGGTACTTATATACAATGTTTAGACGATGGCTTCGTTCATTTATTAGTCTGGCGTTTCAAACGGTCAATAAAACGTTGAAGGTTCAGTAATAAACGGAAATTAGCCGAGAAAAAATGCGCAGGAAATGTAAGCTTTTTGTTACATTTGTTGCCTTGTTTATTATCACGGGATAGAACTAATTTGTTCTGTTTCCACTCCAACTTTAGTACCTACCTAATACTTAACACAAAAGAAAACGATTCTTCATCAAACTTTTTAGTTCACTCATTCCATTGACGTTTCAAAGCAACGTGAAACGATTACAACAACAACCTGTATGTACGGCGCTGTCAAAAATAATTTTAATTGTTCTTTTTTTGAGAATTTAAATGAAAAGACGTGAAAATATTTTCAGTTTCCACGCTGTTCACGACTCAATCATGAACTAAGCGAATCGCCGTCCATTGCTCTAGATCAGCATTCTTTTGTTCTTTTCCGATTTCGACATATCCAGACCGCGCTCGCTTTGTTTTCATCTGTATTGTCCGGCTTTCGGTCCGAAACGGGGGAGGTGATCCTAACCTCAAGATATTAATTTCTCTTTATTACCAGGGCGACATGTGCTTATAAGATGAAGGTAACTATGTTGTTTCATTATTCGAATGTCGGAGGGCCCGGGTGACGGAGTGAGGGGGTGGAAGCCGTATAAAAACGACAATTTCCTCTAAACGCGCCGCGCCCGCGCCCGCGCCTGTCGCGCCGCGCCCTCCGGTACTAATTAACTGCCACAGCGGTTATGTCACCCTAGTACCCCTGTTTGTAGGGCGGTGTTCAATTTTTTTTTGTCTGGAGGTTGACAGCTTGACCTTTCCATATAATATCGAGAATAACAATAATGTTGAACCAGGGAGGGTTGACCTAAAATATGTTTACATTTCAGAGAATATAAAACTGTAGTGGTAGCTTTGAAATATTATTTAATCATGTTGTTGTTCCTTGAAAGACATTCCACTCTTTCTGTTCCAAGAACAATCTGGGCAGAGTTTTCCTTTAGCTTTGTATGTATCTCCGTGGCGTAGGGTGAATTTTCTTAAAAGGGAAGCCGGACCAAAAAATGCTTACCTTGCTCAAGTGTGATGCGTGAATTCCAGTAACTACTCGTTTCGAAAGGGAAGCCGATAGGAATCGAGTTGTATGGAGCCTTCGCCACTGATGTATCTTTTGCTTGAGCGACGCTCCAATCTACCAATGCGGTCCTTGGGTACGCTTTGTCTAATGGAATACAGTTCGGTCAGTTTTGGTGGGGAACTACTGCAAGTGCCGCCCAATCCCTTTCTGTGGTTGTCGTAAAAGGCGACTACGTTACGTCAAGAGGATGGCTGACACCATGTTTCAATTGGCTTTTAAATAATATTGCGACGAATGTTTGCCATTTCCTCACGATCACGTGCAAGTTTTCCTTCACAGTTAACGCAAGTGATTAATCAAATACTGATCCGCATATTAATTCGAAACGTCAGAGGTGCGGGTCGGATTCGAACTCGTCCCTCCTGCGTGGAAGGTAACCGTTCAAACGCAAGTCTAGGCTAGGTTCACTGCTTTCGACTTGATTCGTAACTGGTTTCGTTTTGACTCCGATTCACTCAGAAACATTCGGAGTTGGTGGCCAATTTTCAGTAATTGGACAAAAGAAGAAGAATACGGGGTTGAATTTCATTGGGGAGCCAAAATTTGCAAGGTGACTCACCTCCGGTTTCTGAATTGAAAATTCTAGGATAAGCAGTACTTAAGTAACATTTGAGCACGGAGTTGTCAAAAAAATTACGGATTTTAAAGCATTTTTTTGACAACTCCGAACTCAAAGCTAAGCTTAAAGCTAAGTATTGCTTATCCCGAATTCTCAATTCAGAAACCGGAGTTCAGTGTCTTTTAGTAAACCCTCTCTCTCCTGTGTAATTATTATCCCTGGTGAAGTTTGTCTTTCTTGTTTTCCGCAGCCACTTCGCTCTATCCAACGCATCGTCTTGAGAAACCATGTAGGCGCTGAGGTCTTTTTTCGCCACATTCGTCCATCTCGTTTTTGGTCTTGCCCGTCTTCGAGGACCCGGGGAATTGATCAGACTGGAGGCTTTGTTTCTATGTAGTCAGAAGGTCGACGTTTTACGTGTCAATACTGACGTAGCCTGCTTTTCTGGAGCTTTTTTGGCGATGTCAGGCACTCCAAGACTTCCGGAAAAGCAACTATTCCAAAATGATGAAGCAACGGTCTTCCTAGTCCATCCAAATGTAGGAAGATATCGCTATTATCAATAAGACCGCCATTGTGCCCTTGTTTTAGATTATTTCTGGTTTTGTTTGCTATTGTTATGGTGTGCCATAAAGCATATTTATCTGGGTCGAAAGATGAATTGGTCATTATACAAGTAGGCATGTTGACAGCATCAATAAATTGCAAATCTAATTAATCCGCCAGTTAGAGTTTTGAAAAATAATGGACACGTATTTTTTCTTTTGTTAAATCTATGAATGTTTGGAAAGATAAAACGCATCAAAACTCGAGAGTGGGGGCTTGTGACGTCAGAAGCAAGTAAAAATTGTACTTGCTTGTGACGTTTTGCCAATTTTAAAAGTATCGTATCTTCGTCAATTTTGGTTTACGTAACAAAAGAAAAAATACGGGTCAAATATTTTTTGATAATCTAACTGACGGACTACTTCGATTTTTTCAGTTAAATACCCTATTGTAGCCAGTCATTAAAATTCAAGGTTGTATAATATACCAACTGTCTATCAAAGTACAGCGTTGTGTTCTCACGTAACCTATATTGACCATATAGGTAGAGGTTACACACTAAATTAGCATTCGCAAGGAAGCATGAAGCGCACCAAGTTACGCCGTTTGGCGATGCCTGTCTTAAGTCTAATGGTACGGATTGTATTTCCAAGATATTGGGGTCAACATATACCCGACATACTAATTGCGCAACACACTCGTAATCGCTATGGCTTTGATTTTGACAATGCAATAAAATTCATTGCGCGATACCTACATTTAGTTGTGGAGAATTCCGATTGTTAAGACATACGTTGTTATTGAAATTGTTGACCTGTTAAAATTAAAGCCATAGCGATTACGAGTGAGCTGTGCAATTAGAATGCTGGTTCGGCAATTGGGACCTATCTTGCCAGATGATTCACAGAGGTTGATTATTTAAAAAAATATAATGCTGATCTCACAGAAGACTGGAAGGCAGCTCCCAGATGGGATCGAAGGACCAAAATTTTTAAGATTAAAAGTAGAGTTTCTTGTATAAGAGTTCGTCCGGGGAAATACTACCTTCATACCTATTTCTGCCGTTAAGTAGCATTGCTGTGTTCCGGTTTGAAGGATATGTATAGATGCCGGTGGAATTACAGATATTTAAGATTTTCCAACTTTGTCTTTAGGCTTGACAACGCATCAGCAATCTTTTTGGTGTTGTAGGTGTATATAGGCGGCGGAACATTTTACCATCAGGTGGGACGTCTCGGCTTGTTTGTCAATGAATTATATAAAAAATAGTATTTTTTTAATCACACTTGGGATTGGAGGAGAATGGTTCGGATCTTCCATACATATAAAAGGAGAAGCTGACTGACTGCCTGACTGACTGATCTATCAACGCACAGCCTAAACCGCTGGGGTTAGAAACTTGAAATTTTCACAGTAGGTTCCTTTTGTATCATAGGCATCCATTAAGAAGGGATTTCTCGAGATTCAACCCCTAAGGGGGTGAAATAGGGGATTTAAGTTTGTATGTAAATCCGTCATTTTTTAAGTAAGACGCATGAAATTAAATATGCAGGTTTCTGGTAAGAAATAAATGTTTGAGCGTTTTTGGAATTTCTACCCCTAAGGGAAAATTAGTGGTGAAACTTTGTATGAGAAATCTAGTACTTTTGAAGTAAGAAGCATGGAATTAAATATCTAGACTTCTGGTTAGAAATAAACATACACGTGTTTGAACGTTTTTGGAAATTGCACCCCTATAGGGGTGAAATGGGTTGTTAACGTTTGTATGAAAATCCTTATTCCAGGGGTACCTAATCAATTTGAAATTTGGCATAAACACTTCACAAAATAAATAATAAAAGGCGGATTTTTGGATTTTACAACTACCGGTACACCTAAAAAGGGGGTAGACGTGGGTTTAAAATTTCACGCAAGCGAAAATAAAAGCTAGTAGGAAATAAACTAGAAGAAGAAAGCGTCATGGCATTTTGTAATACAGACCAATTTTTATTAGTGATTTCTAGATAGCTGACTTACTACTACTAAATCTAGGGCTTATGGGTGCGATTACGGTCATTGAGTTTTAGAACCACTTTTGTGTTATTGAGTGAATGCACATTCAGCAGCAGAGATGCCATTCATCGCAGGAGTTACTCATAAAATAAAGAGTTAAAAAAAATGGTGGAGACTTGTTAAGGGATTATAGAGTTCGCTACAATTTATCGAATTGTAAAGTCGAAACGCGAAAAAGGAAATCGCAGCTTTTTGGTTCGCTTTTCGAATAAGTGATCTCCACTTTGTTCGATCGTGCATTCTCGACGGTATTAATCTGTTGGATGGGGTACAAAATGACGATTATAACTTAAATTTTCTTTTAGTGCAAAATAGTTGTATCCCATTCTTATTTCATCAGTGGCAAACATGCTTTCTAGTGTTGTTACTGTATGCACCATGTTTAACATGTGTGACATAATTATTATGATTTGACAAAATACGTGACACATGTCTTGTCAGTCTAGGTCATGCAGGTTATGCTATTCTAGTAACATTACTTGACTCTCTCTATAGAGGTCATAAGCATACAAGCCTAAATCGCCTGAAAGAGGGTTACTAGTTACTAGGCTAGCAGAAGTGAAAGGAGGTTTAAACAGGCAAAGCTGATGGTGATGATAATATTCTATGGGCAGATATAAACCCGTGGACACTAGCCCCGCAAATGACTCGAGACCTTCATACATTCGCATGTCTTCGTCCCGCTATGCCTAATCGCTACTGTGGTACATTATAATAAATGATCACTCCAAAATGGACCTTAATGGTCGCTCTCAAGGGTTTATAATAGGTTAAACAAGGCGAACCTTAGCCGTCCTTATATGTACCTGTTTAGTAGTTAATTATTATGATCGGTTAGTTATGTGTGTGTTGTGGGTAAACTGCAAATTAGGTCACTTGTGAATCGTATCATATTGCTTCGTTCTAAGTAGTTTTAGCAAAATTTGGACATTTAAAAATTACACCTGTGCTTGATAGGTACAGAGATTTGCGCAAGTTGCTTGCGATAGCATCATTTGATATTTTTTCATACCAATAACAAGACAGATATAGTTTAGTTTAGATAGAACTGTTATACGTCTTGGCTATAGCTCCTAGGACTAGGGAAATGTCTGTACCTGAATTAGACTGGAGACTTGTGTCGCAGGCAGTTGGCGTCTTCCAAAATTTAGGTCCGACATACTAAGCTTTGTTGTTGTGGAAACGCTTAAATGACGATTGTAAATCTTGTGGTTCCATAACGGGTTGGCTGGACAAAGGGACGCAAATAGAGGAGACATGTGAATGAATGAAGGATTCATTAGTTAAAATTTATAAATAAAATGTACTGAGATCAGAGATTAAGTAGTGATTTTGCTACAACAGCAGGAAGATAATGGATAAGAACGATGGCGTGGCTATAAGAAAGCCTAAAATTTATTTGTACTTCGGCACTATGGTGGTTGCACAAGGCAGATTTAATGCCATAAGGCATTCTTAACCAGTCAACCGTAGGGTTAAAAAGAAAAGCATCGAAATAGGTACAAAAAAAAGATGATTTGACGATTTTGTACTCAACAGACTACAAATTCATGAGATAAATATAAATCACAATAAAATACATAATTATACAAGATACTAAAATATCTAGGTAATTCGAAGATAGAGAAGTTATATGGTCATAAGAAAGTCTACCTACATCCAGCAGTGGGGTAGGTCATATTCTGAAAAAGAAAATCAGTGCTGACACACTCTCCCTTGTTACAAAAGATGGTTTAAACCAAGACCGGTAAACCCAGATTTAAAATATCCATTTCTTTCTAACGTTATATAATAAAAAGCGACGGTGTTATTTTAAAATCTGGGGTTTTCTTGGACCACCTTTTATAACAAGCGGGATAAAGTCAGGTCAAATTTGCAAATTTTCATAAACCTAAAGACATTCTAGAAACTAAACTATCTGATACTACAGCTACAATTACACAAGCACTTTTATGTGATCAAACAAACAAAACTTTCCTCTTCCTAATATGACTATGATAATAGTTTGGACGCAGCTCTAAAAGGTGAAGATGTGTGTACTAAGCCCTCTGTTTAGAGTGTTTGAATATACGGACTATGGAGGGAGGGTGTGGGACGAAATTTTACGACTTTGGAGACCCATGAATGAATTACAGATTTCAACTCAGCCTTTGATTCCGTTGTGACGATATAGGTCGGATTTTGTAACTCATTGTTATAGATTTTGAAAATTAATGATTTTGGTTTTCATCATTATCATCATTCAGCCGAAAGACGTCCACTGCTGGACATTGGTAAAATATAACAACTTTTCGCTTGACGAAAATGGAATGGAAGAATATATTCCAAAATGGAACAGATGTACCATAGAGTGCATTGATGTACAATAAAGAGTTGCTATTGTAATATTTTGATCTATTACTAACAACTGGCCTCACATAATTTGGGTTTTGGAGTTCCAGAAATCTCCTTTCGAACTATTGTCAAACCACAATTTTTTATCCGAAGACTGTAGAGGTCGGTTTCAAGTCTAACAAGATGTGGCAGAATATCAGAATTTACTGGAAGCGACTGCCACCTCACCTCGGTTACCCGAGGGATATACCGGGGTACACCGATATCATAAGATTGTCTAAAACTTGATTGTGCTTCAAAACTTTTTGTACTGCTGAGAATTATGTTTGGTTTACGGATGTTAGATCTTTGGACAAAATGTGTGCAATACAAATTGCAATAACAACAGATAAACGGTGCTAGTATCAATCAACAAATCTATTGAGTCTTTATTCATCTTTTATCTGTCTTAGACCAACATAGTCCCGACCTAGTTCCATATAGTGCCGAAATTGCTAAGTAATTTAAATTCTTTTAGTAATTTGACAAAAGAATCAACAACAGCATTTTCTTGAGGATTAGTAACAATAACAGCGATCATTGATTTGTTCGCCAAGCAAATTATGCCAATATTCATGATCTACATATTGTTGCCATTTTTACGATTACCATTATTGCCCAAATTTAGCAATGGATGTTTGAAGACTGATCAAATATACTTCATATCATCGTCATTGAAGACAAAATATAAATTTTCCTAAATAAATCCAAAAAGATCAATATCTGCGCCGCTATCTAGCTGTTTAGCAAATTGTCGAAATTCCCTGAGGTACCTGCGGCTGTATACAGCTGTGCTCAACGTACGTAGATATACAGGATGCGGCGTCTTGCCCTACACATCGCTTTGCACGGGTCATACTATCAAGCTATTCATTGGTGCGCGGGACGGTAGTATGAAAACCCAAATATTTAGGAGAATTTGGTCAAGATTATTTTTCTTCAAATCCAAGTTCGAAAAATAATGATTGATATTCTGCAATCTTTCGAATGCTTTGCTGAAAATCGAAATAATAAAAAAAGTGAGTACTTTAAGTTAAAACTTAAGTCGACCTACGTTAATTGGAGATAGAAAAATAATCTATAACTTGCCTTTGAAATCTAAGTAAGAATAAGTTGTGGGCGAATAAATACGTCAGAATCTAATAAATGTAAAAAGGTTAGAGAATAACACATAGGTAGAGTACATTTATATATGATTATTCAAGCAACCAATTTGGTAGAAACGATTCCTCTATAAACGTAAAGTACTTATTAGCAGAACACTGGGTCAGTACTCTGCAAGCCTTTTTCCGCCATTTAAACGCCCGCATATTATAACATGTACACCTATCGCTTCGTGTTTCATGAGTGCCTGGTGTCTCACTCCCATATATACGTCATATACACACATACAGCCTTTATTTGCATGTATGTATATAATCGATTCTGTTGTATATACCCCGAGTGTCATTGTGCATGTGTGCGAATTGATTGTATAATTACATCATCATTATCAGTTTATAGTCATGCAACATTGGTTAAATTGATTTCCCTAATTAAGATGAAGCTTGAGGTTGGGATCAAACAAGATCGTGTTACTGCTAAGGATGTTGTTTCATTTAAGTTCTTACGAAGTAGGTTCTATATTTCTGTGATCTAGTTTAAAGATTACTTTAAGGCTGTTGTTAATAAAATTTATTGATATTCTACGACGTAAATTGATCGCTGTTAACATGTCCGCGTCTTTGCGTATCGAAGGACCAAAAGTTTATCGGTTAGTTTGCGAGTGCGAGAGATGAAAATGGCTGAAAATTTGGGAAAACTTTTTAACCAACTTCTTTATTTAGCCTTCATATGCCAGAATAACTGCTCGTCTGTACAAATATTGATATAATGTGCAAAAAGACATTGGTCCTTTTGGCAACTAACTTGCAGTGAACTTGCAAAACTCGACTTGGGGTGTCAGAGTCACTGTACCTTAGGGCACCTAATGAATTGACAAATATTTTTTACCTATCGATTGTCCCCACTGCGTTCAGAATGTGCGTGTGTTTCGAGTGTCATTGATGCATTTCGGTATGGGGGACAGGGGGCGATGGGGGCCGGCCGGACACCGAACGAACGCACCTCGTCCACGAGCTGACGGACCAGTGTGCGTTGTAACTCCGAGGGGCGAACACGCGCGCCGCGCCCGCACACAACTTACTCGCGAAACACGAACTCGAACTCACAAATATCACAGATTGAAATCCAAAATATATTACTCCTGTGCAACAAATAGGTTGGTCACCCATTGTGCTTCCTTTGCGTTACAATTTTTCCATAAAAAGTTGCAATCAGACGTTCAGCGCGCGAAGTTTTATCATCTTGACATACTAGTTTTTGCACGAATGCAGGTTTGCATAGACCGTCAGGAATGGACATAGGAACTTGATGAGTAAGTAAGCCTTGGCATTAGTACATGGTGACAGCAAAAAATGCAATTAGTCCATCGTTGGTTCGTGTCGCTAAGTTTCCTTTGTCACGCCAGTTTGAAAAGACAAGGCATTGTTTTAGTGAATTTATTAGCCTAACTGACACTTATGTACCGATTCAGTCTTAGATTGTTCTTAGTAATTTCCTACTAGAGTTTTTTTCTATTCCACGCAATTTGTTTTTATCATCTTTACTTTATACTACTCTACAGTTTTATGTTGTTAGTAATATCAAACAGGATTGCTTTTATCAACATCTTGAAGATCTAAGGAATCTGTTTTAAACATTTTGCGCTGCAATTCTAATGCACTTGAGAATTTATTTTTTAAAACAATCTTAACATTATGTATCTCTATTACGTACTAGGGTAATCCGATCGCATGTAATTTAACCTAACTATACCAGGCTTGCAGACTTGTACCGAAGTTCTCAATGTGTAGAACGCAGCGAAGTTTGAAAGTAATTTTGGAGTGCAAGCGCGCGTCGAACTAATCAAATCGTTCACGGTCCTTACTTCGCTGATAACACTACCCACCGTGTTATGTTGCTCTAGTAACTGTGCAACTTTTTTATTGCCTTTTCGTATATTTTCTTATTCACTTAGGAAAAACAATGGAGTTTTTCATGAAACCTACGCCTGGTTTTGCGTCTTTTTGTTTTAATTTTCCATTGATTTTTTCGAATGTTTGCTTCAGCTTATCTTCGGCTACTTGATGTGTGTAAATATAAAATTTATCAACAGTTTCCAAATTATGCAGTATTTCGACACTCTCCGGGTCAATCCACTACTGCATTTTCATAGTTACCTTGTACCATTAAATTCAAAAACAAAAATGAGTACTTATCTAAAAAGGCACTGCATGTTTGACTCATGTATGCGTAAGCCTCTAAAGGATCAACCCCATTACCAAGGATTTGTATACCCGTGAATAAAGAAACAATAATCATAATGGACGTATCAAAGGACCACGGGTCACAATTCACCGCATTGCTAGGTACAATACCTATTAAGTCAAAAGCAAAACTAGCGTAAACACCGTCATCGTCTCTTTCCGTATACCCTTTATACCGCAGACCTCGGGCATGTAATTAGTATATTTATGAAAAAAGGAACGAACCGATGGGTAGGACAATGAGCGTGGGGACCGTTACTCGGGTAATGAGCCCCTCACATTCGACTAGCCGGGATAACGTGTAAGGGCCGGTTGGCCGCCGCTCACACCAACGCGTATCTTTAGAAAAATATTAAAGAAGTAAATGTAGCGACGCGAGACTATTAGTACTTACAGAAAAAATAAAACCACAAAAAAACAGTTTCATTAGAATTTATTTTAAACAAATAATAGAATTTCCAGTAGTACAGCTTCTTGTTAAAGAGTTCGCCTGGAGAAGTACTACTACAAACCTATTTATACCGTCACGCAGCGTTGCCAGGTTTCTGTGTGAAATTACAGGCAAATTAGATTTTCCAACTTTTGTCTCTAAGGTTGGCAACGCATCAGCAATCCGTTTGGTTTTGTAGGTGTGTACAGCATCCTGTACAACTTTTACAATAGGCATGTTGAAAGCATCAATAAATTGCAAATCTAATTAGTCCGTTAGAGTTTTGAAAAATAATGGACACGTATTTTTTCTTTGGTTAAATCTATGAATATTTGGAAAGATAAAACGCATCAAAACTCGAGAGTCGGCTTGTGACGTCAAAAGCAAGTAAAAATTGTACTTGCTTATGACGTTTTGCCAATTTTAAAAGTGTCGTATCGTCATCAATTTTGGTTTACGTAACAAAAGAAAAAATACGATTCAAATATTTTTTGATAATCTAACTGACGGACTAATTAGATTTTATCAGTCAAATACCCTATTGGACTAACTCTAAATTCATGAAATTGATAATATTGAGTTTATGTCTTAGTAAAAGTTGTACGAAATGATGATCAGAGTTCATAGTTTTCGGATGTAAAGTGACTAACCACTACAAAACCAAGCGAATTGCTGATGCGTTACCAACCTTAAAGACAAAAGCTGGAAAGTCTCATTTGCCTTCTTCGGACTCCTTAACAACCTATCACATCCCATCCCAACTAATATTATAAATGCGATAGTAAGTTTGTTTGTTTGTTACCTTTTCACGCCTAAACCACTGAACCGATCATCCTGAAATTTTGCATATACGTTGTCAGGTGTACAGAAACAGACATAGGGTACCTTTCATCCCGAAAAAAAGTACTGTTCCCGAGGAAAACAACAATAACGATAATAGATGACGACACGAGTCTTTCGAATCATGATTGAATTATATTATTATAGAAACTTTAGTAGTGTGTTAAGCGTTTTTTTGAGCTTAATTAACGTGAGCGAAGCCGCGGGCAAAAGCTAGTAAAAAATAAAAGTATAAAATCTCTTTTTTTTAAATTCATCTTTTAAAACCATCATCATTAACAACATATACATCAAATTCCTGGACGCTCTCCTATTAAAAATAAATGAAATTCATCATTTGCAAATTACATCATCCTCACGCTTATCTTACCTTGTAGGTAGGGAGCAGAATAATCTGATCAAGTCAATGATCGCAGTAAATGCTTGACATTTAAGACACCCTCGCACCTGTAGTTCTTACAACCTTTTTAAGTATATGCGTACAGTAATTTAATAATATGGTCATGATACGGGTATGTAAAGTCACGTTAAGTACCAAAAAGTACCTAGTGGCTACATAAAAACATTTTACTTTTTCATCATCATATCAGCCTATTGCCGTCCACTGCTGAACGTAGGTCTCCCCCAAAGATCGCCAACCATCCCGGTCTTGGGCAGCCCGCATCCATCCGCTGCCAGCCACCTTTTTCAAATCGTCGGTCCATCGTGCCGCAGGGCGTCCCACACTACGTTTGCCCAAACGCGGTCTCCACTCTAACACGTGTCTGCTCCATCTACCATCTGTTCGTCTGCAGACATGGCCGGCCCACTTCCACTTCAGCGTGCTAATTCTACGCGCAATGTCGGTGACTTTAGTTCTCTGGCGAATGACTTCATTGCGAATTCTATCCACCAGAGAAACCCCGAGCATCGCTCTCTCCATAGCACGCTGAGCAACCTTAAATTTGTGAACCAGGCCCACGGTGAGTGTCCACGTTTCGGCTCCGTAAGTCATTACGGGTAGGACGCACTGGTTAAAGACCCTGATCTTAAGGGATTGTGGGATCGATTTACTTTTTGCAGTTTCTTAAAACTTTTTTTTTAGACTGGGTTGCGTTTGAACCTAGTCGTACCTGATGATAAGCGTAGACAGGGTCTAAGATGGAGGACACGAATCCAAGTAATAGAGATATAGAGGGATTCCTCTGTACCCCTCTGGCTCTCACATACACACGACGGAACACAGTAAACTGTTTGGCGCCGGACTTTAATATGAGGTAGCTAACTAAGCAGACCGTATAGATCAGTCTTTCTCAAAGTGGGCGATAACGCCCCCTTGTGGGCACTAGAGCCCTACAGTGGGGCGGTAAAAGTAACGATTGCGATTGCATTTTTAAGGTGAGGTAAAGTAAAAATTTATAGGGGGCGCTAGATAATAATTGAATCTCAAAGTGCGCGGTACACGAAATAAGTTTGCGAATCACTGGTATAGATCCTACCATCAAGCGTGTTGGTGGTACGAAAACTTTAATTTTATTCAATTGAGAGAAGAAACTACTGTTATTCTTATTGGTCCTTTGGTACTAGCAGTTGTGTGCGGATCTAATGTTCTTGATTTGCATAAGCGAGCAAATGATTCTGATTTCAAAATTCTCGGTTATATCAATGGCCGGATTTGAAGCTTTGGAGGCCCTAGGGCAACGAAGAAGGGGAGGCTCGTTGAAACATTTTAAAAAAATAGGTAGGTACCTCGTGTTTTTTTTAATCCAAATCAATTCCAAAACTCATATTGTGGAGAACCCTCTCTTGTGGAGGCCCCGGAACTAAGGCTCCTGTCCCCTTAATCCGGCCCTGGTTATAATTTAAAAATGTAATTGCGCCCGATAAGTGGCAATGGGCTTTCCGTTATCAACATGAAACATAATAGAGTCATCAGCGAACCGATGGTAAACGAAAGTACTTAAATCTCTGCCGAAACCTTCAAAGATAAAGCCGCAGCAACGATAACATAATGTATTTTTTTTCCAATCTAAGTTACACGCTATTGTAAATGTGGAACCTAATTCGCAAACTAGGCAGTTAATAAAAAAACGTCACGGACTACCGTACCCAAAGCTATTAAAGTGGCCTTGTCGTTATCGCTAAAAAGAAAATAGCTAGCAGTGCACTGACCGCGCATTAAATGCGTATGGCGTGTGCTTTCCACCAACCGTTGTGTGTCGCACTGTGTTTCAATGTTGCGGAATGGTGTGAATTTTTGTAGTGTCGCCTTTTTCGATTTTTATGCGTTCACTCCTACGCTTTATGAGAGCCTGGTATTGATATTGTGTATTGGTTCTTTTTGGTAGATGTTAATTCCAATCAATTGTTAAGATAATTAATAATGGTAATTAAGTTACATAATATAATCGGAAAGAATATTTGCAATATGTTCTATACTAAATCCATGACTATACTTACAATTTCCAGCATATTCCATATAATGAAAAACAATAAGCAGAACATAAAATCACAAAAAATTGCTATAGCTTTTAAAAAAGAACTAAAAATACTTTATAATGATATCAATTCCAACATTAAGGCCCTTTCAACAACTAAAAACTTTGAATCGATTTTTGTACTCAATTTCTGCCTGACTTTATCAACCTTATTTGTTTCAGTTAGAAATAATAATATGATTGCGGTGCATAACGTGGGTGGACGTATCGAAGAAAATTGCTCACTTAATGGAACGCCCGAACCTTTATATGGATTTGAAATATTAACATTTATTGAAATAATCATTATAAGCGATTAATCCTAAAATGACGATAATTATGACTTGTTTAAAATTTTAGTCAGCATAAAATCATCCGACAATATTGAAGATATAATCAAAACGAAAGAAAACACAAAATCGGTCGTTTAACATAATAATTGTCACGACAAAACGATTAATCGGTAAACTAAATCGATTGAAATATTACTCGATTCGGATTAAACGTCAGGTTGAAGAATTTCATTCTGAGATATGGATCGCTGCATAAAGCACGTAGAGCCGGTGCCTGCAGATGGAAAATGGCCTATGCTGTTATCGCGAGCAGCATGAGAATGAGACCCCTTTGCGATTTAATCTGCTCAAAGCTCCACGGTAGCTCTGTAGTTCTAGTACTTTTTTCTGCAAATTTCGTTTGTGCGTTCATTTTTTTTGTTAATTTTAATTCGTTAATTGCCTTAACTTACTTTTATGAGCTGATTGGCTTTTGCGAAGAGTAAAAAAACGGTTAAGTTCTTGATCAATGTTTATTTTCAAATTCTTATAATTCTTCAGTTTTTATCTTGTTATTTTATCATCATATATCTTTAATAGCTTGAACCACAACATATGGTGGTATAATAAATAAGCCTCCATTTTCTTCCCTTTTTGTTCGAACTTTATCTCACTTCTTCCGTCACAAATACTTTATTTTGTAGTAAATCTAGCCAACGTAAAACTCCGGAAGCAGTCCGGTCCAATCTTTGTCTGTTTTTAATTCGAAGCCAAATAAAATCTGGGGCAGATCTTGCCTTTACTTTACACATAGACTTCACAGCTTATTGGATTGAAAATAAAAACAAGGATTAATAAAGACAGCTCAAAGACGAAAAGAGATGATTTTTTTAAAACAAATATTTGGTATAAGGGCGTTTATTATTTGAAAAGCAAGTAAAGCATTCTGTTCTATAATGAAATTAATATTTTTCTCACCGTTAGAGATAATTCTGATTTTGCTTTTAAAAATGAGAGGATTTTAAGTTGGTATACCTAGAAATATTAAAGAACTACGTGTAAGCAAGTGATAGTGACAGTTGGTTACTTATCTCACAAAGCATAAGATCCTTCCTTGAGTTACATTTTATAAAATGTGTGAGAAAATAAACAACTGCTAATACGGACATGCATTTTTGCTCTAGAATATTCTAGATACATACTGAGTTAAGAGAGGTGATAACGTATACACTAGTACATGGATTGTGGTCTTTTTGACCTGTTTGTTTTCCAGAAATATTATTGGCTTATTTCTTATAAATAGAGCTTTATAAATAAGCCAATAATGTATTACTATTACCACGTTGGTCCTGATCGTACAAAAATAACTAAGTAATTCTAGTTTATTTTGAATAAATGAGTTTTGAAGTTGATCCATTGCTGTGTCATCTTCACTGTTACACCACTCTTTATGATTCTGTGCTTCTATGCATAATGAATATTCTGTATAATTCAAACTATCCAACCGTATAATCGATCAGAAAAATGATTCTAGTAGAGTCAGATCATTTGTTTTCTAAGAATTAAAATTTAATTCTAATTCAATTGTCATGTCTGTATCATTAGGTACTGTGTAATAGTGCCATACAATTTTACTTACAAATCGATAATATTTATCGTATTGAGCAGTGGCGAAGGGTGAATTTTCTTAAAAGGGAAGCCGGACCAAGAAATGCTTACCTTGCTCAAGTGTGATGCGTGAATTCCAGTAACTACTCGTTTTGAAAGGGAAGTCGATAGGAATCGAGTTGTTTGGAGCCTTCGCCACTGGTATTGAGTATGATCCATAACAAGTCGGGCGAACATTTCAGATATGCACGCCCTTAAAACCGTGAGTGTGACAGGGGCTAAAAAATCTCCCGGCTTTTGAATTTTGAACTTTGACAAAATGAAAGTGACGGCGAGTTTTTTTTTGCGCATTTTTATTCAAGTAAGAGAAATAGAAAATCAGATTCATAGATGATTTGCTTATCTTCGGATATCCTTTTGTTCTTGAGTTTACGTTGTTGATTTGGGTAGAAATCCAGGCTGCCTACCTAAGTCGACCCGATTTGTATGGTAGTTCCGAATTAACGATCTGAGTTTTGTTCTCAAATCCTTTAGCCTAGGCGCACACTAGGCGACACGCTACAGCGACAACTCGGCGACTAGACGCGACGACAGGCTGCGGCCGACAATTTTCATATATTTTGTCCAAAGCTCCGCACACTTGGCGTCAGAGTCGCGGAGTCGCGACGACAAGCTAGGGGAGTCGCTCGCTACTTGTCGCCGCGTCTAGTCACGCTGTACACGCGCACACACGACGACAGTCGCGCGACAGCGCAGCGTCAGTCTCCCTGTGAAACAACACGGCCGTCTCTCTCGAATACTCTACTACTAATGATGGCTTCCTTCACGACGTCTATCGTAACGACTAGTCGCCGACGCAAGCGACAGATCCGCGGCTAGTCGCAACGAAAAGACGCCAGACGCAAACGACAACACCGCGTCTTGTCGCCCAGTTTGCGATGGCCCTTACAGTTTGAGCAAAGTGTAAATATAAAAATATTGTAATAGATTACTTCTGGGCAAGCGTGTATCATCGTCGATCGCATCTTCACTTACCATCAGCCTCCCGATTCCAGACCTTTTCGACTGTTGTCGACCGATTCGGTTTGTTGTCTCTTTTCGTTTCCGATTTTCGTAACGAGAGAAAAAGAGACAACAAACCGAATCGTTCGACAATTGACTCATCAAATCCTTCTAAATCAGGGGCGTTATTATTCTAAGCAGGGGGCAGGTGAGATAGTAGTCGAACGTGAGCCTATAACTAATAAAAACAAATGCCTGTTCTTTTACATAAGGTTTCAATAGTATAGACATGGTCCTTCTCCTAATTGATTCTCTGTCTGTCGCATAGGTGCTAATACTAATAAATGCAACGGTCCATCACTACCTGGACCTTCAAAAATCAAAGACACGGCGGCTGCATAAAATGCTCCATACGTAAGTTCAAGTTTTGCAAACGTTAGTCTATTATTTCCTGTACAATTACCATCTATGGTAGCTACACCAATATGGTTGTAATGAAACTGGTTTTATTTCAAAAGTAATGGTCATTTCAATAGCGTAATTTGTGTGCGCTCACCCTACTTCTATTCGAACAAAATACTGACAGCTTGGAGTAGCAAACAATGAGAGTTCATTGTTAAAGTATTGTGCAAATAGAGGAGGGATGCACCCTCAGTAAAAAGTAGCCTCTTTTCGAAAATGCCTGTTTCCAACTCCGTACTGACCTTACTCAACGTGTGTATGGTTATCTTTAGTTCCCGTTTTATCTTTTAAACGGGTTTGTGTCATGGGTTCTGCAATTTGATTAGTTCTTATTGTGATTTCTGCTTTGTATGGTTCGAAATACATGTTATTATTTAGTAGAACATGCAACATGCATGTTTCTTGAAGGAGTAGGCCAAAAGTGTACCCGCAAAGGTTTCCGATGACAATTGCCCGATTTTTAGGGTCCCTAACTCATATTCAGTGTAGTATAATAACAGTTAGGGTCGGTCGCGCTCATTCGTGTGGTGCTGGACATGAAGAATAGCACTATCCCATCTTTTCCAATGGGTGTCGTAAAAGGCGACGAAGGGATTCACTAGAGGATGGGCAGCAGCGTTCTCTGAGTATTTTAACAACTGCTGCGATCGCTAACCCGCCTGCCAAGCGTGGCGATTATGGCAACATGGATAGTGGCGATGCTTAGGGGAGGCCTATGTCCAGCAGTGGACGTTTTTCGGCTGAATGATGATGATGATAGGGCGCTCAGTCTCATCGGTCTTCGGACAGGCCTCTTTTATCTGAGCCCTAAAAATCGGGTAGTGTAGTAACAAGCGAACTGCTATCTTCTGCATGATTCTAAGACTAAGGCTAAGAATTTCCTAACCTTAAGACTCTTTGGTAATATTTGGTGTCACTTGGTGAACTATTTCGAGTTTGCATTCAGTGTTTTGTCAATGTGACATCATCCATCCAAAAAGTAAGTGTGAAGCACTTGTCGGTGTAGCAATCTCCTTCTTTCTCTATCCAGAGCCAATTCCTTCACTTCCTGAGAAAGGCTGGAATGGTATGTGGTGCTGGTGTCGTATGGAAAGAGAGTCATGTACAGAAAAAGTCACCAATGAAGAGAGTCAAAGAGAAAAAAAGCAGTGACATTATTTGAAAAATCAATGCTATTGCCCGTACTAAGTAAAATCAGCTTAGTTTTAAAGCTCTGCTATGAAATTTACCATTTCTACTTCGTGTTTGTTCGATGTTTATTCTTTAGAATTCTTTTTCTACGTAGGTCTATATTTTCTATGCAAAAATAAAATAATTCTCTGTTTATTTTTACTTTGTCTTTAAGTCGATTACTTGCCTTTTTTAAGTATCAGTTGCATCAACTAACGTATCCTTACAAACATTTCTACAAATTTATCATACAAATATCATAGAAAAAAAGCAACTGAGCCTTGTTTAAACTTTTGGACGTTGTTTAGTTTTTTTCTGTTACACATCATTTGTTAGCATTTTTTATTTATGCTCTATAATTATTACTTAGGTTCATAGTTAATTTACTTTTATTGTGTGTTACGTCTAAGTTATTTTCTATACAACATTAAAATTATCAAGTGGTTTTCTATGCAAAATAATAAGCAATGGGCCTGTTAATGTACCGTCATTAATTGAAAAAGAGGCTATTTGTTACAATTTGTAATAATTATATCGATTGCAATGTGAAGCAACAATTGTCCTTTCTGACGCGTCAGCTGACGGTAATTGTAACTTTGAAATATTAGTCCTTTGATATTTTTAAACATTAAGTAGACAGTTGACCTTTTATATAAAAACATGAATTTATAGCAGCTACTAATACGTTTCTTTGACAAAATTGTTGGTTAGTTATCGTCTAAGTGCAACTTTTAACAAAACATGTGGAAAACTTGTCGAACGCATCCGAAGAATCCGAAATTTTGTTTCTAGTCAGATTGAGATGGAGTCCATGAACTGATAAAAAGAAGAAATAATAAAACGAAACCAAAGACAAAAGTGCTGTGCGTGACCCGCCAAAAAAACAAGATGGCTGCGAAAAGGAAAGCTGGTGCACTCCTTCAACATGTCCTGCCAAAGGTAAATTTTTAATTATTTTAATAAGATCCCTTACATCATCCATTTTAACTAGACCCTTCATCTCGTAATGTATGTAAAGGGCACGAGGCCCATTTGAAACGGTCAAGATAAACATGCCAAGGCTGAGAACAGCGCGATGGCACTTATAAAACGGCAAGTTCCCGCCATGAGTTTGCAGGCTACTATAAAGCGCAGTAAAGATGGTATAATTAAAGGAATTTATAATGACACCCGTAGCGATGTTAACCGTCCGATTTGCGGTGTTCGCGGCTTGTGAGGGCTTCTGTTGAGTGGCTGATCATCCGGATGCGGTCGAATAGCAGACGTGGCCGCATCGAAATTGGCGCCAAAGTCAGTTTTCCCGCCGCGGGCGGTTCGCCTTGCAAAATGGCGGAGTTTCAAGTGACACGCGGCTGGCGTTGATGGCATTAGAATGGACATACCCTGTTACTAACCGTTTATGTAACATTAATAAAAAACAAAAACATTCCACCGTTGCATCTGTTTTTCTTGGAAAACAGATCAATAGCAGAGAATTCTAGGATATAAATGAGAATTCATCCAACATTATTGTTTGTAAAACAATTCTTTGTACGGCTTATTTCGTTTTGCGTAACAAAAGAAAAAATAATAGGATAAAAGAATGCTAAATTCATAGAATTTGCTTACTGAGCTATATTTTACATAAAACAAAATAAAAACTAATCGGACAGAAGCTGTTTTTCTCGATAAGAATCATAGTTTCCACAAAATTTTGCTCTTCTCAATAATAATGTAAGTAGGAAAAAAGTTTTGTATAATTAGGTGATAAAAATCGCCAAATCAAATTACGTAATTGTAAAACTTTTTCGCACATTATTTTTATGTTCTAAATTTTTCAAGGCATTCTTGAACTCAAAAGTATGTTTTTTTTTATAAAGAGAACCCTCGATCTTGTCTCTAAAGGCGGTGACTGACCTGTATCATAGTTAGACCTGTAACATGTTACGAAGCGAGCGTTTGGACAGTAAGTACAGCGAGAACGGAGTTCGGGATGAGCATAACGCAGATTTTAGCATTCATGTTCGCTCCGAATGTTACATTACGACTAGTTAGTTTAGCTTCCTTATTTTAATGTGTCAACTTCGTGGACTTGCTATAAGCCTATATAATTACTAATATTCATATTGTGTTTTTAGACTTGGTACTACATTACTCACTGGTCTGTGCTCAAGACTACGTTGTTCTCTCATAACTATCCTAAATCATAATACTGAATTCATCGAAATTGTTAAAGATATTCTTTTTAAAAGAGTAACCATGGAGTTTCTTGCCGGCTCTTCTCCATAGCCGTGCATCTAAATTCGACTTTTCATAAGAGCCTGTATTGAATAAAGTGAAATAAAAAAACAAATTTTTAATTACTAAATTCACAGTTCCGGGGCCCAATTTACGTAAAACAAATCTTGATAAATCGCAACTGAACCAAGGCCGAACCGTTCATTCTACAGTTTAACCTGTGTAGTACTGTAATTATAGACACCATAGATAAACAATGGCGGCCGTACCGTTTTCGGTACATTTGGGCGAGACACATTAAGACAGTTTTCGTTTTCAAAAGCTGTCAAATTGTTTGACACCAAAAAACAAAACCAATCATTTCGACAGTTTTCGTAAACAAAAACTGACTAACGGTTCGCAAGAGTTTGAATAAAAAAAAAAATATTAATCGAATTGGCCCTTTGTTCAATCGCCACCTTAATGTAAAACAATATCAAACGCGTTAGACAGATCCACGCTAAGATGTCTCTTCGATCACCGAGGCGCCGGGCGACCTTGCATGCTGCCCGTATCTACTGCCCACCCTACTAAACATAGCTAGTATAGCTATCGGACTTAGCTCATGTACTTATAAGATGCAAGTTGGTTATGATGTAGCTGTTCTTTTCGGCGAGTTAATTGAAACATTGTATGGTAAATGTTTCTACAATTACGTTATGGTAAACACGGTGGCATGTTTTTTTTACTAACGGCAAATTTTTGTACCTTGTGTATTGCCAAGATTTATTTATACTTCTATGCACTATGGTGGTACATAAGGCGGACTTAATGCCGTAAGGCATTCTCTACCAGTCAACCTTTGGGTTAAAAAGAAAAGCATCGAAATAGGTACTGGAAAAAATAAATTTTGAACTGAATATACTACGAATTCAGATACATAAAATATTATGAAAATCTTAAAGCAATTATGACGAAGACTAAATTAGATGATTAGGAGTGCAGCGACTTACGATTTATGAAAATAAATGTTTCTAAACGAACAAATAAATTGTGATTTTGTAAATAAAAAAATATTTTCGGTCGAACCGATACTAAGTACAATTTATAAAATTGTAGTTGTTAACTTACTTCCTATAAATGTAATAATTCTTATAAATTATGTAATTCTTATAAATGTAAAATTTTGGATGTTTCTGGGTTTGTAGTTCGGATGTTTGTAAATCAATCACGCCTTATAGGCTGAACAGATTTGGATGACAATTGGCACACAGGTAGATAATGACCTGGATTAGGACATAGGATACTTTTTATACGGGTAGATGTAAGTAGTAGTTTCCCTAGGATGCAAGTGAAACTGTGGGCAACACTTAGTACACAATAATAATAATATTAGTAATTAAAGATTAAAGCTCTCAAAGGGGCCTCTGCGCGTTGGACCTGTGTCCCCGTGTATGCCTTCCAAAGGACCGGACATCTTTCGCACGGAAGATGAGCCGTGATGTCCAAAGAGATACAAGATAATATTAGTAATCACTGACAGGACTATTGTAGCCAATAAGCCTGATATAGTGGTAATAGATCGATCAGAGCGTCTCACAATGATTGTTGATATCACTGTTCCGCATGACGAGAACCTCGTGAAAGCTGAGAAAGATAAAGAAATTAAATATCAAGACTTGGCACACGAGGTTGTCGCCATGTGGGATGTTGATTCAGCAGTAATTGTGCCGATAGTAGTTACGGCGAATGGTTTAATAGCCAAGAGCCTCGACCAACACCTTAAGAGGCTCTCGTTGGGCGGTTGGATCGGGGGCCTGATACAGAAAGCGGTACTTCTCGACACGGCGCGTATTGTTAGGAGGTTCCTCTCTCTGAGGCCCTGACCGCCGGTAGCTTGGACCCTGTTCCCGATGCCGGTGGGCTACTATTTTATATATTTTTAAATGTTTTTATTTGTATTTTAATATTAAAAAATGTATCAAATATGTTATAAAATGAATAAAGAGAATAATATTAGTAAGTTCCCACTGCAGGACAAAGACCTCATTTAATTAAAATTTACTTGATTGATATATTATGTACTAAATAATAATTATGTAAATCAAGTGATTTACATTATTATATTAAGATCGCAAGTCTAAAATCACTGCGAACAGTTTTTAATTTTGATTTCTTGTATCCTTGCATATGTATAAAGTACCTACAAAATGTCAACATTTCTATTTGATGGCTATCAAAATTTTGTAAAATATTTGAGGGGATTGGCGCTGATAGCTGAAATAAAGTTTAGTTCGGCTACAGATGATTAATTCATTTGTAATTAGAAAACATTGCCCATGAATAATCTGAAACACTGTACTATTATTGAAATAAACGTTATTATTTCACATATTATTATTTAAAAAATAGTTAAACAAATTATGCTACTTACACAGTAATCGCATGCAGTAAGTAAAGTCAGAAATAAATCAAAGATTAAACAATGCTCAAATAATGATGATGATCAGTTACTCAACTACTTAGACGATCATCTTGCATCCGCTTGTTAGTAGTCATTGAGGTGTATGGAACCTTAATTAACAGGTTTGTAGTGACACTGCTTGTTTTTGATGAGGAAATAATAGGGGTTTATTTATATTCATTTATTTATATGACTGCCTCGTTGCTCTACTGGTCGCAAGTGCGACTGCTGAGGTTGGGGTCCTGGGGTCTTACTATGACCTCTTAAAGCAGGACAGAAGTTGCCTGGAAGTTGAACTGCCCTGCTTTTTTGTACTATGACATCGTTAGAGCAGGCCTGCTTCGTTTCTGGCAGGAGCTGGCGGACCGAGGCCTGCCGGGGTTGCGGTGCATGCAGTTGCGAATCCCGCGACCCGGGCCAAGGGTCAGGAGAAGGAACACCGTGGGTTTTTAGCCGGTAAGAGTCCGGCATAACCCTTCGCCTTCCCCGAGTGAAGGGCACCCAAGAGGATTTTACCAAGAAAATAAAAAAAAAGGCCTGCTACGTTGACGTTTACGAAATTCGTTTCTTTTTTTTTGTACCTATAGACTTTTCGTACCATGAACAAGCATTACGATTTTTTATAGTCATAATGCTTGTTCATTGTTAATCGTACATGATGGGGGTGATACGGGTACCTACCTACTTCTAAGGATGCTCTACCCCTGGATTTCCGCTAGGCAATAATAGGCCTTAGAATCATATCTATGTGTGCAGAGGAAACGTAGCAAAAAGGTTAAGGCAGTACTTATAGTTGACAAGTAATCATTACATAGTTTAAGTGCAGTCTACATTTGGCTAACCTTGGCTTCAGAAACTGTTGCATACTTAGATACCGTTCCAAACAATCCGTCCATTACAACTGACGAAGATATTACTGTAAATTTTAAAGGTATTTTGTTTACATTATTGATGCAACCTTTAATTTAACGGCAGAAGTCATTAAAGTAGAAACTCACGGACGAAAAGGAAGACACATCAATTACGTCAATGGGTGCAGTCGAATCTTCGCATGGTTGTAAGATAAATTAGGCGTTGTGATGACGATATAGGATTTAAATTAGTTTGTTGGTATTTCTAAGTTTATATGGCGGTGTGCCTTGGCGCGCACTCTGGTGGTGTGTGTAAACTCAGGATCCTATTTTTCGTGAATTTTGTACTAAATAGACCCTTGGTATGGACCAAGGGTCTATTTAGTACAAAATTCACGAATTTTTTTATTGCGAAATATTTTTTTGCGATTTTTGACTTTTCTAGTACTCCAACCTCAGTTGGTGCGTAAGAGTCTTTTGACCCTTCTGGGAAACGGGGTCGATTGGCATCATAAAAAAGTTTTGTGAAAATTGCCCTTTTTCTCGCTGACTGTACTTTTTTTTCAAAATCTGTGAATGCCGATTGAAATTATTTCAAAAGTTAGGGGTGGTCTTCTAAGAACGTTTTCCTGTAGCTACAATGGTTAAGGTAGTTGCCCTTCATGCCCCATCTTAAATTACCACCCTGTATAATAGGGGGCGAGCCTCTTGCCATCAACCGGGCACAAGTCCAGACTACGGGCTGTTACTGAGAAATTCCCTCACAGAAAACCTAATAACACACTTTGCCCGACCCGGGGATCGAACCCAAGACCTTACACTCAGTAGTCGCGCTTGCGACGGCTAGGATCTACGAGGCAGTTGGGAATATAATTGAATTATTTTGTAGTCGCATCCCACGTGATCCGATGGGAAAATTTTGCGTGATCCGATGCAACTACCAATTAGTCACGTGTTTCGGTGGGAATATTCCTTAACAAAATAAGAACCTGTGCATAGAGATTAGTGAAGCGTTCCGCATTCTGCGTTCTCTGTCATGTATGCAAATTATATTCTCATTGACCGCTGCACAATGATTTTTGTTGCTACGCTTCGGACCGCAGAACGCGTAATAGCTCTTATCACGTTCAGTGCCGGGTGCCCTCCAGGAGGGCACCCTGTAGTCGCATTCGCCATGCCGGGTGCCCTCGTGGACGACTCATTTTAAATGCAGGTTTGTCTTGGAAAATTCACCGTCATGAAACAAGCAAGCACCTATTTTACGACGTAGTAGCGTATTTTTCACGGTTTTTAACCTAATGCCAGGAACCCTTCTCGAGGGTTCACTCTTAGTGAAACGTAATGCCGAGGACCCTCCTGGAAGGTCCACTAGTAATATGTATGGCGGGATGGCGTATGAGCTCTATGAAAAGTGTGGTGGACTCGAATGTGTTAAAGTACAACCCAATTACTTAGCCTTATGAATTATTTTCTAAAATAGGAGGAAATCAATGGAACTTGGCAAGCCCCAGGCCTGTTACTCCATCAGCCAAGATCCGGCTAGGATTAGGCTATTAGCTGTCAAGATGTCTAGCGAACGATACCGCTGCGCAAACAGTTGCTTTGATACGAAAACTATGCAGTTTGCGTATTTGAGACAATTTAGGACAACTGGTTATTGTTAGGAGTTACAATTGACAGCGTACACACAATTGTATTGTTTAAATCCAATTAAGCAAACTGTATTTTAAGTATAGGTTCAGAATTGCTGGACGTTCATAATACATTATGGTTTATTCGGTCCTTATACCCAAACACGTAATTTCAATTCGTGTGTGAAGTATCTATATTTTGCTCGTAGTCTAGCTTCTTAAATACTATTAGAAGTTTTAAACAGGTCTTTTTTACAATGCAGGCTAGCTACCGCTTTTAATAATGCCTCAAAGAAAACACCTGCACCTTCAACATTTCATATTAAAAAAGACGAAAGGCGAGTCCTACTTTATTTTATAGTAGCAGGACCTACCCTTATAAATTTCACGGATCCTTTATTTTACGGACCTCAGGATCCCGCAAAACCAATTAAAAGATGGCCTTTCTTAAATATTTAAACTCCTTTAAGACCTCGTCGGTACCAAGGCGTCATAAGGCCGAGGCGCTGTCCGTTGAGACGGCGCGTACATTATTCAACGCGCGCTCCCGCGTTCGCCTGCATTCCGTATAGCTAGCCGCATTGTTTGCATGTCCACCTGATATCCATGCAAGACTTGCTGCCTAAACTTTGCACATGAATTCAAGAATAACCGGACATAGTAGTTACTGTAGGTATATGACGCATAATTTAATTGATAACTAAGGTAAACATGGTGTAGGACGTCGTTTGTGTCACTTTATCGTATTGTAAGTGCATCAAAGAGTACTGGGTGGGGTATCAGGTTACCAATAATAATGCAGCTTGCACAGAACATGTTGCTTGGTACTTGAAAACAGGTCGAACAGTAAAGGAGGTTGCCGACTAGCTGATAATCATATGTCCTGAAGTAGTAATTAAGAAAAAGCAAGGTGAAGGAATAATAATGAGTGTATGCATTTAGAACACAGCAGTGTGATAAATTAGCCATTAAACGTAGCGGGAATATTTTGACAAATGATAGCAGTGACATTAACGGGCTCCCTAGACGATCAAAAATGCTTGGAATTCGTACACATTAACCTTCAGTAATACATAGATATATACGTAAATACCATGCTTTAAAAATATAAATCTAAATACCATTACACAGACCTTTTTAGCAACTTTTTCGCGTGTCGCAGAAATACTTGACATGCATTTTTGATCGCTTAGAGAGCCTTTAAGAGAATTAATAATATCTTCTAAGTAGCATCGATCGAGAAATATAAGAAAAATACAATTTAGAAGCTGCTAATAAGCCCACTCAAGTCCTAAAAGTCTGCAATGGGCTGGATTGTCTTTACCTGGTACAATTTTGCCTACTTTTAATAACCCACTATATTTGTACCGAACGTGTTGTAACTCTAGTTTCGAATTCAGTCCTATGCGTCATTTAAGTTAGTATGTAACATTTTTTCTTTGTCAACCTTCTTTGTTGAATACTACCAATTGTATGTTTTCTATACGAATGTTAAGTAATCAAAATATTTGCTTTGGTATTTAGGTAATTGTAGCGTTTGCATTCTTATTGTTATTCGACTATGCCGATGTGAAATTAAGTCGTCATGAATCTGCTAAGCTATATTTATATGTATAATGAACTATTGCTATACTTATGAATATTTCTTCATACTGTCGTGATTTAGGCTAAGTCCAAATTACAAATTGGTGCACATTTTTCTGTCTTTCGGGTAAAACTGTAGTACCTATATTAGTATTTCTAAAAAGTTTTATAGATATGTGTAAACTAATGCTTATTTTTGATATCATATTGTAACACAACGATGTTGTATTGATGTACCTACTATGTTTTGTGTCTGCATCACCCTAAGGTTGACTGGTAGAAAATTCCTAAGGCATTAAGTCTGCCTCTGTACTAATTCTGTGCATAAAGAACAAATAAAATAAATAAATAAAACTAGACGAAAGTTATAGTAACTCATGGTTTTTCATTAGGACCACTACTGGATCAATTTTATAAGTGTTTATCGTATCTTTCGTTTTTGCGGGATAGGTAGACAAAACCAGGAATGTTAGGAAGTATAACTTATAGTAATCACAAAATCACTTTTATCTCTAAGCCGCTGTCACTACATCTTTAATTTATATTTCGTATCAAAGGACCAAAGTTTGACCCAATTATAGCGTGTAAAGAGTTGTAAAAGTTTCACAATGTGTACTTTCGAGTAAAAGAAGTAGTTGTATGTATTTTTTTTTCGAGACCATTGCAAATAAATTCAATAATATGTCCCGAATTAGAAGAAAAGCAGCTTAGTCCGACACATGGATCACACTAACAATAAAAAGTCGCCGCAGACATCAAGGAAGCCACCACTAATTTCATTTTCACCCTCAATTTATATCTGTCACTTTTGGTACCATGGACTGTGCGCGTAAAAATATTGTTTTTACTTATCCTCGAAGGGAGGGATGGGGTGTAAGGGGGCGTAATTACTTGAGCAGCCAGACGCTGCGAGACGGCCCGTGGGGGCTGGAATTACTAGCGGAGCTGCGGAGGTTTGCCCGCAAGCTGCCTCTTTTTGTAGGTGACGCCGAGAATTTTTCTTAATCCGCTATGTATGGCTGACTAGGGGATCCTTGTGTGTGTTTTTTTTGCTTCTGCTTTTACATATAATCTTATTGATTTTTCTGTGAAACGAGTAAAACTATGTGGTGGAAAAAGTAGTTTTATGTAAGGCGAGTTATGCGAGGAACATAGGAGGAGTTTGTTTTATGAAGTTTGATTTTCATCATTCTTTATTCTATTTTTGTAGGGTGGGTCCGGCAAAGCGATTTACAAATCAGTAATGAACGTTGATATGTGTAACAAAAAACCTTAGGAGATAAAGCGATATGTCGATATCGTGATATAGAACCAAATAGTTGGGATGTTTAGAGGTAAGCACGAGAGGTGCCTTTTTGTAGGTGACGCCCAAAAATTTTCTTAATCAGTTGCGTATGGCTGACATACCCAATCCATGAGTGTCTTTTTGGTTTTAACCATTACAAACTTTATTGATTTAGCAGCAACTATGCGTGAAACTGTGCGGTTTTCTTCTCTCGCATCGGCAAGAGCTATATGAGTATACACCGTAATGTGAAGATTAGTCAGTCAGCAAGGTTGGTAGCGGGGCTAACTACCCAGGGTATGCAGGACGTACTTAAGTATCGTCATTCGTGGGGGCTCATTTCATGCACCCAGCGATACTATTACTAGAATGCACCCCGCCCCAACTATGCGGTATGAAATACATAATAAAAGTAGTTTTAGGTAAGAAAAGTTACCAGGATGACATAGTAGACAGGAGAAGTTTGTTTTTTGCAGTTTGATTTCCATCGTCCTTTATTCTTAGCTTGGGTTCGGGAAAGCGATTGTAATTCACCAATGGACATTAAAGTGCCTCACATAGACAAGGGGAACAGTATACCTTCAACACCGCTAGCAATATCGTAAGGGATAGAACCTATAGCTGGAGATCTTTTTGCAGGTGAGACGCCGAGAATTTTTCTTATTTTGCTGTTTGGCTGACTCACCCAAGGGTATCCCCTTGTGTATTTTTCTTGATGTTGCTTTTATACAAGGTTAGTCAGAAAGGGGGCACTAATCCGCAAGCCATTTAAACTATCACTGATGACGGTTTTAAAACAAGCGATGAAACTTCAAAATTCGATAATTTTTATTTCCATTTAAAATATTTTTTATTTAGTTTTTTCGAAAATTCTTCGTCCCTAATTTAGTTACGAATTCAGAAAATGGAGCTTCTAATTCGTGACCCCGAATGTCACCTAAAATGTAAACACAGGTGATCATAGCTGAGGATAGATAGATTTTAGCGTATTTTTTATGTAGTTTTTGAACAACTATTTCTCGACTTTTGGGGAAAGTGGTAAAACATAAGTTACTCATTATTATGGGTACTTTAACACGCTTTCAGATTAGTACCCCCTTTCCGACTAACCTTGTATATGTTAACAGTAAAAATATGCTGATAATAGCGTATTTGACTACTATTAAAAATGTAAAACAATTTAGTATTATTATTTCATAGAAAAAATTGAAAGAACACGATATGACAAAAAATAAAATAAAATTGATGTAAATAGGTGAGATACCACGCTTACGAAGTTTGTTAAGGATGCATTTTCTGTCCTTGTCACGCGAAACGAAAATTGTACAGAGTGATGTCAAGTCACTATGAAGTTTTTAAGGTATGATGTCATTATGTAGTAGCGTTATCTCTGTCTTGTGAACAATTTTAAATTGTGGTAACGGCATTTAATTAAAAATTTCGTTGGTTTTTTCATGGTTGCTTATTATTTTTGTAATAGTTTCGATTTCGAGATTCCTTGTAGTTTTGAGTAAAGAGAGTTACCAGGGTGTCATAACCAACAGTTTTTTTATGTAAGTACCTTCAGTACGCAACGACTGTCCTTAGGATTTTCACCGTCAATTACTGAAGTTGTCTAGAAGGGATCCGTCAATCCATCACAGCACTTAGTAATTCATCTTGTGCGTCTAACGTTGATTGCATGCAGCATCCATGAAGCCTACCATACATCTTCCAATATATTGCTAGCGGAATCGTGAGAAGGATATTTTTAGTACAATATATAGGGTGACTGGTAATTAGTGACCGATACTTTAATACATGATTGTACTCATGATAACAAACAACTTTCCCAAAGAAACATTATTTATAAAACAAAACAAAAAAAAAACATATTAGGAGCCGCGTCCATTCCGTAACGGTGTATTTATAAATTTTAAATGAAAAAAAAAGAATAAAAATAATGTTTCTTTGGGAAAGTTGTTTGTTATCATGAGTACAATCATGTGTTACAGTATCGGTCACTAATTACCAGTCACCCTATTTACCTATATGATATGCACATAAACGTGGCAATTGATCTGATGATTTTGAGGGATATTTCACCAACTTATCATTAACTGTTCATTAAGCTAATTCGGTCTCTAAACTTTTCAATATTTAACATTTCCATTTCACCAATATAAATATCAATAATGATAATGACAAGATTATCACTACATAAAATAAAACAAAGTCGCTTGCCGCTGTCTGTTTGTCCCTATGTATGCTTAGATCTTTAAAACTACGCAACGGATTTTGATGCGGTTTTTTTTATTAGATAGAGTGATTCAAGAGGAAGGTTTATATGTATAATACATGCATAATATAGTATAGAGAAACGCGGAATACGCGATAAACGACATCCACGCGGGCGGAGCCTCTGGCGACCTCTAGTTGAACACATAAATGTCATAATTATTTGTAAGTCACATTTAGCTTATCTGGTCAATAGTTACGGACTACTGATTTATTTATTTGGGACTAACAAACAGTTACACATTAGATCTTATGAGCTAACTTATAAAACAAATACATGATACAAATGTGCAACTCACACCGTTATCCGCAATATACGTACATAAAAGGAGAAGCTGACTGACTGACTGACTGATCCATCAACGCACAGCCTAAACCGCTGGGGTTAGAAAGTTGAAATTTTGACAGTAGGTTCCTTTTGTAACGTAGGCATCCACTAAGAAAGGATTTTTCGAAATTCAACCCCGAAGGGGGTGAAATAGGGTATTTAAGTTTGTATGTAAGTCCGTCATTTTAGGAATTAGAAGCATAAAATTAAACACTATGGCCCTGCGCAGACGACGGACTTTTTGTCCGGCGGACTGCCGCGGACAGGAATTGATGTGGTTGTTAGTCTTTGCCGGTCGCGAAATTTAACACGGACTCAACGCACACGTAGGTAGTTTCGTCTGTAGTTGTGGTTAGAACTCTAGTTTCTGAGATGGCAACAACTACCAACTACTTTCATTCTTGTCCGTGGTAGTCCGTCGGACAAAAAGTCCGTCGTCTGCGCAGGCCCTAAGGTTTCTGGTTAGAAATAAATGTAGAAGTGTTTCAGCGTTTCTGGAAATTCAACCCCTAAGGGGGTGAAATAAGTGTTGAAAGTTTGTATGAGAAATGTGGTAGTTTTGAAGATAGAAGCATGGATTTAAAAATGTAGGCTTTTGGTGAGAAATAAACATACACGTGTTTGAGGGTTTTTGGAAATTCTACCCGTAAGAGGTGAAATAGGGGATGAAAGATGTTTTTGATTTTACAACTACACCCAACAAGGGGCTTAACGAGGGCTCAAAATTTTACGCAAGCGGACCTGCGGACAAAAGCTAGTCCACAATATACAAAACAGAATATTTACCTACTTATAGATAGGATGGTGAAATCGCCCCTTAAAGTTGTCAGGACATCTTCACAGATTGTGAAGTGAGTTTTCAAACTTTTTCTATGAGATTGTCGACTATTTCTATGCATCGTCTCAAAGGACCAAATATGATGTTAAGACTTAATTTGTATATTACAAAGTGTAATAAATAACGCACAACCTCTTAAGGGGTCACTGTACTCATCATTATGAACAACTTTTACTAAGGAACCAAACCGGAAATCGCGAAAAAAAAAATCAGTTGTTCTCTACACTCACATTGCGGGCAACACTTGTGTTGCGGAGTTGATCACGCCATGTTGCAGAGTTGACGCCCGGCGAGCGTCAACATCAGTTTAGCAATTAATGTTGACGTGTGTCGACGTGTTTGTAAATGAGTTTTAAACATGGCAGTAGTGTGGAGCAATGAATATGATGATGATTATTATTTTTAGTCATCATCTGCTTAGCCTTTTCCCAACTATGTTAGGGTCGGCTTCCAGTCGAACCGGATGCAGCTGAATATCAGTATTTTACATGGAGCGACTGCCTATCAGACCTCCACAACCCAGTAACTGGGTAATACGATACTCTTGGTAAGACTGGTTGTCAGACTTTCTGGCTTCTGACCAACAGTAACGACTGTCAAAGATCTACAAATGACAACCGGGACCAACGGCTTTACGTGCTTTCCGAGGCACGGAGGAAACTCGCTATGGTAAATGGTCACCCATCCACAGACCAACCTCGGCAAGCGTGGCTTAACCCGGAAGATCGGTCTATGCGGCTGTAATTATTTAGCCACGAGCTCCTCCAGATGATTATTATTTTTAGTAAGATACAATATTAAATACGCAGAACACAACAACACTACTTCCTCGGGCAACATTTTTTGTGTGGACGGGAAGTATGGCTGTAAACATTGTTGCCAGAAACTTTGATGTTGAGAAACTTTGGTGTTTAGCAACGGTTGTGCAACAAATGTTTACAATGAATACGGGGCTTAACTCGTCAAAATGTAGGGAAAAGCAAATTTTTTTTTCGCGGTTTCAGCTTTGGTCCCATAGTAAAAGTTGTTTATAATGATGAGTACAGTGATCCCTTAAGAGGTTGTGCGTTATTTCTGTTACACCTTGTAGAACCAGCCCTTAAAATTAAATATAAAATAAAACCTTAACTAATAGTAAGTAATATAAGTTCCCTGCAAGGTTACGTTGTGGTAACTTGAATCTAAAGCCTAGTAAAGTAGTAGCCTCTAAAGACTAAGATGAGAATATCTTAAGCTAATACACCGTTTGTATTCTTTGGACGTGTCCAACATTTCCTTGACATGCTCTGTGGAATAAGCTTCTACAATTGTTACTACATGGTTTATAACTGGGTGGAAATTTTGACATCACTATTGTTTAACAACTACCTAAAATAGTAATGGAATAAGCAGAGTTTTAATCCGTACCTAAGGACCACTTTTGGTGATCAAAAAGTAAAAATCAAAGCATTTGCATTTTTTAAAATTGTTTTTATTATAATCATAACAATCTAGTGACTAATTAATTTGCATGCACTTCTTTATGTTTCATACATCATCAGTTGCTATCAGCAAACCGATACGTAATATATATAATGGTCATTCATAGATAATAGATTAAAGTACGACTTATGCCTGCGTGAGCGACGATGTCGATGCAACAAAACGTTGCCATATTTTAAAATATTATATTTCACAGTCTATTTATTTAAGTATTTATTTTTTCTTGTATTTAATTTATTTGTATTGCTGTATTGCTGCACAGGTGGACGTCATCACGTCAACGCCGGCTTTCGCTGAAAACCAGCGCTGTGGCTCCGTCTTGCACGAGTCATAGCATTATGCTGAGCGATGGCCGTTTTGCGTAGATGTGACGCATATTTTTCCCAAGTTTCTTTGTGGTTTTGTTTATAGTATATTTTTTTTTTGTTGTGTGTCATATCGGCGCAAATAAATATTTTTTCTTTCTTTCTTTCTTTCTTTAATACTGCATCTTATTTTTCATTTTATTTTTCATTGTTGATTTTATTCTAAAAGATGAGTTTATATTATACTAGCTGTACCCGGCATGCGTTGCAATGCACTTTTTCCTACTTACTACCTACCTTCAGAAACAAAATCAAAATAGTAACAAAAAGTTAAAATCATTTTCATGCATGCAGATGAAGAATATGGATGTACAGAGATTTTTTTTTTTTTAAATATCCAAATTTTCTTTCATAAGAACCTTCTCCTGGCAATTATGATCACAACAAAAAAGTAATTAGAGAAATCGGTCCAGCCGCTCACGCGTGATGCCGTGACCAAAGGGAAATAGGGATTCATTTTTATATACAGGGCGTCCCACGACTTTGCCACATGGAGGGGAAGTACCTTAAATACTGTAGATAGAAAAAATTACTGAAAGAAGACTTCATTTTTATTTTAAAAACAATACGAACTGCATTCAAAGAATTTTAAATAATCACCTGTCTGAACCGGGAATCGAACCCGCTAAATGTGAAAACAAAAAAAAACTGTAATTTTATTACTTATACTAATCGTAAGGCTCGATCAGATACATTTATTTCTTCTAAGTAACATAGCATCTAAAATAAAAGGAACACCATGAAATTTAACATTTAAATAAAAAAAATGTTGAGAATAATGAATAGCATTTTCTGTATGTCGTGCTTACAACAACTGACTTTATGTACTACTTTCTGCTTTATTAATATTTCGAAGTATTATTTCAAATATTCACCATGAAAAAATAAATAAATCAACGGTAAGCGAGATTATTAAAAGAGTTACAATTTGTATACAATAGGAAGATACACATTTTGAGCATTTAATCAATTTAAATTGATTGTAAGTTGCACAGTTAAACGTGTCTTATTATTTCAAAAAAATATTAAATTTCATGGTGTTCCTTTTATTTTAGATGCTATGTTATTTAGAAGAAATAAATATATCTGATCGAGCCTTTCGATTGGTACAATAAAATTACAGTTTTTTTTTGTTTTCACATTTAGCGGGTTCGATTCCCGGTTCAGACAAGTGATTATTTAAAATTCTTTGAATGCAGTTCGTATTGTTTTTAAAATAAAAATGAAGTCTTCATTCAGTAAATTTTTCTATCTACAGTATTTAAGGTACTTCCCCTCCATGTGGCAAAGTCGTGGGACGCCCTGTATATAGATTAGTGTACCGTCCGCATGCTCATATTTTAGTACTTACCATTAAGTTTACCGTGTTTTCTCAATAATAAGTGAATTGTATTCTTTTTTTGAGAAAATAAAGTCTTAAACCAGAAATCTGCATTTGACTAGTTGTTGGATTCGTTTCGTAGGTTTTTTTATATTTTACTGGTAGAAAATAAAACTCTTAAATAATGTTCTGTATCCTAGGCACGTTTATAGACACAAATCACACATGCGTAAACACTTAGACTTTGTAGGCCATACGGAATTTAATACGTACGACGCTCGAACCCTTGATGTTAATGTTGACTTGCCACAACAGTGCGCTTGAACTCTCGATATGGACGTTGACTTGACAAAACATTTATCTGTTACTTAACTAACAAGCACATCAGTAAAAGTTTCGAAAAATCAATCGATTAATTTTGACCCCAACAGCATACATGTACAGTCAGCTTAAAATATATCGAGACGATCAGACTGTTCATAATTGACAACATTTCATATTTTTAACCTGCATGCATCCAAATCCAGGGCACCCGTATTTTTTAGTTTTTCGAAATCATGCACTTTTCATTCATAATTTAAATTTTGAAATTCGGCGTATTCTAAAAAGACGTATGTGCTGAATGACGTTATACATACGGTGGAATGGCGATGTAACCTTTGTTTTACTGCGAGCCGTCAAAAAAACTGTTAGTTAAATGTCACTGTCATTTAACACTCGTCTTGTTTAACTTCTAAGTGAAATTGACATGTCTTGTTTGACATTAAATATTTTCATCTAAAACATTTGCATGCATAGGCAAAGGTAACTAACTCCTCATTCCACCGTTTATGTGACGTCATCACATGTTTTTTGATTTTTATTTTTTTAATCAGAAATGAAGAAATAAAAAAAATGTATTTGAACTCAGGAAGTCAGGATACGAAAATAAAGAAACGGTATTTTTGTTTTAAGGTCGTGTCAGTTTTGAAATGTTGTCAATTATCCTAACAATCTTATATCAATCAATATCAATGGGATAAAATTCTTGTCCGAATGACAGTTGTCGTGTACTGTGTTCATTCTGGAACACACCTTGAGTAATTTTCTTAGTTGTTCAGATCATTTTCTATGCATGATATTATCTAACATGCAATGATATGGACATGTGCATTCTCCCCATTTTGACCTATAGATCCCTGACTTGGTCTTTGACAAACATTCAAAAGTCCAAACTCAAGGTCTGCCAACGTGCTATGGAGCGCAGCATTCTAGGCGTCAAGCTAAAGGACCATGTACGCAACACCACACTGCGCTCCAAAACACAAATTGCTGACGTTGCTCAAAAAGCCGCTAAGCTGAAGTGGGCCTGGGCCGGCCACGTTTGCCGCATGCCCAATGAGCTGTGGGCCAAAATAACCACTTTATGGAGCCATGACACGACCAGAAGGCGTCGCGGCAGACCTCGAAGAAGATGGCGGGACGAGCTAGACAAAACCAATGACCAGTGGCTTGGCTTGTGGCATTTGGCTCTGCCCAGCAATGGGATGACGCAGGCTAGAAATGAAATGAATGCAATGATATTGGAAAATCAGACCATTAAGCCTAAAGCCTGAAAGCTAAATTATGCGGCCCAAAATTAGATGAGTACGGAAATGTGACTGCAGGCTGTCTGTCCAGTTCAAACCTCAATCGATAAAGTAAAAATAGTTGCAGTGAGTTCTGTCAATCTCTCACACTGCCCAATTTTAGCTAATACGTTTTCAAATTGGATAGTATTCATTTTATGGTTGACTAGTGATCTGCCCCGTCGTCTTTGGGTACGTTTTATAGCAACATGACGGAAGAAATTACCTATTCAGGTTGTAAACGAATTCGTGTAATTCCTTCAAACCGCGTGATCTACTGGTGACATAGATTAACCCTAAATGGTATTTCTGAAATCCAACTGAAAAAAAAAAAATGCTTGTTTTCAATTTCTGAGTTATTTTAGAGCCCCGAGTTAACTGACTGCAAAGAGCGATTTTGCATTAGTCGTATCCGCCAGCCGTGTCGCCGTGCTTTCATTAATTTATGCGTGGCATCGAAATGTTCACTCACATAAAAATTTTCATTGGCAAAAAAAACATCTTGGTTTTTTACTGAATCCATAGAAGGTAGTTTATATACGATCGTAAGTGGTCCCTACGGCATGAAAAAAAAGATTTTTAATTTTAATCAAGCTAAATCCCGTGCGGGGCCAATCTACACCAATAGTAGATCATGATGTGGTTTTAAGGAATTACACGAATTCGTTTACACCCTGTATACATATGAAAACCGCATCAAAATCCATGAGTAGTTTAGAAAAAGTAACCAGACAAACAGACAGACGCGAAAAGCGACTTCAATTTATACTATGTAGAGAAGAGATTTTCTCTTTTTTTAAACTATGGCCCTCACTGTGAATACTCCTGTATCTTGCCTGCATTTATAGATACAAATCTTGATATGCACAAACACCCAGACCCCGGAATTATTCAATGTAGACCGTGCAAATACTTGATTCGTGCGAGAATCGAAAACACGGCGCATCAGTTAAGTGCGTAGCTACTGCGGCAATCGTTTCGTCAAATGATTTAGTTTTGGATAATTATTATAAACCATCTGTGATCCAGAATTGGGTAGGCAGAGGTATACTGTCGTATGTTCAGAGTTTACCAGTGTATTACCAGGGTGCATGAAAAGAGCCTCCACGAGTGACGATACTTAAGTACGTCCGGCGCACCCTGGGCGGTCAGTCCCGCTACCAACCTTGCTGACTAGCTAATCTTTTCACCACAGTATGAGCTATTTTTGTATAGCTCGTGCTGACACGAGAGAAGAGAGCAGTAACACTTCGCCCTAGGTGAGCTGCTCAGTGCGTTGTGTTGCGTCGAGAATCGCGTCGCGAACGTAACAAGCGACTTCTATATTTGTGGCCTACGTGAGCAGTGCATCTAACAGAACGGCGCGTATAGTTTGTTTTTAGCGGTTTGACTAAAAACAAACTATATGCATGAAAAGAGCCTCCACGAATGACGATACATAAGTACGTCCGGCGCACCCTGGGCAGTCAGCCCCGCTACCAACCTTGCTGACTGGCTAATCTTTTCATCATAGCATGAGCTATTTTCGTATAGCTCGTGCTGACACGAGAGAAGAAGAAGCGGTTTGACTGCTGCAGAGAATTTAGCCTTACTCATCAAATACTATAAAGACTGTATTATAACGCAGTTGCTAGGACACTCGATTGCATTGTAACGCGCTGATTTAACACGCGCCGCACTGCCCGACGTAACGCAATGCAACGTTGCCCAGCTCGGACGAAGCCTTAGGATATTAGGCACATTTCCAAAGAACTGGCACTGAGAATTTAATGGAGTTCGATCTAAGGATATCGGCGCTAGGAGGTGGCGTTTGGAGCACGAAACCAATGAGACGATTGCTGGAAATAGTAGCCCACGTTGCTGTATTTTTATTGTTTATTTAAAGGGAATAATGGTCCTTTCGTACGCAAAAAGTTGAACACGTGTTGAAGTATAGCCATCTAAGGTGGTTTCAAGTAGATATTTCTGAGTGACGCTTGTTGCTTGATCTGTATCTACGTATGTCTGATTTGTACTATTGTAATGTATTTTCAATATTATCTCCGACATACGTCGAGATGTAACCAAAACAGCTATTTACATTATAGCAAGATATAACAGTAAATTTAACCGCGTTTATAAATCTCGGGGAGCAGCGCGTGGCGCGCGGCGGCACGCACTCCTACGTAGGTATCCATATTTAGTGCCTTCGCTCGCTCAGTTTATCACACTTCAAAGAGCACAGGTAAGCGTCGACTTGTAACCGCGTCTCCCCAGCGATACCCCTGTAACTAGGAAGCCGCTTTGTGAAATTCGCGATGCTTTTCGACGGAGACGCGACCCCCATTCGGTTTTTCGAGGTCGGCCCGCTTCCCCCTTACATAATGCGAGTATCTGCGTCTACCTCCACAGCGCCTTCGCTACCCTGGTACTTATCACGCGGTAACTACGCGGTTTCTGCACCTAGTTTCTCACTAAACTCTGAGTGAATGTGGGTGTTTAATTATTTATACAATCTGTTAGAGGATTTTTCACGTGCCAGTTTCCCCTATTTTAGTTTTAATCGCATTAGCGTGTGGCAATGGTATTTTGATGTGTACTTTATAACTACTTAGGTTGCTTGTTATGTTAGTCATCGTGGAATTTGATGATAAATGATTTATTGCCTGTTGTTGTAATGAAACATACTTTCGATTTAAAACATCGATTTGATTACGAAGGTTTATTGTAAGCAGTTTTTCTTTCGGTGCCTAAGGCATTTGTATTTACCTATATGCATTAACACTTCGTTTTAAAACTTCCTGAGGCAAGCCATATTGTTACAGGGTTTTATAAAAAAATAGTCTGAGGTCACAGGCATTACTTTAGACCACAGTCCCACTCGTATCGACGGGCTTGCCCCGATATTGAACCCCTATGCACCGTAGCTCGAAAATTTATATCAAAAGTTTTCTTCAAAATCGGTTCAACATTTTTGCGTGAATTGCACTCGTACGAAAATTATTGTTTCCCATCTTTTATCTTTTTCTTTATTTTCACAGCACAAAGGGCTAAGTTACAATGTTGTAGAGCAATTAACACGGAAATAAATTGAGTTAACACTAAACCTTTGTGAGTGAACTAGGAATACAGTTTGTGTTTCAGAGTACCAGGCTCTCATCAGTATGAGAGAAGTTTTTGGTAAATATATCAACGCACGATCTTCGTTTCCGGCGCCGATTGCCAGGGCCTAAAGTAAATTAAGAATCTGGTAGTAGCAAACTTGTGATTACAAACTAATACCATCTTATCTCAGGAAATGTACACAGATGACAAGGTGCAGCGTGTTCGGAGACCAGGTACACCCATATGCCAATTATAGACTTCTTGTGATTACTGTGTTGTAACATCAGAAGGAGTTGTTTTGTATTGAGCCCGGTTGTACGGGTAGAACCCGGTTTTGTCACGTCTATCAGTTCGTCTTTCTGTCAGTCTGTCTATCTGTCCGTCAGTAAACCAAAGCCCGTATGTGTCTTTAACTTTGCAACTATGAATCCAAAAAATCTGAATGAAAATGAAAATACACTAGACTGGCATTTGATAACTTTTAAAAAGAATGGTCTCTGTTTTTTAATCGATAATTTGGTTCTAGTTTAACATCTGCCTTGTTTTAATTATTCAATAAAATAAGATTTAAATAATTTTAAGCAATTTTACAGTCTGAAAAAGAATTATTTTTAATTATTACAGGGAGGAAACATTAAAACAATATTGGTCCTTCGAGGCGTATTGGTTGTAAGGACCAAATTTTACACTAATCATAGACATGCCTAACCATTGATAATAACAGCGAGAGCTGAAGAAACTAACTAAAAAATAAACATCTTCTATACTTTTAATATCTTTTCACGATAAATGTAATATTGCCTCGCTTTCGTATCTTTATCCAATATTCTTTAGCAATCTTATGAAGCGGTACGTACGTAAGTACCTTTATGCTACATGCACGCACTATGTATCACTCATCCCTTTGGGCCGCAAAATGAATGGGTAGATTCATAGTCATTGCTGCAAAGTGAATGAAAACAATAGTAGGTTACAGTTATCGTTTTTAAAAACCGGCCAAGTGCGAGTCGGACTCGCGCACGAGGTGTTCCGTACCATTATCTATAAAAACGGCAAAAAAATCACGTTTAATGTATGGGAGCCCCCTTAAATATTTATTTTATTCTGTTTTTTTGTATTTGTTGTTATAGCGGCAACATATCTACAACGGCAACATCATCTGTGAAAATAATTTCAACTGTCTAACTATCACGGCTCGTGCTTCGTGGCACTTCCACTATACCCTTTTCACCGTAAGGTGAAGAGCCTCCACGAGTGACGATACTTAAGTACGTCCGTCGCACCCTGGGTAGTCAGCCCCGCTACCAACCTTGCTGACTGGCTAATCTTTTCACCACAGCATGAGCTATTTTCGTATAGCTCGTGCTGACACGAGAGAAGAAGACCGGAAGGTGAGAGTCCTGACGTTTCTCTAAAAAAAGTTACCACACAAATAATATCAAATAGGACGGGCGGACGGACAGCGGAGTATTAGTAATAGGGTCCCGTTTTACCCTTTGGGTACGTAACCCTAAAAAACTACAGATGCTTTAAGGCTGAATTAATGCTCGATATTCAGATGATCAGGTATATTACTACCTATATCAATAGGTAGTAATATAACTGCAAGAAACCAACATTAAAATATAAACACATAACATCACACCTGTATTCTCCGAAGGGTTGAGCAGAAGTATATGTATAGTACAACCTCATTTCGCCGTTATGTTTAAGTCCCATGTAATAGGGGCCAAGCCTAAAACTCATTAACACTTTCCCCGACTTGGGGATCGAACCCAGGACCTCACGCTCAGCAGTCGCGCTTGCGACAACGATATCAACGAGGCAGTAATTTTTTTTAGTTTATATTTTTTTTTGTTTTTATAATTGTAAATATGTTTGGATAACCATAAAGCAATCTCCCTGCGTTCAAGGTTTTTGCTATACAAACTACTGAAATCAAACAGATCACATGAAGGAATGGGGCCCATAAATCTCTCAGGAGATTCAGACGTAAATCCCTTCATCTGGACAAGCTGTAAGCCATTGTACACCTACCTATACTTACTGCTACTACACCGTACTATAACACCGTGAAATTTTAATAGTTTTCGTCCTATGGTGTACAGAAACGTTTCAGAAATCAATAAGTCAGGTAATTTTAATAATACATGAATATAAAAATAAAATAATAAATAAAGAATACAACAAACAATTAAATTAAATTTTAAGAAGTTTTAAGTTTTAGAGAAGTTTAATACTTCCTCCTCTCTCCTACATTTGCCGTGCCGTAATAAATGTATTGAGTATTGAATTGATTTCTTTTTAAATATGACTGATAAATCCATTGATGTAGAAACACATGGTCCTCGGGTCCGCGCTAATGTCCGAATCGAATGTAGACTAAAACGCGAAAATGCAGACTAATTTACGGCACTGGGTGCAGTCGAATCTTCGTATGGTTGTAAGCTAAATTAGGCATTCTGATGACGACATAGGGTTTAAATTAGTTTGTTGGTATTTCTAAGTTTATGTGGCGGTGTGCCTCGGCGCGATCTGGTGGTGTATGTAAACTCAGGACACTTTTTTCATCAATTTTGTACTGGACCATTGGTTCATATGTTTCTACATCAATGGATAAACGTATACATAATTACTGAACAGTTCGATAAGTTTTATTTGTTTGATTTATTTGTCTTATGCCCGATTTTACCAACGGTGGATAGTCTATTTGAATAAGTAATAGATTTTGACAGAATTTTTACGATAAAGCTGTCAAAATATCACATTTATTGCTCAGATGATATCCAGTCATGCGTGCAGTTGTCATCAGCTCATGAACATCTACTGTTGAACATAAGTTTCTAAATAAATACAAGCTTAGTCGGAAAGGGGGTACTAATCCGAAAGGGTGTTAAAGAACCTATAATAATTAATGACTTTTGTTCTACACCTCCCCAAAAGTCGGTTTACGATGGAGCTGACATGAACATAGGTTCCGAATAAATGAAGAAAAAAAAAAAACTCCGCAAAAGTCAATCGTTTATGAGAAATAGGTCAGTCTTAAAAAAACATACATGTATTGTATTGTATTGAATTTACTTGTAAAAGTGTCTGTAATAGATTTCTCTACAGAAATATGTAAATAATTTATCATTCATTTATCATTATCGTTTCGATTTTCAAAGACCTCATAAAAAATACGCTAAAATTAATCTATCCTCAGCTATGATCAGCTGTGTTTACATTTCGGTCATATTTGGGGTCACAGATTAGAAGATCCATTTTCTAAATTCGTAACTAAAATTGGGCTGAAGACTTTTTGAAAAAACTAAAATAAAAATCTTTTTGTATGGAAATAAAATAGATCGAATTTTGAAGTTTTAACACTTGCTTTAAAATAGTCATCAGTGATACTTTAAGTGGTCTACGGATTAGTACCCCCTTTCAGATTAACCTTGTATATGTTATGATAACTGTTGGCCATAGACAATAATCACCGATCTCCGCAAAAAAATGATGGTCACAGTATGTCGTTATTAGCGCACAGGATGCTGCTATACACCGTGCAATTTTGATCGATTTCATCCCGCGCTGTAGTCACCGTACTATAATTGATCAGTCGAATAATTTTTTTGTAAATAAGGACCGATTTTATCAATGTTGGGTAACTTTTATTTATTTGTTTATACTTCTATGCACTATGGTGGTATATAAGGCGGAGTTACTTACCTCCGGTTTCTGAATTGAGAATTCGGGATACTTAATATTTGAGTACGGAATTGTCAGAATAATACTTTAAAATCCGTAATTTTTTTGACAACTCCAATCTCAAATGTTACTTAAGTACTGGTTATCCTAGAATTCTCAATTAGGAAACCGGAGGTTAATGCCATATGACATTCTATACCAGTCAACGTTTGGGTTAAAATTAAAAGCATCGAAATAGGTACAAAAAATTATGATTGGTCAATTTTGTTCTCAATAAGATAAATTATAATAATAAAATATATAGATATAAGAATATAGCAATTACAAAACATTATGAAAACCTAATTACAATTATGACGAAGACTAATAAATTTGATGATTAGGAATGCAACGACTTCAACTACTTAGTCACTTTACATCCGAAAACCATGAACTTTTCTTATCATTCTGTACAACTTAATTATACTACTCTGAATTCGTGAAAAAAAATCTGCTGTTCCATACATTTTGTAAAGCAACTAGAGGTCGCCAGCGGCTTCGGCCGCGCGGATGTCGTTTATCGCGTATTCCGCGTTTTTCTCTACCATATTAAGCATATATTATACATATAAATCTTCCTCTTGAATCACTCTATCTATTAAAAAAAACCGCATCAAAATCCGTTGCGTAGTTTTAAAGATCTAAGCATACATAGGGACAGACAGACAGCGGGAAGCGACTTTGTTTTATACTATGTAGTGATATCGATTATTTTGTATGGAACGGATGATTTCTTTTCAAATGATGATTTTTTTAAACATGAAAAGAAATCATAACTCGAAAACTATTAAAAAAACGCGGAACATACATGGGGGTGATTAACTAAGATTGACTAAGAGCGGTTACGCACTGCATCTGTGAAAATAGGGACATAAAAAACTCGGACCGAATTCAGATATTGCCATTCGCACTGCATCCGATCCGAATTCGTAAAAATACGAATCTAGTCTAAAAAACTCGGACCGAATTCGGATATTGCTTACGCACTAATCCGATCTCTGATCCAAATCCAAGCTATTCAGCGGCCATCTTTGGCATATGTCCGATTTGAATCGAGGTAGTGCGAAAGCGTTTATACAAACAGTACTACGGCTGCCGTCAATATTTCTTCTGAATTGGAGACTCACGGATGATGGAGAGAAATCGGATGATGGAAGTCGGATCTAGTGCGTAAACTACCATACAAATAGTTCTATGACTACTTCGGAACGTATTTTTACGGATTCAGATCGGGAGGTCTACTCCCTAAACACGAAGTCCGTGGTTTCGGCCTTAGTTAAGAGCGTTTGCTACTCCCTATCACCTACGGACGTACGATTATTTTGGGGCCCGAACTAAGAATGAATGACAACACAATTTGACAGTTGTCCCTACTACCGATGTGTTTTTGCCCGTCCGAAAAGTTGAACTTGACACTTGTTTTGTTCATTCCTATGGTTTCGGGCTACTTTCGGACGGGCGACTAATTTCGTTGACGGACTTAGGGAGTAGGCCCCCTAATGCAGTGCGTAAACGCTCTTAGGGTGCTCTACTTCTGGATTTCCGCTTGACATTACTTTTTGGGACAGAATAATCATGATGTTCAATAAAAATAATAAGTCAATATCCAAGTTGTAGTCCTTTAAATATTATTGGACTAAATGGAAAGAAAAATCACTGTAAGTACTGTTGAAATAAAAATGTACCCTTTGCTTCGGGAACTTCCATATTGTTTACTCGGAAAACTTTACCAGCCAAGTGGGAGTTGCATTACATTTTATTTTGAGTCATTTGAGATATTTGATTGGCAACATTTAATTTTAAAAGAGTTTAAGAAGTTTTTATTAAGATTATTAACCTACTGAGATTACCAATGTTGCCAGGCGTGATGATTATGTTGATCTAAGTACCTGACGGAGAGTCAAGTGGGAGTTGCATAACTTTGTATTATGATTCATCTGAAATATTTGATTGACAACATTTAATTTTACAAGAGTTCAAGAAGGTTTTATTAAAGAACAACATACTTAGATTACCACCAATGTTGCCGGGCGTGATGATCATGTTGTTCTGAGTTATAGTCAAATCTGTTACGATTCAATAATTGATTTATGTCTAGTATTTTTGGAGTAAATGATTATTAATGTTGGTGACTACGAGCCTAAGGGAGTATTTCACCAACATATCAATAAGTAGTCCGTAACTTTTCACCAGATAAGCTAAATGTGACTTATAAATATGACATTTATGTGTTCAATAATCTGTCATTAACACTGTTTATATGTTGGTGAAATGCATATGTTTAGCGATTGAGAAGTTTACAGACCGAATTAGCTTAGTGAACAGTTAATGATACGTTGGTGAAATACTCCCTAAGTGTCGGTCTCTGTGAGGAGTTTGATCTGCAGACCTTCATGAGCTGGTGTCATGGTTGAAGGTATGGAGATAGAGCATATTGGCGACTATCAGTCCATGTGCAAAGCTGCTGACCTAGGAGTGCTAATAACGTCATTTGGTAAATTAAATCCGTTTCATATAATCATAAGTTTAAGTGGATTGCACATTCAGTGGCAACTGCAAACTATTGTCAAATGTGACTTGAAGGTAGTTAAGATGCAGTCAATGCAACTGCGTGACAATTGCCGACTGCATGTGCAGCCTATGCAGTTATGATTACAGATATGAAACGAAATGTGACGTAATTGGCCCCCTTGTTTATTGTCACGGATTAATCCTAAAGTGTCTTGTTCGACAGCGAACCTTTACGCGGATATCAAATGGGTAAGAAGTTTCTATAGTGTACTTACAGTTGCAGTATATGATACCAGGAATTCAGAGAATCACGTGAGTAGAGGTTTTAACAGTTGGCGCATAGTTTTGACAGGCTACTGCATGAGGTACGTCGTCATGATGAATTTTAAATGACGGGAACTCACATGCCATCACGGACTGTTCTTGTGCAATTATGTATTATGTGTTTTGCCATTGTTTTGGGTAGTCAGACCAATGCGTTGTTCGCCAGAATTTTTGCCACCACCGCCCATGTAATCGTCATTGTGTCCGATGACAGGTAGCGTCCGGCCCGGTAAATCAATGCCCGTTATGTACAACAGTCATCGCTTATGTGCTTATGTATTCCTGGTACATAGGCAACGTATGTATTGGTATAGTGGATACGCGTGTACGTAGATAATCTCGTCATAGCTCGCACCCGTTATGGTATTACTGTGTGTGGGCGAAGGGGGAGCAGGGGGGTGAGAGGGGGTGCGCGAGCCCGCGAGTGCCGCAGGGGGGCGCTGTCCGCTTTAAAAATACTGGGGCGCAAGCGGCGGGCGAAACTACCGAGCAAGCAGAATGCTAAAGGAAGCCGTTTATTTTGAAAGACGAAGACTTTCAACTCGCCTCTGCGCTCCTGGCAGAGACGGGTAAAAAGTTGTAAGGATGGCGAGTAAAAAAAATGCGAACCCCGTTGCAGCTATTAGCTGCGCGCTTGCAAAAATGTTTTTGGCTCATGAAACCGGCAGTTTAAAGGAGTGCTTGCCGCATGAAAACTTAATCCTAAGTTTAAGTAATATCAAGAATTGATAAACATGCAGAATTCTGGGGACAATTGGCTAACATTTTACTTAGGAAGACTGTCGCGAGTAAAATTTCACCGAAAACTAAACCAACTGATATGATGTCTTTATCTAAATCTGTTTTTTTTTGGAAAACTACTTTAGGCTATGTCACATCACCCATAACTTTCCTAAATCTAAATCAATACACGTCACACGTAAATATGTAAGAAAGACCACAGTAAGGATGTGGTTGCCTCATTATCGATAATCACAGCATCGTGTTTAACGGCCTTTGACGTTCGAAAAGCGTTCCAAATTTGTATTTTGTTCGTATTTTCATAATTGGGCGCGGGTGGGCAGGGGTGCGAGGTGGCGCCGCGGGCGTCATCGGCCCCCTTCGCGTGGGTATTTAATGATTATACGCTGACTGCCACCTGATTGCTGGCACTCCGACGCGCTATCGATGATTACGTGTTATCGATGAATTGATTGCTATTGGACTCGGGGAGGCCGTGTTTCTGATGTTTCGTGATAGATAATGTGTGTGTTAAAGAAATGAATTACCTTTTTGGGGTTGCTTGGTAAAAGAAAAGTTTACTTAATGGAATCAGTTCTTTCGTGAAAAGCTAAGTCAGCTTTTTCTACAAGTTTTGTTGCTACGAAATGTGTAATGTAAGTCTTGTCATCTGGCCAAGTCTATTATGTCTCCTGTGACCATGACAAACTTATACTATACTATATCTAAAGATGTTACAACTTTTTTCAATAGATCTGGTAAAAACGTTTGAGAAATGTTTGGGAAATTCATAATATAATATGCGGTAACTTAAAACACCGTAAAATTGTAAAACATTTCCTACCACTCTACTTATTTATCCTTGGAGCTGTAAACCTCCTTCAAATTGCCCCCGTACAAAATAATGTTTTAGCCTAGTTTCTATCGACTATCGATAAACGCGATCGTGTCACAGCAGTGTCGCAGCGCGATCACTCGCGGGGTGGCAAGCACTACACGGTAACACGCGGAGTGCTGGAGGGGGGAGGGATCCGGGGCGAGGGGGGCATACCGCAGTACATAGCCCATGTATCAGTACATACCAGGCCCTCAGCATATAACCGCTGGTGGATTCCCGAAATTTTGCAGTTATTTTGTATGGAAAACTAGGTTATTCCGCGATTTATTCGTCTATCGGCAGATGACCGCCCGGGCCTCCACACTTTATTTGATGCTATATTATTTCCATTTTAGTTGGTAAAATCAATGTTCCAAAATTCAAAGTTTTTAAGTCAAAATTAAGTCGATAAAGCCTAACACTTTCTTCTCAAAATTCATAGAACGACTTCTCTTACAAAAACAGTAAAGTTAACAGCTTGCAAACTTTTTTTAACTACATAATCACTTAAATAAATTAAGGCATCTGTACCTTCTACACACACTGCCTCAAAAGGTAAATAAACGAGTTCCTTGCATGCCCAACAAAGACGCCATCAAGAATCAGTTAGGATGCTCGTTAAATGATCTAACTACACAAGTTAACCTTTAAGCTTAATGACATGTTTGCACTAACTACATAAGAGTACTTAGATAATATGTATACGCATCACTGCACCTTATCTGTCATTGAGGTGTAATTAATTACCAACTAAATTGCAATGGTATCAACCTAACTATACTAGGCGCACATAACGCGAAGGGTCAACGGATATTTAGTGTCCGCATAGCAGATGCGGTCCTTGGCCACCGCCCTGAAGACGGTCGATATCTAGCTTGTCACCCCACCTAACTCCAAACTGCCTATGTACACCTGGTACTTAGACGGCTTAAGTACTAGTTGTAGTTGTGCCTATCGCATTATATTTGTCTTTGAATAAATAATTTCAAAGTTTAAAACCTAAGGTCGGTTCGAGTTACAATTAAACGTAATTATTCAGGTGTCACTCTAAGTTATACAATCAAAACACTTAAATGTGGGTTAGCGATTTGAATAAATTATGTTATAAACAGTCCAATTGTGCGAATTCCGCGTAGTCACTATAATAAACTAGCAAACAACATTCAAGTTTAGTGCGCAAATTAAATCTTTACCTCAATAATAACAAATCAAAGAAATAAACATCAAAACATCGTTTTATAAAACCTTTGAACCCTCTATTCTACAATAAATCAATAAAACTCCAAACCAACACGTCAAACAACGTACAATTTCAAACCAAACTTCATAACATATTCAATATTTTCAAGTTAACTTTTCCGCGCAGAAACTTAGTAAGTGTGGTTGTAAATTGATGACGCTTTGCATGGGATAGCTACCCACTTGTTGAATGAAAATCTTCGTGTGTTTTCGTAAGTTTACGCCGACGTCAGCTGTTACAAAAGCGGAAAAATGCTGCTGCGGAATTAAAAGATATTTTTTGTGAAGTTTTTATTCGAGTTTACAAAGTGGTCTTGATTCATTTGACTTTTTTGTTTTAACGTTGTGTTCAATTGATTCCGAGGGCTCTCTGTCGTAGTCTTTGGAGTTATTAGATTAAGGTAAATGTGTTTTGTAACTTAATTTTCTGAACTATTCATGTGATCTAATAGAAATTAACTGTCTATCTCTTGTCTGTGTATAGAAATATATGTTCCCGTGCTGTACGACGTCATAATCTATTCTATAACAAAATTAGAGCCATGTCAAATTTTTGTACATTTAAAGTTTGTTGCGGAAACCCCAAAATTTATTGCCAAATCTAAAACTTCAGCAACATTTTAGCGGCCAGTTAGAGGCGTGTGTGTGCGTTAGAATGATACGCTAGAAAGGTCTCGGTATTCGGGCGTTTTGTCACCATCATTTATGGAGCTGTTAGCGCTTCAGTTTTTCTTCTATACAACGTAACATAATATCACGCCTATTTTCCCTCAACGGTTGGGCAGAAGTGTGGTACACTCTCTTTTCGCTGTTCTGTTCAAGTCCCATGTAATAGGGGCGAACCTATTGCCATCAACCGGGCACAAATCCAGACTGAGCTGCTACTGAGAAATTCCACACGGTAAAACCCAATAACACTTTGCCCGACCTGGGGATCGAACCCAGGACCTCACGCTCAGCAGCCACGTTTGCAACACTAGGCCAATAAGGTAGTTCGTTTTTTCTATATCTATGGTTGAAATACTTTCAAATATTTATCGAATACTTCTTCGAACTGTATGTCGCCCTAGTACTTTATTAACTTTAATTCTTTACTTAATTATCGTGTATGTAAAAAATATCGACTGAACCATTATTCCCCGGTATCTAAGTGGTTTTTGCCATAGCTAGGTCGCAGGTTCGATTCCACTATTAAACATAGGTCTCGATAATAGGAAAAACATGTAAATAACCACCTTTGTCCTATGTGAGACTATTTTTTTACTATAGAATAGAGTATAAAGTAATGAAGGAAATCTATAATTAAGTCCAGCACCTGGTCATTACTATGTATAAAAAAAGACAAACATAGACAAATGTAACGGATTATTTTATTATAAAGAAAACAAATGCGTTTGCATTCATTTAATTGGATCTGTGCATAAAATTAAATAGTGTTATTATGTTAATGTTACGTAATTTTTCTATTGTCTATTTTGCAGAATAACTTTGACTCTTCGATTATTCTTATTATTATTATTCCTTTTATAAAAATCTTCTGTAGTGTAGTGATACAATCAATGTAAAAACTGTTCAGAGCACACGCAAGTTAAAAACCCAGTTAAGTATTAAACTAAACTGTAATGTTTATCGTTTAATTATACATAGTACTCTAACTGTTAGTTTAGAACACAGCTTCCGAAAGTTTGCATACTAGCCCGCTCTCGGCAACTTCGAACCGGGACAACTGCTTCGAAAACCTGCCCGCATGACCAAGGTACTAGGGGGTCAGCATACGTGTGGTGGTACATCCAGCTATATTTAGTGGCTTGTCCATTTGAAGCACTATCGATTTGCGTCCGCGGTTCCGAGCGTTGACCCGCCCAGCACTGTGCACAGCCGCCGGCCGTTTCGCTAATTTATTAATTATTTAAACTTACGAACGCGTATGATGTCCTGGTAGCGGGCATGCGTGAGCCTGCTCTCCGGTTCGCGGAAAATGGGGAAAATCATCCCTGTGTGTGAGTCAGACAGGTCAGGACAAAAATTCAGTCGTAAAAAAACTTGAAACGTTTTGTGAACAAAAGGACACAGAAAGTGTTGATTTTTCAAAACAATTTCAAATTTTCAGCCAACGACCTTTTCCTTGTTTTGGGATCTGCTCCTCGTACATGAACTTTACAATAAATTGATCAGATCCCTAATATTTCTGTGGAAAAGCCATACTTAGCCTCAGGGTGCATGAAAGACATTCTTGAAGATGCTAGCTCGTATTGTTAAACAACTCTCATTTTCGAGAGCTCGAGATCCTAATTTTAATTGATTTTTTTCAAATCATGTTCCACCAACGAATGTATAAACTTTTTTTTTTCATAGGATCATACCGTTTTCTAAGTCGAATTTATGCAAAACTATAAATATTTTTTTGGAATTAAAAACTCACTTGGCAGCGTGGGGTTAATCCGTAGACTTTCGCTGTGATACTAAAAAAAAACAATCTGACCTATCAGAAAAGAGTATTATTTCTTTTTCTGGCCTTAAGCGTAGCGCAGACGACGCACTTTTTGTCCGGCTGACTGCCAGGTACAAGAATGAATGTGGCTGGTAGTGGATGCCAGTGAAGACACTAGAGTTCTAACGACAACTACAGACAAAATGACCGTCGTGTGCGTTGAGTCCGTGTCGAATTTCGCGACGGGCAGCAACTACCAACCATGTTCATTCTTGAGCGCGGCAGTCCGCCGGACAAAAAGTGCGTCGCCTGCGCTGCACCTTAGGCTTTATAGATTTTGGGTACAAAATGTTTGAATCCTGAATGTCCTTTCATAAATTGACGCAAAACGAAAATAGATGGCATCACCTCTGTTAGTACCAATGACAACCAATCAGAATGAGTTAAATTGTCAGTAGCAAAAATGTCAAAAAAACTTGAACCAATGAAATTGCTTTGGTACCAGCGATGGTGGCGCCATTAGTTCCCCAGTTTTCTTCCCCATTTATGATATTCATTAGCACACATAATTAAAAAAAAACCGGCCAAGTGCGAGTCGGACTCGCGCACGACGAGTTCCGTACCATTATCTATGAAAACGGCAAAAAATCATGTCTGTTGTATGGGAGCCACCTTAAATATTCGTTTTATTTTAATTTAATTATTTATTTTTAAATTGAATATATAACTAAATATTCTGTGAATATTTCAAGCATCTACCTGTTGCCGTTATCAATATCGAGCAGAAACGAGCAAAAAAATCACGTTTGTTGTATGGGAGCCCCCTTAAATATTTATTATATTCGTTTTTTAGTATTTGTTATTATAGCGGCAACAGAAATACATCATCTGTGAAAATTTCAACTGTATAGCTATCACGGTTCATGAGATACAGCCTGGTGATAAACGGACGGATAGACAGACGGACAGCGGAGTCTTAGCACAGTGTACCTACTTACTACATACAGCGGGTCAACGCCCATACATTTGACAGGTCCTATGAAATGTCAAAATTATGTAGGGGCGGAGGTTATATCCCAAGTATGCAGTATGGCTACTCGGGACATAACCTCCGCCCCTTCACCCCGCAACCCCCCGCACGATTGCTCTGTGACAATGTTCTACGTTGACCGACTGTAAGGAGTGAGATATAGGTAGACTGTGGTAATAGGATCCCGTTTTACCCTTTGGGTACGGAATCTTAAAAAGCGGTTATAAACAAACTTTTACAAGCATCTCTCTTTGTTTTGTTACAGGACAACTTAACCCCCGAACCAGCAGACATGAATGACGAAGACAATTTTTCTAGTAAGTACCAACAATATTAAAATTCTAGCCATCCTAAAAAATAGACACGCCACTTGCATCACATCAACTTAAAAACTACCCGCATTTTATGCAATCATCACAAAATTACCAAAAATTTGCATAAAATGCTCCCAAATTGGCTATTTTTGAAACGAAATGTGTGAAAAAATTATCAAAATTTTGAGGATTTATTGGCTATGTGATCTGGTGCAGGTCAGGCCATCGCCAAAGACGCTGAGAAGTTGAAAATGATGTTGCTAGCATGGAATTACCACAGCCAGGCTCAAGGTAAACATTTGTTTTGTTTTAACAGGATTATTAAGACGCTTCCCCCACCGAAGTGGCGCCACTTCAGAAAATAAGTATTATTTCTGTCAACACACAACATATTGAAATTTTGTACGTACAACATTTTAGTCAAGTGTTGTAGAAATTTTCGAACACCAAATATCAACACTAGAGCTTCTGGATTCGAAGTTTTAGCGATAAGTACCAAAAACGGCCGTTTTCAGCATTAATTACTGAAACTTCTAACCTAGGATATCAAGTGTTGTTTTTTGGTTTTCGAAAATTTCTACAACACTTGACTAAAATGTTGTATGTACCAGTGGCGAAGGGTGAATTTTCTTAAAGGGGAAGCCGGACCAAAAAACGCTTACCTTGCTCAAGTGTGATGCGTGAATTCCAGTAACTACTCGTTTCGAAAGGGAAGCCGATAGGAATCGAGTTGTATGGAGCCTTCGCCACTGGTATGTACGATATTTCAATATGTTGTGTGTTGATAGAAATAATGTTTTTTTTCTGAAGTGGTCGCCCACTTCGGTGGGGGAAGCGCCTTAAGACTGCCTCGTTACGTGAGGTCCTGGGTTCGATCCCCAGGTCGGGCAAAGTGTTATTGGGTTTTTCCGTGTGGAATTTCTCAGTAGCAGCCCGAAGTCTGGATTTGTGTCTCGATGGCAATAGGTTCGCCCCTTATTACATGGGACGTAAAACATAACGGCGAAATGTGGGTGTACTATACTACAAGGTGTAACTTAAATAACGCACAACCTCTTAATCACTGTGCTCATAATTATGAACAACGGGATGGGACCATGGGACCAAACATAAAATCACGAAAAAAAAAACTGCTGTTCCCTAGTTGACGAGTTATGCGAACATAAATGTAGGGAACAGCTGTTTTTTTTCGCGATTTCATGTTTGGTTCCATAGTAAAAGTTGTTTATAATGATGAGTACAGTGATTCCTTAAGAGGTTGTGCGTTATTTAAGTTACACCTTGTATACACCTCTGCCAACCCTTCGGGGAATACAGGCGTGAGTTTATGAGTTTATTAACAATCATCATCTGCCTAGCCTTTTCCCAACTATGTTGGGGTCGGCTTCCAGTCGAACCGGATGCAGCTGAATATCAGTATTTTACATGGAGCGACTGCCTATCAGACCTCCACAACCCAGTAACTGGGTAATACGATACTCTTGGTAAGATTGGTTGTCAGACTTTCTGGCTTCTGACCAACAGTAACGACTGTCAAAGGTCTACAAATGACAGCCGGGACCAACGGCTTTACGTGCTTTCCGAGGCACGGAGGAAACTCGCTATGGTAAATGGTCACCCATCCAAAGACCAACCTCGGCAAGCGTGGCTTAACCCGGAAGATCGGTCTATGCGGCTGTAATTATTTAGCCACGAGCTCCTCTTGATATCAATGTAGGCTAATTCACGTAATTTCATGACGCGCCGATCAAGTTGCAGTGCCGCTGCAGTTAAGTTGACGCGAGCTTATCTGATAGCGATCGCCTATTAAGAGAATATCAATTAAACCTACATCAAGATTTTTTTAGTGGCACCTAGTGTCTGTCTGTCATGATATCCTAATTCTAACTTCCTAGTTAGTAAACAAACAAACTTACTTTCGCATTTATAATATTAGTATTATAACACAATTATTAGGACGTTATAAACTTCAGAGTTTGGAGTCTAGACGCAGATTACTCATGGTCATGATGCTTCATGGTCTGTGTAATAACAGGTTCGATTGCACTGATATTACTAATAACTTATGTTACATTGTACCCAGAACTGTGATGCGTCGGGAGGCGCGCGTGCCCAAGCTGTTCCACACCGCAAGGTTCAGAACTCATGCTGGAGCACGAGCGCCTGTCCGACGCATCGTAGATACGTATAACACACACTTTATTGACTTGGATATTTTCGCGCTTTCACCCTTGAAATTCAAAAGAATGGCTATTGAAATTCTAAATTAATGCTATTGTTATCGTTAAGATACCTACGAGTAGGTACCTACTTACTTCTCTGCTTAATTAACGCACGCATTTAACTATATATTTAATATTATTCCGCGGACATTGGTGTGGGTTACACGTTTACCTAGCTTATAATAATCCTGTCATATTGTAACTGAAATGTGTACTTAACTGTTTTATGTCCCAATAAAGTAAAATAAAATAAAAATAAAATAAATGCGAAAGTAAGTTTGTTTGTTTGTTACCTTTACACGCCTAAACCACTGAACCGATCATCCTGAAATTTTGCATATACGTTGTCAGTTGTACAGAAACGGACATAGGGTACCTTTCATCCCGAAAAAAAGTACTGTTCCCGAGGAAAACAACAATAACGTTCATAGATGGCGCCACGTGTCTTTCGAATCATGATTGAATTATATTATTATGCAAACTTTAGTAGTGTGTTAAGAGTTGATTGTCAAGTTCTAAATTAACGCGAGCGAAGCCGCGGGCAAAAGCTAGTTGAGTATAAAATTGTGACAAATGAGACTAACCGCCATTTTCAATATCCTATCTATCGGCGGTTTGCCTTACTGCAGATAGTAATTTGACATTACTTCTATGGAGCTTATGTCAAATTTCTATCTCTAGTAGACGAAACCGCCGATAGATAGGTTATTGAAAACGGCCGTTAATAATACACGCCTCAATTCCCCGAACGGTCGGGCAGAGGTGTATAGTACACCCTTATTTCGGCGTTATGTTTAAGTCTCATTGCCATCAATCGGGCACAAATCTAGACTTCGGGCTGCTACTGAGACTTTCCACACGAAAAACCCAATATCACTTTGCCCGACCTGAGGTGCAAACCTGGGACTTCACGTTTAGCAGTTGCGCTTGCGACCACAAGATCAGCGAGGCAGTCTAATGACAGACAAATGAGACTAATTAATTCTTAATAAGTTATCTTGCATACACATTAATAAAGTAAAAGAAAATGAACTAATTATAATAAAAGCTAGTCTTTAGAATCGATAAGCAAAATACTCTTGTTGCAGAGATATTAATTACTCTTTATGTAATATCATAGATCACTATTGAATAAAGGTGGTAATAAAGTTTCTATGTTGAAGGTTTGGTTGCATTACATCTTTTTAACTGATAGCTGGAGAGCTGCTGACGAATTTGAGAAAGTTACTTTAGGCACTTTGAAACTATGAAAACCCGTACTAATCAATGTTGGTAAATCTGAAATCGACAGTTTGGCAGAGCGTTTGCGGTTATTGTGCTACTGCGCAGTACATGACTTTATTAAAAAATATATCTTTTTTTGTTTGTGTTGATTTTTTTAAAAGCGCTTAATCAGTATCGATAAAATGTATATTGGACCACCTCTGATGTATGGGCCTACCAAACAAAAAAAGAATCATCAAAATCTATTCATAATTGGCGGAGATATCGCGTAACAAACACAAAAAAACAAAAAAAAAACATTCGACAGACGAATTGAGAACCTCCTTCTTTTTAAAGTCGGTTAAAAATGTACTTAATTAATAAGAAGTCAATTGGTATGTCTACACCAGTGCGCTTTCATGTTCATCTTGCGCTTTCGTCTGACGCATGCCTGAAGCGCCATAGCGCATGCATAGCGCACGCCCTAATTCGAGTCTTATGGCAATCAATATTGCATGCGCTTGACGCAAGAGGAATTAAAAGTTGAAAACGCAAGATGAACATGAAAGCGCACGGGTGTAGACATACCAAAAGATGAATAAAGAATTAAATACTCATGAAATATTTCTGAGTATTTCATGTATGATTACTACTTTCATATCTATTAGGTCCAGCGTTGTTATAGCGTATGCTATTTTCCTTTGACAACACCATCATTCTCCTGACCTTATCCCAATTTATTTGGGATCGGCGCAGTATGTCTTTTTCTTCCATACATCTCTATCAACTGTCAAATCAGCGTTCATTTCCTTGGTAGCCGCATCATTTTGCTAGCTAGATAATATAATAGGAGATTATACCACATACGTAATGAAGGTTTGAAACCAAAGCAGTTTCTTAGTAAGCTTATATTTAAAAATCGCTTTGTTGAGTCTATTTGTGTATTTATTATTTTTATTTCTAATACTTTCTCTTAGAAATTATAACGAGGTTTTTTTTTACACAAACGCCCAGACCCAAAACAACCATACATATGTAGGCCATACAAATTTTTGTTCCGTGTGGGAATCGAACCCACGACCCGTAGCGCAGAAGCCAATCGCTTAGCCGCTGCATCAAACGTGTCGTCGATCATCCCCATCCCAGGTTGACCCATCGTTCTCGGTTGTCATTTATGTTTACCTTAAATACGATGTACCACGAAGCCAAGACATCATCATCATAATCAGTCTTTTGCCATCCACTGCCAGTCATAGGCTTCCCTTATTTTCCAGTGTATTTCAAAACCATTACCAGGGCTTCGAGCCGTTCTATCCAACGGCTCCCTTTTTTTATAAATGGCAAATCATCATATGTGACTACTGCCACTCTGGGTGGAGCGGAAGGGAGTGTCAGACTCTTACTGACTAAAACCCATCCGTGTTCCTCCTAATGCCCTTTGCATTCCAGGGCTGCGGTAACTTTCTCGAACAAATTCTGCAACCCTGGCAGGCACTGGCCCTAACGGGCCCCGTCTAATAAGCTGACATCTCTTTGAGGCGCGCGTGGAACACAACGCGCCGTCGACCCGGGCCTGGTTCTGATCGGACGGCGACCCACCCAACGCTCGCCGTCCGCAGGCCCATCCAACGGCTCCCTGCGATCCTCATTAGGTCGTCTATCCATCTAGTCGGGGGCTGTTCCTAAGTTCCGCTTTTCGGTTCGTGGTCTCCTTTGAGTATCTTCCTTTCCCGACGGTTGTTGGTCCTCTGAGTAATGTGGCCTGTGGTCCGCAGTTATGTATGGTGCCACAAGACAATGAGAAAACCTCAAGATACAGGATTATAATATTAATAACGATCTTATAATGAGGAGCTCATCACAAATTAACTACCGCAAGGATCATATGATTTGCAAGGTTCAGTTGTGCTTACCGCGGTCAGTCCGTGGATGGGTGACCATTCTTTATAGGTAGGTACATCGAGACTCCTGCGTGCCTCGCAGAGCACGTTAAAAGCTATGTCTACACCGGTGCGCTATCATGTACATCTTGCGTCGTCGTCTGAGGCATGCGTGAAGCGCCATAGCGTAGCGCATGCCTTAATTCTAGTTCGACAAAAGCGCATGCCCCTAGCGCACGCTAATCCGTCTATTGTATGTCAACTGGGGCCCAATTCTCCTAAAATAAATCTTGATAAATCACAACCGAATCAAGGCCGAACCGTTCATTCAGACAGTTCTCAATTTCAAAAGCTATCAAACACACTTTAACACAAAAAACAAAATCAATCATTTTGAAAGTTTTCGAAAACAAAAACTGACTGACGGTTGTGGTTCGATTGCGTTTGGCAACAATTTATTTTAGGAGAATTGGGCCCCTGACGACTGACCGAGCCGCACCGGTGTAGACGATAAGCTGTATGCGTTTTATGGCAAACAATATTGCATGCGCTTGACGCAAGAGGAATTGAAAGTTGAAAGACGAAAGAGAAGTTAGACGACACGTTTGGTGCAGTGGCTAAGCGATTGGCTTCTGCGCTACGGGTCGTGGGTTCGATTCCCACACGGAACAAAAATTTGTATGGCCTACAGATGGTTGTTTTGGGTCTGGGCGTTTGTTTGTGAGATTTGTGTCTGTAAACGCACCCACAATACAAGAGAAATCTTAGTGTGGGGAAAAGTATTTAAAAAAAAAAAAAAAGCGCATGGTGAACATAAAAGCGCACTGGTGTAGACGTACCAAAACAGGTTGGTCTCGGGTGTCATACAAATACATATGACAGTCGTTACGGGTAGTTAGAAGCCCGAAAATCTAACCTTAGGATATCGGCATTGCCCAGTAACTGGGTTGCGGAGGTCTGATGTCAGTCGCTCCGTGTAAAATACTGGTATTCAGCTGTATTTGGTTAGACTGGAAGCTGATCCCAAAATAATTGGGAAAAGGCTAAGCAGAACAAGTATCTTACATGACGTCGGATTCCAATCTAAGGGGCCTACTCCCTAAGTCCGTCAACGAAGTTAGTCGCCCGTCCGAAAGTAGCCCGAAACGTAGGAGTGAACAAAACAAGTGTCAAGTTCAACTTTTCGGACAGGCAAAAACACATCAGTAGTAGGGAAAACTATCAAATCGTGATGTCATTCATTCTTAGTTCGGGCCCCGAAATAATCGTATGTCCATAGGTGATAGGGAGTAGGAAACGCTCGTAATCGTAACTAAGGCTGAAACAACGGACTTCGTGCTTAGGGAGTAGACCCCCAGATGCGGCGGAATAATCAGTATTTGCCTTCCACTTACTGCCTATGTATACGTAATACAACTACTGATTAATTTGTGATTGTGACAGATCAATTGCGTGCTAGCATCTATATTATTATGTATTATGTGTATATACGTTGCGAGATGACTGAGGACTATGTAGATTATTGACTACGTTATTTAAGTAGATTCGTGGACGTCTACCGCTGGACATGATCCTCCCAATGACCGTTCCATAGCGGTCAGGGGGATATTGCTCTTATTATCATCATTGGTGATGATATCTATACAACACTATTTTTAGTATACACAAAAACCGAGACACCCTAACAAGATTTTCATCATAATTATCGTGTATTTCTTTTTAATAAATCTCCAAGTTACACCTTAGTTTATGTTGTGTTAAGTTCCCCAGTAGAGTGTGAAACGTGTGAGATTACTTTAGAATTAGACTATGCAGGGATTGTCCAATACATGGAAACTGACCGAGCGGACCGTCTCAAGCCTCAAGGTGTCTATTCCCGTCCACTGTTATACATAGAAACCTATTGAAATAAAACTGAAATTTATGAAATAATGCAAGATTTAACGTGGCATAAAAACTATGCCAATCGATTCTCCTAGTGATTCTGAACAAACTAGTTTCAGGTTTAGTGTATACTAAAACTAAACTTGTAAATAAAAAGAAAAGTCCTGACTGACTGACTAACTCATCAACGCCCACCCCAAACCCTTGTATCTAGAAAGCTGAAATTTTGCACAGAGGTTCCCTTTATAATGTAGATAAGGAATAAGGAAGGATTTTTCGAAATTCATTCGTCATCGTCGTTCATCGGATTTCGCGAAAATCGAATCGATCGTCGGATCCGAAACAGTTTCGTGGTTGGAAAACGTGCGATCCGTCAGCCAAAACGTCATAGTTCGATTTTCGGAATAGGCCCCCAGGATCGCGATCCCAAATATCGTGATAAATATTGAACGTGTAACATACGCCATTTGATCGTCTATCGTTTCAATATCATTAACGGTTTGGACTTTTTTACACTTGTTCTGCAAGCATTCTTATTGTACCGGCTATGTCTGATTAAGTACCTGTTTAATTCCGAAGTGTCCACTAAATATAAAGTGCCACTCATAAATATTTGACATTAAACCTTTACCTGCTGCAACTAGTCTTCAAAGCCACTTTTCTTGTCATCCGAATACTTTATCGACTGCATAATTTTCACGTCGACTGGAACGCATCGGCTATTTTTATTACACGAAGCCATATCGAGAGTACTAGGGGGGCAGGCGATGCAGGCACCTTCTCAAATTATTTATAGGCAAGGGGGCTTGTTCGGGTTGACATTTAGAGGCAGATGCACCGGTCCCTTGCGTTCTGTAGGCCCTCATTAATTTCTGCCGCCTTGGTAACTAACCGTGCGAATACTAAATAATAAAGCGAAATTATCGTCCTGTTTGTATGTACGGATAATTAAAACGAGTTGTTTGGGATATAAAGTAGTAAACTACCTTTATCTTAAGTAATGAAAGTTAAATAATCGAATTTGATGGTAATTTTATATTTTCTCGTTTATTCATTTTATATACATTTTTAAATATATATAAAAAAAAAACAAAAACATTTAGAAATATAAAAAAAAAAAAATGTATCGGGTACAGCGTCCAAGCTGCCGGCAGTCAGGGCTCCAGAGAAAGAAACCTCACTGTGCGTGCCGTGTCAAGGAGTACTGCTTTTTGAATCAAGCCCTCGATCCAGCCGCCCAACGAGAGCTTCATGAGGTGTTGATCGAGGCTCTTGGCTGTTAGGCCAATTTAGGCCATTCGCCGTAACGACCATCGGGACAATGACTGCTGAGTCCACTTCCCACATGCCGACAACCTCGTGTGTTAGATCAAGATATTTTTGATGGTAATTTGTGTTATTTTAAATGAATACTTTGAGCGACTTATAAATAACAAAGTGTCCTGGATTGGTAAATAATTGTCGCTTTATTTTTTCTATGGCGATATTTCCCATGAGAACGAGGGAGGTGTGAGCAGCTGTCAGGCTGTCGCGTTAGGTGTGACCTGTCGAATGCCATGCATCCATCATGATGACTGACAATTAAGTGCGTGTAGGCAACTGCTTATATACATGTTTAATGTTTTAAAGATCCGACAGCCACTTCGAACATTAGGCAGTTGTCCCACCGCCGCCCGGCGAGGAAGCTACGGCTATTTTCTCGCTCAAAAAACGAACAATAAATATACATTCTGTGTAAACAAAAGAGATGCATATATTAATAGTCGATCGCTGACTGTCTACACTGCCGGCGAGGACTCGCTCCACTAGTTTGTCGCTGAGCGACAAGAGCTATCAAAGATAATACTCGTTCAGCGATGCTCGCTTGGCGATCAGAACTCACGCCGAGAGACCAACCAGCGGTCATTTGCGAGTAGTGCGAGTAACCGCCCGCCGCACTCGCACACTCGCTTATAGCCCAGCGACAAAGCTACCGGAACTACACACTCGCTTCTCGCTGCTCGCCAACTCGTTTCTAGAGTGCGCGCAAGATAAGTCTGCGCGCGGCCGAAATCGGAACTAATCGTGGTCCACCAAAGTGTGTGCCGTTTTATCAATTTTGATAGTAGAACTACCTGATTGTAGGAATGTTTAACGGGAAAATTATGTTAAGCGATAAAAAAGTTAAGCTTAAAAAGCGGTAATTTGAACTTTTGCGATCACGGCAACGCTTAGCACGCCCTCAGTCGCGCGCAGAGTTATCTTGCGTGCACTCTAGTTTCTAGCTCTACTCGCTTCTCGCTCATCGTCGGTGGTGGGACAAGTGCCTTAAAACGTTCAAAAACTTTTTTGTAAAAACTAGATAACTCTTCGAAATACTAGACTGTTCTTCTAACCTTTTCCCAACTACGTTACTTACGTGTGCTACACACCTCTACGCATTTCTTCGGGCTGGCGTGATGTTTTGTAATACAAGAAATAAACTTGTAGTAAAAATAGACATATAAATAGCTTACCCCTTTAGGAGTTAACAGTCGTAACGGTATAGGTATTATTGCGAAAAAAAAAAACTATAAGCATACTAAGTAATAGCTGCTATAAAATTGACATTGTTTTTAATGGCTCTTTCAGATAATGGGTTCATCTTGAACGACCATTCATGGATCAGTAGTTATGTGAACCTAAATAGGCCATGGGCCACCCCTCCATTGCTAGGGGTGACTTAAATGGCAGCTAAAACTTTGGTCTGTTGGTCGAAACGCACAACCGTGTGGTGAGTCGATCAGCGCAGCGATTTGATGTGGCGTCGCTGCCTGAGTACCTAGTCCTAGTGCGAGTTGCACAGAATTATCACTTCATTAAGAATCATAAACAACCGAGTGTGAATTACTGTCAAAATTATAACTCGCATTCGCGAAATGCTTAAAACAACCAATCACGTGCGTTAACGTTTCGACTTGCGAATGCTAGTCAATGTTCGATGCTCGTTGACTATGACGTCACTTGCACTCGCAAATTGTGTTTAGCATTATTGTCACTAGTTGTCATTGTTTACATTCCATACAAATCTTAGTTAACGTTAACGCGATCGAATATTTAGAAAAACTCGCATTAGACACTCTGTAGCACGAGAAGTGGTCAGTTAATGTTGCCGCAGACAGAAAATAAAAAAATCTTCAAACAAATCCATCTTGATTTCCACTTCCCTGTGCTTACCTATTACCGTGTGCAAACTTCGATGGAACATCAGATCATTTTGGATGTTTCCAAACTTATGCTTATTGCGTCAGCGTAAAGATATTTTTTTACTGCAGTACTAATAAACATTCCTGGGGCCCAATTCTCCTAAAATAAATTGTTGCCAAACGCAATCGAACCACAACCGTCAGTCAGTTTTTGTTTTCGAAAACTTTCAAAATGATTGATTTTGTTTTTTCTTTTGAAATTGAGAACTGTCTGAATGAACGGCTCGGCCTTGGTTCGGTTGTGATTTATCAAGATTTATTTTAGGAGAATTAGGCCTCGTGTCTTGAACTCGCACTCAGTTCGAAAGTGATCGGTTTTACGAAGTTTGCCGATGCGATGTCTTAGTTGTGTCGTACGGTACAATGGCCCATAATCGACACTTAACAACTTTATCTCTAAGGTTGGCAATGCATCAGCTATCCTCTTGGTGTTGCAGGTGTAAAGGCATCGGTAACCAGTTTCCACCAGGTGGGTCGTCCGCTTGTTAGCTAATCTATCACATAAAAAAATATCTCTTAAGACTTTAGTGCGTGCTGGGCCGTATAAAAGTAAACGTGAGCTTATAATTAATAAAAATAAAAAAACTATTTCCGGCTTCTTCTTTCGTTTCGATACGATCTTTATGAGAATATCTTATGCCGTGGTCATTTACGTAGAAATACGTGGACCAAGGATCTAGTACAAAATTCACGAAAAAAGTGTCCCGAGTTTACATACTTAAACAACATAAACTTAGAAATACCAACAAACTAATTAAAATCCTATGTCGTCATCACAATGCCTAATTTAGCTTACAACCATACAAAGATTCGACTGCACCCATTGGGGTAAATTAGTCTACTTTTTCGCGTTTTAGTATACATTCGGTTCGGACATTTTTGAGAGCGGACCCGAGGTCCATGTACTTCAACGTTAGCGTCGATGGCTGTGAAAAGATTAAAGTCACCAAGGTTGGTAGCGAGACTGACTGCCCAGGGTGCGCCGGACTGTGTACTTAAGTGTCTTGAGTTTATTCGCTGACACGTGTAATGTAAGTGTTGAATTTTCAACATGTTCGATCCATATGATATCTTCCGACAGCAATCACTTCTAACGGACCCCGAACTAAGCCCGACCGCACATTATCAGAAAATGAGAGAGTTCAGAATTTCTAACGCGTGATTCTGCTCATAAATAAATGTACTAGACCCCGCACACTGTTAGTATTTGCCGAATCCGGCAGCCTGTTGGCTCTAATACAACATGTATGCGCACGCAGAGGGTCTGCCCGCACGCGTCTGAAGTTTCTGCTGATAGTGTCCAACCGGACTAAGTCGGAAGACCTCTATAGGTACCCTTTTCACTGTAAGAGCGTTTGTCTACCGCCGCCGTCACCAAGACTCGAGATTATTTCGGACCTAGTTCGGAACAACGTGACGGCGATCATGTGTCCACCGCGACCGATCTCGGTGGTTTCCAACATAAGACAGAAATCCGTGCACCGGCGCCGTCAATCTCGGATGTAGTGGACAAGAGCAGACGCGTTTTATATTGCCGTCATTTCGGTCCGTCACGATCTCTGCGGAGTTCTAGCGGTAGCGCCGAACTACTGACAATCTCGGTGGCCGAGATGACGGCGCTCGGATGATGGACGTGCGTTGGACACGCAGTCATAGTAATGTATGTATCGCTACTTCGGCAACGTCATCTCGTTCTCGGTGACGGCGACGGTGAACAAACGGAGGAGACTAAGGAGTTTTCGTCAAACGTCACGTGACTCCTAACGTTTCTCTACAGAACGTTTCCGTACAAAGAATAGCAAATGTTTAAAAAAAAAACATGGATAATATGGCTATTTTACGGTTTTTGATGATGTCGTTTACGTTATTTCGACAGCAGTCTCCTTAAGGCTACAATTTACGAAATGACCGCTACGTCAGGACTTATCTTTCGTTGAACAGAGTCTAGTCTCGGAAATTACCAATTAAAAAGATATTACCCCTCTGAAATGGGAACAGTCTAGGTATAATTTAGGATACAATAAATCCTGAACAGTAATGTGTACTCACATAGTTTTAATGAGCTGGGAAATGAGCTGGCAGGGTTGTCCGTTACAGTTTTCGATAACCGGTCCGGTTTACCGGTTTAGGAGCGAATTGCAAAAATACCGTGTTTTCTCTAGCGAAGGTTAAGCGAGGGTAATGAAGATGAATAAGGAGCGATTAAAAACTTAATAGTTTATGCAGGAGCACAACTGTACAATAAATTACCAAAGGATATTAAAAACATCTATCCGCTGACTTTATTCGAAAAATCACTGAAGAACCATATTTTAAAGGACATTTTCTAAATTCATTTTTTATTAAGTAACCGTTTAAATAAATCGCTGGATGCGAGAAGCACAGGACTGGTGGATGTGGCGATGCTTGGGGGAGGCCTATGTCCAGAAGTGGACGTCTTTCGGTTGAATGATGATCCTAAATTTAAACTAATTCAAATACTGTCGTGCATGTTTTGTAGCTGACGTTCATATTTTAGTTTGCAAACAGTACCCCAAGTGTGACGGCCTGTCCACATCTCCACGTCACGACGTCGTCAACGTGGAACGGTGCGGTGACGTGGCATGGTGCGTTGACGTAATGTGCAAATTTACGTTACCGTATAGTAAAAATGCACGTCAGGATCATTGTTAGATTTATCGTTGACCATTAGATCCTGAATTTTAATAAGAGAAACAGTAAGGTATGGTTTTAAAGCATCGGAGAACATGGACGGTGACTAACTCGCGGGCGTGGAGAGCGCGGGCGGAGCGCATATACGTGTGTGCTTGCGGCTAGAGGCGGAACGTGTTACGATACGGTAACGTAAATTTGCACGTTACGTCAACGCACCGTTCCACGTTGACGACGTCGTGACGTGGAGATGTGGACGGGCCCTGAGGTTTTTTCGTTATGTTAGTTGCGTCGCGCCAAAAATGTATGAAAATTTAGGCAGCGCCTCTGGGCGCGGTGTTCCATTCTAGCGCGAATTTTAGTACTAAACGCTGCGCCTAAAGGCGTTGCTATTTTTTGATACATTATTTCGTGACGAAACTACAGTAGTTAACTAATAAAACTCATACTTGGGGTACAGCATTTGCTTTCTTATTAAGTAAATGTAACTATACTATTCTTCTGAGAAATAAATTTCATAAACCATATTAAAAGATTATGACATCGAGGGAATGCTACCATTTGGCACTTGGTGACAGGCTAATAAAGTATTGAGACCGATGATATCGCAAGGCGATGACTAATAGCAGTATCATGAGCAAGGTGTTTTATTGCAGAGGTCAGGGAGCAGGAACCGGACAGTCCGGTCGACAACCGGATGACTGACAACCCTGGACATAGGTCGTTACTGAAAATGTTATTATATACATGAGTTTATAACTGTTGTAGGGATGGGCAAAGAGCCTGTTCATTCGAGTGGATTATAAGTGTGTGTGTACTAATTATATTTCTATACATTGCGCTGATGTTTTTTTTTATTCTTTACGAGCTGACCCGGCGAACTTCGTACCGGGCTTTTTTTTTGACGATTTTTATACAATTTTCTTTTTTACAAACCTTGTCCTGACAAAAAGGAAAACACAAAAAACTATTTGGTGCAGTCGTTCGGAAGTTATGCGAACATACATTTCGGCGATTCATTTTTATTTATATAGATTTATTTTAGGGGGCTTTATCACTTAGTGATAATGTCACCCCTGATGATAATCTCTCTATTTGAAAGTACTTAACAGTTCAGGGCCAAAGAAACCAGGTATGCCAAAGTACAAGAAGCCTAAGGCCTCTTCGCCGTAAAAAACTACGGTTAATTAGCCGTGTGTAGGCACGGTCATCAGTGTTGTATGGACTACTATAGAAGTTTGTTGACGGACACGGCGGCCCAACGGCACGCCTGCGTCGCCGTATGAACCGTGGCTACTCCTCTTTTGCGCACGGTTTGATTCACATTAGTATTGTATGACAGTCTATAAGAGTTTGTTAACGGTACCTACCGGACGTTTTCTTGACGGGCAATTATTGCATGACAGCTTTCCAACGTTGATTTTGTGTTACAAAATGGATATAAGGCAGTTTCGGCTGGTGGTTTACCGTGTCGTGTACAAGCTCACACGATTTTTCGACGGCGCGGCTAATACGCCGTACGATTAAGAAACCGTGCCGTGAACAAGAGGCCTTAATGTACCTCATGCTAATGTCAACAATATGTGAAATGCAAGACATTCTTTAGGTTCCTACCTTTGCCGCTTACCAAAATATACTGAATATACTAAACTCAAAAACTTTGTCTCTCAGCATCAGCACAGAGTTATTCACTAATAAAATTATTCGACATACACACTAAAGTATCATTTCTACACAGGTTTTGTTGTGGGACGTACAAAAAATACTTGCATGGAATATTAATCACCTGCTACTGTGTTCTGAGTGCCTGGTAGTCGATGTATTCATGTTGTACAAGATGTTAAATTAAAACATGGTTTTAAGTATCTGCTACTTAGAATAAAAGTGACTATTTAACGTGAAAAAATGTTAGGAGATAAAATTATACAAAAAGTTACTAAATTCTTACCTAAACGATGTTCTTGAAGAACTTCTTTTTAAGAAGTTGAGACAACAATTTTACAAATAAATGTATAGAGATGTATTAACGTATTTCATAACCTTGTTAAGCTGTCAAACAGAGGGTGTTATTATACAACATTATTTCTCCGGCTAAGCCCGGCCGCACATTATCAGAAATTTCTGATTATAAAATCGAATCTACTGAGATCAATTCAAATACAACTGTTACCTCCCAACACTATCGAGTATTGACTGATCAACTCATATAGCAAAGTTAAAACAGCACTACAAATAACTCAACTTCAACTTTAAAACTCATTTATTCGAAATGGACTACAACTAGAGGTCGCCCGCAGTTTCGCCCACGTGGATTTCGTTTATCGCGTGGATTTCGTTTATCGCGTAATATTTCGCGGTTTTCGGGATAAAAGACTACCTATGTCCTTGTTCGGGTTCCAGACTATCTCTGTACTAAGTTTCATAAGGGCTTATACATAAAGGAAGCAGGTTAATAGCGTTGACCTACCAGCGCTTATCGGCGTTGGTCCGTGCAGGTAACCGCTATATAAAGGAAGCGGGTAGAAGCAGGGGATGGCATTTTTTAGCAAAAATACGCCTTATTCCCTTGCAAATACAGCAACAAATGACGGCCTACCAGCGCTGATCGGACTATGTCGGCGCTGGTTCGCCACACAGTATAGAGACTACCTGCGCCGACTAACTGCGCGGACCAGCACCGACAAGCGCTGACAGATCGGCGCCGGCAACCCGCTTTCTACGTGTATACGCACTTACAGACACACAGACAGAGTTACTTTCGCATTGTAAGGAAGTAGGGACTACTTAGTTCTTTTTGAACGTCAATGTACCAAAGACACCCCTAAAAACGCCCGCCCTTCACCGCTTCCTAGTGTTTATGCTGTGAAGAAGAAACGGCGCAACAAACTCCTCAGCAACTTAATTGTATAATCAACTCGAGTTGAAACTTGAATACAAACGCAACATCCCATCCCTATCAACTGGTTTGTTAGCATATTCAGCGCTAAACAGCGCTACAAATGACTACAAAGCGGACCAACGTGTTTATGACCTTGAAATTAGATGCACTACATGGTTAGCTCAGATTATAAAACAAAAGGCAGATAGACTGTACTGAACCATAATGTGAGGCACGTCTGTAGACATGTGTGCGTGACAGCACTATAAGAACACGTTGCCTCTTTGTGCGTGTACGGTTGCCATGATAATGACAAAATTCCCATAACATTTCATTATAATATTAAATAAACAATTTACTGTCTCCGAAAAATGCAGATACATACAGAGTTATACATATGTATATAAAGTGAATCTCTGCCGTTGAGTCAGATTGTATTTTAATGCAAGTACCTACTTTAGAAATTTACTAATCTCAGATTACAGAATAGAAGATGATAAATAGAAATATTTTGTGGATTTATGGCAGTCATTTAGTATAGTCGTGAATGGTTGTAATTATGTTTTTGATAGCTATATTTACTTTATGTTGGCAAATCGACTGACGTACATGATTATTATTAGAGACAGACAATACATTAAGTAGTTTTAGTTACGAAGACACATACAAACGGACACACATACCTACAAACATACCAACCAAAAAACGCGATAAATAAAACACTATAATCGAAATAAATATTTTTGTAAATCGTTATTCCTGTATTCTTTACTTATTTCCTAACTTAGGGGGTAAATGGTTTCAATATAAACAAGCAACACCGAACGATTTTTGTTAAGGTTTTGTGTTCCAAGATGTCACTAATAATAATCACGTAAAATAATATCCAAATAGATAAATAATCAATAAAACCTATGAAAAGATACTCCATCTTCTTTATTTTGTTTTTAGGAACAGTTTTTGCAATGTTTATAAACGCAAGATGGCATTACTATCATAAATATTAAAATTATCGATGACGTCCTAACAATGCGGCGCTTCGTGTCATACTGACTCGAGATTGTATTCGCTTTTGAATTTGTATTTGCTTTTTTGGCCGCACTCACGTTGTTCCTGTCACTCTATCTGCCTTCTGTTTTATAATCTGAGATGGTTAGTTACATGTTTAAGAACTAGATGGTCTAGTTTGGGCTGTGAATGTTTTAGTTTCATTACATTACAACTAGGTACATTCAGAGCTTTAGGAAATGTAACGGGAAAGCACAGATAGGGGCGTACCAATGGAAAATGGCGCCTAGGACGAACAACGAAATGGCGCCCTTTCGTAAATTATCTAAATCTAAATACAAAATAAACAAATACACTAAAAATAGTCTCGTAGTTCTTTTTAAAGTCAGACAATCGCAGGAGTCACCTGATAATTTGAAAAATAATATAAATTATATTGTTGGTTTAATTTGCGAATTTTGCGCCCCCCTTTGAATGGCGCCCAGTGCACGACCCCTACTTGCCCCAGCCTAGGTACGTCACTGAGCACACATCATTCAGCTAACCAAACGTCAATATTATTTGTCGTATGACTGTCAATTGTCGACTGGCATAAGACTGAATAACTATCCAACTAGCCAACTGGCTAGTTGGATAGTTATTCAGTCAGTCAGAACAACTGTTCAGCCCACGAAATGCAGGCTGTAAGGCGTGTGTGTCACGCGCCGCTTTGGAACCGCGGTGTCATTTTTTGTGTGGTGTGGGTCTGCAGATGCTCACGACCACGACCCTCGTTTAGGCTGAGGTTACAATTAGCAGCGACGCGTAGCCCAGTTTATGTCACGGCTAAGTATATTCCTAGCCTAAGAACTGGCTCTGCGATCCTTTGAAATAGACGTAGTGACTGACGTATTTCATCCCTGCTTGGGAAGACCAAAACTCAGGATTTTTTAAGATATTTATTTAAAATCAAGCATAAGACGTGTTTGTCGTTTGACTAAAAGTCCTAAGAGCGACTTTATTCGCGAAAACCTGTAAACAAACCGAAAGATTGGAGTGTTCCATTTAAAATTTCTTGTTTCCTCAACCTCCTGTTACAATCTAATCTCCTGGTACTTTCAGGCCGCAACGGCGACATTACGGAGAGTGGTGGCGACAGTATGGCGGACTTATGGGCCTCATACCATAGCGCTTTGGGCCTCGGCAGCAAGCCTCCGAAGCCTCCCACGCCATTGGCCACTGGCCACTCGGTGAGTTTTAAGGTTGAGCAGCGTTTCATACATAATTATTTAATTTTATAATCTAAAACTCAACCGTAAAATTTGAACAGCATAACCACAATTTAAATTATTTCATGTTTCGAAGTTCCGTCCTCACCGCATGGCTCCTACATTCACATACTAACCACAATGTACCATACAGAGTCCAATCCACGTCGGCTCAGTGACGCCTGGCGTTGAACCAGCATCTACACACGATGAGACTTCATCATCAGACCGGACCAAGGATGATGATGATGGCGGGGCTTCCGATGACGACTCTGATGACAGGGTCGACCCGCAGCATCATGATCCGGAGCGGCTGAAGGCTTTTAACGTGAGTATTTCTACAGTATAACGCTTTCCCTGAAGTTATCCGTAAGCGCCTCGTCCAAGATAGCGCAATAGTAGGTCTATGGGTGTTTAGAGATCAGTCTAAACTTTTCTCTCGTATTTCTAGCATATTTTTTTTGTTTTCTACGTGATACCTTCAAACGGCGCCCGGTCCTTGGGGATAAGACCCGGGAGTGTGGGATTCTTACCTCACTAAAACCACCCCGGTGGTCACCATAAGCACATGGAGAGGGTACCGTTTCCTCTTAAGAGACCGCACCAGAACCCTCCCTGTGCAGCGCCCGTTAGAACAGAACCTTGGGAAGACTGTAAAGGGGTCTCCTCTACTTGTACTTCTACCTACGTAGAGATTGCATCCACGTCGCCATCCGAACGTGTCTATTATAGACTACACTGACTGTAGTCATGCCTTAGCTGGGATATCCTCCATGCTATGTACATGTCGTAGATTGCTCTACGATAGTCACCCTACATGATTTAAATCTATCGTGGACGAAGTGCTTTAGTTTTTTTTAGTCCCTATTGAATTCCATGCAATAGACAGTTTTGAAGAGCACAATTCTACTAGAGAGACTAACTGTTAGATATCGGTATCGCCCTAGCAGGTAATTAGGTTACGGAATTCAAATGTCAGTCGTTCCGTGCAAAATACTTCAGCGTCAAGAAAAGGTCACAGTGATTTTACATAGCAACAAAATCTTTTCTCAGATGTTCGTCCGACTCTTCGTAGACGAGAACTTGGACAGGATAGTTCCAATATCCAAGCAGCCTAAGGAAAAAATCCAGGCCATCATTGACTCGTGCACACGACAGTTCCCGGAGTTTGCCGAGCGCGCCCGAAAGAGAATCCGAACTTATCTGAAGAGCTGCAGAAGGAATAAGAAGGTGCGAGGAGAGATCCCGTCGACTGGCAACGGAGGAAGTACGCCAGGCAGTGGCAACGCCTGGGACACTGCGGTGAGGGTCCGATCTCCATTTTATTTATCTTACCTTGGTACTTTTAACAAGTGTATTTTGTAAGTTTGCAAGTATTTGCTGTCAAATTGCCTTACTTTTACGGTTTACCCGATCCTTAATACTACTTACCCACCATAACGCTGTTGATAGGTTTTAAAAACCCATTGATAGACCCGAAATTCTCGCACTAGTGAATCTTAAATTCCAATTATCCCAGGTTTAAATTTCCCATTCGATCAGGTCTGCACAATATTCGTCCTGGCTTGAATTTGATGAATCCAGGTTTTAGCCAGTTTCTCTTTCAACTCCAATCATATTCGCCACTAATAATGATCTGATTCTCCAGGTGCGGCCGACTCCAGCACACCTGACTTCAGTGCAAGCGGAGCACATTCTGGCTCAGGCGTGTGAGAACGAGAGCCTCAACGCTAAGCGCATGCGCCTCGGACTCGATCCCGTCAGCCAGCCCATGCCGACAGTTCCGACTCCTATGGTGAGTTGTCAAACGATTGTAGGAGGTGTTGTCTTCTAGCCAGAATCTAAAATGACTAAAATAAATGGAATGATAGCCGGAGCCAAGGGTTGACGTGCTCTTCGAAGCACGGAGGGTACTCGATCTGAAGAGAATGGTAATCCATATAGACGTTGATCTCGGCAACTTTACAAGCCACTTAGCCACGAATCTTCCGTATTATAGGATGTACATAACTGTATATTCATCCAGGCTGTGATGCCCATAACACGATCAACCCTCCAAACCAAAATCGATGGGTCTGCCATTAGCTATTTTGAAGTAAGTAGTGTTAATAAACTTCTGATCCAAACTATCAACATGATCAGCTCAATGGTACCCTAATATTGTATTGTTACTAGGTAGGTAGAAATTTCAAGTCAATCGGACGAGCAGAAGTGAAATAAATACCCATTGTTTGGCTAAAATCCTTACACCAACTTTGAAAAGAGCTGATTATTTTGAAACGGCTGAACCGATTTCCATAAAAATAGTCCACAGGCTGTAAGGGTAAACACCGTTATCCTTGAAACCAGTGGTTTGGTTTCATTTATAGAACGTAAAATCAATGAAAAATAACAAACTTTTTTTATAAAATTTACATTTTTCCTCAAAAGCATTTCACCCTATGCGCGGGGGCAACAAGCTACGGGAGGGGGCGCGGGGAACTCGCCGCGTGGCCCGACGCACGGCCCCGCACAGTTTGATACCCCAGTCAGTCAGCTGTCTCGTTAGCGAGTGTGTGTACGCCGCGTCTTAGCGCCGCCGCGCCGTTTAAGTCAGCTACCCATGGTTTGAGTGATAACGGTGTTTACCCTTACATGCTGTATAACCATCACGATTAAACTAGCTTTCAAACCGAATTGAAATCGGCTCATTCGTTTAGGAGCAAAGATACCACAGACAGAGAGACAGACGTAGGCTGCAAACATACACCCCTCATTTTTCATCGGGGCTTAAAAATGGGTTCTACTGAAAATGTTTTTTCTTCAAGGCGTTTCCCAATAAGAATTTCCATTGTTTATAATGATTAGAATTTTTTTCACCTTTCATTTCAAATCGTGCGTTTTATTTGAGTTTGAACAAATATGCTCCCGTTAAGTCTTCTTCTGAAGTATTTCTTTATTCTACCTCCCACAGGCTATCGATACCACAGCAACTTCAGCAGTCGCATCTTCATTCTTAAGCCTGTACAGCGGTGCCATCAGCAGCCCAGCGTCCACACCGGCCACAACCACATCAACCACATCATTGGCTGCGGCTGGACACAGCAAGGCCGCTGCCGACACTACCAGGCCATCAGCCAGCCCGACTATGGATAATCCACTGCTGAACAACAATAACTTGAAGCTGGATAACGCTAATGGAAACGCTGGCAGTAAGACTGCTAGGTAAGTTTTGATGCCCTGGTACTTTTAGGTAGTAATATTTTATTTAGCTTCTTCTGAGATGGGATGTTGAATAAAAAATACAAACGGTAATTCGCAGCTCTTCAACCAAATGGGTTGCCCAAACGGGTTGGTGATCGAAGAGTGAGTGATCGAGTGATCCAGTCGTAGCTACCAAGCCGATACCATTGCCACCCATCACCAATTTGAGTTTATTCATACATAGATTTGACTTATTTCTCTATACTTTTGCAGCCCAGCGTCGTCACCGGCACCACTATTCAGACCGTCGTTTCCAAATACGTTTGGAACACCCCAGACGTTCGGGCGGCAAAAGTAAGTTTACTCAATTCATTTACTCAATTCACTGTGGAGCTTTTTTACGACAGTCGAAATTACTCTTAACGTAGGATTTTTTGAGACTGTTCCTGATTCTTTATTCTGGGATAGTTCATTAAAATGGTTAATTAAAATAAAAAATATGTTATAAAAAAGGATTTTTGGCACACAGATTATGCACAGTCGCCTTTTCCCAGCTATGTTGTGATCATCTTTCAGTCTAAATTGATGCAGCTGAATATTACCAGTATTTTTAAATGGAGCGACTGCCATCAGACCTCCGCATCCCAGTTTCTGGGCAATACCAATTAGAATAGTTAGACCGGTTGTCAGACTTTCGGGCTTGTCACTACCCGTAATGACTGTCATAGGTATTCGTATGACACCCGGGACCGACAGTTTATCGTGCTCCCCGAGACACGAATGGGCTTCTTCAATGTATAACGAATGGTCACCCGTCCACGCACTGACCGCAGCAAGCGCTGCTTAACCTTGCAAATCGTATGATCTCAGTGTGATCATATAATTTTTCTGATGCTTCTCATGATGCACAGGGAAAAAGAGATGCCTTCTTATTCTTAAAGGTACTATCAGTCTATCGACATCCAAAACTACCAGGATAGCATAACTGACAAAGATCATTGTTACGTTCCAGTTCTAACCCGAATCCTGCGTCATCAGCGCTGACCAGTAGCGCCCTTCTGTCTACCCTGACTGCTCTGCCTCCTACCGGTGAGTTCAAATTTTTGTAACAATCTTCAAAAAATGTAGACAGTATCAGAAATATTTTATTGATTTTGCATGTTGGCTCTTGTTCCTTTGACACCCCCTGAAGAACTATGTAGATGCGCCTCGTAGTAAAAAAAATACCTTTGTATTTCTGTCTTACATAACATAACATCACGCCTGTATTCCCAGAAGTGTTGGGCAGAGGTGTATAGTTATACCCTTATTTCCTAGGGGCACAAATCCAAACTCCGGGCTGCTACTGTACGAAAAACCCAATAAAACTGCCCAACCAGTTGCGCTTGCGACCACTAGATCAACGAGCCAGTCTGCCTTACACTGCCCAGTAGCCAAATTTTTAATGTTATGGCAGTTATAAACCAGTATCTATAGCAACACCTTTGTCTAGGTGCAGGCGTGAACGCAGCAATGGCAGCATACCAGAGCGCACTGCTGTCGGCTATGGCTGCGCACACGCACACATTCCCCACCAGTCTCTCCGGTGAGTAGCTTCTAAGTTTTTAATTGTCATCTGTTTAGCTTAGCAACCTACGCGCTTTTAGCCGTAACTAATAGTATCACTTCATTAAAGTCTCATATTTTTTTTTTGCCTTCAAAAAAAATGGCGCCTTGGGAATCATGCTGTCTAAACTTAGAAATAAGATTAGCGAAGCTATTGAAAATTAAGTTGGAAATCCTTTTCTACGGAGATGTTTACTCAGCTGTGTTGTTTTATTTTATCAATCAATATTAACCAATAAAACAAAAATTCCAGCACCAACAGATCTGTCACTGAAGAGTACAACACCAACATCTCTTCACGCGACATCTACTGCGTCATCCCTCGCAGCATCCACGACATCCAGCCAAACCAAGCCACAGCTTCTATCTCATAAGCTGTCAGGAGCTGAAGTCGGGGCTGTACGCCAACTGATCACCGGCTACCGTGAGTCCGCCGCCTTTCTACTACGCTCCGCCGATGAGCTCGAGGCTTTATTGTTGAACCAACCCTAGGATCCGGTCAAACCCTTATCTGACGTATTCGGGTTTAAATTTGGATATTTTTAGACATCTGTGCTTGTGGAAAAAACAGTGATTTCAGATTGAATGGAGTGGCTTCTTTTTGAGTGTTAAAACTGTTCTCTGGATAATATAGATGTCAAAATAAAAGCACAGATGAAAAATTCGGAATTTTTTAAATGGACTCGATGAATGATTAGCGAATTGCGAATCTCAAAAGTTAAAAATTTGTGACTGAATTATGCCAACTTTACCTGCGACATTTTTAATTGTTTCTACATGTTACATTTAAATAGGTATCCGGAATTTTTGTCAATAGTTACAATTACTAAGCTGAGGTGACCAGTTAAAGGCAAAAAATCTCCAATCTTTAAAAAGAATGGCTGAGCCGATAATTGGTCATTCCACCTTTCCATAGACTAATTAAATTTTTTCAATAGACATTTCACACTTTGCTTACCTACTACATATACCCGAAATAAGTAGGAATACACAAACATAGTTTATGTTATGAAATAATTGTATGCTGGCAACACTGTTGATTCCATAATACGGTGCTTGTTACACTTTCGGTGTTGCCAACGTACCAGATTTGTCCAAATTATTAAGTAGAATTACGAGTCTATTCACTGATAATACATGAATCTAAGAATACGCGCCCACTTACTTACTGCCAGTGAACCTAAACCTAGTTGGTTATTGGTTTTTTGGTACGTCCACTCACACAACTTGGGAGTGAGTCGGTAACTGCGTGCGCGTTCTTAGACGACTTCGTCAACGTTCATAAAAAAACGAATAATTAAATTGAAATTTATTTTGTCAATGTTGACGAAGTCGCGAACTTAGAAGTCTATTTCGGCGATCGTACAAAGCTGCCATAATTAATTATTGTAAAAAAATCTAAATGTTGCCATTTGAAACTCGTTGGGAGAGTACAAAATTATTTTTGTGTATATTTAGATTATAAGAGAAAAAAATCAGGGAGTCTTTAGCGATAGGTTAATAAAAAAAAACGATTTCTTGCCTGGTGCGGTTTATAATATAGAATATTGATTATCTCATCGAAAATTGCTTGGAAAAAGGCGGCTATTAACATATTTGGAGTACGAAATACATCTTTTCTTGATTGGGTTTGACTTCGAAATGTAGTCGACACGTCTCGATCAAAGTCGCGAATTTCTCGAGTTTAAGACTCGTTAAAATAAACTGAGATGCTTTATAAGGTATCATAAGATGCTGTTAACATTTTGAGGGTGGCTACGTAGATATTTTGAGCGCAGTACTTTTTTGTGTAAGGACATTTTAATTGACATTTCACGACTTCGTTTTTCGACGTTTCGAAGTCAACCTAAAGTTAATATTTAGGTTTAAAGTGGCATTTTAGTAATAAGAGGCACGAATTTATTTGTTGTTTTGTAAAATAGCGCTCTAGCTTTACAATGATTAATATATTTATAATTTAAACGATTCATAATTTAAAAAGATTCTATAGCTCTTTATATATCGTGATCGGCTCCATCCAAAATCTTTTTGCTAAGTTTTTTCTTAATAGTTTTTAGTTTTATTCATAATTCGCTTTGCTCAGTACTCAGTACAATGGATCGATTGTCGACTGTATCTATTCGTTACCATAGATCTACGGCCAAGTACTGTAGGTAAGGCGTAAAATAAGTTATTTGCTTACGGTGTACAAAATAAGATTCCACTTCGATAAAAAAATAAACAGTTTCAAATTAAACCTATTTTTCAAGTCAATTTTGGCCTAAAAGAACATTTTTTTGAGCAAAAAGTGGATTTGGGTATACCTCGTAATGTTATTTCTGTTGTTAACTATAGTTTAGTTTTACATTTTGGCCAGTTTTATTCGATTTTTGTAATCTATAATGTAATTTCGTTGATAAGGTTAAACAAAATAATTACAATAGAATAATTAAAGTCACATAAACGCTTATTATGTTGCTACTGATTTCATAATTTCAAATGTTTCGACCACTGTAGAACGAGTTTTGACGGTCTATTTGACCTATAGCGAGGCAGAATCAACTGTCATCATAGCACATTCACTGGTAAGTGAATAAATAGCTGTACTACGGTGGTTGAAACAATTTGAATTCTGCAAATACTGTATAATATTTTCTCAACTTTGCCAGTTTTTCTCAATAGTGTTAAAAGCTTAATGCCAGTTTAAATAAAATTGTAAATTCACTTTTGAATACAAAAATTGCCAAAGAAACGAATTGATTTTTCGTAATTGAATTATGTATGTACGTGGAATTGCAGATTAATTTTACTTATTATAATTATAATATTTTAAGATTAATTTTAGGGTTAGTTTTTTTTTTGTTTTCGAAAATGTCATTCCAATATTTTTCTAAAATGGACACTATCGGTGCGAATAAGGAAAGCTGTAGTCATTGTATATGGAAAAAATGTAAAAAGTATGTTTAGAATTATAAAAAAAGTTGATTAGAATACGTGAAAGTTGCTGTTGGGATAACGATAAAAAACGAAAATGGTGGTAAAACGTTGAGAAAATGAATTTGTTAGACATTAAAATATATTATTATTAGAGATGTATAAATGGTTTACAATTATTATTATTAGTTCGAGAGAAATACAAAATGGTGAAAAAAAAAAAACTACAAAATGGCGATTGTTACTATTAACGATATGAGAATTTAGTTATAATTTTGCAATTTCAAAATGTGAGTTTTACAATTTTGAAAAAGAAAATATTAAATATGCTCATATACTGAACAATTTGTTTTATTTGATCACAACTGTTCTTTATTTTGAAAATAAATAAAACAAAATACTACCATAACAATAGAAGAGAAACGAAACTCGTTTGTCGTCGACCTAAGGACCATAAGTCCATAACCCACTTAGCGTATATCGCGCCGCGTATCTTGCGCAGTAATGCGCGCGCATGAAATTTTAGGCCCTGTTACGCTCTGCGTAACGAGGTAAAATACTGGTGAGACCGCGCAGGAGAATTTGTATGTACAGTGATGCATACGACGTAACGAGAAGAAACATGAGCCGCGTAAGATATGTTTTTTTTTTTCTTTTTTTTTTCTTTTTATCTTCTTTAGAAGGTGTCTTCGGTCCTTGTCGACCGTTTCTACGTAACCGGGCAGTTATTGGCTGAAGGGTCTGCAGTCAATGGTGGGGAAGTAAAATACTTAACCTAAGCTAACTACTTATGATACACTAACATCATGACTACTAGCAATAACAGCACTAAGGGCGACCTCTAGTGGGACTCGGACCTCGGCTTAGGGCGTTACTGGGGTTGAGGGGGAAACGGCTTGATGGGTGCTGAATTATCGGTGTGATGCAGCCTAAATGTTGCCGCGTCGCTTCATAAACACTTAATTCCCCTCTTAGCCCGCCACGCCCCGCTTTCGTCCAATACGCGTACTGTTCGTTCAGCCATAAGCGCCGTTCAAGCCTATCAAGTGTCTAAGTCTGTAGGAGAAATTGACATCATTTGATATTGGAACCTAGGTAGTAGGGTTTTCGCGTTCCCGGCCTTTTTGGATTCCCGGGAATCGGGAATTTTTTCTCTTAATTCCCGGGAATTCCCGGGTACCCGGGAATTTTTATGTTTTTTTGTATAAATATGGTTTTTCTCGTATATTTCAACATTAAACTCATGTAAGTACTTTAAACATGTTATATTGATAAATTGTCTAACATACCAATCGACTTTTCCTATTAAAATAAAAGATCTTACAGTTATTTAAAAAAAATACCTAGGAACAGTTACAGTCATTTTATTGTGTGGCTTCGCGAGTTTCTTTAATGAAAAAAAAGTCTTCTCTTCATATAATAAATGGCAAAATATTACGGAATAATAATAAGGTGTATGACTACAAAGGATGTTACCAAATTCTTGTAATTCCTTAAAACCACATGATCTACTACTGGTGTAGAATGACCGAGCACGGGATTTGGTTTGATTAAAAATAAAACTTTTATTTTCTTGCGGTAGCGATGTGACCGAAACTTACAAAAAGAAAAAAAAAATGCTAATTTATTTGAACATTTCGACGCCACTCATCAATGAATGGCGGTGACACAGCTGGCTAGCACGACTAGGACGAAATCGCTCTTTGCAGTCGGTTAACTCGGGGAGCAAAAAGGGCTCGAAAAGAGGACTTTTTTTTTTTTAAAATTAAGTATCTTTTTTTTTATTAAAATAAAAATCATTTAGGGTTAATCTGTGACCAGTACTTAGATCGCGCCGTTTGAAGGAGTTACGCGAATTCGTTTACACCCTGTTTATTTTCATTATAAATCTCTAAACTATTTACACGAAAGATAAGCATTGTGAATAGTTTCTACAAATGAAACATTTACAAAAAAAAAACAAGCGTTTAGAATTTGTTTACTAGACAGAGACAACAGTACTGTGTGCTGACATCACGATACATTTACCGCATTCTCAGTTCACACCACGCAGTACAATGACCGTTTCACGCGAGAGAGATTGAAAATGCTCTAAAATCTTCGGAAGCGTGCAGACCCGTAATTTTTCATCATCATTTGTTCATTTCAAATAATTCCCGGGTACCCGGGAATCCCGCCAAATAATTCCCGGGTCTTAAAATCCCCAAATTCCCGGGAATTCCCGGTTCCGGGTACCCGGGGCGAAAACCCTACTAGGTAGGTACCGAGCACAGGCGTCGAAACCCGCGCTCGATCAGGGTCATTGCACGCAGGGATGACTTGCGCTAGGGCTTGCAACCTACAACCGTTTTGGGAAAGTCCTAATCACATTAACGCGTGTTTTTTTATTGGTACTAGTTTAAAACAATGTTTTTTTTTCTTCTTTTTTTTTAATTAAAACGTTGCCCCACACTAAGATTTCTCTTGTATCGTGAGTGCGTTTACAGACACAAATCTCACAAACAAACTTTTTATTTTTATTTGTACTGACATCGATACTCCACCCTATTGAAGTACTGCAGGTGTTTAAATCGCCACTCTTTACAATGTGTATCCAGTATTATAATTTACTTTTGATATTGACTGTACTTAGGGCGAGATTCACAGACCGCACTTAGACTTTGCTTTCATACAAAAAATATAAACATTATTCGTATAAAATTCATGTTCATGAATGAAACGCTTATTCACAATCGCCTATACGAATATGAACATTATTTGTGAAAATGTTAAGGTTTATATTCGTATGAAACACTTACTTTACTTAGCAAAGTAAAGTCTCAGTGCGGTCTCTGAATCTCACCCTTAAACCACTGAGTCCAAAGTTTATTTTATTTGTAGCTTTTTTATACAAGGTGTCCCAAAAGGTAGAGTAAAGCGGAAGTCCATAGGTAGAGCACCCTTAGACGTACCTGTAGGGGTAAGAGGGAAGTTGTGATATTACTCAATGATGGTCACATGTTGGGATATAAATATAACTATTACTTGTACCAGCTTATACATAATTACATAAATTAATTACTATATGATTATAATTACGACCTAACCAAACGGTTGCTGGGAGACTACTGCTGCGCCGCGCTAATACAATGGTGCGCCTGAGCATACAAAACTAAAGCGTCAGCAGAGTCGCTACATACCCGAATCACCCTCATGTGTTCCGCGTTTTTTTGTAGTTTTCGTTTGAGTTCTTTAGAGTTCGGCTCAAACATGACTGGACTTCCGCTTGACACTACTTTTTGTGACACCTTGTATATCGGGTGTAAAAAGACCCTTAACGATAACGAAAACCACATATTCTACCCATCATTGGGATCATTTTTTCCTACCAGACCATACCTGGGAAACCATTGGTTTTGGTGATATTGAAAGTCAAAGTATGCATTTTTTTTAGTGTTTTCCAAAAACGTATTCTAAGTGATAATACTAAACTTTATATTCCAAACACCCTTCTCAAAATTTTCAATTTTTCCTCACAAATTACGCATTTGAAGTTACAAAAACGCAACGAATATCAAACGCACACGTCCTCCTTGGCTCAGCTGTGTGGCCACTGCACGCATGCAAACGCGCGGCATCTCCACAACCAAACATTGCACGCTACAAAAAAAGCGTCTTTTTTATGACAAAAAATAAAAGTCGTTTCCCAGCAATTATTTTTGGTCAATGTAGTTTAGTTTGATGTACAGAGTGCGTAGATTTCGGCTATGTGATGGGTCTTTTTACACCCTGTATAAACCGGGCATAAATAACACAAATAATCATAACTGAGTTCATTACACTTTTTTAGGCCTTTATTTGTTATTTATTCGATTTCCTTCGAACTGCTGAACGAGTCAGGGAATCGATCTCCAAACGGGGAGAGTCTTTGGTCTGCCATCAAGAAATGTGTTGCGTTCGTTATGAAATCCAGGTTTGAATGAGAGCCAAGAAACGAGAATACTGCTGGAAAACGTTCTGTACCGCATCTGGAATGGATAAATGGTGTTTATGTATTATTTCAACTCTGAATACCCCCAATCAGCAAGCAGCGGTGTAGAACTAGAGTAGTTCTACATATCAACTAGTAGTTCCCATTTGTTCTATGGAATATGACATCATCGGACAAAGTGAAGAAATTTTTTCTCGTTTCATTCCATAGAACAAATAATATTTTAATTCCTATTTGTTCTACGGAACATATTTAAAAAAAAATATCTAAGCATTTATTTTAGCAAGGTAGATGACACTCACAAATTGTCAGATCTTTGTGTCAACCTTGTAGAGCTTAATACTTGTAATTTGGAAAAAATTACAGCGACAAAATACTCGGGTTGGTATATTCTACGCGAGTATTTTTATAATCTAATAAATTAATGTCAAAATATAGAACACTTACAGTTTCCTGATCCCCCATGATGCCAGGCCCCATAACACACCGTCACTCACTGCTGGCGCCCCGGTATCCCGCTGAAAAATAAAAAAATATAATTTTAAATGAAGGCCTTAAACTTGAAGATGTAAGTAGGATAAAGGCCTGTTTACAAAAGGTTAGTCAGAAAGGGGGTACTAATCCGAAAGGGTGTTAAAGTGCCCATAACAATAAGAAACTTTTGTTCTACCACTTTCCCCAAAAGTCAATAGTTTCAGAGAAACAGCTGTTCAAAAATTACATAAAAAATAATTATGCTAAAATCTATCCATCCTTAGGCCTGATTTCAGAGCGGCAAAGTTATTTTTCGAGTAACAAATAACTTTGCCTTTCTGAAGTGAGGAACAGAACGCTCAAAGCCTGATTTCAAAGCGGCAAAGTTATTTTATGAGTACCAAATAACTTTGCCTCTCTGAAGTGAGGAACAGAACGCCCAAAGCCTGATTTCAGAGCGGCAAAGTTATTTTTCGAGTAACAAATGACTTTGCCACTCTGAAGTGAGGAACAGAACGCTCAAAGCCTGGTTTCAGAGAGCTACGTGTACTGTATCTTCCGTGATTTGAAAACGGAATTTTAGTAGGACCTCTCAAATCTTGTCGCCCTACGCAAGACAGATAAAATACTATAACAGCCGTTTTCGACAATCTATCGGCGGTTTGATCAATGAGAGATAGAAATCTGACATTGCTGTCAATGTAGGGCAACATTATGAAAGCGGTGACACAGCTGGCGGGTACGACTTATCGCTCCGTTCAGTCTAACTGACTCAGGGCGCTAAGTAATTTTTTGGAATAAAAATTGTTTAATCTAAAAGAAACTCATGCAGAATCAATCTGTGTCACCAGTAGATCACGCAGTTTAAAGGAATTACACGAATTTCTTTACATCCTGTATATTAGATAAAAAAAAATATTAGCAAAAACTAAGATAGCTCGCAGCACTCGGGCCGTTTGGGTGGTCATTTTCCATAACATTTTTTTGGTTCGTGCTTACCCTAAAGCTTTCTTTAACTTTAAATGGAGGAGTTACCAGGATACTAACAGTGCAAGGAGCTGTCTTCCCGCTCTGCGTAAGACATATAAAGTTTTCTGTGACGTATACGCTAAATCTCATTGTGACGTTGTTGCATTTGGCGCGATCCATCAGACGTGTGTGATATACTTGGAGCGCCGTGGCATCGTCGTTGAACACGCCATCGCGCTGTCAAAAGATTAATTTATCAATATTAATGTTGTTTATACACCGTGGGTCCAGGGTACCGAAAAGATTTTAACCATCGATTCTGATGCCTAATTGGAGAAGAAAAGCTAGGATATAGGTTGTCTAATAAACCTTAATTTTCGAGATATTAATTGTTTATAGATTTCACAAGTCGAAAAATCTCAAGGGTCTCTCGAAAAGTCTCAAGGCGACTAACTCGCGGGCGTGGAGAGCGTGGGCGGAGCGCATATACATGTGCGCTTGCGGCTAGAGGCGGAACGTGTTATGATACGGTAACGTAAATCTGCACGTTATGTCAACGCACCGTGCCGCGTTACCGAATCGTTCCACGTTGACGACACGTCGTGACGTGGAGATGTGGACAGGCCCGTACCTCGGGTCCACGGTGTATTAATGTGTGAGTACCGTGTGAGGACGGGCTAGAATACTCGTATTTAATTTCCGTACCGCACGCTGGCAATAAACGCGTGTTGTAAGCTTCAACAAAACCCTTCACTTAGAAGCTCATTTTTTTTTTTTTTTTTCTGTTGGAAATCCTCATGGATGTCCTCCGACCTGGGGTGGGCGGAGGGACTCTTACTGACTAAAACCATCCCGGTGTTCCATCTCACACCTGCGCCGGGGGTCGCGGGAACTTACGACACTTCCGCAACCCCCGGCTAGTGCCGGCCCGCCGCAGCGGGCCTCCTTGGGTTCACTTAGCACCTCTGACTTAAGGTAAAGGAAAATCAGGATAGCCACCAGTCGGTACTCTTTTAAAACTAAAAAAACATGTAACACACTGAACACCTTCACAATGAGTTGGCTTATGCTCGTCCTTTGTGGACAATTACAGGCTGGTCTACTTACCCTATCAGATCCCCAGCTAGTGACCCAAGCGTCATCAAATGCCGGAAACATCACACGATTCGGTAGATCTACACCATGGATTGAATCTGAAAACCTGCAGAAAAGCGGAAAGCATTATAAGTCGCGACTTACGGACATGACTGACGGTCGTGACTCGGGTGTGCACGGTCTTTTCTTTTCGTCGGCTTTTTTTTATCTTGGGTAAATCCTCACGGATACCCTTCGCCCGGGAAAGGTGAAGGGTTATGCCGGACTCTTACCGGCTAAAAACCCACGGTGTTCCTTCTCCTGACCTGTGGCCGGAGTCGCGGGATTCGCAGTTGCATGTACCGCAACCCCAGCAGGCCTCGGTCCGCCAGCCCCTGGCGGACCTCTCCTTCTGTGGGACCTTGCTCCACGTTTCATTGTCTATCTTTGAAGGTCTTCATCAGATCTGAAGATCACGCGGTTTGAAGGAACTACAGGAATTCGTTTACACCCTGTAACACCCTTTACAAACGAATTGAGAACTTCTTACTTTTTGAAGAAGACGGCTAAGAACAAAGTAAAAGTCACTTACTTAAGATCCTTATTAAGTAATACAAGTGCGACGTCATTGTTAGGGCTCTTGCGTAGACCCCAGCCAGGGTGCTTCATGACCTCTTGTATGCTAGCCATCTGACCGCCGCGGTCAGTGTAACGAGAACCGGCCCTGACTTTCATACGAGAGATGCGACGCGCCCTGGAATTAGAACGTCACCTTAGTCTATTTTAGTCGCTAATTTGTAGTAAAAAAATACAATACCAAATTAAGTGATGATGATTCAGCCGAAAGATGTCCACTGCTGGACATAGGCCTCCCCCGATAGGGGTTTGCCATAATCGCCACGCTTGGCAGGCGGGCTGACGATCGTAGTATGGTTGTTAACAAGTTCAGTGCCGGGTTCCATCCAGTACCTTGTAATCGCATTTGGGATGCCGAGTGCCCTCGTGGAGGGCTCATTTTAAACGTAGGTTTTTCTTGGAAAATTCACCGTCATGAAACAAGCAGACACCTATTTAACGACGTAGTAGCGTATTTTTCAAAGTTTTTAACCTAATGCCAAGAACACTCCTTGAGGGTTCACTCTTAGAGCAAACGTAATGCTGAGGACCCTGCTGGAAGGTCCGCTAGAACATGTATGGCGGCATGGCGTATGTATGAGCTCTATGAAAAGTGTGGTGGACTCGAATGTGTTAAAGTACTCAGAGAAAGTTGCTACCCATCCTCTAGTGAATCCCTTAGTAGCCTGTTACGACACCCATGGGAAGAGATGGAGCAGTGCTATTCTTTGCGACTGGCACTACACGGTACTATTATGTAATTTAAATGTTATGTATTTTTTTATGAATAAATGTTTATGCTTCGCCGGCGGCTGAAAATTAGGCAAATATAGTTGCCTAATTGTCAAACACGTGAACGATTAATAGTTTCAGTACGGATTTTATGCATTATGTCTACATATACTCGTAGTATCATCATCATTAAAAGCATGATCTTATCCATTCTTTAATAGTTTGACCGGCTCGCGCCAACGTACTCACTTGATACATTAAGAAAGAAAGAAAGAAAGAAAAAATATTTATTTTGGACTCACACAGACAGTTACAAAATCAATTTAAGTATAAAAAACAAAAACAAATAAAAAATAAAAAACTACCTGCACGAGGCCAAAAAAGGCTCCTATCTCAGCATAATGCTGCGACATTTAAAAAAAACAAACAAAATGTCGCAGCGCTGGTTTTCAGATAGGACCATAGTGATGCCACGGGCAATAACGACACAAACAAAAAAACATTATTAGATACATTACGTTATACACCTCTAAGTGAGTACCCTACTTTAGATAACAGGGTTAGTGTTGCAAAGCAAGTTAAAGCTCTCTGAAGCCAACGGAAGTGGTGATACAAACAGTCTATTTAAAAAAAAACAAGTTTCAGTCATAGGTACACCACATGCCTACATTGCCTACATCCACACTGCAGCAGAAAACTGATACGGGACGCATTTCGTACACGTACCGTACGGCTGATTTATCTTAGCCACCCTGAACATAGGCTCTCTGAAATTTCGCATAGTTACTGTAAAAACTATCAAATACACTTCACAAAATGGCCGATCCTAAGGCTGCAGACACTTAGTGTATCTTGCGCGGTTCATGTTTCGTCGCATTACGCGTATGCATCGCACTACCTATATACAAATTCTCCTGCGCGGCTTCACCACGCATATTATAAGTCGTAATGCCGACCGTAATAGGGTCTAGAAGTTTCGCGCGCATCTTGCGTTCGATTGATGTTAAGTACAATACGGCCGACGTATCTTGGTGAGTCTGAAGATAGCTGATTAGCTGCGCAGTAGACAATTTCGTTTCTAAAATATTTATTGCGCAGCCAAACAACGAACTTCAGACTCGCCAAGATATGTCGGCCGTATAGTATATTCGGCGTACTTTCAACGGCTACAGCCACATTTAAACTTATTTTGCGTCGCGTATTTTGCGTAGTACGTAAAGCAAAATACGCTAAGTGTGTTTTGGCCCTAAGATGATGGCATGTTACCAAAACGTCATTTTGTTCTAAAGACATCAAAAAGTGCGGGGCGGTTAAGATTTTTCAGCCGTACTATACGCCACGTCGACCAGTTGCCGACTGACGTTATGTGTTTAGAAACTTCGTCACCGTGTTGCCTACCCTAGTTGCCTAGTTACCAGATATCGCAATCCAAGCCGCTTAATCTTAGAAGCAAAACTTACTACAACAAATACATAGTTCCACTCACTTCCAAAGACAATTGGCTGTGGTTATCACAAGGCGAGGATTCAGTAGTGCTCCTGAGCACCAATGCTCTTCATTCTTCTGTATGGAGACCACGTAAGGATAGTCTTCAATCATTGCCTCTCTCGCCGAGGTGAGACGACGTTGAGCTAAGACAATGGGAAGGGAATTGAGTCAAAAAAAAACAGTCATTTTATTCAACAGTTTATTCGTTATTAGATAGTTTTTGCTATTTTTTTCTTACTCTGAATCGGTTTACCTTTTAATTTCTTTCCTGTGCGCGTTCCGTTTGTCTGTTTTATTTTCTGTGTCTTCTTGGATCGGGCTCTATTCTTGGTTTTTGGTTTCTTTTGTCTTTTTTGAAGTTTTTGTTTCTTCTTGTTCTTGTCTGCACTGTTAATTTTAGAGGTTTTGTTGTTCTTCTTATTTCTTACGTTGCTCCCTTTGAGTTTTATTGCTTTGCCTTTCGATTTCGATTTGGCTGTAACGTTGCTTGCTGGCTTCTTCGGGACAACCTTTTTGGTAGTTCTTAAATCAACCTTTTTTACTGTTTTAGCAGTTGTTTGTGGACTGCCCGAACGTTTACTTTCATGATCAGGTGAAGTTTTCGTTTCCCCTTCTGGGTCTACTTTTTTGGTACTTTTGGTTTCTTCTTTAATTTCTTCTTTCTGTTTCCCGAGGGTAGGAGTTGCACTTGTTTCAACTTTAGGCTTTTCTTCGTTGATAGTAGCTTTTGGCTGTGTCGTCAACGTCGGTGTCGGCGTCGTCTCTACTATTTTTTCTGCTTTTACTTCTGGTGTCTTTACGGTTGTCGATATTTCTTCTTTATTTTCATTTTTTACAACTAGAGTTTCATCCAACACGGCTCTCTTCCTTCGCAGCGATGGCAAAGAGAATTCGGGCAAAACTTTCTTCACTCTTGGCTTGTGATTATAAGTTCGATCCACAGGGAAGTAAGGGCTATCAGGAACACCTGGTACCGGCTTTGAGACGGCGACAACTTGGAACACGGTGTACGCCGAGTCCCCTAAATTCGTGGGCTCTATCGGATTAGGCTTAAACTTATAACTTCCAGAATTTAATACAATCCTTCCGTTATCGTAAGACCTCATTTTTTTTGGGAAGCCCTTTCCATTCTTGTTGCTGCTATCCTGACATATAATATAGTTTAAATAAATAGCAAATATTACTAGCAGTGCCTTCATGACTTCTGCCTTTCCGGCGCGAAATAAATCAAATCTAGAGTGTTATATTTTATGGTATTTTTATTATATTTCGGATGGTGTTGTGAAATTGCGTTTCGATTACTGTTTTTATAGGTTTTAAAAATAGCAGGTTTTGTTATCGTTCTTGCACAATTAACTAGGGAATTATTTGGTGATTGTTCTGTAATTTGGATAGGAAACACAAAGTTTTTTTTGGTTATGTTTATTTATTAACAAGTCAACATAAAACTTATTACTAGGATATGTTTTGTACATATAAAATCTGGTCTCTGGTCTGGAGTTTGTATAGCAACCGCTTTATACAAAATACAGAGATTCGTGACATCTGTCTAGACTCTAGACCTTAACACACGTACTTGGTATGATGGGTATACACAGCGGCGTAGCTAGGCGTGGGCGAAGCACCCTCTAACCCACGGCATCACACTCAAGGGGGCCTCGTGGTTACGGGTGCAGCTTCAGTAGAAATAAGTTTTTCCAAGTTAAAAATCATAAAGCAGGAGCGACTACCCGCTTTAGCAATGTTAACAAAAGAAGCACAGACGGCTACAAATCGTTATTACAGGGGGCTTACCATGACCTCTTATGAAAACGTTCAAATGCCAGCCAGTCAACTTTCGTTCAAAAGCAGGCCTGCTTCTGAATCGCTAAAAATCTTACCATGACTGTACTAAAGGTGAACGACTATTGAACCAAGTTGAACGGTAATGCTTGTTCATGGTACGAAAAGTCTGTACAAAAAAAAAGGTGAACGGATTTCGTAAACGTCAACGTAGCAGGCCTGCTCTAACGATGTCATAGTACAAAAAAATAGGGCAGTTCAACTTCCAGGCAACTTCTGTCCTGCTTTAAGAGGTCATAGTAAGCCCCCAGGACTGTCGCAAAAAGCCGAAGGGCATTGATTTTTAGATTGGAGCACGCAGGTTTTTTTTATATCAAATATTTCTATATCCTCCGCGCATTATGATTGCATCTTAAGTTTGCTGTTGTATTCATAGAAATACAATTATGCCTCATCTCTGAATTGGCCTTGGGAATAAGTACTGAAATAAAAGGTCCTCGCTGACCTCGACTTCGTCCACGTCTAGATTAGTCCACGCTACGTCACTAGGTATACATTTAGTCTCTCGGTGCTATTTTCTTATACGTAGCAAGCTGTACAGCTAACTGGTGCAGTATTAGCTTCCCGGCTGGACCCTCGTCGGTAGGCACGGCTCGAGATAGTCTCACCACCCGGCCGCACTCGCGGACAAAGTATTCTAGTTCGTTCTCTAGTTGATGACCGTCACCTAGAAGAATAAGGATGTAAGAACATACGTCTAGACATGAAAGTAAGGGGTGAGGAGGCTACAGGATTATGACAATTGATTCTGTAAGACATGATATACAAGGTGGGGCAAAAGTAATCACCCGATGTTGTTTTGCTGTAATTTTTTTTGGAATGAAAGTGTTTGGTTCTGATTGCTGATAAAAAAACATTGTCTCTTCGAGAAATAGATATCGGTCAAGTGGCCGCCGTCAGAATTGATAACCATACGGGCTCGTTATATGGCATTTTTCTTTTTAATTTTTTTTTAGATAACTGCGCTTTCCTTTCGGTTACTGTGGCCGGCGAGCGCTACATAGCCATGATCAACAACTTTTTTCTTCCTCACTTGAAGCCCTTAAAGCCCTTAAAGAGAATATCCCTCTATCTCTTGAAGCCCTTAAAGAGAAAATCCGACAGGAATGTGAGAACCTATCGCCGGCAGTTCTGACACAAGTGATGGAAAATGCCATAAAACAAGCCCTTATGGTCATCAATTCTAACGGCGGCCACTTGAGCGATATCATTTTCTCGACATGATGGAAAAAATCTAATTCATTAAATACACATAATCCACAAGTAGAACCAAAAATAGACATTCCTAAAAAAACATAACTCACCTTGTCCGGCCCTGGAGGACGGTGGCTGTAGACATTTATTTGCGAGCCTGGCGAGTTGAGACCTTTCTGAACTGAACGCTTCGTCCAGATCGAATAACTCCAACGGCGGTGGAGGCGGCTCTCTAAACGTTGGAGCGAAAACCTGGAACAGATATTTTTGATTATACCGGGCCCGGCTACACGTTCTATCTTATTAATTTGCACAAGTAACACACACATTATCATCATCATTCAGCCGAAATACGTCCACTGCTGGACATAGGCTTCCCCCAAGCATCGCCACACCAAGCGTTTCTGTGCTTCTCGTATCCAGCGGATTCCCGCGACCCCTCTCACGCTCCTCTCAAGGTGTGTACGGACAGCGCGTACTTTGGTACGCGTAGTCGGTTACGCGTGTCCTGGAACGCCATGTCCATACTTGCAGCTAGGAGTACACTCTTAGGGAACGTACACGTAGCTGCAAGTATGGACTTTTCGTTCCAAGACACGCGTAACCGACTACGCGTACCAATGTACGCGCTGTCCGTACACACCTTCACAGAATTGCTTATACGACACCTATGGAAACAAAGGAGTTGTTTTTATTTTTTGCTGGGAACTACATGAACTATTCAATATCTTTCATATCGCGAGTGACGATACCCAAGTATGTCCGGTGCACCCTGGGCAGTCAGCCTCGCTACTAACCTTGCTGACTGTCTAATCTTTTCATGACGAGACATGACAGAAGAATTGCTTATAAAAGCGGCATGGCCACGTACGAATGTATCTCATATTTAGAAGGTACTTACTGCTAACTGTAGTGGCGGGAACGGTGTCTCAAACTGAGGTGCGATCAACCGCAGAGGTTCATGTTTAACTCCTAATGCGTCATACAGTCCTAGTACTTCTGGCACTGAAATAATACAAAAATATCGTTTGTTCGTCCGCATATGAATTCAAGAAGTCACAGATGATGGCTGGGATCGACCTCGGCACCTCCTGCATGGAAGCAAGCGTTCAACCACTTGGGTATGACGCCCCTATGTCGAAAACATGCATCATCGAGGCTGTGGGTCGTCGCTTTACCTTTAAACCCTTCTAGGGGGTAGTTTTCTTTTTATATGCAAGTGACCAGGCCCGGCTTTAATTATAAATAATTATTATTAAATGGTAAAGCGACGACCTACAGCCCCGATGATGCATGGTTTTGAAGGCCCTGGGGCAACGAAGAAATGGAGACCCGTTGGAATGATTTGAAAAAAGTATCTCGTGAATTTGAACTTTTTTCTCTTTGTCAGAAAGGGTGTAATTTGTCTCCTAATATAAAAAAAACAAAAACTCCTATTATGGAGGTTCTAGGAATAAGCCCTCCTAAATCTGCCCTCTTCTAAATCCTACACGGCAGTGACACTATTTGCTGGGTTAGAGGACTAGAGGTACACTCATTGACACCAACAAATAATAGACTACGGTATAACAAAAAATTGACTAAGGTCAGCGTCTGTTCTTTGGGAGATGCCCATGTCCTGCAAAGTACTGCGATAATAACACATAAGTATGTACTCACACTGAGCCAGGTTCAAAGAGAACAGTCTCCAAGTGAACAACGCGTGTGGATGCAGCGGTGTGAGGCGCGGCGGGGGTGCTGTGGCTGGCTCCGGGAGTGGGATGCTGCTCAACCACAACATGTCGCCCAGAGTGCGGTACTCGTTGATCTAGAAACATAGAAGGAAGGGGTAGAAGGATGAATAGGTTCTGAATAGCAAAACAAGGCTAAGCAGTGATTTTCAGTGATTGCCCGAGGGCGTACGACTGTGTTAGATCGACTTGGCGGGGGCACCGCCGTAATTTTTTTGTTCTAATTACCTACGCAACGAGGGTAAATGTCTTTAAACTTTCGCGATTTGTACACATTATAAAAATACAGATTCGGGTCTTATCGCGTAGAAACTTAAAAGGCACTAAATACCTTTTTTATCCCGTAGTTTCGTCGTTTTATAATGTAACGAGGGAAATTCAGTGCAGAGAAGTAAACATTGAGCACGCTTCGCTCACGTCCTCGCAGTAAAATGTCGTGCACACGCATTCAGCAACCATTTGCACTTGCGGAAACGGTAGAGGTCGAGTGGCAACTGACTTATCAGAGTTACAGGTAGGACCATTGCTCCTACCGAATGGCGCGCAAAGGAGGTGAACTTAGGTAAGTACGTTGTGTTTTTAACTCTCGAGATTAGTCTGAAAGGGGGTACCAATCCGCGGGTCACTTAAAGTGTCATTCATGACTGTTTTAAAGCAAGTGTTAAAATTTCAAAATTCAAAACTGAGGATAGATAGATATTAGCGTATTTTTTTATGAAATCTTTAGACAGCAATTTCTCTTAAAATTTTGAGTTTTGGGAAAAGTGGTAGAACAAACTTTATTCATTATTGTGGGTACTTTAACATTCTTTCGGATTAGTACCTCCTTCCCGAATAACCTTGTATACATATGCTCATGACCTTTATTTTCTAGTAGTCTATCAAGATTCGAAGGTTTAGACCGACGGCCAAGGGTGCAGCCCTTGGCCGCCCGTCTGTCTTTGACTGTTAATGGTATTTCTTACATCAGGATCTTCAACATCAACAGGATTCAGATGCAGGTCAGTCGTTCCGCCAAGGTAGCTGAATATCATCTCCCTAATGAGGTCGTTGCACTCGCTCTCGATGTACTGATCCGCGAAGAAATGGCCTGAACCTATCACGAAGAGTTTCCCTGCGAAAAATTAATGAAAAGACTTTATGAGGCTTGACCTTGGGTACAGGTGGGAAAACTATTACCTAAGACCCTGATGACTTTTTGCAGTGATTCAGTGCGCGTTTCGTTAACGCACGACTGCATCACTGCAATTATTGGTAGCGCGGCGCATTTGCAACGCGCGACAGAAGTGATGCAGTAGCGACACTAGTAGTCTCATTTTATCGAATCAGCATTGCTACTGCGCTGCGAACGCGCGACTGTATTTTGCGACTTCGGGGGAAGGAAGGGTACGCGCGGAAGCTCACCTTATGATTTTGTCGTGCTTTTGTCGTCAACTTAAAAAAGAAATGTGGTAGGCGTTTTTTTGATAAAACTGGATGTATACGCGCACAGTGATATTATAAACTAAATATATTATAGCAAGGCGAGCAAAGTGTGAATCTTGCACATTTCAAGGGAAAAAAAGCCATCTTGTGTTTATAGACGATGTACGAATAATACTGTATAATTAGCACTGTATAATGAAATGTACCGGTATGTGCCATCATAAAATTTGCGCTGTTTTATAGTGCAATGATATTGGTGTATGACGCGTCTTCCATTTATAAAACGTCATTGAATGTACATTATTGCCTTACCTCCACTTTTCTCAGATGTGTACATAGCTGCGACGGGTCTCTTGACAGGATAACATACATCACTGCTTGATAGAACAGCTGCTGCTGGCTTCTTTACTGTCAGTGTGGCTCCATACGGGTATACGAAGTTTGGTGTCGCCGGCTCTTCACTGAAAAATGTGAAGTAAGTAGGGTACAGAATTTTGTACCTAATAGGAATGTGATAATAACTTTATGCGATAAAATGTAAGCGAACGCTCTCTCAGTCTGTGACGTTGCAGAGCAAGCCACGCTGTTGGGTTGAGTATGCCAGAGCGCCCTGCGAAGTGAGACCACGAAGAGTAACATGGATGCCGTGATGATCAACTTTAATGGGAACCTAAGGGTACATTAAAAGAGCCTCCACGAGTGACGATACTTACTTAAGTACTTTTTACATGAGTTAAGGGCGGAGCACACCAGATGCGTGGCGTGACGTGACGCGTGCACGCACCAGTTGTAATGTATGAAAATGTAAGAAAGATGCCAGAACAGATGCATGACGTGTGCACGTGCGTGACCCACGCACGCAGTGCCGCAGCTACTGACAAACCGAGTGCACGCGCGTGCACAGCGGAACGGCAACGTCGCACACGCGCCTGCAGTGATGACGTTGTATTATATGGCGCTCCCTTTTAGATGCCGGACCGGGCACGCACGCACGCGCATCGGTCATTGCTGCACGTGCGCACGCACGGCAGGTTGTATTCATTTACAAACAGAATACAGTTTACGAGTGTTTTTTTTGCAATGGAGACAATTTTAAAGGAAAAACTCATGGAAATAGTTCACAAATATCAGTGAATCATGGACCTAAAGTCTCTTTGTAGCAGCATAAAATTCTGGGCATAGTAGCAACAATAACGGTTCTTCATCAGAAGAACTGCTGTTGTCTAACATCTTTTCGCGAAATGCTCTCAACTCAATATGGCTGCTGACAAGGCGACTCGCACGCGCGTGTAGCAGTTACCTGCGTGACGTCATGCGTGCGCGCGTGACGTGTGCTGCACTGGTCTTGGCCGATGTGACAGGGCTTACACGCGCGTACGCACGTCACGTCGCATGTCACGTCACGCTACGCATCCGGTGTGACCCGGCCTTTATTCTCGTAGAGCTAGTGCTGACACGAGAAAAGAAGAAAATTGGAAACCCATTCACCACTTTCGGGTGATTACAGGCAATAACGTACCGTCTATCATGCAGCAAGAGAATTAACACCTACTATAACGCAGAGCGTAACCACGGGAATTAGAAAAAAATGCAATATTCATAATTATGCAGCCCGGAAGTTTCAAACAAAGGCATGACATTTGCCAACCAATGTGACGTTTTCAATGCCATATGTATTTTCTCAGTTAATTAAGACGCCATCGCTAAACGGTGAAAGGAAAACATCGTGAGGAAATCTCTTAATAATGAGTCTGAATTTGCCAACCCGCAGTGACCAAGCGTGGTGATCAATGCTCGTTTCTTCTCTGTTTAAGAGGCCTTTGACCTGCAGTGGGACAGTTACAGGCTTAGATTTATTTATACAGGGTGGTTCAAAAGTCGTGGATCAAACAAAACAGGGCGATAGTTGGGGTTATTTGCAGCATTTTATGGTGGAACATTTTTTTTTACAGTAAGATTCTAAAGTTACAAATATTTTTTCATGAGACTTAAAAGATATTGAAAAAAGTGCCGATACTCATAAATCATGACACCTACTGTCATAAAAGCACTTTCAAGCAACTAAACACCATTTATTGTTTTAAAATAAGTACCCTTTTTACTCTAATTGCCTATTTATTACAAATTTTGATATTTTTTTAAAAAACACTCTTAGTGTCATAACTTTTAAGGAGATCAAGTTAGGGCTCTACCACAAAGATATTTTTTACTGCAAATAACCCCAACTATCGCCCTATTTCGTTTGATCCACGACTTTTGAACCACCCTGTATAATACTTGATTGATTGAATAATTCTTACAGAAAGTCATCAGATTCGCTGCTGTAGTTGGGCATCTTCATTAGATATTTTGCGACGGCTCGGTTCAGTATACCGTTCGATACGTGGCACTCCTTTGGGTGGTAGAACTTGTGGTACTTGGCTCGCACCACGCAGTCTGGAAGAGATAGGTTTTGAGTGAACAAAATTACATTTTAGCGACATTTATTATTAATAAGTACATATTTCGTTTGTTTTTTATTCATTAAATTGTGTAACACGCAAGAGGCGAATTAGCCTATTCATAAACCACACAGCTAAATCTCGCATCTCCAACGCAGTTCTGATCTGTCTAGCCTTTTCCCAACTATGTTGGGGTCAGCTTCCAGTCTAACCAGACGCGGCTGAATACCAGGAGCGACTGCCATCAGACCTCTGCAACCCAGTAACTAGGCAATGGCGATATTCTGAAGTTAGAACGGTTGTCAGACTTCCGGGCTTCTGACTACCCGAGATTAACGGATTAACATGCTCTCCGAAGCACGGAGGGGTCTCGATGTGAAACAAACGGTCACCCATCCACGGCCTGACCGCGGCAAGCGTAGATTATTAACCTTGTAAATCGTATGATCCCCGCGGTTCTTAATTAGCCACGAGCCCCTCTATCAAAAGTTCTTACCATTATTAACAACAATCCCAAACTCCTCCAAAAAGAAGTTGATGTTAGTATTGGTCCGCTCCTCTCCTCCATCTGACATGGCCACGAGCACAGAGTCTCCTCTCTCCACCATATACTTGAGAGAAGAGAGCTCGTCATCTGTGAACGCGTTCTGGGGACCGGCCACTATCAAAATCTTCACGTCTTCTAGTATGTTTGCTGATAGCTCGTCACGGTTTCTGCAAGCCCAGTACTTTTTTACATGACATGAAAAATCTTTCTAACATAGGATATACAGAATTTTTTAAATCATTTGATTCAGTTTTTTTTTATAAACTGTACAGACTATTTACATACAGCTTTATCATTGCTGATAGCTCCTTGCGCTCTCTGCAACCCTAGTACTTTTTAAAACTGATATCGAAGTATTTCACTCAGCCATGACGATGGTGATGATAATGTTGAAAGTTTCAACATTAGGTTGTTGCGAACATCAGCATCAGCATCAGCATCCGCTGATCTTCAGCATCTTTTTCAACATCAGCATCCGCATTGATCGATGCTGATATTAATGCTGATGTTCGAGTCGTGACATGACCGCAGAGGGGGCGGGGCCCGTGTAGTTTTTGCTTGCGAGTTTTGATCAATCCAAGGGCAGACCGGCATTGCGTTTGCAAACAAATACAAACTTGTCTCATTCATTACGTTATACTTATTACGATACTGCGCGTGAAAGTTTTTTTTTCGTACCTAAACCTTTGAGTTTGATAAATAATGCCGACCCCTTTTTTTTTTTTTTTTTCTTTTTTTTTTCCTATTGGACTGCAGTAGGTCGTCCTAGGGGACGGTTTCTACGTAACCGGGCAGTTATTGGCGAGACCTGAAGGGTCTCCAGCCAATGGGAAATGCCGACCCCGTTGAAAAGTGGATTATGTACCTTTGATTAAATTCCAATACCTATTAATTAAACGAAAGATTGGTAGCAGGTTATACACTAGGTAGTCTAGGTACTTAATCACTAATCTAGTACTATACTAATTATTACTAAAGTACTAAGTTGATTATATTTTTTATTAAAATCCCAAAATTTTTGAGACAATCGTTTATTTCAGTACCAAGAAAAACTGTGCAACTTTTAGATATATAACGTCAGGTGGTAAAGAAGCCTTATAAATTAAAAAAAAGAAAAACTAAGCATATTTTTTTTTAATTAAATAATTTTAATTTACTTGATACACGTATCAAATACTGGCTCATTACTATTTTCAACATCCATTACGCTAGTTTCTATATATTCAAAATGGTCACTACTTTTCCCCTGCTTTTTTAAGAAAATAATGAGAATCAGCATCAGCATCAGCAACCGCTGATGTCAATGGTAAAACATCAGCATCAGCATCCGCTGATGTGAAAAAAATATGCATCAGCAACAACCCTGGTTGAAACAACTTATTTCCCAGCTATACCTAACCTTTTCAAAAACAGTTGCAATAGCCTTGTCACCACGATGGGGAAACAGGTGGTCAGTATTTGAAAACCCAGTTTCCCTAAGGACAGAAGTCAGACGAAGTAGACAAATTATCATATCGGGCCCATGAAACATTCACTGAACTTAGGCCGCCTATACGTAGATCGCTATAATGCAAGATGGGGATAGCATGCCATAATCACCCCGCTTGGCTTACAGATTGGTAATCACGTTTGAGAATATTACTGCCCGTCCCTAGTGGCGTAGCCAGGCGTAGGCGAAGCAGCCCCTCGCTCACGGCCTCGCACTCAAGCGGGTCTCGTAGTCCCGGGTGCTGACCTGACGATTAATATCCTACTATGATTTTAAACATGCATTTCAATATCTTCCCCGCATGTTAATTTTCACTATCATGATCGTGTCTTCAGTGGCGGCGTAAAGGGGGGCGGTGGGGGCAGTCTTTTCTGTGTGCCAAGCTCCAAGGTGTGACAGGCCGCGCCCGCGGAAATCCACTGTCAAGCACTTTGACTAAGGAAATTAGGAAATCGTTCGCAAATTACTTGCTCAGCCACATGCACGCGCAGCAAGTGGGTCGCGTAAGCACGTTTAGTATTTGTTTTAGTTTGGGGGTACTTAATAGAGAAACCGGGGTGCCATCCCGGGTGGTAACCCATGCTACGCCGCCACTGTTTGTCTTAGGTTTGCTGCTGTATACACAAAAATACAAATAGAGCAGGATGACTGAATTGGCATTGGAAATAAGCACTGAAAGAAAAGGGCCGCTTGCTGATGCGACTTCGCCAACATCTGGATTACTCCCCGCTACGTCACAGCCTGTCCCTTTGAAAAAACTCCCCATCACCTTTATGACACCCATGGGAACTGCTGGACGGTGAAGAAGAAATATAATGCTACACACCTCAGTATAATTCAAGAATAACAAACCCACATCATGACTTTCCATGTCGTCTTCAGTTTCCTGTGCAGCATCTTATAGTTCTCTGTAATCTTGAACAGCTCATTCTTGGACACATCGAATAATATCGTATCTACGGCCTTCATTTTGTTTAGAAATTATTATTTATTATTGTGCTGACTTTCAAGATTCTTTGTTTGTTTACAATGTTTGTGTTTATTGTTGCTTGGCAACGGATTGACAGCAAGTGTTGCCATCGAAAAACAGTTTTACAATGTTGCTGTTTTGGTTTTTTTAGGGGAAAAGGATTATAAATCTTTTTGGGTGGAGTTTACTTCAAAAGTCACATCATTTGCTTATGTAATGCTCTGAGCATTTTCACAATGTTTCAATTTCAAATGGTATATGAATGAAAACTTAAAACTATGATACAATTGAGAATAGGTATTTCTGATTCGGTTTCAGTCAACATCTCCTGAGGATGCGCCTCACGGAGAGGCGAAATACTTGTCGTATCGGTTTGGGTTACACGTTGCGTTATAATAATCACACCGTGTTCTTATCTTCGGGCGGGAGGGCGGTGCTGCATACTGCAACCAACCTAGCGAATTAGTTTGGGGGAATTAACGCTAAATACCATATTGTAATTGCATATTTGTATGTCATGGATTTTCGCAACGTAAGGCCTGATTCCACAAATTTTTTTTCTGTTGATTTCTTCTTGTGCTTCACACATGAATAGCACTCCTGTTAACCCTCAAACAATTAAAATGCTTGTACTAATAGTTTGTTTCCATCAAGTGCATAACGAACTCACAAGCACTCGATTGCTGGTCGCATGCTAGCCTTGAGTTAGACATTTTTGAAGCTACAATTATTAGTAGCTTCAAAAGATGGGGTGCATGAAAAGAGCCTCCACGAGTGACGATACTAAAGTACGTCCGGCGCACCCTGGGCAGTCAGCCCCACTACCAACCTTGCTGACTGGCTAATCTTTTCACCACAGCATGAGCTATTTTTGTATAGCTCGTGCTGATACGAGAGAAGAAGAAGTAGCTTCAAAAATAAAGTTTTTGTTTCGATAATTTCCAAAGGGAACTTTTATAGTGATACTAGGAATCGCTCGCGGCATCGCCCGAGTGGATGTCATTTATCGCGTACCTAGATATTTCGCGATTTTCGGGATAAAAGTAGCCTATGTCCTTCTTCGGGTTCCAGACCATCTCTGTACCAAGTTTCATTAAAATCGGTTCAGCGGCTTACTGCGGCTTAGGCGTGAAAGCGTAACTGGGGCCCAATTCTCCTAAAATAAATTGTTGCCAAACGCAATCGAACCACAACCGTCAGTCAGTTTTTGTTTTCGAAAACTTTCAAAATTATTGATTTTGTTTTTTGTGTCAAACAATTTGATAGCTTTTGAAATTGAGAACTGTCTGTGTCTGAATGAACGGTTCGGCCTTGGTTCGGTTGTGATTTATTTTAGGAGAATTAGGCCCCTGTTAGAATAGAATAAAATATAATATACTTTAGTGTACACCAAAATTGTAACAGCTCATACAATATCATACATTGAAGAGTACAATGGCGGTCTTATCGCTGATAGCGATATCTACCAGACAACCTTTTGATGAACAGGAAGACAATGAATAAGATTGAGGGGGTAGTCCGTAGTGTATTGTTGCAAAATACATACCGTGGAATGGGGTTACTTTGATTCACGGGGTGACTTTGATAAAAACTTAATAATTTTTTAAAACCGAAATTTCTCCTTTTCTAAACGCAAGCGTACGATTTTAATTCTTGGGTGTGCATCACTGAATGTCACTGTTTGTCATGTCAATGCCCAAGCGCTGCACGTACAAACGGATCGATATTGGAGATTTTCATGAAAAACTGTGAGTATTGCATTTCAACTATTTCAAAGGCTTAAATAACTTTAAGGGTACCGGATTGAATATGAAAGGTGCTAGATTTTTTTTTAGTTTATGTTGCTATGTGTTTACTTAGCTTGAGAAAGACGTCATGCTTTGTATTCTAACCTCAAAAATTTCGTTCACTGACGGTTTTTCTTTTTTGCGGGGTGTCATTGATCATAGGCATGGGGTTTCTTTGATCATTGTTCAATCTCACCCAAACCTAGCAATTTTGCTGTTTCTGCCATTTTTAACATAAACTGTCAATATGTTTGCAATGATGACTGCTTTATAAGCTTTTTTTTGCTTTCAGCGCTATGCCAAGTACCTATACAAAGCGTCCAGACGCTCGCTCCTATGGAAATTTTAATGAAAAGGTGTTGGAGCGAGCTGTAACAGCTTTTTCAGAAGGTCTTATGGTTTTCAATAAGATCCATGGAGTATAATAAAAAATATATAATAAAATTGTCTTTTTTTGATAAGAATTTTTTATTGCCTTGATCAATGTCACCCCCAAACGCTTAAAAATGTAATAACTTTTTTTGCACTTAACCGATTTTTTTCGTTCTTTAGAAAAAGTGTTGCTTAACGGAGTTACTTTTAGTTTCCGTGACAAAAATGGGGGGTATCAAAGTAACCCCACTTACGGTTTAACATTGATCACTCACATTGATATTTTTCTTCGACATATTAGTCATTAAAAAATAAATCTAATTCATTGTATCGATTGTATAGTAAAAACCGATATTCTAATTTTTTTTTTCGTTTTCTTTTCGTTTATATTTTAGAAAATATGGCCATTTGAATTTCGAAATTGATCAATGAAACCCCATTCCACGGTACTACACACAATACATAGACAGAATACTTACATACAAAAATTATACATATATTGTTACGCTTTCACGCGTAACTCTGTCTATCTGTCTGTTACAGACAGACAAACAGAGTTACTTTCGCATTTATAATATTAGTAGGGATTAGATTGCGAGTGGTATCGACAGGATGTTAAAATAATTGTGTAATGTGGCTGTCAGTAAAACAACATATTAAATTGTCAAATAATATAATTTTATTTACAAATCGAATAATAATAACTTTCGAACTAGATTAATAAGCTATGTCTAATCTAAAATTTAGATTTTTATTTACAATTTCGTCTATTTTTTTAATAACATTTAATAATATTGCTACGTTTCGTAAAATGAAAAGTCTTCGTGTACAATCGTACATAGTTTTGGGAAAGATAAAAGAAAATTAGAGTCCATACATTAGGAAGATATAAAAATAGTTGTGCTTAGAGTAACAGGAACAATTTTTGTTTTTCTAAAGGTGAAGATAGGACGTCTTTTCTTCGAATAAAAAAAATACATAAAGATCACTAATTATGTATTTGTTTTTTTTTTGTTTTGATTCCTAACTGCTCACACTGCTCAATAATTATACAGGATGTTAACGAATTCGTGTAATTCCTTAAATGAAATGAAATAAAAAAAAATAAAAAAAAGAATACGTAGTCCTTTTTAATCCGGCTAATAAAGTTTGAATCAAAAAATAAACACAAAAATAATTTTGCACGTAAGCACGGCGACAGCTGGCAGGCACGACTAGCGCGATATCGCTCTGCGCAGTCAGTTAACTCGCGGCGCTAAAATTACAGAAACAGAACAAAATGTTTCGTATGAATGTTTTTTTCTTTTATTTTCTAAAAATCCCATGCAGAGTCAACTGATGTCAGTAGTAGATCAAGTGGTTTGTCACGAATTCGTTTACACCCTGTAGAGACATGCTTTCAGAATAGTTTATCGGAGCGAGAATGTGTATTTTTTCAGTATTTGTCACAAAATTTTGAGAATAAATCAATACAAAACAAGTTTTATAAACATTTGCAAGATCGCCCTGAAAGAAACAGAAAACAATAATAATATTTATTTGCTATACATTGCCCTAAACATTACCTCAATAGTTCTGTACATCGTAAAGAGTAATATAAAACTTATAGTAGGAATGGACTTACAAAAAACTATGTTTCTACTATTTTCAATAAATATTTACAAAAACATATTACTTCTTTTAGTTTCATTAGATTTTGAGCTGACTTTGAGCTTTTATAAACTAAAATAATTAATATTTTATAAATGAGGCTCCGAAACTAATGTTTTTATGAAAAAAAATGTACTTATGTGGAGCCGAGACAAAATATAAGAGCTAAATTGCTGTCGCAATACATTCCGAAAATATATTTATATGTAGTTCACTGTTGCTACACTACGGCCGATGTATCTTGGCGAGTCTGAAGTTAGTTGTTTGGCTGCGCAATGAATCTTTTAGAAAAGAAATTGTCTACTGCGCAGCCAGTCAGCTAACTTCAGACTCGCCAAGATACGCCGGCCGTATTGCACTCTAACCTGTTATCAAACATTACCTGCCAGATGCATGGGGCGTACCCAGAATTTTGTCCAAGTTGGGACAAACCAGCAGGTGTAGCATGACTAACCTAGACAAGGATTTTGTCGATGGAAGAATAGACAAAATGACATAAGCACAATGGCAAATATGTCATTTTGTCGACGGTGGTCAACCTACGCCTGCTGCTCAGTCGAACAATAAACTTATCATGTTTATAACACACTAGGGGTCGTTGCGACTTCGCTCGCGTGGATGTTGTTTTATCGCGTATTCCACGTTTTTCGGGGTAAAAGCGCCTATATCCTTCTCCAGGTTCCAGACTATCTCTGTACCAAGTTTCATCAAAATCGGTCCAGTATTTTAGTCGTGATGAGGTAACAGACAGACAGTTACTTTCGCATTTATAATATTAGTAATGATTTTCTTTTCAATAGAAGAAGTCCCAAATGAGGTCACCTTTTTGAGACCCAAATAAGTGTAGGCTGGCGCGCCTGCCTATTTGAGTAGACATATGGGTGTCAAGTTGACTGAATCTAGGCTGTTTACCCATTCTCCCCTGTGCCAGGGTGGGGAAAGCGCCACATAGCATCCTGGCTACGCCCATGCCCTGGCGTTTATCATACAGACAACAGATCTTATTGTTCCTACTCTTTGGTACACGCTTTAGTCGGGCATTCTTTTGAACTAAAGAAATGTATTGCGATAACATTTTAGTCTTTAGACTTTGGACTCGAGAACAATAGTTATAAAATAGTCGTAAAACAGTTTTCAACCAGCTTAGTACCGCTCGTGCGTTGTTAGACGAACGATATTTCTGAACGAAAATATTGAACTCGAGTCCACAGATATATCTATAACTGTACCGAGCTAAAAAAATAATATCAAACCTGTATAATAAATAAAAATATTTTATTTCGTTTGATAAGCTATGTGTTAATTCTTCTAACTACTGTATTTAACGTCAATGAACATCAATGGAATTGAACATTCTATAAAGACACCTATATGTTCATAGCTCGTGAGCGATAATGTAGACAATAATAATATCAATAATTATTTATTTTTCATCATCGTTAAAATGACCATCTCTATCAGATAACGGAATATCGTCGTTCCTCATAACCCGGTTTTATTTATACAAGTATCAAAAATTTGGCTTTTTTATAGGAAGCTCTGAAATATGAAGTATTCTGAAGTCTCTTTGCAACGAAAAATCTATCGTGGTTCACGGCCATTTTCACCTATCTCCTAGAGATAGAAAATTAACATTACTATAGAAGTAATGTCAATTTTTTGGACAGGTAGGGCAAACCGCTGATAGATAGATAGAAAACGGCCGTTAGTTAGCATGTAAGATCACAGGAGGCTTGTCTAGCACAACAATGTTGGCACACCTTGGCTTTGGCAGGAGGCCAGAAAATGACAATGAAAGAAAAAAAAGGTACTAGGATACCAGTTGATATTAAGAAGTCCATGTTTCATTCATTCTTGGGCATTTGCCTCGTTTGCCTCCTACCATGAAACAATACGTTGGAAAATACTCTCGTTGTATTTCGCTAGTACTAGGATACCAGAAAATCATAGGAAGTTCCTATCAAGCGCGTGGATATGTTCGTTGCATGTTTGTTCTATCTTCCGTATTAATATGAAATGCTACGATGAAAATGTACTAGGATGCCAGTATAACATGAAGTCCCCATGTTAAGCGCGCGGATGTCTGATTGGCTAGATTATACCGACCAAAAGTATTTTTGTTTTGTTTGACTGATTTAATTTTCTCATTATATGTGGAAAGTACTAGGACATTAGAAGATCACAGGAGGCTTATGTCTAGCACTGCAATAAATAACTGCAAAAGGGATTTACTGTCTTTCCTATGGTGCTCGCACCTAGGTGAGAGAATAAATAATGTTTTGTTAGGTATATTACAAAATAGCTGTTAAACATAAACAAAATGTAAAAGTTTTAGAAATGTTTTAGTGTTTTTTGCACGTGCCCTACTAACGGAAAGTGACGTCTGCGGTGATTCACTGGAAACTCAATGCGCGCGCTCAAGTTTTGACATTTTTAAACCTCAGTTTGGTAATGATACCTATCGTTAAAATATTTCTCAATTTATCTGGCAAGTACTAGGATACCAGAAGAACATAGGAGGTTCATGTGTAGCACAGCGATGCGAGTGTCTGAATCCTCCAGAAAAATGTCTTTCCTATATAAAACGCTACAATGAAAAATTGTCTTGTTGTATTTGGCAAGTACTAGGGTACCAGTAGATCATAAGAAGCCCATATCTAGCGCGTTATACAGCGCGGCGATATCTGAATGGCTGGATATTCTCCAGAAGGGATAGTTCTTAGCTTTGGCCGCCGCTTCCTCGTCTTGTCCGTCACCAATAACGACGTAGGTACATCGTTCGCCGAAGCGCTGCTTTATTTTCTCGAAGCAAGTTTCTTTACCTGTAAAAAATGAAGGGATTTTTTAAATTTGGTCCTGAAGTTTTACCAATAGAACTACGTATTTATAATTCACGACAAATGCAGTCATTTTAAGAGATCATACAATCAAGACGGTTGTAAAATAAATAGAAAATATATTAATGTAGTATCACCTTCATAGTCATTCACCTACCTACTGGCCATTTTTATATTGGATATTTTTTAACGATGACAGATCGGAAATTTGAACTGGGATTGGACTTTGGGAGATTGTTTTTTTTTACGCCATGGTGTGTAATTTTGATAAGTGTTATTTTTTTGATTTTCTACATGTACTATAAAAATATATAGGTATTGAATGCTCTACACATTCTTTACAACTGGTGTAGCAGACGTGCTCTCAGGAGATCCTAGGGCCGTCTGTTACATTACACGGTTCATTAGAATATTCTGCTGGATATAGGAATCTCCCTGGAAACTGATTGGCCCTTACACCTCACTACACCAACAGGTGCAAGGCCGTGTCTATACTAGCCGAAATCGGGACGTACGAGCTGGGATCGGGACGTACGATCCGGAAACGGCACTGCACGAACCGGCATCGGGACCGTACAAGCCGGAATCGGAACTGTTTGAACCAGAATCGTGATTCCGACTGGAAAATGTAGGGGAAATTACAAGCTTGCTATCGTAAATAGGCTTCTTACAAACTGAGCTACAACATAGAAACAAAGATTATAATAAAAATTACCAGTTTTCGTGGCGGAGTATATGTTCTCTATGGGGAACACTCCCCCCAGTCCAAAGAGCAGCACCTTAGCTAACGCGGGCACCAGCTGCGTCGTCGTCACTAACACGTTCACGCAGTTTTCTCTGCAAACACAAACAAAAAATACAATTAATATTATAGAATTGAAAGTGTATTAAATAAATCCTTCCAGTAGATCAAAGTCATTTTTTTTTATTTCAAATAGACCAGGTTACAGGCACTTTTAAAACATCAGAACTAGGTGCACGGTTCCAAAAGGTAGGTTCTATGGAGAAGAGCCGGCAAGAAACTCCAAGAATACTCTTTTCAAAATAGTAGTTCATGACAAATCCATTACAGTAGTGTGAGAAATAGAATGAGAATAATGCAGGTTAATGTAAGAAATAAATTCACATAAGAGTAGCAAACAGAGAAAAAAAAAAGTGCCTTCTAGAATTGCCATAGCAGTTATGGATCGATTTGCTATTCGATTCTGTAACTAATTTATTTTCAAACATACCTAGAGTTGATCATGTTGAGACACTTGCAAGCTAACGTGAGCCAGTTGTCCGTCGCCTGTTCTAGTTCAGCTCTCAGTTGTAACCATTGTTCTCTTTTCGCTGGGCCTAGTAAACCACCGACGCTGTAGAAAAAAAACATAATATTAGGGATACAAGGGGGAAAACAGAATATCTAACCCAGTATATAATATGACATAACATCACGCCTAGCGCCTGTATTCCCCGAAGGGTTGGGAGTTGGGAGAGGCGTATAGAACACCCTATTTCGCAGTTTTGTTTAAGTCCCATGTAAGTCAACCGGCCACAAATCCAGACTCCAGACTGCTACTGAGAAATTCCACATGGAAAAACCCAACAACACAGCCTTAACTGGGGATCGAAATCAGAGCAGTCAAGTAATAAAATTTATGGGATGTTGTATAGAGTATAAATTCAAAAACTTCCTAACATACAGACAGATGAAATAACTCGTTATTTTTTTGATAACGACGGTACATGCAAATGCATTTTTGGGAATAGAAGTGGGTATAGCTCAGAGTAAAACAATAGATAGCATCCAACAAAATACGGTTTATTTCCTAAACATTTCGCCATCCTAATCCTTCGTTTTCCAAAAACATCGTTCCATCCTTTTCTCTCCTAAGCATTAAACACTTCCACTCACTCAGACGTTCAGTTTCCCGTATAGAATTAGTCCAATATAGATAGATCAGCAAGCCTAATTAATATGCGCAGCGAGACAAAATTTGCCATCGCATTATCTCCTGCCGAGACGAAATAATGTATAACTTACATTTTATGCATGCAGGATTGGTACGACAGTAAATGAACTTACCTATTTCTATAATTATTGTACGTATCCTTGATCTTCCTGTATCTGAAGGCTAGCTTCCTCATCCAGTCGACGCCACCTCTCACACCAGGCGCACATAAGCCGGTGTTAGGTGCGGCGCCCGCGTGGAACCCATCCGCTGCAAAGTTGTACGCGGAGAGGTCTTGTCCGTTGTCGTCGGCCGCCACCGCGTCTATGTGCTCCTGGTCACAATCCTGATGAGTGAGGAGGTTTTTAGACTTCAGTTACAACGCAATTCTACTAATTTTGTGATTTTCTGAATTTGGATGTTTGTTAACTAATCACGCTTGAACGGCTGAACGGATTTGGATAAAATTTGGTGCACAGGTAGACCATGAGCTGGATTAGGACATATGATACTTTTTATCCGGGTACATGAAGTATTTCTACTGGGATGCGACTGAAACTGCGGGCAACAGTTTGTTACCAAGTGAGAAATTGATTGAATATTCTTTTTTCTACTTTGAATTACTTTTACAACAGAAATTATGCTGACATTCCAGTCATCATCAAAATAGGAGTTTAAAATTTAAATTGTATTTTTATTTGTGTTATTGAACATAGTTCTTGTTTAAACTGTTGGTCCAAAGTGGCAGTATGTTTGAATTGCTTCAAATGACAGGTACCACGAAGAGAACAAGGCCTCTAATTACAATAAAAATACCCAATGAAGCGTTTAACTTCATGAAAATTATTCACTACCTTCATCCCTATACAATACTCGCAATTTATCTTGGCTGCTCTTAACATAGGCTTTCCAGACTTTCGTGCATGTGTACTTAGAAAGGAAAGTTACTGAAAAAAGTATAAAATAAACTTCACTTAAGTAATTGGTCGACCCTAAAATGATATTAATTAAAATCCATTTTGTAACTAAAAAATCTATTGCGAAACCAACTGCACGAAGTGTGCAGCCAAGACAAAATAAAGCGTATTAGTACCGTCGAAACAGCTCCCTGATTCGGTAACCTATCTCTTTTTCTCTCGTAACGAGAATCGTAGACAACTGCTTATCGAAAAGGTTCTGAATATTGTATTGGGGGGCAGCATAAGTATACAGAAATAGTATAAAATATTTAGTTCTTACATCTTACCTCAACATCATTGAAGAAGAAGTGCGTGTCAGCCAGGCTGAATATCATCTCTTCCATCCTAAATCCCAATTGAACTATTTGCTGTGTATCCTGCAGAAAACAAAATATTTGTCAGAAAAAATTAAGGCATCGAAAGAAGCAACTAATGGTATAAAGTTAGCTGCACCTGGGGCCGTGCAATGAAGTTTTAGAGCTATTTATTGTTCCGACGAACTGAGATGAGAGGATGATGTTGTTATTCATCCTGTATAGTTCCTTACCGCTTTCGCATCAGAACAATGATAGCCTTAAGCTCTAACACTGCATAGTATGGGCCCAGGACGAAAACATGATTCTTGGTCACAATTTTTTTATCAGCTTTTTTATTTTGGTGCATTTGGCAGGCTCAATAGTATACATGGTTTCAATTTTTAATGATATAAGAGGGCTCTCATCATTATTATGAGACTGTAAACATCCTAAATAGGACCTGGGCCTCCTATGACTGTTACAACAAATGGCGATGAGGGGCACCATTATCATTATCAACATAATGTGTAATCAGGGGGGCTAATAACGGCGCGAGACGATCTCCGGCCACCCTAGTGTGTGGCCTGCGGGCGACGGGTTAGGGGCCCCGTCGCCCGACCAGTAACAGGGCCGAGAAGGCGGCGCGCATGTGTTCCATGCGCGCCTCTTAGGAGGACGTGGGGCAAGGCCCCACAGAAGATGAGGTCTGCCAGGGGCTGGCGGACCGAGGCCTGCCGGGATCGCGGTGCATGCAGCTGCGAATCCCGCGACCCCAGCCAAGGGTCAGAAGAAGGAACACCGTGGGTTTTTAGCCGGTAAGACGTCCACTGCTGGTCATAGGCCTTCCCCAAGCATCGCATCATCTAGCGGTCCTGTTCTTCTTAGCACCATGCCCCACCATTACCTAGGCCGCTACCGTGCCCAGGGCTAGCAGAGCCGCCGGGGACTAGTGGCAGTTTCTTCTTTGTGCTATCCACGTTGGGCTTTGTGCTACAGATCTACCATAATAGGTAATAAAATCCTTACCTTATTGTACTTAGTAGCGTATGTGCCGGTCAGCAACGAGTGGAAGATGATGATGGTCTCGTCCAAGTCCCATATGAAGACGCGGTCGGTGGCCGGCTCGGGCACGTGTTGGGCCGGAGACGATGACGTGTTGCGACGACCGCGGCCCCGAGAACGGGATGCTGTGCTTTCACTAAAGAGTAATTTTGATTAGTATGTTTTTTAAAGTGAGCCTAGAGATACTTTGGGACAGAATTGTTTTATTTTTAAATACATTTTTTTTATTATAAGTTTGTTCTGCTACCTGCTTTGACCAAGGCGATTTTTGGAAGTTAAAATCGCCTTATTTTTTTGTGTTATAACTTTCATGAGACACATTCATTTGAGAAACTAGTCAGGCAATCCCGAAAAATGCACGTGAGAAAACCATAAATAATTTTAAAATTGCCTAGCAATATTTTATCCCTACATACTTAGTTCAAGAGTATATTTTATTGCTTACCAATAGGAAATATAATGAATGTACCACCACTAACAATAAAAACATTACAATGGGCTATCTGCCACTGTCCTATTGTAATAGCAATATCTAACAAACTGAATAAAAGTAAATCACAAAAAATCGTAAAAGTGACGACACGTTTGGTGCAGTGGCTAAGTGATTGGCTTCTGCGCCACGGGTCGTGGGTTCGATTCCCACACGGAACAAAAATTTGTATGGCCTACAGATGGTTGTTTCGGGTCTGGGCGTTTGTTTGTGAGATTTGTGTCTGTAAACGCACCCACGATACAAGAGAAATCTTAGTGTGGGGCAACGTCTTTTTTTTTTAAAAAAAAAAAAAAAAAAAAAATGCATATTTGAGAAAAATGTATTATCTTGTTCTGCCTAGCCGTTTTATGTTGAGGTTGGCTTTCAGTATAATCAGATGCGGCTGAATACCAGTATTTTACATGGAGTATTTTACTAGGCAGTACTGATATCCTAAGGTTAGACTGGTTGTCAGACTTTCGGGCTTCATACTGCCCGTAACCTCAAAGGTATTTGTATGGCAACCGGTATGCTTAGTGCGAGTGTCATACTAAAATTCGAGTGACGTTACGATCGCGTAAATCGAGGTTACATCAATCGCATCGACTATCGTTATTTTGCGAGTGTGAGATACTAATATATACAGCCATTCGTTTCGCGTTCACTCACCGTGACATGTGACGATTGGTGAACGAACGAAACGAACAACCGAACAAATCTTGGTAACCGGCCAAAATAAATTGACATTCGTATTTTGTGTTCCTAATAGAAACAACAGCCTATTCAAATTGTGGTGGTTATACAACGCAGTTGACGTTTTTGTATAAACAAGTTTGTGTATTTGTGATTTGTTTGCATAAAGTTTTTAATACTATTGTTAAAAATTAAGACTAAGCCTGTCCCAATTTGAAACGTTGGTGATATATATGGAGCAGTAAGTGTAATTTAAATAATTTAGTGTGTAGTGAACTTGATCCAATCTGTGATATTTCTATAACTAAGTTTGTTACTTTTTAGGCATGGAGATCTAAGCAAATTAACTACTATTGCCCGAGGTAGGATAGCGAGCATACGGGATTGCGAGAAATTACTGCTTTATTGAACAGTGATGGTGCTCGTGCCACTAAAACCACTGAGAAATGGAAGAAGGTTGGTCAAAAAGTTTATTGCTAACTCATTTTGGTTTAAACTGGGTATGGTGGTGGGGAATAAAGTGTTGGCTTCTTTGTATTGTTTAAGGCTTGGAGTGACTTCAAAAATACCAAAAAAAGCTGCACGTTTGCATCGAGCAGCTAGTGGTACTGGTGGTGGTGGTTATCATATTTAGAGCAGAGTTCTAAATCTGATGGGTTTGCAAGTAGCTACAGGCTTGGCAGTGGAAGAGGCTGGGTTGTCACAGGTATATTTTAAATTCTTACACCTATATATATATATATATATACATACATGACTATTACATTGCGGTATGTACCTGCATTGGTGACTTATAAATTGCATTCTCTTACAGGAAGTTCACATTCAGCCCAGTCCTAACAATGATGATGAACAAGGCATACTAACTCGCCATCACTTTAAAGAAAGTAAGTTGCCTAGAACATAACCATGTTCTTAATAAATTGGTTACTTGTGGTTCCACTAATGTAATATGTGATCATATTACATTAGTGGAACCACAAGTGGAAGGTAAGATTTACCCTAAAGAGAGAACTTATAGAAGAACTTTAAAGAAGACAGACTTTGCCTTTTGAAGACAGCAATTATTATTGAATTTACCGAATTACTTTTATTATATTTTTATAGAGACGGGCTTGCTCTCCCCAACTAGGCCGTCAACTCAAGATCGTGTTGGGCACGGGCTTGCTCCATCTGTGCAAACCACTCCTCGTCGTACGAGGAGAACTCGAGGTTCACCTCATAGACGAGCGAGGGCAGCACACACTGAGCAGAGCAAGCAGCACAACACTTTCTCCAAGCTGATTCATTTTGGAGAAATTTCAAAGAACAGCAGCACAGAGATTACATCGAATTGAGAAGAGAGCGGAATCGAATAAGGGAGGTACAGGCTCAGAGGGACTGGCAAGCAATAGGCACAAGAGTTGTGATTGTTTTGGAAAAACTAGCTGATAAATATTGTAAAGATTAATTACAAAAAATCATCTATACAGTATTTATCAGCTAGGTTCCTATTAATAGAGAAATAATATAATAGAGGCCCAGCCGTAGGACAGTAATAATAATATAACAGGCTGGTATGATTGTTATTTTATTTAGAATAGCTTTATTATACACTCCACTCAGCGACACAGAATCGCGCTTATCTTGCATATTCTACTCGCGATAACAAAAACTAAATGTTTGCAATGTTTGTTTCTCATGATGGTACAAAAACGTTTACAATTAGTCCGAGAGGGCAATTCATTATGTTTGAGTACACTATGGAGTCACTTTAATTTTTTTGTGGAATTGTGTCACTTGTGTGATTTATGACGTTATTCCACTTGATGCAATTTACCTTCTACAGATTGGAGTGTTTTCCTTGATACCTGTTTATGTTACTTTAAATGCTGAAACTATGATGAAGTCCGAACTCCTCTGTAAATTATCATGATCGTAATTTCGGACTTATACCTATTGGCATTAACTCATCTTATGTTTTCCTTGGACACATGGTAAATGTTGCAAAATAGTCTTAAGTTAAATGCTACCAAATGATTTGAACCTAATGAGTGATTATACTATGCTTAACTAAAGCAGGTGTTATGTGTGTGGAGATTTTATTTGTGTTTCTCATGTCTGGAACTATAACTTGTTATTATTAATTACTAGAGGTCGCCAGCAGCGGCTTCGCCCGCGTGGATGTTGTTTATTCCGTATTCCGCGTTTTTCTCTTCTATAATATGCATGTATTATATATGTAAACTTTCCTCTTGAATCACTCTATCTATTAAAAAAAACTGCATCAAAATCCGTTGCGTAGTTTTAAAGATCTAAGCATGCATAGGGACAGACAGCGGAAAGCGAATTTGTTTTATACTATGTAGTGATATTGTGTAAATAGTTATCTAATATTTAAAGTGTTATAAAAAAAAAACAAAATAAAGTTCCTGGTTTGAACCATAATTTTAAGAAAGAATGATTTTAATAAAAGTATTGCAACCTTAGTATTTGGTGTTTTAATATTGTTCCTATATTATAATATACTAGCGGCCCGTCCCGACTTCGCACGGGTGACATTTATTTTTTTAAATATAGCTAAGACACTTACAAATAACGTGGCTTTCTATTGGTAAAAGAATTTTCTACATCGGTTCAGTAGATCCAGAGATTACCCCCTACAACCTCACAAACTTTACCTCTTTATAATATTAGTATAGATTAAATTAGCTTAGCTTCATTTTACAATGAGCTCACTAGGTATTTATTCTTACAAATACCTATTCTAAACTTAGAAATGTTTAGTATTATTAATTTTACTTAGTACCTATGCAGTGTGTAATGTTACATAGGCAGTTGCTCTATATAAAAGTACCATAGGTATTCAGCAGCATCAAGTTAGATTGGAAGTTAATTGCCTAACATAGTTAGGCAAACCTTAAGGCTTACCTAACTATATTAGCTCTCGGCACAATAACCTGACGGCAGCCTTAGGAAGCCTATATCTTCTCTTAAATTCAGCCTCCGAAATGTCTCTTAGCGGATTGCTTGAGTTACGTGCTCTTGCACGACCAATGGGCGATAAATTACGCTAATTTTGTGCTCTCGCGATCTCAAACAACCTCCAAGGGAAATACATACGAGATGTCATTGTAATTTTTATTCACAATATAAAATTAAATTAAATTACTTTGTTATTTCACAACTCTCACGACGATCTCACCACAAAATCTTACGTGACAACTTTTCACGCTCACTAGTGACGGAGTTGACTTATTCGAGCTGTCAAAACTGACAAAATTGTAACCTACACTCGCGATAAACGTCAAAACGTTATCGATGTGCTCGAAACGGTCCTCACTTTCGAGTGTGACTCACTTGTCACTATCGACGACGTAAATTTTAAAACTAACACTCACAAAATTTAGTTCTCACGTATGACGCTAGGCGGCGCTTACCCAGCGCCATACAAATTTGCGTAAAAGTTAACGCGCTCGATACGTAAAAAAAACTCACACTAAGCACACAGGACCGACAATTTAATTTTATGGAGTAATTATCTTACCACTTAATTAAGAATATGTTACGTCAATTTTAGATGTTCCATAAAACAATATTGAGTATTGAAACTTGTAGCATCAAAATCTTGTTCAAAAATGAATGAGTACAGAAAAAGTTGCGGAAACTTACCCAGAGTTTTCTCTACATCTCCGACTGGCTGCGTGTACTTCTGTTTTGATCGGAGACAGTGGACTTGTGTCATTTATTGATGGCAGCATCGATGACGGAGATTCTGTAATAATGGAACATTTGTTCAAGATCTTTATACAAATTATAATTATATCAACATGTTTTTCTCTACCGTCTAAAACGGGCTTCACAATGACCGCTACAATGAATATTCAGCAGGTTCTTTGGTTGACGGTCCAAATGTTGGTACATGGTTACCGCCACCTATACATTTTGAAAGGCAAATATTACCAAGCGACATGTTGGCAATTTTACAGTAGAGCATTTTAAAGTTTTATTTAAGTTCATAATCTCTAAATTCCAGTTTATTATAAGCCTTTAAAACTGCCCTTAAAATTCATTGGAATCAAGTAGTTATGACAAATAGGTGATTTTTTTATTTATTTTTCCAAAAATAATACTTTAGTATGCTCTAGTGTAAAGTTGCCAACATGTCGCTTGGTAATTATTGCCTTTCAAACGTTGTATACACCTACAACTCCAAAGGTTTGCTAATGCATTGCCAACCCTAGAGAAAATGTTAAAAATTCTCATGGTCTTAAATTTCACCAGCACCTACACCCTTCAAGCTGGAACACAGCAAGGCTGCTTAGAAGTAGAAATATGTATGATGTAGTACTTCCTCAGACAAGCTTATTTACAAGGAGATACCACTATTCCGATAATTGCCAAACTTGTTGCATAAATCTGCCTTCGCAGAATTTTGTTATATTTTGTAAGGATATTCATTTCTACAAGAATAATTGTAACAATACTGACTTGGGAGTAATTGCATAAAAAAAATTTCAAAGGCACATAATTCCTTTTTTTCCCCTACATTATTATTTAAATTACTGGGTTTGTAAGGTAAATTACCTACAGTTTTTGTTTATTTTTGTTATCAAGTTTATAAAGAATTTAATTTAAAGTTTGAGATAAGATTATAGAATAAAACATAGAACACACAAACTGATATGGCACTGAGCCACTTATTGTGACTAATAAGCAAATTATCACGTTCCGTCCTTATCTATCTAAACAGTTTTCAATGTCAAGGCAAAGGAAGAACGTTAAGAGCCTATTTAGCAAACTCGATTTAAAACTTGGTATTCACAAAATTCTCAGTTTAAAAGTTTGAAAACTCCTACCATCGTCACTGTCTGTGTCCGGCCAGTAATCAGAGTCATCAAAACGAGATTCCGAGGCTTCTTCATCAAGTTTCTTTCGTTTATTGTGGTGAAAACTTTCATTTTCTTTATTCATTGTTCGAACACTTTTTAACTGGTTAATTGTTTACGGAATGAAACTTCAGTCTTTGATACAGACAGATTAATATGAACACATCAGATTGTTTACTCTATTTTGTTGTAATTTGAGAAATTTGTTTTAAAAACATTACTTTGTAAACATTAAAATATCAAGCAACAAGTTTCTTATTTCTTTAATGATAAACGTCAAGTCAATCTCGGTTTGACGTTGACATACGGGGTTGTCACAATATAAATTAAAAATCCCACATTGGCGTGTCATTTTCTACTGTTCCCGAAATTACAAAACATGAGAAAATAAAAACTGGATAACTGTTTAGATAATGCATATTTTTAAAAAGATTGCAACTGTTGGGATTAATTAATTTTTGTAGTTCAATTTTTCACAAAAAATTGCAACAATTCTACAGCTACAAACTCCCAAGTTTGATGGGAATAGTATAAACTGACAATTTTATTTCAGCACGTTTTCATTTACAAATTTACAAAAATATGCCACTGGTTAGTTCTCGTTGCAAATTGTTATGGATGCGTTCAAAAAGAATACAGTTTATATTTTTAAAAATCCTAAAGTTCCTAGATTATAATTATGATTTGTTTTGATTGAATTACCTGATAAAGCACCTCCTAAATGATATGAAGTGTGTCCAGCACTGCCACTGCTGCTTGGCGAGCTGACGTAGGGAGAATAACTAGGTGTAGCGTAGTATCCGCTGTATTGCGCCACGTTGTGGTCCGCGTAGCCAGCTGCATAGCTGCTGTAGTCCTGAAGATTAAAATGTATGATTGATTGACAGCAAAGGCAACAGCCAAATTAAAGCCATTTCCACATGGCTTTCCGCGTCATTTTTATAAGGAGTATGAAGTTAGCAACTTGAATATTACGATGAAGATATTTTGTATCTCTTTGGACATCACGGCTCATCTTCCGTGCGGAAGATGTCCGGTCCTTTGGAAGGCATACACGGGGACACAGGTCCAACGCGCAGAGGCCCCTTTGAGAGCTTTAATCTAAAATGGGGTGGGGCACCAACCCGGGACTATCCACGGCTGCACTATTGGAGTACAGTCATGGACCGTCCCAGGTGGGTGCAAGACTATTGTAAAATGTGGTGAAAAATATCTGGTCTATGGGAAGGGGTGTTAGGTGGACTGATAACGATGAAGATATTATTATTTCGTCCAACCAACGTAATTATTATTTAATCGAGGTCACAAAATCTATCTATCTAAGCTACGGTTGCCGCAACGTTAGAGGTCGGTTAAGACATTTCCATAAAACCGCAAAATAAATAAGTACAGAAGTTGTACTCCTTTTATCTCAAAGAAAGATGCCTTTTTATTCACCTAAACATCGGCACCCATGCTAAAATGCAAATAAACACCGAACATTACGGTAATTGATAGTAGTGTTGACACTATGCAGAGTGTTTTGCCAGCTGTCAAATCCGACCTATTAGATTGCCACAACTATAGCGACAGGAGTGAGTCACTAAAATATATTTTCCTACACTCATCATGTGAAAAAGCTATTAATAACGTTTCCTTTCTCAGTTACCTGCTGCGCAGTAGGAAACGACTGTGCCAATCCTCCGTTATACGAAGAGTAGGCGTAAGGCGAGGGTTGCGCCGCGAAGCCGGTGCTCGGGACTCCGCTCACTCCACTCACTCCGTACGCACTTAGGTACGTCGGCGTCGCTTTGCACGATGACCTGGTAGAGGACAAAAGATGGGTAAAAGAACCGCAGACGACAGACAGGCAGGACTGGTTTTACAGTAACCACCTAGTGTGGTGCCTACAAGCGTTTCCTACTTGGAATGGGCATCCAGCAAGCCTAGCTTGCGCAGTGCGAGATAATTTTGTGTAGTCTAATTTTGTATGGAAAACTTAGTTCAACATGTCCGTCTCTTTATTATTTTATCAGAACAAAAAAGATGGCAACAACCTTAATTAAGTTTAGTGTGTGCACAACAGAATCGGCATCATTGTGTAGTTACCTTATCTCGTCTCGGCACGAGATAATACGACAGCAAAATAGTGTCACGCTGCGCATGTTAGGCCTGCATGGGGGCTAATAACGTCATATTTGGTGTTACACATTTCGTTTATATCAGAAATGGATTTGTAAAGGCCCAGACAGACGAACTGTATCTCGACCGCAATTGCATTTGCCAAATGCAGTTAAGATGCAGTCAGCAAGTGTGACATTTGCCGACTGGATGTGCAGTCCACTTGCGGTTACGTGCGGTATCAAAGAGATTCGTTTGCCTATCTCTTTATAAAAAAATCTTGGCGTCTTTGCCCATTAGTGTTTTCGTTGTAATTTACCTGTTGGTAGTGTTGTGTTGCGGCGGGTACGCGCCGTATGGCTGGTTGTACAACGACGAGCTGACGTACGACGAGGCCGCGCTGCCGCTACCATATTGCTGCATGCTGAACAAAACAAAATGATCATGGTTAGAATAATATTCGTAAGGTTATATTACGCCCTCTATGGTTGGTAACTGGGTTGATCCTTAAAAAAGAATCACAAAAACTTTTATTTTCAAAAGGAAATTGCGGTTATGAGCAATGGCGCCATCTAACGGCTAGTAGCTAAAAGTTCCCACAACTTTTTTGTAAAACACCTGCGCTGAGCAAGCAGCGCCTCTTTCGGTTGATCACTGAACTAATGAAGATGTCAGCTTCTGTTGTTAGTTCTACTATCGTCCGATAGATGTCACTGATTTGTGCGAAGCTTTTTGTGGTACGAAGCTATGATACAAAAGAAGATTTTCGAGGTCTTCGGCTCCTTATAAAGGCTTTTACGTGAGTGCTGTTACAGGTGATTTATCCAAGATCAAAAGAAGTATTTTGATACCTACAAAAACTGGTAATAAGTACCTACGCGTAAAATTACCTACTTCCTTTTCTGTTCCTCATTTCAGAGGGGCAAAGTTATTTGGTACGCGTAAAATAAATTTGCCTCTCTGAAACAGGATTTCTGCGTTCTGTTCCTCCCTTCAGAGGGGCAAAGTTATTTGGTACGCGTAAAATAAATTTGCCTCTCTGAAACAGGATTTCTGCGTTCTGTTCCTCCCTTCAGAGGGGCAAAGTTATTTGGTACGCGTAAAATAAATTTGCCTCTCTGAAACAGGATTTCTGCGTTCTGTTCCTCCCTTCAGAGGGGCAAAGTTATTTGGTACGCGTAAAATAAATTTGCCTCTCTGAAACAGGATTTCTGCGTTCTGTTCCTCCCTTCAGAGGGGCAAAGTTATTTGGTACGCGTAAAATAAATTTGCCTCTCTGAAACAGGATTTCTGCGTTCTGTTCCTCCCTTCAGAGGGGCAAAGTTATTTGGTACGCGTAAAATAAATTTGCCTCTCTGAAACAGGATTTCTGCCTTCTGTTCCTCGCTTCAGAGGGGCAAAGTTATTTGGTACGTGGAAAATAACTTTACCGCTCCGAAACAGACTTTCACCGTTCTGGTGCTTATACTTCATTCAGGGAGGCAAAGTTATTAAATAACTTTGCCTCCCTGAATGAAGCCTGGCAAGGTAACTGTCCTGAAATCTACGTGCAGTACGCATAAATTTTTTATGTGTACTGTACGTAGATTTCAGGACAGTTCCCTTGCCAGGTTCGAGCACTAGTAATAGAATAGGAACCTTGTTACGTACTAAGATAAAATTCACAAAGATAAGTGCCTAGAAATATGAAAGCGGAAAATGTTAATACCTTTGTCATTTTAACGTTAAAAACCATAAACAATTGACTTCTTTATTAACAAAGATAACAAATTCCAGTAGTGTTCTACACCATATTAGATACAACTACAAGATAATTTTAATTGAAACTTTTATAAACCATTTGAAATATTTCTTTCCATCTTTATTACAAAGTTCATTAATCTAAAACAAGATTATAGATTTACGTAGGAAGGAACGTTACGTACGTTTATATAAGAAGTTTTATGAATTTTAGACAGTTCTAGGGTTTCTCTAAATCCTTGAGAGTTCGTAGACCTGTCAGGGGGTTTAGAAGGTTCTATGTTTGGACATTTTTGACGTAGACTGTGACGTCATTGTGACCGATTATAAGAGAGTTCATATTAGGGGATTACTTCTTCAATTCAAAGAGTATTTCCGCCCTATTGTCAGGACTTATCAGCAGACACGGCCGTACACCCTTTTCTTGAAGCAACTCAAGGCACTTTTAAGCCCCCTATATCTTTGTAACGGATGCGAGCGTAAGCTTGAAAATTATGTTATAAAGAGTACATAATGTATTTAACTGAATTACCAAATTACAAGTTTCTAACTAAAACAGTTTACAAAATATCTGCCATTAAAGTTTCGTTATTTCGTCACACACTCACTCACTGACTCACCGAACATCAAATTTCTAAGGTACTTCTAGCAGACCTATAAACTTGGTATTTGGCATACCTACAGTTAGTGTTTAGGAAGGAATGGAAGGAAAAATGATAAACTCTTGAAATATTTTCTTTTTTGCATGATTATTAGACAATAACTTATATATTATGCTTAGGTAGTATATCTAGATGATTTACCTACACGAAACAACTGCCATCAGACCTCGGCTGTTCCATTTCAAAACCTAGCAAGGGACAATTTTTACGAAAATCGTTTTACTGCATAATCTTGCTAACCTATAAAGTCTCTACCAAATACCTACAAAAACACCAGCGTTGAAAACTCATAAGCAGATAGATATATTTAAGCATAGATACCCAGTGCCATTCACTGCCTCTGATCATTTTAAAACCTAGTAAGTCACTATAACCACATGGTTTTACCAAACATAAATACTTTTAAAAGGCTGACCGAGTTAACGTTTATGCGCTCTCCTGTAAAATTTCGTTTTAAGCCCTTACTAGGTTTCGAAATGGGACAGCCGTCCTCCGATATCCTAAGGTTTATACTGCTTGCCAGACTTTCGGGCTTCTGACTACTCGTAACGACTGTCATAGGTATTCGTATGACACTCGGGACCGATGGTTTAACGTACTCTCCGAGGCACGGAGAGTCACACGAGGCAGTTTGAAGTAATATCTTACCTATTATAATACTGGTAGGGCAGCGCCGACTGGTCGTAGGGCAGCGTTTCGCCGTACAGCGCCACGTCGGCCTCACACAGGCCCGGGCTCCGGACCTCGCTCTTCACACCACCTGACATAAAAATGGATAGTTTATTAAAGAATCACATTAATCTGAACAAAAACAACCAAATTACTTCTGGCCTGTTAAAGTGCACTTTGCATGGAAGCGTCTCCAAAATATGAAACTGAAGTGCAAGTGGTATTTGTTGGCGATTGCAAAGCCACTCTACCTGCCTCCCGATTCAGAATCTTTTTGATAAGCAATTATCAATCGTTTCGGTTTCTATCTCGTTCCGTTTACAATTCTCGTAACGAGAGCAAAAGAGATAACTTACCGAACATAGAATCGTTGGACAACTCGTCACCCTCCCCGCTAACTGTCGTAACTAGCAATTGATAATTTTTCAGAGAAATTCTCACGAGAATGACGTATGTGCTTCAAATGAATAGAAATCAATAAATAGATACCTTAGGGCTTTAGGGCAACTACTAACTTAAAAGAGGAAGCCAGGAACAATATAAAAAAGTTATTAATTCATTAAAATAAAGCCACAGCTAACGCAACTACTGAAAAATGATCAATTGCTAGATACGACAGTTAGCGGGGAGGGTGACGATAACTGACTCATCGAATCGTTCTGAATCAGAGGGCAGAACCGATAACCCTGTCTGTCACTGGTTATTGGCATTAAGACTGCTATGTAAGTCAGGATGGATATTCTTCAATTTGTCGGATGTTAAAACTTAGAACCTCAGTGGTCAGTGACACCTCTTGAAGATGTATGAGTTTTGGCAAAGCTGAATGTTAATGCTAATTTCTAAATTGTATAATAAATTAAAGTCACTTTTCGCGTCTGTCTGTTTGTCCGTTTACTTCTTCTAAACTACTCAATGGATTTTGATGCGGTTTTCATCTGAATTTAGGTAATTTATTCCGGATTTTTTTTGCTATAAAACGAACCCGATCGACTCCAGGGCAAATCGCTAGTGTTCAATAAAATACTGCACGAAGATACTTACCCGCACTATCCTCATTCATCAACCAGGCGACCGCAGCCGACGAGGAGGTTGAACACAATCCCCCAGTCGACGTCAACGGCAGTGCCAACCCAAGCGACGAACTCGTCGAGCATCCGTTCGCCAAACTACAGCTCTCCACTTCTGAAGTACCAGGCAAGCATAAGCTGTCAACAGCTGACAAACTAAGCGCTGTGTTGGTAGTAGTCGTCGTGTTCTGGAACAGCGTGGACGTGCCGGAGACTAAGAGAGCTGGCAACGTCGCATCCTGGAGAAGCGATGGCGGGGAGTTCGATGTTGATTCTGATTCGCACGGGCTTGGGTTGACTTCGCCTGACAGTCTGGAATTAAGAAATGTTTATTTATAAAAGCAGATCTAGACAAAGATAAAATTCATGGAAGTTGAAGGCCTATGCATGGAAAAGTTAAAAACGAAAGACTTTTGCTTGCAGATATCTAATGAAGAAGAACGGCTGTAGTGAAATCTATGTCCGAATATAAGTACAATGTATGAATCCACACCAACATAAACCTTAATATCTCTTCCGAGATAGTTTATGTTGATGACCAAGATTCACTTTCACTGCTCCAGAGCGTAATTAATTTCCAATTCTTTAGATAGGTCCACCGTATGTTGTCCTTTTTCAAGTAGGACGTTATATTGGTGAACTTTGGATATACCTACATAAAATACGGTCGAAGTATCTGGGCGAGTCTGTAGTTAGTTGTTTGGCTGCGCAATGAATCTTTTAGAAACGTCTACTGCGCAGCTAATCAGCTAAATTCAGACTTGCCAAGATACATCACCGTATTGTAGTTCAGATTCATGAGAGTTTAGTAAAAAAAACGTGTTTTAGATTGACGCTCCAGTTTCCTCGGCTAACTCACAAAATCAGATCTAAAAATGCAAAAAATCTTAACCCTCTTCTTTACTCTGTTTACATCAATTAAGCTGTGTAACTGACAATTAAAACGCAGTTGTTTACAAAATCACAGCTTTTTAAACGGGTCTTTCAAAACAGCGGACGGTTATCACAACATTGGTGTAAAAAACCCGTAAAAACTCCTTCCTCTCTTCGTCTTTTGTAAACAATTGTGATGTCTTAATTTGAGGACGATAAAAAACATTTAAATTAATGGCTGGTCTAGCTGTGATTACTGAACATTAATTGGCTCTTCCGTTGCTAAACCGATAATAGCACCTATTCGAGTTTTACAATCCTACTGATCCTACTTTCTTCTAATCCTTACTAATAGCACAGTGTACCTACTTACTACATACAGTGGGTCAACACTAGGGCATGTAATATCGGAAGGTTTTCAATTCCGATACTGATTTCCGATATTAGATCTCAATATCGGAATTCCGATATTAATATCGGAATTTTGTTATTTCGATAGAAATTGCACATTTTATTTATAAATTGCTCAAATTCGGTATGAGGTTGGATTGAGTACAATAAAAAACATTTTTAAGTCGTATTCTTTGATTTACTTCTAAAATTGGTTGTTTTTAAGTATGTCTGTATTTATTCTCTATCTATTAATATTTTAATTTTTTTAATTATGCTTAGCGAACTGACAACAGAAATAGGGTTAAGTGCGCCATCGCGCTCGGCGCTACACAAGGAGCTAAAATATGGGTTAAGTTTAAAATTCAAATAGCAAAAAATGGCTGATCTCGATATCAAAATATTCGATATTGGATCACTCAGTATCGGAATTGTAATATCGGAACTTGCGTTCCGAGATTCCGATATTGCGATATTCCGAGATTCATGCCCTAGTCAACACCCATACATTTGACAGGTCCTATGAAATGTCAAAATTATGTAGAGGCGGAGGTTATGTCCCAAGTATGCAGTATGGCTACTCGGGACATAACCTCCGCCCCTTCATCCCGCAACCCCCCGCACGATTGTTCTGCGACAATGTTCTACGTTGACCGACTGTAAGGAGTAAGATATAGGTAGACTGTGCTATTATAAATGCGAAAGTAACCCTGTATGTCTGTTACCACATCACGACTAAAGTACTCAACCGATTTTGTTTTAATTTGGTATAGAGATAGTTTGGAGCCTGGAGAAGGACATATTTAAGCTACTTTTATCCCGAAAAACGCGGAATATGCGATAAATGACATCCACGCGGGCGAAGCCGCAAGTGATCTCTAGTATGTATACCTACACCGTGGGCCCGAGGTACCCGAAATATTTTATCCTTCGATTCCGATGCCTAATTGGAGAAGAAAAGCTAGGATATGGTTTGTTGAATAAAGCTTAATTTTCGAAATATTCACAAATCGAAATATATGTATGGTCACAAGTCCTTTTTTATGGATTGTAAATCATCATGTGACTCCTTCCGCTCTGGAGGGAGCGGAAGGGAGTGTCAGACTCTTACTGACTAAAACCCATCCGTGTTCCTCCTAATGCCCTTTGCGTTCCAGGGCCGCGGTAACTCTTTCGAACAAATTCCGCTACCCTGGCTGATGGTAACAAGTCCTATGAACTTGCGTTGCTATGAACGTTGCGACTTTTGTCATACCATACCCCTCTCGCCGTATGTCTTATTTGTCGGGGAGGGTTGTGAAGTGAGAAGTTTCTTATTCACTCACACGATAATTTATAAATGTTGCCAGTTCAACCTAAGGCATTGTTTACAAGGAAGTATTAAAGTTATTTGATTTTTTAAGAACCAAAAAACAAAAAAATGGCAAAAAATTTGGGATTTGGTTGAGGCACACAGGTAGACCAAGACCTGGATTTTTATCCGGGTAGATGAAGTGGTTCCCGTTTCCCGTACGATGCGGTTAAAACCGCGGTTAGTACGCTAAACATGAACTAGTAGGCTCAGCGAATATTCGTATTCACCCGATACCTAGAAGCCTAACCACTAGAAAGACTTTTTTACCTCAATGTTACTAAGTTAAGATTCGTAAGCCATTAAGTGTGTGTTCTTTCATCTATTTGATATGCGTGTAGTTTAAAAGATATAAAAACAATTTTTAGAATCATTTGTGTTGTAAGAAGAATTAGACTTTCGCAAACGCGTGCTTTTTTTATAAGCCTGAATTCCTTGAAGAATTAAGATCTCACTACTGAGGAGAAATAAAATGAAACCCAAAAATGCAACCACAAAATATTTAATCTATTGCCAGTTCACAGTTCACTATCATCGCTTGACAAACGTATAAAATAATCAAACATGACACATTAATAAACAGAACATATTGCCCCAATTAACAGTGTGTTAAACAAACGAAATCACACGCTGTTTATACTAAATTAGTATCATTAAAACAAATCACCAGAATCGTATAACAGATGCCACAGACTCGGGCCCCTATCTCTCGGGACGATGGATTTATCAAACAAAATGTTTACACGTGTTCCGATTAATTAAGTCCCTTATCAACGCTCGTGAACGCAGCCCTTCCATCCGCCATTATTTAATCAATTCCCGCGCTGTCAACGTGACAACCAATGTCATCGCGCTTTTTGTTTTATTTTTTCGCAAAAGCAAATTAGACGTTTATTAAATTAAATACATGAGTAAAATTAGTAATAAATTTTAATAAAATTTAATCGTTCGGAATGGTCGTAAAGTTTAGTTTATTATATGGCTAACATATTATAAAAATGAATAATTAAATTATTATTGTCTAATTTAAATAATTTGGATATGAATCATAAATCTTTGTTAAAATAAAAGAACTTGTCATCAGAAATACTCGCATATTAATTTTTACTGTTACCTACCTACCTACCTACTGACAAAAATGTTTATAATGAATTTTATACGTAGATATCGTTCTAAAGTAGGTAAGATCATCTATATCTATATACATATAATAAAACAGTAAAAAAACTGTGTCTGTACATTGAATATATTTAAAAAAAAATGATTGAGGGGGGTTTAGAAACAGTAATAGAGTACGAATCCGAAAAAAAAAATCTGTCTGTTTGTCTGTTTGTCTGTTTGTTTGTACACGCTAATCTTCGGAACTACTGGACGGATTTGAATGTTTTTGTTTTTGTTGTATAGGTATTAAATCTGGGCAACATATAGGCTATAATTTATCTTGGAAACTTGAACACCTGATGCAGAACCGCAACAGACCAGCTAAACTATAAGAGATACAAAAATGGTACCATAGCAAAAATTGATCCACGTGATGAGCATTTTCTATTGAGAGAATAAATTTGAAGATCTGGAACACCTGATGTGGAACTCCAAGAGCCCAGCTACACTATAACATAAATAGGAATGACGTCTTAGCAAGAGTTGTTCAGCCTGATGAGCACTCTCTGTTGACGTATAAAAACTGAAGATCTGGAACACCTGTTGTGGAATTCCAAGCGCCCAGCTACACTATAACATATATAGGAATGACGTTTTAGCAAAAGTTGTTCAATCTGATGAGCACTCTCTGTTGACTTATAAAATCGAAGATCTGGGACACCTGTTGTGGAACTCCAAGAGCCCAGCTACATCATCTATACATATATCTATACATATAATAAAACAGTAATCTATACATATAATAAAACAGTAAAAAAACTGTGTCTGTACATTGAATATATTTAAAAAAAATGATTGAGGGGGGTTTAGAAACAGTAATAGAGTACGAATCCGAAAAAAAAAATCTGTCTGTTTGTTTGTACACGCTAATCTTCGGAACTACTGGACGGATTTGAATGTTTTTGTTTTTGTTGTATAGGTATTAAATCTGGGCAACATAGAGGCTATAATTTATCTTGGAAACTTGAACACATGATGCAGAACCGCAACAGACCAGCTAAACTATAAGAGATACAAAAATGGTACCATAGCAAAAATTGTTCCACGTGATGAGCATTTTCTATTGAGAGAATAAATTTGAAGATCTGGAACACCTGATGTGGAACTCCAAGAGCCCAGCTACACTATAACATAAATAGGAATGACGTCTTAGCAAGAGTTGTTCAGCCTGATGAGCACTCTCTGTTGACGTATAAAAACTGAAGATCTGGAACACCTGTTGTGGAATTTCAAGCGCCCAGCTACACTATAACATATATAGGAATGACGTTTTAGCAAAAGTTGTTCAATCTGATGAGCACTCTCTGTTGACTTATAAAATCGAAGATCTGGGACACCTGTTGTGGAACTCCAAGAGCCCAGCTACATCATAACACATATAAGAATGACGTCTTAGCAAGAGTTGTTCGGTCTGATGGGCATTTCCTTGACTTATAAAAATCGAAGATCAGAAACATCGGATGTGGAAATAAAAGCTATCACTAATTTCACGTATAATTATAAAATAACATAAGCTGGGAGTACCTCCACGCGGTGACGGCGGTAACAGTTAAGGACTAATTTTCGATGACGATGGTATATCATTGAAAATTTGACTTTACTGGCCAAAACTCCCATTTATTTTTTTATTGTATCGAATAAATATGCCTTCGGGCTTATGTTATTTGAGTGTTTAATTTCCTTTTCCATTTATCTTCATGACACGGTAGCCTACCCGGTAACGCAGGGGAGCAGTCACTTAGATTTTAATTGATCAGGTATCTTCACAATAAAACTATAACCATGCCTAGAAAGAGGTCAAATCATTTCCAATGTTCCAAAGGAGCTAAAAGGTTGAGGATCATAAGATCCCAAGAATCTACCGAAGAGCGTCAGGAGAGACTTGATGCTGTTCGGGAACATCAGGCTGCAACTCGCTCCGTGGAAACCTCTTCGGATCGCGAAGCACGCCTGCGTTCTCAGCGTATTTACGCATCTACATCCAGGTCTCTAGAGACCAGTGAAGAATGTGATGCGCGACTGACCGCTGATCGTGAACGTCATGCATTGTCTCGCGAGTCGGAGACGTTAACGGAAAGAGAATTACGCTTGAGTTTCAGCATATATACACATCGACTTCGAGGTCTCTAGGAACAAGTGCGGAACTTGATCCGCGACTGACCGCTGATCGTGGAAGTCATGCATTGTCTCGCGAATCGGAGACGTTCACGGATAGAGAATTGCGCTTGAGTTCCAAGCGTATCTACGCATCGACTTCTAGGTCTCTAGAGACAAGTGGGGAACGTGATGCGCGACTGACCGCTGATCGTGAACGTCACGCATTGTCTCGCGAGTCGGGGACGTTCACGGATAGAGTATTGTGCTTGAGTTCCAAGCGTATCTACGCATTGACTTTTAGGTCTCTAGAGACAAGTGGGGAACGTGATGCGCGACTGACCGCTGATCGTGAACGTCACGCATTGTCTCGCGAGTCGGGGACGTTCACGGATAGAGAATTGCGCTTGAGTTCTCAGCGTATCTACGCATTGACTTCTAGCAGGTCTCTAGAGACAAGTGCGGAACGTGATGCGCGACTGTCCGCTGATCGTGAACGTCACGCATTGTCTCGCGAGTCGGGGACGTTCACGGATAGAGTATTGTGCTTGAGTTCCAAGCGTATCTACGCATTGACTTTTAGGTCTCTAGAGACAAGTGGGGAACGTGATGCGCGACTGACCGCTGATCGTGAACGTCACGCATTGTCTCGCGAGTCGGGGACGTTCACGGATAGAGAATTGCGCTTGAGTTCTCAGCGTATCTACGCATTGACTTCTAGCAGGTCTCTAGAGACAAGTGCGGAACGTGATGCGCGACTGTCCGCTGATCGTGAACGTCACGCATTGTCTCGCGAGTCGGGGACGTTCACGGATAGAGAATTGCGCTTGAGTTCTCAGCGTATCTACGCATTGATTTCTAGCAGGTCTCTAGAGACAAGTGCGGAACGTGATGCGCGACTGACCGCTGATCGTGAGCGACATGCATTGTCTCGCGAATCGGAAACGTTTACCGATACAGAATCAGGCTTTAGTTCTCAGCGTATTCGTACATCTACTAACAGGTCTTTTGAAAAGAGTGATGAACGGGATGTGCGACTAACTTCTGATCGAGATTATAATACATTGTCCCGAACACGCACACAACAAAATATTCATAATCAGTTAGAAAGTGAAAGAGAAAGAATTGCTGGAGTACAGCATGAAGTGACAGAAGAAGAGCGCAACGTACGTTTGAATTCTGATCGACTTCGACATTCTCTGATTCTCTCTCGACAGAATGTCGATATCATCTGAAGAATCGGATGTGGACCAGCTAAAGTATAAGAGACTAGCTTTTGCTCGCGGCTTCGCTCGCGTTAATTTATAATTTTTTGATCCCAAAATATAGCCTATAGCACTCAGGGATAACGTTGCTTCCTATTGGTGAAAGAATTTTTGAAATCGGATGTGTAGTTCCGGAGATTACCTCCTACATACAAACAAACAAACAAATTCTACCTCTTTATAATATTAGTATAGATATAAAAATGGTGCCATAGCAAAAATTATTCCACGTGAAGAGCATTTTCTTCTGTGAGAATAAATTTGAAGATTTGGAACACCTGTTGTGGAACTCCAAAGCCCAGCGACACTATAACATATATTATATAGGAATGACGTCTTAGCAAAAGTTGTTTAGTCTGATGGGCATTTCCTGTTGACTTACAAAAATGAAAGATCTGGAACGTCTCGAATCGTCTCACGCATCCCTTTGTTTTTCTGTCCCCGGGCTCTTAGAATTCAACATCAGACGTTTCAGATCTTCGATTTTGACGACTCCGTTGTCGCTGGCATAAGCAACAGGATCCGCGTACGAAGTCGCGGGCAGAAGCTAGTTAATAATAATTCACTAGAATAAACTGACAGGTGCTAATGTCAAATGACAATACACTTCTGTTCTGTTAAACAAAAATGTTAACCCCCGTCAATTTACTCCATTAGTTTAAATAAGAATCAATGATCCACACAGTATCTATTCGAGTCTTCAGGCTGTGTTTGTAATTTTTGTAATTAAATGGAACTTTAAGAAACCATACTTAATTAAATCACCTACTCTATTACAAAAGTAATACCTAAGTAAATACTCATCTACGTACGTAGGTCTAATAATTAATAAATCAAACAAATCCATTTTAGGATATGCGTAGTTTTAAAGACCTAAGCATACATAGGGACAGACAGACAGCGGGAAGCGACTTTGTTTTATACTATGTAGTGATGAATATACAGCTTAACATACCTACTATGCATATTATAATATTAATCACCAACAATTTATTGATAAAACAAAGCGAACCAAAGTACTATAGCCACACCCAGCACACATTTACAATATTTTGCGCAATAAATTTGATATAAACACTCATAATATAGTCGAATCTATGTTAATAGCATATTTTAGCATAACACCTGTTTAATTTCTATATGAATATTTGCTTTTTTAATTCCAATTATATCTATGATTCATTAACTTGTAATATTCATTTGGCATTGTAAAAAAATGCCTAAACCCGTTGTAAGACGACGGGGGGCCGAGATCCCAAGAAAGGAGTTCTGTCTGTCGTGTTCGGTCTTTCCCTTACTTATTTAAAAAAAAAACGAAACTTTTTAATTGGTATAATTACTACGCTTGTCGTACGCTAGACTTTTAGCGGTATTTATAGTAAATCGCATCGAATTAAGTAGCGTTTTAATTGATACCAAGTTGAAATTACAGTTTTATGAAAGTGCAGGAATAATTTAATTTTAATGAACGCATCATTTTAATTTTATACGTGAACGGTTGCTTTCGATGAAATATTTATTTTTTGTTCATACTTTTTTTTAAAGTAAGTATCGTAATTTGATTTTGCGAAAACATAACCTAAAATCATCAGTTCCACGATTTCATGTCCTATCTAAAGATTTGTAACAAAAAAAAAACAAATATCGTCGACAGACTTAAATATTGAGATTCGGTTACATCAAAGCCTTTTCTCATCTGATTTATTTCTTTAACACAAATAAAACTTTAAAATTAATAGCAATATTGTAATTAAAACCAAACGTAAATAATACAATATAAAATCAAGAGAGGCTGAACACCGGTGCCTTTGTCTAGAAAAAATGGCCCTTGTTTATATTAGTTCGCGCCTTTTTCAAGTGTCACTTTGCTTCGCTTCGGAGATCGGAACAACACTATCATATATCAAACGCCGGAATTTTACAGTTAATGCTGGCATTGTCACTATCTTTTTAATTGAAAGCTTTTTTTAATGTTTTCGGCTCTTTTTCAATGAATTCTTTTTACGTTTTACTCGCGGTAGTCATCGTAAAATGTCGTTAATTTCGTCTAACAAAAGACTTCAAACGGTTTAATAGTCGGCCATGCTTGACATTCCATATGGCGCGGAGCTTTGGCGCAGAGATAGTTGTCACATTTTTAGTTTTATGTTCCGGGTGAATTGGCGTTTGAAATATGTGGCCCCGATGATTAAGATGTAATTGATGGGATGATAATTTCCATGCTGATTTTGGGAGCAAAATAAACTTCTATAGTGCGATGGGGCAAATCCGAATATGGGGTAAATTCGGTCAAATGGATTTACTATAGTCTTCTTCTTCTACCTGCCCTTAAACCAAGTTAATTGTGGTCGGCGCGTTCTTCCATTCTTCCCTATTATCCGTTCCGCAGTCTTTTACTTCCTTTTCATTCATTTCATCTCTCACACAATCCATCCTTTTCTTTAGTCTCCCTCTTCCCCTCCGACCATCAACATTATTTTCATCGCTCTCTCAGTCACATGCACATGGTCCGTCCTCATTAGATGCCAAGGTAATTGGTTTTCTTTCAACTTTTCTATCACGGGCGTCACTTTCAAACTTCCTGTAATATACTCATTTCTAACTTTATCCATTTTACTCAATCCACACATCCACCTCAACATTCTCATCTCTGCTACACTACATGCAATCTTCTTTCAGCCGCCTTCTTCACATAATTATGGATTTACTATAGTATGTGATGATATTTTTAATAACGAGAAGAGTGTGACGCCATTTTTCTGCCCCTCACTTCGTCCGCGTCATATTTTGACGACAAATTCATTTGAACGATTTTAGCTCACTATCCGGAGTAACCCCAACAAATGTTAACAGATTTTTTTAAATCTTAATTCTCTGTCATCTGATGATAGCAATCGTAATCGTAAGCTGTGAATTTTGGTAAAGTTATTTTCTTTTTCAGCTTTCTTTCTGTTTTGTTTTTAATTTATTCAATACACTAATATGTGTCGTCAGTTCCTTGACCCATTATAAGTGCCTCGTGACTAGCTTCCTGCAATTGTGCTCATTTTATAATTTCTACAGTTCTGATTCAACTCCACAAAACAAACTCACAAACTCAAACGATTCATTAATAGCGGCACGTGTTTATTTATTGTAAGAACTAATCCTACATGTACAGCATAAAGTTCGACTTTAAGTTCGAAACAATAAAGTCTCAGTGCCCTTTGACAAGGACAATATACGGCACACTTCGTAACAGACCTCTTTGTTCGGAAAGAGGGTTCCGTAGCGTACGTACTCATGATTTGGTTGTGACAACTAAGAATAAATAAGTGGGCTTAGTTAAGTGCAATCGTTAAGGAATTGTGTGCTTTGTAGTGTATGTTTTGAGGTGTTGGTTGATTGAGTTGAAATTAAAAGATTGATTCTAATCTTCAAAAAATAAAGTTATAAAACTATAACCCGATTACCTACGTATAAAAAAAGGGTCTAAAAAGGACGAAACAAGAAAATAATTAAAATAGAAATCCAAAAATGCATAGGTACACAAATGGTCAAGGTAGAGCTGTGGTCCCCTTCCTTTTGGCTTCACCGTAGTCGGGTAAAAAAGGAAATCTTCAAAAGATTCGTGGCTAATTAGCAACTGCGTGGATCATACGATTTGCGAGGTGGTTGGGTGACCGTTCTTTATACTCATCGAGACCCCTCCATGCCTCGGAGAGCACGTTAAACCATCGTATATATACAGGGTGGAAAAAATCAATGGGCCCTGAAGGGAAACCACCTTAAATCCTTAAGATAGATTATTTTTCTTAAAGGAAACATTCCTTTATTTTTAAAAAGAAACAAAACTGCATTCACAGATTTCTCGATAAGCTTACCTTAACCGGGAATCGAACCAGCTAACAAAAAAAAACCCTCGCTATTTTATTCTACTAATCGATAGGATTATTGTCAAACGGAACATTCAATTTTAACCTTTTTGTCAGAACGCCCCGTCTAAGAAAGAAAATGTGCATAGAATTATTATTACCAATTAAATGATTTTCTTATCTAAGTCTTCAACGTAATATGTAATAAAAAAAAACAAATACACTTAGAGATAAATTAGCAAGCTTGTACTTCATAGAATGTCTTTGGATGTTAGAGTTTTAAGAAAATTATAACGTATCTTTTACTTGTTAAAAGTGAACAGTTCTAGTCTAGGTAATGTTGATTAAAGCCCTTGTGTACAACCTAAATATCAGATTTCATGGATATCTTGTACGACAGATGAGTGTAAGACCTAATGTTTATTGAAGAAATTTTATCTCTAACATTGACTGTATCGACTAATGAAATAAAATAGCGAGTGTTTATTTTTTTATTTTTTCAACTGGTTCGATTCCCGGTTTAGGTAAGCATGTCGAGAAATCAGTGAATGCAGTTTTGTTTCTTTTTAAAATTAAAGGAATGTTTCCTTTAAGAAAATTAATCTATCTTAAGGATTTAAAGTGGTTTCCCTTCAGGGCCCATTGATTTTTTCCACCCTGTATACATATATACAGTCGTTACGAGTAGTCAGAAGACCGAAAATCTGACTACCGGCCTAACCTTAGGATATCAGCATTGCCCAGTAAATGGGTTGCGGCAGTCGCTCCGTGTAAAATACTTGTATTCAGCTGCATCTGGTTAGACTGCAAGCTGATCCCAACGTCTAGGGAAAAGGGTAGGCAGAACAACGAACATTTGTGTCTTAAAATGGAGTACGTTTTTGTGGAGTTCAGAATTCTCCACTATCCTAATGCCTGTGATCCGCGAAGGGTTACAAAAGACAGACACGTGCTGGTATATTCCTCCGGCTGCCCCGTGGTTCATGCGTAACGTTCAACTGCATCTCGATCTTAAAATGCCAACCATCAGGCAATACCTCAAACGCATTTCCAAGCGTTACTTCGACACTGCCCCCTCCATCCGAACCCCCTAGTCGCCGTAGCGGCCGACTACAGTCCCTCTCTCATAAGTAAAGTTCGCCGTCCCAGGCACAAACTTTTAGAACCCGATGACGAATTTACCCTCCTCCAGGAGGCGAGTAAATCGACCAGCACACTACACAACGTCCGCCGCCGTCCGGCATACCGTCTTCGCCGACGAGGACCGTGCGACGTCCCACCGCTGCCGGTCACGATCCACCGAGCTCTCCCGTCGTAGAGCCGGTCGTCTCTTCAGACTCCGCAGTCACACCGATAATTCAGCCCTCATCAAGCTGTCTCCCCTCCTAAGGCCCCGCCAGCAACGCCCTAGCCCTGAGCCGAGGTCCGAGTCCCACTAGGGGTCGCCCTTAGTGCTGTTGTTGCAGGTAGTCATGATGTTAGTGTAGTACAAGTAGTTAGCTTAGGTTAAGTATTTAACTCCCCCCGCATTGGCTGGAGACCCTTCAGGTCTCGCCAAATAACTGCCCGATTACGTAGAAATGGTCCCCTAGGACCACCTACAGCAGCCGAATAGAAAAAAAAGTCATATTCTTCAGTTTGCCAACAGCGATGAAAGAGTGAGCACGTCCCATTTAAAGCAAAAATTAAGACTTGCAAATCATATGATCCCCATGGTTGTTAATTATTAGCCACGAAACTTTTTAGACAAAGAGTTCAATAAAATTGTATGTATAAGTACCATCAATTAAAACAAAACAATCTTTCAAAATAATAAGGATCCCAAAATCGGTAGGCCCTTCGCCTTCCCGCCATTTGGTCCCCACGTGTCAGCTCGGCGTTAAAAATCTATTAATTGCATGTTTTTTTGTCAACTGCCAAATTTTTGGTTCATAAAAAAAGCAAACAGATGGCTCTCGACGAATGAGTAATGTAAGGGTTAAAAATAAACTTTTAATTTATTAAACAACTAGAAAATCAGGTTTAACGCAGATTAAGTACTTGTGTTTTGTTGGTATGATGTTTCAAATAGACGAATGGGCGTTCGCTTCTTTGAAAAGTGCCGAAATTAATGATTTTCCTTTTAATCACACCGCTTTCATTGATTCAAGTTTCTTTTGAACCATTTTAAATTTGATTGATGAAGAATCCAATAATTGTGTGTGAATCTGGGTAATCTTATAAGCTTGAAAATGCGTGTTGAAAATTCGAGTTAGAATCTAATTAATGTTTAGTTCAAATTAAATAAAGTGGAGCTACACGATGGCTGATGCATGCGTGCCATCAGTTGGGACAGGTCAACTCAAACCTATTGCTCTTCCCTCAAAAGGCCATCCCAGATGTTTCACTCGCATAGTTTTATACCACAATGTCTGGACTTTAAAAGATACCTTGACTTCTAAGTTTGTTTCGGCTTTTCTCAGAGCTAGTCAGATAGCAAATAACGGTACCATCTAGTCTTAAAATAACATTACATTGACTTGTAAAATTGTCTGTAAAAAATTTATTTACTGAAATAAAAATCATTTATCAAAATCCAACGAACTTCCTTTTTTTAAGTTATTAGGAACAGATTTATAAGGATGCATTTAGATAAACCTAAGGTTTAGAAAGTAAATGCAGAATCGGAAGTCAATAATATAAAAAGATATCAAAGACGCACTTCACATACATTTAAAGAAATAGAATGAGTTCCATTCATATTTAAACTACGTGTACGGGAGGATATTAATAAAAAAATAACAACAAAACATCAACAGACTGAGCAGTCAAGACATACGATACTTCAGATCCTGCTTGTCATAAGTAAAAAATATACCGTATAACGGAACGGAATTGCGTCAAAAAATTGATTTATACCGCTCAAAACATATTTTAGTTTTGCCCATTCATTATTTTAGCTTCGAAAAACGTTCGACAACATTTAAAAAGTCATGGAATGTCATGTTAACTACTAATTAACCTAACTAATACGCTGCCTAAAATGGAATGCGGCCGTCGAATGCCAAACGTCGTTATTTTTATTATTTTTTTGTATGTACGCGAGGCAAATGAATGCATGAAATGCAGTATTTCGTGTTTTTGGGATGACGAAAACGAAATAATGATGGAAAAATTATGTTCGAAATAAACAGTAGGTGTTAGTTCTACTTACATGATAGATTACTTCCATTAACTAAATTAATTTGCATACCTAAATGCTGGCCATATTTTTTATAGGCTGAGAGCCTGTCATGTTTTAAAAACATGTCGGCGATGATAGGAAGACAAATTAAAATGTTTTTAATTAGTAAAAGATCGGACACAGAAGCAAAGAACTTCTTCGTTACAATGAACGATGAAGAAAATCTTTTTCGTAGAAATAACAATTAAAAAGTTCTATCATCACTTGTTTTCATAGCACATCTAGGAGCCAATTGACATACAATTGCCGTCTCAACGACAAGCTATTCTTCTTCTCTCGTATCAGCACAAGCTATAAACACGAGAATAGATCATGCTATGGTGAAAAGATTAGCAGTCGCAAACAGCAGGGCTAACTGCCTAGGGTGCGCCGGATAAAAGGATCATCACCTGTGGAGATGAACTACTGAGATTCCATGACGATTGTAACAGATTGGCAATAGAAAGTCACTAGTCTTAAATAACTAGCAGAATACCAAAGATGTCTAAAACTATTCCATCGACACATTATTGGCACTTCATTGGAATTGCATTGAATTAGCAAATTTGGGGCCCAGTAAGCTTATTTCCGTAATTTCATGAAATCATGACGCGCCGATCAATGACGCCGCAGTCACTAAATAACGCACGTTGTTTTGATCGAAATTTAATTGCAACTACACTGCAACTGAACTTCTTTAGTTAGGTAAACCAGGCCCCAGGAATATAGCAGAAAAAACAAACACACCCGAAAAAAAAAACAGATCAGACAGAGAATGTTGAAAAAAGTATTTTTAAACCTATTGAAGGATTTGAAGGACCCAAATCGTCACGTAACATAAAACCTCATTGTGTAGCATCATTTCCTTTGATCACCGCGTGATAATGTGGACGGAGGGCGTGTTCACTAGTTTTATTAAGTAGCTCTTTTCACGGCAATTGTGTACTAACAATATGAGGATTATAGGGGATTAGGGACCCTTGGCATTGTGCCCTGAAGAGCATCGACGGCTGTGAGCCGTATTTGATGTAAACTTTAATTTGGACGCAGATGAGTGGAAACGTTGAGTGTTTCGAGATGAGATGGTATTCGTTTGATGAAAACGAGATCGGGATAATGTTTTGGTAGTAAATGTTAAGGGAGCCTTGATTAGCAGAGGACTGGAAGAGGCTGTTGATGATGACAATTTAGGAGAGAAGGTATATTAAAATTCAACAGCAAAATTGGGAATGTTAAATATCGTTAATTCTTACGTTGTATTGGGCTTCAAATTCATGATTCTATCAATTCTCTTAATTGCTGGAAAAAGACATGGTGATAAACTTAGCTGGAGACGGAAATGTAGACTCAATGTTTAAAAATGTGGCAATAAATGCCAATGTAGATAGATAGAGAGGGAGGAGTTCCGGAGCAAACTTTCCCAAAATGGAATTAGTTTATTATTTAAAGTAAAATTAAAGTCGTCACTAATGTTTTTTCTGAAAGAGCAGAAACGGGCGCTGTTGTACACCCACAGATGTGATTACATTTTTGTGTATAATATTACTTTTATGTGTGAATAGACCATTGAGGCTATTGATTGCAATTTATTCACTTGACAGACAGATCTGTGTTGCCGGGGAGTTTGTTACACCGTTTCTTCTGCACAGCATAAACACTAGGAAGCGGTGAAGAGCGGGCGTTATTGGGGGCTGTCTTTTATAACATTGAGGTTCAAAAAGAACTGAGTAATTCTAGTCTATTTTGAAGCTGATGGTCGATAATGGTTTTTAGAATACTAATAACGTTTTAAAATATTTTTAATGACACACAGTGCACAGGATACTTCATCTACAAAGAGTGTGAGTTTTAGAACTATCATCTAAGTATTGTCCTCGTTAATTTTTTTATTACTATTGTTACTCTCAAGATATCTTTATCTTATTATATAGTGATTTTCTTTGTAATGTGTTCTGATGACAATTAACCATGTCAGTTGTTTTACATAGTTTAGCGTCCTTTTATCTTTTGTAAATGTGAGAGCTTTGTAGACTTACTAGATGCCTGGATATCTAGTCAATTTGTGACCATATTTTTCATTTTGTTTTTTTGTGTGGTTCCTGCTCTTACTCTACTTTGCTCTCTCATAACTATTCTAAGTCATAACTGTACCCACTTAAATTGTTAAAGATATGGATTTTAAAAGAGTAACCATGGAGTTTCTTGCTGGCTCTTCTCCGTAGGAAACGACTAATTGGAACCGTGCACCTAAATTCGACTTTTCATAAGCGCCTGTAATGGTTTATGTGAAATAAAAACTTTTGATTTTGAATATTATATTACAAGGTTACTTACCGATCTGATACATCGGTGCCTGTGTCAGGTCTTGGCCTTTTTGCCTGTAACAATACAGAATTAAATCAGAACATTGTGGAGTAGCCAAAGTGTGAAGCAAAGCTGTCATGCTATGTGCAAGAGGCGATACTGTGGAAAGTATACCTACTACTTACGAAGAACAGATAGAGTGTTTGTTCCTAAATATTATTCTACCAGACCATGTCCCTACTGTGCCGTACAAAGCCTAAAACGGAGTAGCTAGTAGCCTGCGAGAGATGGTCTAAGAAAAACCCAAGTTTTAAAACAGCCGTCTGACGTTAGAAAGTGATAGGCATATTTTAAATCTGGGTTTACCTTAGTTTTGGTTTAAACCATTTTTTGTATTAGAAGGGATATGGTTCAATATTCTATAATATATTCAACAATTCCAAGTACAACTAAGAAGTTATATCGATGTACTTACCTGGGAGACTATATCGCAAAACGAAAGTTCGAAGTTTCGGATCAAAACGCAACAACGACGATCATCGAACTTATAAATATACAATCGAAACATTGTCCAACATTGAACTACTAAATGTCAATTAACATTTGGGAGTAGGGTGAACGAAAGACAAAATGTCAGCCGAAACTTCGTAGTTTAATTTTCGGAGTAGGCTCTTTGGTCGAACAACCAACGGCAGTTACTCATTTTTGCACCACTCACACTTATTGCGTCAGCGTAAAGATCATTTTTAACTGCAGTACTAATAAACATTCGTGGTCTTGAAGTTACACTCAGTTCGGAAGTGATCGTTTTTACGAAGTTTTCCGATGTGACTTCATAATAGTGTCGTACTGTAACTGGAATTATTGAATATAGAATATTGAACCTTATTTCAAAAGATGGTTTAAACCAAAACTATGCCTATCCCTTTCTAACGTCATGTAACAAAAAGAGACGGGGATATTTTAAAATCTTTTTCTTAGACCATCTTTCGTAATTAGAGGGTCTGTATCTGCGTATAAACCGATACTCTATGGTAAGATTATTATTCACAGGAGCAAACTGACAGGTGCTAATGTCAAACAACAATGCTCTACTGTCAAACAACAATGGTAGGACCCGTCAATTTACTACAGCGAATTAATCTTACTTAAAGGCGCTCCCTCACCGGGAGCATTCGCATGTAACAATGCAAGACTACATTTTGAGCATTACTACTTGGTGATAATGCTCAAAATCGAATCTTGCACTGCAAATTGCCAAAATTCGCTCAAATCACTCGTTTGTATTTTATATGACTTATCGCACACTATGCCGGGACGCAGCGGGCCGCATATTCCGCCGCGGATTTTGGTTGCGTGCGATGCGGCCCGCCCCGACCCGCTGCGCCCCGACACAGTGTGCTATAGCAAGCGGATTGTTCATTTTACAATATTTGCGTGCTCGTGTGGTGTTCACAATAATGGATGAAGAGCTTTTGATTAATTTAGTTCATGGATACAAAGAGCTAAAGTTCGTTTCAAAATCCCTGAGACTGAATTGACACATTGAATTTGACGTTTTAACGTCAAATTTGAAAAAAATGTTCCTAAAATTTACAAGTTTCACATTTGCGCCTGTCAATTTTGTCTCAGGGATTTTGAAACGAACTATATATGATTTGCAAATCTGGTAAGGCAGTACACTGTACTCAAAATCCGTCAATGCGCTGCGACCCGGCCCGTCACTATTGTGCTGAGTAAGCATTTTGCGCTGCGCTGCGGCCCGCTCCGCCCCGCTGCGGCCCGACATAATGTGCGCGAACCTTTAGACACGAATGCTCCCGGTGAGGGAGCGCCTCTAGGTTCAATCTACACTAATACTAGGTTAAGTTTGGATGTAGGTGGTAATCTCCGAAAATACGCATCAAATTTCAAGAATACGCGAGAAATCTTTCACCATCATTTAGAATGGACCTTCAGGATGGGCATAGGCTATATTTTATCTTTAGGCCAAAACTCATTGGCCTAAACGTAGCCGCGATACGTCCAGAGTTTGGTTGATAGGTTGAGTAAAGTGTTGTAGGGATTTTTATGGAGAACGAGAACCAATGCCAAGTCGAAATGGCAATTGTGCGCAGAAGCGACATTAGTTGGGACAGAAAGGTTCTGGAATAGAGACCATGAAATGGAAAGTGAAGCGTTGGACCCTATCGGATAAATAATCTGGTAAAGGTCGCAGTTAGCCGATGCAAGATGCTATTCCGAAAATGGAATTACAAAGCTTCGGCCCGAAGCTTCGGCTCGAGCCACGAAAGTGTATCACCGATATCGGACCCATCAATTCGGTTTTCGCGATTTCAAATTTTGTTTTTTGCTCACCCTACTCCCAAATGATAATTGACATCTAGTTGTTCGTTGTTTGACAATAATTTAATCGTATATTTAAAAGTGCGACATTCGTCGTTGTTTCGTTTCGATTCAAAATTTTGATGTTCGTTTTTTGGAGTGCTTTCCATCATCATCATTAAGCCCCCAAAAGGGGTGGCTTGCCGTAATCGCCACGCTTGGCCCGGCGGATTGGCGATCGCAGTATGGTTGTTAAAGTACTCAGAGAACGCTGCTGCCCATTCTCTAGTGAATCCCTTAGTCGCCTTTTACGACACACCCACGGGAAGAGATGGGATAGTGCGATTCTTTAAGACCGGCACTACACGAGACTCTTCTTTTTCTTTTTCTTCTTTGTTAACCGCTGTACAGTTGTATTATTTAGCGACGTTTTTCACAAACATCTCTCGCCCTTCTCAGAACTACATTGTGTGTAAACCGTATGAAGAATGGCCGTCTGTTGTTCAATAAGTGCCACAGGGATGTTGAACGAATTTAGACGTCCTTATTAATGTCTATGGTAATACACAATGGCTGATTATGACGAATTTTTTGAGGAATATTAGTTAACTGAAGATTTTTTATTGATTTCTAGATCGAGCAATTTATGTAAAACAGTTAAACAATATTTTAATAGTATTGGCAGGTAAAAATTTCTTGTGCCGTCTAAAAATAATAAATTAAAAGTATGTAATGTCATTCTGAAAAAATTACACATTCCTGCCAATTAATTATTCCAGGGTGCCCGTGTTTTTGCCGAAGTATTTTATATCCAACTAGCTTTTGCTCGCGGCTTCGCTCCCGTTAATTTACGGATCCCTAATTTTTTGATCCCAAAATATAGCCTATAGCACTCAGGGATAACGTAGCTTCCTATTGGTGAAAGAATTTTTGAAATCGGATGAGTAGTTTCGGAGATTACCTCCTACATACAAACAAACAAACAAACAAATTCTACCTCTTTATAATATTAGTATAGATTTCATTACGCCGAAAACGATTCGCCGACGTAATCTTTGCCGAAGCAATTTTTACCTCAATTTGATTTCGCCGAATGATTTCGAACAGAGAACCGTTAATCCAAGACATCGTCTGTCTGTGTGACAAATTTCGTTCAAATCTGTTCAGCCGTCATTTTTATTATTTGACTTGGTCGTGACCGTAGCCGCAACTGATGGTAAGCGCAAACAGGGTCTAAGATGGAGCACGCGAATCCAATCCCCTATACCCCTCTGGCTCTCACATACATACGAGGGAACACATGCGTGGTGCTGGACTTTAATGTGAGGGCTAGCTAGACAGGCGGACCGTATAGATCAATTCCTACCATCAAGCGTACATTGTGTAACGAATCTAGCTTCATAAGTTTTGACATTTATTATATTAGTAAGATAAGGAAGAACCCCGATATGGTTAAGAGATAAGATCAGATAATGAGATCGTCTTGCTTTAATAAGTTATTTCTCATCCACAATCGCTAATAATCTAGAATATTTAACTTTAACCAACGTCATAGCAAAATTATTCATTGATATATTATGTAATACGGAAGTATGTATATATTATAGTGTATTACCTCCTTCCGCAGTACGTCATACTAATTTTCTAATGCTTTTATATCCTTCGCCGGTGAAGTCGAAGGGTTATGCCGGACTCTTACCGGCTAAAAACCCACGGTGTTCCTTCTCCTGACCCTTGGCTGGGGCCGCGGGATTCGCAGCTGCATGCACCACGACCCCGGCAATATTTTTAATTTTCTTATGCCTGCCCTTATCCCAAGTTAGGCTGGTATTCCACTTATTAAACATCTTTGTCCAATGTAATGTACATTTAGGGCTGATTTTTCAATCGTCAGATAACTTTTATCTGAGGAATAAATATCATGCTTTGACAGCTTTTGTATAGAAAATCTGTCAAAACGTCAAAGGAGAATGCCCATATCCCGTACCACATAGCGTCACAAGTACATTAACACCGAAAATAATGTTTTATTTATGTGTAAAATGTACTGATTTTTAACCGTCTTTTTTAACCGCATTAAAAAAATATCAAATAAAAGATAATAAATATTAACAATTATCTACTTCCGCAAAAATGGCATAATCCATCATAATAAAAGTTCATTTCCGAAAACGTTTTCGTTCCGATTACTTTTGTCAATTGTTTTCGCTATCTAGGTAAGTAAATCTACAAGATTGCACAATAGAAAATAATTAATTCTATTTAATCGTTTTATTTTATGTCACCATTTTATTAAAAAAACATTGCGTATTTATTCAGAACACCTAGTCAAGGAGTTTCGGAACACCGAATTATGGAACTGTCAGTTCCACATATAGTGTATAGTCTATGACTGTCAGTATCAATGTCAATTTGGTTATGGCGTTTTGATATTTGTATCGATGTATGTTTTTTTCCTGCGTTTAAGTCGTTCTGGTACCTAGTTTTATTGAATACTTAATTAATTCACTACGTCTATAATAAAATATGTTGACAGTGTTGAGATAGTGACTCTTGTGTCGTGGCGTATCGCGATAGTGACTCTGAAGTTTATAATAACAGAGCTGGTAGACATCTAATGGATGATTTTAAAATAGCTTGTGCGCTATTAAATAAATACCATAGGTTCATTGAAGACCCACCAGAAGCATCAGTTTTGCAAAGGCCAGGCATTTACTCCCGAATCATTTATCAGATTTTGTCAACCGTGAAAATATGAACAGAAGGAGTGCGTTATTTCAAACGATTGATGGAAATATTATATTATGGTTAAAAAAGGATGGAAATATACGATTGAAGATACTGCCCGTGCACGATAAGTTGAGACCTGAGCGCGTAACGTTACAATACAGGCGAGAACGGCAAGCGTGCGGGCGCAGGCGAAGTAGTCCAGGTCTCAACTTATCGCGCACGTGTAGTATATCTATATTATGCAATGCACTTCTCAGCAATGCGCCCTAAAACGCATACCTATATGTATAATAAATAAATAATCGTAATCACGACTACTAAAAATTGCTAAAAATATAATCAGGCGTTTTCTAACTTTTTTTAATATTTCGAAAATGTGGTTAAATATTGACGAAATCTTGTTGGTAGTGTAAAGTTTAAATACAAACTAGACTCTTGAGAGTAAATTTGGTTTGACGCAAGTTGGTACGGATCCCCATACAAAAATGGGCATTCTCCTTTATTCCTCGGATAAAAGTTATCTGATGATTGAAAAATCAGCCCTTAATCAAATAAATTGGACGACTTCATCAAATGTACTAGCAACACCGTATTTGACCAGAGATTAATGACATTTAAATCAAAATGGCTGCAACTAAGATTTCGTGGACAATTTCAATGACAATTTTTTTGATATAGGTAATATGCTGTAAACCATACTTTAATGAATACTTTCATAACAATGTAATTGAATGTTGAGTCATTTATACGTAAAAAAACGCTTTTAGGAATGTTTGTCCTCGACTTGTAATTCCTTAAGTAAATTATGTCGAATCTTTTTTTCTCTCTTTAGCATGGCTTCATTCAAACATTTTTTTTTATGGTAATCTAATGATAATAGCAGCACACGAAGTCGCTCTACGTTCCTCCATTTTTGCAGACTACGCAAAATCTTGGACAAAGTTATTGGACAAGTGGAATGGGCACCTCTAAGAAGTTTGATCAAATATTGGACATCGATATTGGACAAAGATATTTGATAAGTGGAATGTTCTCTTCTTCAATTTTTCTCTATTATCCGTACCGCTATCATTAACTCCCTTTTCATTCATATCATCTCTCCAACAATACATCCATCTTTTCTTCGGTCTCCCTCCATCCATCAACATTCATACTCATCACTCTCTTAGTCACATGCTTATCGTCCCTCCTCATCACATGCCCATACCAAGATAATCGGTTCCCTTTCAACTTTTCTGTCGCAGGCGTCACTTTCAAACTTCCTCTAAGCGAGCTTACACACGAGCGGCATGTTCCCAACGGCAGAGGTAACTGCAGCCATCGACGCGCGTCGACTGCTGCCGTCGACGCATTGGCGGCAACCGTCGACGCGTCGACGGCTTCCGTTGACGCGTCGACGGCAGCCGTCGACATTTCAACTTCGAAGATCAGCGGCAGCGGCAACAACTGCAAGTGTCGCTATAGGTCGACTGCTGCCGTCGACGCGTCGACTGCTGCAGTTACCTCTGCCGTTGGGAACATGCCACTCGTGTGTAAGAGCTCTAATATAGGTACTCATTTCTAACTTTTCCATTCTAGCCACTTCACACATCCACCTCAATATTCTCATCTCTGCTACATGCAATTGTCTTTCATCTGTCTTCGTCACGGCCCGGCATTCTGATCAATACAGGACGACAGGTCTTATAACGGATTTGTAAATTTTGTCTTTTAGCTTGAGAGGTATCCGTGGGTCACAAGTTGATCCTGTGATCTGTCCCAATTTCATACAACCTGTGTTGATCCTGGGCGTTACGTCATGGTATATTTCGCAATCTCCTTGAATGAGCAGTATGTCATAGTAATATACAATTAAAATGTATCCTGACCTCGTCGACGCGACTAAGCTAATTCGAATGCATTCGTAAGCAATTTCCAATCTCTGATTTTTTAACATTGAGGAGCTCGTAATTAACAATTAGTAAATAATAAATATATACTTTCGGTACAAATAAAAAAAAAAAAATTGTATGGATAGTGTAGTATCACCTTCTCCATGATCATCATCATTTCACCTTTTTGCTATTTATATTTTTTTATTATGACATGGACATTCGAATTTGAATTAGGACTTGGCTTTTTACTTTTGACGAGTAGAGGGGAGTGATTTTTGATAATTATTTTTTGTACGCGTTTATAATATAATATACAAAACTATAAGTGGCTATGTTTAATTATGTGGAGTGCCACATTAACCATCCCCTGAACACTGCTTTTACATGGGACTCGGAGGTCTTGTGGGAGCTGGAGCCTGAGCCTCCACATTCTGTAAAGAACCTGCGCCCCGATGGTAACCCCTTCTTCCTTTCTTTTAGACTTCATCTCCTGCTACACTTACGAGATCGGCGATCGGACTGGCTATACTCTACCGTCATGATTAAATGTGCTATAGCCGGTCTGTTTGCTGCCGCCGGTTTCTATCAAATGGCTGTGTGGGCCATTGGCGAACACCGAAACTACTACAAGAAGGAACTCGCTGACTACCCCAAGGGACGTAAAGCTATCCTGCCTCTTATTCTATAAGCATTTTATCATTGTTATGTTATATGTATTAGGTATTGAATGCTCTACACCATTCTTTATAACTGGTGTAGCAGACGTGCTCAGGAGATCCTAGGGCCGTCTGTTACATTACAATAGGCATAAAACAATTGGCTAATTTCGAAAAGTTGTAGAACAAAAGTTGTTCAATTTCCGATACCGAGTATCGGAACATTCACATATCACAAAATTCTTAGAGTTGATTTTGTAACACCTTATAGTTGGGAAAAAATTAGGAGAATGATCTTTTAACATTAAAATTTGAATTGATAGCATCTTCATAAGCCTATGATGCATTAGATGACCCCCCTTTAGATGCTATCAATTCAAATATCAATGTCAGACAGCAGCTTGTCCTTAGCACATTACACAAATAAAACATATTATCATATGATTTGCGTCAGAGATAAATTACGTCATTTTTAGGCTTCCATACCCAAACGGTAAAACGGGACACTATTACTAAGACTCTGCTGTCCGTAAGTCCGTCCGTCCGTCTGTCACCAGGCTGTATCTCATGAACCGTGATAGTTAGACAGTTGAAATTTTCACAGATGATGTATTTCTGTTGCCGCTATAAAAAACAGAATAAAATAAATATTTAAGGGGGCTCCCATACAACAAACGTGATTTTTTTGCCGTTTTTATACCTAGATAATGGTACGGAACCCTTCGTGCGCGAGTCCGACTCGCACTTGCCCGGTTTTTTTTATCATTCAAAAAACTACCTTCTCTGCTTGGTTAGCAGCTAAATCTTCTGTACTGACTTCTTTAGCCAGAGGGAGAAGAAAGATTCGAAATTACGTTAATGATTCCGACTCACTACGTTAGTCAGTTTGAATCTTTCTGCAATGGCATAAGAAAGAAACCACAACAAATTATGATCATCTGTGGTAATGCACAAATAATGTTCCAATGATTAGCTCTATGAGAATGAAGATAATTATGTACTCTTTAACGAAAGTCCGATCTAAAGTAGTCCCATAAAACATTGCTAATCTTCTGTATCATCATCAACATAATTATTATTTAATGTACAGTAAAAGTTCCCCATGAGTTTTGTTTCGACAGCCTACAGAAGCGATATGTCCAACTATGATCTGGAAAATCATCCAACGCTTGGCATCCTAATCCTAACTATATATATATATATAATATTATAAATGCGAAAGTAAGTTTGTTTGTTTGTTACCTTTTCACGCCTAAACCACTGAACCGATCATCCTGAAATTTTGCATATACGTTGTCAGGTATACAGAAACGGACATAGGGTATAATGGAAGGTATTGCATCCGAAAAAAGTACTGTTCCCGAGGAAAACAACAATAACGTTCATAGATGTCGCCACGTGTCTTTCAAATCACGATTGAATTATATTATTAAGAAACTTTAGTGGTGGCCGCGAGCGACCTCTAGTGCATTCATAAAACACAATCTATAATTCATAATTCATTTCATGATGCGCTCAATTCTATGATTGACCAAATGATGAAGAATGATGAAGAAGCGGTTTATAAGTAGGGGAGATTAGTCCAAAACCGGGTATGCTCCGGGTATCCCGGGGGTAAAATCAGGACAAGGCCTCTTACACGTTTCAAATTTAGGTGCGCGTTCGCTAGCTGCTTTTGGCCACCCTGATCAATTTGTCAACAAACTTTCAATGGAGTCCGTGCGTGCTCGACAACAATAAATAAGAAAAACGCTTTTACGGCCAATTGATCTAATATTCTTTGGAATTAACAAGTGTATCTTTATACTCGCGAAGGCGCGATCCATGGTGCAATGTCTTAAATGTAAGAACTGGGCCCATGAAGGCTGTACGGGTTGGGAACCCGAAGATCTTGATGAGTTTCATTTCTACCACTGTTAAGGGCCAAAATCGGGTATAAGATTTTGGTATACCCGGTTTTGGACAAGGGGTGGGGTAAAACCGTAAAAACATAACTTTTATATATTAATTATTTTATATTATTTAGAATTAAGAATAAAGTGATCTCAAGTGCTAAATATGTGGTTTATAAACTAAACTAACTAGAGCCTATTAAAATTGATTTCATTCTCTTCAAACTTGTATTTTATTGAATTTTTGCCTAAAGGTAAAAGGTCCGAGACGGGCTGCAAACTGCAGACTGCAACCGCAGACCCCAAGTCGCCATCGGAATAGCGCATTTAAGGTGTGCACTTTAAAGGTGCTATTCCGACAGCGACTGCAAAACTGCAACCGCAGACCGCAGCCGCAGATCACACCGCAAGCGATACTACTTTTGCAGTTTGCGGTCTGCAGTCAGTCTCGGACTTGTACCTTTACTGTCCCGGTTCTACCCCACTTTCCCATACATACCAAAGGGGGCTAATAAATAACATTACATTTAGTGAATCATGTTTCGTTCATGTCATCTGAAAAGGACTTCATAACATCACACCTGTATTCCCCGAAGGGGTGGGCAGAGGTGTTTGGCACACCCTAATTTCGCCGTTATGGTATGTAACATGGGGGCGAGCCTATTGCCATCATAAGCGTAGGCTTTTATTATCGTCACCCTCCCCGCTAACTGTCGTAACTAGCAATTGATAATTGTTCAGTAGTTGCGTTAGCTGTGGCTTTAGTTTAATGTTTTTTTTTTATATTGTTCTTGGCTTCCTCTTAGTTTAGTAGTTGCCCTAAAGCCCTAAGGTATCTATTTATTTATTTCTATTCATTTGAAGCACATACGTCATTCTCGTGAGAATTTCTCTGAAAAATTATCAATTGCTAGTTACAACAGTTAGCGGGGAAAGTGACGTTATGTGAATCAATATACTCTCTTCTACGGAACCGTGTTTTCGTTTCAACCTGTTTCTTTTGAAATAGATTTAATAGCATTTTGTTATCTTGATCTGAGAAAAGTTTACTATCTAACTTACCTACCTGATATTTTTAAAGATACGATTAATAGTCGCTATTATGAGTCACTAGATTATTATTTAATGAAAACTTGATTAGTTTTGGTCGATTAAAATAATTTGTAAGTATCATTTAGAAATATTATTTTGCTATTAGAGAAAGTTACCATGTTTTATGTAGCTCTGATGTATCTCATGTAGATAAGTTACTATTCATATTAATTAATATAAAATGTGGTTTAAATATTTTTGTTTAATTAAGAAGACTGTCTCGTTCGTTTAGTGACTGCTGAGCGTGAGATCCTGGGTTCGATCCCCAGGTCGGGCAAAGTGTTATTGGTTTTTTCGGTTGGAATTTTTCAGTAGCAGCCCGGAGTCTGAATTTTTGCCCGGTTGATGGCAATAGGCTCGCCCCCTATTACATGGGACTTAAACATAACGTTGAAATGGGGGTGTACCTATTATACACCCTGCCCATCCCTTCGGGGAATTCAGGCGTGATGTTTGTATGTAAGAAGTCAAGTTTTTAGATTTAGTTTTTAGATTTTATATCGGTCAATCAAAGAGAGTGCACACGTTTCCACATCACGGCTGTCCCATTTCAAAACCTAGTAAGAGCTTAAAACTAAATTTTACAGGAGAGCGCATAAACGTTAAATCGGTCAAGCCTTTGAAAAGTATTTATGTTAGGTAAAACCATGTGGTTAGGTTTTAAAATGATCGGAGGCAGTGAATGGCACTTACTAGGTATTGATGCTTAAATATATCTGCTTATTACGTGAGTTTTCAACGCTGGTGTTTTTGTATTCGGTAGAGAGTTTCTAGGTTAGCAAGATTATGCAATAAAACAATTTTTGAAAAAAGTATCCGTTACTAGGTTTTGAAATGGGACAGCCGACAGCCAAGAAAATTTATCTAACATGGATTTAGTATGCCCTCACCATCTCCTGTCGGCACGATCTAGGTATACGAATAGCTCACGCTGTAGTGAAAAGTTTAGCCAGTCAGCAAGGTTGGTAGCGGGGCTGACTGCCGGATGTACTTAAGCATCGTTATTCGTCACTCATAGTATTAAAATTATCAAAAAGTATCTCTGTTCTGTGGATTTCAGCGTCATTAATTTTTAAACATACCTAGGTTTTGCAGATAATTCCTAGGTTTCTAACGATCGTAATACTATGGATTTGTAGTGCAATAAGGCCTATCTTTTCTCCCACTAGCAAGCCGATGTCATTCCGCGGTTTACATATTATGAATAAACTAGCTTTTGCCCGCAGCTTCGCTTGCGTGTAATTTTAAACCCGCGTTTACCCCTTTTTTAAGTGTACCTAGTTGTAAAATCCAAAAAGGTCGGCTTTTATTATTTATTTTGAAGAGTGTTTATGCCAAATTTCAAGTTAATTACCCCTGGAATAAGGATTTTCATACAAATGTTAACAACCCATTTAACCCCTTTAGGGGAGCAATCTCTGAAAACGCTCAAACACGTATATTATGTTCATTTCTAACCAGAAGTCTAGATATTTAATTCCATGATTCTTACTTCAAAAGTACCAGATTTCTCATACAAACTTTTAACATTGACTTCACCCCCTTAGGGGTAGAATTTCCAAAAACGCTCAAACACGTTTCCATTTATTTCTTACCAAAAAACTTCGTATTTAATTTCATGCTTCTTACTTCAAAAATAACGGACTTACATACAAACTTAAATCTCCTATTTTACCCCCTTAAGGGTTGAATTTCGAAAAATCCCTTCTTATTAGATGCCTACATCACAAAAGGAACCCACTGTGAAAATTTCAAGGTTCTGACCCCAGCGGTTTAGGCTGTGCGTTGATAGATCAGTCAGTCAGTCAGTCAGCTTCTCCTTTTATATATAGAATACCCTCCGGCTTGGAACACAAAAGGAAACCAAACCGAATGTTAGTACATGACCGAACCGAAACATCGCGTATCTTGCGTAGTATACGTAGCGCAAGATAAGCTAAGTGGGTTTTGGCTCTAAGCCTATAGGGGATAACATATTCTATCACATTTTTGTTACCAATAACTTCTCCAAAGTTACTCCAAATCTCGATAACTAATAACTGAACACCAGTATCAATAACTCAGGCCTAACTACCAATCAAATGGTTAACCTAACGGTGAAAAACTTTAACTAGCCGAGATGCAAGATAATGTTAAAGTTATAAATAATAAAACTCTTAAATGTCGCCTCGGTGGATCAAGATTAACTTAACAACATTAATAAAAACTGAACCGAACTTAGGGTGACAGCACCAATTATTGGTTGGGCTGTTATTGCTTGTTTTTCGAAATATTTCGTTCGTATTTGACACTTATATCAATTCAATGTTACATATTTACATTTTTTAATTTACATTTTTTTTGAAAATTATGTGTTAATTTAAGAGGGAAGAGTTACCTACCTACTATGATTTTATAATTTGCTACTTCTGAAAATAGTTTTTTTTCCTTTATTTTACGTTGCTAGTCATTTATAAGCAAAAAATACCAAATTTTCTCTGTGTAATAAGCTAATAAGTATGTTTGATTCTTTTATTGACATTTCATTCGTCATATTTATGACTTCTTCCGCTCTGGGCGGAGTGGAAGGCAGTGTTAGACTCTTACTGACTAAAACCCATCCGTGTTCCTCCTAATGCCCTTTGCGTTCCCGGGCCGCGGTAACTCTTTCGAACAAATTCCGCAACCCTGGCAGAACACGTATGGTTGGATTCTGGTTTTGTTGATTAATAGTACATGACCAGTTAAATCCACCATAACAGCTTCTTTTAACCCGTTAAGTCTAATATTCGATTTAATAAACTCGGCAGATAATTGGCTGTGTCACCCTACCCAAGTCTCGGGGCGCCATAGCGTCTATATGACATACAAACTTTTTGTCGTACTCACTCGATTGGTGACAATTGAAATGCCTTCACGTTCATCTTTAGAATCTTATGCTCGTCTGGTAGCTTTAATACTAACTTGCTCTTTAATTGGGGTGATTAAACGCATAATTGATTAGTTTTTCTTGCGTCGGGTTTTCTCGAATATATTGTAATAAAACAACATTCAGACGAATTGAGAACCTCCTTCTTTTTGAAGTCGGTTAAAAATACCTGTTCTGCCAAACTGTAATGTAGCAGACGGCCCTAGGATCTCCTGAGCACCAGTTACAAAGAATCGCATTAAGCATTCAATACCTAATACATATACATAAAGATTGCTTCGCGCAGAGCATCCGCTGAGGTGGCGGGAGGAGCGCCGGGTACGAGCCAACAGTACCAGCCTCCTAAACCCACCGATCGGGTGACCGAGGCCCGAAACTGCCTCTTGCGCGCGAAATCACATTTAAATGACTCGCGCAACTTGAGGTCAGATTTGAAGGTCGGGATCACCCAGTCGGTGGAACGATTGTACCAGCTGGTGAAGGAAGAAGCGGCGGCCAAAACGCCAATAAAGGGGGCCGAGTTAGTGGCGAAGGAGGTCGTCGAGGCCACAGCTCCGCCGGAGAGCAAGGAGTGCTCACAGGAGATCAATTCGTTGCTCGCTTCACTAGCGGAGCATAGCGCGCTGGTGAAGGAGAGCAGCGAACGAATGGAGAGGCTCCAGGAAGCGATGGAGAGACAAGGGGAACTTCTAGAAAAGACGGCCACCTATGCGAGTGTAGCAGCGGGTCCACCGAAAAGGCAGACCCCAGGAAGGACCGCACTGCACTCCATAGTTGTGACGTCGAGAAACGAAGGGGATACAGGTGAAGAGGTCCTGGCCAAGATCCGAGAAGCGGTAAACGCAAAAGATGGGGGAGTAGAGATTGAGAGCGTGAGGAAGGCCAAAGACAGGAGGGTCATAATGGGCTGTAGGTCTCAAGAGGAAAGAAATAGGGTCCGCGCTAAACTTGAAAAGGCAGGAGATCACCTCGTTGTCGAGGAGATGAAAAACAAAGACCCGATGCTGGTCTTCCGGGGCGTCCTCCGCATCCACTCTGATGAAGAAGTGCTGAGGGCGCTACGGAATCAGAACCGGGACGTCTTTCATGGCCTCGACAAAGGGGAGGATCGACTCGCGGTAAAATTTAGAAGAAACTCAAGAAACCCTCAAACCAGCAACGTGGTGGTCAGCACGTCCCCGAAAGTCTGGAGCAGGATGCTCGACAAGGGCAGAGCGCGTATAGACCTCCAGACCGTCTTCGTCGATGACCAGTCACCACTGGTGCAATGCACGAGGTGTTTGGGGTATGGGCATGGCCGGCGGCTCTGTAAAGAGCCTGCCGACCTATGCAGCCATTGCGGGGGCCCACACCTCCGAGCAGAATGTGCCCAGTGGCTTAAGGCAGAAACACCCAAATGCCACAACTGTGTCAAGGCGAAGATGGAGAAGTCCGACCACAACGCGTTCAGCCCCGAGTGTCCTGTCCGGGTCAAGTGGGACCGGCTGGCACGCGCGTCCGTCGCCTATTGCTAAGGTGGTCACTACGAGCACAATGCCGCACAAGATACTCCAGGCGAATCTCCAAAGGAAGAAGCTGGCGACCCATGAGCTTATGATCGAGGCCGAGAAGCGCAAGGCAACTGCAGCGTTGATCCAGGAGCCCTACGTCGGCAACGCAAAAAGTATGAGCGGGACCAGAGGCGTGAGAATCTTTCAGAGCACCAGGCAAGGAGAAGGGACTGTCAAAGCGGCAATAGCCGTCTTTGACCCAAACATAACCGTAAGGCAGTACCCAGAACTCACCACGGATAACATCGTCGTGGTGGGGATCCAAACCGGTGCCTGGAAGCTCACGCTGGTCTCGTTCTACTTTGAGCCAGATCAGCCCTTGGGGCCATACCTGGACACGCTCAGGAAGGTCGAAAGCGAGACCGGCCCTCATAGGCTCATAATGGGAGGAGACGCCAACGCCTGGAGTATCTGGTGGGGCAGCAGCGAGACTAACAGCAGAGGCGACGAGATGCTGGCAGCTCTCGACCAGCTTGGACTGCAGGTACTCAATACAGGGGAAACTCCAACCTTCGACGTAGTTAGGGGTGACAGACGTTACACTAGCTGCGTCGACGTCACAGCCTGTACATCGGATATGCTGACGGTGACAGACGGCTGGCGAGTCGTCGACGATTTGACAGGGTCGGACCACAACGGCATTGAGTTCAATATAAGCCTCGAAAAGTCTTCGGGCATCATGGTGAGCCGGACTACCAGAGTCTACAATACTAAGAAAGTAAATTGGGGCCAGTTTCGTAAGAAACTGGCCAAATTTAAAACTGACAATTACATAACGCCCGAGCTGATCGATAGCATCGACAGCTCGGAACGTATAGACATGGTAGTCCAAAGGCTCACACAAACTGTGCAACAGACGTGTGCACACATGATGCCCAAAAAGAAGCAAGTAGAGAAGCTAACCGTGCCGTGGTGGTCCGATGAACTCGCCGGCTTGAAGAGACAGGTCGTCACTTTTAAGCGGAGGATCCGATGTGCAGCGCCAATCCGGAGACAAAAGGTTGTTGAGGAGTACCTGAAAAAGAAAGAAGAGTACGAATTGGCAGTGGTCAAAGCTCAGGTCGAGAGCTGGAAGGGTTTCTGTGAGAAGCAGGACAGGGAAGGCATGTGGGAGGGAATATACAGGGTCATTCGTAGAACGGAGAAGAGGCAGGAGGACTTGCCGATGGTGAGGGACGCAAGGACACTGGACCCAGACGCCTCAGCGAGGTTTCTAGCGGAGACGTTCTACCCGGAAGACCGTACGGAGGGGGAAAACGAGGAGCACAAAAGGATGCGGCAACGAGCGGAAGAGGTGAATGGGGGGAACCAAGTTGAGCCTTTGGACCCCCCCTTCATTCTCGACGAGCTGAAGCGAGCGGTCTCCTCGTTCAACCCCAAAAAAGCCCCCGGTTCCGACGGTCTGACGGCGGACATATGGGGCCACACGATTCACCACGACCCAGACCTAGTTCTGCGCTTGTTTAACAAGTGCCTGGCGCATGGATACTTTCCGCGGTCCTGGAAGGAGGCAACGGTCGTTGTGCTCCGCAAGCCCGCAAAGGAGGACTACACCACTCCGAAATCATACAGGCCGATTGGTCTTTTGCCTGTACTCGGCAAGATGTTCGAGAAGGTGTTGGTGGCCCGACTCAAGTTCTATCTGTTGCCCAGGATGAGTACTCGCCAGTACGGCTTCATGCCCCAGAGAAGCACCGAAGACTCCCTCTACGCCCTGATGGGGTACATCCGTGACAGACTCTCTGAGAAGAGGCTTGTCACGGTTGTGTCCCTGGACATTGAGGGAGCCTTCGACAGCGCTTGGTGGCCGGCCATTAGAGTGCGTCTGGCTGAGGAAAAGTGTCCTGTAAACTTGAGGCGGGTCATCGACAGTTACTTGTCCGAGAGAGTGGTGAAAGTCCGATATGCGGGTGCGGAGCACGAGACCAGGACCGGGAAGGGATGTGTCCAGGGGTCAATCGGTGGTCCCATACTATGGAATCTCCTGCTGGATCCTCTGCTCAAAGGGCTGGAGAACAGGGGGGTCCAGTGTCAGGCGTTTGCGGACGACGTCGTCCTTGTGTTCGATGGGGGGACCGCGCTTGAGGTCCAAAGGCATGCCAATGCCGCCCTGGAGTATGTCCAGGCATGGGGTGTCGTGAACAAGCTCAAGTTTGCACCGCACAAAACGAAAGCTATGCTCATTACGCGGAAGCTGAAGCACGACATCCCATGTCTGAGTATGGGTGGAGTCGACATTGGCATGTCAAATGAGATCAAGCTGCTCGGTCTCACCATCGACCACAAGTTGACTTTCAACACCCACGTCGCAAACGTCTGTTCCCGAGCCGTCGGGATATATAAGCAGTTGTCGAGGGCTGCGAGGGTCAGTTGGGGTCTTCATCCGGAAGTGATCCGCTGCATCTACACAGCTGCAGTGGAGCCCATCGTCCTGTACGCGGCGAGTGCGTGGTCGCCGGCCGCGAGTAAAGTCGGGGTGCAGAAAAGGTTGAACGCCGTCCAGAGGAGCTTCGCTCAAAAACTGTGCCGTGCCTATCGCACGGTCTCCCTGAACGCAGCGCTGGTGCTGTCTGGGATACTCCCTCTTGACCTCCGAATCCGAGAGGCGGCCTCGTTATACGAGGCCAAGAAGGGGGTTGTGTCCCATCCCGCGCTGGCGGGCAGGGAGATCGAGCGAATGGCATCAGCGCTAGAGGCACCACATCCGGCGGAGCAGAGGGACATGGAACTGCGACGCCTGGTAGACGAGGAACAATATAACGACCACCGCGACTACGCGGTGCGCATTTTCACGGACGGCAGCAAGATTGAGGGTAAAGTCGGAGCCGCGCTATCAGTATGGACTGGTGCGGCTGAGACGAAGACCCGAAAACTTGTTCTGCCGTCCTACAGTACCGTCTACCAGGCTGAGCTCCTCGCCCTCTGCGAAGCCACAAAAGAAGCCCTCCAAAGGACCGAGACGGCGTTCGCCATTTACAGCGACTCCATGGCAGCCCTCCAAACAGTCGTGAACCCCGAAGCCCTCCACCCCCTTGCAGTGGAAACAAGAGACGCCATCCGCCGCAGCAACATCCAGAACAAGAGCGTCTCCTTGTTCTGGATCAAAGCTCATGCGGGGCTGGAGGGTAACGAGAGAGCCGACTTTCTAGCGAAGGAGGCTGCCCTGAAGTCGAAGCGTGCACCCGACTACGACAGATGCCCGGTTTCATTCGCAAAGCGAATGATCCGAATGGAGACGCTTGGCGAATGGAACCGGAGGTACTGTATGGGAGAAACGGCGGCCACCACAAAGTTGTTCTTCCCTTGTGCAGTCGCGGCGTACAGGACGGTGCGGAAGATGGAGATGACCAAGGAACTGACCCAAGCCTTAACAGGGCACGGTGGGTTCTCCGAATACTTGACTCGCTTCAAGTGCAAGGAGAACCCAGCATGCGCCTGCGACCCCGACACGCAGGAGACAGTCCTCCACCTGCTCACGGAGTGCCCTGTGTATGGCTCCCACAGGCACAACCTGGAAATGGCCATCGGAGACCAAATTAGCAAAGAAAAGTTAAGCGTCCATATTGCGAACAAGAAAAATAGAAAGAAATTTATAGAATACATTGTAAAAATAGTAAAATTAGTAAATATCAGAAATAAGTAGTAAATTCAAGACCCAAAGTAAATAGAAAATGTAAATTAATAGAAATAAAAAAGACCTATAAAAACATGGAGTAGTAAAACTAAAAATTCGGCTCAAATAAAAATAGAGATGTATGTACAGAAAATAATAAAGAGCAAAACAGAAATACACAGCCCATCGAAATATCCCTGCGTAACCAGTACGGCAGGGGCTCACGCCGGGGCAGGAGTGTGGTTTTAGTCGGTAAGAGTCCGACACTACCCAAGCCATCTCATCCGTGAGGTGGCTTGGGTGTCCATGAGGATTTCCCACTCCTGCCAAAACAAAAAAAAAAAAAAAAAAAAAAAAAAAAAACATATACATAATAATAATAAAATGCTTATCGAATAAGAGGCAAGATATCTTTACGAGTACGTCCCTTGAGGTAGTCAGCGAATTCCTTCTTGTAGTTACGGTGTTCGCCAATGGCCCACTTTTTCCCAACTTTTTTCGGATCAGCTTGAAGTCTAAACAGATGCGGCTGAATACTAGTATTTTACACAGATCGACTCCCATCAGACCTCCGCAACCCAGTTATTGGGCAATGCCGATATCCTAAAGCTAGACCGGTTCTCAGATCTTCGGGCTTCTCCGAGACCCGTAATGATTCTCATAGGTATTCGTTTGACATCCGATATCGACGGCTTAACGTGCTCTCCGAAGCACGGAGGGGTCTTGATGTGTAACAAATTGTTTCCCATCCATGGACTGACCGCGGCAAGCGCAGCTTAACCTTGCAAATCATATGATCTGCGCGGTTGTTATGTAGCCACGAGCCCCACCTATTATTATATGATTCTATTGTAAAATACCTATACACCGCAAATTAACACTTTTCCAAAGTAATGCGCTAGTAAATTACTTGTAAAGGCTTTTCGATCGCTTGACAAAGTGGGAAGATGATAGATCCTTGATTCACAACCAACATTTCCGTAATAGTGACTTTAATTGCTCTAGCTTAGGGCGGGCGAATAAAAAGTAGCGATCTTAAATCGTAGTTGGCGTAAATCACAGCGGTTTTTGTTGTTGGACAGAGACAAGACCATTCGTCATTTAAATGATTAAAACGAAGAGTTATGTAACCTAATGACTGCTAAATAGGTTGGAAGAAAAGTTTTTCGGTGCAGCCATAAAATCTGGATCGATTTTTCTAAAATTCCAAATGCAAATCCAAAAGCCAAATTACTTAAACTAAAATTTCGTAACTTTACAAGCGCACTTCGCGCTGCTCTAAGATTTTGTGACGCACTTGTAGTTTTTGAAAACCCTTCTATTTTTAAAACATTTTCTTAACTAAACTAAAACTAACGATTTCTAATGCGTGCTTTGCTCACGTTACCAGGATCTTATGGATCCCAAGGAGTTTACCCTACGTGTGAGAAGGGCGAAAACTAGCGAAAATTCGTGTTGCTGAAAATCCTCGTATTTTCAAGCGTATTTTTGGATTTTAATTAAAACCAACCCTTCCTTTAACTGCCTGAGCCTTCCAGATCAAACTACAAGGACCAAAGCGATATAAAGGAGGTATCGTTTTAAAAAGGGCGTGGATCAGCAACACTGCTTTATAAACCCTTCTAATTTTGAAAGAGATTGCTTTTATTCCTCCTATTTTCAAGAAGTTTAATAATTAAAACTTACACTTCCTAATGACTGCCTTATCCCTCAAGCTCACGCTACCAGGACCACAGCGATCCAAAGGAGGTATCGTGTGAGAAAGGGCGTAAATCAGCGGGCGCATTCCACTCGAGGTGTGAGGCCGCCCGATCTCCCGATAGCGCGAGCTAATTTATACGTTTTACGCGGCGACAACGCGCCTGAACCGACGGCTGAATACAGGCTGCGTGAATTTGAAATATTTTATTTTAAATGTTAATTTGATTCAAGGATTTCGGAGAAGATGTAAAATTAAGGTTAATACACACATCAAAAGTGTCTAGGGATCAAGCATTTTTATGCGGATTTCTTGAGATTGAGATGTGGCTTTGTAATAAATTTATGATTTTATAAATTTATATGGATCCTTTTTGGTGCATTTCATAATTTGAATCAGGAACTGTGAATCAAATTCGAGTAAAAGACGAAAATCAGCTGTCAATATTTTCCCTATAAAAACATACAACGCATTGAAGACATTATTAGTGCTACTGTTTCCCTACTACTGATTAAAACCAACGTTATTATGGAGCGGCGACGTCATTTAAGCAGGGAAGAAATGCTCAGAGCCGTGGGAATGATAGAAGCTGGTTCCCGGCAACGTACTGTGGCTTTAGCTCTCAATACAAGTCAGAGTGTTATCAGTCGACTTTGGACACGTTACCGAAGCACTGGTACCGTGGCTGAGCGCCATGGAGGACGGTATCGCTGCACCACACGGAGACAAGACCGATACATTCAAATCTTAACTCGAAGAGCTCCAACAATAACCGCCATGATGTTAGCCGTGAGGCTTCATCACTCTTCAGGGAACTTAATTAGCGACCAAACAGTCAGAAACCGCTTGCATGAAGTGAACCTTCATTCCCGAAGACCGCTACGGGTACCACCTATAGCAATGCACAATCGTAGGATTCGATATCAATGGGCTCTTGGACACAGAAATTGGGCAGAAGAACAATGGCGTTTCGTGTGCTTTTCTGATGAGTCTCGTTTTGGTATGAGACCGGATACAAGACGTATACGACACTGGAGAACCCCTGGACGCCAACAGCGATTAAAATCCTGCCAGGAAGTCCATCCTTATAGTGGTGGAACCATCATGGTATGGGCGGGTATTTGGATCGGCGGAAGAACTGAGTTGATTTGGATCAGAGGCAACCTCAACGCTCAAATTTATGCTGAGACGATTGTATCAGACGTCATCGTTCCTCTACAAGCGCAAATCGGTCCCTTATTTCAGTTAATGCATGATAATGCACGACCGCACACCGCAAGAGTTGTAAGACAGACTCTCGCCGCAGCTAACATCAATGTCCTGCCCTGGCCTGCTCAGTCGCCAGACTTGAACCCGATTGAGCATGCATGGGATATGCTACAGAGAAGAGCTCTGCCGAATATGGAGGGTATCCAGTCGCAAGAAGACCTTTTTTTGTTGTTGCAACGAACATGGGCGGCCATTCCACAGCGTGATTTGGATGAACTCATTTTGAGTATGCCAAACCGATGTTCTTGTGTTGTTAGTGTTCGCGGTAGAAACACGGATTATTAATTGTTTAAGTTACCCAATAACATTTTAAAGAAAACTGTTATTTCAGTCTTTTTTTCGAACTTTTGTGTTAGTGGTTCAAATGTCAAAAATCCCTTTATTAGGAAAATGGCAAATTTCTTTATTAATGCAAAGGTGACTTGGTTTATCGTTACTGTGACAAACGAAAACACTTTATTTGATGAATCCTTAAAGAAAATTTTAATTAATATCAATCAGGAGAAAAGTTATTGCAAAAATATATGTTGATCCCTAGACACTTTTGATGTGTGTATTTCTTATAAAACGTTTTCATTAATTTAATTTGTGTTCTGAGTTTATTCTGTAATGTTTTGTTTTTGATTTTATTTTTAAGGATTTTATAGTTTCTGAGTCATTAGGGCCGAATTCTCATAAAAGAAATCTTGATCAATCGCAACCGAACCAAGGCCGAACTGTTCATTCAGACAGTTTTCAGTTTCAAAATCTGTCAAATTGTTTGATACAAAAAACTAAACCAATCATTTTGACAGTTTTCGTAAACAAAAACTGACTGAGACGGTTCGTTTATGTTTGGCAACAATTTTGTTAGTAGATTGGCGCTTAGTGCTGCCTGTTTTCAGTTGAACTGAACGTGCCTGAATATCATGTACTTTACTTTGGGCAACTGCAATAAAAAAAATACTATTAACAAGAGATACTCGATGTCGTCGTAATTTTAGATACTTATGTTTTGTTTTCATTGATTCTAATGATAAATTAATTATTATAATAATACTAGACATACTATAAGGTGCAGCCAATAACATTAGTCATCAATCAAATCAGTAGGCACGATAAGATCGTGTTTGAGATTGTGAGTAACATTAACGTTATTTATGCTAATTCTTATTTATGCGTTAACCTATGTACTCTATAAACTACCTGATAGTAGTTAACTTTATATCTAACTATACCTAGTCAACTGTGTTCTTGATAAAGGCACTGGCAAATGCCTTTATCACTCCAGCAGAGCAAGGATTAAAAAATAAATAAAAAAAGTTATTAGATGCTATCTTATTCAAAATCTGTTATTGTCTATGTCCAACAAACAAAACTACACGTAAAAATTACGTCGTGGAACAAAAAAATGAAATATTCCAATTTTTAAAATAAGAACACGCTATATTCTAAACAAGCATCAGGACAAAACGCTTCTTTATTTAAACGTAATTCGTTTATTGTTTTATCTCACTGCGTATTTACGATCGGGGACCCATCGTCTCGCTCCCGCATCGTAACGTATAAATTATAAAATTTATCGACCGACAATTTTATGTTTTATCTCTGATAATAACATGTGATATTGGCGATTATTAATAAGATCTGTAAGTTTTTTGACTTGTCGCGTGAAGTGTCAATTTTAATAGTGATTTGTTTTATGTTAAGAAGCGTACCGTTCATTGTTTGGGATAGTCATTTGTTTTGTATTCGAATCTAAAAGGGAAAATGTTTGACATATTATAATTAATTAAAAAGGGAACATTATTGAATTGATTCTTGGTTTTTGAATTTAGAATGAGATTGGGGTTGCGTTCGGAATTTAAGAAATTGAGTTTTGTTACCTGCCTATATTCTTGCAGTTTTAATAAACTGTAGTTTTACCAAGACAATTTATTCTTCTAATTAGCATCAATGAATACCATAATCATAATTTACCTTTACCATATTTTATCTCGGATGGAATAAGTACGGTATGTCGTGGTCGTGATCAACCTAACCAAAGATATGATTTGATTTTGATTACTAAGTTATTTTTGAGTAAGTAATACGTATGCTTTTAATCTATAAACGAAGGATTGATCTAATATTTATAAAAAAACTGCTATTTGTAAAATCCGTTTTCCTCAAATTATTCTATAAAAAAAATCCACGTAATTCTGTCGGTTTCCTCAAATTCTGCCAAAAATTCCACGTATTTCTGGCGCTCTCCCAAAGTAAGCCTGTTTTCGATTACATAAACAAAATGGAGTTAAGCCCAATCGATTTAAGCGCGGGAACTTACAAGTTGTATCGAGAAAGACATCTCGGTCGATAAATCGCGCCGTGTTCGGCTATCAAGTTGGACAAATTTGTTTTTATTGCTGTTATCTCTGGGTGGCTTTATGTTCTCGTTGTCTTTGCCTTCTATTTGTTTCTTTGTTATAGTATTTTATGTGAGGTGCGTGCGATAGGTTAAAAAAATTGTCCATTGAATTAAATTAATATCTCTATTATTTTTCTTGTGATTTGTTTGGGCTTTTTATTGTATAATAGGTGGTTCAATGTACGTAGGTTATTTCGGTGACCGGTCACAGTTGGTGATGAGTTATAGCTGTATTTAAACTTCTTGTTTTTACTAATTGGTGTTTGGATGTTGCCAGAACGTTCCGTCAAAAAATTGTCTCCACCACACCTTTATAAAATTTTCCATCCTTTCATACGCTTCTGATTACGTAAGTACCTACAAAATTGTCCAAGTTCTACCGCGAAATCATTCAGCAAAACCGTAGTCTAATCATGCGCGCAATTAGGTATTGTTACGCGCTAATCTCCATTGCATACCAAAATTAAACGATCAACCATCATGTAAGCCAATACCGCTACGAAGTTATGATGCCCTGGTATCAGGTGGCTAACGATCCTCTGTCCCGTAGGTACACGCCAATGCGTTACGACTTTTTAATGGTCACCATGAATGGGTAACATGAGATCTGACGCCTCACCATGCCTTACCACTTGGAAAACATAAACAGTTTTGTACAATGAGAACAATAAAATTTGGTTTTAGTTACGCTGGACAGATAACGCTTTCTTGTTAATTAATCATGGCGGTTTGTGCTATAAAGTTCCTGTTGTCACATGGGTTGTTTTAAGGTCAAGTTTGGACACAGATTAAATACTTATAGAAAAAAGTCTCTACGGCAAAATATTTTAGGACAATTTTAGTTGCCTTCAAATTCTTCCAAACTGTAACGTAAACTTTCAATTTCAGTAATTTCTTTCTTGCCTTCAATTTTATCAATTAATAACGTGATTTGAACACTTTTTATTTCGATTGCTCGTAGTTTTAATAACAAACAAAACACACAACAGAAATTTAGTATACATTTCTATTCTAAGAGTGCAATTATTAAGAATTTTAGAGGATCATGCAAGCGTTATTTTAGGCCATACGTGCAAATAAAGTTAGAAAGCTAAGCTAAAACTATAGAAAAAATAATAATATCTGTGCAGTGCATGTGTGCGAATGGATAAAGTGCATTTCGTGACATATAATATTTTTCAAATCGTACGAACCTGGTACTAACTAATTGAGTTTGAAAATCTCTATAAATTAAACTCAATTTTCTACAATAAATATTAATTACAGTGAGGATTTCCAAATTATAATATTTTTTCATTAAAAAGTTTTTTTTTTGTATTTCTAATGCTCATAGGCATAGACTCCCAGGCGATTATCTAGACCTCAGGTCAAAGTGGCGCCATCTATTATTCGAAAATGGAAATCCTCACAGCTCGTACGTTTGTTTATCAGAATGCATCTGACCTTTGGCTCGGCGTGGTCCAAGCTGCAGCGCGGGGAGGCACCCCCTCCGAGGTAGCTACACGGCATCAGGGTCACCATTCTCTACCCTCGCGGTAATGTCACACACAATGTCACTTTGACAGTTCTTTTGACGGGAAATAGTTTTTGTGCTGTCATTTTGCGCTTATTGTTTCGTTTTTGAACGGTACACTGTGTCTTTGGTTGGTTGTATGTTTTTGTTTAGTTTTTCACAATCCATAGCTTGGATAACCTAGAGATAAAAATGAGTTTTAAGATACTAAAAGAACTGTTTACTCCAATCTTGAGTTACATAATTGAAATGGTACTAAATTACCTAACGAGGTAAAGGCACTTCGAATTGTCTTTTAACACATGACTTCAATAAAAACGTGAGTTCCCATCATTCTTTCTCAAGGCCATACGCCAAAAAGTCAAACCAATTATAACGCTTCGTCGGTGGCTAGTTATCGAAAGCCACTTAGTCATCGCCCTACGGTGGTCGAAATAAAAATATATTTAAAACAAAAAAAAAATACACGCATGCCGGACGGACCACCCACGAAGTTATGTCAAACGCTGAACGGCCATGTTCATCAAGTTGTCAAATTGAATTTGACATAATTGTGAACGAACCTTTTTTGTAGAACCTCATCTGTATTCGTTGATAATCTGTGGCTTCTGTTCATGTGAATAGATACTGTACAGTACCTACAATACTTTTTTGTTCTATACGGAGTAGGTAGGTATTTTATTCGGTTAGCTGTGTCTAACTAGCTTTTTGCAATACAGTTAATGTTAATTCCATTAAAGTATCCATTGACGGTCAATGAAATTCTTGGAATAGGGCTCTTACTCTTATGATAATGATGAATGATTGTTGATAGATTACTAATAAATTTTATGGGACACTTCGATATCCTACGGAGCGATAGATCAGAGGAATGGTTAAATGTGTTGAATTATTGTTAGAATTAATTTTACCAATCTCGGATGATTTTTATTATACCTATTTATTTGAGGGCCGATTTTTCAATCTTTAGATAAGTTTTATCTAAGGAATAATTAGAAATTTTGACATAATTTCTATACAAAAGCTGTCAAAACGTCAAACTTGTATATTAGATAAAATTTATTTAACGATTGAAAAATCAGTTCTAAGTTACACGTTTTGACAGAATTTCTAAACTTTAAAAACGTCAAAATTCCTCATACAAATTACGTAACTCGGCATTGGTTTTTATCAATTATTGTATAGATAATCTAATGATCATGATACTGTGAACAAAACTTGATAATCCTTGTTAAATCCTATCCAATACAAATTATGTAAGATTCTCACCGATTTATCAAATAGTTACATTGTCAAATCAGAATTTGACTATCGCTTGCGTTAACAATGAAGGATAAAGATCTAGAAGAAACATGTTTAACGGAGAGAGCTCAAAAATGTTCTCGATGGTGTGCGTAGTCCACCCATAAGCACCAGGGGGCCTACTCCCTAAGTCCGTCAACGAAGTTAGTCGTCCGTCCGAAAGTAGCCCGAAACGTAGGAGTGAACAAAACAAGTATCAAGTTCAACTTTTAGGACGGGCAAAAACACATCGGTAGTAGGGACAATTACTGTCAAATCGTGTTGTCATTCATTCTTAGTTCGGGCCCCGAAATAATCGTATGTCCGTAGGTGATAGGGAGTAGGAAACGCTCGAAACTAAGGCCGAAACTACAGACTTCGTGCTTAGGGAGTAGACCCCCAGGCCAAGATGGTGGACTACGGTCTAAACCCTTCTCATTCTGAGAAGAGGCCCATGCCCAGCAGTGGTACAGTGTTGGGCTGATTATGGTTTTATAATAAAGTCATATCTTTAACGTCAAATGCCATCATTGCATTATTTGAAATATGTTTATTTAATTAGAGATCATAGTATTCAGCAACGGTGTTCAATACTCATAATTAAGTAAATCATTTCAGTTCGTAGATGAAGGTGCTACGAATTTTAAAAAAACTAGCCTAAATTACCCAACTGTAATCTAAATCAAAATTGTATTTTATTTAAATCATAAAAATATTAAATCATTTTAAAAGATACTGGCCTAATCTAACCGTAAACAAACCGAAAAGACAGAGAATAAAAAAAAAGAATGAACCTTTTTTGAATTTACGTTCTATTCCACGCTACTAGATTTGGGATGGAACTTTTTTTGTATAATATTATTTAATATACAATATCTGTCCGTCCGTTTGCACTGGAGTAGAAAATAAGTGGTTTAACTTTCAAGTAGATATTACACCTTGGTTGCCAGGTAAAGTTTTTACAGAAGAAAATACTTTATAATAATTACTAGCGACCCGCCCCGGCTTCGCACGGGTGCATTCTCTACTGTATTTATTATACATATAAACCTTCCTCTTATATAAACCTTCCTCTTGAATCACTCTATCTATTAAAATAAAACCGCATCAAAATCCGTTGCGTAGTGTTATAGATCTAAGAATAATAGAGACAGACAGCGGGAAGCGACTTTGTTTTATACTACGTAGTGATTTACTTGCTCATATTTATGATTATTTACGGTTTACTCACGTGCATTTTTCGGATTTTTGGGTTACTTGCTCATAACAGTATCATTCTACAACGGAATTTGAATCTGAAGATTATAAAAATTAAACGACTTAGGTAGGTACTAAATAAATGAATCTATTTTCATACTAAGTACTTAAATACGAAAAGTCTAATTACCATTTCTACTAATAACTTCAACAAATTCTAATACTTCATTTTTACATCATTACGGCTAACTACCAATTTGTGTGTAAAGTTCTTATTTTCATCAAAAGCACTTAAACACATAAAGTTGAACAGTTTAAGCGCAGGCGAAGTCGCGGGCGGTCATTAGCGTAAAAATAAAATATTATGAGCCAAGTGTGTGTAACTACAGGGGGCTGAACAGTAGCGTAACCTCACTGCGTGAAACGAAACGCCAGGGTGGCCAACGTCATCATAAAATATAGACTGAATACTGGGATTTGAAATTGGAATTTGAAAAGCTTCTGTTTTTATTTTTCGGCGGTAATTAACTATGGTAAGTCTTTGGATAGTGAGTTTAGTAGGTACGTATTGAGTTTAAAATATCTAACTGAATTCCTATTCTTAGATTCTACCTGTATTGCCCCGTTCCTATGACTGAAAACAAATCGTTTTGCTTACCAATAGTTGCATTTTTTATTGCCAAACCACCTGACCCGACAGCTGTCCTGTCCTACAAAAATCCCATAGAAAAAAGAACTTTCAGTTTGTCCCGAATATGCCAATTTTCCAGCCAATTTATAAAATTTTTCTTTCCATAAAAACCTAATTCGGAATAACGAACATTTAAAAAAAAACAAATCTGTCCACCCGTTCTTAAGTGATGTGCACAACGAATAATCGTAATCAAAAGTAAATCGTAATAATGCGAAAACAAATAATCATAGATAAATCATTTCGTAATCAAATTTCATCCGTCATCATAGCTGTAAGCTGATTTGGATCTAAATAAAGCTAGAGACTAACTGATCCCACGTATGCAACGTATGCGATGCATTATGACATCTGGGCAACTGACAATACAAACATTTTTTTTGAGAATAAATGATTTAGAAACACTCTTGTCATATGCAACGCAACGTGTAACTAGTCTGATTCTTAGTGATGTACTTTCATAGAAAATGTTTGCATTGTCAGTTGCCTAGATGTTATAATGCATCGCATACGTTGCATACTTGGGATCAGTTTGTCTCCAGCTTTAATATGGTGCAACAGAGAACTAAGGGCTCTTACACACCACGTTTTTTTCGGGCGCTGTCGACGCGTGTCGCACGCAACCATAACGCGCTGCAAACGCGACTCACACGTTCATAAAATTGTAGTATGCAGACTACGATTTTTTCGCGAGCTGTCGACGCGCTCGTAGCGCGGAGTTACATCGATACAGACGCGCTGGCACAGCGCGTCTCTTTAGCTGCAAACACACACGTACAACGCGTTTTAATCGGTTACTTGCCGACATGCGCGTCTGTATCGCGATACACGCTCCTTCGCGCGCGTGCTACACGCGTTTTATTTTGCAAGGAGAGTTGCTCACGCGCTTCTGTAGCGCGTTTCTTGTGAGTTTGCAGCGATGCAATCGCAAGTAATCTGCCTATTTCAAGTTTAGCAGCGCCGACAACACGCGATAGCGAAGCGCGCGTCGACGGCGCCTGAAAAAAACGTGGTGTGTAAGAGCTCTAACATGAAATGTACTGGATTTGACAGGTTTTTCTATTCTTTGCTTTATTATTATTGGTAAAGATACAAGTCTTAATTTTAACCAATAACGCTTGGTGTATCATTAAGACTCCTAGAAATGTTTAAAGGTTTTGCACATTTTGCTATTTTAATAGAGGTTCAGTTAGCCCGCAAAATATTGTATAAAATATCGATACCTATTAATTACTATGAATGAAGTTATAAATGTTAGTCTATAGTCGACAGGGCGAATGGGAGAGATCATCTCTATCGAAGAGCTAATTGAATTACTGATGTATGAATTTTGGTCGATATTCGAAGACAGGCTAATTGCTAAGCATTTTGTAAATAGTTTTATCTTTGTCATCTAAATGACCAAAGTACCTATTAAAGCCTCATTCATTGAAACAGGAAATCGACAACCAATTTCCATTCCAATATTTGTGTGATCGACAATTTCTATTCCAATATTAATGTCATCGATTTAATCGATTACTAAATACATTTTAACGGCCCAAACAGAATGTAATATCCTAAATTTTATGGACACCATGGCCAGCCCACTGCCATGGCCTTTGCCTCCTCACGACAGGGGGTAAACGCTTCTACGGAAACGTCAAACTGCTTTTCCTTCACTTACCATCTTATACTATGCAGCTTATACAATCTTAACTTCATGAATTAGAGTTGAAATTCCACTGAACCACCTGCTTTATTAATTTTGCTTAAATATTTGAATTTGGTAAACGGAATACAGAGCGAAATTCCTTATTCAAACGCAATAAAGTCAAAATTCGAATAAAAACTGCTTATACAGCGGTAAAATAGGATTTGTTTTAAGCAATTATAAGGATTTAAATATGGAAGAGAATACAGAATTTTATTGGCAATTAAAATAGTTTTTATTATTGACATTATGACCTAAGAAGAGGTTAATTGGAGGTATAGACAATTCCTTCGCGCTATAACCCGCGTGGGGTAGGGGAACCGGTAGCTGGAATCATAAATCAAAATTGAATAATACTTATACTAGAAATATTGTATGTAGCGGTACTGTCATCAACGTACAGATGAATGTTGCCCATACACCCGACATAATCCCTCTGAACATACATTAGTTAATAGTAACAGATGATGAAGCTACTAGGGAACGTAGTCAATCTAGTTTTAAATACATCAGGCAAGGAAAAAAATAATATTATAAAAGTGTTTTAAGAATCAGTATTAGATGAAGTACATAATATTATACCTTTAATAAAAAAGGTAAAGACCTAGAAAAAGTCGCCCTACATCCATCCTGATAGGTATTAGGTACTGACCATTTTCGGAGGCAGTTAAAATATAGGTATTTGTTTATGAAGAAGACGGTTCTAATTTCAATACTGTTTGTGTTCGATACGTTCAAATTAGGAACGCTATGCCAATCTCGGACGCAGTTCAAATTAGGAACACAAGTAATTCGACAACAATCGGAAAATTGTCTATTCGAATATTCAAATTGATATACAACTTTAAAAACTTTATGAATATTCATTTATCGAATAAAACGGGCAAGAACACACTGACGGTCGTGCTCTGTCAGACGAAGCACTCGAATCGATTATGTGATGGTGTTTACGATCGAATTAAAATCAATTGCTTGTATCGCAACCACGGAATGAAGTCCCGTTTAGGCAGATTTAGTGAGATTAGAATCGATTTGCTCTAATCGAAAATCGGCTGATTAAATCTTTTATTAAACAATGGAGGTTTAAATTATTTTTGTATGTTCTGTGGGCATTTCTATTCGACTCTGTAAGAAATCAAGGAATAACAAGGAATTTGTATGATGGATATATCCAACGCCAAGATAATTTTAAATAAATTCTAATCTTTAGAAGAATAAGTCTTGATAGTTTGTCAGGAATCTACAGTCAATGAAAAAGATAATAGTACATATTTTTGTGTAAACAGGTACTTAAAATAAGCAATAACTTAGTCTTAACATCAGGCAAAACTATTCCAAGCCTAGCCAGAGTATAAATATTTAAAGTCAACAATATAAATAATAACCCTTACATATTTTAATTCCAATAATACAAACTACAGTTTGCTATCTTTTAAAACGACGTTTTTATTCCAAAACAGTCGTTATTGTTGTTCGTAGTATGTAAACAAATATTATAACAAACACACTATATGACATCTAACCGAGGCCTAAAGAACGGGTCGCCAACCGGTCTCACACGATAACATCGAGAACTCGAATATTAGGCATAAATTAATCGATTATAATCGGCTACATCGAGAAAAAGGATTTTTAGTAATTTGGAATAACGATAATGTCCAGGGAAGGTAAAACTAATATGCGAAGATATGCAATGTATTTTGATGCTTTGATCGCTGTACTCAGTGATAGTTTTATGGAATTAACTCTGGACAGTGAACCTTTTAATTAAGGGTTATACCTAACGTGACCATTATTTTTTTTTCCCTCAGAGCGGGACGCCTGCAATAATTTTCTTTATAAGAATAAAAAACATATTTAACGCAAATTTACAAAAAAGAAATGGATCTATTTTTGTGTAGTCTTGTCGGCTGGTCCGAAATTTTACGGAAGCGCAATTTGCTTTAAAATAATTATTAGCTTTAGTTTATACAATGAATGTGTGTAAGTGATAATGTTGGCATGACTTGTTGTTGTTACTTGGTTGGCAAAATGTTTTCAGATGCAATTAATAAATCCGCGCCCGTTTTATATTGGATTCAGTTCCACGGATTGCCTTTTTTTCAAAGCGGGACATTTACGTGTTTTTGGGGACAGCGGGACACAGGTCAAAAGCGGGACTGTCCCGGTCAAAACGAGACGTATGGTCACGTTATATATACCTAAAATTCTAGGTTGATTAAATTAACGACAAGGCTTCGTTATATGTCAGAAGAAATAGAAAGATATTCAGGGTGCATTAAACTTCCCCTTATTACAAACGATGGTTTAAGAAAAAGCCTGGTTTTAAAATAGCCCCGTCTCTTTTTGTTATATTATGTTAGAAAGTGATGGCTATATTTTAAATCTGGGTTTATCTTAGTCTCGGTTTAAACCACCTTTTGTAATAAGGGGAAGAGTCGAGAGTCGATGAGCTCCCTAAAACAAGGTTGAGCTACACGATGGCTGATGCATGCGTACCGTCAGTTAGGACAGGTCAACTCAAACCTGCTATGGTTCTTCCCTCAAAAGGCCATTCCAGACGTTGCCATACATTGTTAAACTTATACATAGATCTTATACATATATATAGATCACGCGGTTTGAAGGAATTACACGAATTCGTTAACAGCCTGTATAATAAAAAGAAAAGTCCTGACTAACTGACTGACTCATCAACGCCCAGCCCAAACCCTTGTACCTAGAAAGCTGAAATTTTGCACAGATGTTCCCTTTATAATGTAGACAAGGATTAAGGAAGGATTTTTCGAAACTCAACCCCTAAAGGATTTAAATAGGGGATGAAACTTTGTATCGCGAAATTCGTCACTTAGCGGGTTCAAAATTTCACGCAAGCGAAGCTGCGGACAAAAGCTAGTTTCAAATATTACAGAGCATTTTTTATTCGTTGAGCGTTTTTTATTTGAATGCCTCCTAGTCTATCTAGTGGTCAAGTGCGACCACTAAACTGCTAAGCGTGAGGTTCTGGGTACGATCCCCAAGTCGGGAGTGTTATTGAGTTTTTCCGTGTGGAATTTCTCAGTAGCAGCCCTCGAAGTCTGGATTTGTGCCCGGTTGATGGCAATAGGCTCGCCCCCTATTGCATAGCAGTGGCGAAGGCTCCATAAAACTCGATTCCTATCGGCTTCCCTTTCGAAATATGGCAAATACTAGTATCTATTATTTTCAATTATCATTTAAACAAATAATTGGTCCGGCTTCCCTTTTAAGAAAATTCACCCTTCGCCACTGTTGCATAGGACTTAAAGATAACGGCGAAATGAGGGTGTGTTACTACACACCACTGCCCAACCCTTTGGGGTATACACTACAACTTGTAGGTTCCAATTTTCATGGTATATTGCCATCAACCGGGCACAAATCCAGATTCCGGGCTGCTGCTGAGTAATTCCACACTGGAAAATCCAATAACACTGCCTGACCTGGGAATCGAACCCAGGACTTTACGCTCAGCAGCCGCGCTTGCGTCTGTCCACCAACGAGACAGTCGAAAGTTTTTTACATCTCTATTAGGGGAAGGGAGGGCAAGATGAATATAGCGGGCAACATGAATCATTCTTATAATTTGCTCTATCGAATCAGTGTATACACGTCCATAGCGCAAGTAGACGCGCGGTGAGGCGGGGGCTCGCAAACCAGTACGAACCGGACTGCCAGCGCGTGAGTACGCACGTCAGCGACAAAAAACAATACGAACTCTCGACACTAAAATATTTGACTACGGTAAGTTTTGAGATTTCTAACGGAATTAATCATCTATGTAATGTATTTTCATTGTTTTAGTTAGTTTATTTATTGTAAATTAATGTATTTTTAAAGTTTTTTTCAACAGTATTCTCATTACATTTTTAGGTTATGTTTCATTCGTAAAGTAGCCTGGCGGGCAAAATGAATATAGGCATATTCGGGCAAGGAAAATTTGGGCAAGGAGAATCTATTATCATCCACAAACTATCAGACACCTTCCACATCAAGAATGAAACAAAAAAAATCGGTGCAGGGTGCTGCCAAAACTGTGTGTGATTATTATTGCACAGTATGCAAGGAACAATTTGTACATCCTCCAGCTGAAGACTGGATACAATGCTCCCAGTGTAAGGACTGGACTCACGAAGCCTGTTCAGCTTATCTTGGAAGAGGAACATACTTTTGTGATGACTGTCAAGATAATTGAGCATTGTCTCATCTTGAATCATCTTGCCCGATCGCTAGAACCATCTTACCCGATAGTATAGGGCAAGATGAATCAAACCTTATATTTCATATATTGATCTCTTGTAACAATTGTGATAAAAATTAGAGTCATTTCTTTGATTATTATGAAAGTTTAATTATAGTTGATTTTGAGAAATTAAAGGTTACTTAGTATTCTATTAAGATTTTTTTTTTATTAATTATTCAAGTTAAGTGAACCATCTTGCCCGCTCTTCCCCTAATATTAATAGACTAGCTGTACCCAGCATGCGTTGCAATGCTCTTTTTCCTACCTACTGCCTACCTACTACCTACCTACTACCTACCTACTACCTACCTACTACCTACCTACTACCTACCTACTACCTACCTACTACCTACCTACTACCTACCTACTACCTACCTACTACCTACCTACTACCTACCTACTACCTACCTACTACCTACCTACTACCTACCTACTACCTACCTACTACCTACCTACTACCTACCTACTACCTACCTACTACCTACCTACTACCTACCTACTACCTACCTACTACCTACCTACTACCTACCTACTACCTACCTACTACCTACCTACTACCTACCTACTACCTACCTACTACCTACCTACTACCTACCTACTACCTACCTACTACCTACCTACTACCTACCTACTACCTACCTACTACCTACCTACTACCTACCTACTACCTACCTACTACCTACCTACTACCTACCTACTACCTACCTACTACCTACCTACTACCTACCTACTACCTACCTACTACCTACCTACTACCTACCTACTACCTACCTACTACCTACCTACTACCTACCTACTACCTACCTACTACCTACCTACTCCCTACCTACTCCCTACCTACTACCTACCTACTACCTACCTACTACCTACCTACTACCTACCTACTACCTACCTACTACCTACCTACTACCTACCTACTACCTACCTACTACCTACCTACTACCTACCTACTACCTACCTACTACCTACCTACTACCTACCTACTACCTACCTACTACCTACCTACTACCTACCTACTACCTACCTACTACCTACCTACTACCTACCTACTACCTACCTACTACCTACCTACTACCTACCTACTACCTACCTACTACCTACCTACTACCTACCTACTACCTACCTACTACCTACCTACTACCTACCTACTACCTACCTACTACCTACCTACTACCTACCTACTACCTACCTACTACCTACCTACTACCTACCTACTACCTACCTACTACCTACCTACTACCTACCTACTACCTACCTACTACCTACCTACTACCTACCTACTACCTACCTACTACCTACCTACTACCTACCTACTACCTACCTACTACCTACCTACTACCTACCTACTACCTACCTACTACCTACCTACTACCTACCTACTACCTACCTACTACCTACCTACTCCCTACCTACTCCCTACCTACTCCCTACCTACTACCTACCTACTACCTACCTACTACCTACCTACTACCTACCTACTACCTACCTACTACCTACCTACTACCTACCTACTACCTACCTACTACCTACCTACTACCTACCTACTACCTACCTACTACCTACCTACTACCTACCTACTACCTACCTACTCCCTACCTACTACCTACCTACTCCCTACCTACTACCTACCTACTACCTACCTACTACCTACCTACTACCTACCTACTACCTACCTACTACCTACCTACTACCTACCTACTACCTACCTACTACCTACTACCTAAACAGATTAAGAATATGGATATACTGATATAATTTTTTTTTTTTTAAATATCAAAATTTTCTTTCATAAGAACCTTCTCCTGTCAATTACGAACAAAACAAAAAAAAATTAGCGAAATCGGTCCAGGCGTTGTTGAGTTATGCGCTTACCAACACATTTTGCGATTCATTTTTATATATAAGAAGATTCACTAGAGAATGGGCAGCAGCGTTCTCTGAGTACATTAACAACCATACTGCGATCGCAAACCCGCCTGCCAAGCGTGGCGATTATGGCAAACCCCCCTTTTTTGGGGGAGGCCTATGTCCAGCAGTGGACGTCTTTCGGCTGAATGATGATGATGATGATTAATATTAATAAAAAGATGGTGACCCATCAAAAAGGACGAGGAACCATTACTGAAATATTATTAAATCAACCAACAAAACGGGACTCGAGCTTCCTTAATTAAAAATAAAACAATGACCGTTAATCAAAATTAACAACGAAAAACTTAATTACCCTTTCTGAACGCTACACTCATTTCATCAGTGTTGCCAATGATCATTATTTAACAAAGAATATGATTATTGGCAACATTGCTTTCAGAAAAAAATGGAGTTGACAAAATTAATTTACATATTATAATTTTGGAGGTAAAATGGCAATTGAACCGAATAAAGATACGGCTCGTTATTTTTTATTTCAAAAACTTCAAGTTTTTGCTACTGATAACCATTCGTTATTGGTATTATGCGTTTTGTTGAGTAAAGGGACGTTGATTTAATTATTGAAAGCTGGTCAAAGCAGAACGTATATTATGAAAATCGGTAACTAATTATATCGAAAAGTCACATAAGTAAACATCATATCTTTTACTGTTTTATTTATTTTCTTGAATAAATTGAGTAACAAATATCACAAAAAAATTCGGTGTGTTATGTTTGCATAACTCGTCAAAATGTAGGGAACAGCAGATTTTTTTATCGCGATTTCCTGTTTGGTCCCATAGTAAAAGTTAGTCCCCCTTATTACAAACGATGCGATGGTCTAAGAAAAACCCTGGTTTTAGGATAGCCCCGTCTCTTTTTGTTGAATTATGTTAGAAAGTGATGGGTATATTTTAAATCTGGGTTTATCTTAGTCTCGGTTTAAACCAACTTTTGTAATAAGGGGGTGAGTTTAAGAGGTTGTGCGTTATTTAAGTTATACCTTATTAAAATCAAAGAGATTTCTAATAAGAGATCAGCAGGCAGGCAGGCCACCGAAAGACCCACCAATCAAAATGAGTTAAATTGTCATCAGCAATAACTTCAAATCAATTTTAACCAATGAAATTTTTTAGTACGCACGGCTGCAGTTCAAGCTATACATTTCCAGTATAAGCTGATCTCGCATTGTATAGGATTTCCTTACAATGAGAGGTCAGTGTAAACTGGAAATCTATAGCTTGATATGTAGCCGTGTGTAGTGTGTACCAGCGAAGGCGCCTGGGACTTAGCTTGATTAAAAATAAAAAAAACTTATATTTTTCATGCGGTATCGGTAATTTATCATATTATCTAAACCAGCTAATAAGGGATCAGTAAAAAATAAGAAAAAAAATGATAAAAAATAAAAATAAGAAAAAAAATAAGAAAAAAAATGCTTATTTTATTTTTATTGGTTGATCATTTCGATGCCACGCATAAATTAATGAAAGCACAGCGACACGGCTGGCGGGTACGACTAACGCGATTTCGCTCTTTGCAGACAGTTAACTCGGGGCTCTAAAATAACTCAGAAATAGAAAATCAACTTGTTTTTTTCAGTGGTTTTTCAGAAATACCCATTTAGGATTAATCTGTGTCACCTGTGATCACGCGGTTTGAAGGAATTACACGAATTCGTTTCGTCAGGGTGTCTGTATGATCCCCAGTTTCCTGCCCCATTGGCGCCATAACCCATAGTGTTTAAATAGGCTTGATATAAACAAACAAATTCGCGTAAGCACTAACTGCTACTAAGGATCCCTGAATAAGCACTTCGTAGCGCCATTGAGAGTATATTTCTTTCCGGTCGTAGGCATTCCTAGAAGACTGTTATTTTACACCCTGATAAGTTATCATAGCTCTTCTAACTCGGCAAAGGAACACTGCTTCAGCACCCTAAGTGTAGGTTCGATAAGAATAGAGAGATTATATAAATATGGAATCGGGTCTACTCGCGTAAAAAACTTTAAGAGGCACAAATTACCTTTTATCCCGACGTTTCGGCCGAATTACAATGTAATTCGAATGAATTACGGTCACTTCTGGTCACGCGCCTCTTCTCAGAATGAGAAGGGTGTAATCCTTGGTCCACCACGCTAGTCAGGTGCGGGTTGGCGGACTACAAATACTATCGAGAACTTTATGAAGTCCTCTGATGTGTGCAGGTTTCCTCACGATGTTGTCCTTCACCGTTATGCTGGGGTTACATTAGCGGGCTACGGCGAATATTCGTGTTAACGCGATGAGTGTGACCGGGTAGATCGTTGCAACGCATAGTATTCGGGCGAAGACGATGTACTATCGGGGCACTGTCGCTAAACTGGCGCGCATCAAAGGGATTTGTCGCGACAATATTCGCTTAGGTGGCTACACCTTCGTCACTTCAGTGTCATCCAGACTTTGTAGCGGGACGGATGTGCTTGTGTGTGAATCTTCGCCCGCTAATGTAGCCCCAGCATTAATGCAAGTGATAATCAAATTCTGATCCGTACATGAATTCGAATAGTCAGAGGTGCGGACTGGGTTCGAGATGTATGCTTCTGCATAAATTCCCTAATTTTATATTAGCTGCCATGCTTGGAGGAGTGGTTTCATAATTGCAGTACCGTAGAACGGGGTTACTTTGATAATTTTTTTGAGCTTCATGTGTATGTATCTTATTTATTTCCACTTTTAGCTGCTACAGAAATATTTCATATAGACTGAATCAACTGAGATATATAAAATCACATAGACTAGATAAAAAGAAAACTACAGAGCACGGTTTTCGATAAAAAGGAGAAACCTTATCAAAGTCGGACTGTAGACTTTTACTTTGATAATTCCTGTTTTATCATTCAGCGTCAAAGTAGACCCCAATCAGGACTCCAATTTTGTACATAATAAGGGGTGTGATTTAGTATTTTTTATCTTCGCCATCTAACTTCGCAGACACCTCTATATTGTATGGTAAAATAGGAAAACGTTCAATGTTGCCTATACAGTTAAGTTAAAATGCATAAGTTTTACAGAGATATATGACCAAATGCAATATTTTTAGTAACTATCAATGTCGCCCCTTGATATCAAAGTAACCCTAATCGCTGGTACCTTTATTGCAATATGACGTTTAACACGTTCACAGGAAGTGCAGACCTTCCTCCTGGAGCCCAATTCTACTAACAGAAACTTTTATCAATTGCAACTGAATCGTTTATTCAGACAGTTTTCGTTTACAAAAACTATCAAATTGTTTGACAACAAAAACAAAACCAAACATTTTGACAGTTTTCGTAAACGAAAACTGTCTGAATGAGCGATTCAATTGCCATTGATAAAAGTTTCTGTTAGTAGAATTGGCCCCCTGGTATAGCATTTTAATAGGGTTGTCATCTATTAGAAGTAGGTATAAATGCTAAGTGTTGTTCTATGTTAGGAGATGTGGTTTCCGCACTTAGTCCTTTAAGTGGACCATTGTACGTGGGCCATGGCGGCCATCATTCCAACCAGCCCACCTCCTTCCAGAAGCAGATTAGGGCTCCCAGTCCGCTCAGAACATTTGCGAGTGATTCCGGTGCGCCAAGGGTTGTTTCTCGTATTCGGGTGACCCCTGTGCATTCCAGGAGCACGTGTGCAACGATGCTAAGTGTTGTAAATGTGGTTCATTTTTGATTGAGAAAGAGAGCAGAAGTAGATAGTAGTACCTAGCAGAGATTCTTGTGAAAGAGCTCGTCCGGAATTTCTACCGCCAAGCAGCATTGCTGTGTTCCGGTTTGAAGGGTTATAGGTGCCAGTTAAACAGGGGCGGATTTCCCCGTAGGTAGGCCTGGGCTTAGGGCGGCAAAATTTGGTGGGGGGTTTTTTTTCTTAGTTTGTTCTTCTTCTGTGGACCTTTCCGCCAACTCAAACTCAATAAACTCAAATGTAAAAACTCGAGTGTAAAAACTCAAAAATGTGTCCATAGCATCTCGCAAACCAGACAAAAGACAATTTGTGAATAACGATTCATTGTTACTTACAAATAGAAATGGTAAGCATCAGTATTTGAAACACTGATTGAGATAATTAATTTTATTTTTTACTGACTTTCGTTGTTTTTATTTTAATTTAATTCCTTTTCATTTAATTTTTCGTGATTTACAGCGAGTAAGGGGCGGAAATATTTCTTAGGCCTAGGGCAGCCAACGTATCAAATCCGTCCCAGCAGTTAAATTACAGGCAGATGAGACTTTCTTACTTTGTCTATAAGGTTGGCAATGCATCAGCAATCCTCTTGTATACAGGCGGCCGTAACAACTTTTAGTCAGGTGGGCCGTAGGCTTGTTTGCCAAACGATTACCTACATAAAAAAAAAGCACAAAAAAGCAGCGAGGCTCCCATTCCCACGTTTTTTTTTTAAATCAGATAATTAATTAATCCTTATAATCAAATCATAACACTAGATTATTCCAATCACCGTGCGAAACATCTAGGTACCCTTTTTTTTAAAAGATGTCTGTAATCGATACATCGTGTGAATTAATCTTCAAATATTCAAATTGCGGTCACATTTTGGTCAAAACACGCATGGTCAGATAGATATGGTCAATTGTGGTCAATTTTCCAATCAAATTGACCTGCGATCAGCTACTTATGAATGTCAAAGTCAAATACCAAGGTCACATGACAGCAAAGAGGTTTATAATCGCTTAGTCAGCGTCAATGGTTTTTAATGTTGCGTTTGGATTGATGAATGAAATTATTGTAATGACGTACCTACTTTGTAAGTACCTAAAGTGTATGTTATTGTTGTTTAAAACCTACACTTGAGGTATTTAGGTATACTTGTATTACCTGTAGCAGGTGACCTAAATATGTGTAGATATAAGGTCTTATTTTAATAATGCACGATATTTTGCATAGTGCCTTAGATGCTAAAGATGATGATGTACCTACCACAAAAAATAAATCTGATGGTATACTTACATTTTCTGTTAAAAATAATTTAATAAATCAATCAGTTAATTAATTTACTGGTCCATTTAGGTGTAATAGCGTGCACGGCACTAGCTATCAGCGCCGACCATTTTCTTGCATGGATGTTATAACAAATTAGAGAACCAGGAGAACAATTCTACTAACAGAAACTTTTATCAATTGCAACTTAATCGTTTATTCAGACAGTTTTCGTTTACAAAAACTATCAAATTGTTTGACAATGAAAACAAAACCAAACATTTTGACAGTTGTCGTAAATGAAAAGTGTCCGAATGAACGATTCAATTGCAATTGATAAAAGTTTCTGTTAGTAGAATTGGGCTCCAGTAATGAAATAAATGACTTCTAAAATAATGTTATCAAAAAAAAAAATACAACTTATATCATTTTCAGTGATATCTATATTCTCTTCAGCATTCACTAAGACGCAACCTATGCAAAACATCGTGGATTATTATTAAAGTAAGACCTTATATATATTTCGTTACACATTGAGAATTTGAGATCCCTCCGTCACCTCCGTGCCTCGGAGAGCACGTTAAAGCCGTCGGTCCCGGGTGTCATACGAATACCTATGACAGTCGTTACGGGTAGTCAGAAGCCTGAAAGTCTGACAAACGGTCCAACTTTAGGAAATCGGCATTACACAGTGACTGGGTTGCGGAGGTCTGATGGCAGTCGCTCCGTGTAAAATACTGGTATTCAGCCGCATCTAGGGGTCTACTCCCTAAGTCTGTCAACGAAGTTAGTCCCCCGTCCGAAAGTAGCCCGAGACGTAGAAGTGAACAACACAAGTGTCGTAGTGTCGTGTAGTAGGGACAACTGTCAAATCGTGTTGTCATTCATGTTTAGTTCGGGTCCCGAAATAATCGTATGTCCGTAGATGATAGGAAGTAGCAAACGCTCGTTACTAAGGCCGAAACCACGGACTTCGTGCTTAGGGAGTAGACCCCCTGGTTAGCTGCCTAGTAGCCTGGAAGCTGTCCCCAACATAGCTGGGAAAATGCTAGGCAGATTGATTGAGTTGCATCTTGCATTAGGTATTTAGATGAATATTAGGGCTTGCAAACCGCTACCTTTCCCAGCTAAAAAACAAAATATCGATGATCAATTAATGATTCTGAACTCTTTTTAATCTTTGCTTAAGGTGATCTCAGAATAATTCATTTTTCGTTCATTTGCGTCTTTCATTTGGCATCTTTCACTCGAAATGAAACGTAACACGGAATGAAAGACAAGTGCCGAATGAATTCATTAGTGAAACGATCCAACAATGTTGAATATTGGCATTTGGCATCATTCACTCCCACTCCGAATGAACGAAAAATGAACAATTTGAACATAGAGAGAACATTCACTCGGATTCGAGACGCACAACTTTGTTCGACGACATATTGAAAGAAAAGAGCTGGTGAATTTTCTTTTCTATGTCATTTCAGCTTAGTCGTGTGAATATGGAATGAAAGAAAAATGAAGCATTCACTCGAGTGAACATTCATACGAGTGAACCGTCTGAATCCGCCTTAACCCGTCGCTGATCTAAGCCTGACGAGTTCAATTTAATACAATGTTTTAGGCATATAATGTAATAAAAATAAAAGCCAAAAATATTATTGGCAACGAATACAACGACGACGTTTCCAACGAATAAACAACAATCTTTCTTTCCTGTTCTATCTTCATGAATCCACTGATCTCCCCTAACATTTGACAGCTGGTTCATCTTTCTGTCTCCGTCGGTCGCCCCGCCCCCTGTACACGCCCCTTCCGTACCAGAATGGGTATTCTGGTGTTAGGACAATAGAACGCTTTTTGGGCGAACGGATCGCAGTTCGAAGCTCTTTTGATTGAAATGTACGGAGGATGCAACCTTTGTTTTGTTATGAATATAAACGTTTGGGATGGTATCCGGAATTTCGTGTGTGCATTTTTGTTGTATGTTAAAAATAAACTAAAATGTTTTAATTGAATTGGAATACGAGAAAAGTTGTTTGTAGCTTTGGGCTTTACGTATTTTTATTGACTCGAGAGCAATTAATCCCGGACAGCAAACATGAACCTTAATATCTCGGATACTAAGAAAGATAGTTTATTTAAATAAAACGTATTTTATAGACTATTTAATACAACTCAAATAAAATTAATAAGTAATAATAAATAGTCTTAATAAGTTAAATAGTCCATTTAACACCCCATCCCATAGACCAGTTTTATTTTTACCATATTTCACAATAGTTTTGCACCCACCTGGGACGGTCCATGACTGTACTCCAATAGTGCAGCCGTGGATAGTCCCCGGTTGATGCCCCACCTCATTTTAGATTAAAGTTCTCAAAGGGGCCTCTGCGCGTTGGACCTGTGTCCCCGTGTATGCCTTCCAAAGGACCGGACGTCTTCCGCATGGAAGATGAGCCGTGATGTCCAAATAGTCTTAATTAAGCTGTGATAGCCTAGCGGTTGACGGATACCTTCCATACAGGTCCGAGTTCGATCCCGGTCCACATCTCTGACTTTTCGAGTTCATGTGCGGATCAGAATTTGATTATCACTTGCGTTACCGAAAACATCGTGTGGTGAAGGAAAACATCGTGAGGAAACCTGAACATCTGAGATGATTCCATGAATTTCTCGATGGTGTCTGTTGTGTAGTCCGCCAACCCGCACCGGGTCAGCGTAGTGGTCTTAACTTTTTTCACTCTGAGAAGAGGCCGGTGCCCAGCAGTGGGACAGTAATGGACTGATTATGTTATGTAATGTAATATGTAAATAGTTTATAAAATACTTTTTATTTGAATAAACTATGTTTCTTTCGTTTCCGAGATAATTATTAAGGTTTATGTTGGCGGCCCAGATTCATTGCTCTCAAGTGTAGTTTTGTTATTTTATCCGTCATTCCTCCGGTTTCTGAATTGAGAATTCAGGATAAGCAATACTTATGTAGTATTTGAGAACGGAGTTGTCAAAAAAATGCTTTAAAATCAGTCATTTTTTTTACAACTCCGTACTCAAATGTTATTTAAGTACTGCTTATCCTAGAATTCTCAATTCAGAGACAGGAGGATTATATTCTTTAAAACATGTGGAATTAGACCACATAGCCATACCATGTTAAGCCTACAGAGACAAATTGCTTAAAAGTAACCTTTGTACCGAGACCGCCCTTTGTACTGTTTCCCAACAGGAGGTATTAATTTTGTCTTTATTATTGTTTTTTTTACCTGACGGTAAGCGCAGATAGGGTCAAAGATGAAGCACATGAATCCAAGTAACTGAGATATAGAGGGATTTCCCTATACCCCTCTGGCTCTCACATACACACGACGAAACAGTAAGCTGCTTGGCGCTGGACTTTAATGTGAGGGTGGTAGCTAGCCAGGCGGACCGTCAGGGTGCTTTTTCCACCAGAGATGTGCTATGCAACGTTGCTATGGATTCGTTTGATATCCACCAATCATATTCATTGGTCCACATAGCATAGCACTGGTGGAAACTGATTCAACTAAGCTATGTTTTTTATATGGAAAGATGCGTGCTGTGGATGCGTGCCATGGATGCGTGCTATGGAAGGTCGCAAGTGTAGCTATGTGCAGAGCAGTGTACCTACAGTAGGCGCGCGTTTGCTACCTTGCGGCGGCACATTTTCATAGCACATCTTACTCGCTCGTTACATAGCTTAGCATCAGTGGAACTGGAAACGGTAACATAGTTTCGTAGCTTAGCTTTTACATTCTCGCAGCATAGCTGCATAGCACATCTCTGGTGGAAAGGCACCCTTAAGATCCTACCACCAAGTGTGATGGTACCTATGTGTGTACAATAAAGAATATTCTATTTTATTCTAGCTTCATTTACATGTTCAATGAGGCGACGAGCAAACTGTACTCCACCAAGGATTGCTCGGGATGCTAAAGTGTTATAAAAGTATAGATCGGGTCTACTCGCGTAAAAACTTTAAGAGGCACAAAATATCGTTTATCCCGACGTTTCGGCCGAATTGCACTGGCGGTGTAGGCGAGTGTAAAGACGTCGTTAGTGTGGTGTGTCGAAGTACCAACGATAACTTAATAAAAAATCAAGATCGAGTGAGGGTAGATAAAAATATCCTTGCTTCACGAAGATGACAACTGCTCCGCCACTTCAGTCTACTCGTGACCACGGCCGGTGTATTTCGGCCGAAATGTCGTGATAAAAGGTATTTTGTGCCTCTTAAAGTTTTTTACGCGAGTAGACCCGATTATACTTTTATAGTGTGTACAAATCGCGAAAAATTAAAAACATTTACTTATCGACAAATCAAATCTGTTTTTATCAACTTTGGTTAAAACGTATCCTTAATCCGCAAATATTTTGTAATCACTCCTGAATTATTCCGTAATAATATTACATGAGTTTAGGACCGATTACCAATGTCGTATAACATTTATCCGAGGTATAAATTTGTCCTTTTCACAGCTTTTGTATACAAGTTAGTTGGAAAGGGGGGTACTATTCCGCAGGCCACTTAAGAGTATTACTGATGACTGTTTTAAAGCAAGTGTTAAAATTTCAAAATTCGATCATTTTCATTTCCATGCAAAATTATACTTATTTTAGTTTTTTTTTAGTCTTCGTCTCTGCTACAGTTACGAAATCAGAAAATGGTGCTTCTAATCCGTGACCTCAAATGATCTAAGATGCTAGATAGCTGTCCATGGCTGCAGATTGATAGATTTTAGCGCATTTTATTGAAATTCTTGAACAGCTATTTCTCTTAAACCATTGACTTTTGGGGAAAGTGGTAGAACGAAAGTTATTCATTATTATTATGTGTACTTTAACACTCTTTGGGATTAGTACCCCCTTTCGGACTAACCTGGTACAAATTCTAAGTATCCATTTATTCGTTATATACAACGTGTTACATAATTCCCCTTAAAAAAGAAAATGTTAATCAAGTAGTATTTTATGGTTGTTGTCATTTATCTCTCAGAGGAAATTAGGTAAGTATCTAAATAACTTTCTGGGTAGTCTACTCTTTACTTTTATATTTTCAGGGTTGCGTTTCAGTGATGATTTTATTTTATGATTTATCCAAAAAAATGTTTGGGTCTTTGTTTTTATTTTAATATATTGCCAATAGACTCTTTACAAGGGACCTTTTAACCCCCTTTCGGCTTTAGGGGTATTTTTGTAATACGTTGTATAAAAGTGTAATGAAACACAGATTTGCTCGATTTAGACGATCGATGGAATTTAACAGTATAACCAAGTAAATGGTGTCCACCAACATTATCGATCATTAAGATCGATACACAAATCAAGTAAATCTATAAGATACACGAACTTTGACACAACTACCTACAGATTTGCAAGCTAAGCTGAGTACGTAACAAGCATGACTAGCGCCAGCAATATTCCATAATATTTCAGAGTCAGTCACTTGAAACCGTAACAATAGAACCGAATCGTATATGGAGTTGATTGATTTATCGATATTGATATTCTGTATCGATTTGCTTAACAATAATGTAGAGAAATGCTATTCAATTCGGCCTATCCGCTTTTGGGGCTATAGGCCGTTCCCAAAATGGAGTCTATGCCCACTATAGCTAGTGGGTTGGTGAACAAACTATGTATTTCATATTTTTCAATTTGTGGACACGAGGTTTGTTTGTTTGAAAGTTCGGTTCACACAGTGAGTTTTTAAATGGATTTAATGTGAACCATTACAGACGCGTATGAAAAGTCGAATTCAGATGCACGGTTCCAATTAGTCGTTTCCTATCGAAAAAAACTGGTAAGAAACTCCATGGTTACTTTTTTAAAATCAATATATCTTTATCAATTTCAGTAAATAGAGTACGATTTAGGATAGTTGTGAGAGAACAATGTAGTCTTAAGCATAGACCAATAACTAAGTAATGAATGAGGTACCAAGTCTTGAGTACAAGAATTATATTGAAATATATCAAAGTTTTATCACTACGAGTACCTACATAGTATAAAACAAAGTCGCTTCCCGCTGTCTGTCATAGGGACAGCTTGCTTAGATCTTTAAAATTATGTAACGAATTTTTATGCGGTTTTTTTAAATAGATAGAGTGATTCAAGAGGAAGGTTTGTATTATGTATAATACATGCATATTATAGTACCTGTGCAAGGCGCTAGTACTTTATAAACTTCTGTGAGATACATTATTGGTCCTGCTATCATTTTTACACTTTAAAATTGCCCAATAACTTATTGGGCAATTTTAAAGTGTAAAAATGATTATTGGCAATAAGGCATGATTCTAATATTTTACGTATGAGTTGGAGACGTCGTGTCGCAGCAAGTAGTTAATCGCGTGATCCACTGCGCAGCAAAGCAGTTGCGCATCTTCGCATAATTATGACTTGTGACATATGTGCGATATCTGCGTAGCACTTCCACTTGTTTTTTAACCGACTTCAAAAAGGAGGAGGTTCTCAATTCGGATGTTTACATTCAATTTTTTTATAATGTTCGAGCGTAACTCCATCATATTTAAAGGGATTTGCAAAATTTTAAATAACGTGTTCTCCCGAGGTGGTCCCATTTAAATTTGGTGAAGATCTGATGAAGACCATCGGAGATTGACAATTGAACTCTGCAATGGATAACAGCAAATTACCCGGGATTGCTGTAATTGCATGTTTGTGTATTGTTTATGTCACTTAAAATAGAAAAAAAAACTTAAAAAAAAAGTAAAAACCGACTTCAAAAAAAAATACTAAAAAGAGTAAAATAATTACCATATTATAAAACTAACAGTTTCAGAAGTCGGTGCAATTTTACACTGAACCAAATTGAAAGCAACGACTTCTGAAACTGTTAGTTTTACACTTTTTAGTTTTTTTTAGAAGTCGGTTTATACTTTTTTTAATGTTAGGTATTCTATTCCATGTTTGAGGCCCTCAAGTGAAGCTGCATTGAAAATATAAATAGAGTGTCTAGCTTTATTTGATCATGATCCTACATTTCTTTGATGAAACTGATGTTGCCAAGATAGTTGTGTAAAAACATGTATCACATTTTTATTTAAAGCGAAACTATCAGATTTTTATCAGATATAGCTTCTTGTAATTTAAGATTTTCATTTGTTAACAGAGCAACGGACAAAACTTTATATCCCATATTATTGTGGAATTCAGAATTCGTACATAACGAATTCATGACTGCATAAAATAAAGATATATTTTATCACAAAATTCAATGGTTGTCCTCATAGTTATTATTCGTTACAATGTTGCTATCTGCATCTCAATCTAAGGTTTGCCTTCAATTGAAATTCAGATTTGCAACTAAAATAAGTTGCTTTGCCTTAACTTTTGTGAGAACATTCGGATAAATACGAAGCGGTTAAAATTATAGCTGATGTTGGAATCTTATTGTTTATGTTGACAACTTGGCTTCGTATTTAGTATGTGTTTACTAACTGTTGCATAGTTTTTGCCTACGGTTTGGTCTACTGGGATCAATAATACTACTTCAGAATGTTCGTTTTTACGAAATCTAGATATTTTGTCCCATGGCAATGGAAAAGCTATACTCCGTGTCATATTGCGATTTATCATTATAATACCTGTATTAGTTTACTGCTCTTTTCAGGGGTCACAGACGAGGCGTGTCGGTTACAATCATAAATAAATAATGTATATAGATTCATTTGGTCATGTACTCGTATATTCATTTATATGAAAAACTTTGTATGTGTGTTCATGTTGATTTTAGCCAGTAGGTCTCTGCTTATCCCGCAAATTAAATATAATCGTAAAGAACCTGTTTACTTTTTTATTTTTGCAGACGAGTTGCACCACCTCAGGTACGAAGTACTAGGCGATCACAACCTGCTAGGCGTTGCACGAAATGTTTACATTACCGAGCCCATATCAAGCGAGATACCTAACGCTTACGGCTTATGCTCGCCTGGTGGTCGCGAAACGCCAATCGCGATGATGTCACTATTTTGCAACGTAGTAAATACCTAGTACGATTTGTGGGGTTTGACTCAGTATAATAAGTTATGTCGGCTTTCTATGATACGTGATCCTTTGGTACATGTTTTGGGTAGTGTTACATACCTACCATATTACAATAGGTCTACGTGACTTTTGTTTATTATAATACAGATGAAAATTTTGTTTTGACGGTTAACAAAAATCTGCTGTTTCAACGCAGAGGAACGTCTCTCGAATTGGAGAATGACAAAATATGGGACTAAAGTAGGTACTAGTGGAGCAAATGTAGTAAATTCATCAGTCACAGTTGGAGTCCCCACGCAATATGGAGTAATGTTGGTCCTGAATTAATGTCTCTACAAGTTTTGAACAATCACATTCTTGAATAATTCTGAATCATAGCTATTGCATGATTTCCTAACCTCCCACGTGTAACTGTATTGTGATTGCACTAAATCGAGTCAATTTAAATCTTTGTTGTGTACTCAAACGATTGAGCATTTCAAAGTCTACAAAGGCGGTCTGAAACTGACAATAAATCTGTCATCAAATTATAAAAAGATATTACTAAAATACTTTGAATACATTTAGCTAATTCAACACTAATCCAATTCTAATCCAAACTTGCTTATAAAATAGATCAAGATATAAAAGGCATGTCGACAAAAAAGTTTCCATGCTATGAATCAGATGCGACGATAACTAGCCATGTTGAAAGGGACCCAGATCTTTATCAGCGTTGAAGACTCGACCTCTTACACATTTTTGGGAGCCTAGTACATTGTATGAATTTATAATTTGTATAGTTGAATGTATGGGACAAATGGATGGTAGAAAAAAAGAAACATGGTTTTTGTATAGCGATTTGAGAGCATCATAAATATTTCTTGTAGTGTACTGTTAAGAAAAGTTTATGTTATGTTGTTGCACGGATGATTGATATTTGATTGAATTTTAAGGCACTGCTTGGTGACAATAAGAATAAAATGAAGTAGGGGTGTATAGCTTTCTTTAACAATATGGATCCTTCCATGATACGATTCAAAGGTTTGAATAATCGGATATGAATCCCAATACTTGGCACTAGCCCTTCTTTATTGCTTACTCTTTTTCTTCCTTTGCCTTGTCCCATTATCTGGGGTCTGCTCTTCTTGCCTGCCTTCTCCGTCTATAACGCTCTCCTTCAGATCCTTTCCCTCTTTTCCATCCTTCCTTTCTTCATTGCTTACCGATTCATTAAAATCTTTGCATCTTGATTTCCGGATTCAAATTAAAAAACTGGCAGATTTTATAAGTAGGATCAATATAAAAACTACTGAATTTACGAAATGAAAATGGGTTTATACTATGTAAGACGCGAAGAACATATTAGGACCCTTGCAACTTAAAATTTGTAAACCCAATCTAGACCGGAACTGAGTAATTAATAAAAACAATGATTAATCACAAAATAACCCTGGTGTTGTTAAGTTAAATGCCGAAGCGACCGTAACAACATCCGTTCATTTTAAACGAGTAATAATTCATAGTTAAACAGTTATATGAGGTAACGGCCAGTTAGTGACAACAGACCGTTCATGCACGAGTAGTTACAATATTTGGTCTTGTACTTGAATGTATTGATTCAGAACTAAAATGTTTCAGAAGTAATATGAAGAAAGTAATAGCTGTAAGTTTAGAAGAACAGCAAGATTGATCTGCATCTCTCGTGTCAAGAGCTATGAGAGTATTATCTTATGTCACGGTGGTGAAATGATTTTTTTGAACAATGACATTAAATGTCATCATACATTTTATGATACCACGTATTCCATATTGCGTTTTTAAAACACTTGGGAGCAAAGAAATCGAGCCACTCCTTTTTTCACGTGTCCTGGTTATTAGTTTTGGTTTCATGAATTATATAATTAAAAATACAAAAAACTACCCTCGTTGTAAAGGTTATCAAATACCCTTTTAGGCGATATATGTTTAGAATTGATCTGTTCCGTAATACCTAAAATAAAAACAATTATACCTACGTGAAAAATAGAAGTGGCTCGATTTATTTGCTCCCAAGTATATTATTTGACTTGATCGTGTTTGCCCCTACTGCTACTACCTGATGGTAAGCGCAGACAGGATCTAAAATTAAGCACACGAATCCAAATAACAGAGATATAGAGGGATTCCCGTATACACCTCTGGCCCTCACATATACATGATGGAACACAGTAAACTGCTTGGCGCTGGACTTTAATGTGAAGGTGGTAGGTAGCCAGGCGGACTGTATAGATCCTACCACCAAGTGTGGTAAATAAACCAACCAGTAGGGTTGGTAGTAGGACTGCCCTGGGTGAGCTAAACGCACTACTACTCGCGGAGGCACTTTTAATGCAATTGATTGACTCTCAATTTCAGTGAATACTATTTGCCATCTAAATTGGATAAAACCAATTTGAGAAACAAATGAACAAATCACATAATGAATATTGTGGTCATCTAATTAATGTTTTGTGCCTTTAATTTTAATTCTTCTTTTCTCTTAACGAGCTATATGAGAAAGCTCGTAGTATGGTGAAAAGATTAGCTACTCAGCAAGGTTTGTAGCGGGGCTGACTGCCCAAGGTGTGCCGGACGTATTTATGTATCGTCACTTGTTAATTGTGATCTATTAACCTTTTATACTTTAGATTACTTTCTTCTTCTATCCAAATAATTGCAGAAACTGCGTCAAATGAGTTTTTCGTTTTAAGGAACGTGCTGGACGCTCACACTACCAGTACGCATCGCACTACCAGTTTCTAGCTAGTAATAAAATATAGACTTCTGTTTTTTTATGCCTATTGAAAGAATCTCGTTTTGTACGCAACTCGGCTTATGTTGGACTTGTTTCGTCTCGTTGTAATTTTATGTCTTAAGATTATATGATCCACAAGTCAGAGCTATGAAATTCCAAACACGTTTTCAGGCGCCAAGATCATTTGATATTTTCAATGAATGGGACATTTCGAATACACGGCTAATTGCCTCACATGCCATACTTGGTGTTGAATAAAAACCATAAATGTCATCCATAAACCATCTCGTATCTTCACCATCAGAATATTCGGAGACAAATCACATCTAACCTGAACATAAACAAGTGTGGTACAACATATTAATTAAAATAACACCCCAGAAAGTTCAGTAACCATATCCTTTAACGTACGACAAAATAAAAGAGACGGGCCATCAGAAAGAATGACCATAAGGTCCAAGAACAATCGCCACATGTGGCCTGGAGATTAACCAAAAGAAAAATAAAATTAATATATCCTGTCCCTTTCTTGCGGATGATGTTTTTGTGGTTGTGTCTCGTTCTCTCAACGAAATCATTCTTGGAAGTGCCAGGGCCGTACGCGCATACAATGCGGGTGTTGTGAGCACGAATTCCGAATTTAAAAAAAAGCGAAGGAACGAACGCGGCCGACCGTTTGCTAAATCGCTTTTCGGTTTAATTTCTAATGTTTGGATAGTGGCCTGTTGGTTATTTCTTATTGTGTTCGGATCTTGATGATTCTATTAGCGTAGTTTTGAGGAGATAACACAAAGGGTGACATTTGTAAGTAAGTTTGTAGCCATAGCAAAGAAAACTAAGAAATCTGAAATTAAACTTACAAATGATTCCAAAAACATGAAAGATGATTGCTGTAGGTAGGGATCAAGATGTCATTGATAAAGATTTTTTGTATTTGATAAACTAATCGAATTGCGATACTTGGTACCCGTCGGAAAATAGTTAAAAGTTCTTTTCAAAATGAATCTGGAATTAATTCTAATTCTAATCCTTATAAAACTGGGATTTAGCCATTCAAAGATAAAATGACTGGGAATGCACGTTCATAGTGTAAAAGGTGCAAGATTGATTACACAAACTGTTGCGAAAAGTAAAAAAAAAATGCTGCGATGAAGTGGACTAAGTTGCTAAAGCAAAGCATTTCTGAAGATTTAACCGCTAGCGGCCCGACCGACGATCCGGATCGTCAGTGCCATTGTTTATCTATGTCTATAATTACAGTACTCGATAAGTTAAAAGCATGTTTATTAACATAATTCCCCTTTGGCTTCATAATCGAGCTGCAATCGAGTGTCCCAGCAATTGTCGTGCATTAGCTTCTCCGCTATCCTCTTAAGCTGGAGTGGCGAACCTCCCCATCAATGTAACCGAACACCATCCTCAGGCTCGAGGCGATGTGCACGCCAAAATGACGTCCTCAACATTATTTAACCTTTATTAATGAAGTGTGCACTGTCCTCTTTTTACGGCACGAGACATTAGTGATGTGACACGCCGACCACTTATCGATACTTGACGGTTGTCGATAAATTATGGAAGAAATCGTATGCAAAAAATGTTGAGAGCGTTAAAAAATAATATTTTAATGTCACCATAAAATTGTTTGTTTGTTGAAAGATAGCAAATGTGAACACTTGTATTAAAAATCTTCAAGTTATCAGTTTTGATGTCGCCCGGTAGTCGTTAAAAATGTAAAGAAATGTATACGTATTTTTAACTATAAACGTTACTAATAACGTAGATTGTATTCTTTTATTTTATAAAATGTCTATCATTAAGACTTGATTTATTAATCTGCCTATAAAAATGTCTAGGCTTGTTAACTAGATAAATACGTGTGGATATATTCAAATAAAGTTATAGCTATATTTTTGGAGGCCGGTAGGCATTAAAATAAAACTATAAAGATTCGCCGAAATAAATTTCGACATAAAATTATTTTAAATTTTATGATTCATTCATTTTAGTTAATGACACCATCCCTAATACTTAGTTAGTAAATCTGTTTAAACAATAAGTAAAATAAAAATAGAATCAAAATATTTTTTGTATTTATTACATTACATTTTTAATTTAAAATTACGTAAGTCAATCTTGTTAAAATTTAAACAAGAGGAAATTCAAACAACCCATGAAAGCTGTTTTCGTACGTTAAGAATCTATAATTTTGTGTTCATGTCCGCTCTAGCTAGAAACCACATCTATCGACCTTACATATCGACACTCCTCATCCCTTGACCACGCTTGACTAAGCTAAATAATCCCGACTTGGGCGAACCAAAGCTATAGGATTCGCGGAACGACCGCCACCGCCACGCATCGCCGGGCCACTAAGCAACCCTTTGTTTTATATTTTAATATTAATTGTATAAAAATTCAATGAATTGAAGGGTCTTATGCCACACACTTGGGCAAAAAAGCTGGGATTATGATTAATGAAACGTCGAATTTGAAAATGCAAGAGCCAAGTTTAGGGTATCTGGATTTACATAAAGTGAGCTCCCGTTGGACAGAAATCATTGTCAAGCTGACTGGAAAACTATAGACACGTAGAACATTGAACTGTATGGGATAGGCGTTACAGAGAGGCCTGTACTCAGCAGAGGGTGTATACGGGCTGAAATGATAGGCACTGATGATAAAGTATCAGCAGCGCCTATCAGAAGATTATTCTGGGAAAGATAGTTTTACCAATTGGCAATTAGTAAATCCTACTAATATTATAAATGTGAAAGTTTGTGAAGATACCTAGTTGAATAGATGGATGTTTCATACTCAATCAGGCATAAACAACTGAACGGATTTGGATGAAAGGCACACAGATAAACCATGTCCTGAATTAACAAATAGAATACTTTGTATCCGAATATATGAAGTAGTTCTCCTAGGATGCGAGTGAAACCGCTAGCAACAGCTAGTATGTCATAAAATATAGGGTGGTCTGAAACTTGACATAGGTTATATTGTCATACAAAATAATGAGATAGTTCTCGTAGACGTTCCAGACAACGTATTGTTGATTTCCAATTAATTAATTTCTTTGTAGAGAAATTATATTTTAAAAGGAAATATAACTAAAATCGCTGCTGACATTTTAGTGCTCTATCTCACGTGTAGAATCAGCTTCAACATGTTTTTTCTTTTTATTTCAGCCAGTTTATATTTTGAGCGCTCTTCCTAGCGCTTTAAGGCCTTTATTAACAGACAGTTCTCATTTGAGAGATTTTTCAACAGCAGCTATCATTTTGACAAAATTTTAATATTTCTTTTTAAATACTTCTCTAGTCATCTTAAAACTAGGAGGAATCTCTCAAATTAGTGCTGTTTATTAATATGGGCTTTAGTATTCATATTGCCGAATTGTTTGCAGAAACTACTCCTTTATCTATATCTGCTTTGTTTCTATTTTTATTCGCACCTGCCCCTACATCACCTTTTCGTAGTTTATCAGTGAACGAGATATGAAGCAATTCATCTACCTGTAGTAATCCCTCAGTCGCCAATACCCACACGAAAGACTTTTAGCAACGTCTGTTTTATACACAATAACTATTCTCACCCAAGTTTTACTCCTTCAACTAATTCCCAATGGCTTGAACGTAAACTGAACGAACGTACATGTTTATGAATTGTGATTGCTTTAGTTTTTACACTAACTACGGACCGTTTCCAAAATACATGCGTTTGTATTTCATAAACATATACCGTGACAATTTTAAGATATTTCACGATGTTCATTTTATTTCACATGAAATGTTAGGTCATGAATGTTTGGGTGTAGATGTTTATAGGAGACATCATCTATAACTGGATTGTCTGGGAGAAAACGAATTTCCGACCGTATCGTATAGTTTGGGATAATCTTAAAAGCTATCGGACAGATCTTGTTTTAGTTTTCACTGTCAATTAGAATGTGATTTAGGAAACGTTTTGGTCCATTAATCAGTATTTTTACAGATATTTTTCAAGTTTATTTCTCCCTCCAGATTTTCTAAGTTTAGCGTTTGCTTAGCATCTTTTCTAGGCTTTCTGATTTGATGGTATACAAAACCGATAAGCACTAAAGTATTTGCTACAAGTCTTTCTATTATGCACTAATGCGATTTGGTTCGAACCTTTTGGTTTACCTATCTGTGCAAAATTATATTTTATTAGAAAGTTTGACATAAAATAATCTTTAAGGCTTCTTTTTCCCTCCCGATCTTCTAAGTTCAGATTTTGCTTAGAATCTTTTCTAAGCTTACCAATTCAATGCTATAAAACCGACATAAAAGTATTTGCGATCGTTTCTTCCTCTGATGCATTATTGGACACTAAAGAATTTCATCTCATCGTTCCTACTTCGATAAATATTTCAACAGAGCAGGAAAACACTATTATTTTCTGCTTTGTCCACATAATTTGTTACTTGTAACCTTCTTCACAATATTTCATCTGTATCCCCACAGTAATTCAACAAGACAAATAGCATTAAAATTAACACGTTTGTTTATAGCACCAACCCTAAATATTAATCAGAACATAAATCATAACGGCAGCTCAAAGGAAATGAGTAATAAAGATCCGATGGGCCCACTCGTACTTATTATAGTTATTATCTTACTGATTATGTTAACGAAATCATTATTTACTTCACCGTTTTCATTGGGTTCTGTTTTAATGGATCTATCTATATTTTTTTTCATATTACCGTCACTTATGGTATTCTGCTCAGCAGCATTAATTACTTTGATACGAGTACCTACTGCCTCATATACTACCTTTTCAGCAGAGATCTTTTTCAAGCGACAGAGCTCTTTGCCACAAAGGTAAGACGAATATAGGAGTTGAACCACAGAATAAATAGTACAAGTGAACTACCGGTTTCCGGCCTTTATATAGATAATAAGTTGCCATCATCCATATCACAAAATAGCAGTGATGGACTAACGGTTGAATGCTTGCCTTGCCTTGAAGGAGGGTAACTTTTCGAAACTCATGCGGATTGGAATTTGATTATCACTTGCGTTAACGGTGGTGGAAAACTTCGTGAGGAAACCGGCACACCTGAGAGCCGCACCAGGCACCGTGGTGGAATAAGTTCTTAACCCTTCTCATTGTGAGAAGAGGCCCGGTGCCCAGAAGTGGAACAATAATGGGCTGATTATTATGTTGTGTGATCACCATAGTCTTTTTCTGGGTTTGGGTCGGCTGAATACCAGTACTTATCACAAGTATATGTATTGAATGGGTAAGCTGTTATTTGGCCAGTCAGCAGTTGTCCTAAAAGCATTTGATGTGCATTTAGTAACGAGTAAACCACCATTTCCAACATTATCATTGCCACCAGAATATTTTTATTGTTACAGATCTTTCATCAAACATTACCTAGCTTTATAGACAGAATAAAATATCACATAATACTGTTAGTAACTCTTATGAGACTAGATTCAAACGCCGAAAGAATGAAATAATAAATTTTGATATTGATTTGTATTACTTATGTTACGGCAATTGAAGTGATAATGTCTTCAGAAACTAAAGAATAGTTATATTGAAGGGTTTTGAGATAATATTGTAGCTTTAGTACAGAAATCGTTACTAATATTAAACAAGAATGCATCTGAACCAATTATGAAGTTAAAAATATAAATAAAGAATAAAATATTCCTATAGCATTTGTTTTTACGGTTTTAGTCCCAATAACAATCTTTTTGCTTAAAAATGTCACCGCTTTTTAGATTCTTACATCTGATAACGTTGCGATTTCCATATTGATAGGGATAAAATGATAATCTAAAGTATTATTAACAGCGTATCTGCCTAAGAAAGTCATTACAGAGAAGTGATACCCAAAAATGAGTGAAAGACTTAGATTAAAAAAGGACCTTGATGAGCGGTCCGAATATATCTAAGAAGTAAGAAATGAATGCAATTCAAAAACAATTTGCAATAAAGAATATGCAGAAGATCAAGACAACTGATGCAAATTCGTCGGATAGTGGTCCGAGTAATTTACGAGTAAGACGAATAGAGATATTAAATAATTATATAAGTAACGTAAAGTTTGTGATTCAAAATGAAGATAATTATAATTATAGTAAATTAAGAGACTGACCGTTTATATCGTGGAATGTTTCCTATTTGAGTGTTTTAATGAAAATACCTAAGGTAAATTCTAATAGGAAATCGTGTTTTCAGATTTTAACTGTCTTGTCCCTCGCAGTTTCTAATTGGATGAATATTTAAAATTATATTCACTTCTGAAGTAGAAATATTATAATAATGAATATTGTCAATATTGCACATCATGTGACCCTTCATTATAACAACTAATTGAATCATCGTTGAATCTAAACAATTCAAAAGTAGAGACGTTCAAGATTGTATTAAAATTTTCGAAAATTCCAAAAATCTCTATTTCCGCCTCGTTCTAATTCTTTGCTGTTACATGTTCTGTGTCCAATGTTCATTTTAGTCTCTACATTTTAAAATCTGACATCCGATTGAGAATGGAATTTGTAATTCTGTTATCTTACTCATCTTGTTTTGGCCTGTTTCATTTCAAGTTATCTGAGGCGTCGGCGCATATATTTATGTCATTAGTTCAAAGATTTACCAAGATATAAGTTGTAAAGCCTAATTTTGATAGAGCCTGTTTAATTTATCTTATCTTCAGATCATGGAGTGTTATCAAAATATACACTAATAATTTTAATAAGTCTTAACGTTAAAAAAAATTACACAGGTACCAGTGTTTGGTTTTATCATTGCAGCAGATGCAAATTAAATTGGTGATATAAAAAATACTAAAGAAATATTATCTCAAGGTAAATCCATTAATTTGAAAATAACACTTTTTTCAAATTTTAACGGTGCCGTCGTATGAAAATGCTGCTGAAAGTTCAGTTTAGCCATGGTTTCTCAATAAAATAGCTTGTGTTTCGTTAATTTCATTATTATCTTGGTTTTTATTAAGTTTTCATTGTTTTAAAGCTTAAAATAGTACATCACGTAACTAAGCAAAGGAAAAGTAGGTCTTTGCTAAAAGTTTCTAGAAAATATTTACCTCGTCAATTTGCAACATGTCTCCTTCGTAAAAAACATTCAGTTTTGTTCAAATTCTATCTCCTTTACTCAAAACATCATCCAGCATGCGTTTTTGTTTTATTTTTATTAAAAAAATCATGCCAATTTGCCACACCACCACAAGATTGTATTATATTCTGTTAATTTCTCTTTACCAAACACAGCACTTACCTAATATTAAATTTATATATCTTCGTTCATTTCACAGTAATATTAAATTTTTAATTTATTTCACTCACTTCAAACACTAAAAAGTTCACGTCACAAGTTTTTTATTTTTTTCTCTCTGTAATACTATACTGTTGCGTCGTTTAGTGCGCTTTTGTAAAAGTTTCTAACTAAGAATCTGGTTTCTTTAATAAATCCGGTTCCTATATTTCATATATGCGATAATAGTCGCGGGGGATATTAAAAAAAAATCGGATCTGTAAACAATTGGAGATCTAACAAAGCAGCGCTTCGCGGCTATCCGAAGCTGTACTGAAATTCTAAACCCCGACTTCGGTGTCCATGTCGCGCACCCCCCATTACTAAATTTCGCATCGGATTTGAAACGTATCAACTCCAAACATGACTCAATCCAAAATATACTCACGCTCGTCTTCCATAAAGACTAAAATGTAGCATCGCGTAACGCGCTATCTGACATTTGTGGAAACTCTTCGCCCGCTACAAGGCTATGAGAACGTATAATTTAAAGACGTAGCTGCGCAACCGATCGAGTGCGTATAGCCGTCTCTTTCGCACAAACGGAGGAGGTTGCACAGCTTTTCGCACAACGACGTCGGATTGCTCATTTTTTTCGCTATTCAGTATTGAATTACGTATTATTTTGTGAATTAGATTGTGTCGTGGTGTCATATTTTGCTCGGTACCTGGTGCTCTTTTAACAGGATGGATCGGGAGGCAGGTTGGTATAATCTTTCTTATCTTATAATCATACAATTTTTGTAACAAAATATAATTTTATTCTTATGAATTACTAAAATAGGAAAATTCACACTTTTCTCTTAATATTAGGCTAATATTTTGGTTAATTCATTTAAAACTTAAAATTATTTTATCTTCTCCTTTGGTACTGTAAAGCAGCTTATTTTGAAGTGATTGCAGATTTGTCGTACCTGAAACAATAACATAATTTATAACAACAATAAACTTTTCACTAGTTGCTTCTTTAACAGTCGCAAACGTTTCTTTTCCATTTTTTGTTTCACAACTTTAATTTATGTTTAAAGCTTTGCTACAAATTCCGAAACAAGTTGATTTTATAATCCTCTGACTATAAAGTTTATTTACGTCTCTTAGGACCAATTTTTTAAAGTCCAAATAACTATATCTGAGGAATTAGTATGACAGTTTGACAGCTTTGTATCGAAAATATGTCAAACCGCCATATTTATTCGTCAGATAAAAGTTTTCTAACGATTGAAAATTTAGCCTTTAAATCCTCATCTTCAGTATTATCTTTCACACTTACCACACAAATTCCATAATGCACATGTGAAAGCAGAAACACAGCCAACAGTGTGTGCAAAATGACGGACTCCAAATGCGGCTGGTAGAGTGACGTCACAATTCCTGCCAGAAGGGGCCAGGTCATCCAGGATAGCAGCTCACACTGCTTATGACTCATCTCTGCTATTATCAGACGACTCTGCGAAACAAACTCTTCATTACACAAGTGATTCTTCGTAACAATGTTATCTTTAACATTGTTTTCTTTGGCTGCTACAAGGAACGATATTAGGCCCTATATCAGAAAAAGCTGCCAAACGCGTTTTCGCAATTTATTACTAAAACAAAAGTATTTAAGAGTTAGTAATAATAGGCATGTTGACAGCATCGATAAATTGCAAATCTAATTAGCCCGACACAGTTAGAGTTTTGAAAAATAATGGACACGTATTTTTTCTTTTGTTAAATATATGGATGTTTGGAAAGATAAAACGCATCAAAACTCAAGAGTGGGGGCTTGTGACGTCAGAAGCAAGTAAAAATTGTACTTGCTTGTGACGTTTTGCCAATTTTAAAAGTGTCGTATCTTCGTCAATTTTGGTTTACGTAACAAAAGAAAAAAAACCCGTCAAATATTTTTTGATAATCTAACTGACGGAGTAATTAGATTTTTTCAGTCAAATACCCTATTAGTAAAAGATTTTGGAAACGAATTTTGGCTCATCTTATCACTTATCTATCTGCCTTTTCCCTATGTTGGGATCAGCTTATAATCTAATCAGATGCGGCTGAATAAGGAGCGACTGCCATCCTATCTCCGCAATCCAGGAGGTCTACTTCCTGAGCACGAACTCCGTGGTTTCGGCCTTAGTTACGAGCGTTTCCTATTCCCTATCACCTACGGACATACAATTATTTCGGGGCACGAACTAAGAATGAATAACAACACGATTTGACAGCTGTCCCAACTCCTAATATGTTTTTGCCCGTCCAAAAAGTTGAACTTTTTCACTCCTACGTTTCGGGGTACTTTCTGACGGGCTTCAAACTTCGTTGACGAACTTAGGGAGTAGGCCCCCAGTTACGGGGCAATGCCGATATCCTAAGGTTAGATCGATTGTCAGACTTTCGGGCTTTTGACTACCCGTAACGACCGACATAGGTGTTCGTATGACACACGGGACCGACGGCATCGACATCTTCTCTAATCTCATACCTAGTATAAATTGAAGTCGCTTTTCGAGTCTGTCTGTTTGTTCGCTTACTTCTAAACTACTCAATAGATTTTAATGCGGTTTTCATCTTAATTTACATAATTTCTTCCGGAAGGTTTTAAGCTTTAAAACGTACCCGAGCAAAGTTCGGGCGGTTCGGTAGTGTATAATCCCTACTAATATTATAAATGCGAAAGTAACTCTGTCTGTGACGCTTTCACGCCTAAACCGTCGAACTGATTTTGATGAAATTTGGTACAGAGACAGTCTGGAACTTGGAGAAGGACATAAGGCGTTTGTGCACTACAAGGAATTTACTGTCCGGCAGTCCGATTTTTTACGGTCCGATGTGGCATGAAAAAAATGGATGATTGGCTTGTGCACTTGTCCGTCTTTACTCGGATCGTTGCGGCACAGTTTAGGGTAGCTCTCTTTGAAACTACACGCTCCGTCCGCTCATGAATAGTACTGATCGCGGACGCAGTGCACAAGCATAAACACGTTTTTCATTACTGTCATCTCGGACCGGAAAAAACGGCCCGGAATGGAGAAAAGTAAAATGTCGGACGGTAAAATTACGTATAGTGCACAAACTAGTATACAAGGTTAGTCGGAAAAGGGGTACTAATCCGGAGCCCACTTATAGTATCGCTGATGACTGTTTGAAAGCAAGTGTTAAAATTTCAAAATTCGATATATTTTTTTCTAAATAAAATGATTTTTATTTTCGTTTTTTCAAAAATTCTTCATCCCTGCTTTACTTACAAATTCAGAAAATGGTGCTTCTAATTAATGACCCCAAATGTGACCTAAAATGTAAACACAGCTGATCATAACTGTGGATAGATAAATTTTAGAGCTTTTTTTTTGAGATCTTTGATCACCTATTTCTCTTAAACTATTGAATTTTGGAAAAAGTTGTAGAACAAAAGTTATTCATTATCATGGGTACTTTAACCCCCTTTCGGATTAGTACCCCCTTTCTGACTAACCTTGTATACATTGGCGTGCCATATCGGACCGTAAAAAATCGGACTGCCGGACAGTAAAATTTCTTGTAGTGCACAAACGCCCATAGGCTACTTTTATCCCGAAAAATACGGAACACGCGATAAACGACATCCACGCGGGCGAAGCCACTAGCGACCACAAAATAGAAACGTAAACAATATTTCTAATTAACTTTTGGGTATTATTGTCACCTTTTGTAAATAGATCTTGCTATCTAAAGAGTTAAATAGTTTTAGAAGATGACACTACTATTCTTTATATCGTATTCTTGTAACTCGGCCAACACAATGTACCTATTTTGACATTGGCATTTACGTCGGGTTCAGATTACAGTAACTGACTCACCTATCTTTAGTTTACCCTGGCTGTTTCATTGTTAGCGGATCAGGTAGAAAAGAAATGACTTAATTATGTATTAGCTACTATTTTTCTGCATGTATTACTATGACAGTTAGTATAATTTTAAATTTTTCTTAAACTTATTTTCCCCTACAAAAGATGGTTTAAACCAAGACTAAGGTAAACCCTGATTTAAAATATACGTCTATCACTTTCTAACGTCATATAACAAAAAGACACGGGGCTATTTTTAAACCTGAGTTTTTCTTTTCATCTATATCTATCGTATTAAGAGGAATTCAGTTTTGTTGTAATCACATAATTTAAGTTTGTTTCGACCTAAACTCACTTAATTATTTCAAATTATTTTACTTTGTATGAATACTTTCTTACGTCCGTGTAGTGCCGTACGTAAAGAATAGCACTACCCCAAGTCTTCTCGTGGGTGTCGTAAAAGGCGACTAAGGGATTCACTAGAGGATGGGCAGCAGCGTTCTCTGAGTACTTTAACAACCATACTGCGATCACCAACCCGCCTGCCAAGCGTGGCGATTATGGCAAACCCCCCCAACATTGTTTGGGGGAGGCCTATGTCCAGCAGTGGACGTTATTCGGCTGAATGATGAATACCTATTTTATACCTATTCTGCCGTGCAGGCCCTAAAGTGCAGTATGAGAGAAAAAGCGGTTTCGAGTAAATCGCGAAAAACTTTTTAACGCTGTTTTTTTTTATATTATTCATTTGTATGGTGGATATTTTTATTGCCACGAGGACTACCTGAGAACAAAGATTATATCTACGAATAGAAATATGAATTTAGTTTATTAAGTTCTAAATAAAACGATTTTTTCCAAAATCATGGCAGTTACTGCACGCAAAAAGGTACACCTATGCAGATTAAAATGCGGTAAAAATACTTGATACTGCAAAATCTTTGATTTATTTGCTACTTTGCAGAGTAATTTGCAGCATAATACCTTTTTTACTGCATTTTAATTTGTATCTTGAACTAATTGCACGTGTAGTATGTAACAAATTTTCCAACTTACGAATTATGTCCTAGGTAGGAATTTACAGAATAAAACAATTTTATGCATGGAATAAGAATAACGTTTATTTTTTAACAATTTCTGCTAATATTGTTACTTATCTTTAGGCGTTTCGAGCACATGCGGCTATAAATATACATATTAAATAGTAAGAAACTTTTTGCTTTCGCAAGAAACATGAGATCTTTTACTTAAATGGCACATGGTTTATACCTATCTAAAAATAAATCACAAAAATCTTAGGTATCAAAATAACATAAAATAAATGCTCAACATTCGGTTCATGTTTACAAGGCATGCATAATCATAAAAATAATTAAATAGGGTATATGATACGCGTATCATTTACTCGGTATTATTAGGTAGGTAGGTACCAAAAACAAAAGATACAAGTAAATAACAAAAACACGAATGTATCAAAAAAACCATAAGTCCTCAACATTACCCGTTTTATAAGACGGGTATTTAGTCTGAACGGCCCAAAGCGAATGGACCGCGGGCCATTCGACCGTAACCAAAAATCGTTTACGTTCCAAAGGACCGGTGATAAAATGATTTTGAATTTTCATCATCTTCATAACCGGTTGGCACGACTTAACAATGACCCTTTATTTTAACTTTTGCACCCGAATGTAGGTACTTGATGTACTTTTTATCACCCGGTCCTTTGAAACGCAGACGATTTTTGTTTACGGTCGAATGGCCCGCGGTCCATTCGCTTTGGGCCGTTCAGACTAAACCCGTCTTATAAAACGGGTAATGTTGAGGACTTATGGTTTTTTTGATACATTCGTGTTTTGTTATTTACTTATATCTTTTGTTTTTGGTACCTACCTACCTAAGAGATTACAAAGTTATTTACACACATTTACATAATTACAAACAAAAATATACAAATAACGAAAAATATATCCTATTAAAACTATAAACTAAAATAGGGCATCGAAATATTCCTCCGCATCGCTGTCCACTGGTAGCGTGCCCAGAAGGCTGGCAGTATTGCCACGTTGTATGGCAATGCTAATCCTTTGGCCAAAGTAGAGGCCAGCCTTCGGGTCACGGGAAGCGTCGACCAGCCGCCTTGCTACCTCTCTATATAGAAGTCGGGCACTCGGACCCCACGACCCGAGTGTTTCGACCCCAAACGGCTCGAAAATATAATTAATGATGAAGTTATTATATTTTCGCCGCTTGAGGGCCTCCGCAGCTGCAGCAGCAGCGCCGGCACAGCCTGCCGAGCTAGGAAGGTGGGATGGTGCAAGAGTATCGACGCACGTTGCGTCCCATACCAGAGGCCTACCCATCTTCCATGGTACCAATGACATGCCATCTGGTCTCTTACCATCTTCACGTGCCAAGCCATTGGGTTCTAATACAGCTGGAACGCCGGCGGTGACAAGAGCACGACGGATAATATCATTTAAGTCGGCGTGCCGTGCTATACGACCTGCACTCCTGCTGCAAGACAAGCCGTGGTGTCCGAGGCTGTCGACGGCTTCACCGCAATGGCAGCGATGCGGAGCACCGCATGGAGCACCCAAACGAAGACATGTAGCGATCCAGAAAGTAGTGTCGTCCAACATAGTACCTATGTTGGGCGACGGAGGTGCCTGAAGCCATAGGCCCGACTCCCATTCACCCACAGCCAGCAGGCGAGCACGCTCAGCGGTTGTGATTGACGTATTTATAAGTTGATTCCGTATCACAACGCAGAGCGGCTCATCCCACTATCTCTGGGAAAATGGGTTGACGGGCGGATCCGTGTTCGGGCAAGCGATTTTCCAAGCATTCAAAGCCTCGGTCAAGCACGTTACCTCAAAATTAACCAGTGAGTTGGCTAAGATATTCCTGGTTAATTTCTCAGTACTGTGAACCGAGGATAGGAATGCCGGTAGACTTATACTGGTAATTTTTTGGACGCCGAGGCCCCCAAAACGGATGGGGAGCGTAGCTTGTTCCCAAGCTCGGTCGTCCAAAGCTACCTAATAATACCGAGTAAATGATACACGTATCATATTATTATACCCTATTTTATTATTTTTATGTTTATGCATGCCTTGTAAACATGAACCGAATGTTGAGCATTTATTTTATGTTATTTTGATATCTAAGATTTTTGTGATTTATTTTTAGATAGGTATAAACTATGTGCCATTTAAGTAAAAGATCTCATGTTTCTTGCGAAAGCAAAAAGTTTCTTACTATTTAATATGTATATTTATAGCCGCATGTGCTCGAAACGCCTAAAGATAAGTAACAATATTAGCAGAAATTGTTAAAAATAAACGTTATTCTTATTCCATGCATAAAATTGTTTTATTCTGTAAATTCCTACCTAGGACATAATTCGTAAGTTGGATAATTTGTTACATACTACACGTGCAATTAGTTCAAGATACAAATTAAAATGCAGTAAAAAAGGTATTATGCTGCAAATTACTCTGCAAAGTAGCAAATAAATCAAAGATTTTGCAGTATCAAGTATTTTTACCGCATTTTAATCTGCATACGTGTACCTTTTTGCGTGCAGTAACTGCCATGATTTTGGAAAAAATCGTTTTATTTAGAACTTAATAAACTAAATTCATATTTCTATTCGTAGATATAATCTTTGTTCTCAGGTAGTCCTCGTGGCAATAAAAATATCCACCATACAAATGAATAATATAAAAAAAACAGCGTTAAAAAGTTTTTCGCGATTTACTCGAAACCGCTTTTTCTCTCATACTGCACTTTAGGGCCTGCACGGCAGTATTCACTACCTACCCCACCGGCACGACGCGGACACAAACGTCTTTCTTCGGCGGCAGCGTTCGACACGACTGATTGACCGAGAGAGAGAGCGACAGATCCTAACTAGAAGGCAGTAAAATATGGTCTCGATTGCAGTGGAATGAAGTAGCATTGTTCAAGTTACCAATTATAATGCAGTAACAGCTACTCATACTGCTATTTAATTAGCATTAAGTTATTTTCACCTTTAAAATAATACCGACTATACTGCAGTAAATAATGATCATACTGCAATTTAAACAGTAGCATTCATACTCGAACGTGATTTGCGATTAAAGTAAAAGCAGTAAAAGAAAGAATTTTAATTTTGCTGCACTTTAGTTGGTTTTCACTCTAAGAACCTACTTGAATAAGACTAAAATACCACATACAAGTACTTTGCTGCGTTTTAATCAGTAGTTCGCCTGAAATAAATTAGTGATCAACCATGCAGTATTAATACTGGTGGTACAAAAACTACTTACTGCGTTTTAATTTATATGCGTCAATATTTGTTTGAGTGTAGAATACAGATTTTTTGTGGTAATAAAGATATTTACTGCATTTAAATAGGTAAAGTGACGAGTCGTGGTAGACGTAACAGCTGTTACTGTATTTTAGTTAGTCTTATGACATATTTAGACCTGCAAACGTAAGTTACTGCTTTCACTAATTCGTCTTTTTAACCGTTTAGAACATCCCAACTAAAAACCGGCAATATCATTGTGTTCCTTATAGCGTGACCGTCAAGGTTCAATATTCAACTCAAAAACGTGAAAAAACCTGTTACTGCGTTTTAGGGCCTGCACGGCGGTATTGCTGTGAATTTATATTCTTTTCACAAAAATCCTTTTTGTAAGTATTATAGCTTTCGTGAGAAAAAATCATATTTATGATTATTTACGGTTTACTCACGTGCATTTTTTGGGATTAACCGTCTCGTTTCGGACCCAAACAGAGCCCTTACTCATGAGCTGAACATCAGTTCGACTCGCGACCTCGCCGCGTTTTCAGCTTATGATTAAGGGCTCCGTTTGGGTCCGAAACTAGTCGGTAATACCGAAAAATGCACGTGAGTAGATCGTAACTAATCATAAATAAAAAATCTTTTATGGTCATTGTCAAACTAAAAACAATAACTAACTGTGTACTGTTAGAGCCCAAATACACGTCCGATACTTGCCTCCGATAGTCGGCTCCGATAGTCTGATCAGACTATCTGAAGGCCTCCGCGTCATACATTTGTTTGAACATGAATTACACGTATGATCAGACTATCGGATCGGATGTCAGAATCGTAAGCATCGTCCGGGCGTCGTTGTCGTCCAGAAAAAATCGGACACGAGAATCGTAAGTACGTGTATTTCATGAATCCGATCAGATAGTCGGATCCGGCTCCCGGAAGCAACTATCGAACGTGTTGTTTGACCCTTAACTGTAATTTACTGATGTCAACTGTTATTTTATTTTAACCTTACAGGAGTACAGCTTCCCGTGTCAAACGACAGACTGTACGACAAACTGCCTTTATTTTTAGACTTTCGATTTCGATCGAATTGTATCCGACACCTGATTCGGATAAGCCCCCAACAAGATGACAATCTCAGATCGTCAAGTAATAGAACCGTCAGTGGAATGTACGCTATTAAACGGTCATTTGATCCGTAATGTCATTCCTATAAATTCCGTGTTGAAAGAGATTTTTCTCTCGTGACCGTGTACGCGAATAGCTCATGCCGTCCGTGGTGAAAAGATTAGAAAGTCAGCAAGGTTGGTAGCGGTGCTAACTGCCCAGGGTGCGCTGAACGTACTTAATACAGTGGAATCCGTTTATTACGACTTCGCTTAAAGCGACAAACTGCTTATAGCGACTTACGAACACCATTTAGTTTGGTTTTCATTGAAATTGTTAAGAGAAAAGGCCGTCTACTCGTATAACGACCAGACGACTCCGGATATAGCGACTAATCGCGTTTGGCGACGTAATTTCAAGGGAATATAAGTAATCTCTTCTGGTTATAACGACGCGTCCTTTTATTTTTTTAGTAGATGAACATCACTTTAAGGCATTACTTACGTTTAAATCGGTGTTATAAATGGCGATTGTCATTCAATTTGTAGAGATATAATCGAAAATATTTTTATATAAATTATTAGTTACAAGATATTTGAACACCTATTGATGCTTATAACGGCAACCGCTTAATACGACCAAATATCGTCGTCGTTATAAGCAGATTCCACTGTAGTATCGTCACTTGTGGGTGCTCTTTTAACGCACCCTTAGACCCCTTTATTGCACCCTATACTTATTAGTTGTATTGTAAATACTGTACAGACTACAGACCTAAATTTAAATCAGCAATTCGTACTAAGATAAACATAACGATAAAATGTTTTATAAGTGTGAAAAGCTCATGACTCGACTCCGTTTGAGTCGGAAATCGTCGGGAAATACCGAAACCTGCTCGTAAGTAAAACCGTTCACGATCATAAACGGTTCTCACGAAAGTTACAACAGTAAAAGTACGGTAAAATAGGCAACTACGTCGTGATTGTGAGTATCGGCGGTGAGTGTCGATAGGTTTCAGCGCACGAAGCTGGGCGTAAGATGAACCGTACCATTGGCATGGTATGTTGCAATCCTAACTAGGTTTAAGTACTAGAGGTGAAACTGAGAAGTCATGACAAAAAACCTGATTTCTATAAAATGTTCTAACATGAAAGCGCGCGCAAATACAAAATTAGTTGGAAACGAGGTACGAACACAATAGGGTGTTAATTGTTAAAGTAGGTACCCATAATAATGAATAACTTTTGTTCTACTTGCCACTTTATTAAAATTCAATAATTTAAGACAAAAAGTTGTTTACGATTTTATAGTAAATATGCAAAAATCTGAATATCCTCAACTATGATCAGCTGTTTTTAAATTTTAGGTCATATTATTATTTGCTGTCACGTATTATAAGCTCGATTTTATGAATTCTTAACTAAAGCAGGGAAGAAGAATTAAAAAAAAAAATGAACGTTATTTTGCTTGAAATAAAAATTATCAAATTTTGACATTTTAACATTTGCTTTAAAACAGTCTTTAGTGATACTTTAAGTGGCCTGCGGATTAGTACCTACTCCCTTTCCGACTAATCTTGTATATTTGTTTTGTGTATTAACAAAAGCACGCTTATGCCAAAAACCTTTCTCATTCTGGAACGAGGCCTATGCCCAGCAGTGGGCTAATTATTCTTACGCTTATATTATACTCACCGAAATATTACTGAACAGTGTTCCATACATTAAGATGAAGGTCCTCGGATGCTGCTCAATGATGGCGTTCGGTGACTTGACAGCCCAATATAAGATGGCTACTGTCATAACTAGCATGGACCATATAGGCTTGACTGCTTCGATGATCGGGTACCTGCTGCCGGTACGGTTTTTGTACGACCTGAAATAATATATAACAATGTACGAGTATACAAGGTCTTAGGTATTTGGTATGGGCATGTGGAAGGTTAAAATACATGTGACTAAAAGAGTGATGCATATGAATGTCGATGGAGACCAAAGAAGAGATGGATGGATTGTGTGAGGGAGGATATGGAGGAAAAGGGAGTCAATGATGAGGTGATGGTTGACAGGGAAGAATGGAAGAGAAAAACATATTCCCACTTATTACAAAAGGTTGTTTGAACCGACACTAAGATAAACCCAGATTTAAAATATACCCATCACTTTCTAACATAATATAACAAAAAGAGACGGGGCTATTTTAAAACCAGGGTTTTTCTTAGACCATCGCTGCATCGTTTGTAATAAGGGGGATTACGTCCACCAGAAGTAACTTGGGAAGAAAGAAGAAGACAAGCCTAACAGATTTTCAGAACAGCCATAGGGCGTCGATTGCGTTGCTCTAAGGATCTAGCTATGTATACCTAATTCATTTGTTTTCATCAGTTACTGTAGAAGATATTTGTATTTTTTATTGATTGGAAAATTCTGTTTCGAATTTTCTGGTCTGATTATTTTGATCGGACGATTAAACCTTTATTGCCACAGGTGCTATGTATTTACGATTTTACTGCTGGACATGGGCCTCTTCTCAGAATGAGAAGGGCCTTAGTCCACCACGCTGGCCAGGTCTTGCAGGCTACTCACACAATTGAGAACTTAATGGAGCCCTCTCTGATGTGCAGGTTTCCTCACGATGTTTTAATTCACCGTTAATGCAAGTGATAATCAAATTCTGATCCAGGTTGTCTGGTAGATATCGCTATCAGCGATAAGACCGCCATTGTACCCTTCACTAAATGATATTGTGTAAGAGCTGTGTTACAATTTTGGTGTACAATAAAGTATATTCTATTCTGATCTGATGAATTTAGCGTTAATACCTTTGACGTAGAAACACATGGACCTCGGATCAGCGCTCAAAGATGTCCAAACCGAATGTAGATTAAAACGCGAAAGTAGACTAATTTACGTCAATGGGTGTAGTCGAATCTTCGTATGGTGAAAAATGGTTGTAAGCTAAATTAGGCATTGTGATGACGACACAGGATTTAAATAAGTTTGTTGGTATTTCTAAGTTTACTATACACCGTGGGCCCGAGATACCCGAAAGATTTTGACCACACCTTTCTGGTGGTATTATGAGTCAAATGTTATATCAACAAAAGTCCAATTCATTCTCTTTTTATTTTATTTTTCGGTCCACAATAATTCAATTAACTAAAGTACTTCATTGTAAACAATACCTTAGGTTGAACCGGCAACGTTTATAAATTATCGTGTGAGAGGATAAGACACTTATCACTTCACAACCCTCCCCGACAAATAAGACATACGGCGAGTGGGGTATGGTATGACCAAAGTCGCAACGCAGCGTTTCTAGAACTTGTTACCATAGAGATTTTTCGAGTTGTGAATTTCCTTAAATAATGAATATTTCGAAAATTAAGCTTTATTTAACAAACTACGTATATCCTAGCTTTTCTTCTCCAATTAGGCATCGGAATCGAAGGTGAAAACCTTTCGGGTAAGTACCTCGGGCCCACGGTGTGATGACGGTGTGTCTTGGCGCGCGCTCTGGTGGTATATGTAAACTCAGGACAATTTTTTCGTGAATTTGGAACTAGACCCTTGGTCTATATGTTTCTACGTCAAAGGTTAATAATACTCACAAATAAACATTATAAACGGCAACAGGGTAGGTAGTGATGATTCCCATGCTATGAATGACCACTTCAAGTCCCTGAGCGAAGGTGACGTCACGAAAAATGAAGTACTTGTAGCAACCAGTACCGTAGGCACCAGCTGCTAGGAAGAGTATGGAACTGATCTAGAAGGGCAAAATCATGGTATATTAAAACAAGGTGGCCTATCTTCCCATGACATCGACACGTGATTGACCTATTCTACGTCATAGCTAACTGATGAACCAATAAATTTCGGCTTCAGTTTATTTAAATCTAGCTATGCCCGCGATTTCGTCCACGTGGAAGTCGGAAAACAAAAGAAAACAGATGTTCCCTACATTTATGTTCGCATAACTCGTCAAAATGTAGGAAACAGCAGATTTTTTTTCGCGATTTCCGATTTGTTCTCATAGTAAAAGTTGTTCATAGTGATGAGTGCAATCTCCCATTTCGGTTTGTCGAGTGTTTACAATTTCACCCTGTATGTACTCTTTTTTTAAAATCTAATATCTTTTATTTCCAGTAGGGTTACTGCTCATCACCCACACTCAATAGCGTGATAATTTGTACCCTAGAAACCTGACCCGCTCTTTAACGGGTGTGGCTGCCAATTTTCAACTGGGTCTGTCCAGTAGCACTGACGTGAAGTTCCAAGATACAGAAATTCTAAAAACATCACTTTCGGCATCAGTCTCGTTTCTGATAAACGTAGCCATTTTATTTATTCAAATATATTCTATGTACAGTTTTTGCTTCATTGCGATTCTATTATATGTATGGTAGATTAGTAGACTAGAATTACTTAGTTCTTATTGACGTCAATGGTCTCGATTCTGACTAAATTTAATTTAGGCTATTGCCATCTTTTTCACTATGATACAATAAGAAAGAGACATGCGACAATAAGAGCTGTCAAATTTAGTTGAACTAAATTTCCATACAAATTTAGACGACATTTAAAACGTGTCGTCTAAAAACACGGCGAAGTTCAAGGCGTAAACTAAGTTGACATCTCTAACTTACCCCCGGTTTCTGATTAGAGAATTCGGGATGAGTAAATACATAAGTAACATTTGAGTATGGAGTTGTCAAAAAAATGACGGATTTTAAAGCATTTTTTTGACAACTTTTTACTCAAATGTTACTTAAGTATTTGCTTATCCCGAATTCTCAAATCAGAAACCGGAGGTTAGTTGTTGTCCATCACCGTCCTTTTCTCGCGCTATCTGTTAGTAAAAGATAGCAATTCTCTAATTTGAGTTTAGTTGGTGAACAAGAGAATCGGCACCAATGTTACAAAGGACAGCTCCCAAAAACCTTCATCGCTTCCTATTGTTTATGCTGTAAGCAATCTTCAACTCACCCACATACTCAGATCGTAGCTCCATGGCAGGTACAGAGTCCCCGTGTTGTACTTCTCACAGTGACTGACGTAAAAATTCATCACCACACTCAATATTATGAGGAGTCCCCTGAAAAATATATTGTTTAAATAACTGTTGCCAGCGGTTTCACTCGTATCCTAGGATAACTACTTGATGGACCCGTATAAAAATATATTCTATGTTCTAATCCAGGTCATGGTCTACCTTTGTGCCAAATTTCATCCAAATCCGTTCAGCCGTTTAGGCGTGATTGATTAACACATTCGAGTCCACCGCAGTTTTCATAGAGCTCATACGCCGTCCCGCCATACATATTGCTAGTGGACCTTCCATGAGGGTCTTCGGCATTACGTTTGCGCTAAGAGTGAACCCTCGAGGAGTGTTCCTGGCATTAGGTTAATAACCTTGAAAAATACGCTACTACGTCGTAAAATAGGTGTTTGCTTGTTTCATGACGGTGAATTTTCCAAGAAAAACCTGCATTTAAAATGAGCCCTCCACGAGGGCATCCGACATGGCGAATGCGACTACAGGGTACCCTCCTGGAGGGCACCTGGCACTGAACGTGTTAACAAAGAAATTCATAAACTCACAAACATCCAAACTTTCACATCCTAACTTATTATTATAAATGCGAAAGTAAGTTTGTTTGTTTGTTATCTTTTCACGCCTAAACCACTGAACCGATCATCCTGAAATTTTGCATATACGTTGTCAGGTGTACAGAAACGGACATAGGGTACCTTTCATACCGAAAAAAAATACTGTTCTCGAGGAAAACAACAATAACGTTCTGATGATGATGACGCCACGTGTCTTTCGAATCATGATTGAATTATATTGTTATAGAAACTTTAGTAATGTGTTAAGAGTTGATTGTCGAATTCTAAATTAACGCGAGCAAAGAAGCGGGCAAAAGCTAATTTATAATATTAGTAGGACAGGATAGGATTAAGATCCACCCCTGGCATTACGTGGAGAAATGTGATTTATATCTTTGAGGTTTATCATCATCATCATCATCATTCAGCCGAAAGACGTCCACTGCTGGACAAAGGCCTCCCCCGAGCATCACCACATCGACCGGTCTTGTGCTTCTCACATGCAGCGAATTTCCGCAACCTTCACCAGGTCATTAATTAACCTTGAGGTTTATGGCAACAACTGACTTTTTCGTGACGTGATGTGGCGGTGTTTTCGTGACGGTGCGCAAGCGCAGCTTCCAATTTTACTCTCAATATACGCGCCAAAAGAAGTAGGTATGATTAAAAAAACTAGAGTAATTTATCGTTACCTAAAACACGACACCGAGAATACTGGATCCCTTCCAAAGATGGATATCAAAGTGTAAGGTATGAGGAACACTATGAAGGAGTCCAGTCCGTGGTCGAACAGCTCGCCCAACGGACCTGAGACGCCTATCCGACGAGCTTGCTTACCATCGAGACCATCTGAAAAGAATCCAAGTTATTGACACTTGATACGAGTAGTATGTAATGGTTGCATAGCAGCCCATCCTCCTCTCAAACAGGGTACAATTCGGCCGACGTATCGTGGCGAGTCTGAAGTTAGCTGATTAGTTGCGCAGTAGACAATTTCGTTTCTAAAAGATTCATTGCGCAGCCACACAACTAACTTCAGACTCGCCAAGAAACGTCGGCCGTATTGTAAATGCATTTTTTTTTGCATATTGGTAGTACGTAAAAAAAAAGCTACTCAAAGGAAAAGAAAAAAAACAATTTAATTAAAATTCTACGATATTCACCATTCGACATGCGTGCGACGTCACAAAACTACGCTCTGCGCTACGAGTTCACAACAGAACTGTGTTTGACCAATACAGGGTGGTAATTTGAAATGGGGCATGAAGGGCAACTACCTTAACCATTGTAGCTACAGGAAAACGTTCTTAGAAGACTACCCCTAACTTTTGGGATAATTTCAATCGGCATTCACAGATTTTGAAAAAAAAGTACAGTCAGCGAGAAAAATGGCTGTTTTAACAAAACTTTTTTATGATGCCAATCGATACCATTTCCCATAAGGATCAAAAAACTCTTCCAGGCCAACTGAGGTTTGAGTACTAGAAACGTCAGAAATAACAAAAAACTATTTGAGATGGGTTAGTTATAAGGGCAGCTACCTTAATCGTTGTCGCTACAGGAAAATTTTGATAGGAGGCTGGCCATAGTTTTTGACGTTATTTCGAACTGAATAAAAAAATATTGAAAAAAAAAATTTGGTACAGTCAGCAAAAAAATGGTCAGTTCTTACAAAATTCTTTTATGATGCCAATCGATTCTATTTCCCATGAGGAACAAAATACTCTTCAGGACCTACTGAGGTAAAAGTACTAGAAACGTCAAAAATCACGAAAAACAACATTTTGTTAAAAGTGACGTTAAGGCTGAAAAAATAAATTATTTTATTTTCAAAATCTGTGAATGCAGTTCGAAATATTTTCAAAAAACATGGATAGTCTCTTAAAAACATTTTCCTCTAGCCACAACGATTAAGGTAGCTGCCCCTATTACTACCCCATCTCAAATAAGTTTTTTGCGATTTCTGACTTTTCTAGTACTCCAACCTCAGTTAGTCCGGAAGAGTCTTTTGATCCTTATGGGAAATGGAATCGATTGGCATCATAAAAAAGTTTTGTGAAAACAGCCCTTTTTCTCGCTGACTGTACTTTTTTTTCGAAATCTGTGAATGCCGATTTAAATTATCCCAAAAGTTAAGGGTGGTCTTCTAAGGACGTTTTCCTGTAGCTACAATGGTTAAGGTAGTTGCCCTTCATGCCCCATCTCAAATTACCACCCTGTATAGTTCGGTTCGTAGGGTGCGAGTTTTCGTTGAATATTTTTCTGCCTAACCATTTTCCAATTTCCAAGTTTTTTCTATGTTGGGGTCCTCTTCCAGTCTAACCAGATGAGGCTGAATGAACAACTGCCATCTGCTGACCTCCGCAACCTATTTAGATACTGGTCAATGCCGATATCCTAAGGTTAGAGAGACTGTCAAGCTTTCAGCCTTCTTCTTCATAGGTATTCCTATAACACCCGGGACCGACGATTTAACGTGTTCTCCAATGCACGGAGGAGTCTCAATGGGTAACGAACGGTCACACATCCACGGACTGACCGCGGCAGGCGCAGCTTAACCTCACAAATCGTGTGATCCGCGCTGTTGTTAATTTGCAGCAAGCCCTTCCGTTCTACCAAAATACAACGTTATTTTTAGTATAAACAAAAACCGAGACACCCCAACAAGATTTTCATCAGAACTGCCTGAATATGTGTTTTTTTTAATAAATCTCCAAATTACACCGTAGTTTTTACGTCATGTTAAGTTCCCTAGTAAAGTGTGAATTGTCTGAGATGTGCTTTGCAGAGGTTGTCTACGGAAACTGACCGAGCGGACCATCTCAAGCCTCAAGGTGTCTATTCCCAACTGTAATGGGTAGAAACCTACTGAAACAAAATTGAAATTTATGAAAAAAAAATGTGGTGTAAAAAATATGTCAATCGATTCTTCTAGTGATTCTGAACAAACTAGTTTCAGGTTTAGTATATACTAAAATTAAGCTTGTATATCTTCTTTATTACAATTATGCCCTCAACCTATTCCCAACGGAAGGCAACCGATACCAACCCGCAGTGACGACCCCACAGGGCCACATTGGGTGCAAATTATACCCGTAACATAACCCTGACTCATATACCTGCACACATGGAGTCAATTGTACATCAAGGTCAAGGACACATGATTCAGAACACGAGTGTTAACTAGAATAACTCATGAAAATAGTATTTTTCATTGTATGAACACAGGCCGAGATAATGAGTCATCGGTGCCCGGTTGTCTGTACGTCCCCTTTGTGTAATTGTATGAGACTATTAATAATTCCTTCTCATTCTTCATTATACATCTTCTTCTCTTGTATCACCACGAGCTATACAAGAATAGCTCATACCGTGGTGAAAAGATTAGCCAGTCAGCGAGGTTGGTAGCGGGGCTGACTGTCCAGGACGTACTTATATAGCGTCACTCGTGGCGGCTCTTTTAATACACCCCAATGTTGGACATAGACTTTCAATAAATTCCACAATTTTCGTGTGTGTAATATACAGGATGTAAACGAATTCGTGTAATTCCTTCAAACCACGTGATCTATTGATGGTATAGATTAACCCCGCACGGGATTTAGATTGATTGAAAATGAAAATAAACTTTTTTTTTTCCCAAATAAAAATTTTATGTGATAGAAAATTTCGATGCCATGCATAAATGAATAAAGGCACGGCGACACAGCTGACGGGCACGACTAGCGCGATATCGGTCCACGCAGTCAGTTAACTTGGGACGCTAAAATTACTCAGATACAGAATACCATGGTTGATTTTTTTATTGCTTTTTTTTGTTCATTCTGAAAAAAACCTATGCAGGATCAATCAGTGTCAGCAGTCACGCGGTTTGAAGGAATTGCACGAATTCGTTTACACCTTGTATTTCTTTTAGAAAGATATCAGCACCCTTGGGTATCAGAACTGGCTCATTAGCGCACATGTATGAAGCGAACATACCACGAATTGTTCCCTAACTCACTATGTGTGCGCTCATCGCTATTGTATTTCTAATACATTGTTTTTTTTTATTAGAATGTGTTCCATGTGGAATGACATCTACAATGCAAATAACTTTGCCCCTCTGAAGTGAGGAATAGAAAGCTGAAAGGCTGGTTTCAGAGCGGCAAAATTATTTTACGCGTACCAAATAAGTCTGTCCATCTGAAGAAAGGAACAGAAGGCTGAAAGTCTGGTTTCAGAGAGGCAATTTTTTTTTCCGCGTACTGTGTTATGGGAGCCTTTCCATCAGAAATGTGCTATGCAGCTACGCTGCGAGAATGTAAAAATCAAGCTACGAAACTGTGTGACCGTTTCCACTGATGCTAAGCTATGTAGCGGAGCGAGTAAGATGTGCTATGAAAATGCGCCGCCGCAAGGTAGCTGTGCGAGGAAGATACGCAGCTCGAGCTATGTGACGTATCGACAATAGGGAAGTCACAGGGAGTGGCGGTGCACATAGCTACACCACTCGCGATTATCCATAGCACGCATTCATAGCTCGCATCCTTCTGTTAGCTTGTCTCTGGTAATACCATATTAGATTGTCTCTGGTAACTGTCATATTACTTACATTCACTCAATCGATCATTCATTCGTTCATGATTAAAAACTTATTGGTAGTCATTCGGCAGTCTTGTCAGAGACGTCGAGGTGTGAACATCAAGTGATACTTACTGTGTAATTTTGGATTAAATGGTAACACTTCAGATACAAGTGTAAGTACAGATTAAATCATTATGTATTGAATAATTGGAAATAATTGGAATTGTACCGAGTGTATTTGTGGTTTATGTTGAAGGAAGTAATAAATATCTATGTTTATACTGAAATGTCTGGTTTTCTATTATGAATCCTTTATTCTGAACCGGTGGCCAACACTTCCATATAAAAAATAGCTTAGTTGAATCAGTTTCCACCAGTGCTGTGCTATGTAGACCAACGAATATGATTGGTGGATCTCAAACGCATACATAGCAACGTTGCATAGTACATCTTTGGTGGAAAGGCATCCTTAACCATGTGAAGTTGCGCCAGTTAATTTTAAGACACTCTGTATACAACATGTAATAAAATTAATTCTAAGAAACTCACCCACCTAAATTATAAGCGAGAAATATCAATACGCCGCAGCAACTATAAAGCCAATTAGGTATCTCGCATTCGTAGCCCATCAGTCCTGGCCGGCCCCCGGCCGCATAGAAGTCGTAATCATACACGGTGAGGGCCAACACGGCCACCACCATGCACAGGAACCCGGCGAAGGTTATCAGGTTCGGGGCTATTGACTTTGGTATCACCTGAAAAAGAAAATGGAAAGATCAACGCGTCCGCATGGACAATCAAACAACAGGATGTAAACGAATTCGTTATTTTGATGATTTCCAGTATAAGCTGATCGCGCACTGTGTAGGCTTTCCGTACAATGAGAGGTCAGCTTATACTGGACTTGAGTAGCTTGGTATGTACTCGTGTGTACCTGACAGAAATAATCAGAAACCTCAGACACCTCAATTAGAATATCAAATTAAAAGCACAATACTATAGTGATTTAATTTAATGAACATTACCATATTTTTATTGTACCTAATTAATTTTGCTTTTTTTTTTGCTTACTGCATTTAAAATCTAAAAGCCTTGACATAAGTCTTGTTTTTCCATATCTTGATTGTCTGAATAATTCTAAAAAGGAACGTGTACACAATTAATTTAAAATTTCTGAATTCAATTTAGTCCTCGTGTCTTAACAAACTACCTTCTGGTTTCTGGTTTAATTATGTTACACCTTGTGTACAGGTGTACCCGAATTTGCGTAATACTTTCAAACCTCGTGGCGTAATAAGGTCGTAAGGATAAAGCTAGGTCGATTAAGGGTCTTAACACACTTACGGCCGCTATAACCGATCCCAATCTAAAATCTCTGGATTGATGTAGGTTTTCAACAGAAATTCAATAGAAGTAATATCGAAATATTCAGAAATTTTAAATATGATCGGTTATTATCAATTAGCCTTTCACTCACAAAAAATAGACATTATGTTTATAGGGTTAATTGAAAAACACCAACAACCTCTTAAAGGGTCATTGTACTCATCATTATGATCAACTTTTACTATGGGACCAAATCTGAAATCGCGAAAAAAAACTGCTGTTCCCTACATTTAATTTTATGTTCGCTTAGCTCGTCAAAATGTAGGAAACAGCTATTTTTTTTTCGCGATTTCAGATTTGGTCCCATAGTAAAAGTTGATCATAATGATGAGTACAATGACCCCTTAAGAGGTTGTTGGTGTTTTTCAATTAACCCTGTATACATGCGTAGTTAGGTACTTGGTACGAACGCTTTTACTCTGTGTACTTACTTTGACAATAGTGTTCCATGTTGGATGCATTACATGATTGCTGAGAGGGCTTGTATCCACTGCACTGTACTGCAAAATGAAACGAAGCATAAGATAACTGACAAACCTTTGATCCAAAGCCCTTACTAATAAACAGATCTTATAACGAGCTATGTGCTGGAGAGCGCACAGCGCTGTTTTATTGTCCCAGCTTAAACAGCAGACGGCCATAAAACATGATGGCCAAGCCTTAGCCAACGCGATCGAAGGCAAATTGACACAAGGCGAGTACTACAGTCTACATGTTGGTCAAGTTCGATCCAGACCAATGCCAACTGCCAATGTACACGAATTTTTGTGAAGACACATGTTGCCTGAGTGGCATGAGTGCAAGAGAGCGCCTTTGATTTATGTAGTATAACCGACACGACTCCGAAGTGAGACGAGTCGTGGCGAGCGATCCCGAATGGTGGCAAGGCACACCAAACGAACTGTATATCGTCGCCAGGGAGTGAAAACCTCAGGAATGCAATTTGGTCATTTTTATTTACTCACGACTTATAGGGACTATATCTTATAAGAGAGCCGCTCTATGTGAAATTAGTTTGTAGGCACTGAAACTAGTTTTTATTGGGTATATAAAATTCTTAATAAATATAATTGACTAGCTTTTGTTCGCGACTTATTCCGCGTGAAAGCCCACAGGAACCGTACAATGACGAAAGGCATTCCTGAGGTTTTCACTCCCCGGCGACGATATGTTGGCGCTCGCCTGCGCTCGGCTAGCTAGACGAGCAACAACGAGCAATAGCGAGGCTAGAGAAATGAGCTGTCTATACGTTAGTACTTGCCTTCGCTCGGCGAGCTATAGCCAACATGTATAGCCCAATTCAAATTCATGTGCGATTAAGAATTTCATTATCACTTGCGTTGACGTTGAAGGAAAACATCGTGAGGAAACCTACACACTTGAGAGGGCTCCATAAAGTTCTCGATGGTGTATGTAGTCAGCCAACCCACACCAGACCAGCGTGATGGACTACGTTCTCATTCTAAACCCAGCTTCCCACGGTGCGTGGTATCATCCGTAAAATCACGCACCGCGAGAAGCCACATTATGAGGGTGTGTGATGTGGATACGGTGCACCGCTCCGCACGCGTCCGCGTTACCACGGACGAGTCTCTTCCCATGGTGCGTCGGTGCGAGCTCGTGTGGCGCGGTGCGCGATGTCACGCACCGTGGGAAGCCGGTATAAGAAGAGCAGCACTGTTGTTTTCCGGTTTGAAGGATACAGACTACAGATGCCGGTGAAATTACTGGGACATAAGACTTTACAACATGACAAAGATGGCAACGCATCAGCAATCCCTTTGGGTGATAGGCGGTGGAACCGCTTACTATCAGATGGTCTGTCAGCTCGTTTACCACACAATTAAATAAAAGAGAGGCCTGTGACCAGCAGTGGGCTAGTAATAGGCTGATCTATATAAATAAAAGAAAAGTCCTGTCTGACTGATTGACTGACTCATCAACGCCCAGCCCAAACCCTTGGACCTAGAAAACTGAAATTTTGCACAGAGGTTCCCTTATAATGTAAACAAGGAATAAGGAAGGATTTTTCGAAATTCAACCCCTAATGGATTTAAATAGGGGATGTAAGTTTGTATGGAAAATCGTCACTTAACGGGTTCAAAATTTCACGCAAGCGAAGCTGCGGGCAAAAACTAGTAATGGTATAAAAATCAAAGAAATAACTTACCTTATATTTATTAAATCCTTTTAAATGCTCCTTCGATAAATACTTGTAGTCGAACATCGTGAACACAACACAACTAACTAAATGTCATTGAGAAAATGAAACAAACAGAGTTAGCGGAGGTCACAACTACGAATATTAAGGTGATATAAAAAAAAATACTAACAAAAAAAAAGCGGGAAGCAAAAAGTCTGTAGTTAATTTAGTTTTATATTTAATTAACTGCGAAGTGTGGGACCTTTTGTTGTTTTTGGTATTAACTAATATGATCTCACCAAAACATTAAATGTAAAAAAATGACAAGTCTCTCTATGCAATCTTTCCACCGTAAAACGTTTTGAGATCTCATAGAAGCCAAGTTCTTTTAAATTTATTTTGTAGTTAGTTATCTGTCTAGTGACTGTATCAATAGTTTTATTTCTATTATAATTATAGATGATTATGATGATTACTCTTTGTTACCGAAAGTTTAAACTGCTAGTTCTGTCCACAGCGAAGATATAGGGGGGGGGGGGGGGGGTGAAAGGGCCGCGAATGGCTTCGAGAAAAGGATGGTACGGCCGTGCCTGCTTTACTCGAGACTTGGCAGGGGCACTGCCGTGCCACCAGATACTTATGATATAAATATTATTCTTTTTTTTTATTATAACCACGCCTTTATTCCCCGACATGTTGGGCAGGGGAGTACATCCTCATTTCGTTATGTTTAAATCCAATGTAATAGGAGACGAGCCTATCACAGGTACAGTACGCGTAAAAACGTTGCTTCTGTTTTCAAAGTTGCAAAGTTTTTTACTAGTACGAAATAACTTTGCCCCTTTGAAGTGAGGAACAAAACGCTCAAAGGCTGGTTTCAAAACGTCAAAGTTATTTTACGCGTACTGTTAAAATCCCCACACAAAGCATTTTTTTTGAACTGCTTTTTGATGGTCACCGGGCAGTTATTGACGAGACCTGACAGGTCTACAGCCAATGGTGGGGAAGTAAAATACTTAACCGGAGCTAACTACTTATACTACACTAATATCATGACTACTAGCAACAACAGCACTAAGGGCGACCCCTAGTGGGACTCGGACCTCGACTTAGGGCGTTGCTGGCGGGGGGTTGGGAGGAGACAGGTTGATGAGGGCTGAATGATCGGTATGAATAATACACAAAACAATCACTAAAATATCACTATGTTTGTTTACCACTCGGATGTAAAGCGTTAAATCCAAATAGCTACTTAAATTGTGCAAGTAATTAAAACAAACGCTTGTACTGTTTACACTGAAAGCAAGTCTTGTTAAAACATTCACGGGCAACTTGCAGCAAGTCAAGCAAGTCGGTTAAACTTTCAAAAGGCGACTTGCTGCGTGTGTGACAGTAAGAGTAGGTTGTACAAGAATACTTGCACAATTTAACTGCCTAATAGATTTAGCGTTAATGAGTTATTATGAATACAGAACACTAAACGCACTCACTGGTTAATGTTACAAATACTGATAAGTTTATTATAGAAATAACTGAATTTTAATCGGTGAAGGCGTGGGGGTCATTGATTAGATAATTATGTAGACACGATGCTTGATTGGTATGTGCTAAATTATTTTTTTCTTTATGTTCATAGTTTCAGAAGTCGGTCGGCCTTTAATTTGGTTCAGCGTGGATTGGCACTGACTTCTGAAACTGTTAATTTTGATGATGTTATTATGATAATTATTTAGGCTCAATTTATACCGCCGCCGGAATGGAAACGACTTTTTGCAACGAAATTGTACATAGCATAATTAAAACAAAACCTTATGTCAATTGTATAAAGTACTAACTAAGTACGAGCCAAAAAAAGGTCGCGCGTCTTCCGGGGAATCCTCGCTTTTTTTTTTTTTTTTAGTCATTTATTCTGAACAAAAATACATTTGTGTTGAACAGGTACAGGAATAATACAATAATAATAATCAATAAAAGTTACAATCAATAATATAGATAAAATGTCAAAAATAAAATAAGTAATATCGTAGTAATATAGTAACCCAGTTTCAAAACAAAAAATTGAAATTTAAAAGAAAAAAAAACACAATTAGTCTAGTTAAAAAAAAAAAAACAAACATTCAACTTTATCAACAAAATAACATGACAAGAATTAGACTTAAACTTAAATAAACAAGTTACACTGTGGCATTATTTTTGTCCCTGAAAAACTCTTCTATACTATAGTAGCACTTCGTCATTAAGAATGAGTTTAATTTGAATTTAAATATTCTTGGACTATTAATCATTTTTAGTTCTAATGGCAATTTATTAAAGATTTGTACAGACTGAACTTTAGAGCTATGTCTGACAACATTTAATTTTGGCTGCAGATAATTAGGCAAATCTTTCCTGCGCATTTCTACCCTAGTTTCCCTTTCTTCCTTTGTCTCGTACTTATCTAGGTTTTTTTGAAAACTACTTAGTAGAACCAAAATGTAAAGACAAGGTACAGGTAGAATTTTTAATTTCACAAAATGCTCTCTACAAGATTCAGTCTGGTCTATGCGAAGAATAGTTCTGAGGGCTCTTTTTTGCATAACAAAAGCTGCATCCATGTTGTATTTATAACTGTTCCCCCATAGTTTAATACTGTACCTCAGCTTGGACTCAACTAAGGCAAAATAAACATTTCGTAATTGAGCAATGGTTAATTCGTCCCTTAAACTTCTCAAGGCATAGCATGCACTGCTGAGAGTATTTGTGATTGCTTCCAGTTCTTTTTTCCAGTTTAAGAGCGCATCTATTTGTATCCCTAAAAATCTTAAGTTTTGTACAATTTCCACTTTATTTCCCAATGAAGTTATTTTAATACTATCATTATTCCTCACGGTTGATTTGAATAGCATACATTTAGTTTTCTCCACATTGAGTTTTAAATTGTTAGTGGAAAACCAATGTTCAAAAGCAGACAGTGCATGATTCACTTTACTTTCTAAGTCCCTTACAGAGATATCGCTCATAACGGCACTTGTGTCATCAGCAAAAATAACCATTTTGATGCCTGGTACTATCTTATACATATAGTTTGCTAAGTCATTAAGAAATATAATAAAAAATATTGGACCCAAGACTGAGCCTTGCGGAACTCCCTTTTGTACTCTAACTAGCTTAGATTTGTTAATTTTTTCATGTCCGCTTTCAACTGACTTAATTTCGACGTACTGTGATCTGTTCTGTAAATAAGAACTGAAAAGCTTTAAGACATTATCTCTTATCCCATAGTGTTCTAATTTGTCTAAAAGGATTTTATGTTCAACAGTATCGAAGGCAGAGCTAAGATCTAGGAATAGTCCTGCCACTTTTTCTTTATTATTCAGTTTGCTAACCACATCATCCACTAGTGCGTCTATTGCATCAATGGTTCCTATGCTTCTTTGATACCCGAACTGTTGATAGCTAATAATATTGTGTTTAATCAAATGTTTGACAAGCCTATCTTTCATTACCTTTTCAAATATTTTAGAGAATACTGGTAATAGTGAAATGGGTCTATAGTTTTTCGCATCTAATTTAGAGCCTTTTTTGAATATGGGCAAAACACGAGCAATTTTATATTGTTCAGGGAAAACACATTGCTCAATACATTTGTTTAAAAAGTCAGCTATTGGCTCAGCTAATATGTCAATGTTATCCTTGATGATACTTATGGGTATTTCGTCATGACCATGAGAATTTTTATTGCACACATTACTAACTATTTTGAAGATTTCTACCGGGGTTACTTGATCAAACAACATGTCATCGTCTACTCTAGCCATATTGTCGGTTAAGTATTTTTTAGCTAAGATATGATCAGAAGACTTTAATGTAATTTTGTTGTCAAATTGGTCAGATAAAATGTTGGCTACGTCTATGGGGCTGTCATATATCTTATTATCTTGTTTAAGTATTATAATATCAGTGCTTTGTTTTTTATTAGAATTACGTCTACTATTCACTATTTTCCACATGTCTTTACTAGATTGAGGTGCCTGATCGATCTTTTTCCTAGTGTCGAGCTTTTTTGCACATCTTACTACCTTTCTAAATATCCTTAAGTAGTTTTCGCGATATTTTAAAATTGATTTATCACATCTTCTTTTATCAATAAGGCACAAAATGCGCTTGACTTTGCTAGATACTTTAACTCCTTTGCTAAACCAATAAGTTTTTCCAGACTTATTAAGATCAATTGTAATTTGCTTTTTTTTAAAAGAATTATCATGTGTTCCATAATATTTTTTTTATAAATGTATTTATGCCAAGATTCCAATCTATCTCTGCCAAATTTTTCCTAAATTCCGCCTTATTTTTATTTCATTCTCGAGATTTCCCCTAGCTACTGTCGGTGCCGTCTGTGGAATTCGCGGGAACTGGCGCGAACGGGGAGTCGGTCGGGACGGTCACAGTAGTGCGGTGCCAAGCGTTTATGATAATGATTCGCTGGAATGCGCGGGAATTCTCGAGCATTCCCGTGAATTCGCGCGCCTTCTAGCGTCATGAGGTGAAATTGACGCTTCCGTTCCATTCCGCGGCTGTGTAAATTGAGCCTTACTCTTTTCAGTTTTTTTAATTTTAATTTTATTTTTCTATTTTAGTGGCATGAGCCATAGACATGCGATTACAGCAACCCAGTCATAAAAATGTGTGATCTGAATAAGAAAACTGGGATACAAAAACTCAATAAAGACACGAAGAATCAAACAAGTTACACATCTACTCAGGCAAAGTAAATTAATCCTTATCGCTGTCTTAGTACGGTTTATCGTCACCTCATTGTAACAGATAACTCTTCGATAGATTATCTTTATAACGAGTCTTTAGTAGTAAAGTCTGATAACAGGCTTATAATTAACCTAACCCATTTTTTCATGAATAGTAAAAATATGTCCTTGGCACGCTTATAGCCCGAATGCATTGCAAATGAAAATGATTTTTTTTTATTCTCTGACTTGGTCTAGTTTCACCCTAGCCGCACCTGATGACAAGCGCAGAGAGGGTCTAAGCTGGAGCACACGAATCCAAGTAATAGAGACATAGAGGGTATACCCCTCTGGCTCTTAAGGCACGCACTATAAACATGTGGAGCATGGCATTGTGATTATGGCATTTCAAAATTACGGCTTTACTGGTAAGTATACTTACTTGTGATTTCTTCCTAGAGTTACGTCTAGAAATAATGGCGGGTATTTTTTTTTTTAACCTTTGCTGTCCCACTGCTGGGCAAAGTTCTCCCCCAAGTCCTTCCATGTACTCTTTTCCTGCGCTACCTCAAACCAGCCCTCGCGGTATGCGTCTAGGTCATCTCGCCACCTCTTTCTGGGCCGACCGCGGCGGCGCCGTCCCCCTTCAGGCACCCATTGTGTGGAGACTCTTGCCCAGCGGTTATTATGCATGCGGCTGACGTGACCCACCCAATCCCATTTGAGTCTAGCAGCCTTTTTGCCTACGTCTATTATCCCCGTTTCATCGCGGGCAATAAACTTTATAATTCGATCATAAAGATGTCTCGTCTGTTTTAATCTGAGGCTCAAAATTCTGACCTTTAACTTATGATAAAGATAGACTATTTGCTTCTTGCTATGTGCGCTTGTAGAGACACGCCATTATACAGAATGTATCCTTGGGCTACTGGTGATACAGATTGACCCTGCATGGGAGGGATACTTTAAGTTCCAAAAACTAAAAAACTTGTTCTTAACGTGAGTCAGTTTAGCGCCCCGAGTAATTCACTAGCACTAGTCATTCTGCCAGCTGTGTCGCCGTGCTTCCTATTATATTTATTTATGCACCGAAATCTTTCTACCATATTTTTTTTGGCTTAATTTATCTTGACCTGGATGTCAATGACCAAGGTTTCTCTCCTTTAGGATCTGCCCTGTGCCGCCGCACCGCTCCGCTTTCACCGAGTCAGAGCACTCTATCCCTACCTAGACAAGAAAAGAAGTTGGATTTTGATCTATTTATTAGTTTCTGATAGCTCACGAACTAGCACTGCAAGCCACCGAAAGGAACAGGAGACCAGAAATTCGGAGTACATTTTCGTACACGTACAGATAAACACACATACATCTACCTATGCAACCGTAATAATTCATGTCGCAGCTCAACACATTCGACAAATTAACAGATGTCTATTTTTACGTGTCATATATCATAGTGGTGTGAATTAATGCGAGCTTCCATTGCACCAATGCATCAATTAACGTGCTGCAAAATGAGTGGGCTAATTTTTATTAACATGCCTCGTCTGGCCGATTAAATTGGCAGACATGTTCACGCCTGGGGTATGCAGAGCTCGAAATTGAGTGCTAGTTTAGATATCATTATCTTTCTAGCCTGTTTTGGGTTGTCTACGTTTTTCTTAGGATTTTATCAATAACTAGCTTGTGCTTGCGGGAAATTTTAAGCTTTCCAAAACGCTCAAACACGCCATTTATTTCTAACCAGAAACCCTAAAATTTTATTTCATGCTTCTTACTTCAAAAATGACGGACTTCCATACAAACTTTAATCACCTATTTCACCTCCTTTTTACGGGTTGAATTTCCAAAAATCCTTTCTTAGTGGATGTCTACGTCACAAAATGAAACTGCTACATAAAATTTCTCACCCCGGTTTAGGCTGTGCATTGATAAATCGGTCAGTCAGTTAGTTTCTCCTTTTGCATCCAGTTTTCTGTGATTCCTAACATTTCTAGTACTCCGACCTCAGTTGATCCGGAAGAGTCTTTTAGTTCTTATTGGAAATAGGACCGATTGGCATCATAAAAATGTTTCTCGCTGACTGTCCGTTTTTTTTAAATCGGTGAATGCAGATAGAAATTATTCCAAAAGTTAGGGGTGGTCTTCTAAAAACGTTTTCTTGTAGCTACAATGGTTAAGGTAGCTGCACTTCATGCCCCATCTCAAATTACCATCCTGTATGATTTATCATGAAAACAGAAATTCCTTGCGCACGAACCTTTCCGTATATTGGACCCTGATAAAAACCTATAGAAAAAAAAGCATTTTTAGCTGGTATTAGACAGCTACGAGTATAGTGAACGGCCGCGTAGTGTAAACTGCTCGTATACGTCTGACATTATCCATTAGTTGCTTTTTACGGCACCCACAGGGAGTTACGAGTAAGAGGCGGCTCGTTATTTTCTGAGAACCTCACAGAATGTTCTGCTTCAGAATAGTTGGCTTCCAATCTAACCAGATGCGGCTGAATACCAGTATTTTACATGGAGTGAATGTCATCAGACCTCCATAGCTCAGTTACTTGGTACAGCCGATATCCCAATTACTTGGCACAGCTAATATCCCAAGGTTAGACCGGATGTCAGAGTTCTTCGGGCTACTGGCTATCCGTAACGAGTGTTATTGTTATTTGTACGACAACCGGGACCGACGGTTTTCCTAGTCTCGATGTGTAAAGAACGGTCACTCATCCCCGACAGCGGCAAGCACAGCTTAACTTTGCAGATTGTACGATCCGCGTGGTTTATAATTAGGTATGTATGAAGGAGGACCTTCTCCATCATAATATGTATACACTAATTTTGCCGTTTAAGTCCCATGTAATAAGGGAGCGAAACTATTGCCATCACCCGGGCACAAATCCAGATTCCGCGCTGCTACTGAGAAATTCCTCACGGAAAACCCAATAACACTGCCCGACCTGCAGGATCGAACCCAGGACCTCACGCTCAACAGTCGCGCTTGCGACCACTAGACCAACGAGGCAGTCACAGAATATACAAACTTGAACATTGTCATCATCATCATCATTCAGCCGAAAGACGTCCACTGCTGGACATAGGCCTCCCACAAGCCATGTTGGGGGTTTACTCGTACCATAATCGCCACGCATGACATCCCGGGAGCTCATACGCCAACCCGCCATACATATTGCTGGTGGACCTTCCAGGATTCCTCGGCATTACGTTTGCGCTAAGAGTGAGGAGGGATTAGGTTAAAAACTGTGTCATAACACGCTACTAAAAAGTAGTAGAATCCTAGTAGTAGTAGTAGAACCTCATTACGATTAGCTTTCTTTTTATATTTTTTTTATTACTATCGTTACTCTCAAGATATCTTTATCTTATTATACAGTGATTTTCTATGTAATGTGTTTTGATGACAATTAACCATGTCAGTTGTTAGTTTAGCGTCCTTTTACCTTTTGTAAATGTGAGAGCTTTGTAGACTTGCTAGATGCCTGGATACCATGGACGTACAAAAAAGATCGGACGGAACTCCCGCTAAGACAAAACTGTGTCCCGTAATGGCGGCGGCTATCTAAGTGTGAATGAATTTAGGGTTGTCATGTTAGCCAAATTTACCCATTTTTTATCATTTTATTTTAAGACAAATACAGGTTGGCAGACAAATTTCTTGGAAATGTCGGCAGAATTATACCGTGCCATTTGAAAAGGTTAATGGTAAGAACCAAATCTCCCTATGAAAATATCTGCAAAATAAATGCCATGTTAGCTTAGATTGTTAATTTACATTTTGAGGTACTGCATATGTAACAACACACCGGAGTCCTCCTTTAGTTGTATTATATATCTCGTTAGCTTCAAAATGTAGACTGCAAATGACACTGTATTTGTTTGGAATTCAATCGTTTTCACAGTTACAATTTCTCATTTTTTTAATCCAATTATTTCTCCATACTTCATTTTCTTTAGGAAATCTAGTAAAAAAATATATAAATAAAATAACTAGTAATAAATAAATTGAATTGAACAAAAAACTATAAATTTCCCATATTTAGGGTAATTTGCACACGTGAATATAATGAATACAACGTGAAAACAAGTGAATATTCAAATATCTAGGACATATGCTTGCCGACGACCTGAAAGACAATGTGGATATGGAGAGGGAGTGCAGGGCTTTGGCGGTCCGAGGTAACATGTTGGCTCGTAGATTCGCCCGCTGCACGGACCAGGTAAAAATAACGCTTTTCAAAGCGTATTGCCAGGGTCTGTACACGGGTGGTCTGTGGACCAGCTACACCAAAAGGTCGCTAGATGTCCTGCGCGTCCAGTACAACAATGTTTTTAGAATGCTGTTGAGACTGCCCCGGTTCTGTAGTGCGTCAGAAATGTTTACGCAGAACCGTACTGACAGCTTCCACGCAATTGTGCGGAAGAAAATAGCGTCTGTGGCAGCTAGAACCCGGGCCAGTGGCAACAGCATTCTGAAAACAGTGACTGAGAATGTGTTTTCCCCTTTTATGAGGCATTTTGTGGAGAGGATGGCCGGTTGAGAAACTGGTTTCGTCTTCTTCACAAAGGGACTCATACCCAAATTGTTACCATAATTTATGTATATACTAACACTAGGTATAAGGTACTTTACTAACACAATGGATCTCTGTTATCTGATTAATTGAAATAAATTAAAATTAAATTAAAATATTGACAACACTGGCCTTGTGACAGATTCTTTTCTTCTGGTGAATACATTGATTTTATTGTATACAATTGGGAATTAAGTGATTGAATTATTCATTGACCTATGAAACGTGATTCCTGGATTTTTTTTCTTCCGATCACTACGGTTTTTACACCATTTCACCACACAAGACATGCTATATTTTAATTTTTTTTGCCGCTTTTTGTCCCGACTCTGTTGACGTTTACGCGTGTAATGACTGACTTTTTTTGTGAATGTGTGCGTGCCAGCCTGTACGTACAGCAAACTGACTGACTCTGAGTGACACAGTTTTTTGTTAGCGAAAATCTGTCCGATCTTTTTTGTACGTCCATGCTGGATACCTAGTTAATTTGTGACCATATTTTTCATTTTTTTTTTGTGTGGTTCCTGCTCTTAAGTTTACTTTGCTCTCTCATAACTATTCTAAGTCATAACTGTACCCACTCAAATTGTTAAAGATATGGATTTTAAAAGAGTAACCATGGAGTTTCTTGCCGGCTCTTCTCCATAGGAAACGACTTATTGGAACCGTGCACCTAAATTCGACTTTTCATAAGCGCCTGTAATGGTTTATGTGAAATAAAAACTTTTGGTTAGATTTGATTTGCAGTATGGTTGTTAAAGTACTCAGAGAACGCTGCTGCCCATCCTCTAGTGAATCCTTTTACGACACCCATGGGAAGAGATGGGCTAGTGCTATTCTTTACATCCACCACCATCCAGCACCACACGGAACAGTGTACCGACTATGAATGAAACTCTCAATTCCTAAAGATATTCATTATGAAAAAGTCTTCTAAATACCAGGATGCAATAAAGAAGGAAGAGTTTGTTTTTAACCTATGTCTGTGTCATCTGTCTGGTAATGTAGAGCGCATGCGCGGGTTCAATTTGCACGGTTTAGGTTATTAGTGCGACTGCCAGTTAGCTGAACATGATACCAGACCGCTTGTCTGATGTTACTTGTATGTTCACAGTTATTGTATAAAGCTTCTGTTATGGATATAAAAGTATTAAATGAAGGAGACTTTATTGTGATGGCCTTAATTCTGTATTAATGTAAATAATCGTCATAGGTATAGCATGTCATAGACAATTGGAAATGCGTATAAAAAAAGTGGCAACAAAAAAAAAAGAAAAACTGACTAGAAGAGTAAAATAATTAACCGACTTCTGAAACTGTTAATTTTATAATGTGGTAACGTAAACCTACCCAAATTGGTCCGCCCACCATAATCCGACCACTAATTGTTACTGCATTTTTTTATTAATACAGTGTATTATTAAGATAGGTCTTAATGGAATTTGAAACTATACTTTTAACTTTGTTTACCGCTAAAAGAGATTTTATATATATTTGTTTTGTTTCGCGATAATATTACAATTCATAACGAAACGGTGCATTATGCGTGTTTTTAATAGTCAAAACGTCAAAATCAGACATGGGACAATTAGAGAGTTCTGTTAAGATTTAAACTGAATTTAGTAAGTATAAAGTTTTTGTGGTATAATATAATTGATAGACTTGAGTTACAAGTAGTTAATAGGTGATTTAGTTTATAATTAGTATGCAAAACTTATCAAAATAAAGTGGACGGTGTTATAGCTAGTAACACTACACTACTGATCGAATATCGACCGGAGGTCGGTATAGGGGCAATTACCGTGTTCACTTTAACTGATAAAATTATATTTGAGTTATGATAAATCAAACCTAGAAATATTTTTTATTATTTACCTATTTGATAAAGAATCTTGTGACCGAAATACGACCTACCATAAATTGTTTATTTATTTGGATAATTGTATTTTAATTTCATTAAAATTCATTATTAGCACCGTCGTTTATGGAGAAGAGCAGTATAATTCTTATATGATTTTCAATTAACTGTACTTGTTATTGGTTTTATTCTAATATAATTTATTTCTCAAAAATTATTAAACTTTTCAATAATTGAAGTAGTTGAAAAGCGGTCGGTTGTTACGTAACCGTTTTACATCATTTCATAACACCGACCACCCTCAAAACCTATCGTGATTTGTACTCATTTCGAAGATCTTAAACTTTTTAGGTGAAACTTAAAGTTTATATAACTACAGGGTGTTAACGAAATCGTGTAATTCCTTCAAACCTCGTGATCTACTGGTGACACAGATTAAGCCTAAATGGGAATTTACGAAAACTAAACAAAAAAAATTAAAAAAAAAAATTTGGTTTTCAATTTCCGAGTCTTTTTAGAGCCTTGAGTTATCTGACTGCAAAGAGCGATATCGCGTTCGTCGTTTCTGCCAGCCTTGTCGCCGTACTTTAATTAATTTATGCGTGGCATCGAAATGTTTACACAAAAAAAAATTTTTTTGCAAAAAAAAAAACAAGTTATTTTTTTACTGAATCCTTATTAGGTGGTTTAGATACGATCGGTAAGAGAGCCGCATGAAAAAAAAAAGAATTTTATTTTTTTATTTTTAATCAAGCTAAATCTCGTGCGGGGCCTGTCTACACCAGTAGTAGAACATGTGGTTTTAAGGAATTACACGAATTCGTTAACACCCTGTATATTGTAGACTTTATGTTAGCACATTTCAGCTCCCTTATCCGACCTTGGATATCAATCAACTAGGAAAAGAGTGCCCATCGAGACAAATCAAACGAGCCGAAACCATTGATAGAACAAAACAACTCGAAAGGCTTACATTATTACATTGTGGAGTAGACGGATTTTTTCCGTGTCAATCATGTTGTATTTGGATTCCGACCTCATTTCCAGAATCATCATACCCAAAAACCATAGATAAGAAACCATAAAAAACCATACTCATGAAAATAACTTTTTGAATTTTGACCATCCTCGGCATCAGCACCGCCGAAAATTATGGATTTGTCACCCATGACGAATCATTTCCAAATTTTTATGGCGACCATCTTGGATTTTGAAGTTGCCCTCGTTTTCTTCATCAGCACACCCGAATGCCATGGAATTAACACCATGACGACTAACTCTTAAATTTTCATGGCTGCCATCTTGGACTCTGGGTTTTCCACAATTTTGGTATCATCAGCCCCGAAAACCATGGAATTGACACCCATGATGGATAATTAACAATTTTTTTTGCCGCCATTTTGAATTTTGGTTTTGCCCACATATTTGGCATCAGTATCCCCGAAAACCATGGAATTGACACCCATGAAGAATAATTTTAATGTTTTATAGCCGCCATTTTGGATATTGGGTTTGCCCACATATTTGGCATCAGTAGTCCCGAAAACCATGGAATTGTCACTCATGATGAATAATTTTCAATTTTTATAGCCGCCATTTTGGATTTTGGTTTAACCCACATTTTTGGCATCAGCAGCCTCGAAAACCATGGAATTGACACCCGTAATTAATCATTTTCAATTTTACATCCGCCATCTTGGATTTTGGTTTTGCCCACATTTTCGGCATCAGCAGGCCCGAAAACCATGGAATTGACACCCATGACGAGTAATCAGTAATTTTGCATAACCGTCATCTTGTATTCCGAACTCGACCAATTTTTTAGCATGGGCACCCGAATAACCCATGCAAATAAGTGTTTTGTTACAATAAACGCATTTGTTACAACTAGATTAAAATAATCAAAAAAAAAGGTAAATTATTTAATATAACTTCAGTAGTTTAACATCTTTTGGCGAGGTTGAGATTACGAGTAAAATTGGGACCAGCGGTATAAACTCTAAGGGTGCAGCGTGCGCACACCGTCACGAAAAAGGTTTAAACGTTGATTCTTATTTATATTCCGTTCCTACAGACAAACCGTCGAAATGGTTTTGTGGGGCATTGATCTTAATTAATGTAACGTTAATGTACTATATAAAAAAAAACTTCTTTTCTATATGACACCATGAAGTTAGATGTTTACATAGATCTACAAGGTGTCTAAAGCTCTGCAAAAAAGAGTACGAAAAATGGGGGTGCCACTAATAATAAGCGCTCTGGTAGAAAGTCGAAGTGAACTTCTACCGCGCATACATCATTAAACACACCGTTTTTTTACTTTAATCTAAAATGGAATGGGGCATCAACCGGGGACTGCCCACTGGTGCTCTATGAGAGTGCAGTCAAGGACTGTCCCCGGGGGATGTAAGACAAGAGGGCACAAGAATGAGTATTGCAAAATATAGAACCTTAAATTATTGGTCTATTGATACGGGTGTTTAATGAACAAGTCCAACTTCTTTTTCTGGTAGAAAATTGGTTTGGCAGACGGTGGCCCACTAACTCGCTAGCTGGGCCCCCTGGAAAACCGCCAGAACAGGCAAAAGGGAGGTGAGACCCTGGTTTCAGCAAGTTTGCAAGGGCAAATTTGGTGAACGGTATTAGGTATGCCAGTGGTCGGATTACGGCTGACAGTTATTTCCCGGTCGGAATTAAGGCGGGCAGCAGATTTGAAACTACTTGTCACTTTTTACTTCATATCAAAACGAATTAAAAGTGAATTTTATATTCCTTGCTAGATTTAATAAATATATGAATTTTACTTTAATATGAGACCGACAGCACCAGAGTTTCCCTTATCAGTCGCTATGTCTGAATAAAACAAAAATGATGGTCCTTAGGAGGTCGGTATTTGGTGGGTTTACGTTAATTATTTTACATTTTCATTTTTTTTCAAATATTTTTTTGTGTGGCTTAAACATGCGATTACAGCAATCACAAGTGATTTGCTGTTAGCCATTGATGAGTTCCATTTCCTATCTCCGAAGGTCTTCATGATCTTCACCAAATTCATACAGGTACAGGGGGTACCTGTATGAATTCCAATTCCAATAAAAATCATCGGTCCACGTGGAACAGAATTATCGTTGCAAAGGTATACAAAAAAAAAGTGTTCCGACGATTTGAGAACCGCCTCCTTTTTTTTGAAGTCGGTTCAGAAACCAACTGAACAAGTTTAAAGCTCAGTAAAATACATTGAACTGTCATGCAAACCATATTTCTTTTAGGAAATAGTAAGTATTGGTTGTTCATTGCTATTTTCTTTATCTCAATTCGCTGACTGATTGGGAATGAGTACTTTAAAAACGAAATACGTATTAAAAATTGCTGAAATCGAGTATGTAGTCGATTTTAAGCAAACTACTTTCTGGATTATGTTACATCTTGTGTACTTAAGCGGAAAAATACAATAACAAAAGAATTAAACGATATCAAAAAACGAAAAAAAATATAACAATATTATAAAATTAACAGTTTCAGAAATTGACGTTAATCCACGCTGAATCAAATTGAAGCAGCATTTTCTTTAAGTCAGTAGCCTTAATTAAAACATGATTAGACGTATTACTAAAGACGCTGCTCGTTAGCCAATCACATTGTTTGAGGAGTTCCTTAGGAAATATGTACTTACATTAAATTGTATCAAATCATTGCACTTAGATATTGAAACCAGAATCTTACAACCTGCAAACATGCTTCATCATGAAAATATCTACCATCTTAGGAAGTCCTATAGATTTCAGTAAACAACGTTTTTAAAACGCTGACAGACAGGCTACGAAGTATAAATAAAACGTTTCACCTTAGAACTTTTAAAATTCAAGTGATCTCCGCCCTTCTACATAATAATCTATCTACTTCCTACCAAGTATGTAATGAAGAGCGGAGAGACTCTCGCAGTCATTATAATAAAACATTTTAGTTCGTATCCAGATGAAAAATGTTCGGCAACATGTTTAATGTCATTCAAGTCTACTTTTACCACCAGCTTCCAAAACAGACAGGATACACCCTTAATTATACGAGAAGACACCCATCCCCAGCCGAAATTACGAGTAATTTGGTCCGAAATAGTGGCACGCGCGCAACCCAGACATTATCGCCGAGTTTCGGATTTCAAATTACGCGCTGGTATCGGGTGGCGCCCTCGGCGTAGCTATGGCAACGCACAGGTGTTGTATCGATCTCCCGCCGACTCATGAACGCCTGGTAGTTTGGGAAAAAGTATTGACTGTTTTACCTTCTTTTTTGGTAAAATCTTGGAAAATAAAAGTGAGAATTTGGGGCGGTGTGTTTTCTAAACATGGGTTTTATTGGTTTTGTGTGTACCTAATGGATGTTATCGCATTTACGTACACTGATTGAAATCTCCTACTTTGACTGACGTCTTATAAGCGAGTTGAGCAATGGACGATATAGTGTCTGATTTTCAAGTCCAATTTCAATAAATGAGTTTTGTTGCTCTTAACCATTCTGTTTCACGATCAAAAACAAATGAAATCTTCATTGACACGCATACTATCAACAAACGTTCTATACATACTATCCAAAAATAGACTTACTTATTAAAAGAATTGAATATAGTTTATTAATGATTTATTTCCTACACTTTTGTTATCAACCAAAGCTCTTTTTCTTGAAGTCCGATGCCATAAAACACACCATCAATAATAATTGCTTTGGGTGAGGTTTGTCAAGTTATCCAAAACAATTGATTAGCCATTCGCACAAACAATTGCACATACAACGCAGTTACAAACGCATCCAACATCGTGGCACGCTCTGTAAAGTCAACTAAACTAGCTAAACATTAGTTTAAATTAAAACGGTAAAGGCCGTTTCCATTTGCATCGCACGTGATCGTCTGTTACAGCGTCTAGTCGCCTCATCAAGCTGGACTGAGCGATTAATTTGGGCAAAATTGGAGTCTTATCCATGAGCGGTAGCGAGTTTATAGCCAAGTAGGTACACGCACGCTGCTTAGACGTATGAATTCAGACGATTTGGGGTAGTTTTCCGAAATAATATTTTACGCAAAATTCGGTCTTGAATTTAGGAATTTATAGGTCATTATGGATCTGGGTATTCAAGGTACGTTTAAAGGGACAAAGATATGAAATAACATTCATGTGAAATCCTAGCAAATAAAAGTGGCGGATTCAAACACTTCTTTTACTCTAAAACATAATATTTAAATCTAACCTCCACTTGTCGTCATCCGTAGGTCGTCTCTGTCACTTCCCTTCTCTCTCCCTTTCACACAGTTTTGTCACTTCGTTCATCTTATATTCATTAAATAATAAAATGTCAAAAAGACAATTCTATCAATTCCCGGTGTGTCAAAAGAGCAGGAGCATCAAAAATTAGCAGAACATTGCATAAGATTGGCAGAAACAGCCTAATTTCGGGCAGGCAAGGTCATCTTTGTATAGGCGATGCTTTTGTTTAATCACTGGACATAGTGACCGGATGGTCAAAATCATCCAACAACTAATAACATCATTGTGCGGTCGCCATCTTTATAAGACTTATTAAATGTCATAAATCACTAGAATGCCACAATCGCAATGTTGGCACCACTTACTCGTACTTTCATTGTTTTGGACGCTTTTGTAATGAAAAATCAGTGATGTCACAACATAGCGCCGAAGGGTTCTCTCGTGGAACCTACTCTAAGGTTTGTATTGCAGAAGGTAACTAAAACGTTGATCTTTGTTTAAAACTAGTTTTGAGTCGAGTTTGAATTTTAGAACGTTCAACAATCCTCATCGATCATAGTTCAGCTGATTTTGACTTTACGAATTCAAGCAGAGATTTGAAGCTGTGCTCAAGCGTGGCCGAGACCACGCTTGAGCACAGATTGCCTTGTCAATTTAACTCAAACAGTTTAACTTTTGACAGTTCGTAACTCTGCTTGAAGTTCGATTTGAATCTCGATTCAGCTGAGTATAATTCAATAAAATTACAGTTTTGGAATATGGCCGATGCTCAAGTACTAAATAATACATAAACAATGGTCAGGAGATTGGAGTTCAAACTGAACTTGAGTTACCTTCTGTATACGGACCTAAGTCTGCTAGGAGTGGAGTGTTTGACCAAATTGTTAGCTCTCCAAAATCGTTGAAGTTATCAGTAGGACCTCCTCTATATCAATTATTAATGGAAATTCACAGCCAAACGGGATTACAACCAACCATTCGTCACCACTATTTCTACATATGACTCCATCTTGTACTTAGAAGTTAGACTAATAAATCAATTACCCTTGTCCATTGCATATAACTTGTGCCACACGCCCGCCATTAGCGCGTCGGGCCGGATGGTCTGAGTCTCACACCTATTTACGCTTCCTCTTGCGTTCTGTACTCCTGGTACTTCGGTTATATGCAATACTTAATAACGGTTGCTCATTTGGTGATGACGAATATTGGGCGTGAGATCATCAAATGAGGCTGAAGAACCCTATGGTCTACTTCTGAGACTAGGGTAGATTTATGGCAAATTCATTGCAATTAAAATTATTCCAGATCATGAGAATGGTGCATGATTGGTTTAGTCATCAGCATAGCTACCGTTTGGAGTCCAGAAATGACACGATTTTGTAAATCGAATGTTACCAAATTATTGCAATTATTTTTACCAAAATAATTGCTTAGGTTTTTACAACGACTATTGGACGATTCCTAATGTGATTTACCGCATTATTGGTTAAAATTAACAATCTTGTATGTTTGCCAAAGACTTGATAGCTTTGCATTCAAAAAACCTCCCTTAAGTTAGTAGCTATTGCACTTAAAATTCGCTCACGAGTCTATTTATATGGCAAGTTTGACAATAAAAATTGATACCATTGGTAAGCAAAACGATTCGTTTTTGACTATAGCAACCAGGCATTAGTGTGTTAATTTAAAAACAAACTTTACCACTACCCTTGAAAAAGAAAATTCGAGAAGCATCTAAAGATCAATAAAAATTTAAAAAATAATTCTTTATTCTGTAGTAAGATCGATGTCTTCAAAGTATTGTATGATTAACAGAATTAATTAAATCATTAACATCGCAAATTTATTAGTTTCTTTTTTATTATTTTCTTTCTACTATTAAAATGACATGCAAATACAAATGATAATCATTCAGGCACGCCGTGCGCGTGCGACTGTCGCGTAATAAATTAATTTTTAGCCGCGCGGTGCATCGCGTCTCGTTATTGCAACACTAATTGGTATTAAACGCAGCTCTTATATGCTGTCATCGCATTATAGCTATATTGTCATATTGGCCTAGAAGATGTCCCACTTCGGATTGTTAGCGATTCGGAAGTCCTTTGAAGATCCCTCTTGTATTAGACCCGAAATACCTACATTCGAATTTACTTTGTACCCTGTAGGCCTAGCACGAATATTTTGACGTATAGTAACGTAACGTAGCTATATGTATAGCGTAACGTTCTATAGCATTTTAATTTAAATTTATGCGACAACCACAATTTGTATCATACATAGATATGAATAAAGTTTTAAATTCGATTAAATATTATGTGCGAAACGAGTATTCCCAATTCAAAATTCACTCGCGTTAACGTAACGTTTACGTTACCAAACGTCACAACATTCGTGCTAGGCCTACTGAATTGGTTATCTTTAAGTTTTCGAACCGTCCGATCTCCAGTTATCGAACCTTTTTAACAAAAAATAAAACCGACTTCAAAAAAACAAATAAAATTATTACCATTAAAATTTATTTCAGAAGTCGGTGCTAATCCACGCTAAACCAAATTGAAGGCACCTACTTCTGAAACCGTTAATTTTATAATACGTTAATTATTTTATTCGTTTTTTTTGAAGTCGGTTTTATTTTTAATGCAGCAGTGGTGCATTACGGTACCCTGACCCATGAAGAAGTCAATTTATCTACGAATGCTATGCAATAACCTGCTATCGGATGATTACGGTCTTCTACGCTACGCTATGGTCGAAACCCCCTCAGAAATCAAATCCTGGCAATGTCTATGAAAGCTAGAAGACTACTCCGAACATGGACTTCTTTTCCATAAGCACCAAATCCACTAGTAAGTTTCACTGCGCAAGTCATTGCGTGCAAGTGCTTAAGTTCATAATTATGCAGAAGTCGACTTGCTGCAGGTGTGACCACGGTTCGAAAGTCGGTTGCAAAACTCAACTTGCGTAGTAAGCCTTGCGTATTAAGATTTGGCGCTTTTCTCGTTGGACTTATTTCAGGACTCCTAAAAAAGAGACTAGGACATTGACCTCCAATATTATAGACAGGGCCGCCTTAGGCCCTATTGACGACACGTTTGGTGCAGTGGTTAAGCGATTGGCTTCTGCGCCACGGGTCGTGGGTTCGATTCCCACACGGAACAACAATTTGTATGGTCTACAGATGGTTGTTTCGGGTCTGGGCGTTTGTTTGTGAGATTTGTGTCTGTAAACGCACCCACGATACAAGAGAAATCTTAGTGTGGGGCAACGTTTTTAAAAAAAAAGAAAGAAAAAAGAAAGAAAGAAGGCCATGCGGGGGCCCTTGGGCACATAGAGTTTGGGGCCCTTTTAGCAAGCCAAAAAACATGAATGAAAACATCAGAATGTACTTTTGTTCAGTGAATTTATTGGTTATTAGATTAACGTCAACTGGTAGTTCAAGTTGTATTCATATTGTAGGAAAACGTTAGAAAGTCTGAAATTAGCAGCAATTTGTGTTAAATTAAAGGAAACTTCTGCTAAACAATGCTGGCTATCTGGGTGCTTTGTTGATGCGTTGAATTAAGAAACCAATGTGTTTTTTTAAATTGATTTATTGGATGAAAATTACATAGGCACTGGGTTTCGGTACTTCGGGGCCCTACTCAGAGGGCCTATTCGACTAAAAAAAATGTTTGCCACACGCAAACGAGCAACAACCGTCAGTCAGTTTTTATTTACGAAAACTGCCAAAATGATTGGTTATGTTTTTTGTGTCAAACAATTTGACAGCTTTTGAAATTGAAAACTGTGTGAATGAACGAAAGAAGGCCGAACGCCTTGGTTCTTTTTTTTTAGTAGAAGCTCGTGCCCGAGGTGCCCAAGACGGAACTTAATATAAAGGTACAGACATTATCTGTAGAGTAGCCACAGAGTAAAACTATTTACTATGTTTTAAAATACAGTTTTATAGTAGACCCTTATTCTTTTATAAAACATTAACAGGCTATGGTAATGAGAAGTGTTGAACAATAAACGCTTGCTAATTAAAATCAATAAAGAATATAACAGTCGACTATGCACCGAGCGGCCGTTTGTATTGTGTCTAACTACTAAAAATATCGGTATTAACACATAACATTTAGCAAGAGGTCAGGGTTGGCACAACTGAAAAAAATGTTTTTAATAACAAATATGCTAATACATTATTTAACTTTAATTCCGTCAATTTATATCGCTAGTTGGGATGCAGTTTGCCTCACCGCCCCTCCCGCCCACTTTATTCACATGAAGAAAGAGTGAAAAATAATGCAACATGCAACCTAACCAATACAGGTATTGGTTAGGTTGCATGTTGCATTATTTTTTAATTAGCTAAATATTGTATTTGCATATTTGTATAGATAGATAGATAGATAGATATACTTTATTGTGCACTAAAACACACTAAAAGAAATAAAACATTATATATGTTATGGATTTCCGGAAAGATAACGCCTGATTACATCATTAATTTTTGTTAACAATGAAAATATTTGTAGTTTCGAAGTCAAGTATTTGGATAACAATTTCTTAAGAAAAAAGGTAACAGAGTGAATATTCGAATTTCACTAAGTGCCGATTTTTCAATCATCAGATATTTTTATCAAAGAAATAAATATGGCGGATTGACATATTTTCTATACAAAAGCTGTCTAAACGTCAAAATTATTCCTCAGGTATTTAATTGACGATTGAAAAGTCGGCCTTAGTTTCTTTTAACAAATCATTTTTCTCCTTGGTTGTTTAACATTATAGTAGTTTCAGATTGTGTTTTTATACTTGTTATATTGCTTCATATCAGTGATATAGTTTGACAAGAGTTTTCATTATCATAATAGGAGTTGTAAACATCTGCATTCTTTAGGGCGATGATGACTGATGATAATGAAGGTCTTAATTTTTGTTAATGTGTTTCGAATATTTGCCTAACAATGATTTCTAAGAACTGTCATTTGATGAAAGTCAAGAAGATCTACCAGTATCTAGTGATATAATATAATCAGAATTTAATTAATCACTTCCGTTAACGGTGAAAGAAAATATCGTGAAGAAAATATGGTGAAGAAAAATTGTTGATGATTTGTGTAGTCCTCCTCCAAACCGCACCAGGCCAGCGTGTTGGACAACGACTCCCGTGCCCAGCAGTGGAACAGTAATGGGTTGATTGTAATGTAATGAATGACAGGTACACAAGTTGTAACAATAAATATTATATTGTGAGCTAACAAAATAACAGAATTTACAAATAGGATTAATAGCTTTTTAACTTTCTGGGGCATTATTTATTAAAAACAGGATGGTACATATGAACTGAATCCTTTATTACGATCAGTTATCATTCCAATGAAGAAATATCAAACACAGACATAATTACAATGTTTGAACAAAACAAAACAACTATTTTAACAATTGTGAATGTCCGTCCGCCCCAAAGGTCGCAGCAAAAGTGAGTGGCGAGTACCGCACCGCATACTCTTTTATAGACCGTTTTGACAGGTCGTGTAATAAATGTGCGACTACCCACATGACATCATTAAATAGCTAACAATATTATTTTTATCAAAAAAAAACGTGTAACAAACAATGCAGATATACGTTTTTTGCGTCTCCTGAAAAATGATATTTTTTTGAGTTGTCTCAGTTTATATCTAGGTGTGCGATATATCCAAGTGATATCATTATCAACCTATGAATTTACCTTACATGAATTTTGAATAAATCACAAAAATAAATGCCATACTCTGAATTTCAACTGACAAAATAAATATCGCCCTAGCTCTTGCCAACCCTAATTAACATTGTCGGGCAATTACTCGTTAAATCAACAAATTAGCCGCGTGCACAACACAGCACTCGTCTTTTTGCAGTCGAGCAAGTTATTAACGGAAGCCGATCTGCGGCTAAATGCGTATGTTTGTAAATGTAATAATTTTTAGTTACGCGCATGCTGACTTAATCAAAGCATGCGCATGCGCTGGTAGTTGGTGCTAGTTTAATTTTTTCTTGTTTTTCGTTTTAGCGTTTTCTTGGTATTGATAGAGTAAGAGGTCGTGTACTTAGCAAGTATGTTGTTGATTACAATTTTAGAGTTACTTTGTTTTTGAATAATGTCTTTGAGAATGTACGTCGTACTTATTACTTCCATGTTTTGAGGAGAACTTCATCAGCGGATCAATTACCGGAAACAAAGACACAATAATAAAAACAATAGAAGCCGCCGCAGACACGCGGCGTTGGTCATTAACAAAATACTTTCTACCTTCAGGTCCCGATGAAGGTTTCAAAATCAAAATAAAAGTTTTTATTTCACATAAACCATTACAGGCGCTTATGAAAAGTCGAATTTAGGTGCACGGTTCCAATTAGTCGTTTCCTATGGAGAAGAGCCGGCAAGAAACTCCATGGTTACTCTTTTAAAATCCATATCTTTAACAATTTGAGTGGGTACAGTTATGACTTATGGACAGGAACACGGAGTAGAGAAGACAGGAACCACACAAGAAACAAAATGAAAAATATGGTCACAAATTAAATAGGTATCCAGGCATCTAGCAAGTCTACAAAGCTCTCCTACAAAAGGTAAAAGGATTCTAAACTATATAAAACAACTGACATGGTTAATTGTCATCAAAACACATTACAAAGAAAATCACTGTATAATAAGATAAAGATATCTTGAGAGTAACGATAGTAATGAAAAAGAAAGCTAATCGTAATACGGTTAGTTAATAGACAAACACATCCGACGTTAATGAGGTTTCAGGGAAGCCACATGTGCAGAAGGAGTTATTGCCAAACATCTTTATCGTCAACGTAGTCCTTAGTCTTGTACTATGCTTTTTGAATAGGGACACGTTTAACATGGGCTTTGAACTTTCCCTCGGTAAGATCTGTTACAGATTTCGGCAGCTTATTATAAAAACGCACGCTATTTCCTAGAAATGACTTATTAGTTTTACTTAATCTATGTGTTTGGAGGCCCTCGGGCAACGAAGAAGTGGCAGCGCGTTAGAATGTTTAGAAAAATGTACTTCGTGAAATGTGAACGTTTTTCTCTATGACAAAAAGAGTGTATTTTTTTTTAAACTCATATTTTGGTTGCCCGGCACTAAAACCCCTATTGTCATAACTTAAATCCGCCCCTGTCTACCTACAAAATAAAAAAACTAATATTAAAATAAAACTAATACCTACCTACTTTTAATCGTGACTACATAATTATGGCATGACATCAAAGCAAAAAAGAGGTCTACTTTAAAAAAAAAAAAAACCTGTCTGCTGTCAAAAGGTATTTCTTAGATTTGATATTACTGTAGTGGTATTATGATAATACGCGGCGAAACACGCGGCGAAGAACGCGATGGCTCCCGCGTCTTTATAAACGAGGCTTTAATAACTTCCAACACAGCAACAAGCTGAAAGAGAAATAATTTCAAAACTTTAAACACTTGTTCATCATATCCAAGCCGTCACAATACTTCGTACTTGTCTGTCTGTTCAGTATCCATTACAGTCACGGTTGGAATCCTTTGATTTTGTCTAGTGAGTTTCTAAAACTTCGTAGTATTGTGTTACTCGGTGCTTTCGCAACAATTAGGCATTGTATCTAAATAATGGTGGGTGGTAGATGGCGCTACGTTTGTGGGAAGTTCATTATAATGGGTCTAGAATATAGAATAGAATACCTACAATATTCTTTATTGCGCACACATAATAAATAGGTGTTTGCTTGTTTCATGACGGTGAATTTTCCAAGAAAAACTTACATTTAAAATAAGCCCTCCACGAGGGCACTCGGCATTCCAAATGCGACTACATAGTGCCCTCCTGGACTGAACCCGGTACTGAACGTGTTAATGTGCTCTCCGAGACACTGATGGGTGTCGATGTGTAACGGACGGTCTCCCATCCACGGACTGACCACAGCAAGAGCAGCTTAACCTTGCAAATCTTAGGTTGATTTCGTCCACTTGGATGGACAAAACTTGTTTGGAAGAAAGACTATAGTTTGGCTGGGCCAAATGACTGCCTGACCTGCCTAATCATAATGTTATCAACCTCCGAAAATGAGCTTCTTAATGACCTCTACCATGAACGTTTGAGGAGCACCGTGAAGCGCTGATAGTCTAGGTTGCACGCTTACCTTTCATACAGGAGCATCTGCGTACGAAACCGCCCGCTCCTCTGACTTTTCGAATTCATTTGTGGATCGGAATTTGATTAACGTTTGCGTTAACGGTGAAGAAAAACATCTTAGAAACATCTGCACGCCTAAGAGGGCTCCAAACAGTTCTCGATGGTGTGTGCCCCGCACCAGGCCAGCGTTATGGAGAGCGTTATGGACCTGATCCTAATTCTGAGAAGATACCTGTGCCAAGCAGTAGCACAATAACGGGCTGATATGACTATGAACGTTTATAGAGTATTTAAATTGTCATAATCACTACGGTTGATAAAATCAAAGTATATTCTTATTAGTACATCGGTGGACGCTGCTGATCCTCCTCGTGGAATAATTCATTAGTCAACTTTTGCGATATCCATCGATAGAGAGGATGGTGTATTTGCCGCACAGCACAGATAAAATTAGCCTTCAAATAACTTCTGTCAAAATAAAAAATCTCAGTTGGCTAATTGAAATAAAACTGTCGAAATCATAAATTAACAAAGATGTTGGTAACGAACCATTCGAACGAATTCTGTTTTTTAAATCATAATTTATACAGAAACTAGATGACACATTCTATTTGCTATTTTAAAGATCGGAAATGATTTAATAGTCATTTTGTGTGTGTCGGGAGCGGTCACGGTTTGCGCGCCAGATCGACGGTAACCGGACGCCATCTTGCGCCGCCATGACACCGCTTTGACAGCTGTCATTCGTAGCGGACATTCGAATTTAGAATGTTTGAATCATGTTCGCGGATAGATTTTATTTTTAATAGTTTATTTAGTGAGTGATTGCTTTTATTTTTATAGCAGAAAACTGAGAGCTAAATTTTAATGTGAATTGTGTAACGAGTTTGATCTTAATCTCAGCATAGGAAAAATATTTCTACATCTGAATTAATTAACTATGCTTTGCGATAAATAAAGCAATAATTATACATAAATCAAACTAGACATTAGTTTATTATTAAGTAAAATTCTGTCCTTTTTATCCTTATGAATCTTAATAAAATTAAAAACATCGAACCTCAACCTTTGATTTTGAAGCCCAGGAGTCCATATTGCAAAAGTTAAATCCAAACATGATGTAACAAAACGATCTCCTTACTCCTACACTATGCAGTCTGACTATCGGAAGGCGGCTAGCATTAAATTAATCTTATTTCCACTTCCTCCGTCAATTTGCTGCGAGGGTACAAGTCGTCTTTAATATAACTCGTTCAAATTCTAGACATTTGACAGCCCTACAGTCACTACAGTGTTGCTTTTAACACGAAATGTTTTAGTGTAAATGAATATACCTAATTAGAGAGGGGTTTAGGTCGTCCACCACGCTGGACTAGTGTGGCGTGTTTGCGAACTACACACACCATCGTGAACTTTTGGGGCCCTCTCAGGATTCCAGACCAAGATGTTTCACGATTTGTCTCACGATGTTTTTCCTTCACCAATTGATAATCAAATTCTGGGGGTCTACTCCCTAAGCACGAAGTCCGTGGTTTCGGCCTTAGTTACGAGCGTTTCCTACTCCCTATCACCTATGGACATACGGTTATTTCGGGAAATTAAGAATGAATGACAACACGATTTGACAGTTGTCCCTACTACCAACGTGTTTTTGCCCGTCCGAAAAGTTGAACTTGACACTTGTTTTGTTTTCTCCCACGTTTCGGACTACTTTCGGACGGGCGACTAACTTCGTTGACGGACTTAGGGAGTAGGCCCCCTGATCTGCAATTGAATTCGTCGAACCGACAAGTCATAGGTACGTGCCGGGATTATACTCCGACCCTCCAACATGGAATACAAGCGTTCTACCACTAGGTTAGCACTATCACTTTACTCCAGGCAAATGTAAAATAAGGTTGAGCTACACGATGGCTGATGCATGCGTCCTGTCAGTTGGGGCAGGACAACTCAAACCTCTACGGCTCTTTCCTCAAAAGACCATTCCAGACGTTGCCCTACGTTGTTACACTCGCATAGTTTTTATACCACAATGTCTGGACTTCAAAAGAGAATTAGACTTCTGCGTTTGTTTCGGCTTTTCTTCTCAGAGCTAGTCAGTCAGACAGGAGACGCCAGCGCCGTCTAGTCTTAAAAAAACATATAAAATTGACTTGTAAAAGTGTCTGTTACAGTTTTTTTCATAGAAATAAAAATCATTTATCATTTGTAATCGAATAATTTACATACGTGCGTACATAAACTCACGCCATTTTCCCATAGGGGTAGGCAGAAACTGTAGAACGCTACATGCTACGATCCTTACATACTTCTTTCGCTTCGTACACGTTCATACATCTTGTCATACACGCACGCCGGTTGAAAGTACTACGCACCTGTTCTTTTTGAAGAACATCACCAATAACATCAATGTATGTCCTTCTAGGGCGTCCTCTACTCGCGTTTCCACTGACATCCGGCTTATAAATTCTTTTTGTAAATCGTCGTTCACTAATTCTTTCAACATAATCAAACCACCTAAGCACAATCTTTTCAATTTGTTTTTAAAGAAAAATAGAAAATTGAATTATTTTGTCACAAAAATTCCAAACTCTAGAACAACATCAACACACTTAAAAGAAATACCATCAAATAAAATTCTCTAAATTAATAAACACTCTTATTCCCTAATCCAATGACTACAAACACCCCATGGGTTGAGAGCCATGGGATTTGATAGGAAACGCCCCCCGGGAGAGCGTTGAAGGGGAGGCATTGTTAACACTTGTTTATCATATTATACGGAATCAAGTACTCGAGTTTATTAGTTTGAGAAACTTTCACAAGTTCTTAAGGTGTATGATAAAGTATCTTCAAAGTATCGGAATTTATAATAAAGGGAAGTATCAGGGGTTGGATTTCAAGATGAGCTGACAAAGTTTCTTAAAAACTTCTTCATCACGTTTTCCAGACTTTAGAAATTCGTCACACATGCGCATAATATCCACTTCATCTCCGCTATTCATTTCATTTAAATTATTTTGAACCATTTCTTCAAACAGAATTTTAGCTCATTTTGATTGACCGTTAAGGTTCCTAAAAGCGTACCTAATACATAAACTCACGCCTTTTTCCCATGGGGATAAGCAGAAACTATAGAACACCACATGCTACGATGCTTACATAATCCTATAATTTGGTCCACGTTCATATACGCACGTCGGTTGGTACTATCACCTATCCTTCCAGCATACCTAACGTGACCATTATTTTTTTCATACAGAGCGGGTCGCCTGCAATAATATTATTATTAAAAAAACACATATTTACAAGTTATAAAAACAAAAAAAAAAAATTGAACTTTTCTTGTATAGTCTCGTGGGCTGATCCGATATTTTACAGAAGAGCAATTTGCTTTAAATATTATCAGCTTTAGTTTATACAATGAATGTGTATGTGATAATGTTAGCATGACTTGTTGATGTTACTTAATTAGCAAAATGTTTTCAGATGTAATTAATAAATCCGCGCCCGTTTTATATTGAATTCATTTCCACGGATTGTTTTTTTTCAAAGCGGGACATTTACGTGTTTTTGGGGACAGCGGGACACATAGCTCAAAACCGGGACTGTCTCGCTCAAAACGGGACGTATGGTCACGTTATACCTCATACTGTGTTAATTCTCTGCTGGAACGAACACATTGTTTATTTCTATACATTTCCTTGCTAAAGTGGGTCTTAATTTGTCCTTGTTATAATTATGAAATGGAGTACTTAATTTTATTTGTGTTTCTGATTTTGTTTACTATCTGTAAAAAAACTGGCCATCTAAAGTTTGTTATTAGAATACATGTCCATATAACATAATCTCAGTCCATTATTGCCTGACAGATGGGCGCGAGCCTCTTCTGAGAAGGGGTTAGTGCGTATACACGTAGAAAGCGGGTTGCCGCCGCCGATCTGCCAGCGCTTGTCGGTGCTGGTCCGCGCTGTTGGTTCGCGCGAGTAGTCTCTATACTGTGTGACGAACCAGCGCCGACAAGCTCGGAATTGCGCCGACAAGTTCCCACATGCTCCAATCAGCGCTGGCAGGCCGTCATTTGTTGCTGTATTTGCAAGGGAATAAGGCGTATTTTTGTTAAAAAATGCGTGCCCTTGCTTCTACCCGTTTCCTTTATGTAGCGGTTACCTGCACGGACCAGTACCGATAAGCGCTGGTAAGTCGGCGCTGGTTACCTGTTTCCTTTATGTATACGCCCTTAGACCTTAGTCCACCAAGCAGGCCTGGTACGGGTTGGCGGACTACACAAACCATCGACAACTTTTTTGAGCTGCCTCGGTTATCTAAGCATAATAAGAAAATAAAAGATACAGCACTTAGTTCCCCGAGCTTCCGCATCCAAACTGCTGCTGGAGGCCTGCTGCCTTCAATGCAAATACTCTTTATTGTACAGCCGCGGACTCGAAATGTTTATCAGATTTCAAATTCGATTCCTTCTCACACTGTGCGCAATACGATTCAAGATGTCATATCAACTTACATAAGTAGGTATTAGTTTTTAAAATTGTGTAACGTTGAATCTAGCAAAAAGGCCATTTTTTGATGTTATGAACTCCTTTTTAGGTATGCGTGTCTAGTCAAAATTTGTATAGACTGAACTTGAATGAATTTACTAAATAGGTTGATTTATTTTTCTATGCTACCTAGTACATAACCTCTTTAAATTAACCTTTTTATGTCAATTAAGAAAAAAATATCTTTGCCCTGTCAATTCTTTGCGAGCTACCGAGCGACCTTATGAAAAAGTAATGTGCAAGCAATTATAGACCAGGGTGGTAAACATTTCAAGTCCGCGACTGTACACAAAATTAGAGAGGACACATTATTTACATAAAAGATATGTACGATGTCCAGTATTATCGCTCAAAATCCACTTTATAGAAATTCTCTAATTTTACAAGACATTTAATTGAATTATTTTATACCACAAAATTAATTCCTAATCTCTGTTGACAAGTGTTATAGCTAATAATAATTCATAACCCAACCATATGGCGTTATCATAAAAGGGGGTGTAATAATGACATTAGCCACACAATTGGCCAATTAGGTCGGTTGGCGATAAGGCGATAGCTTCGCTAGTGAAGTGGTGATGAGTGCGTATCGGTACTTTATCACCCCACGTTGATGGTATCTGTCGTTCCCGCCTTCGCCGCTTGGGGCAAAGAGCTTTAGCGTGGGTGGAGAAAACGAGAATTGGGTAGCTGAATCGTTGCTGATTACTATGAACCGAGCGTTATTAGGTAAAATTAAGACTCTTGTATCTTGACCAATAATGACCCCATAGTTTTGTTAGTAAGACTCTCCCATACGTTAGTAGCAGGTAAAACTAGTTTTCGAGTGTATTTATTATAAAAGTACTGACTCGGATCTAATCGCGTAGAATATTTTAAAGGCACAATGTGCCTTTTTATTGATGTTGTGCCTTTAACATATTTTACGCGATTAGACCCGAGTCAGTGTTTTATAACGAGATTCTATTTATATTTATATATATTCTATCTATTTATATCCTCAGATTGGCGATAAAACATATCACCATTGGTAAGCTAAACGATTTCGTTATTCGCCATAGGAAACAGGCGTTAGTGATACAATTAAAAATTTGTTGCATAAAACTCCACTTTTCGAAATTAAAGAGTTTATTGAAATTAGTTTTTTTTTTTAAATAACCCTGTCCCACTAAGATTTCTCTTGTATCGTTCTAGTGCGTTTACAGATACATGTCTCACAAACAAACGCCCAGACCCGAAACAACCATGTGTAGGCCATACAAATTTTTGTTCCGTGTGGAAATCGAACCCACGACCCGTAGCGCAGAAGCCAATCGCTTAGCCACTGCACCAAACGTGTCGTCTAGTTGGAACGTTCCTTTTCGTGTGTTATAACAGGGATAGTAATCCCTTTACTTCTTACTAGTAAGTAAGAAGTAAGTTAATAAAAACGTGACTTGATAAATTAGAATGAGAAAATATGTTATAATTATTGCCATTTTATAACGACTCTATTCTGTGAATTTATCACTAACCCTTGGGTTTTATTATTTTAATAAATACTGAAGAACAGAAATATCTCAACATTTTTTTACTAATCGTCACATACCCAGTTCTACCTTACATCAAACGCGATTAGATCCCAGGGGTGTACGCCCGCCGATTTGTCAGCGCTCATATCAATTTTATTCGTCCCATTGTAACCGCACACCAGCAATATGGAAATATGTAGATACATGACGTATTATATGTATTAAAATTAACAGGTCAACGTGTAGAGCATTTGTTTTCGAACACCTGGGAGGCTAATAACATTTGCTGAATCATATTTCGTTTTAAATTCGTTATCAGAACAGCAAGTGAACTGTACATCTAGTTGCAACTGCAAACTATGTAACTGCCAAATGCAGCTTGAAGGCAGTTATAGGGTTGCCAACCCTACTATATAATATAGTATCCTACTATATTAGAGGCCCGACTATTTCTGAAAAAAGTATATAGTACGCGAAACTACTATATTTTAAAGGCATCAAACTCAAAACTATAATATTCGTTTCAAAATCTGTAAGCGTAACTATTTCTGAACGATTCTGGTGCCTATGTCAAGTTGACAGTTGCGTTCACTTTGAGTTTGACCGTTTGGCAATTTTAATTTTCGCGCTCTCGTGTTTTGGTACCTACTGTTGAAGTTAACTTATAAAAAAAGATTATTTTAAGAAATAAAGATTTTAACCTACTATTTTTTTTTCACCCTTTCGTAATCTTCTATATTTTTGTGGGTAATAATTTTAGAACTACTATTTTTGACCGACAAAGAGTTGGCAACCCTAGTTAAGATGCAGTCAGTGCAACTGTAGGACAACTGCGGAATGGATGTGTAGCCCACTTGCAGTTATGATTGTGAATATGAAACAAAATGAATTATTCACCAAATGTGACGTTATTAATAAGCAAACAATTTTTCATAATTTTGGTGTTTTCTTGTATTTTACCATAATTTTGTGCATTTTTAAAATACATATATTTTTTATGTATTAAGTATCGGTGAGATCCATTCGGTAGAATTCATCATCATCATCATCATTCAGCCGAATGATGCCCACTGCTGGACATAGGCCTCCCCCAAGCATCGCCACATCCACCGGTCCTGTGCTCCATGTTGGGGAGGTTTATCATAATCGCCACGCTTGGCAGGCGGGTAGGCGATCGCAGTATGATTGTTAACATACTCAGAATAATTACATAAACGAAAAAACAATAATCGAAACAAACAAAAAAACGGCCCACTGCGAGACATACTTGCGCATCAAGGGTTCCGTACATGTGTATGAAATAACTGTTAAATACCATTATTTGTTGTTTAACTATAAGCTCCACAATCATGCCAAGTCTCACGCTTGTACGTAATACTTTTTTTAAGATAGAGCAAGAACAAAAATTAAAACAATTTAAGGGTTGCTTGTATGGGATTTAGATTTTTTATTATTTGCTATAATAGAGGCCATAGTACATATATTCTGTAACAATTTCAATTGGCTACCTGTTACGATTAAAAAAATACAGCCCTGTGGCAGAGAGACAGACAGAGTTTGGTGCAGTGCAAGCGATTGGTTTCTGCGTTACGGGTCGTGGGTTCGATTCCCACACGGAACAAAAATTTGTATGGCCTACAGATGATTGTTTCGGGTCTGGGCGTTTGTTTGTGAGATTTGTGTTTATAAACGCACCCACGATACAAGAGAAATCTTAGAGTGAGGCAAATTAAAAAAAAAAAATGGACCAACGGACAGCGTAGGCTTAGTAATAGGGTCCCATTGGCACATTTTGAGTACGGAACCCTAAAAATTATACATCTTAAGTTATATTTCTGCGAATAATTCAAACTGTCGTATTAATACAGCTTACTACACCGGGATCCGTCCGGACTGACTTCCCGAGGGTGTACACTTCACACCGGCTGATTTGTCAGTGCTAATCAGTTTTATGCATCGTGTTGTAACCCCACACCTCGCGTGGGGATAAATTAAATCGCGTAGAGCTTTATGATGTCCTATGAATATACATTATTAGGGCTATGGCGTGCAGCTATAAACAAATGGCGATCAAATGTGTCTCGAGTCTCGAGCACGAGCAACTTTTTGGACCATGTGCGGTCAGTATTACTATTGTAGTATAATTCTATTTTCTTAATATGTATATCGGGTGTAAAACGATAACGGAAACCACGTATTCTACACATCATTGGGATCATTTTTTTTTTCTTATAGACCATACCTGGGAAATCGTTGGTTCTTGAGAGACTGAACTGGTCAAAGTGTACATTTATTTTTTCCAAAAACGAATTCTAAGTGATAACAGTAAACTTTCTTCCAAACAAACATTTTCAAAATTTTCAATTTTTCCTAACAAATGACGCATTTGAAGTTACAAATACGCAATGAATATCAAACGCACACGACCGCCTTGGCTCAGCTGTGTAACGGCTACACAACACAGACAGGCACAATCGGTTACGGGCATCATTGCGCGCTACAAAAAACAGCGTTTTTTTATGCCTAAAAATAAAAGTCGTTTCCCAGCAATTATTTTTGGTCAAAGTAATTTAGTTTGATGTACAGAGTGCGTAGATTTCGGCTATGTGATGGGCCTTTTCCATCCTGTATACAAGGTTAGTCAGAAAGGGGGTACTAATCCAAAAGGGTGTTAAAGTACCCATAATAATGAATAACTTTTGTTCTATGACTTTCCCCAAAAGTCAATGGTTTAAGAGAAATAGCTGTTCAAAATCCTCAACTATGATCAGGTGTGTTTAGATTTTAGATCATATTTGGGGTCACGAATTAAAAGCTCCATTGTCTGAATTCGTAACTAAAGCAGGGTTATAGAATTTTTGAAAAAACTAAAATGAAAATAATTTTACATGGAAATAAAAATCATCGAATTTTGAATTTGCTTTAAAACCGTCATTAGTGATACTTTAAGTGGCCTGCGGATTAGTACTTACCCCCTTTCCGACTAACCCTGTATATGTAGTAGTTTCGCTTCGCTTCCACGACGCGGGGAATTCTAGTGTGGCAGCTATTGTGAAATGTAAGTTTATTTGTACTGTAAAGATTTATTATTGCATTAGCATAAAATTCGAATTTGAAATGTGTGCTTCTCGTTAGCACGTTCAGTGCCGGGTGCCCTCGTGGAGGGCTCATTTTAAATGCAGGTTTTTCTTGGAAAATACACCGTCATGAAACAAGCAAACACCTATTTTACGACGTAGTAGAGTATTTTTCATGGTTTTTAACCTAATGCCAGGAGCCCTCCTCGAGGGTTCACTCTTAGCGCAAACGTAATGTTGAAGACCCTCCTGAAAGGTCCACTATAACCATCTGTACGGCGGCATGGCGTATGAGCTCTATGAAAAGTGTGGTGAACTCGAATGTGTTAAAGAAAGGGTCACCATTAGGCAATGATGAAACAAAAGGGAGCTAAGGTATTTTTTTAAAAGGAAGATTGTTCAACAACAACTACTGCGTCAACAATTTCATCGTTGATTGTAGTTACTGAAAACTAAATAATGAGACAAATTGTAGCGGCCATTAGGCGGGTCATGTTATTAGTCTACGTGTCACTATGATTATGTTATTTCAAAACTAAAATTCATCGAATCCGTTACGATTTAGCATAATCAGCACATTATTGTCCCACAGCTGGGCACTACGAACGGGCGTACACGTTCTACGATATGCATTGTTCGATTTGTTAGTTAAATCTAAGATCTCAAATTAAAAGAAAGAAAAAGTTCTTGTACAGTATTTTTGCAACTTCACAAAAAAAACGCCTTTTAAGAAAAAAATACTTTCAGTCGAGCTGAGAACCTCCTTTTTTTTGAAGTCGGTTAAAAAAATCCGACTCGTGTAATGTAATCTCACTCATGTAATTACCAATTTATTCGTTTCTTTAAGTCGATTTTATTTTTTGTTGATGAGTTTTTCTTTTTTTCTTTTTATCGGCCTTAATTAAAACATGGTTAGACCTACTAAAGACGCTGCTCGTAAACCATCACATTATGAGTACTTTTAGTCATTGAGGAGTTCCATTGTATATCCCTGAAGGTCTTCATCAGATCTTCACCAAATTTAAATGAAACCATCTCGGGAAAAAAACTCTTTCAAACTAAAAAAGAATCATCCAAATCGGTCCGTAGGTCGAAAAATACATTTTAAAAAAACAAACGTATTGAGAAGTTCCTCCTTTTGAAGAAGTAGGTTAAAAAAGACTGTTTGTAAACAGTCTGTGGTCTCTAATCAAATCAGAACTACAGTCCCGAGGGTGCACATTGGCCCCAAGCCTACCTACAGCGATTTGTCAGCATTAATATCATTTATACACCCAGTGTAACCGCACACCGCGCGCTATGGGAATAAATTAAATAGCTGCGAGTTTTATCGCCTCGCCGTCGATGTTGGTGGCGCCTTAAGTATTTATACATATTGATACTTGAAGATACGTATCTACATGTGTGTGATAAACTTGTAATGACTGGTGTATGGAGGGTGGTCTGATTCTATGGAAGGCTGTTGATACTACCAATAGTCCTTTATTTATATCTTTGTAAAATCCTCACGGCTACCCTCCGCCCGGGGAAGGCAAAAACCCACGGTGTTCCTTCTCCTGACCTACGGCCGGGCTCGCGGGATTCGCAGCTGCATGCACCGCAACCCCCGCAGGCCTCGGTCCGCCAGCGGCTGGCGGACCTCTCCTTTTGTGGGGCCTCGCCCCGCGTCCTCCTGAGAGGCGCGCGCGGATCACAGCGCGCCTCCTTCTCGGGCCTGTTACTGGTCCTCTCAACCTTAGATAAAACCAATAGGTATGTGGGTGCTTTTGTATTATGAGATTAATCTTGTTTTCGGTAACACATTAAATAAAATTAGTTGGCTTTTGTAATTCTTGGCCGTTGACTGTAACAGCATTAAATTAATTTTGTGGCATGAACAAGTGTTGCACCTATTCTCTTATTGTCGTATTGATATTCCTTAGAGTTTAATTTACCCCACAACACTATACACTCTATACAGGGTGTAAACGAATTCGTGTAATTCCTTATAACCATATGATCTATTATTGGTGTGAATTAATCCCACACGGAAAATTGTATGTAAATAAAAAATAAAAAAGTCTGTTGGTGTATGTCTTTGTATTCAAAACACATAATAATGTATAAAAAAATAAACAAAAAAAAATTGCTTAAAAAAATATAATATAAAAAAATATAATAATAAAAATCTTATTATGTGATAAATCATTTCCATACCACGCATAAAGCACAGCAGCATACAGGCACGACTAATGCAATATCGCTTCGCGCAGTCAGTTAACTCGGGGCGCTAAAATGACTCGGAAACAGAAAACAGTGTTTTTTTACGCTTTTAAACCCCTTGCAGGGTCAAACAGTAGATCACGCCGTTTGAAGGAACTACACGAATTCGAATACACCCTCTAGATTGTCTCTATACACACAGCTATACTCATTGAAGCCCGTCCTACAGGAACATCCTATTTGAGAAGCCCTTAGAAGGCCCGCTTCCACGCGGTAGGCACCTGAGCCATTGCGGTTAGATGTGAACTGACGGCCACTGTGCGTCCCTGTAATCATGATATTTATCTATTTATTCAACCCATAGTAAGTAGCTCACTGATGAGCATTGACCTTCTCTCCTACTTGAAAGATATTATTATTTCTTCCGAGTGCACGCCTCCTTTTCTAGAAAATCGGAAGAAGACTGATTGACACTTCAAGTGACCAGGGGGCTTACTATGACCTCTAAAGCAGGACGGAAGTTGCCTGGAAGTTGAACTGCCCTGCTTTTTTGTACTATGACATCGTTAGAGCAGGCCTGCGGCAGGCCTGCTACGTTGACGTTTACGAAATCCGTTCACCTTTTTTTTTTGTATAGGCTTTTCGTACCATGACAAGCATTATTACCGTTCAACTTGGTTCAATAGTCGTTCACCTTTAGTACTGAAATGGTACGATTTTTAGCGATTCAGAAGCAGGCCTGCTTTTGAACGGAAGTTGACTGGGTGGCATTTTGAACGTTTTCGTAAGAGGTCATGGTAAGGCCTCCAGAGGGCTGGCTTGTTTTTTGGTCAAAGAATTAGCGTTGCCATACAGCGTAGCAACGCTGGCATGCTTCCAGTCGACCGCGATGCGGTGGAATATTTTGATGCCCTCTTTTAGTTCATAGTTTTAGTATAGTCTTTATAACTCTGTTCTGTTATATTTTTTTGTTGTATCCTTCAGTTTCATCATGACCGTCTGAGATGATATTAAAGAGTGACAAACTGCGTTTTTGACGAATGCCGTTTGTGACGAACTGCCTGTGTGACGAATGACGTTTGTGACGAACTACGTTTGTAATGGACTCCGTTTGTGTCGAATTGCGGTTATGATAAACGGCGTACCTATTGTGAGTTGTGCCCCACTGCGTAAGTGACGGATTGCGTTTGTGACATGGAGCGTATGATTCCTATCAGGGAAGTAGACAATTGAAGATCGGAAGGAAGAATTTCTCTCTTCAGGCAGAATTTCTTTCGGTCGTTGCTTCATTATTGGTAAAGATTCAGGAGTATTGATTTTAGCCAATAATGCTCGCTTAATCGTAGGACAGAACATAGATGATGTAGTGACAAAAATTGAAAGGAGTATGGTTCGGTGGTTTGGGCATGTTGAAAGATTGAGTGAACGACGATTAACAAAAGGAATTTATAAGGCGAATGTCAGTGGAAACGCCAGTAGAGGACGCCCTAGAAGAACATGCATTGATGTTATTGGTGATGTTTCTCAAAAAGGACAGGTGCGTATGCGTAGTACTTTCAACCGGCGTGCGTGTATGACAAGATGTATGACCGTGGACGAAGCGAAAGGAATATGTAAGGATCGTAGTATGTGGCGTTCTACAATTTCTGCCTACCCCCATGGGAAAAAGGCGTAAGTTTATGTATGTATGTATGTAATCATAGGACAGCCATTAGCATATTATTTGCCAGCAACTAGGTACAAGTCATAGGGTATGGAATAAAGAAAGAAAAAGAGTTTATTTGCAACAATTAGAACTTATACCTACACCAACAACTGAAACTATACATAGATAACATAATTAGCCTATTACGGCTACTGCTGGGCATGAGCCTCTTCCAGAGTCGAATGTAGACCTTCGTCCACCACGCTGGCTAGGTGCGGGTTGGTAAACAACACACACCGTCGAGAACTTCTCAGTTGTGCAGATGGTCACGATGTTTTCCTTCATCGTTAACGCAAATCAAACTCCGATTCGCACAAAATTAAATTATACCTGTCTTGATATTCAAACAAGTGTTTAGCAGTAACCAGAAATTCTCCTTACATTTAAAATAAAGAAAGCGCCTAGTTACAAGGAAGGTATGATAACAACGACCTGTTCCCACGGTTAACGCTGACTGTGCAGAATTACCGACACGACAGCGAATACAGGCAAGCGGATTTTATACCAAAGATTAAGTAGGCGCAGATAGTGCGTCATAAACTGTCATGGTATAGCGAAAGGTAACTTTCTAAGAGGCCTCGCCCACGGCGACTTTATGTAGGGATGCAGTAGCGATGCTGTCGTGCATGTGTATCGATACAGCCGCGATGCAGTCGCTGGCTGTGTACGTTCTCCCAGATTCTGTGGCGATAGTAGTAGATTCAGTGGCGATGCAGAAGCGCGTTTACAAAATGCGCGACAGCATCGCTACAAAAAGTCGCAGTGGGAGAAAGGCCTAAGGCCACTCCGCATACGGGCCACTCGCCACAGCAATAAGTGGCCGCCACAAGCTATAATACATTGCAAGTCACACCTGAGCGGCGAGTACCTGCCAAATGCGCCCGCCCCGTGAAAATTTCGATCAGCAAACTTTTGACGCGCTTCAGAAGGTATTATTATTATATTTTGTACTACACCCTGCACACTGCTAGAATTTGCCGGATTCGGCAGCCTCCAGGCTCTAGTACAAATGTACTAGAGCCCGTACACTTAGGGCCTTCGCGCACGCGTCAGATATTTTCTGACAACATTATATTGTGGGGCCGGGCTAATACGTGGAAACAAAGACTGGGAGGGATTAATTCCCAATATACCTCTAGAGGAGACTGAAAAAGAAGATGAAACATCAATTTATGAAGAACATATTGCATCATCTTTTTTTACAAGCTTTTATTTAACTTGCAATGTATGTAATGTTTATCCGGGTGGAATCTTGTAAGTGAATTTTAAATCAGTTATCTTAAACCGATTGAGCTGAAATTTGGTATACACACTTATTTTGGATGACAATGCGTGCTTAGCTATGTGACGTCATTCTAATTCCAATATGGCGGATCATCCAAGATGGCGGACTAGTTATTACGTGTTTAAATCCTCACGGATACCCTCCATCCTGAGGAAGGCAGAGGATTATGTCGAACTCTTACCGGCTAAAACTAGTGTTCCTCCAAGGACCCGCGGCCAGGGTCGCAGGATTCGCTATGGCATTCACCGCAACCCCGGCAGGTCTTGGTCCTAGCCAACCATTATGTCATACTGTACTACACACCCCAGAGCTTTGTGGAGGTACCAGCCGGCACTGGTGCTCATTGCGTGCGGACGTGAAATCATGGTACAGCTGTTGCCACGTCTGGAGTAGGCTATGGCAACAATACCTTCATTTTAGGTTCGAAACTTCTTCTAGCAGTAAAAGAAGAGCACACTGGTATGGTTTAAAAAAAACTATGTTATTATGTAAAATAAATAACTGTCGTAACAACTTAAGGTGAGTATAGACTAGAGCATTTACTTGTAACAAAACATCGAGCCGCTCTAATGCGTCACCTTTTCACGAACCGAACAATGAGCACGACGCTCGCCGCTTTGTTACAACTTATTTTGCAAACAAACGAGCGAATCTTTGTAACATTTCATTGAGCAAAGACACGAACCCTAGCAAACGCAAAGTAGAAAGGAATGTTACAGGTAAATGGTCACTCATCATGAGCATTACTTCGAACCCTGTGTCGAGCATTCGCAGGAATGTTACATTACATTTAAATGCTTTTTTAAATTGAGCTTTTGCCTGTACCATTCGTAAGAACGTTACAATACATGGAAGTGCTCGAGAAAATGCTCTAGTGTACCTTTAAGTCGCTGCTTAGTTACGGCCAATTTTAGAAGCTAGATATTTCCGGCTTTTTCGTATTATTTATACGTCCAATCTGTTATCTACCTCATCTATTGTCTCATTCGCGTCATCAAATCGCCATTGCCAAGGTTAATATTTTAACAAAACATAATTTGTATGTAAACTATTGCAAAACTGGGTTACCAGTCGGCACATTAAAGACAATAGTCGTGATAAACAATTATGTTCTTAGAATTACTACAAAGTGTTAGATTTCACTTGGAATGGAATGATAAACATTTTTTTGCATATTTTACTTTTTTTACGAAATAAAACGACGAACGTATTGTTCTTCTGTTGGTATCGATAATGAATGATTATGACATTATTTATATAATCAAACATGCATAGATATGAACTTATGATATGACATTTATCTTTTAATTTATGAGATCTTGTTTTTTTTTTTTGCCAACTCACTTCTCTTGGTTTTAAAATTAGTGTTATCTGACCCTTTATGAGACCTGCCGGTTTAGAGCCCAAATACACGTCCGATACTTGCCTCCGATAGTCGGTTCCGATAGTCTAATCAGACTATCTGTAGGCCTCCGCGTCATACATTTGTTTGAACATGAATTACACGTTCGATCAGACTATCGGATCGGATGTCAGAATCGTAAGCGGGCGTCGTCGTCGTACAGGAAAAATCGGACACGAGAATCGTACGTGTATTTCATGAATCCGATTAGATAGTCGGATTCGGCTCCCGGAAGCAACTATCGGACGTGTATTTTGACCCTTAAATACGATTTTAATATTTTTTACAGTACCTTTCTGTAAGCAATTTCTGTGGGAGTCATTCCCTAAGTACTTAATAGGAATAACCATGATTTTACCACTAAATTAGTCTCGTAACTTCATCTCATTTGTCGCTTGGTAGCAATTCAGCCGCTTTGCCCAATAAATAAGCAAGTAAACCACATTTGCATAAACAGTCCTGGGATAACCCGAATAATTATTAAATAATACAGCCGAATAATAATGTACTAGGGTGTAATAAATACAAAAGGCGTTAGCTGATACCGTGGCGGCGCGGCGGGCAGGCGCCGCTCGCGTCGACACAACCACAACGCTGAGTCAGATTAGCGGAAACACTACTACTAACTTGTGGGCGCCTGGTACTTTGGAGAATTAATGTAGACATTTTTTTGGTTACGATTAATTTATTTTGCATAGGTACAATTGAATCGTCATCAACGGCTGTTTTTTACTGGTCTTTTATAGTCATTTTTCACATTATAATTTTAATCTCCATAACTTTTGCCTCAATCGCAAGAATTTCGGATAGTTATTCTACTAACCTGAGTGTTTGTTGCTGTAAAGCTGATCGGAGACCACTTCATACATTAGGAAGTTAAGAACCCGAAGACCTATGAAAGCAGCTGAAGTTAATTCAGAATTATTCCTCCACAATGTCGTAATCTATAAAGCTATTGGAAGGTTTTAATTGTCAAACAGGTTTAAGAGCAGGCCCATGGACAGGAATTGTCATTTACAGGCAGCAAAGGCGATGATGAATCACCAGACATGATAGCAGTTAGATATCCATAATTTCGTATTCACGTCCAACCCAAAAGAACGAACTGAGACCTAAAGCTACTAACAGAAATGTTGATCAGTTGCAACCGAACCGAAGTCGAACCGACCATTTTGACAGTTTTCGTAATCTAATGAAACGATCCACCGTTTCGGTTCAACTTCGATTCAGCTTCGGTTCAACCTCAGAGCAATAACGGTTCAACTGTAGTTGTGATGTCTCTGGGTTAAACCATTTTTGATTGAAAGTATTAACTCTATGGTTGCTGTTACACACTGGGTGCGAAATTGGAACATTTGCAAAAATGCATCTGCAATTTCATCTACCTACTGCCCTGACTTCTGCAGCCAACTTTCAAACTGAAGACACGCCCGTAAAAGTCAACTTCTGCAGCTTATACGAACGATAGCGACCTACGTAATAGTTTAGATTTGACGTTTGCATAAAAGCACAAAATAAATGTGCACAGGGGGTCTACTCCCTAAGCACGAAGTCCGTGGTTTCGGCCTTAGTTACGAGCGTTTCCTACTCCCTATCACCTACGGACATACGATTATTTCAGGGCCCGGACTAAGAATGAATGACAACACGAATTGACAGTTCTCCCTATTACCGATGTGTTTTGCCCGTCCGAAAACTTGAACTTGACACTTGTTTTGTTCACTCCTACGTTTCGGGCTATTTTCGGACGGGCGAATAACTTCGTTGACGGACTTAGGGAGTAGGCCCCCAGTAGTTGCAAGCCTTTGATTTTAAAGAGTCTCCTTTTTAAATCTAAACATCGCGCACCCATTTTATAATGAAACTATATTGTTTTCACGATAAGAAGATTAAAATGACACATGTCAATAGGAGTTGCTAGACATGTGACTGTAGTCGATTCAACTATCGATAAAATTTGTAAAATTTCAGCGAGAATTTGACAAATTATTGTAATGTGATTTTATGTACATTTCAAATACTTGTGATTTAAGAGCGTGTACGCCGTTCGGCATTTCATACAAATTTTCAAGTCCTTATTTTTCGATATGACTGAACCGATTTTAATGAAACTTCATACCCATCAGCAGGATACATAGGACTAAAAAGTTATCAGAAAACATTTTCGAAATGTCTTACTTAAAAAAAGATAATTGGAAATTTCTGTTTGTATGGAAAATTTAAAATCGGTCTAATTTTATTGTAACACTATTTTTCGAAAATGTTTTCTGATAACTTTTTAGTCCTATGTATCCTGCTGATGGGTATGAAGTTTCATTAAAATCGGTTCAGTCATATCGAAAAATAAGGACTTGAAAATTTGTATGAAATGCCGAACGGCGTACACGCTCTTAAGTAATTAGGATTAAGTCAATTAGCATGCATATCTTCAACAATAGACGATTACGTGCTGATGTAATAATGAATCCAGCAGGTATGGGATGAGTGAAAATAAATGTTTATTTATCACCAATAATAAGCCCAGTAGCCGGGTCGCGAAAAAGAGGTTTATCTTGCGAAAGGTTCGTCGGTCCTGAATTTTGGATGTGTTATGTTAGGTGTTTTTTTATGAAAAGCCCACAAACAGACACACAGACAGAGAGAGAAATAGACAGCCAAACAGAAAGACAGACATGGGCTTCAAACCTATAAAATACCTCTGATTTTGAGTCTGGAATGAAAAATAAGAATTTAATTTTCTACAAAATTGATGTCAATAATTTTTGGCATAAAACCCATAAGGAGTTATTTAATAAAAACTCATTTTTGGGTTCTTTAACCCAAGATGGCAGAGCGCGCCGAGGTCACTCAAGGTACAAAATTTGTAATTTTTATAAGAACACATATCCGTATCACGTATCCAAAATTTAGGACTGACCGACCTTTTGCAAGGCAACTGGGCTATAATGAGCCTTATTTTAATTATTCAATCAACTGAGCCTATCGTCTATAATTATTACGACAGTCAAAATATTCATTCTGTTAATATAAATTTATCGAAATTATTTTATCGATACGCACGTCTCTAGCAACTGGTACCATCTGACGCAAGTTTGAAAACGCGTCGGGGTTTTTTCAAAATCATTTATGTAATATATGATTATGGCGTTAAACACATATTATTTCTATGTTTCTGATTTTAAAACAACCTTTTGGGTAAGGCTTTATTAATATTTTAAATTGATTTAATACTTTTTGAATTAAATTGTCATACACAAGCGCCATTACAATTTATTTTCATGTCATGAACTGACATCTGCCAAATTAATCAACTTACCGTGAAAGCAATATAAACGCCATGCATTTCGGGTAATTGCTAGTGTTGACATTACTCCTTGTGTTTTGACAGGTGTCAAACCCGACCTATTAGATTGCGACAACTATAAGTACTTGCGTAAAATAACTTGCACAACAAAACTTGCAAGTGAATTTGACACTTAACATCATACAAATCAACACTTTCTGTCAAAAACAACACACCTTATAACCTCACAAGAATTCCCCGAAAATTATCGTAAATATGAAATTATATTTTTATACTAAAACAAACCATTAAGTGTAAGTCACTAACAAGATATTTCAATAAAGAAAATTATATATTTTTTATAAAGCCCATCGTTCGAGCCAACGTAACATAATATCGGGGAAACCGGATAGCAGACAGTATGGCGCGACCTTAAGTTTACTTTTGAATTTTTATTTTTTATTTTATCTAGAGGCAGCGACGATACTGCAAGTGCAGGTAACTGGAATATGTCATTAGTTATTTATTAAATGACATTCAAACAATGATTCTCTCAAACGGGTAAATGACAAAAGTATTTTTCTGAAAATATGTATCAGGGTGAATAATCGAATTTCCTTAAAAAAAAAACATGTAGGTAATTGTTCTCCTTCGTTGTTTAGATTAATATTAGTTTCAGATTGTTTTTATTCTTGTCTTACTGCTTGACGGCAGTGGTATAGTATGATTTTTCATAATTATAATTGAAGTTTTAAACATCTGCATTTAAGAACTTCGGGATGATGATAATGACGTTTTCATTTTTTGTTTTTTTCGAATAACCACCCTCAATCAATGAAAAATTTGTTTATTTGTGTACAAAGGTAGTTTTAGTGTTGTATTACACCAATCACAAGTGTCATAAAGGAAGGTGTAAAAATAAAAAATAAAAGTTTTTTGCTTTGTCCTACGACCTATACGTTCCGCCTGGCTAGCTACCTTTACATTACAGTCCGACACCAAGCAGTTTACTGTGTTCCGTCGTTTGTATTTGAGAGCCAAAGCAGAGGGTTACTCTCTCTCTGTTACTTGGATTCGTGTGCTAAATTTTAGACCATGTCTGCGATTACCATCAGGGGCCCAATTCTCCTAAAAGAAATTGTTGCCAAACGCAAACGAACCACAACCGTTAGTCAGTTTTTGTTTACGAAAACTGTCAAAATGATTTATTTTGGTTTTTGTGTCAAACAATTTGACAGCTCTTGAAATTGAAAACTGTCTGAATGAACGGTTCGTCCTTGGTGCGGTTCCGATTTATCAAGATCTATTTTAGTAGAATTGGGCACCGGGTAAGACTGGGAACAGAAGAGAACAAGATGTTTTTTTAGCTAAAATGACCTAGGTTTTTTTTAACCCTTTCAAGGGCAACAGCAATATATTTGCCACCATGTTTTTTGGGACATGTTCAGAAACTCTTCCTGTTATATTTTGTTTTTAAAAAACCTGACATTTTTACAATTTTTTACTATTTTCTCTAATAAAAAATACAAATGATACTTAAAAAATGTTTTTCTTCATTTAATTTTTTATTTTCATAAGAAATTGTCAAATTGTTAGTTATTTACTTTTCCTAAAATGTACTGCCCGTTAAAGGGTTAACTTGATTAGAGAATGCGTGATTAAACAATGCATACAACCTACCAAGATTTGCGAGACAAAACTTTTATCTAAGGTAAACTCGATTAGTAGGTCCGCGAAATCAATTTTTTTTTTTACTTTTTCATTTTACTTAATATATAACCAAACATCTTATGGAGGTAATTTTATTATAAGCGCAAGCCTTTTATAACCTTTTATAACGACACATTTTACTGTAATTTTACATAAAAACGATAGTTAAAGGTTGTTTAACTAAAATGGCTTTTAATTCTATTGCCATCTCTATTCATTGGCATACAAATGACAAGGACAGGTGTAATTTGATCAGTGTTTAAAAATGTCAATCTTTTACATGTATGGGGGGATATAGGGCTAACTCATGGCATTATGCTAAGCAACGACCTACATTTTTAAGCACATGCGACGCGCAAATTCAACGTATTCAGCTGATTATTTAGATATTGAGATGCCTACAGGTAACCTGTGCACAAAAAAGTAGGTACGCTATAGAATAGACTAAGTATATTATGGACCATAGTTTTTTTTTCTTTTTTTACTAGAAGTTCAGTTTTTGTTTATATTAGTTATAGGAAATATTATGTTTTATTCATAATGTAAGTCAATTGCGTCTGCTTGGACGTGATAATAAATGCTTTTTCATTCTTTTATATTAACATTTGTTTTTGACTCCATTTCTTCCATTTGGCCGACTGATTCACCTTAAATATTTCTCAGCTACGCGCTTCTCAATAACCACCGCTCCGAGTCCCTTATCCCTTAAGTTTTGTTTTCAACGGAGGCACTTTTTGTTTCGTGTGTGATCCGTGCGGTGACGGACGAACTGCTGCGATCCAAACACTGATAACGCGTGTATGTTTGATAAATAGCCTTCTGTTCGGTGATAGCAGACGAGTGCCGAGGTGTGGAAGACGATTGGTGACCGACCTTTTGGTGGAAAGACTGTTTAATAACACTTGTTTTGTTGATAAGTAGCTTTTTTTACCCGACTACGGCGAAGCCAAAAGGAAGGGTAATGATTTTGGCAGTCTATGTATGTATGTATGTATGTATGTAAGTATGTTTGTATGTATGTTTGTATGTTCCACCGTAGCACCTAAACTACTGTACCGATTTTAATGAATGAGGTGTCAATAGTTTTGTAATAATAGTCCGGGTAACATAGGCTATATAAATTAAAAAAAAAATATATGACGGAATTTAAACCTAAAATTCTAACCTCGAAAAAATTAAATTGAGATAATCATCACGTGTTTGGTATCAAAAGAAAGGTCTTGGCGAGCACATTACAAATATCTACATATATCATATTGTTTAAGTCAAAATATGTGTTTAAAATGCGGTCGTACAGTTCGCGCGGCAGTCCTATTTGTGCCTATTGGTGCCGCGGTCTATACCCTTTCTTAGAATGCGACGATGTAGATATTACACGGTTAGTGTATATGCCCGATCGGGAAACGGAAAAGTACTAAATAAAAAATAAAGTTAAAAAACTATAACCCGACTACGTAAATAAAAAAGGGGTCTAAAAAGGACGAAACAAGAAAATAATTCAAATCAAAATCCAGAAATTCATAGGTACAAAAATGGTCAAGGAAGAGCCGTGGTCGCACTTCCTGTGTGTTCAATGGAGGTGTTCCTGGCACCTAGTAGGTATACAGGAAGTGCGACCACGGCTCTTCCTTGACCATTTTTGTACCTATGAATTTCTGGATTTTGATTTGAATTATTTTCTTGTTTCGTCCTTTGTAGACCCCTTTTTTATTTACGTAGTCGGGTTATAGTTTTTTAACTTTATTTTTTATTAGGTGATAAGATTAACTTATATTAGCGTGGTGCTGATGTAGATGTTATGTCATTACTACCTGTAGAATCACAATAGTCCTATTTAAAAAACAGCGCTGCGGCATTTTGTTTCTATTTTTCAAATATTTCTCTTTTTTGGTTTCATACAAGTTTTATTTTGTTTCAGCTTCTCTAGTTAGTCTCTTTACATTTGTAAACCATGAACTCTTTTCTCATCATTCTGTACATTTTTTACAAGGCGACAAACACTAAATTCGTGGAAAAAAAAACAGCTTTTCCATACAACATAATCAATGTTGCTTTATAAAGGTGGCAAGGGTCTACCTTTTATAGCAGAACTTTTTACGTCATAATATTGTTTTGCATAACAACGGATAGCATAAACTTCATTTCGCAGAAAATCATTTCGCATACACTCAGTTGTCATACATTCAAAACTCATAATTTTGTTAGTCAGAATCATCTTTAGGCATAATGTTTATATCCATAATAATTAAAAAGCAGAAACATCATATCGCAGAAAATTCACAGTCAGAATCGTTTTTTGGCATACATTTTATATCGATAGTCATTAAAAGGCAGAACTGATTTTTTGCTGCTTTATGCTGCATGCATGCTACATGCAACATGCAGCATGCAAGCAGGCATGCAACATGCAGCAGGCATGCAGCATGCAAGCAGGCATGCAACATGCAGCAAGCATTGTTTCTGTCACGGCTCCGGCGCTGCGGGGTTTGGGCGGCGCCACGCGAGCTTATCGTCACAGATGGTTTTAACGCTCACCACCGCAGCTTCGGCTTGCTGGCCGGCTTCGCCGGCCAACCTCAGCCGCGGTGGCGGCCCTTCAAACCACCTGCTCCTCAGCTCGCGGGCCGCCCTACCCCTCCGCGCCTACGCGGGTTTAAATTACACTCTAGGGGTAGGGCAGACAAGACTGCGTAAAGTCGGTTTCGCAGCGATTCGTTTCTGTCACAAAATTTTGCAGCACAACGTATTGACTTTTTATGACACAAATTTGTATGCTTGTATGCACCCATACCAAATAATCGTATCTCTAAATAAATGTTATGCTAAACAAAATTATGCATAATATTAATTATGGCAAAGGTAATTATGCGAAACAAAATTCTGCCAAGATAAAAGTATGCCATTGTAAATTCGGACACGTAAATATTCTGCCAAACAAAAGTTATGCTAAATAATTTTTATGCCTTAAAAATATTCGATTAAATAAGATTATGCCATGTGAGTTATGCCAAATAAAAATCGGAGTATCAAGATTCTGCCAAATAGAAGGAACCCAGGTGGGGGTCTACCTTTTATAGCAGAACTTTTTACGTCATAATATTGTTTTGCATAACAACGGATAGCATAAACTTCATTTCGCAGAAAATCATTTCGCATACACTCAGTTGTCATACATTCAAAACTCATAATTTTGTTAGTCAGAATCATCTTTAGGCATAATGTTTATATCCATAATAATTAAAAAGCAGAAACATCATATCGCAGAAAATTCACAGTCAGAATCGTTTTTTGGCATACATTTTATATCGATAGTCATTAAAAGGCAGAACTGATTTTTTGCTGCTTTATGCTGCATGCATGCTACATGCAACATGCAGCATGCAAGCAGGCATGCAACATGCAGCAGGCATGCAGCATGCAAGCAGGCATGCAACATGCAGCAAGCATTGTTTCTGTCACGGCTCCGGCGCTGCGGGGTTTGGGCGGCGCCACGCGAGCTTATCGTCACAGATGGTTTTAACGCTCACCACCGCAGCTTCGGCTTGCTGGCCGGCTTCGCCGGCCAACCTCAGCCGCGGTGGCGGCCCTTCAAACCACCTGCTCCTCAGCTCGCGGGCCGCCCTACCCCTCCGCGCCTACGCGGGTTTAAATTACACTCTAGGGGTAGGGCAGACAAGACTGCGTAAAGTCGGTTTCGCAGCGATTCGTTTCTGTCACAAAATTTTGCAGCACAACGTATTGACTTTTTATGACACAAATTTGTATGCTTGTATGCACCCATACCAAATAATCGTATCTCTAAATAAATGTTATGCTAAACAAAATTATGCATAATATTAATTATGGCAAAGGTAATTATGCGAAACAAAATTCTGCCAAGATAAAAGTATGCCATTGTAAATTCGGACACGTAAATATTCTGCCAAACAAAAGTTATGCTAAATAATTTTTATGCCTTAAAAATATTCGATTAAATAAGATTATGCCATGTGAGTTATGCCAAATAAAAATCGGAGTATCAAGATTCTGCCAAATAGAAGGAACCCAGGTGGCAATGGCAGTTGTTGTTTTCCACTAATTTAATGTTTGTCCCATTGTAAAAGTTGTACAGAATGATGAGCAGAGTTCGTGGTTTTGGGATGTACAGTGACTAACTAGTCATATTCTATATTGCCAACTTCTTCTACATACTTCAACTTCAAATAACTTTTCTATCCCTCTGAAAAAACTCGGTGCGTGAACTTATGTACGCCCGATAGAAGGAATATTTCATACACTTTAACTTTCTACCAAAGAGCTTATTGTTTAAGTTATTTTTTTTTATAATGTATGATTAGTGGCGCCCCCATTTTCTTTTGCAGATCTTTAGGCACCTTTTAGATTTAGGTACCTATATCAAGCACTTACTTCATGGTGTCATTTAAAAAAAGAGGTTTATGTCAACAACTACATGCGCGTGCATCTCCTAAATTTAATCTCAACAACCCTTAATGGCCTCAAATGCGCCAAAATAAGTATATTAAGTTTAAAAAGCGATAGAACCATCTGGCAAATAAATAGAAAAAAAAATCTTTCCAAAAATGGCTACCGCACGAACTCACAGATCAACACATTTCAAGTCGATATTATTCCTCCAAGTTCATACGCAGAAACTCATCATAAATGTTTATCTGTCTGTCAGTCAAGACAAAACTAACCCTTTATGTGACACGAATAATATTTTGGAACCCAACACCGAACACTAAATGTTACGGGAATAACTTAGTTTTGCTTGTAGCTAAATATATGGGATATGGGTACCTTCGTAATAGTAGAAGTTATAGTAGGTACTTTTTCTGGTATAGTAGTTTTTAAACTTTCGAAAGATTAAGGCGAATGCGATCAGTCAATAGACTTGCTAGATGCCTGGATACATACAAAGATGTTAAAAAATCAACTCTAAGAATTTTATGAGATTTCTCCGTATCGGAAATTGAACAACTTTTGTTCTACAACTTTTCGAAATTCGCGTATTTTTTTTTTAACTTTCCTTAAAAAAAAAAAAAAAATTTAAGAAATTGATTAGTATGGACAGGCATAAAAAAATTGACGAATTTCGAAAAGTTGTAGAACAAAAGTTGTTCAATTTGCGATACCTAGTAACCCCACAAAATTCTAAGAGTTGATTTTTAACACCTTATATCTTGTGATCTATTATTTTTCATATTTATTTTTTATGTGTAAACTGCACTCAACTCTACATTGCTCTCTCATAACTGTGCTAAATCATAATTTTATTTACTCAAATTGTTAAAGATACTGATTTTAAAAGAGTAACCGTGTATTTGCCGGCTCTTCTCAATAGGACACGACTAATTGTATTGTATCCATTGTCTAGTACCCATAGTACAAGCTCTGCTTAGTTTGGGACTAGATGGTGCTGTGTAGAAAATGTCCTAAAAATATTATTATTATTATTTGTATCTCTTTGGACATCACGGCTCATCTTCCGTGCGGAAGATGTCCGGTCCTTTGGAAGGCATACACGGGGACACAGGTCCAACGCGCAGAGGCCCCTTTGAGAGCTTTAATCTAAAATGGGGTGGGGCACCAACCCGGGACTATCCACGGCTGCACTATTGGAGTACAGTCATGGACCGTCCCAGGTGGGTGCAAGACTATTGTAAAATGTGGTGAAAAATATCTGGTCTATGGGAAGGGGTGTTAGGTGGACTGATAACTTCTATTGCCGGAAGAAAACGGCGTCTGCCTTTCAACATTTAAAATTGAAGTGTTGGCAGACGGTGACTCGCCAGCTCACTAGCTGGGCCCCCTGAAAAGCCGCCAGTACATAGGCGAAGGGGGCAACAGACGTGTGAGCGGCTAGAGGTGTAGAGAGGTGTGGCCCCGGTTTCGCCGTCGCGGGTCTAAGAGACCCGGAGTGGGTTTCCCCGCTATTACGCCTTTAGACACTTCCACCCCCGAGCATACAGCTCTGGCGGCCCCCCTCTGGCCGGCCGATAAAGGCAAGACAGAGTTGAGAATCCTGCGGGCACTCTTGGGGTTCCACTCCAGCCAGCCAATAAAGGCAAACTGGAGACGAGGCCCTGACCGACTCTCTGAGGCATTATTATTATGTATCTCTCTTTATATCACGGCTCATCTTCCGTGCGGAAGATGTCCGGTCCTTTGGAAGGCATACACGGGGACACAGGTCCAACGCGCAGAGGCCCCTTTGAGAACTTTGATCTAAAATGGGGTGGGGCACCAACCGGGGACTATCCACGGCTGCACTATTGAAGTACAGTCATGGACCGTCCCAGGTGGGTGCAAGGCTATTGTAAAATGTGGTGAAAAATATCTGGTCTATGAGAAGGGGTGTTAGGTGGACTGGATAACTTCTATTGCCGGAAGAAAACGGCGTCTGCCTTTCAAGCTTAAATTTGAAATATATTGGCAGACGGTGACTCGCCAGCTCACTAGCTGGGCCCCCTGAAAAGCCGCCAGTACATAGGCGAAGGAGGCAACAGTCGTGTGAGCGGCTAGAGGTGTAGAGAGGTGTGGCCCCGGTTTCGCCGTCGCGGGTCTAAGAGACCCGGAGTGGGTTTCCCCGCTATTACGCCTTTAGACACTTCCACCCCCGAGCATATAGCTCTGGCGGCCCCCCTCTGACCGGCCGGTAAAGGCAAGCCAGAGTTGAGAGTCCTGCGGGCACTCTTGGGGTTCCACTCCAGCCAGCCAATAAAGGCAAACTGGAGACGAGGCCCTGACCGACTCTCTGAGGCAATAAGGTACGCAGTGTCGCCACTCACCAACAGCTCGCCACAAGCTGCCCTGCGGTTTGTAAGCTTTTCAGTAGACCTCATGATACATTTTTTATTATATGATGGGGTTGTAGAAAGCTAGTCTAATGTTCCCTCCGGTTTTACGTTAATCTCATGATGAGGTAACGCCTTTCCCAGAGGGTACTTATTATTATTATTATTATTATTAATTGGAACCGTGGACAATTCGACTTAGCATAAGCGCCTGTAACGGATAAAGTGAAATAAAAAACAAAAAATGATTATGAGTCGGTATGCGTTTTTTTTTTGTTTTCCTTTTACGTAAAAATTGAACATTTTATAAGACGTCATTTTATTATTAGCGCAGACAAAATATTGCATTGTATTAACCTTTTATAGCAATCCATTTCTGTAATGACGTCGAACGTTTGACGCCATACAATCCTAGAGCTGCGTAGGCTAGAACCTCGGCTTTAGAATTTCACTAAGCATCTTTCAGATCCGTAATACTCTGATTATGGCAAATACATTTATTTTCTGTTCTTTATTTTTTCCTTTTTGTGACTATGCAAGCCTCATAGGTACCACCTAATAAGTCCACATCAGGGAACCGCTTTTTTGTGAATACGTCTTTTTATCGCTCTCGCAGCAAAAAAACAGAAAATAATCAAATATAACTTTCAAAATATATGTTTTTTTGTTTATTTCGCTATTTGAATGAAGATACTTAGCCACAACGTGAAAATAATTATTCACTAAGCCTGATAGCCCGACTTTCAGGCACTTCTCTCCACTTAAAAAGAGAAAAATATCTTCAAAAGACAAGCGTACCGCTACACATTTTTGAAACATCTGATAGACAAAAAAGTTCTTAAAATATCCGTTACGCGGTTCAAAAATATACAAAGATTGACGTTTCCTTTTGTTTTCGGAAAATAATTCGGTCGTGCACATACCTACATCACTAACACATGTCCGAAATCGAAATCAGCGACCGAAAACACCCGAAAATTAACAACAGAACCCCGAAATAGACGAAACTCGATATTTTCGCATGAAATCAGGGATATTGTTAAAAAAAAAACGTTTTTTTTTTATTTTTCTTACAAATCGTCCGCGCATGTGCATTGTGGTTTTAAGTTACGCGCGGATGGACAAAAAATAATTTTTTTATTACATGCCACCTTTTCATTTGAAATATGGACAATCAATTGTAGGAAGGGTCAACTTTTTTCGCGAATTGTCAAAAATTAAACGCTTTTGTTAATGTTAACCCTTTCAATGATTGACCCCATGGGAATTATGTTGTAAAGATTTTTTTATTGATTGTAATATTGACCTTTGCTTGTATAAAAAAGTATAAAATACAAAATACTTTTAAAGTAACCATTACTCAAGGTTAACCCTTTTTCTCGGACGACTTTCAACAATTCAACGGGAGATTAAATTGGTAATATATTTGGTTTTTGAGCCTTGATATTGAATGCATTTTTAAACCCAGTTTCTTGTTAACTGAATTAATAATGTTTCGATTTATTAATTACAAATGCCGCAGAAAAAAAAATATTTTATTGTAAGTAGTTTCATCAATTTTTAATCATGAATTTTCTTATCTTTAATAATTTTTACATATTCTCTGTAAATTATAATGTTGATTAGAAAATAATAATCAAAGTGAACTAAAATAAGATGACTCTCTCATCAACTTTTGGTCGGTTTGTGTCAAAACTAAAATTCCGATACCAATGTTATTATGGGTGGCTGTTGCCAGCGATTTCACTTGCATCCTAGGGAAACTGCTCCAAGTATCCAGATAAAAAGTATCCTATGTGTTAATCCAGGACATGATTTGTCTGTGTGCTAAATTTCATTCAAATCCGTTCAGCCGTTTGTGCGTAATTGGGTAATAAAGAAAAAACAAAAAAAAATTACCTTTGCAACTTTAAAGACTGGGCCAGAACTATCTTTTACTCCTAACTTTATCTTTTACGGCCTGAATTGCAGGTTGCAGGCCTGCTTGTATACAGGATGTATTGTTTTAATCTTAATTTAACAACACCTTACACATCTTCACGCTGGTGGACAGTTTTCAATTAGTACCCATTTAGAATTAAAACTAAAGCAATCCGTCACCGGACACAGCTGGCCCATTTCTAGCCACTATTTAGTTTGGTTCTGTCTTGTTAGTCATTCATTACATTAGTGATGTTCAACAACGTTACCTTTGCCTCCCAAATATACTAATCCATTTTAATCTCATCCTTAACGCCTTAAAAATAGAGCTGTAATTACTTTTTGTACCAGGGACGCATACGTTTGTCGAAAGCAATGAGATAAACATGGCGGGCCAAACGCGAGTGAGATGTCAATCACCTGTCAACGACGTCCCGCCTTCCTATGCACTCCTGGTACTGCCAAACGTAATGTACTGGGATTTGTCGTGTTTTTATAATACTGAAAAATGTTTTCCTGTCCGTCAGTCAGTTTTAAAATGTTTTAAGAATTTGATGAATTTTGTTATTGTTATATTATTGTAACTTGTTAATTGTGATGTCAAGGAAAATGGTGAGTGGCGACTGTCAACGGGTTAAAGTTGTTCTTAATTTGTCTGTAGTTAGTAATGAGGCTGGCTAAAAATAGTAGTTTTGCGCCAAATCACTACTTGAAACGATGTTTAGCACCATTACAGGAATAATTTACTATTATAAATCAATGTAGGAGAATATTTCAATAATTATTAAGCCCTGTTTTCTTTTTCCCAGAATAAGTAGGACTATTGAATCAATACTATCAAACTAAATTATTATTCGTACAAAATTGGGAGCGTAAATCATCGAAACTGTTCCACTATCAATTATGTACCTATATGATTTAATTTATCACCGACCACAAGTCACCGCGCCTCACACTGGGCCAATAAAATAATATTTTTACTACGTACCTACAACTAGCGGCCGACCTGCGGCGTACCGCACGCGCGTTGTCTCACGAATATCGGTTGGTTTTCATAAAATTTTAGTTTGTATAATATTTCTTCGGATAATGACGAGAATTAAGTGCGAGTAAGTGATAATCTTATCAATCTTTGGTCACCAACTTGCTTGTTAGGTGTGTTAACCGCGGGAAAGTTACCACCTATGATTTGAAAAAGCTAGTACCGTGTTCTGCTGGTCACGATCCATCGAGCTTTTCCGTCGTAGAGCCGATCGTCTCTTCAGACTCCGCAGTGACACCTTTAACTCAGCCCTCATCAAACTGTCTCCTTCCAAGGATCCAGCAACGCCCTAAGCCGAGGTCCAAGTCCCACTAGGGGTCGCCCTTAGTACTGTTGTTGCTAGTAGTCATGATGTTAGTGTAGTATAGTAGTTGGCTGAGGTTAAGTTTTTTTACTTTCACCCCATTGGCTGAAGACCCTTCAGGTCTCGTCAATAACTGCCAGGTTACCTACATAAAAACAGTTCGTTAGCACCAACTACAAGCAGTAAAATAAAATAAAAAATAGTACCCATCTGTGGTTTGTAAAAGACATGGATGATTTAAATTAAAATTGGAAGATGATCTATGCATGTATGTAACAACTTTGTACCGTGTTTCTGGCAAATAAATATATTATTATTCCGTTAATTTATTTATAAAGACATAAACAATTACATTTTTAAATATTTCGATACAAAAAAGTAAAAAAAAACATTCAAAAATATAGTAGCCCACCGGCATCGGGAACAGAGTCCAAGCTACCGATGGTCAGGGCTTCAGAGAGAGGAACTTCCTAACAATACGCGCCGTGTCGAGAAGTACCGCTTTCTGCATCAGGCCCTTGATCCAGCCGCCCAACGAGAGTCTCTTTAGATGTTGGTCGAGGCTCTTGGCTATTAAACCATTGGCCGTAACGACTATCGGCACAATGATTGCTAAATCAACATCCCACATGGCGACAACCTCGTGTGCCAAGTCTTGATATTTAATTTCTTTATCTTTCTCGGCTTTCACAAGGTTCTCGTCAAGCGACGAACCATAACATTATTAAAAGAAAGTTAATAAATTCAGAATGCAAAAGTAAATTGGCCAAACAACTAACTGGACTTATTTAGGTAATCAAGTTCTAAACAGGTTACTACCAGCTTCCATAGACTGAAAGGCAAGATGGCAAGATCCACAAGGTGGATGTAAAAAACCGCATGAAAAATGTAGAAATAAAATAGAAACGGTTTGTGAATCTTACTTGGTTCTTAAGCACAGGGAAAAAATATCCTAAAAAGTTACGTTACGAGTAAAGTAGTAAAGGGTTAAAACAACAATAAGAAATGTATTAAAAGGCAAGAAAAAGATTAGTAATACATTTTTCTCACATTTTTTACGTAACTTTACAATAGTTTTAAATCGACCTTTTACAGTTTACCTGTATTTTATCAAAAAGCTAACGAGCATAAATTGTTGACCCTTCTTTTGACACTTTTTTCTCAAAATGTCAAAGTTCACAAATTACTTTATAAAGGTCACGATTGTTAAGTCTTTTTAACCCTTTCTTAGTAACCCTAAAAGAAATGTGCTTATTCCTGCGCGTTTTTTAATACAAAGGTTGCAAACTGAACAAATTACCTATAAAAGTTTGTAGTTTTTGTGGTTTTTGAGAAATTCTCACGTTTCAAATAAAATACTCAGGTGCATGTAAAGGATAAAATTTTTTTTTTTTCTAAATAATGTATTAAATATCTTAGAGTATTGAACGGTTTTAAGGGTGTTGCAATATTTATGTGTTATTTTTTATAAATTGTATTACTAACTTCACTGGGGAAAAAGCACAGGTGTATTTAATTATTTTTTGTTGGATCTTGTTTATTCTATTAATGCACAATCGATTGCTTTGTACGCCTCTTTGAAAGCATTATAACTGAGAAAGAAAAAAACCAAACCCAGATAAATCGATGATTAAGGCCGTTTATCCACCGCCGCCGTCCGTCACCGAGAACGAGATGACGTTGCCGAAGTAGCGATACATACATTACTATGGCTGCGTGTCCACCGCACGTCTGTCATCCGAGCGCCGTCATCTCGGCCGCCGACATTGTGAGTAGTTCGGCGTTACCGCTAGAACTCCGCCGAGATCGTGACGGACCGAAATGCCGGCACTACAAAACGCGTCTGCTCTTGTCCAGTACATCCGAGATTGACGGCGCCGCCGGTGCACGGATTTTTGTCTTATGTTGGGAACCGCCGAGATCGGTCGCGGTGGACACACGATCGCTGTCACGTCGATCGGAACTCGGTCCTATAATTATAATCTCGTATCTCGGTGACGGCGGCGATGGAAAAACGCTCTAAGGGTAATAAAATAAAAATATTGTGAAAAAAATATAGCTTACAGGAAAATATTATTCAAGAAACTACGATTGGCTCTTCCATTCTGCCTTTTTATTACTCTTAATTATTTACTCTTACGTCAAAAGCGAACTGACTAAATCTCAGCCTACCATACCTTTCACGAATTATAGGCGTGCTACGATGTGCCACAGTAGCTGTTATTTTAGGCATCCCTTCAGCACCAGCAGTCATTTTAAGGTCAAATATAGAGATATTGGCACAGGTCGCTTCGGCCCTCCACGGAGTACAGAAGCGCACGACTGTGCACACACAGTCGAGTGTTGAGCAAACAACCGCTTGGCAGCTATGGACTCCTGGTATTTTGCAAGACTTTTGCGTAACTCTTTTTATTCTAAAGTTGCATCTTGGCTTTGCTAGTTAATTGTTAGTCACTTTTTTTAATGGTTTCTGGAGGGGCAAAAAAATTAAATAAAATGGAGCAGAGAATGTAATTCGTTTTAGCCGAAGCCTAGAGTGGCCTTAGAGGCAGGACATGGTTTGGTTTTCCATCCATACATAGACATAACAAGAGTGGCGCAATGGATAAGTTTTTCCGACCTTTTTTTACTTAAGCGGATTTTCCTAGTTGAGTCAATTCGAGTGTTTCAAAAATATCACCTCAAACTTTTGTGCTCCTAGTACCATGCAATCCCTATATGCAAAATTTTCGCAAGATTTCAACTTTGTTGCTTGTCATGCATGGCCATGTTTAATCAGTGTTTAGTAGTTCTGTATGATTATTTATCATTTGCTTGAAAGTTTGAAAAAAGTTTAGCATATTGTCCAATGAAAAAATTGTCCTGCACTAATTGGAAATCTAATCTTTGAAGAACTTTTAGAACAAAACTTCTACAAACTTTACAAATCTTTGTTTGGTATTTTAATTGTTTAGGCACTATAGCAGTCACAGGAATTATAATTGGTCTTTTCAGTGAAGAATACTTGAACACCGATACTTAGTCCTAATAGGCAACGTTCGGTAGAATATTGAAACGTGGCCGTACCAAGCTGTTTATACTTACTTTGCCTGCATTTATTAAATGTAAAATACTTTCAGGTGAGTATAGACTAGAGCAATTACTTGTAACAAAACATCGAGCTGCTCTTATGTGTCACCCTTTCACGAACCGAACAATAAGCACGACACTCAGCACTTTGTTATAACTTATTTTTGCAAACAACCGAGCGAATTTGTGTAACATTTCGACGGACAAAGACACGAGCGCGAACGCAGCACACGCGACCTTCAGATCCGACATTTCAGCGAAGAGAAAACGAAAAATAGAATGGTAGGTTACAGGTAAATGCTCACTCGCCGTGAGTATTACTTCAAACACCGTGAGCATTACTTCAAACACCGTGTCGAGCATTCGTAAGAACGTTACATTACATGGAAATGCTCGAGAAAATGCTCTAGTGTAGGTATACTCACCTTTCTGTTTCACAAATTGAAGACGATTTGCGTGGAGTTTTGAGACGTTTCAATTTTGTCTTTAGGATAACGCATCTGCAATCCTCGTGGAGTTGTAGGTTTATACAGGTTGTATCCGAACTCGTGTAATTCTTTTAAACCTCGTGATCTACTACGGTGACGCAGATTGATACCTGCATGGGATTTCTTCAGACATTCCAATTTTTTTTCAAACCCGTTTTTAACCTCAGGCATTTTAGTGCTCCGAGTTAACCGACTGCGCAGAGCGATATCGCGCTAGTCGTGCCCGCCAGCTGTGTCGCCGTGCTTCCTATTCATATAAGCGAGGCATCAAAATATTCTTTCACATGAAATAGTTATTCTGCCATTTTTTCTTATCTAAACCATAACAGGTGGTTTAGATACGATCACTTAGCTCTATCCCAAGACAAAAAGAATTATATTTTATTATTTTTAATCAAGCTAAATTCCGTGCATGATTAATGATTAATCTACCAGTATACAGGGTGTAAACGAATTCGTGTAATTCCTTCAAATTGCGTGATCCTGGTGACACTGATTGACCCTGCATAGGTTTTTTTCAGAATCAACAAAAAAAAAAGATTTTAAAAATTGAACCATGGTATTCTGTATCTGAGTAATTGTAGCGTCCCAAGTTAACTGACTGCGTGGAGCGAAACCGCGCTAGTCTTGCCCGTCAGCTGTGTCGCCGTGCCTTCATTCATTTATGCATGGCATCGAAATTTTCTATCACATAATTTTTTACTTTGGGATTTTTTTAATTTTTAATCAATCTAAATCAGCAGCAAGGTTAATCTATACCATTAATAGATCATGTGGTTTGAAGCAATAACACGAATTCGTTTACACCCACCCTGTAGATTATGTGGTTTTAAAGAATTAAATGAATTTGTTTACTTTCTGTAAAACAATATTTATACTAATGTCGCCGATCGCGAGTAGTGAGCTATCATGCTGCAGCTTGGACCATGACATTCAGGCAGTGTTCCGATTTTAAATTAGTCAGCCATCACATTTATTACTTGATCCAATGAAAAGAAAGATCTGCCAATCAAGTCAAAACAACCGTACAGGTTAGGTATTTAAACTGTGGCAATAGAACCACATTTTCAGACATAGAATATCAAGACGTACTCCCAGATAAGTACACAAACCCTACAGGCAGGTGGTTGCGCGACGTGGCGGCGCCCTATGTTTGCCCACCACTCTGCCGACCGCCAGCCAGACATGCCGCCCTGGTACTTCGGGGGATGAACGCAAACATTCGCAAGGGGAGGTTGCAAAAAATAATTGAGTTAATGGGATGAAATTATAATAAGAATGAAATTAAACATGATGTTTTTTAAATTAGAGAGAATAATGATTACAGCCCATGAGGGAAACACCATTATGGGTTCTGACTAGTGAAAAATCAAAAATTATACCCTTGTCCTGACGTTTGTCTAAAACACGGTACCATACAATGAATTTCAAATATTTTTAAACAAAAAACCTGGACATTATAGCTATGTTACGGTTTTTGAAGATGTCGTCTACGTTTCGATAGCAGTCTCTTTACGGCTACAATTAACGAAATGACCGTTTTGTCAGGAATCATATAGCAACCTATCGAATGATTTCCTAAAATAGAAAAAAAGTCTTGCAGCTAAAAAACCAAATTTCTTAATAAAGGCGGCATAAATTTGCAAAAATAAGTTACAATCTGCGTGCACTGTATGTGTTTCACAAAAATGACGATCTGAATAAGATTTTTTTTCTTTGCGCAAAAATTACATACCTTACCCCTAAAATAAGGTTGAGCTACACGATGGCTGATGCATGCCGTCAGTCGAGACAGGTCAACTCAAACCTGATAAGGCTCCATCCTCTAAAGGCCATTCATTCCAGTCCAGACGTTGCCCTACATTGTTACACTCACATAGTTTTATACCACAATGTGTGGATTTTAAAAGAGACCTTGACCTCTGAGTTTATTTCGGCTTTTCTTCTCAGAGCTAGGCAGAAAGGAAATGCAGGCGCCATCTAGTCTTAAAAAAAACATTACATTGACTTGTAAAAGTGTCTGTAAAAGATTAATTTACAGAAATAAATATCGTTTATCATTTACAAGACAACATTTCAGTAGCACAGTAGAAATAGGCATGTACTACGAGTTCTCGTAGGCGTCTCTCGTAGCACTCGATATAAAATTTCTAACCATTCTATTAATTCTACATCAATTTATATGGATGAACTTGTCAAAAATACCGTCCATTTGAGACAGTTCGGCGAATCGATCAGCACTAAAATGGCGGTCGCCAGGACCATTAAAATGTTTGTTCTATTAAAAGGGACAATGGAAACAAACAAATTTCCGAGATTCCCTCTGTATGGACACTACTCGAGGGTTGGATGTGAAGCGGTACGCTAAATGGGGTGATAGTTTTGGATATAGCTGATAAATAGTACTTTTAGTTTAGTATTTTTTGATAAATTCATTGAGAAGAACGTTTGATTCCATTGCGTGTTAGATATGAATATTATTTTATGATCTGCGCCTCGCATGACAGATTATTCTTTGTATTACAGACCGATCAGACACCTTTAACTCTTCGATTTAATATTCTTACATATACATAAGTAGTATTTTGTAAGTTCTCAATTAGTGAACGTATATTACATAAGGTAGGTATAAATAAAGCTATTATAAATATACTAGCGACCTGCCCCGGCGTCGTTCGGGTACGTTTTATAGCTTAAAACATTCCGGAAGAAATTACCTAATATAAGTTTTTTTTTTTTTTAATCTTTATTGTTTGGGGGTTTTTATCCACTAAATTAAGATGAAAACCGCATCCAAATCCATTGCATAGTTTAAAAGATTTATGCGCACAGACGGCGGGAAGCGACTTTGTAACATACTATGTAGAGATAGATAGATATACTTTATTGTACACTAAAAGAAATAAAATAGAAGGAATACAGGTAGGTAATCAAGAACAGTACAAATGGCGGTAGAGATTAGATAGGTATATTTGTTTATTGCCTACGGCCGCCTCTGTACAAATTTTGTGCGAAAGTATAAAACTGGAATAATCCAAGCATATATAATTAACTAGCTTTCGCCCGCAGCTTCGCTTGCGTGAAATTTTGAACCCGTTAAGTGACGATTTTCCATACAAACTTTCATCCCCTATTTAACTCCCTTAGGGGTTGAATTTCGAAAAATCCCTTCTTAGTGGATGCCTACGTTACAAAAGGAACCTACTGTCAAAATTTCAACTTTCTAACCCCAGCGGTTTAGGCTGTGCGTTGATAGATCAATCAGTCAGTCAGCTTCTCCTTTTATATGTATAGATTCATCACCCATTTCAAAGAACTACATCACTACAGCGTGGTCGGCTTCCGGTCTATCAACAAAGACCGAGAAAGAAAGAAAAAACACATACAACCTACTCAGTGACTGACTAAGGAATACTCATAGTTCATAGTAGTTACTTTAAAAATAATGAATTCTCTATAATTCCAATTAAAAATAACAACCCACCACAATGGAGTACCAGGCGCACAGAAACATCAGCACGTCAAATTATGTTGTTAACAATACAGGGGGATGTTGTTAGGGATTCGAATAATTAATTCCATTTGGTGGCGCGTGGCGATAGATGGCGGGCGCGTAATTGTTAGACGTATTAGCGGCACGCTCCCTGTATTGATGGTAGTTGGTTATTTTTGAAAGCTTTGCCCATCTTAGGTAAATGGCTGACATAACAGCTACTAACTTTAATTACTCAAGTACTGTAATTATAGACACAATAGATAAACAATGGCAGGTGTCGTCCTGAGACGACGGCGGGGCGTGACCGGTAGCGTTTTCAGAAATCTCAATTTTCGGATTTTTATTAGTTTCGCTGTTGGTTTCAAGTTAGTATTTAGCCATACAGACCGGTAAACCAATAAGTACACACACAGATTCTATAAACAGGAAATAACAGAAAAAAAAATCGACACACGTCGATGGATTAATTAATAACCCAACACTACCACCAACTACGACACGTTTGACGACACGTTTGGTGCAATGGCTAAGCGATTGACTGCTGCGCTGCGTGTCGCGGGTTCGATTCCCGCACGGAACAAAAATTTGTATGGCCTACAGATGGTTGTTCCGGGTCTGGGCGTTTGTGTATGTGAGATTTGTGTCTGTAAACGCACCCACGATACAAGAGTAATCTTAGTGTGGGGCAACGTTTTTTTTAAAAAAAAAGAAAAAAAAAAAAAAAAAGAACTACGAAAGGCTTGACGTGACGACTCATCTTCATATTCCTATCCTTAGCCTTTAACAAAGTATTCCGGCTTCGGGCTCGATCGGCTTAGATGTGATAGGTGTTATACAAGGTTAGCCGGAAAGAAGGTACGAATCCGCGGGCCAATTAAGGTATCACTGATAGCTGTTTTAAAGCAAATGTACAAAATTCGATAAAAAAACCATGTAGTTGAATTTTATTTTAGTTTTGCAAAAATTCTTTATCGCTGCTTTAGTTACAAATTCAGAAAATGGAGTTTCTAATCCGTAACCCGAAATATGACCTAACACGTAAATACAGATGATCATAACTGATAGAGGATAGACAGATTTTAGCGTATTTTTTATGAAATGTTTGAACAGCTCTTTCGCTAAAACTATGGACTTTCAGGAAAAGTTGTAGAACAAAAGTATTCATTATTACGGTTAACTTTACACCCTTTCGGTTTTTTTTTGTATCCCCTTTGTAACTAACCTTGTACATACGAAGCGACGACACCATCTCAACCCAAATCTGTTATGTGAAATACTTTGATCAGCATAGCAGCCATTTCTACCTTTGTTCTATACAGGTACGATGTAACTTCATCCACCAAATGTTTACCAAAAACTACACAATCAATTCATTCACACAGTCTGCTCTACAGTAATCAAAGGCTACTTATGTACTCCACAATACATAAAAAGACATACATAACATACGCGCAGTGAGTAAGTTCTAAGTTTCACGCCGTCCCGGTAACCGCAAGGCGTTGTCTCGATGACCGCAGCCCGCCGTCACACGCTCCGTGCACAGGGGTACAGAGAAATGTTTGCTGGATATAATGTTATTTTAACACGTTCCCTGCGGCTGCGCTAGATTAAGACTTACTTCCAGTGCTTTACAAGTCACATACTTCCCGTATCAAGAATGCCTGATATGCGTTACGACGTCTATTTTCCCGTACGTAGTCCTAACTTCAAACCTCCACAGAGACATGGAAAGTCCACAGCTGTTTTTTTTTGTTGTACCAATCAATAGGTTACATCCTTGTGTATGCACAGCTGCAGTCGCACGGGGTTCTAAGTAATATCTTAAAAGTTACAGGTATTTTTGGAAACGGTTGATTTTACGGGAAAATACTTGTCGTGGCGCATACAACAGTCATATTGCTAGGGATGGGGTGTAATAAGTAAAGTATTTTTCTGTTTCAGATTTATTATTGTTTATTCAGGTCGTACACAATCAACGGAAACTATTTTAAAACAAAAGTAATAATTAACAATGTTAACAAAAACAGTAACTTCTTAATTTATATTATTACTTATTTTACTTATGGTCGTACACAATCAGCGAAAACTATTCAGTGATGTTTCATTATTAATTATAATTTCTTCTAATACATATACTAAATTCCCTTCCTGTCGATGGACTTAAAAAAATTGAAATGTTTTTTTTTGTACTAGATGGTTTGGGATTCGATAAACTGGAACCACTACTCTGCACAATAATGTTTCTAGCCTCTCCACCTTCTGTCTTTACACCTTTTCCCTTAATACGTTTGTTACGTGAACGTTTCATTGTTTATGTACAATTTACCTACCTACGCGAGACGAATAAAATATCGCGTTCTGTATAAAAGTATAAACTGGGCACAGCACTACGGCTAACTGAAGCTCCGCGCGCGCGCACGTTCAGTGCGGTACGGGGTTTAGGATACGGCCAAATAGTTCCCGTATCGCACTATTGTAAAATAATTACCTTTCTGTGCGTTACGATAAAATAATTCCCGTACATTTTTATTCGTTTTCAATTCACTTCAAGCAAGGACACCGGCAATATAGGTGTCTCTTTTTTACTTGCACGAATACTTGAAAAAATCACCTCCGCACGGAGTGCAAAACAAGGACAACTAGCTGCCGCACAGAGCAAAATTCAATTACAACCAAATACTTCCCGTAACGCAGTGAATGTGTTAATCTTTTTGTTATAATGAAAAATCAAACCGAAAGGTTCTGGAGTGGCGACCGCGTAGCTACCGGAAGGCGCAGCGTGGTTAGGCCTCCCACAAGGTGGACCGATGACGTGGTGAAAGTCCCGGGAATCCGCTGGATGCGAGAAGCACAGGACTGGTCGATGTGGTAATGTTTGGGGGAGGCCTATGTCCAGCAGTGGACGTTTTTCGGCTGAATGATGATGATAATGAAAAATCCAAGGCTTGAGAATGGCTTCTGAAGCTACAATTCTGGACACGACTCGCTCTGAGAGTTATACTCGGAACGCTTTGAGAGTTATGTTCGGAACGCTCAGTCACATTCATACCGACAATTCAGCTCTCATCAAGCTGTCTCCCCTCCCAATCTCTCGCAACGCCCTAAGCCGAGGTCCCCACTAGGGGTCGCCCTTAGTGCTGTTTTTGCTAGTAGTCATGATGTTAGTGTAGTATAAGTAGTTTGCATAGGTTAAGTATTTACTTCCCCGCTATTGGTTGGAGACCCTCCAGGTCTCGACATTAACTGCCTGGTTACTTAGCATGTTGATATGGCACTTGCGGACCAAGCGGAAGAAGTCTAATAGAAAAAAACAAAACAGAGTCTCTTTTACCAAAAGACTTAAACACTTTTAAGGTCCTTTTAAAATAACGAGCATGATGTGTCAAACTAGAGCTCAACTCATAGTCAAGAACATTTGGGTAAAGCAAGATTGATCTGATGCAAACATTTTTGGAAATCGGCACAGCTTTCGTTGTCAAACGATTCTATAAACTATCTCTCTCTTTTTCTCTCGTTACGAACAGAAACCGAATCAGTCGACAACTGCTTATCGAAAAGGTTCTGAATCGCGGGGCAGCTCGGTTCGGCGTTAAAGTTGGCTCACTCTTATCGGCACTACCGTTAGTGTCATTGTAAAACAAGTCGGCGACATAGCCTAAACTTCTGTCTTTTAGCGGAAGTTAAAAGGTGTAGACAAAAGATTACAAAGTTTAAAAAAACCTAGACATATTTCGAATTTTATACCTACTCATATAAATGAAATAGTATTTGTTCTTTGACCGTACCACAGTGCTACTAGCTAGAGCATGACAGTCAGAGTATAACGGGCGGTCACGGGACGCGAGCACTCGGCCAGCCTGACCACACCCCACAACATCCGTGTACATAACAAATACATTACAATTATATAGTTAAAAGTACCTACTCTAGTCTAGCTTCCCATTGTTTAATAACTAACACTGTGGCAATAAAAACAAGAATAGTACAAAATTATTGAAACCCAATCCCCCATGTTACAAAAGATGGTCTAATAAAAACCTAGGTTTTAAAATACCTAGCCCCGTCTCTTTTTGTTATATGACATATTAAAGTGATGGGTATATTTTAAATCTGGGTTTACCTTAGTCTTGGCTTAAACCATCTTTTGTAATAAGGGGGAAACTGTTCTAGTTCGTCCCTCAACACAACAATGTACTACGTCATGTACTACGAGTATGTCGCATAAAATGACCGAATTTTGTTTTAGATTTTGAGAATGAGCCAAAGAAAATAACTTATAATGCAGTCTGAAAATGTCTTAAATACAAATTATGACAAAACAATGGGATATGTATTAACTAAATTAACACAAGTAGCTAAAAAATGTAGCCAAATCTCATCCCATCATTCTTTCTTTCTTTCTTTCTTTCTTATTTTTAATCGTATCGGAGGATTGACGTCATATATCGATTTCATAATGACTAGTTGTCCCTTTCTTTTAAATACGGATTTTACGCACGTCAAAAAATTTGTATCTAGGAAATAAGTAAGAATTTGTGTGCAAAAGCTATCAAAACGTCTTTATTCTCGGATAAAAGTTGGTAAAATAAGACATTGGTAAAATAAGTCCTTACATATCTCATCGGATTAAGAAAATCGATTGCAGTTTACAAAGATTTAATTATTATAATCGATTAGTTACCTTGATCTGTCAGACAGACCTTTGATTGCAAGAGAGCTTTATAGGACTCTAGGTACCTACTATTAAAGCGTGAGTATCGATATAAACAAACTAAATCAAAATAAGATAAGTCTGGGATCTGATAAAATAATAAGAACGAATCGATATTAAATGATATCAGAATTTCGACTATAATAACGTTAAATATTAGCTGATACTTAATTAAAAACACATAAATATCAGCTTATGTAAATACTTTTTTTGATTGAAGAAGAATATCTACAATTTTTTTTTTGTAATCTACTTTGTATAAACATAAAAGAATATCGCCACCACTTGTCTATTAAAACAAAAATAACCACGACCATGATTGTCTCAAGAAAAAAACTAGCAAGCGTACCAACATTTCAAAAGCCTCTTTCATCCCTGGCCGGGAGCGGAAAGCTTGTACCGTCAAGTAAAAAAACACTCCGTATATCAAGTTACCGTACATCTGGCCGTCTGGCGAAAAAGCACGATTTTATTATAGGAAATTGTATTTGGAACATTTCTTGGAGTTCATGAGAGCCTAGTACTTTATTTTTTTCGAAACTTCATGAAATTCTGGGAAGTAGACTCGAGAGAATTTTGCACCAAATAAAAAAAGAATTACCCAAATCGGGGTACAAATCTCGGAGAAATATATGTGTAAATAAAAAACTAAAAAAACGCTTCGAATTGACTACTTCCTCATTTTCGAAGTTAGTTAAAAATACCGCGTGGTTCTTGCTAGGCTACTTTTAGCCTATCACATGATCGCATTATCCAGTAATGGTAGGGGAAGTAGGTACTCAGGAGGACGTGGGGCAAGGCCCCACAGAAGGAGAGGTCCGCCAGGGGCTGGCGGACCGAGGCCTGCCGGGGTTGCGGTGCATGCAGCTGTGAATCCCGTGACCCCGGCCTAGGGTCAGGAGAAGGAACGCCGTGGATTTTTAGCCGGTAAGAGTCCGGCATAACCCTTCGCCTTCCCCAGGCAAAGGGTATCCAAGAGGACTTTCCAAAGAAAAAAAAAAGGTGATGTAGGTAGCATTGCAAATAATGATAAGTATGCTCAGATGAATAAGCGCTGTCACGATCCACCGTGCTCTCCCGTCCGTAGAGCCGGTCGTCTCTGCAGACTCCGCAGTCATCATCGCCGATAATTTAGGCCTCATCAAGCTGTCTCCCCTCCAACCCCCCGCCAGCAACGCCCTAAGCCGAGGTCCTAGTTACACTAGGGATCGCTCTTAGTGTTGTTGTTGCTAGTAGTCATGATGTTAGTGTAGTACAAGTAGTTAGGTTAGGTTAAGTATTTTACTTCCCCACCATTGGCTGGAGACCCTTCAGCTCTTATCAATAACTACCCGGTTACGTAAAAACGGTCCATTTACAGCAGTCCAATCGAAAATAAAACCGGCCAAGTGCGAGTCGGACTCGCGCACGAAGGGTTCCGTACCATTATCTATAAAAACGGCAAAATGTTTATAAATCAGGTTTGTTGTATGGGAGCCCCCTTAAATATTTATTTTATTCTGTTTTTTAGTATTTGTTGTTATAGCGGCAACAGAAATACATCATCTGTGAAAATTTCAACTGTCTAACTATCACGGTTCATGAGATACAGCCTGGTGGAAGACGGACGGACGGACAGCGGCAAAAAAATCAGGTTTTTTTGTATGTGAGCCCCCTTAAATATTCATTTTATTCTGTTTTTCAGTATTTGTTGTTATAGTGGCAATAGAAATACATCATCCGTGAAAATTTCAACTGTCACGGTTCATGAGATACAGCCTGGTGACGGACGGACGGACGGACAGCGGAGTCTTAGTAAAAGGTCCCGTTTTACCCTTTGGGTAAGGAACCCTAAAAAACAGATGAGTGAGCAATGCATTTATCATCCGGAGCGACATCGATAAATCTGAATCGTTAAAAAAAAACACACACATTATGTTCATCTCAGTTTAATTTAATGACTGGCCATTTAACGTTCACGTCAATTCTGAAGGCTCCATAAATAATGCGTTTATATTTTAACCATTACAGTGACAATGTTGTTGAAATAATCGTAAAGTTTATGTTATGTCCGCAGTTCAACTCCCACGCACGATGGAGACGTCGCACGCCCTATGCAACAATGTGGAAATGTGCATTTTTACGGAAGAATAGTAACTATGTACAGAGTGTCAGTGATATACAAATGACGTACAATTATGTCATCCCGCGACACACACTTTTGAGATTCCATAACGATTGTGACAGATTGGCTATTCTGCTAAAACCATAGACGTACGAAAAATCTATTGCTAAAACTATAATGTTTACTTTTGAAGTAATAGTTTGACATGGACCTCGAGTCAGCACTTAAAAATGTCCGACCCGAATGTGAAATGCGAAAATGAAGACTAATTTACGTCAATGAGTGCAGTCGAATCTTCGTATGGTGAAAAGCTAAATTAAGCATTTTGGTAACGACATAGGATTTAAATTAGTTCGTTGGTAACTATTTCTAAGTTTATATGGCGATGTGCCTTGGCGCGCGCTCTGGTGTAGTGTATGTAAACTCAGGACACTTTTTTCGTGAAATTTTTACTGGAGCCTTGGTCCATGTGTTTCTACGTCAATTCCATATGATGACAGTTCAGTAAAATGTTAGTGCAAAGCCAAATCGTCTAAGAAAACTGTTGAACTGACACTCCATTGAAGCGTTCATAAATGGGGATTTTTTAATTGCATCTCTATTTACAATTCAAGCAAACGAAGTGTTTCCAACTAATTATTTTTAAGTATAACAAATATACTGACTTGCACACTAAATTAACAACAATTGCACACTTAATTCGTTGTAATTTTAGGGCACCCCGACTCGGACAGGTTAGGTTAGAAGGAGATGGCGGGGTCTGAAAGACCCCGCCATCCCCTTCGTGGTTATTTATTTTCAAACCACCCAGAAGTAGGAGGCTCTTTAGTGTGCATATTTAGTGTGCAATCCAGTATTTTTGGTTCGAATATTTTGTTACTAAAAAGGAGATTTACAGAAGGATTAAATACTACCCTTCATAAATTAGCAAACTTGGGGCCAATAATAATTTTTTGATGCAATGTTTTGGCGAGCCTGCCGACGGCCCACGGTGGTAAGTGGTTACCACCGCCTATATACATCTTCAACTCCAAGAGGTTTGCTGATTCATTGCAAACCTGAGAGATCAAGTTGGAAAGTCTCATGTGTCTGTAATTTCATCGGCACCCATACCGTTCAAATCGGAACAAAGCAATGGTGCTTAGCGGCAGAAATAGGTATGGAGGTAGTACTACGGAGGAGCTCTACTACTTTTAAAATGCTGTAAGTAGTATTGAATTTGATATTTCTTCGACATATAACTTTGCAAGCAGTGCGCCGCCATGAACTACCAAGAAAATTAAGCTCACCGTATCCTCCAACTCTGTGGTTTCCGTTCACAGAAAAAAAATCGCCAACCCTTCTCTTCGCGTGGGTTTCTTAAAAGATATCTAGAAAACGAGCAACAGCATCGTTTGCCCAATCGTGACCAAATTAAGTCCAACAGGGGTCACAGAATATTAGAATATCTAAACACGAAGTACCAGGGCAGCATAAATTCAAAAGAAGAATTCTCGAGCGCTCACACAGGACAAGTCACGTGACCCTTTCATTAAATCCTTGACAGGTGATTTGGCTTCCAAACTGCATGACGTCTAAAATTACCATTTTTATCTGCGTGTAAGGAACTAAATTTTGTACTTTAACGCTATTAATTTATAGTTGGTTTTCGTATTTCGGTAGTAAGGTTGTAGGGTAAAAAATAAAAGTGGGTGTGTATTGTTTGGTAGCAACACAGGAGATGTGTCGAGAGGCACGTGACTTCAACCATTATATGGGGAAAGTTCATAATTAATGGGAAAAATTATGTCGTTAGTTTAGTGCGGATTATGGAAAGATTTAGATGTAGAGGGTGTAGTTTTGAAAGGGATATTTTGACATACTGCTCAAATATAAGGAAAATAAGGCTATGAATAAATTAATTCTGTTTAGGTCCATAATTCAATTGCAAAACTCATTTATTCAAAATAGACTACAATTATTTGTACTTAGTTCTTTTTGAACGTCAGTGTTACAAAAAAACAGTCCCAAACGCCCTCCCTTCACCGCTTCCTAGTGTTTATGCTATGAAGAAGAAACGGCGCAACAAACTCCCCAGCAACACAGCTCTGTCTATAAAGTGAATAAATAAATAAAGTTTATACACAAAAAAGGCGATATAAATTACAATAATTAAATTATGCAAACTGAGGACGATGAACAAACCTACATAGTAGGTACAATTCTGGATGATTAAAAACAAAATTTTATGAATCTAAATAATATAGACAATTCAACTTATACCTACAGAGTGTAAACGAATTCGTGTAATTCCTTCAAACAGCGTGATCCATTGGTGACACAGATTAACCAATACTTCTGTAAACCAATAAAAAAAAAAAAAACAAAGAAAAATCTCGGTTTTATATTTCTGCGTAATTTTAGAGCCCCGAGTAACCGCTTAACTGACTGCAAAGAGCGATATCACGGTATTCGCGCTCGCCAGCTGTGTCGCCGTGCTTTCAATAATTTATGCGCGGCAACGAAAAGTTCAATAAAAAAAACATTTTTTTTTAAATATTTCTTTGATGGTTTTGATACAAGATAGATAACACAAAGGAAAACAAAAAAAAAAATCCATTTAATCTCGTGCGTGTTCAAGCTACACTAGATCATGTGGTTTTAAGGAATTACACGAATTCGTTAACAACCTGTATACACAATAATTACCTACTTATATTAGGTATACCTATACCTACACTCAACATCAATTAACTCAACATAATATAGACTCAATACATTTAAATACAGTAATACTCCGATAGCTACTATCAAGATACTCGTCATCATCATCTGCCTAGCCTTTTCCCAACTATGTTGGGGTCGGCTTCCAGTCGAACCGGATGCAGCTGAATATCAGTATTTTACATGGAGCGACTGCCTATCAGACCTCCACAACCCAGTAACTGGGTAATACGATACTCTTGGTAAGACTGGTTGTCAGACTTTCTGGCTTCTGACCAACAGTAACGACTGTCAAAGATCTACAAATGACAGCCGGGACCAACGGCTTTACGTGCTTTCCGAGGCACGGAGGAAACTCGCTATGGTAAATGGTCACCCATCCACAGACCAACCTCGGCAAGCGTGGCTTAACCCGGAAGATCGGTCTATGCGGCTGTAATTATTTGGCCACAAGCTCCTCTATCAAGATACTCGTATTATGCTTTAAAAAAACCAGTCACAGAATTAGTCTTAAAAATAATGACTTTTAAACGCAATTCTCCTCAGCGTCGTTCAGTAGTCAATATTGACAGAAGTCAGCTCTCAAATATATCGGTAGGTATAATTTGCGCTTGCCACCGCCAATTACCGCCGAATTGACAAATATTTGACATCAATACTTACTGACGAGGTACTGTCTTCGCGTTGGGGGGAATAACAAAGGAAATTATCTTTAGGTATAAAAGTGTGGTCCTGGTCATACATCTGGGGCCCAATTCTCCTAAAATAAATTGTTATTGTTGCCAAACGCGATCGAACCACAACTGTCAGTCAGTTTTTGTTTTCGAAAACTTTCAAAATGATTGATTTTGTTTTTTGTGTCAAACAATTTGATAGCTTTTGAAATTGAGAACTGTCTGAATGAACGGTTCGGCGTTGGTTCGGCTGTGATTTATCAAGATTTATTTTAGGAGAATTAGGCCCCTGTCTGAATGAACGGTCCAGCCTTGGTTCGGTTGTGATTTATCAAGATTTATTTTAGGAGAATTAGGCTCCTGATCCTGATTGTGTCGACAATTTAAGGAGACTATACCCTTTTCATTGTAAGGTAATTTGTAACGTTTCTCTACAAAACGTATCAAAATATACTACATAGAATATCAAATATTTTTAAAAAACAAAGCATGTCTTTGCTATTTTACGGTTTTTGATGATGTCGTTTAATTTTTTTCAATAGCAGTTTCCTTACGGCTACAATTTACGAAATGACCGCTATGTTTGGGGGTCTACTCCCTAGGCACGAAGACCGTGGTTTCGGACGGGCGACTTTCTTCGTTGACGGACTTAGGGAGTAGGCCCCAGGCGTCTCCCAAATTAGAGCGTTTTCACTATTCAATTAACGTACACGTTTGTACTTACTTGAGAACATACTCTACGTCCAATCCCAAAATTATTATAAAAACAATTGTCCACAAGACTTCCTGAACATTATGTGTACTAACATCACGTAGCATTAGAAAAATAACAAAAAAATATAAAACATGGTTGATAACGTCACGTAGCTAGTACTGGTGTCGGTTTACCGACTTGTAATATGATAGATTATGTGTTTTGCATCGTGAGTTTCTTGACTGGAGATGAGGTACACGCTTCGGTTGACCGACCTGCTACATGCTACTGATGGTAGTACAATCCTTGCTCGGTTGAAATCTTATTTTACCCTTATCTGATGCTGTCGGCTAGCAAGTAAGTACGGACACAACTAAGAACTCGCATCGGCAAACTTCGTAAAGCCGATCACTTCCGAACTGAGTGCGACTTCAAGACTATGAATTTTTATTAAGTACTGTATTAAAAAAATATCTTTACGCTGACGCAATAAAAGATTAGATTCCTCAAAATCTAGTATTAGGCTTAGTGTAGACCATGAAATTTTCCACAGCCTAATACATAAAAAGAGAAATGTCTTGACTAACTGACTGACTGCCTGACAGACAGATTCATCAACGTAGAACCTAAACCACTGAAACTGGAAACATGAAATTTGTACAGTAGGTTCCTTTTGTGACGTAAGCATCCAGTAAGAAGGGATTTCTCGAAATTCAACCCCTAAGGGGGGAAATAGGGGATTCAAGTTTGTATGGAAGTCCGTCATTTTTTGAAGCAAGAAGCATGGAATTGAATATTAAAGTTTCTGTTTAGAAATAAATGTACACAGGTTTGACTGTTTTTGGAAATTCTACCCTTATGGGGGTGAAATAAATGTTGAAAGTTTGTATGAGAAATCTAGTTTTGTGATACAGCCGTGTGATGTGAGAAACGAACAAAACAGTAAAAATCCAATAAATGTTTCTAAGCAACTAATCAACTCATCTAACACAAGTACCAGGAACACATGAACGCCGAGGTAGTTCATTCTCCTAATATTATTTCATGATATTTCCCGAAATGTTCCCCGCCATTGTTCTAACGTTAATCTGTTTGCTCGTATGTTTGCGGTCGCCGTTCGAGTCCGGGTCGGTCAATATTATCGCGATCGACTTAGCTTTGTGTCTTTGATTCCGAGTGTTACCGGTTTTTAGGGGCTTAATATGCTGCTTTTAGCAGAACTGCCAAAGATACTTTAAACTTTTAAAATTTCAGGTTATCTTCTGCATGGATTTGTATATGAAAACATGTAAGCTTGTACTTTTCTCGGAAGTCTTATTTAAGTTCAAACTGATCCGATAGAAAAGTGTTTCTTTTATTAAGTCGGATTACGTGCTCTTGCGTAAAGAAAAAACAAGCATGAAGCTTTCTAAAGAAAAGCTTAAGGAAAGATCGAATTGTATGGAAATGACATTTGCTCGAGCGTCAACAAATGCCTTGTCCTTAACCGGTTGCGTACCGCCCGTCGTCCCAGGACGACACTTAATTGTCTTATCTATTGTGTCTATAATTACGGTGATTGAGAGTATACAATTAAATCTTCCTGCAAGCGTTAACGTCTAAGTAAAAGGGATTTTGTCCATGGGGCCAGTTTGTCCACCAGCACCATTTTAGCTGCCCAAAAAGCCCAATATTCATCTGAAGTGCGTGTACTCTATGTTTTGTTTGTCGGCTGCGTCCAAACTGATGGTGTTTGTTAAACGCATTGTTGTCACAAGTGGTAGTGAACCGTGCACATAACATTACTGTTGACTTTGTAAGTATTTGGGTTTAATAACTTGGTAATTATAAAAGAAAGGTATGCGGTTTTTCGGGGAAATAAAGTTTTTTTTGGAAAATCTTGGCATTCGCAGTAGAATATTATAAATGTATTGGACAATTTTCTCAGATATTAGAAAAAAAAGAAAGAAAAAACATTTATTTTTACGGCCAAGCTGACGCATACTTAAAAATAAACAAACTTAAAACTAAAGTAAATATTTATAATATTCAAATCTTGTAAGTAAGTAATAAACATAAATAATAAATAAATATTAGCCTGTAACTGTCCCACTGCTGGGCAAAGGTCTCTTCTCAAACAGAGAAGGAACGAGCATTGATCACCACGCTTGCTCACTGCGGGTTGGCGATTTCAGATCATTAAGTCCAGATTTCCTCACGATGTTTTCCTTCACCGTACGTCAGTGGCGTCTTAGATTAACTAAGAAAGTACATATGACATTGAAAAAGTCACATTGGTACATGCCTGGGTTTGAACCAACAACCCGGTACTTAACAAGCGGATCTGTAACCTCTGGGCCACCACGACCGAAACATAAATCTAAACATAAAATTAATTGGTAACCTTATCAAACAATTCTGAAAACGATGGTCCATAGTTAGTGGCGTGAACTTTATCTATAAAATATCTTATCAATACACTTCTCATCAAAAAAATCGAAACACTTCCGAAATTTTCTTTGTGGAAACAATTAATCAAAAAACAAGCTCAAAAAACAAGCATTAATTCATTATAGAAAAACATAATTTAGTAGCTGGAAGTTTGGCCTTTACAATGGTGTACGAAACTTCCAAAAATTTGTTTTTTTTTTCAATTTTTATCCTATAAATGAATGGAACATTGTTTTGAGATAAACGTATGTTTAGAGTTGGAGTACATTTGTCGTGCAAAAAACGCAAAATAACGCATTACTTTAAAATTTTCTGTTTGTAATTTGTTGATTAGACTCTGTGACGTCTGTTAAAAAGTTTTTTTTCTAACACACATGCATACTTCACCCGCAGCAGCCGCCCAAGAAGTGGCATTGCTGGATTCTGGGACTAGTCAGCGTGTTGTGGCTGCAATCTTGCATCTAAGCCTCTTGTCTGTTCATAGAGTGTACCAACGCTATCGGGAGACTGGTTTATTCACGCGCCATCCAGGATCTGGTAGGAATCGGGTCACTTCTGCGTGAGACGGCCGGTTTATTGCAACCGTTTGTTTGCGAAATCGACGCCTTCGCGCTTTTCAACTGCAGCAGCAGTTCCGAGTAGTTCGAAGGGTGACTGTAAGTGACTCCACGATTTGAAAAAGATTGAAGGAACGTAGACTGGTACCACAAAAGCCAGCTAATGGGCCGAAATTAACAACAGACCATCGAAGAGCGTGCCTTAACTTTGCACTGGTGCACTTAAATTGTTCAAACCTACAAATGAGCAAGGTTCTCTTTTCTGACGAGAGTAAAATTATGGAACATCAACATAAGGAATTCTAAATCTTATGCTACCTACTATTAAATGGCATTTAGTATTTATTAAAAAAAAAAACATGTTTTTCTAATAATCCATTCAAAACAAAAACTTGCGAGGTGTTTCAATATTTTTTGGTGAGCTCTTCGACAGTATGTTGTTAATTTTGACCCATTAGCTGACTTGTGTGGTACCAGTCTACATTCCTTCAATCTTCTTCAAATCGTAGAGCCACTTACAGTCACCCTTCGAACAACAAAGAGCTGCTGCTGCAGTTGAAAAGCGCGAAGGCGTCGATTTTGCAAACAAACGGTTGCAATAAACCGGCCGTCTCACTCAAAAGTGACCCGATTCCTACCAGATCCTGGATGGCGCGTGAATAAACCAGTCTCCCGATAGCGTTGGTACACTCTATGAACAGACAAGAGGCTTAGATGCAAGATTGCAGCCACAACACGCTGACTAGTCCCAGAATCCAGCAATGCCACTTCTTGGGCGGCTGCTGCGGGTGAAGTATGCATGTGTGTTAGAAAAAAAACTTTTTATCAGACGTCACAGAGCCTAATCAACAAATTACAAACAGAAAATTTTAAAGTAATGCGTTATTTTGCGTTTTTTGCACGACAAATATACTCCAACTCTAAACACGTTTATCTCAAAACAATGTTCCATTCATTTAAAGGACAAAAATTGAAAAAAAATATCTAATTTTTGGAAGTTTCGTACACCATTGTAAAGGCCAAACTTCCAGCTACTAAATTATGTTTTTTCTATAATGAATTAATGCTTGTTTTTTGTTTAATTGTCGCCACAAAGATAATTTTCGAAGTGTTTCGATTTTTTTGATGAGAAGTGTATTTAGTTTCTCTATGGATCATCTAAACAACAACAATAAGGCATAGAAGTAATATGTCATCATCATCATCATTCAGCCGAATAACGTCCACTGCTGGACATAGGCCTCCCCCAAACAATGTTGGGGGTTTGCCATAGTCACCACGCTTGGCAGGCGGGTTGGCGATCGCAGTATGGTTGTTAAAGTACTCAGAGAACGCTGCTGCCCATCCTCTAGAGAATCCCTTAGTCGCCTTTTACCACACCCATGGGAAGAGATGGGGTAGTGCTATTCTTTACGTCCGGCACCACACGGACGGTACCACGTACCAATAAGGTTACCAATAAACGCCGATCATCAATATGTATTAATTAATCTGCCGAGCTTTGGCATGTCCTATGATCGTTCATTGGGATAGTCAGATTCATGTGGACGTTTGTAGCCCGTAAGTTTTGAGCCCCTTTTTAGGGTTCCGTACCCAAAGGGTAAAACGGGACCCTATTATTAAGGCTCCGCTGTCCGTCTGTCTGTCCGTCTGTCACCAGGCTGTATCTCATAAACCGTGATAGTTACACAGTTGGAATTTTCACGGATGATGTATTTATATTGCCGCTATAACAACAAATACCTACTAAAAAATAGAATAAAATAAATATTTAAGGGGGCTCCCATACAACAAACGTGATTTTTTTGCTCGTTTTTGTTCGATATTGATAACGGCAACAGTTAGACGCTTGAAATATTCACAGAATATTTAGTTATATATTCACTTTAAAAATAAATAATGAATTTTAAACAAAACAAATATTTAAGGGGGGCTCCCATACAACAGACATGATTTTTTTTGCCGTTTTTATAGATAATAATGGTACGGAACCCTTCGTGCGCGAGTCCGACTCGCACTTGGCCGGTTTTTTATGTTAGATACGGTGGCTTATTATTGAGAAACTAATTATAATATTTAAATTGCCTTACTGATTGACCATAACGTTGAATATTGTGTTCGTGCGGTTGGCTCGAGACAGTCGAGACGCAAGGAAAAAAGGCTGCGCGCGCCGCCGTAGATTTTGACATAGGTATACAGGGTGGTAATTTGAGATGGGGCATGAAGGGCAACTACCTTAACCATTGTAACTACAGGAAAACGTGCTTAGAAGACTACCCCTAACTTTTGGGATAATTACAATGGGCATTCACAGATTTTGAAAAAAAAGTACAGTCAGCAAGAAAAAGGGCTGTTTTCACAAATCTTTTTTATGATGCCAATCGATCCCATTTCCCATAAGGATCAAAAGAGTCTTCCGGACCAACTGAGGTTGGAGTACTAGAAAAGTCAGAAATCGAAAAAAACTTATTTGAGATGGGGTAGTAATAAGGGCAGCTACCTTAATCGTTGTGGCTACAGGAAAATGTTCTTAAGAAACTGTCCATAAGTTTTGAAAATATTTCGAACTGCATTCACAGATTTTGAAAATAAAAAAATCTTTTTTTTCTGCGTGAACGTAACTTTTCACGAAATGTTGTTTTTCGTGATTTTTGATGTTTCTAGTACTCTAACCTCAGTAAGTCCGGAAGAGTATTTTGATCCTTATGGGAAACAGGATCGATTGGCATCATAAAAAAAGTTTTGTGAGAACCGACCATTTTTTTGCTGACTGTACCAATTTTTTTTTTCTCTTTTTTTTGTGCATTTCGAAATAATTTCAAAAATTATGGCCAGTCTCCTATCAACATTTTCTTGTAGCGACAACGATTAAGGTAGCTGCCCTTATAACTAACCCATGTCGAATAGTTTTTTGTTATTTCTGACGTTTCTAGTACTCAAACCTCAGTTGGCCCGGAAGACTCTTTTGATCCTTATGGGAAATGGGATCGATTGGCATCATAAAAAAGATTTGTGAAAACAGCCCTTTTTCTTGCTGACTGTACTTTTTTTTCAAAATCTGTGAATGCCGATTGAAATTATCCCAAAAGTTAGGGGTGGTCTTCTAAGAACGTTTTTCTGTAGCTACAATGGTTAAGGTAGCTGCTAGGGTTTTCGCCCCGGGTACCCGGAACCGGGAATTCCCGGGAATTTGGCGATTTTAGGACCCGGGAATTATTAGGCGGGAATCCCGGGTACCCGGGAATTATTTGAAATGAAGAAATGATGAGAAAAAATGAAGATTTTAGAGCATTTTCTGTCTCTCTCACGTGAAACGGACATTGTACTGCGTGGTGTGAACTTAGAATGGGGTAAATGTATCGTGATGTCAGCACACAGTACTGTTGTCTCTGTCTAGTAAACAAATTCTAAACTCTTGTTTTTTTTTTGTAAATGTTTCATTTGTAGAAACTATTCACAATGCTTATCTTTTGTGTAATTTCGAGATTTATAATGAAAATATACAGGGTGTAAAAGAAATCGTGTAATTCCTTCAAACAGCGTGATCTACTGGTCACAGATGAACCGTAAATGGTTTTTATTTAAAAAAAATAGTATATTTTCAAAAAAAAAAGTTCTGTTTTCGAGCCCTTTTTGCGCCCCGCGTTAACCGACTATAAAGAACGATTTCGTGCTAGCCAGCTGTGTCACCGTGCTTTTATTCATTAATGAGTGGCGTCGAAATGTTCCAGCGAATAAAATTTTAGTTTAGCAATTTAATTTTTTTTTATTTGTACCTTATTAGCTGGATATATTTTGATTACATATCGCTACCGCAAAAAAAAAAAACTTTATTTTTATTTTTGATCAAGCTAAATCCCGTGCTCTGTTATTCTACACCAGTATTATTTGTACCTTATTAGCTGGTTATGTTTTGATCACAAATCATAACCGCAAAAAAAAAACTTTATTTTTATTTTTAATCAAGCTAAATCCCGTGCTCGGTCATTCTACACCAGTAGTAGATCATGTGGTTTTAAGGTATTACACGAATTTGGTAACACCCTATATTATTCACCCTATTGTTATTCCGTAACATGTTGCCATATTTTATGAAGAAAAGACTTTTTTTCATTAAAGAAACTCGCGACGTCGCACACTAAATGACTAACTGTTCCTAGTTCAATTTTTGAAATAAGTGTATAATTTTTTATTTTAATAAGAAAAGTCGATTGGTATGTTAGGTAATTTATCGATTTATCATGTTTAAAGTACTTACACAAGTTTAATGTTGAAATATACGAGAAAAACTATATTTATACAAAAAACATGAAAATTCCCGGGTACCCGGGAATTCCCGGGAATTAAGAGAAAAAATTCCCGATTCCCGGGAACTCAAATAGGCCGGGAACGCGAAAACCCTAGTAGCTGCCCTTCATGCCCCATTTCAAATTACCACCCTGTATAGCGGGAGAGCAGGCATAGACAAACACAAAACCTACTAAAAATAAAAATGTGACTTTATTCTAGCATTATTATTCCCTTTATTCACTTACACAAATAAAATTGCATTTTTAAATATTTCCATAAAAAAACAAAAAACATTTAAAAATATAGTAGCCCACCGGCATCGGGAACAGGGTCCAAGCTACCGGTGGTCAGGGCCTCAGAGAGAGGAACTTCCTAACAATACGCGCCGTGTCCAGAAGTACCAAATCAAATCAAATCATTTATTCATTTGCGAATATGGGTACAAAAGCTCTTACACATATACAATAGTGACCATTAGCCATATCCTACCATGAGGCATGCAAAATTACAAGATAGGTACCTACCTATGAAACTATGAACATAAGTAACAATAATAAAAGAAAAGACAGGAAAAGTGAAATTACACGAGTTTATTCTGTAAATATTCATTGACAGAATAATATGCTTTTTTTAATAACAATGTTTTAATATTGTTTTTAAATATGTTTATATCAATAATGGAGAGGACTGAGTTTGATAAATGATTATAAATACGTGGAGCCATACATAATATACTTTTATTTAGTAATGCTGTCTTATTTTCTGGTAAACATATATTGAACTTATGTCTTTTGCTATTTAACTTTTTGAAGTAGTTTGCATTTTTTCTAACAAATAATACAACCTCTAATATGTATATACATGGTAATGTAAGAATATTCAATTTTAAAATGAACGGTCTACAGCTGTCCGTTCGCTTTATATTAGTTATGGCTCGTATACATTTCTTCTGCGCTTTAAATACAGCTTCTTTTTCAGTTGAGTTTCCCCAAAAAATAACACAATACTTTAGAATAGGTGCAACATAGCCGTTATAGGCTGTAAGGACAGTTGGGCTACTGACCGTTTGTCTAAGCTTAAACAGGGCATAAGAAAAGGTATTTAATTTAGTGCATAATGAGTGGATATGTTCCTTAAAATTTAAATTGTTATCTATCTTTACACCTAGAAATCTTGTAACGTCTACTTCTTGGATCTTATTGTTTAGGTAATTAATATTCATATTTGTTATTTTATTAACTTTACTTCTGAATGTCATGATATTTGTTTTGCTGAGATTAATATGTAAATTATTTGATGTCAACCAATGTATAACGTTATCTAGAGTCATATTTATCTCAGATTTATTTACCGCTTTCTCTATCAGACCCTTGATCCAGCCGACAACGAGAGCCTCTTTAGATGTTGGTCGAGGCTCTTGGCTATTAAACCATTGGCCGTAACGACTATCGGCACAATGATTGCTGAATCAACATCCCACATGGCGACAACCTCGTGTGCCAAGTCATGATATTTCATTTCTTTATCTTTTTCGGCTTTCACAAGGTTCTCGTCATGCGGAACCGTGATATCAACAATCATTGTGAGACGCTCTGATCGATGTATCACCATGATGTCAGGCTTATTGGCAACAATAGTCCTGTCGGTGATGATAGATCGATCCCAGTACAGTGAAGCATTATAATTATTAGGATTTTCTTAAAAAATTCCGATCACAACCCAACTTTCTATTAATTTCATCAATTTATCACAAATATTTTATTCTTTATCAAAAAAAAAACGCCTGACTAACACAAGCCAAAACTTGTCCAAACTTTAGTCAACAAAAAAAGACGAAAGCGGTATTTTTAAGCTTTTTATTTACCCCACAAAAATAGGGGAGGTGCTTCCTAAAAGGTTTCCGTGTCGGTGTACATTTTCCGTTTGTTTATAACTTTTCCCCTGCCCACCCCGACGGAAGGGTTGGGAAGCCACGCAAGTGTGGCTCGCCCTTTGTTTTTGTAAACATTGGTAATTTTTAAACTTTTTTTTTGGGTTTATAAGGAAGGTGGTTTGAGTTTCAGTTGAAGTTTTTTTCTTCTCGTTTTAGACCATCAAAGTTAGTAATCGATTAATAACAAGTTGGAAACTGCTTGACCAATGGCCATAAATTCATTTTAATTAATATTTTTACGTTAGACAAGAGACTGTAACAGAGTAGATACAATGCAGTCTATGCGCTTTTTAAGAGATTTAGTTTTTACTATTTTTTATTGTTGCCAATGAGAATTTTAAATTATATAAATTCATTTAATTCTAATTAGGGTAGATTTATATTGTATTAAATTAGGTTAAAAATATTAAAACTTTATTTATTAAGACTTTATTATAAAAAAATAAAAAAAATCTCAAAAAAACAATTTATCTTCATTTGTCATGTAAATATTTTTTGTAACATTTTGCATGCTTAGTATTTCTGGTGAAATATGGCTGGGTCTAAATTCTGTGAACAACTTGTGTACCATATTTCAAGCAAAAAAATGTATGTATAAATAAATAAAATACATTTAAAATAACTTTTCTGACATTTCACTACATTTATTTTAATATGAATCGGTAAATTCCGTGTAAATGATTATGTTTTACATACAAGCTTGAATTTTGTGGTCTCCTTAACAACGATTAGATACTTTTCAAGATTTATCTAAAAATCTTTAGTGCTTCACTCTTCAAAGTATTTTACAGATAATTACACATTTGAAGACACATATTCGGACGAATGTGTAACTGAAGCGCTTCCAATTTGTACCTATTCAAGTGTCACCCGATACTCAGACACAAAGGTGCACTCGCCCGCGAATATACAGTAATTGCAGCAACTAAACGCATTCCAACATGGCGCCCGCCTTATTGTTGGCGCCACCAAAACAATAAGTCTAAACAATGAGTAAAATGGTAGTTAGGATCAGAACAGGTCTAGGAATATGATGGATGAAAGGATAGGTTTTGCACTTGTTTATGACCCCATCAGACGTTTTCAGGGTTCCGTGACAAAATGGTAAAAAAGGAACCCATAAGGTGGTGCGCCTTTGTTCGTCCGTCAGTTTGTCACAGCTGCGTATTTCAGGAATTACTAATAAAATAAAAATAAATAAAAGCAACTAGGTAGTTTTCTTTAAAGATAGGTATTAATGTATAATTATCATGACGACTCCTTCCAAATACATAAAATCTTCTTTGTTCTTGGCTAATGTTTCTGTGATGACAGTTAAAACAGAGATTGAAAGTCCTTCTCAAAATTTTTGCTGAAGGGAATAAACCAAAACGTCATCTAAGTATATGTTTTTTTTGTTTTTGTTGACTTTTTTCAAAAAGCGCTTAATCAATATTGATAAAATTTATATGGGACCACCTCTGAAGTATAACCTACCAAACAAAAAAATAATCATCAAAATCCATTCATAATTGGCGGAGATATAGCGTAACAAAAAAAAAAAAAAACATTCAGACGAATTGAGAAACTCCTCCTTTTTGAAGTCGGTTAAAAAAATAAAATAAAAATACTTTACTTCAGACCTTGATTCATTGATATTAGTAGATAATACTATGCTATCGATTTGAAACTTGGAACAGTTTTAAATAATGTATTTTTCAATTATTTCACTTGCAATATATATGGACAAACACTGTTATTTGAATAAGTTATCTTTCTTAGTTTCCGAGATAGTAAGGTTTCTGTTGGTGAGCCGGATTCATTGCTCCCGAATGTACTTAATAAAAACCCTGAAGATATTTTTTATAAAATCTTTGCCCCATTCTAGGAGTACTCCTGTATCGTGGATGCGTTTACAGACACAAATCTTCACATGCATAAACACCACACATAGTTAGTAACCTTTGCAATACTGGAACTAGAAAACATTGACCATAGAGGGGACAATTTCATACAATGGGTCAAAAGCATTGTATTTTCCATTCGTATCATTACTCTTCTACAATGCACTCATCCACTTCGAAGAAGAAGAAAGTGTAACTCAAGCACTTTCATACGACACCTGATACAAGGAACAAGCACAAAGAATCACTCGCCCGCGATATACAATAATTGCAGCAACTAAACGCATTCCAATATGGCCGCCCATTGTCGTTGGCGCCAAAACCTTGCGTCAGTTACGCTCGTCTGCTTACAATAATGTATTTTTTTTCTAATTTCTGCAACATTAAGTTCGTAAATGTCCTTTTAGATTTCACTTTTCGTCTTTTGTGGATTGAATAATGATTTTGAAACAGTACGCAATATGGTACAATGCAAATTATAAGGTTGACAGAGTTCGTAATGAAGCCACGTTCCAAAGGACTTTTTTATGTCACGCCCGTTTTGTCCTACGGTACAGGTATTAGTTTTTTTTTTCTGTTGGTCTGCTGTAGGCGAGTCCTGAGGGGTCTCCAGCCAATGGGGGGGGGGGGGGGGGGGGAAGTAAAATACTTAACCTAAGCTAACTACTTGTACTACATTAACATCATGACTACCTGCCACAACAGCACTAAGGGCGACCCCTAGTGGCACTCGGACCTCGGCTTAGGGCGTTGCTGGCGATAGGCATAAGTGTGCCGACTAGTCATTCGGTATTTAACCACAGCCCACCGACAACTTTATTAGATGCTAATTAGAAGAGAGAGCAGTTCACTCTATATCCATGGAATCGGTAAATTATGCACGCTGGAAATGACAATGGAATTTAAATGTACACACATTGAAGTACGCCAAGCAGTTTACTGTGTTCCAACGTGTGTAGGTATGTAAGAGCCAGAGGGGTATAGAGGAATCTCTTTATGTCTCTGTTACTTGGATTTGTGTACTCCATCTTAGACCCTGTCTGCGTTTACCATCAGACCAGGGCCAAATGCGACGAAGTCAAGTAATAAAAAAAACATTTCTCAATGAAATGATGATACTTATCCTCCTGAATACCCACCGTCTAGGGAAGGCGGAGGGTTTGTCGGCCTGCGGACTCTTACCGATAAAGACTCAGTGGTCATCCTCAACATAAAAGAGGCGGCTCTGGAATTGCCGGTGATATTCACCGGGCACCAGGACCTAGTAGTCTCATCAGGCAGCCAGAAAATGCATGGATTTGTCTTAGTAAATTTTGCGACACTAACAGTTGGTGTCGTGACAATGATAGTTGATCTCGCGACACTGACATTTGATGTCATGACATAATGGTTGATGTCGCGACAATGGTAGTGAATGTCGCGACAATGGTAGTGAATGTCGCGACACTGATAATTGAAGTAGCGACACTGATCATTAGCGAGACTGATAGTTGATCTCACTACAGTTATAGTCATAAAGTTGATGTCGCGACAATAATAGTTGATGTCGTGAATCTGAAAATGTATGTCGAAACACTGAGAGCAGATGTCGTGGTACTGATAGTAAATACTGCGACACGGATTGTTGTCTTCACGACACTTATAAATGATGTCGCAACACTGACAGTACCTAAATTTCACGACACCAATAGTTGTCCCTCCTCTACCGAAATTGTCATCGGATAATGTTATATTTTTATTCAATTATTCAGCCGAATGACGTCCACTGCTGGACATAGGCCTTCCCCAAACAATGTTGGGGAGTTTGCCATAATCGCCATGCTTGGCAGGCGCGTTGGCGATCGCAGTATGGTTGTTAAAGTATTCAGAGAACGCTGCTGCCCATCCTCTAGTGAATGATGTTATATTATTATCTAAATTAAATGCTCCATTTTTCATATGATTGAAATAAGTTTACCTGAGTTATAATAATAATGCTGTTTGCCCTACTAGAGATAGAAAGAGATTACTTCTATGGAACTTATGTTATCGAAAATGGCCGTTAACTGATAATGCTTTTGGTTAATCAAAAATAGTTTAAGATTAGATATTGGATATTCGAAGCACCCAAAGGTTGATTGGTTTAATTAATTTTATTGGAAGCCAAGCAGTTCTGTTTTGAATTTAATTCTATCATGATTTGAGAGTCATAACGTGGTTCGTTATTTCAGAAGTCATGTAGGTGTCTCTACTTAAACCATCTTCTAAATATTTAACATCTTACAGGCAAATTTTGTAGAAGACTAGCTGTTACTCGCGGTTTCACTCCCATCCTAGGGGAACTACTTCAAGTACCCGGATAAAAAGCATCCTATGTCCTAATCCAGGTCAGGTTCTACCTGTGTTCCAAATTTCTTCCAAATCTGTTCAGCGGTTAAGGCGTGATTGATTAACAAACATACAAATTAATATGTCAAGAGATCTGCCTCGTTGCTCTGCAGAGTGCGGGCCAGCTCCAACTCCACCCTGAAGACCATAGCAGGGAGATACGACTCTTCTTTGTTGAATGCCATTGTTCAAAGATTCATGACGAACAATGAACTGGTAACTAAATATTAAGTTTTTTTTTTAACCAACTATTATTAACAATAAGATTATTTTATTTTATAAACTCCCAAACATTCAAACTTTCTCAATTAACACAAAAGCAATAGTTATCCGTCGACACGGTTCTATTGACAATATTTCTTATGGTTAAGATTATCATCATCTCCCTGTCCTTATATTTCTCTTCCATTCTCCTCCACTAGCCATCATCTCAGTACTCACTCCTTTCTTACTCATATCATCCTCCACACAATCCATCCATCTTTTCTTTGGTCTACCTCTACTTGTATATCCATCTACATTCATATTTAACACTCTTCTGGTAACATGACTTTCTTTCTTCCACGTAACATGTCCATACCACGCTGACCTATTACTCCTCAACTTTTCAGTTACTAGCGCTAGTTTCAGCATGTTTGTATCTTTAAGATATACCTATTTAATGGTCACAATAAACCCTAGTGTCAACCTTGTGACAAAAACTAATAAACGGCCTAATCTCCAAAATAAAAAATAATCGCTCTGGTTTCGAAAATTTCAAACCAAAATATTTCCAAGACTACTTGGTTAAAATTGAGGCCAATGTATGCTTATTTAGACACCTTTTCGAAATCTTCTTCTTCTCTCGTGTCAGAACGAGCTATACGAAAATAGAACATGCTGTGGTGAAAAGATTAGCCAGTCAGCAATGTTTGAATGCCAAGCTCCAGGTGTGCTGCTGGGGGTCTTGACTGGTAATTAAAACTACTAGACTCCAATAATAATGACTATATTTCGATAGGTAACCGATTACAAAAAAGATAGCCGATGCGTGTGCGCACGCTAAGGTAACGGCGGAGTGAGTGGCGAGCTGCCGCCGGTCGGCGGCTGAGCCCAAGGTGGGGGCCGGCGTAGAAGGCCCTGGAAGCTCGTAGAATGCTCCGAAGCGACCCACTGGCACGGCCCGATGTGACGTCAGGAACATATTCCCCGGGTTGAAGTCTGGAAGGCTTCAAGATGATGCTGAAGAGACAGGAAGAGGGCATATATTATTATAAGCACGTGTGATAGTGCCCTTCTTCGTCAGGATATCGGCGACTCTGCTATGCCCATCTGAACCAGGCTTGACGGCGATCACTCTGCCCAGTAGCCACAGAAGAGGAGGAAGATTGGCGTCTCTCACTAAGACCATGGCACCTGTCTTAAGGTCCTGCCCAGCTGTCTGCCATTTTGTTTTCTGCTGCAGGAGAGACACGTATTCGTTAGTGAAGCGCTGCCAAAAATGTTGCCGCAATTTCTCGATGCGATCGAAGCGATGTAGCCGCTGAATGTTGACGTCGGTGATCTGAGGATGAGGGACTGATGTGAGAGGTCGTCCGATGAGGAAATGTGATGGGGAAAGATACGATAGATCAGAAGGATCAGTGGATAGAGGCGTTAAAGGTCTGGAATTTAAAATAGCCTCTATCTGAATCAAACACGTTGAGAGCTCTTCGTATGTTAAATGAGTTAGGCTCATGACTCTACGTAACAAATGTTTGGTCGATTTTACTGCTGCCTCCCAAATGCCACCAAAATGTGGGGTATAGGCAGGTATAAATTTAAAGTCTATGCCTTTGTTAGCTATTTCTGACTCTATGCTGCTGGATGAGACTTTTAAGAAGCGTGATAGCTCATTGAAAGCTCCAACGAATGTGGTGCCGTTGTCGGAGTACACGCGCTGAGGTTTACCCCGACGGCTAATGAATCGGCTGAAAGCCGCAAGAAACGCCTCCTTGGTGAGGTCAGAGACCAACTCCAGATGAACGGCTCTGACTGCAAAGCATATAAAAACACAAATATAAGATTTAATTAGCCTACAACCTCTACCTTTACGGTCGGCTATCAGCACTGGCCCAGCGTAATCAAGACCTGTGTTCAAAAAAGGGAACTCGAGATGCGTCCTGTCAGTAGGTAGGTTTCCCATGATGACCTGAACAGGCTGAGCTTTAAAGCGAGTGCAGCGAACACAGTTACGCACTATTTGTTTCGCGAGGTTTGTGCCTGCTAGAGTCCAGTAGGTGAGCCTAATGTGCGCTAGTAGTAGTTGAGGCCCTGCATGTAAGAGTGTTTTGTGTTCTTTTTCGAAGATGATTTTTGTCAGATTATGTTTGCTACATAATAGAATTGGATGCTTAACATCATAGCTATAGTTGGAGTTATTAAGACGACCACCTACGCGTATTAAGTTGTGAGAATCGATAAAAGGAGAAAGACTTATTAATCGATTCTTTTTATGTAAGTTCTGATTATTTTTAAGACATGTATATTCCTCAGGGAACATTTCCTGCTGAGAAATCTGTAATATTAAGATCTGAGATGACTGTAATTCTGAGTATGTTAAATAAGATGATTTTTTGTTGTTCTGTTTTTTGCAATTATGGGTAAATCTTTGTATATAGGCTATGATTCTGATTAATTGTGTAAATGAAGATTTTTTATGTATTAAATTTGATATTAAATTGTTATTATTTTGTATAATGTTGTAAATAGCTGTATGTGAATATATTTCTGGTAATGAATGAAGTTGTGTATTAGGTGAAATAGGAAATTGTATTTCTGTCTGATTAAGAAAATCAGGACCCGACCACCAAAGAGTGGACACGCTGATGCAATCAGCCTTCACCCCCCGAGAAGCGAGATCAGCGGGGTTGCTCTTAGAAGGCACATAGCTCCACGTCTGGCCGGTCGTAGCTTCTTGGATTTCACTCACCCTATTGCGGACAAATTGATCGAGCCGACTTGGCAATGTCGAGAGCCAACCTAGCACGATCGTAGAGTCACACCAAAAGAAACAGTGATGGAACTGTAGGGTAAGTGATTTGCATACCTTCAGAAAAAGTCGTGTACCCAGTAAAGCACCACACAACTCCAAGCGTGGTATGGTTGTGGGTTTTAAAGGGGCAACCTTGTTTTTAGAAGCTAAAAGGCAAACGCAAACTGTTCCGTCGACTGCCACCGTCCTCACATAAACACACGCGCCATATGCGCGTTCAGACGCGTCTGTGAAAGTGTGAAGTTCGATTAAAGAGGGATTGCTACAAGATACCCAACGAGGAATTCGAACAGAGTTGAGAGCTGAAAGTGAGTGTATGAACTCAAGAAACTGCGATTTTATTTCTGTTGGTACTTCTTCATCCCAGTTGCATTTAAGTATCCACAGCTGCTGTAACATAAGTTTGGCCTGGACTATGCATGGTCCGACGAGGCCAAGAGGATCAAACACCTGACTGACCAAAGATAAAATATTACGCTTTGTAATTTTAGATGTTGGACTTAATTCCATTGAAAAGTATAAATTACCTGAACTACAGTCCCAGTACAGCCCAAGTGTTTTACTAGGAGATGTGTCATTTAAGTTTAATGTTTTGCCTGAATTTTCTGCATTAATGTTAGTGACTGACTCTAATATTTTTGGACTATTTGATTGCCACTTTCTAAGGTGAAATTTTGCGGATTCGAGAGTATTAACTACGCCTTGACACAAATTAACGACTGACTCTATCGAATCACCACCACTCAAATAGTCGTCTACGTAGAAGTCACGTCTGATAGACTGACTAACAATCGGGTCTGAACACTGATCTGCTAGAGACACTAAACATTTTGTGGCTAGATACGGGGCTGAAGCAGTACCGTAAGTCACTGTATTCAGTGCATATGTTTTTAAAGGGTCTGAGGAATTAAATCTAAAAACAATTTGTTGTAACGAGCGCTGAGACGGCTCTACCAAAATGACTCTATACATTTTTTCGATGTCGCCTGTCACAACAAACTTATGCTGTCTATATCTTAAGAGTATTGATAGTAGATCTTCCTGTACAGTTGGACCTACCATCTGCATATCATTGAAGGACTTGCCTGACGTGCTGGAGGCTGAAGCATCGTAAACTACGCGGAGCTTTGTGGTAGAACTTGACTCGCGTACAACGCCATGATGAGGCAAAAAATAATTAAATTCTGAATTATGTGTTTTTGTTTTTTCTGTCATGTGATTAAGGTTAATGTATTCTTGCATAAATTGTAAATATCTGTTTTTAAAAGTGGAGTCCCGCTCAAATCTACGCTCTAGGGAGAGAAATCGACGCTTGGCCATCATGTAAGAGTCACCTAAGCACTCAGGCGAATCCTTCAATGGAATGGTGACAATGAATTGACCAACATCATTACGACGTGTAGTCTCTTGAAAGAGCTTTTCACAAGCCTGTTCTTCTGAAGAGAAACAGTTAGTAGACGACACAGAATCAAGTTCCCAGAACCGAGTTAACTGGTCAGACTCCTCATGTGAAAGAAAATTACAAACAGTAGGTTGTGTACGAAGACGAGACTGATATACGCAGCCTGAAATAAGCCAACCTAATTTAGAAGATTGTAATCTAGGTTGATTTTTACCTAAATCAATTGTATCGGAACCTAGGACGTCCCAAAATACCTCAGCGCCTACGAGAATATCTATAGCTGAAGGTATATTAAATGTAGGATCTGCTAGCTGAAGACCTGGCGGCATGGTAATCTGTTTTTTATTCACGTAAGAGCCAGGCAGCGATTGTGTGAGTTTCGGTAATACAAAACAGTTTACGTTCGCCCGGTAACCACCGTAACAAGACTGCAAATTAAGAATACAGCTTTCTGAGGTACTAGAAACTTGACCGTTAATACCTGAGACAGTGGAGCTAGTGCTGCGTTTTACCAGGCCAAGCTTCCCACAGAGGCCTTGGGTGACAAAGTTGGCGGTGCTGCCGTTATCCAGCAGGAGTCTGGCAACATGAAGCTCACCATTGACGTCTGCCACCTTCGCCAAAGCTGTGGACAGTAGCACAAGAGTCTGATTAATTTCTGAACAGGGTGATATAATATCAGTTGACAATGTTATGTTGTCCCCTGTCTGATTTTCTGCAACTGATTCCCTATGTAAGAGGGTATTATGTTTGCATTTGCAATATTTGCAATGTGATAGTTTGCAACGCTTCACTGTATGCCCAGCTCGTAAGCAGTTCATACAAACGTTGCTTTCTGAAGCTTTTTTAATGCGTGATTCAGTGTCAAGATTTCGAAAAGACTGACAACTGAATAAATTGTGATTTTGAGAACACATAGGACATGTTACATTATTAGAATTGTAAGTAGGTTTAGGTTTTGTAGTTGTAAGGTAGTTTTTAGATATGTTAGTTTCGTAAGTTTGTTTAGTAGTTGTACAGTTTGTAGATTTTATGTTTTTATTATCATTTATGGATTCAAGTAAGTCGGCTCTGTTAGATAAGAATTTAAGGTAATCTGTTAAATGTGGAAAACTTTCTAAATTACTTTTGAACTCTTCCCACTCACGGTTGGTCATGGCATCCAATTTTTTGGACATCATGTATATGACCAAGGTATCCCAGTGTTGAGTGGGCTGTCCAAGTGTGTCAAGAGCCCTTAAATTTTTATTTGTGACATCTACCATGTTACGTAATGCGCTACTAGACTCTTGTTGAATGTGTTCAAAGTTAAACAATGCCTGTACATGGTTATTTATAAGTAGCCTTTCATTGTCATATCTTTCGGATAATAACTGCCAAGCTATACGATAATTGTCTGCTTTGAAATCAATACTTTTAATTACTAAAGATGCGCTGCCAGTTAAGGCCGCGCGAAGGTAGTGAAACTTATTGATTTCCTGTATACTACTATTGTGATGAATAAAAGAAATATACGTATCTCGGAATTCAAGCCAGTGCTGATAGTCCCCGTTGAAGTGAGGCAAGTCTATCTTAGGCAGCCGGACGAAGTCGTGCTTGCAGCCAGAGCCGTGGCATGCGTTGTCGTCAATGGACGTGGCGGCGGAGACGAGCGCAGGCGAGGAGGCACGCGCGGGGGCAAGTATTGCCCTCGCGCGGGCCAACTGCGCGTAGTACTGCGACTCGAACTGTTCTCTCTCAGCATACATGTCGTCCGTATTCTCCGACAACATCTCCAACTCCGTCTGCAACACGTCGAATTCTTTATATAGCGTTTCCATTAAACTAAGACGGCACTGTAATTCAGCCGCTTGAAAACTGTCTAAATCGGTGCTTGGTAATAAGCGAATAAAGTTGCTAAAATGCGTTAGCTTAGCTTTGAAGCCACCACGCCTCTTTACAAGTTCTTTCGTTTTCGCATCAGACATGATGAGCAGTTAAGGCAAAGCAAGAGTCAAAAAATGCTAACAAGGCGAAAGAAATAAGTAATATGAATGCAGAAACAAAGTACAAATGCGTAAATAGCCGGCAAAGCTAACGGTAAATCAGCTGATATGAAGCTAATGAGCCCGGCGCGAACCGGTTCACTCAATGCAAAAAAAAAAAACAAAGAAACACTAATGAGGTGTAATATTTATGCGTTAGATATGTATGATGCAATAAATTCAAGGTCAATGCGACAAGCGAACAAAAGAAGTGCACTTAAGGTACTTAATTAGTGTTATGCAATTCTTTACAACATGACAATGATTGTGCAAAATTGAAATGAATCTATAATGAATATGAATAGGCTATAATAACATACGAAGAGATCAATTTATGCCTATGACCGTCCTCTAAGTCTCCTTCACGGCGTAGTTGGCCGCGCGGAGCGAACAGTCCAAAGTCCACGGGCGGTGTGCGCACCAAAAAGACGGCGATCTTCTTAAGTCGAAGGACCACTGTTTGATTGCCAAGCTCCAGGTGTGCTGCTGGGGGTCTTGACTGGTAATTAAAACTACTAGACTCCAATAATAATGACTATATTTCGATAGGTAACCGATTACAAAAAAGATAGCCGATGCGTGTGCGCACGCTAAGGTAACGGCGGAGTGAGTGGCGAGCTGCCGCCGGTCGGCGGCTGAGCCCAAGGTGGGGGCCGGCGTAGAAGGCCCTGGAAGCTCGTAGAATGCTCCGAAGCGACCCACTGGCACGGCCCGATGTGACGTCAGGAACAGCAATGTTGGTAGCGGGGCTGACTGCCCAGGGTGCGCCGGACGTACTTAAGTATCGTCACTCGTGGAGGCTCTTTTCATGCACCCCCAAAATTACTTTTCGAAATAATAATACGGAACAGAATTTAAAAAAAAATGCACCAGAAAGGTCAACTAAATACGCTGATTTTCGAAATCATCCCAAACACACACATACCTACCTATCAACGCCCACTTAATTTTATCAATACACCAGAGAGTCAACGGCTCATCTAATCCTTAACATGACCACGTAACAAGATAATCCATACAAAAATAAAATTTCACAGCCCCCAAGCTCTAAAATAATTGTCTATACCAACCCTCAAATGTCATTACGTAAAATGCGCATCAAAAAAGCAACGTGGGGTACAGTCGACCCCTATATTATAATTGTATTCAGGCATATTGGCTGCGTTACTCGTTGCTCACATAATTCGGGGGTAATATGATATTTTATTAGTGGGCATTGTTTAAACAATTGCGTAAGTGATTGTTAGAGCCATCGGGATCTGCACCTTGTGGCAGGGTTATGTTGAAGGGAGGCAGACAATACAAAAAGTATTTATTTAGCAAATAAAAAAACGTAACTGCCAGAATTAGAACATTCAAAATTAGAATTGAAATGAGAGCTGTCAAGAACAAAACTTTTTTACAACACAAAAAAAACAATTTTGAAACTTCTGCTATCTTTGCATCATCTTTTAAGATATAAATGAGAGCGGTAGTAATAATTCATTGAATGAGTCCCAAGATACGATCGAGTGAATTACCGACGCCGTATCGTCTCACGGAGTGGACGTATCGTGTTCCAAAAGTTGTGTGTGGCTCACTTACATGATTTTTATGGTTCACATATCTGTACGTATTGCTCAAGCCAATGTCTGATACGCCAAATAGAACACGTTAACAGCGCAGCACGTTTTTCTGTCTAGCCTTTACCCAACTACAAACCGGCCGACGTATCTTGGCGAGTCTGAAGTTAGCTGATTAGCTGCGCAATAGACAATTTCGTTCCTAAAAGATTAATTGCGCAGCCAAAGAACTAACTTCAGACTCGCCAAGATACGTCGGCCGTATTGTACGTTGGAGTCAGCTTCTAGTCTAACCAGATGCGGCTGAATACCAGTATTTTACACGGAGCGACTACCATCAGACTTCTGCAACCCAGTTACTGGTTAATGCCGATATCCTAAGACTAGACCGCTTGTCAGACTTCCGGGTTTCTGACTACCCGTAACGACTGTTATAGGTATTTGTATGACACCCGGGGCCGACGGCTTATCGTGCTCTCCGAGGCACGAAGGCACTGAATGGCACGTGAGCAGCTCTAAAATGGCGGGCGGTGGGGAGCCCTAATTTAATGCATGCAGAGGAAGTGTTGGTAGACAAATAGCCAGATAGATGGTTAGATGAGCTGCAGAGAGAGGGTTGCAAGTAAGAGTTGGATGCGATTGGCACTGACCAGGGAGCACGGAGCATGCGAGCAGGGGCCCAATTCTCCTAAAATAAATTGTTACCACAGTGAACCACAACCGTAAGTCAGTTTTTGTTTTCGAAAACTTTCAAAATGATTGATTTTGTTTTTTGTGTCAAACAATTTGATAGCTTTTGAAATTGAGAACTGTCTGAATGAACGGTTCGGCTTTGGTTCGGTTGTGATCTATCAAGATTTATTTTAGGAGAATTAGGCCCCAGGTCTTAAATGGCGGCCGGTGGGGAGCCGTAATTTAATGCATGCAGAGGAAGTGCTGGTAGACAAATGGTGTAGACGATAGTCAGATGAGCTGCAGAGAGAGGGTTGCAAGTAAAACTTGGGTGCGATTGGCACTGACAAGGGAAACAGCACAAAAGGGAGCTCGGCTATAATCAACACGCGTGCAGGTAAGCAGCTGCAGCATTTGGAGTGAACCCACCTAGTTTTTAACTGTAACAAATGGGTTGTCGTTATTTATGAGGCTAAAAGATGTCCACAGTTTTTTGGTATACGAAAACCGAACACTGCACTTCGAATTTTAGGATCACTAACTTCCCAACTTCACCTTTCCACATAACACCATCCACAATCCATCGAGTATCGAGCGGCATACGTTGCGCGTCGGGGGTGCGCGTTGCGGGGGGAAGGGGGTGGCGCTATCAAGTTACACCTCCTACCCATGCTCTCCTGGTAGTCTGACGGTTTAGATCATTTTAGACGCGCTTGAAATGCGGGATGCGTTGCGTTGCGGAGTATTGCTGAAGACAGGAATTAGTTTACAATGTAGAATTATCTAGGCAACAAAGAGCACTGTTACACATTATTTTCGAAGAAGATAGCATTGAGCAAATATTGTATAGCACAACGATATCGCTCAGCATACATTTTATATGGACAAGTGCACACAAGGCTGTGCTATAGTATAATTGGCTTGCTATAAACGATAAACTTGAGCGATTATCAGAGCTTTATCGTACGATTCTCCGGTCCCGCCCCGCCTCAGTTCTACCCCGTCAGTCGCCTTCAAATAACTCCCTATAATACAGTATGTAAACAAATTCGTATAATTCCTTCAAATCGCGTGATCTACTGGTGACACAGATTACACATTTAGGTAGGTATTTTTGAAACACAAAAAGAAAAAAAAAAGTTTTAATCAAGCTAAATCCCGTCTGGGGTCGATCTACACCAGTAGTAGATCAAGAGGTTTTGAGGAACTACACAAATTCCTTTACACATGTATAGTGTGAACATCATGCTATATGTATAGTTATAGCTTACGACGCAATATGCTTTACTATATAGCGAAATAGTATAGCGTAGTCTTAACTGCCCTTTATACTCACAAAAACCTCTTTTTAATTTCCAGCCCTAAAACAATTTCAACATGGCGCCGACGGGCGAATGTTTATCTCGTACCTGTCACAAATAATACCAAACAACCGTAAAACATGTTTGAACAATAACTATTACTTAAACTTTGGTTAGCAAATAACTAAATAGTTTTTATAATAATCTTCTTGTGTACCTACTCGTGCGCAAGTGGGATCGACGCCGAGGGAAATGGCGCCAAAATGTGCAAGTTTTTTTTTAAAGTCTGGATATTGGAACAATGTTTGTAAAGGTATCGAGAGATAAACTTAAATGTATAAACTTTTTCAAGCGACTGAAAGTTTCGAAATGTTAATTGTTTTCAGCGCATCGCATAGTGCGGTGTCGTGAATTTATTTCAGTAGTACGTGGCAGTACCTACCTAAAGTCTATTTTTTTAATTCCAGATAGTCAATTGTCAGACAGGCACAAATGTCAAACTTTAAAATAAATAATGTTCGTAAAATTTACAAGTTGACAATTTACTATCTGGGATTGAAAATAGACTGATACATCCGTGTAGGATTGCCCGGATTTGTCCTAGTTTTGTAGGGCGTCCGGGCGGGGTTCTCAAAAAGTGTCCCCGGACCCGGTGAAACCCGGACGCCCATCGCGTAAACAGTTATTTCCGTTTTCTATTCCAGCAATTAGTTCCACTCGTTATAATAGGTTAGAATAAATATAAAGTCGATAAATAATGATATAAACTTATATTTTGAGTAAATGTATAATTTCTTTGATCAAATTATAGGTACATTGGATAGACGAGTTGCATACCATTCTTGATCCCATTTTAGGATGTGGCCCACAGAAATCTAACTAATAATGTCTTATTATTTAGATTTCTTTGGTGTGACCATTACTTTTCCACTTTCAAGAAAAAAACGACCAGCTGAATATTATGCAGGCAATTCTAATAAAAAACCCTATATAAGAACGCAACTTTCAATAAAAACACAAAATTGCCTACAGATAAAAAAAACGTAACTTTTTAATTTTATTTTTTAATCGGCGACGGCAACGCGTATTCTGCCTGATTGGTTCTCTGACGAGGTTTGACGTAATGCAAGGAGCTGGCAACACTGGCGACCACACAGCCACGGGTTATCGTATATTAACCAAAATCCAATTTTATGGTGGTTCATTGTGAACAAGTCATGTGTAATGGCAAGTTATTGAATATTTTTTTGTTATTTACGCAATTTTCAAAACGCAGATGCTGGGTGGTTCCGAGATGGATATCTCGCATCATATTGTATATGGATAAGTTTCAAGGTGTTATTATAATTAGATGACTAGTTTCTTTTTAGAGTTCCGTACCCAAAGGGTAAAACGGGGCCCTATTACTAAGGCTCCGCTGTCCGTCTCTCTGTCCGTCTGTCACCAGGCTGTATCTCATGAACCGTGATAATTAGACAGTTGAAATTTTCACAGATGATGTATTTCTGTTGCCGCTACAACAATAAATACTAAAAAACAGAATAAAACAAATATTTTAGGGGGATCCCATACAACAAACGTGATTTTTTATAGATAGTCGTACGGAACCCTTCGTGCGCGAATCCGACTCGCACTTGGCCGGTTTTTATTACAAAACATTATTTATGATGCCCTATTTCCCATAAGGATCAAAAGACTCTTTCGGACCAACTGAGGTTGGAGTAGGTACTATAAACCCTTCAAACTGGCAGACAGTTAAAAATAATGTTTCTGATGATATATCATCAATAATTATGAGTATTTTTTTCTTTATTTGAAAACTAAACATAAAAAGATTATAATGAAACCAACAAAAAACTTAAAAACATGTTTTAATATCTTCAAAAGTTTCTACAACAGTTTTTAAAGTATACCATTGCTGAAGCCATAAACAATTTCTTCCAAAAAAAAGTATTCTTACAACTATATCTTTTTCAAACTTATCAAAACAATCTAATCGCTATTCACTGTCGATGCTAAACTAATTTCAACATCCATCGCTGCTTTTGTACAGAACAAGTTCCACAAACAACATGACCATCCGTCAATAGACATCGAAATGTTATGATAAAATCTAATGACAATAAAGATCATTGTCCTATTGTCTCCTTTCACTCATCCTCGCTAAGCAGATAGAGGATGAATAAAAGCGAAAACTGTCCCTTTGTTATCCCCATAGTGTTTGTTATGTACCATAAGGATATATGCAGAGACGCGAAAAATTGGTTTAAAAGCGAACCGAGTTTGATATCGCCGCTTTTTGAGCGATGCCGTGGGATAAGGTTGTAAGTGTGTAAAAAAATGGTAATGTATGTTAATGTATCTAAATGGCCTAAAATATATTATATTGTTTTTTATTTTATTAAATTGTGAATGTGAGTACTATGTAGACTAGCTTTATACATTAAATTTCGTAAAACTGTTTGGCGGTTTGAGTATTTTTTGTGACCTACGCAAATGTCCGGCTGATTGGTGGCGTCGTGTGTTGGGTCGTTGAGCTCCCTAAAATAAGGTTGAGCTACACGATGGCTGATGCATGCGTGCCGTCAGTTGGGACAAGTCAACTCAAACCTGCTATGGCTCTTTCCTCAAAAGGCCATTCCAAACGTTGCCCTACGTTGTTACACTCGCATAGTTTTGTACCACAATGTCTGGACTTTAAAAGAGACCTTACCTCTGAGTTTGTTTCGGCTTTTCTTCTCATAGCTAATCAGATAGGAAATGCCGGCGCCATCTAGTCTTAAAAAAATATTACATTGACTTGTAAAAGTTCCTGTAACAGATTTATTTACAGAAATAAATATCATTTATCAATTGAAAAAAAAAAGGTAGGTAGATGATTTTTTGATTTTATGATGTGATAAGACAAAGTTGCGGTTTAAAAGATGATGTAGTGACAAAAATTGAAAGGGGTATGCTTCGGTGGTTTGGGCATGTTGAAAGATTGAGTGAACGGCGATTAACAAAAGGAATTTATAAGGCGAATGTCAGTGGAAACGCCAGTAGAGGACGCCCTAGAAGGACATACATTGATGTTATTGGTGATGTTCTTCAAAAAGGACAGGTGCGTAGTACTTTCAACCGGCGTGCGTGTATGACAAGATGTATGACCGTGGACGAAGCGAAAGGAGTATGTAAGGATCGTAGCATGTGGCGTTCTACAGTTTCTGCCTACCCCCATGGGAAAAAGGCGTGAGTGTATGTATGTGTATGATTTTTTGTGAGACTAAAAGTATTAAATTACTTAAAGAGCTTTGTTTAACATATTACATACATTGTTTTACATTTCACATAGTAAGGAACCCTAAAAAAAATATATGGTTTTTCAAATCAATAATTTGCAAGTAACTATAAAAAGTCCAACAAATAATTCGTGATTTATAAATCCCGGGATTAAAACGTCATTATAATTATTCCGGGATTTTAGAGAAGGTATTATCCACTCTACGTTGCTTCCTTCATCGAAGTTTAGGTAAATATACTCTACCTATTCCGATCTCTGGTGATCATAAATAGGTACCTGGCTTCATTTTAGGGTTAAATGCTTCCTTGATACCTATGCACCCAGGTGCTGCCGTAACATTAAGATAATAATAATATTCCCAGTTCTCGAGAATGGTCATGTCACATTGTACTGGGACCGATCTATTATCACCAGTGATCGGAAAAAGGTGAGCTAATTTACCTAAACTTCAAAGAACAGAGACAAAAACTGGAGACTTCCTTACAACAACATTTTTTTTCGTGAAAATTATTCCGCGTTTCGGGACATCACTAAAGTACATTTAATATTAATGTTTTATAGTACAGAAAACAATTAAATTCGTTTCCTATTTTCGTTTCCCAAAATTGTCACAAAACCAGATGACACGTTTTTCGTTGTTTTTAAAAAAGAGATCGTTTATTGTTTTCAAAAAAGTAGATTGTCTTTTATTTTTTGAAAACAAATGAAAGACAACCTCCGACAAAATCCTCCCGAAAAAAAAATGTTGTCGTAAGGAAGTCTCCAGTTTTTGTCTCTGTTCTTTGAAGTTTAGGTAAATTAGCTCACCCTTTTCCGATCACTGATTATTATCACTGACAAGACTATTGTTGCCAATAAGCCTGATATAGTGATAATAGATCGAGCAGAGCGGCGCACAACGATTGTTGATATCACGGTCCCTCATGACAAGAACCTCGTGAAAGCTGAAAAAGACAAACAAATTAAATATCTTGATTTAGCACACGAGGTTGTCAGCATGTGGGATGTGGACTCAGCAGTCATTGTCCCGATAGTCGTTACGGCGAATAGCCTAATAGCCACGAGCCTCGATCAACACCTCATGAGGCTCTCGTTGGGCGGCTGGATCAAGGACTTGATACAAAAAGCAGTACGCCTTGACACGGCACGCATAGTGAGGAGGTTCTTTTCTCTGGAGGCCTGACTATCGGCAGCTTGGACCCTATTCCCGATGCCTGTGGGCTACTGTTTTTTTTATATTTTTAAATGAATATTTTTATGATATGTATTTAAAAATATAATTTATACAAGGTTAGTCTGAAAGGGGTACTAATCCGAAGCCCACTTATAGTATCGCTGATGACTGTTTGAAAGCAAGTGTTAAAATTTCAAAGTTAGATCATTTTTATTTCCATGTAAAATAACTTTTATTATAGTTTTTTTTAAAATTCTTCGTCCCTACTTTAGTTACGAATTCAGAAAATGGAGCTTCTAATTCGTGACCCCAAATATGACCTAAAATGTAAACACAGCTGATCATAGTGAGGGTAGATAGATTTCAGCATATTTTTTTTGTAATTTTTGAACAGCTATTTCTCAACTATTGAGTTTTGGGGAAAGTGGTAGAACAAAAGTTCCTCATTATTATGGGTAGGTACTTAACAGGGTGTTAACTCTTTCGGATTAACCCCCTATCTGATAACCTTGTATATGTTTAAATGAATAAACGAGATAATAATATTTCACATCTAGAATTGCCAAAAAATCACGTTTACCAAACCTAACAAAATAATTTTGCCTATGTATATTAAACTGCATCGTTTTTTCCTCGACTGTGTCTGAGGCGAGCGGCGCGGCGCCACGGTGCAAATATTTTTTCTTTCCGTCCTAAAATAACATGGCGGAGAAAGTTTTGTAGATAATTATTGTTAGCTTATCTTTACGGCTGGTTAGGTTAAGAGGATCAGCAGAATTGGAAGCTGTTTAGCTAGGTAGGTACAACTGGGGAGGCGTAAGCTGAGCTTTGCATTTGTGTGAGTGCACATAGAATCGATTGCAAAAAAGCAGTGTAAGCCGGTTTACACCAAGCAAAGGACGCGTTTGCATTCATTCTCACACAAATGCAAAGCTCAGCTTAGGCCTAGCGGACGGTATTCTACGCTTGAATATCTAGACTGAAGTCGTGCAAAACGCCGGGTACCTACCTACTCCTACAGATACAGACACGGATTAAATCCGCATATTTTGCATTGAAATAGGGAATAATAAGGTAAGTTTTTAATACGTCCGATTTACACAAAAGTTCTAAATTCGAATTTCAACTTTTCTCGCACTTAATACTTTATGTTATATTGTGTTTACCTAAAGATGAGTTCTGACAGCTCGGTCATTTCGCAAATTGTAGCAGTAAGGAGACTGCTATCGAAAAAACGTAAACGACATCATCAAAAACCGGAATATAGCTATATTATCCATGCTTTGTTTTCTTAACATATTTGATATTCTTTGTGTGGTAACGTATTGTAGAGAAACGTCACTAATCAACTTATAGTGAAAAGGGTATAACTGAGGAGATTGGAAACAAAAAGTGTCAAACTGTTAATTTTTGTTCAGAAATCAGAAAAAAAAATTAAAGAAATGCTTTGTAAATGTCACTTTTTGATCAGTGCAACTTCTAGATGCTATTTTGTCGTAGAAAATGGCACTTTTTGAACCAAATCTATTCAGAAATTGATAAAATCCAAGGCTTTGAATCCAATGAGAAAAAAAAGAGGCGTCGAGCCAAAAGTATAAATGACACTTTTTGATCCTGAGCTCCTCAACTTAACTTTACTTAAACTTAATTGAACTAACATTTCAACGCACTTAATCCGACTCTGCTGCCTAACTTGATACTTACATATACCTAATTTCGTACCTAGACTAAACTACACAGATCCTATCCACTAATTAGACATTAGTAATTAGTCTGAGTATATTAAGTATTTCAGTCACTCGACACGAGGCTTCGGTATCATAATTAATTAATAAGGGCTGCTTACCTACTTAATTAAGGGCTTAATAATATGCTTAATAGTACGTCGCGTGTTTGAATATCATGTTTGCTAGGCGTGGCTTCATTATAGTGAGATTAACTTCGTGGTACTTAGGTATGAGAATATTATAAGTAGGTAGGTATGGGAAAGTGGGGTAGAACCGGGACGCAAAGGCAAAAATTCAATAAAACACAAGTTTGAAGAAAATTAAATCAATTATAATAGGCTATATTTATTTTAGTTTATAAATCACATATTTAGCACTTGAGATCACTTTATTCTTAACTCTGAATAACAAAAAATAATCAATATATAAAAGTCAAAGTCAAAGTCAAATAGTTTTTATTTCAAGTAGACCAGATCCCTGGTGCTTTCAAAAGGTCAACACTAGGGGCTCGGTTCCAAGTAGTAGGTCCTTTGGAGAAGAACCGGCAAGAAACTCCATAGACACTCTTTTAAAAAAAGTAAATGGTTTGACAATTTTCATTGTAGTAATGTGAGAACAATGCAGAATAATGTACATGCATGTAATGTACAAAAGTTATGTTTTTACGGTTGTTGCCCACCCCTTGTCCAAAACCGGGTATACCCAAATCTTATAAGTACCTGATTTTCGCCCTTAACAGTGGTAGAAATGAAGCTCATTAAGATCTTCGGGTCCCCAACCCGTACAGCCTTTATAGACCCAGTTCTTACGAAGACATTGCACTTGCACCATGCATCGCTCCTTCGCGAGTATAAAGATACACTTGTTGATTCCAAAGAATATTAGATCAATTGACCATAAAAGCGTTTTTCATATTTATTGCTGTCGAGCATGCACCGACGCCATTGAAAGTTTGTTGACAAACTGATCAGGGTGGCCAAAAGCAGCTAGCGAACGCGCGCCTAAATTTAAAACGTGTAAGAGGCTATACTTTTTTTTTTTTTTTTCTTGTCAACATCCTCTTGGATGCCCTTCGCTCGGGGAAAGCGAAGGGGTATGCCGGACTCTTACCGGCTAAAAATCCACGGTGTTCCTTCTCCTGACCCTTGGCTGAGGTCGCGGGATTCGCAGCTGCATGCACCGCGACCCCGGCAGGCCTCGGTCCGTCAGCCCATGGCAGACCTATTCTTCTGTGGGGGCTTACCCCACGTCCTCCTGAGAGGCGTGCACGGAACACAGCGCGCCATCTTCTCGGGCTACTGGTCGGGCGACGGGTCCTCTAACCCGCCGCCCGCAGGCCACAGTAAAAGGCTATACTGCCTTGTCCCGGTTTTGGAATAATCTCTCCTACCTACTTATATGTCTAATGAAAATTAGCAAACATACCTACGCCTTAAGCAGTCCAGACTACGCTACCTATACCTACTATTTCGCTGTACAGGGTTAGTTGGAAGTTGGAAAGGGGGTACCTATTAATCCGAAAGGGTGTTAAAGTACACATAATAATGAATAACTTTTGTTCTACAACTTTCCCCAAAAGTCAATAGGTCAAGAGAAATAGCTGTTCAAAATTTCATAAAAAATACGCTAAAATCTATCTTCATCCTGTGAGCAGCTGTGTACCTACATTTTAGGTTATATTTGAGGTCACGGAATAGACGCTCCATTTTCTGATTTCGTAACTAAAGCAGGGACGCAGAATTTTTGAAAAAACTAAAACCAGTACCTACTTATAGTTTTGCATGGAAATAAAAATGATCGAATTTTGAAATTTTAACGCTCAACAGTCATTCATTACCTACTCATTAGTGATACTTCAAATGGCCCGCGGATTAGTACCCCCTTTTTTTGATGATGTCGTTTACGTACATATTTTGATAGCAGTTTCCATACGGCTACAATTATTTTACGTAATAACCGCGGTCAGGAATCATCTTTTGTTGAATAGAGTACAGTTTGATTCCCGCGTCTCTTCGCCTAACCTGAATATATACGCAGGACCTCGAACACGCTCCTTAAAATTTGGTACGGTATTACATAAATGAAAAAATCTACGTACCTACTTACCTAAAGAGAAAAACAGTGTCGTATTACAGGAATGAAACATAATTTTAAAATCTATTTCAAAATAATCTACTAGATGGAGTACAATGCGATTCAATAATATGCCTCTATAATTTTAAACTTTTTCAAAAAAGGAACAAGACAAACTGTTTCCTACAATTTATTGACGCTCGCCCTTCGACATTCAAATTCAAATGGATTCTATCCGTAGGCGTTGCGTTTTGAGGCGTTGTCTAAACCGACCAATCGGAGCGCAAGGATCACCCTCCAAGGATAATGCCTCAATGTGATTGGGCGATTAGTTGACACCTGATAGTGATGTCCTGGCGATCCTTAGTTGGTTGTCTCTTTCTCTTTTGTTTGATTTTATAGGCATTATTGTTGAGCCTACGCTCGCTTTTTATTGTATGAACAATTTTTCACCGTAGCTACGTATGGTTGGTAAAGTCCTTTTATCAGTAGAACCTAATATTATAGGTAGGTTAGGTACCTACCTATGTGCTTAAGTATAGCACCTAAATAGATTATAGATACCTATAATAAGTGCCTAAGTATGTATTACACTGAAATAAAATGCTTGCCTATCTTTCTATATTACCTACAATGAATTGAAAATTACATTTAACATTACTATCATTACCTACCTACTGAAATAAAAGACTCAAGTCCAATACTTATTTAATTAAGTGCCTAACACAACATTACATTTATTTATAAACGATAATTTTTAAAATGAATTCCTACAAAGGTCATTTATTTGAATGAATAAAGAAATTATAAGGTAATTATGAAAATAATAATTACTGCTACGATCGTAGATGCTTTGACGCTGCTGAAACTACATTGTGACATGGCCCCCTAGTGGCTACAATAATAACTAACCAATTGTGTATCACGACATCTATTGTCCGAAATACGCAGTTAAAAGCGACATCTAGCAGTTGCATTAAAAACAGTAAAAGCAGAAGGAAAGGAACCTACGTCTTTACACTACTCAACAATAGATGTCGCTATAAAACTATTTTACGCTTTGCTATATCATGTTAAAAAATTATGTTCTAACTACAAGTTTACACGTAAAAATATACAGAAGCGGAAGTTGTTTTTATTTTTTGAACAATTAAATAAAATATTTTTTTATTTTATTTGTTGTTTTTTTTTTGTTATCGTAACATTAACTGACGCGTGTCTGGTACATGCGCAATACAACTTGCTTTCAAATGACGCGTTTGACATTTCTGTCATTTCACTTTTTACATACGTGTCAAGCCAACTTGCGCGTTTGGCTATATCGGCCCTTAATTTTAGGATTTAATTGTGAGTAGAATTTTATTTTTATTATTCTTCTTATCTAATATACCCGTGGAACTATTGTGCATTGTTTGTGTGCTATTTTTCATATAAAACTTTGGTTTAACTTGTAAGTTGAGTCGGCCTGTTTACACTATAATTTCATTACGTGTATGTAATAACATTTTTCTCGATAACAACGGCTGATTTAGTGTGTAATTCGTGTTAATACCGCGACTGAATCTCATTACTTTATAAATCACGCATGTGATACCATAATTTTTTCACAAAAACAGTTTGTGACCGCTTTAGTTTCCATCCAGCTGTGTCAACAGAAAATTGTGTTTTTCGTGTATTTCCATCGCATTCGAGAAGAGTTAACATACTTGCAGCGTAAATAAAAGGTGAAACTTTGTAAATTAGTGTTGATTAACGTGTTGGCCTTCGTTTTGCTGTCTTAATTTCAAATTATCATTAAGATGGTGATTAAACATTGTTATTGATAGATAACGAGAATCTGTGACACGTATTCAACGTGGAAAGCTGAGTAAATTGCTTATTGTAGTAACATAACGTGCATCGTTACGTATTGACGTGTATTTTTATTTCTCAGTTACAGATAAAAGTTAAACATACTGTGCCACTTACTAGTGAAACAACAGTTAGATCTGTTGACATATTTTTAAGGTGAACAATTTGCTAGAATAAGTTATTTGTATATTTCCGATAGTTTTCCGTCTGGTTGAGTGTGAAAAGTAGGTAAATTACATTAATTTTAAGTAATCTTCTACATATGGAATGAGAATCTATACCTAATCTTGGAAAAACTTAGTATGTTCTCTCTATAAAAGTTAGTGAAATAAGTTTTGTCCCCCATGTTATGATTTCTTTAAACCAAAACTAAGGTAAATCCAGATTTAAAATACACCCACAACCCACTCTAATCCCAAAAAAAAGATGAGGCTGTTTCAACACCTGGGCTTTACTTAGAGCATCTCTAGTATTAAAAGAGATTATGTTTTTATTATGAAAATGCCTCCAGCATTATTTTTGTTAAATAAATATGGTAAAAATCAATTATTGCAACTTACCACACTAAGGCCCGATTAATAAACAGTTCTTATTTGAAAAATCTTCCAACAGCAGCTACCATAAAGTAGAATTCCATACATTTATTTAAATATGTCTCAAGTTATGTTAAAACTACACTTGAGAGGGATCTCTCAAATAACAGCTGGTTATTAATATGAGCTTTAATGTCATACCCTAGATACTTTGTCAACGTACTGAAGAAAGATGGTACAACCAAACATCAACCATGTGTTTTCAATCATTAAAAATGGTGTAAATAAAATAAATTATAATTTTTTCTCATAAAATGAGATCATCATCTCTCTAAAAGTGAAAGTTCAAATCTCTGTTACTCAATCGCACCATAATGGGTCAATAGATTTTTGTGAAATAAAAGTAAAATGTACCTAATGTTAACTTTCATTATACTTAAGTATAATCTTATAATGATTCACTGTGGAACACGTCTATAAAGACTGCGAAATAAAATCAAATATTCATGTAATTTTATTTCACAATGTTCAACATCAACTTCAAGACTCATATATTTGAAATAAACAAGAATTACTTAATTCTTTTTGAATGTCAAAGTTACAAAAGACAGTCCACAAAAGCCCTTCACCGCTTCCTAGAATTTATGCTGTTAAGAAGAAACGGCGCAACAAACTCCCCAGCAACACATATCTGTCTGTCAAGTGTTTCCACAAGAGTTTTCTCTATGTTTAGATAATAATTTTTGTGACAACACATTTGGTGCAGTGGATGAGCAATTGGCTGCTGCGCTACGGGTCGTGGGTTCGATTCCCACATGGAACAAAAATTTGTATGGCCTACAGAGGGTCTGGGCGTTTGTGTGTGAGATTTGTGTTCGTAAACACACCCACGATACAGGAGAAATCCTACCGTGGGGCAATGTTGAAAAAAAAAACAAATTAGGTAATCTTTAAGTGATCTCTATTTAACAATATTTATTAATTTATTTCAGGACAAATATACCTGCTAATCATTTAAAATGGCCCCCAAACAGAGGATGCGTATCGCCAATGAGATTGCCAGCAAAAACATCACTATGAGAGGAAATGTACCTAAGTCGACTAAGGTAGTACGTACCACCAATGATAGTTTTTTGTTTTTTAACTAACATTAGATGTAATACTCATTCTTTTCCCAGAGGAGCTCGTGGCTAAATAATTACAGCCGCATAGACCGATCTTCCGGGTTAAGCCACGCTTGCCGAGGTTGGTCTGTGGATGGGTGACCATTTACCATAGCGAGTTTCCTCCGTGCCTCGGAAAGCACGTAAAGCCGTTGGTCCCGGCTGTCATTTGTAGATCTTTGACAGTCGTTACTGTTGGTCAGAAGCCAGAAAGTCTGACAACCAGTCTTACCAAGGGTATCGTATTACCCAGTTACTGGGTTGTGGAGGTCTGATAGGCAGTCGCTCCATGTAAAATACTGATATTCAGCTGCATCCGGTTCGACTGGAAGCCGACCCCAACATAGTTGGGAAAAGGCTAGGCAGATGATGACTCATTCTTTTCCCAGTAACTTGACTAACCGTAGATGAATTAATTTGTGTGTTTTCTTTTTCACACTTGAAACAATTTTTGAAACATATAATCCCTTTTTTTTTGTCCTTGCAACACCAATAGGCTGATTTATTTCTATCACTGCCACCTGATTTAGAACATTTTAATTTCTGATTGATATGTTTTGTCTATGATTCTCATAATGAGAGGAAACGCCATATCGGACTGAATCGTTTGTAAACTGACTTTAGAAGTTCTGAATCAGGCGACTCAACATTGTGTTACTCCACACTACATATATAAATGTTAATAAGCTCAATCATACTATACTATATTCAACGAAAGATGAATACTGACATAGCAGTCATTTTCGAAAAACGTAAACAATATCATCAAAAACCGTAAAATAGCCATATTATCCATGTTTTGTTTTTTTTTAATTATTTGATATTCTTTGTATGGTAACGTTTTGTAGACAAACTCACCATATGTTGAAATCTGCTTAAAATCAATCTGTTCATAACCAACACTATAAGGAGGTCTATAGATACACTATAGACAGGGCCGGATGGAGGGGAGGGCAACCAGGGCGATAGCCCCGGAGCCTCCACAAAAGAGGGGCCCCACAATAGACTTCAGAAAAAAAATCTTTCAAATTCCAAGTAGTAAACTTCTTTGCTTTGGTATTTTTTTTTCGCTGTTTTACCTTTACCTACCTACAGTACTTTGTACAAACATGATTATATTGTTCTTAAATATTAACAGAAATCATTGATCTATATTTGTTCACTCCAATCAGGCAATCAGTAAAATATCAAAATCTCAAATGGGCCTGATAAGCACTTACAATTTACTACCCATCTTGAGGGAGTATCCCAATGGCTTAATGCCTGGGTAGGGTGGTTATTATAAATATAATCGGAAACAAGAATTATCTATTTAAATAATTTATAATGTTTGTTAAATACTAAAAGAATCTACTTGGTTTCACAATAAATTATTTATTGAAAAACTCGACTGAAAAAAATTGTTAATTTATTCGGAAAATAATTTGGGGCCAGGTTGCCTCTACTCCTTTGTTGACCCGAGGCCTCCAGACCTCTAAATCCGGCCCTGACTATGGACCTTAAAAACTACGAAGAATGATTGTGTAGTAGTATCGCCACGCTTGCTATATTTTCCAATCATGTAAATACTGAAAACTAACTTTGCAACCAGACCATTTAATGTCAACTCACTGATAACCTTAGACTATTATTTAATGTTTGATGTTTTGAAGTGATTATCTAATGATCTTTAACGCATGAGTAATCATTTAAAAGAGAAAGTTTGATTGTAAATGACTTTGATCTTTATTTAATTTAGTTAAAGTTTAAACTGAAGGTTTGAGTGGATGCCAACTTACTTAGTGCCACTTTTGTCTTTTTAATTGTGCCACTACAGTTCGAAAAACGTAATAGGTCCGATTTGACGTTTACATAAAAAGACGAAATAAATGTGTGCCTACAGAAGTTGCACGTCTTCTATCTTAAAGAAAGTCGCCTTTTTATTTATCTGAACATAGCGCACCATTGATAAAATGAAACTAAACGCATTGGAGTAATTATTAAGGATGACTCACGTTGCACCGAGCCGTGTCCGGGCGGGACCGGGCTGGAGCTCAGCGTTGCATATATTTTGTACCGAAGCAGGAGCTCCGTTACTTCGTAGCTGGTCACTGACGCTAACCGACCAGGGGGGTTACCATGATCTCTTAGAGCAGGAATGTTTTAATATTATCACGAGAGTGGGTAAGAGATGGCGCTAGAGAGCTAGCTGTCTAGCGCTGTCACTTTCTCACTCTCGGAATAATATTAAAACATTCCTGCTCTAGCAGATCATGGTAACCCCCCAGCACTGAGCGACAGGGGTCTTGCTTCAGTAAAAAATATATGCAACGCTGAGCTCCGGCTCGGTCCCGGCCCTGACACGGCTCGGTGCAACGTGAGTCATCCTTTACTTGTGTTGACATTACTCATAGTATTTTGACAGATGTCAAATCGAACCTTTTTGATTGTCACAACTATAATTAACTGAAAGATATGAAACGTTTTTTTTTCTTAATGACTTTCTCCTAGCATGGTAGAAAGATCCAGTTCTAGTTTACTAGTCATGTCGCCTTCTAGATGACCTGGAAATGGGCCTTCAATAGCCAGTCTGTTTTTAGCGCATATGAGGGTAGGTACTCCTCTGCCCCTCATCCTGTTAACTGCACAGAAAGCGACCTCTTCATTACTGAGCTAACAGTTTTTTAAATAAGGAAATTTAGGCATACTTTTATTATTTTTCTTTTCTTCTCTACATAGTATAAAACAAAGTCGCTTTCCGCCGTCTATACGTTTATATCTTTTAAACTACGCAACGGATTTTGATGCGGTTTTCATCAATAGACAGAATGATTCAAAAGGAAGGTTTATTTGTAGGTATAATACATCGCACCCGTGCGAAGCCGGAGCGGGTCGATAGTTTCATAATATGAATAAACTAGCTTTTGCCCGCGGCTTCGCTCGCGTTAATTTATATTAAAGATTATTTCTTACATACAAACAAACAAACAAATTCTACCTCTCTATAATAGAAGTATGAGTATATTAGATAAGCCAATTTTTGATACCTTGGGTTACATTATTGTAATTTATTTACGGATCCCTAATTTTTTGATACTAAAATATAGCCTATAGCACTCAGGGATAACGTAGCTTCTTATTGGCGAAAGAATTTTTGAAATCGGGTGAGTAGTTTCGGAGATTACCTCCTACATACAAACAAACAAACAAATTCTACCTCTTTATAATATTAGTATAGATATAAATATAGATTGCGCATAACTTTAATGCAAATATTTCAGATTATAATCTTTATGTTAACTTAGTCGTGTAATTGATTTGTAACAGTAGAACTACGAGTACATATTGAATATTTAAATCTTAAATAAGTAATTTTCATGGTGATATTCTAAAGGAAATACGACGGCAACTGATGATTTTTTCACTAAAAAGAATTTACTAGAAATAGCCAGACTGACCAGAATGCCTAATGCATGGTATATACAATGGTAGTAATGTAGCAGTACAGTAACCCCGTCCAGTGCTGACTTGCTACTGGGCTCGTGTGGGCACTAGTTTAAACCTGTAGTTCTGTTTTTCGGACCCAGTAGCTTCCCTTAACAAAAATCGACAGCAAACTGACTTACTGACAGATCCCGTCTACATGTACTCAGTGATTGGCGCCGAAAATCCCAGTTACTGGGTCCAGTCGCTGCTATCGTGTAAAACAGCCATTATATGCGACATAATTTTACCGTCGCATTATTTCGCTACGAGATGATGGATAAAATTATTTCGCGCTTTAAGGGGGCTAGTGATGTCACATTTGGTAAATAATATTTCATTCATTGATACTGCATCGCAACTGCAAGTGGACCGTATAGAATCAAAGGTGACATTTTCACTTTATGTCACTTTTGAGTTAACAATGCAGAAAATTCAAAAGTATTCAAAATAGACTGCTTTTGTGACATATCATAACTAAACGTGGCCATATGCTTTGCAAAATCGACACAAAATCTCGATTCAGTTCCAAAGACGACAATCTTCCATTAGGGCAGAGTAGCTTTTTCATTTTTTCGATTGCTCAAAAGTTGCTAAAAGTGAGAGTGCCACCTTTGATTTTACATGACTCAAGTAGACATCCAGTGGACAGTTGTCACGCACTTGCAGTGACTACATCTTAGGGCCTATGCACACGGCGTCTTTTCGACGCGCGTTTCCGTCAAACTCTATACCTACATAAAAAATCACAATGACGTTTTTTAAGTATACGTATGAAGACGTATGAAGTATAACAGAAACGCGCGTCGACGGCGCGTTAAAAAGACGTAGTGTGAATAGGCTCTTAACTGCCTTCAAACTGCAGTTGGAATTGCAAGCAGTCGGGATGCAGTCCGTCTGTCTGTCCGTTTTTGATATGAACGAAATGTGATTCACCAAACAATACGTCATTAGCAAAACAGGAGCGCATTCTCAGCTCACACATGCGCAAACTTTACCTCCACTTGACTATACGCGCGAACGGTACGTCGATATGACGTACGCGAGAGCTTAGTATAGTTACGCGCGTAATATGCTTACAATGGACAGAATGTATTGTTTGTGAATGTATTGTGTAGTTGTTTTTCACTAACGTGTTTATTCGTACAGTACCTACACGTGTCGGTTTTGCGCCATCTGGCCAGACTTGATTATTAACTAAAGCCCACCGCAGACGAATAAAACAGTTAGAACTGCATCGCATGACGCATACGATGCATTAAAAGTACCTACCGCGTAGTACGTGCAAATTAAAACACTTATTTTATTTTTTCGGGCAAAAAGTATGCCGAGGAAGTGCCTCGTCTGCGCTTTGCCAAACTAGTGACAAATGAGCAGGGCCAGAATAAGACTTGTAGAGGGCCCTAGGCAATGCAAGTCTTGGGGCCTTTCTCCCTTTTTCAAATTTCCTGAAATAGATTTCTTTTTATTTTAACTTAATGTTATTGTTGTACGCTGTTTTTTTTATTGCGACGAGAAAGTTGGTAGGCTAGGTAGTCTACCAACATAGTCGTGATGAAAAGAATGACCCGACAACCTATAAAAAATAATTAACCACGTAGCTCGAGAGTGTGGATTTGATATTCGAAGTTTTGAATAAAATAATATCGAGCTTTGGATACCAAATTTATTTATTAAAATTATTCTGAGAAATACTATACCACAAAAACTATTTTTTCTAGGGCCATAGCCCCTAAGCGAAGCAGGGCCCATAGGCAGTTGCCTACTATTACATTTAGGTTAATCCGGCTCTGCAAATGGGACTTCTGTGCCGATAGAAATGCGATTTACTAAACGATTGCAATGAAACAATCTGATATGGTTAACTAAGAATCAATTCATTTCAAAAAGTAAAACTGACGCAATTAATTTTGTAACAGTTTGACGTAGACTTGTTTTTTACTTTTTGTGATCAATCTGACTACAGAATAGACCTTTCTCTTTATTATAAAATGTCTTTGGTGTCAGCATTATTCATTTAAAGGACGGTAAAGTTTTTTATAGTCAGGCCCACATTCACACATCTCCGTGTGTTGTAAAAATTCGTAATTAATTTACTATGTTTTTACTTCGTTACAGGAAAAGGACGACCAGTACCCCGTCGCGCCTTGGTTGCTCGCCCTCTTCATATTCGTAGTGTGCGGATCAGCAGTTTTCCAAATAATCCAATCTATAAGACTTGCCTAGATCCCCCTTGTGATTCCCACCCCTGACTGAATACCTTACCATTGTGGCTTGAATCGTTTCTCACAGGCTTTCGACTTCTTACTGACTTCTGAGAGCCTAGTACTTTTTAAAAGGATGAGATTGTAACACCGTCAGCATCTGGCTTAGTTGAATATACTATGCATTTCTGTTCGCCTGGTATTTTAAAGGATTTGTGTTAGTTATTGATTTTTATTTAGGCTGAAAATATAGTTGGAAAATATTATTAACTAATTGTAGATATAATTTAAAATCAAAATGCGTATTTTGTCTTGTCCAATTTCTATGTTATTTATTAACATCATAGACAATTTCCATGTCTATATGAAACTTTTCAAGCCACGATTCCCGTAGTAAATTACAATAAATTTTATAAATATTGTTCACACTAGAAGTTTTTGTTAAAAATCTCCTACTGTGTACAATGACTGCGCTTCTCTCTATGTAGCTTCCAAAGTTGCATTATAGTATGTTTAATTATTCTTAAGCGCAGGTTTTAAAAACAATATAATCTCAAGAAAAAAAAACATAATTGTACGTACTATATTCTTGTATATTGTAAAAAATGAATTTAATGTTAAGGTGAAGAAGAATAGAGAAGGAGGTGAAGAATAAGAAAAATCGAGAGCATTTAGATAAATGTTGTTGAAATTCATTCCTTTATGTTTTATTTGAGACCAATAAGTGTATGACGCACAAGAGCGCGGCTTTGTAAATCAAAGTCGTGATTTTTTTATTCGATTTTAGTTCAATTTGTAAAATGATGAAATTGTTTTATATCCGCGCCACGCTAACGAAATTATTTGTCGGTACTATTTTTAATTTTAAATGTAATTTATTTGATTAAATACAGTATATTTGTCATATTAAATTGTTTTTCATTGTAATAATCTCCTATTATTAATTTGAATAGGTAGGTAGGTACCTAGGTACTTAATTAATTTTACACAATTTTTTTATGGTCGGGCCCCTTCGTCTTCTGCCTATGCTTAAATACGGGCCTGATTGCTACTATACTTACCTACAAGGTACTTACGCTTATCAATCATATCAACCTAAATACTGCGAAGCGTTAAGTGGAGAGACATTGATAAAGGCGACCGCATGGCATTGTTTTTTGTCCATTTGGCGATTTATGTTTCATGTATTAAATAGTTAGGTACACAAAGGCTTGAGATTTGTCGTGTTTTAACCAGTGGTTTTGCGTTAACTACTTATCGACAAATATTTGTCGATAACTGCGTTCCCAAGCGTTAAGAATATGTCACTAGAGTGCGTGCAAGATAAGTCTGCGCGCGGTCGAAATCGGAACTAATCATGGTCCACCAAAGTGTGTGCCGTTTTATCAATTTTGATAGTAGAACTACCTGATTGTAGGAATATTTAACGGGAAAATTATGTTAAGCGATAAAAAAGTTAAGCTTAAAAAGCGGTAATTTGAACTTTTGCGATCACGGCAACGTTTAGCACGCCCTCAGTCGCGCGCAGAGTTATCTTGCGCGCACTCTACGTTGTAGTTTGACATGTTTCACTGAAACCATAGACTTATTTCCATAAGTCGATGACTGAAACACGCTTGGGCACGGAATTCTTAACGTTTCATTATTTTGTTTCTTTTATCATAGGTACAGTCAGCATCAAATATATCGGTGTGAACAGACTTCAATTACCTAAACAAGTAAATAAATTAAACTGTAACTCGTAGGGAATAAAATTCTTGTCAGAGTGACAGTTGTCGTGTAGGTACTGCGTTCATTCTGAAACATCCTGTGTATCATTGAGATATAGTTTGAGTTTCTTACTTAGGTACTTGTTCAGATCATTTTGAACAGTTTGTTTGTTGTGTTATACTTGATGCTGACTGTATCTACTTAAATGACTTACTTATTTTAATGTAGGTATTCCTGTCGACCCCACTGGTGTAGAACGAAATAAAATATTTAAAAATGAGTTCCGGCTGGTCCCAGTAGGACCAACGGTCAATGAAAATTTATCTAAGTTCGTGAAGGTGTTCTACTGCTAAGTATAGTCCCCTGATAATGGACGCGGGTCATCCAAAGCAAAGAAGGTGCATTGGGAAAACCTTTGCTTTGGGTGAAACTGAACTGAAAATACTTGGTTTACGGATGAAATTAAAGAAAAATCTATGGTTAATGATGTATTACGAGACGTTGTCGACTAGGTACTCAGTAGGTACTTACCTTACTTCACAAAACCTTGACTTATTGTAAATTAAGATAAAATTACTCGCTTATCAATTTAAAGTAGGTACCGTACTTAGTTTATTCGTTATCAAAGTTGTTTTATTTTTATTATAGATTTATATTTTATAGAAATAAAATAAACGACAGATGTATTTCAATAATTTGTATAATTTCGCAAAACATTTCAATTTTACATTTTCTTCGAGAGCACATTCGCATATTATAATACAATGTTAAAACTATATAATACAAACGCTTTTTACAATTATGTCATGTCATACGTGGTACTTATACCATATTAAAACAATTACACTACTACCAAACGGTACCATTTAATTCAATAGAATTTTAAAAATGTGGGTACAATCTCTTGCACACCAGCACTGATAGCGGGAGATAGCAGAACTAACGAGCAAGGTAACAATTAAATCTAGATGGGTAATATTCATTCTAATGTTAAATCCGTTCTGAATTCGAATATTATTTTTTAAGATTTGGTTTTCTACTCATTCATAATATTTACTGATATAAAATTAGATTTGATGTCTCCAGTCTAGATGATACAGTTAGTTCCGCTATCAACCAGCAGAGGGCCAGTACAGGCCGTCGATTTCGAATTTTCGATACGTGACACCCGAAAGAAGTGTCACCCCGTAGAAAGAACACAAAGTGAGAAGTTAACATAAAAAATACATTTATTTTCTTCTTTCACTTATTTCTTTAAAATTTATTTTCGATTTTTTAAATTTTCTGCTCTATTTATTTAAAAAGGAGGCATATGGAGACGCCGTCAATTTTTTTTACTGTTTTACTCTCGTTACTTTTTGATAGTAGTGCTATCGTTTATCAATCTAGACTAAATTGAGCACCCTATAGCACCAATTGTGATGAAGTTCGTGTGAAAAACAGTCTATTTTATGTGATTTTTGTTTGTGCGATACAATTTTTTGATTAGGTACTCATTTTATATTAGAATCGTAACAGAATAGACAATGGCCACTACGCATCGATGAGTGCGCGGATATACGTGCGTGTTTAGCGATCGAAGCACAATTCTCGTAATTAATTTGAAGTAAGACTGAAGGTTGATCGAACTGAGATTAAATTATGAATTGAATGCAGCATGTAACCTAAAGGTAGAACTCGTAAAACACACATGTGTCGCCTAAATTATGCATTTATCTATCTTTATACAGAAAGATTAGCAACTGATACCGTCCAATCAGTTTTCGGTAACACCCGCTAATCGTGGAATTACCAAAGAGATATTGCATAATTTCTGTATCGTTAATTACGAATGAGAATTTTTTATTGTGTTCATGTCTTATCATTTTTTAAATACCATATCTTCCAATTTATCAGTGGTATTTTGAATTTGATATGGTTTGCATAGAATAATTTTATATCTTATTGATGACACAGTGAAATTGGGGATTAAGTCCATCTTTTGAAGATGTATGTAGACTCAGATAGATGTAATTGTGTAGATGACAGAAATTGCGACGCAAAAGTCTGGCACTTATTTCTGTTCCGTTTAAACATGGACACTGGGGTACATAGCCAATGTCGCTAGACGTTCCACATTTAGCGGGATGTCCTGTTTTTCAGTCTTGCAGACGCGGCCCACCAGCATCTTGAGCGGGACGCGAAAAATCCCGCTATTTCGTGCAAGTATATTGTGATAAGTTGATATTTAAAAATACTGTCAGCCAACGAAGTAGAACACGAGACGAGTGGATGATGGGCAACTATGCGGCGCGCGGTTTCTACGTCCTAATCCCGCTTTTTTTTCTAAGTTCCGGTATTGGAAAAATGGATCTGGCACAACTACATAGCGCTCACCGCGCACTCGGATTGAAGTCTCAATGTATGTGTCGCGGTGGTGTTCACACACAGACTCTCACCCCCTTGTTACAGAAGATGGTCTAAGAAAAACCTAGGTTTTAAAATAGCCCCGTCTCTTTTTGTTATATGACATAAGAAAGTGGTGGGTATATTTTAAACCTGGGTTTACCTTAGTCTTGGTTTAAACCATCTTTTGTAATAAGGGGGTCAATGTTTACATTAACGTACCACAACATTTGCCAATATAGAAAGATATTTTCAGTTGGTTTTGTAATCAACAAATTGTATCGCACAAGAAGCTATAAATACCTTGCATTTACCATAAAAATACAGTGACAAATTAGTAGGTGCCATAATATTAGAATCGCATAACTAAATAGTGCATTTTTACATTATGTGGTACACTTTGTGTCAATATAAGTATACACCGTAGTTAAAAGATAAATTAAAAACTATTTTTACATTTTTATCACCCCAAAATCTTTTACAGTAATAATTTTATAACGTTTTTGATATTGTAGAGATTATAAGAAGACTAAGGTAATGTTAGTCTTGGGTGATTTTACTGGAGAGGCCGTCTTATGAAGAGTGCTATTTCAGAATTTTAAATTGTCTTCGATCTGCGGTTCTGTGATGCAATAAAAATCTTTAGTAGCCTCCACTGTAACAACTACGCAAATTATTTACTTCTACATTATAATTGTTGCAATCGTGGATACTAGTAGGTATTAATTGACGGCCTTTTCTAGTTTTTAATATCTGGCACAATTATTCTGGTAAAGTTTGCAAATGGCAACCGATTAAGTCCTCAATATGTACAAAATAATTGAGCTTGGAATCATTTCATTAAGATAGCGTGTTTACCGGACGAAGTTTATTATTATGTCTATCATATGCCACATCTTCACTGGTTGTAATCACTTACTTAATATTGATTTACTATTATGACTTAAGTACGGATTATAAAGCATTTATACACTGAAACAAGCTAAACTAAAAAAAATCGGCATCACATTAAAGGTGACTTCTAAGCGGGAACTGTAGGCTATATTTTTATTGGTACATCAAAAATATGACTACAAGACACTATTTGTGGCCGCCAGTGTAACTATACTAGAACTTAAGACTATTTTAAAGTATCATAGATGGCTTCGTTGGGATATGTACCATTCAAATGTATGCTGTTACTAAAACTTAACGAATTATCTTTACTTAAACAGATTTCAGTTTTTTCTATATTATTATCGTTCTCGTTAGGATATTCATCAATGTTACTAGTTATTTCCAATCTGATTGCGTGAATTTTGTTCTCCGACTTATCTTTGTCTCGTTCCCAAGAATCTATTATTGAGACGTCGTTCTTACTTCCCATTTCATCAATTTCACTTGAAGTAACACTGGAATTATCCAAATCGAAATCTGTAGTCTTTTCAATAACGACAACTTCTATGTGTCTGAATGGATTTTCTTGATTTTCTATCATCTGTCTCGCTCTCTCGTCGTTTCTGATTATAACTTCTTTTTTGACGTTACAGATGACTGGATCTGTTGCGAGTACGTCTATGTTGTTGTCGTAATTTTCTTCGTCGCTTGTTTTGTTACCGTTGGGGGTACAAATCTCAGCGTAAATATTGTCAGAACTCGCATCTGATTCAACTTTTTCTTCTTCAACATGAACAGCGTCTGCTACTTGCCCGTATGGTAAATCCTCAATGACTGGCAGCTTCCTTTTTTGTATGGATGATATAGATCTGCGGATTTTCACTTGTGTTTGCGGTTCTTCTTCAGAAATGTCGATTGCTGTGATATCTTCTTCTATTTCAGACTTAGGCGTAGGTGCCCTGGGTTTATCGATTTTCTTTCTAAAGTTAACAATTTTTTCACTATCTGCCGATCTTTCAGTTTTGGTGGGCATGCTATTACTGTTGCTGCCTTCTTTTTTATCAGTAGGCTTTTTAGGATGAAGAAGGTTTGAGGTGGATTTGCTTAGTACTCTCTTAGTTTTAACGTGAAACTCAGAGCAAAGTTTTTCTGTTATGAAAGAGTGTTGTTTGTAATTTATTTCGAAATCGCTGTCGTTATACAGAGATCCAACGCCAAACATGTTGATTTCTTCGCAGCTTTGTATCTGATTATAAGATTCGGACTTAACCATAGCTTTTTCTGGTATCAAGTCAGGTTGTATCCTTTGTCTCCTTTCTAGATTCGTTGATGATTTGGTAGCTGATGATTTCTTGAGCATATTTTCGTCCAGACTCTTAAGTTTTCTTCCAGAGCTAGCGTCACTTTCCATAGAACCGCAGTAGTTGATTTGGTCGACGCTAAGGTTTTTGCGACCATGTTTCATGTTAATACCACTGTCGTCTTCCGTATAAGAATTGTCTGGCATTCCTGTCTGTACGGAGACAGATTTTGTTAACACTGGCTTTTTGTGATTCGAACTGCATTGACTCGTTCCCATATCCGATGAAGATGTTGTTAGACTCTTATAAGAATGACTCTTTTCGGCCGTTCCATCATTTTTCCTCGTACAGCCAAATCGATCTTCAATTAATTTTGCCATATCTTGGTACCGCTCTATAGAACTATGTTTCTCACCCAAAGGATCGAAAGGATCTTTTACATCTCTTGATTTATCACTATTCTCGATTGCTGTTATCTTTTCATCAGTAAGTTTCTCAGTGCTCTTTAAAAGTTTCAAATTTTTAAACCATTTGCTCTTTTTATGTCCCGAATCTTCTCTGAATACTTGCATTTTATCGCTAGAAAACTGTTCATGCTCCATCTTCTCGTCTGGTTTATCTTCTTTGCCCTCGTCGTCGCTGTATACATCGTAATTCATGTGCTCGAGTTCGTTTTTACTTAAAAATATTATAGAACCCTCGGTCTCATCCGGAATATCCTTCAACACCTTTTCGCTTTTACCAAATAGCCTAGATGTATCAATTTTGAGACCTTGTAAAGTGAATTTGCGTTCTTTTTCAAACTTGACTGGTTCATGGTCTTCTTTGATGAGATCTTCGGCTGTTTTCGCTTTCCCGACCACAGTTGAGTTGGCGTAGGAGATCTGCCTGATCCAGTTGTCAACATTGAGTTGACAGAAGGTTAGAGCTTTCTGAAGGCGTGCGGAGAGGAACATGCGCTTCTCGTTCTCGAAGCCGAGCTGTGTGCGTCTCACTTTTATGGCGCTGTTGAGGGGGAGAAGCTGTAGGGTTTCCTTGGCGTGGTAACGAGGGTCCACCTGCTTGCTCGGGCTTGACGGCATCGACCCATAGTCTGGGAGGGTGCACATCACGAGAACCGGTTCTGTTACTGCCGCCCGCAGTAAAAGGTCATCTGGAATTGAAATGAAATTCTCTTTACTGTGATGAACGAAAATCTTGTAAAATTTAAGAGGAATGGATAACAAAATGCGTCATATTTACTGTTTTAGGTAAGAATTATATTTAGGATATAATTATGTAGGGCCTAAAATTGTGTTACAAGGTCAATAAGTTTCAAAATTTTATTGTTCTACTACTTAATGACTGAAACTCACCTCCAACATCATGTGCCATCTCAATCGGCACGGTCCCTGCCAACAGGCGCACCCTGGTCGGCAGCCGCCATATGCTCAGCAAGTGCGGTAGACGGTGCGCCCGCGCAGCCACGTCGGGAGCCACACCCCCTCGGCTCTCCCCCGCGGGCTCCCACTCCGCTGGCGACAGCTCCTCCGGGCATACCTCGTACAGTTCCCCTTTAGTGTTGATAGGCACGAAGAGCTCCTGTAAAGATATGAAATGTAAGTCAAACTTGCGGAATTCTATTTCTTTTTAGAGCATTGTGAGAGTCGTAAGTGTAAATTTACTTCAGGAATACCTTAGATGGTTCGAATATGTTAAAAGAAGAATACTGTGGGCAACACAGTACTTGATAGTAGATGGTCCATAAAAACCAATAATTAATCAATCATCAAAAATTTTCATTTTTAATAAATCAAAAACTCCGTTAGCTCGCTTCTAATGTTTATTTTATAATTCTAAATTATAATAAAGGCCTGCCATGAGGCAACAATTTTTTAAAGTTTAGAACATACCACATTGCAAAGCTGGGGTCATATAAACTCAAAAAAAAATAACAACAGAGAACATTCCAATATTATTTGAGCCTGGCAATGTCGTTCCTTGTAAAGCAACTAACGTTAATGTCCGCGCACTTTATTCCTCTCCATTTATTTTAATGTATTCTCTGTCACGGCAAGCGTTATTGTTTATGCTTTTGCACATTCCAATATGGCGGGCTGACACTGGCTTGTAATATCTGCAATTACATGTGTTTTGCTGGCTTGTCGTGATGGATAGGTTTGATTGTTTGTTTGTTAGCCGTTTACGTCAAAAATGCTGGTTTGTTTCCAACTAAACCATCGGTAAATTAAATTCATCTACCCAAAATGGCAGTGGAAATATACATAGATAGGTTACTTTACCGAACATTGTACGTACACAGTGTACCTACTTACTACTTAGAGTGGGTCAACACCCATACATTTGACAGGTCCTATGAAATGTCAAAATTATGTAGGGACGGAGGTTATGTCCCAAGTATGCAGTATGGCTACTCGGGACATAATCTCCGCCCCTTCACCCCGAAACCACGATTGCTCTGCGACAATGTTCTACGTTGACCGACTGTAAGGAGTAAGATATAGGTAGACTGTGATAATATCAGGCCGTTTATCATGGGGTAAGATCGTAATCGAACTGCAGCTGAACCAAGGCTATGGTTTCTCTTTCAGAAAAGAAGTCATACGGCTGTGGTTCAGATGAGGTTCAACTGCGATTTAAATAATTTTTTACTAGTAGATATTATTTGAACAGTTTGCCGTTTCAAAACAACATAGTAGGAATTATTGCCAGCCAAGATGTACTTCAAGTTAAAATAATATTATAATCTATGGACAACAAATATTACGATTAATGTTGGACGACGAAACATTTTCGTTCATAGGCGATTTTATAACGCCTCAACATGGGGTCTCAACTCGAAAAATTATAATTAGTCTTACTAAAAAGTTCATAGATGGCAGCCTGGGTTACAATTATGAAATTAACAATCACTAAAAAGTGTTAAACGGCAGATTTTGGTTGAAGTAAGAAGTACTAAAAATCAAAACATCCTTGCTTAATCTTGATTTATGTAATTACACTCACAAATCACGTATTTTCAACAAAAAAGATAAATGAAGTCATTTATCTCAATTCGAACCCATAGAATGTTATGTAGTAGTTAAAAGTAGCCATTGTCAGTCATTTTGTTTAAAGCTCTTTACAGTAGATGGCGTTTTACTCAATTTGTCCGGTTATCACTCCACAACACCTAAATAAGTTCAATTTACGTTTAGTTGTTTCATTTCAAGGAAAATCTAAAAATCTTTTTTGTGTGAGTGCAAAGATTTTTATTAATATGTTTTTGGCGACTTTTCTCTGTTTCATAAAGAAGCCTACCTCAAAAACGCAATATTTTCATATTCAAATTTTGAATTTCGCGGACTAATGTACGGTTTTTGCTAAATAAGTGCGCATCATCGACATATGGAAATCTATGGACTTGGCATACCTACAAAAAAAACGTGTATACCTAAACTTTGCTGAGAAAATAAAATGGCGGTTACTAGAGTAGGCCCTATCGATGTTTTTTAAAAATGACATCGATAAAACTTTATAATAATGTTTTCCTATTATCATGGTACATAATTGTACATACCACTTTTAATTGTTGTAATTGTTTTCTTACTATGACCGTAGTTTCCGAAATTCAAATTTTCTTTCGTTTTTTGTAATTTGGAATACAGTATTTAATTAAATGTTAATTAAAGTATAACTCGCGACCGTATGATCACTAGAATCAGTAATCGCATAACTGTCTAGACCGGACACACGGCAAATTGGTTTTGTCGTTATGTCCAGTCCAGCTCTTGATTTAGGTATATAATTACATTGCTGACCACATATGTTAGCGGTCAATAGTATGCTTGACGTTGTGGCAACGGCGATATGTCTTGGTGGCAACGTCGCATATACCTATAAGGGCCTTTTCAGTGCCATGCGCGTTCGTGCCCACATGCGTGTGTCACCCGCGCCCGTGGTGCCTGAATTTCACCTTTTCAAAGATGTATATAATGTGATGCGTGAAACACGAACGAAAAGGTAAACTGCGAGCGCCACGCATGCGGGTGACGCTCGCACGCGGGGTCGAACCCGCATGACAGCGAAAAGGCCCTTAGGGCCTATTCACAGTCATGCGTCATGACACGGTGGCGGCGCGGCGACGGATTCGTCGTCGCCCTGAGCTCTAAAACAGAGGAGACCTTTCTTGCTTGATTTGCTGCTGTCCACATGGTTTCTTTTTACTGTTACATAAGGTGGTTCCGTCAAGGGTCTGTATAAAACTTTATCCTGTGTAGTATATTATTATTTTTCATTAAAGATTATAATTGAATACCAATTAAATTTTTATCGCTTATCACATTTTTATCAACATGTTTACGACATACAAAGCTGCAATTTACAAAAATTTTATGAAAATATGATTTCACAGGCGGAACCACCATAGTTAATATTTTTTATATTAATTTTTCCAACCCTTTTTTGTTTACAAACCTCTTCGAACATGCAGATGACTGTGGGTTTTAATAAAAAGTCAACAATAATTATAATAAAGTATTTAATATATATATATAATAAATCAAAGTTATTCATTTCTAAATAATATTATTTTGTTCAAGTAATTTCTGTATGAAATTCTTTCAGAATATTTCTTCGCATTATATTTGAATCTTAAATTCATGTATATTTCATATTAATAATATTACTCAAATGAGCAATTCTTTTTGTCTTTCTTCTAATATTCTCATTCTCTTTATTTTCTTTAACTGATTTTGACACTTGTCCTTTAATTTCTTTATCATTTCTGTGTGGACCTGAAATCAAATAAAATAAAATTAAGCTTTACAGATATTAAAAACAAGCAAGTGATATCTCCCACCCAGTCTCAAATCAGTCTATGAGATCAAATTCGATAAATTAATAATGATGGTAAGAAAGGGATCCCTTTTTTCCATAATAATACTTTGCCATACAATTTATGTTGGGCTAATTATTGTTGAGACTAGTTTTGTTTTCCGAGCGTAGCTAGGCCATCCATAAACGACAACTGGTCAGGTTAGGGTTATTTTTTTTTAAGACCCGTTAGTACAAACTTGGCTTGTAACTTCTATTTTTAGATAATGTAGAATAAAACACCCTACCGAACCATACCTACAAATTTCATTAAATATAACGGTATAGTACACGTAGTGTCTAGCATTTTAGGAGTTACTTATTATGCGTATGAATTATGTTTATAAAAATAATGGTTTAATATAATTATGCGTAAATATGCTTTAGAATGTTATGCTTGAACATTATTATGACTAGAGAAATCATGCTTAAAAAAATATGCGGAAGCTGATAAGTGTAAATATAATTAGGATAAACAAAAGTATGCCGTGTTATGATGTTACTTTGTCTTAATTTTTTTTTGCAAATTATTAGGGAACCAATAAGAAAAACTGATTTACAATTAAAAACTGAATTGAAGCTAGTCATACCGATAAATGTAGCGCTGCGGAGGTGCTAGCGGCTAAATCAGGCGCAGCGGAGGTGCTAGCGGTTAAATCAGGCGCAGCAGAGGTGCTAGCGGCTAAAATGGGCGCAGCGGAGATTCTAGCGGCCAAGTTTAGTACTGCGGAAGTGCTAGTGACTAAGTCTGGCATAGCAGCTGTGCAAGGGTCTAAATCCATGCCACTCCTATTTGGAATCTCTGCAGGTTGTTTTTGAATCGCAGGCACGCAAACAGGATTAACCTGAATGAAAACCACATAAATATTAATAAAAATAGAAAATTAATTACTCAAAACAGTAGAGTGAACCTACTGTAAAAAAATTACCATATTAGAAGCATCACATCCAGATATTGATGGCGAGTTTATTTGATTTTGATCATTTTCAATTAAAATGTCAGCCATCATAATTTGTCGAATCGCAGGCTGTAAACAAGCAATAAAATTATTAGTATTTTTGATGGTTCTTGATTTTTTTAACAGGATTTTCAATAAATCTTAAAACTAAATTAATGTCAGAACCACACGATATCACATTATTTACATCACACTCTGTGTCCGTAAGACAAGTGTTGGAATTGAGGACATCACATTCATTTTTATCAGCCAATACGCAATCTTATTGGACAAATTTATAACAGTAATGTTCAAATCAAATTTATTTGTTAAACATAGGTTTTGTGGTAACAATGATATTATGCATCAAAATATGTATCTTATGTTTTGTCAAAGAGACATACAAATTAGGCGATAACATTATTTTATATGTCATCTAGCAATATTGACTCAGAATTGAAGATAAAATTAAAATAGTTGCATAATTAATTAACAAAAACTTAAATTTATATATTTTATAATTTAGCATTATCATTTACAAAATCTTCTATTTTGTTATAAAATTTATCAATTAGGTACACACGGCTACACATCAAGCTATACATTTCCAGTTTACACTGACCTCTCATTGTAAGGAAATACTATACGATGCGAGATCATGTCATACTGGAAATGTACAGCTTGATCTGTAGCCATACGTACTTATTTTTTATTTATTTTTAATTAAATAATGGTAAATTTTTAACATTGTTGGGTAGTTAGTTACCCATTATTAGAGCCAAACCAAAGAAGCTCTTATGCATTAATAGTCCGGTCAAGTTAGCTCAAAAAATAGGGGTAGGTTAACAGAAATTCGCATAGAGCTGAAAATTGGTGCGAATGTTCAGAACACCAATATAAATGAAATGTAAAAAGTCCCCATCGATCCCATACTTGCAAAAAAAAATATTCAAGGTCAAAGTTCGCAAATATGGGTTTTTTGCGTTTTTTAGTCAAACGGTAAGTTTTATGATAAAAATAGGTCAGAAAAAAATTGTAGATTATGCAATTATCTATAAGAATTGTCTACAATTTTTCTCCCAAACGTCACCGTTTCTGAGATATAGTGGTTGAAAAAGTTGTATTCTTCATAATATGCGTTTCCACGCCACTTGGAAGGTAGTGTACTTGGCGCGTTTTTTTAACGTGGTTTCCCCAAAAGGCCTATCCCACAGTCTATTGTGATCCTGTTTAATTCAATACTATTTCAAAATATGTATATAAAAACTGGTACTATTGGAAATGATGAAAGCCGTGTGAATTCTAAAAATAGATCAAATTATCCGTCTCATTCATAATCATCTGATAATTCTGCTTCCTCTTCTTCTTGTACTTCTACTTCTGCTTGTTCTTATTCTTCCTGCTGGGCGTAAGTAAATTATTCTAAAAGCGATGCATCAGATGTCTCCTCACTGATATCGTAAGAATCGTCTTCTGATGGCGATTAACATGTACCAGTTGTCAAGGTCAGTCGTGCTCCAATGTTGAATCACCATCAGAAGAGGATTCGTACACCTTCCAGGTGGCGTGGAAACGCATATTATGAAGAATACAACTTTTTCAACCACTATATCTCAGAAACGGTGACGTTTAGGAGAAAAATTGTAGATAATTCTTATAGATAATTACAAAATCTTCAATTTTTGTCTGACCTATTTTTATCATAAAACTTACCGTTTGACTAAAAAACGCAAAAAACCCATATTTGCGAACTTTAACCTTGAATATTTTTTTTTGCAAGTGTGGGATCGATGGGGACTTTTTACATTTCATTTATAATGGTGTTCCGAACATTCGTATACTAATTTTCAGCTCTATGCGAATTTTTGCACTTTGAAATGTCTAATTTGACCGGACTATAAAGTAATTTTACATAATTGGTTTAGACATTGAGCACGAATTGGATTTTTGTTAACTGTGGACAATTTTAAAAATAATATCCTCACAAACAATGCAGTTTTGACGTAAGAGGCAATTCTAAAGATTAAAAAAAACGGTACATGTGTTGTTTTTAGAATGTTTTTGCATCTTAAATATAAGCTGCCTATCAGTCGATTGTCACGTAAAAATAACACTGTAACATAGAATTGAGGTTTCTGATCTGTGTTAAAGCTGTTACTAGTGTTTACATTTTTTGATAGCTGATGCAGTGCATATGCAGATTTACTTAATTGTTTACAAATTTCTGCTATATGGTTTCCAAGTCATTTTATTATTATAATCTTCAGAAGTATCAATCACGAGTAATATAAACATTTGTTTAATTATATTTTAAAATGTGAAAATATTTTGGAAACAATAAATTATTATCTCGTTTATTCATTATCATTTATCCAATTTATAATATTAAATAGCGAATCAATAATATCATTTTCATAATTGTTTTTATTTTTACATTCTAAAGCCGTTCTATCGTCTAATAAAAGAACCATTTATCTTTTATTTCTTTCAGAGAGATCATTTATGTATATAATATTACTTACCAGTAGGTTTCTTCAGGGTAAAGCATCGTCACGTAATGTTATTTTACCCAGTGTTCGGTTGAAACACGATTCTTCGAAATGAAGAGAACAAATAAAAATGTTTTTTGTTGTCGTCCTTAAATTTTCAATTCCGATGGATTCCAACCAAAGTTTTCTTTTACCTTTTCTAGTAGGCAGCCTTAAAAGTAAAACATAAAACTAAAAAGGAGCATAAAATAACATTATCGATAAATAAAACAATGTCTAAATGCACTACTCTATCACTTGACACTTCAATAACAACAAAACATCAACAAAATGATTTATTGAAGTACAAATCTTGAAAATAAAGTAAAAACGAAAATTATGAATGCTTTACTGTTGAAAGTCTTCAACAATAAAACCAGCATTATCTAAATCTAAACATTTTTCAGTTAAAATAAAATACGTACAGTGCAAAGTTATGTTTGGGTGTTTTCCGCTTCTTTTGATGCCACATCCGATTATATTGCAATTCGGCATCTTGCTATCGACGATTCCCACAATAAAACCAAGTTTAAGCGTAATAAAACTGCTATTTACTCCAAAAATCAACAAATTATAACCACAGCTCAAACGCATTTGACAGTTGATGTACCCTTTTAGAACAACAAACAGCGAGAAAATAAAATGGCGACCGGCCGCACTTAGGTATTTTAATGTCGCCAGAAATGACGGGTTGCCATTACGGTAGCTGTCAAAATACTACTATCCTTTTTTACATATGCAAAATTAAAAAAGTTAGAAAGAGATGGCAGTATTTTTTTGATATTGGCGTCGATTTTCCTCACATTTGCATAACTATTTTTTATATAGTAGAACGTTTCATGTCTATATTATTTATTATGTCTATGGTGCGCATACACGTAGAAAGCGGGTTGTCGGCGTCGATCTGCCAGCGCTTGTCGGTGCTGCCCGCGCCGTTAGTCGGCGCAGTTGCAGGTAGTCTCTATCTTAGAATAAGTTAGTACTTATTCTAAGGTCTCTATACTGTGTGGCGAACAGCACCGACAAGCTCCGAACTTCGCCGACAATTTCCGACCTGCTCCGATCAGCGCTGGTAGGCCGTCATTTGTTGCTGTATTTGCAAGGGAACAACGCGTATTTTTGTTAAAATGCGGTTCTAGTATCAGATTTGTACAGACGCCAGCACATCAAGCTACTACAATCTGTGAAATTTCTTTAATAGATTTTCATCTTTATGACAAAAGCATAAGGTTCAAGGTTGATTGGGAAAATTTTACAGTTTCGGGTAGGTTAACCTGCAGCTAGCGTCTGTACATTTGTGCGAAAGACTTTTCCGCAAAAGACACTTGACCACTTTATTATCTCACACGTTTCCCCTGCAGAAGATGGGGGAGGTCAAAATCAAAATCCAAGACGGCGACTGTGAAATGTTACAAAATATGCGTAATGGGTGTCGTTTCCGCGGTTTTCGGAGGCGCAGAAGATGAAAATGACGTCAAAGTCTAAATCCAAGATGTCGGATGCAAAATTTTACAAAATATGCGTCATGGGTGTTGTGTCCATGGTTTTCGGGGGTGCTGATGCCGAAAATGAGGTCAAAGTCAAAATCCAAGATGGCGGCAGCAAAATTTTACAAAATATACGTCATGGGTGTCGTTTCCGTGATTTTCGGGGGCGCTTATGCCGAAAATGAGGTCGAAGTCCAAATCCAAGATGGTGGCTGACAAATTTTACAAAATTTGCGTCATGGGTGTCGTTTCCGTGGTTTTCGGGGGCGCTGATGACGAAATGTGGTCAAAGTCAAAATCCATAACTTACAGCCTACATCCAAGGTGTGTAGGCTGTAAGATTTTGCCCATGACCGACGCATACTTATTTTGTAAAATTTGGTAGCCGCCATCTTGGATTTTAACTTAGACCTCATTTTTGGCATCCGTACTCCTGAAAACCATGGACACGACACCCATGACGCATATTTTGTAAAAGTTCGCCGCCGCCATCTTGGATTTTGACTTTGACCTTATTTTCGTCATCAGTACCACCAAAAACTATGGAAACGACACCCAGGATGCATATTTTGTAAAATTTCACAGCCGCCATCTAGGAATTTGACTTCGACCTCATTTTCGTCATCAGCGCCCGCCAAAACCATGGACACGACATACATGACGCATATTTTGTAAAATTTCACAGCCGCCATCAAGGATTTTGATTTCGACCTCATTTTCGTCATAGCGCCCGCCAAAACCATGGACACGACATGGTATTACATGACACATATTTTGTAAAATTTCACAGCCGCCATCAAGGATTTTGACTTCGACCTCATTTTCGTCATCAGCGCCCGCCAAAACCATGGACACGACATACATGACGCATATTTAGTAAAATTTCACAGCCGCCATCTTGGCCATCTTGGCCATCTCGCTGACGCCTTACAATACGGGCGACGTATCTTAGCGAGTCTGTAGTTAGATGTTTGGCTGCGCAATGAATCTTTTAGATACGAAATTGTTTACTGCGCAGCTAATCAGCTAACTTCAAACTCACCAAGATACCTCGGCTGTATTGTACCTATAAGTAGTATAGACGCCAAGGCGCGAAACTGGCGCGAACCCCTGTGTTTTTTCCCTACTAAAAATCGCTCAACACAACTAAGGGGCCATCCATTAATTACGTCACACGAATTTCATGATTTTTTGACCCCTTCCCGTCCTCGTCCCTAGTGTGACGTAACATATTTTGCAATTTTACATCTAGAAATTATTAAATTAAAACAGCAAATCAAACATTAGTTTTATTTCCATTTAATTCTTAGATATATTAGATTTTGAAATGTGACGTCACGTAATTTAGGACCCCTTCTCCCCTGGTCACACAATGTCACACTTCGTCGACCCCCCCCCCCCCCCCTCTTAACGTGTGACGTAATTATGGATAGCCCATAAAGATGTTTTCACTTCAAAAACTATTCCGCCAACTCGAGCTAACTTTTTTTGTGCCCATTGTTATAATTTATTTGTCCTTGAGCGCACCCGGTGATGTATATGTAGGTACCTAGAGAATCTATCGTAGCAACGCCATCTAGTAGTATCAATGCCACCTAGCATCGATGCCACGTAATATCCAGGCAGACTGTTAGATGGCGTTGTAAAACTACAGCCACGGGCAATTAGCGAGTCGCTGATGCTGCCATCTGTTGAAAAAATGGAGGAAGAAAAATAGCCAGATCAATAGCCAGACTTAGGGAGGTGTCATTTCTTTGTATGGGATTGGGTATCTGTACGTAGTATTATATGATCTGTGGCCTCAAGATAAAATAACGAATTGTTTAGACCTAGGACGTTTCGCTTAATTTCATAAACTATTGAAACGTTCGTGTACGTGACTAAGTGATAAGCACACTATAATTAAGCAATGTATAAAATATGTCCATTGAAATTTAATTTACTTCACTTTAAGCTGTAAAACTTTATTCCCTTAGTTCAACATTATTAGTACTGCTACCCGACAACAGATGGCGCTACCGTCTTAAGTTAGATTTTATCTTAATTTTGTAACCCATTTACATGCTAATATACAATACAAGGAAGAGCTGTAAATTACTTTGCAGATTACTAACATGCTAATTAAGTTGTCTTTAAATGTTAGTGAAGCTTTCTTGTCCACTTCCAATACAACAATTGCATCGAACTTCATGATTATTATCCATCAATTGTTTCATGATGGCACAAGAATACCACTTGTATAGCAAGTAATAATAACAACCTAAATAAAAACTAGGCTCCATCAGACACAATGGTGCAATTTTACGTCTATCTAGATTTAAATACAGGTTTATTACTTAATCGATTCTGGCTGAATGTGATGTGCGGGCTCGCCTATTGTGTGGTAAAAAGTTAACGCTTGTCTATTTCTCTGCATGCGGGTTCTGTCAATCCCGTTTGCATTTCGAGCTATTTTGATAGAATCTTTTCTCTATCGAATAAAATTGTGTTATTGTGAAAAATGTTAAGAATTCGGTTAAATATTTTTTCATTGCATAAAATACGACCTAAAGTGTAAAATAACTGTATGATAGCAATAGGTACAAAGAAAAACCATCATTCAATAGAACATTATTTATTTTTGGCAATAACCGCAAAATAAATTGGATTTTCTATTGAGACTCAATTTACAATTTAACAGGGTTTTGTCACTGGCAATACCTGAATTTTGTGACAAATAACGTTTATTATCATTATCGCACAGTGGTGATGAAATAGTACCTACATTTTTACCCTAGGAGTGAAAGTAACTTATTTAGTCCCGAGACGGGGTTTGACGCCCGAGCGTAGCGAGGGCGCCAATAGTTCGAGGGACTAAATAAGTCTTTAACCCGTGGTAAACAGTGTGCTTTTCATTACGAATACAAGGAAAGTAAAAATAAAAACATGAAGGAATTAGCTAAAGAAAAAATGAGTGATCGGATTGCCGCTTTTCCGCCTATTTTGTTTTTTTTTCTTTGGCCGGCCATCTATCTATTCAGCCATTATTTTTCGTTTCCATCATTGAAAAAATGGTAAATATTTCGCCCAAATCTATGTTATTTTAAATAAATAGTTGAAACTAAATTCTAATAGTCATTTAAAAAAATATATTCTTTAATTAATACTTAACTTTATGTTATTACAATTTTACAATCGCGCTGTAATTGAGTGGCTGTAGTTATAGAAAGTTGGAACATGGTTCAATAGAAATGTGAAAATAGAACTAGTTTTTTTTTATAATTTGACAGCTGTCTGTTGAAAACGATTCTCCGTAAGGCTGAAAAGTAGGTATTACTTTGAACCCGCTCCTCATGTAACTTCAGACCTACTTTCCGAGTATGAGTAATGAAAAACAACTGTTATCAGACGATCTGCTTTTGGAGGGACGTCATGTTTTTCAGCCCTTTCAGGACGCCAGCACCCTGACCGGGAGGCCTCGTCCCAGTCCTGCTTGTTTTTTCATTTAGGTCCCGGTATTTGGAAAAACGGATCTGGCAATGCCATTTAACACCCATTCGGATTAGTAGCCCCTTTCCGACTAACCTTGTATATGCCTTGCCGATTATAGTCCTGGGCTCAAAGTTTACCTATCATCATCACTATTAAGTTCTCATAATAATATACTATGTTTTGCTTCATCCATACATTCCATACACAAAACGTTTTTCATAACAATCTATCCATACAAGTTCCATTTGCCAGACCAACAAGAACTTATCTAATAACTTGAAACAAAATTTGACGTACGCGAACAATAAATAATATTGATGACTTTACGATGAAGTAATAGGCAGAACGAGTTTTGACGTAACTCTAAAAAAAAAGTTAGACATTATGCTAATCTGTTGTCGCTTTTTGCGTTATCTGTCAGTTGTTTTGTCACAAAACATGTTTTATTTCGGTTATTCCCGTTCGCCACCGCCAGTATTGCCCCCTCCGGTGGCGACTGGGAATTATTCTAAAAAAATATCCCAGTCGCCACCTCCGGGTGGCAAACGGGAATGTTGGTCAGTAAAAATCCCAGTGGCCACCCCTAATAATAGTTAAAATAAATGCTATATCTTTATATTTTTTGGAATGATTTTAAAATAATTACCGACGTCACAGAATGTTTAAAGTAAATGAATTGTTTAGTTAGGTACCTTTATGTATCTAGATATATATGCATTGAAATTTAGGCAATAGGTACGGTTCACTATAATATTTTTCCTGAAATGGCCGTAAAATATAATTTTGTATGAAATCAATTGGCATACTAATTACTCAGGCTGGTCGTCATTTTATTTTTTGGGATAACGTAACAAAATATGTACTAATAATCTATTGTGCTTTATCTTCATGCCGATGTCCTTTGTTAATATTTCACGTCTTTAAAACCATAAAATAGGAAACGGCGCGAGCGCCTTGCGCAGCGGCGACCCGCCGATGACACGAGCGCCGAAAAGCCAAAACTATCGTGAGAAAGGATTACTAATCCTTTTGTTTTGCTACTTAAACTCTAGTAGCTCAATTGAAGATGCCGATGTCCTTTGTTTACATTTCACGTCTCGGAATAAACCATAAAATAGTAGGCCGTGTGCTTTGTTTTACCTATAACAAACATGCCGAAAAGCCAAAACAGACACAATAGACAGAAGGTCATAAATCTTTAAAAACACAAAACAGCTTTTTATTGGGCTTGATGGGGATGGTTTTATGAGTGATTCTTGCAAAACTAAACTTTAAGTACAATGCATTTAGATCTAAAATGTAAAACAAGTATCGGCTGGCAATGCGTTGTGGCATTTCTAATCATAACATTATTAGTGCATTCCTAACTATGTCAGGGTCAAGTACATCGTGTACTACCTCGGGTGAAGTGTCATTAATTTATATTAAAAGAAAACATGGTGTTGTTTTGCTTCACGGTGGCCACCAATATTATGTGAAAAAAAAATACCCAAGTGGACTAAGTGTGTGGGAATGCAGCCAGCGAAAAAAGAAATGCAAAGGAGTTATAAAGATTCGTGTAAGTTTGTCTACTTGTATGCCTATTAATCGTAAGCAATATCTTTTGCTTTGTATTATAAAGAGATTTTTTGTAACGAATAGGATCCGAAACTACTGGATCGATTATAATTTCGTACCCTGATTCCTATACTCTTATTTAATAATCAAATTAAATGTTTAATAAAATCTTTTTTTCTTCGCAGAATAATAATATCGTAAATGAAACGCCGCATTTATGTACTCCAGATTTCCTAAAAAATGAAATTGATGAGCGGCTTTATTCCTGCAAACAAGAAATTATCAAAGGGAATTACCCGGCAGTTCCTCAGTCTTATAATAATATGATTGCAACATTAGAAAACAGCGGATTAGATTTGGTGTGCAAGATACCAACATTCAATAGCGTGAAATCATCCTTGTACAGATTTAGGAATGTACAAGCTGGAGTACAGTGTCTACAGCCGCAGCTAGTAAGAAACGTTGAAGTCCCGAACCAATTCACAAATTTTTTACTAGCTGATTATGCTGATGGTGACAGCCGAATTCTAATTTTCTGCACAGAAAAAGCTAAACTTTCAATTTGCAAAGCGACTGATTTTTACAGTGACGGAACTTTTAAAAGTTGTCCGAAACCTTTTTCGCAGCTATATGTTATACATGCAGATATGGGAAGTACATCAAATAGTACGAATTTAATGCCTATTGTTTACGCTCTTATGAGTGAAAGAAACGTGAAATCGTACTTCATTCTGTTTTCCATGATAAAAGCTCAAATCCCCGGCTGGAATCCGGTTAAATACAAAACTGACTTCGAAAAAGCGGCAATGACTGCTATAAAGAATTTATTTCCGCAAGTTAACACAAAAGGATGCTATTATCATTATAATAAAGCGGTTTGGGAGAAGGCCCGTAAACTTCAAATTACAAAATCAAAAGATGTGAAGAAAATAAGAGAGGTTGCACTAAGTGCAGTTCTACCGTTATTGCCTGCACACGAAATTTCAAACGGCTGGAAGTATATTACTCGCTACAGTACACAAGAGGAGGATTTAAAAAAATTCAGAAAATACTTTGAAGAACAATGGCTGAAGGAAGAATTTATTCCAATTTGGTGTGCTTACGGAGAGCAGCATAGGACCACTAACTTCTTGGAAGCTTGGAATCACAAATTAAACCAAGAAATTGGAAAAAAGAACCCTAATATTATTCATTTATTAAATGTATTGGTTAAAGATTCTGCATATTTCAGTGTTTGTGATAACATTAATAAAACCAAAATGACACCTTTTAAAAAAAGAAAGAAAAATTATGTCCTTACTGATCAATTTATTTTGGAAATTCAGTTAGAGCTGTTACATGGCAATATATCAGTAGGTCATTTTTTAGAAACTGTAAGGCATTAAGGCTTCTTGGCAATGAAAATAAATAAAAAAAGGTAAAAAAAAGCATAAGAGGTATGGTAAATTAAACAAATTATTCATTACTTGATGACGATCAATGAATAACGTAGTCAATTATGGGTACCTAAATAATGATGTTGATTTGTGCCAGTCATAACAAATTACCTAAGTATTTTTTTTTAAAGTAGCAAAATATCTAGTTCTAAGTTTTTTTTTTTTACATATAAAACCCAATTACTGTAAATACTCTGTGATACGAGTACATTAATGACGAATTTAATTGAGAGGACGCATCTGTGATTTTTTCTAATACTGATTAGGGTAGGGTAGAGTCTCGTTATGTCTGTGATTATTTGAAAATACTCATTATGCTTAGTGCATACTTTTAATTTTGTTAAAAATATTTTTTTATTAGGGCAGAGTAATACTTTATTTGTTTTGTATATTTTCTAATAATATTTTTTTTTCCTATAGAAATGATTGTTGACTTGTTGATGTGATTGTTTAGAATTTGTATAAAACTTGTTGATTTTGGAAATGAAAATGTAGATTTAAGAAGGCGGAGAATTGTTTTTTCAAGTATATTTTAAGAAATATTTTATATTCTATTGAAAGTACCTAATTGTCTGTGATTTTGGATTTGTGTTTAAAATAGTTGATTTTGAAAATAAAAATAGTAAAAAATAATGTTTGTTTAATTTTCTACCAATTTATAAATATTGTAACTCTCTCGTTTGATTAACCCTACGTACTTCTATTTTTTAATCAGAAATTTAATAAAATTAACATTCTTTGTCATTCCAAAAAAAAAAAATTAAGATAATAGGTAGCATACCTAGTTTTTATGTTAACTATATTTAGGGGTGGCCACTGGGATTTTTACTACCAACAATCCCGCTTGCCCCCGGAGGTGGCGACTGGGATATTTTTTTAGAATAATTCCCAGTCGCCACCGGAGGGGGCAATACTGGCGGTGGCGAACGGGAATAACCGTTTTATTTTTAATCTGTCACTTTTTTATGCGTGGTAGTTATGTAATTGTAGTGACTGTTAATTGTACCGTTATGACTACTACGTTATACTTAAACTGGTAAGTTTAGTATAGGCATAGTACGGCAATGGAAAAATGCCAATTTTATTTGGAACATTCTACATTAGAGACTTTTTAAGTACCTATTTCTTTTTATATTCACGGATCAACTTCCGTGCGGAAGATGTCCGGTCCTTTGGAAGACATACGGGGGACACAGGAACAACGCGCAGAGGCCCGTTTCTAAAATGGGATGGAGCACCAACCGGGGACTATCCACAGTTGCACTGTTGGAGATGTTGTACCTATTATTATTATGATTGTCACACATATGCATCAAATAGGGCCTCAGCGAGTTGTCAAAGGGGAAATGTTCCTTAGGCCACTCCCGACTATGTCAGCCGCATTGCTCTAAGCCTATACCCACACTTTTCCGGTAGGTAATTAAAATGATATTTTAGTTTAATTGGGCCTTAGCTGAGCCGGACTCTAGCTGCAATAAATTTCTCAATAACACAATAAAGGAATTCGAACCCTGAGCCTTACGCTCGGTAGCTGCTGCACTAAAGACTACAACACCAATGAGATATTGTACACGAATCAGGCAACCAATATAAGTTTTAGCCTCTAAACTACCTTATTTAAAGGTTTTTTTTAAATTATATAATTAAAATGACCGTTAAATTTACCGTTACTAACGTGTTACATTGTTATTTTTTAAGTTGGTAATCGTGCAATTCTAACTACAGTAGTAATTTACAGTTTGAATTTTGTTTTCATAATAATTTGTAATGAAATGAAACGAATTGAAAATTATAAACATTACCTAAGTTGATAAACTGGTTACAATTAACCCAAAAATACGTACTTATTACAAGAATAGCTACCGTAAATAATAAAATAAAAAATTAAATTAAATGAATACAATATAGAAACAAAAGATGGGTCATTGATTTCCGAAGCCAACAGCAAATAGTTTGGCCATATTAGTTTTATTCTTCGTCAATAGATGGCGTTATTTTATAAAGCTGAATTACGTTTCCATTTCATGTGAATATCTCAACTAATTTGTTAACTAAAATGAAATATTTTTATTTTTTCAGTATCTTTTATATAAAATCTCTAATAAAAAGTAAATTTTGTATTTACAAATATCTTGTAATAAGAAATATAAACAAAAATTCTACATCTCGCAAGCAAAGTTTACAAGCGAGTTAGTATATAACCTAAAGTTTGAAAATATTATTCGTGTCTATTGAAAGGAGAGACGGTTAGCACTCCCCTTGACAAGGATGGATCACACAAAATGGTTAAGGCACAACTTGACCACATTTTTTTAAGAACCTATTTCTATTCAGCGAATACAGGCAGTTTTTTCACCCTTATGACACCCGGGAAAGACGGTGTAACGCACCTCCAAGGCACGGAGGCACAGAATAAATACTACAAGTAGGGCTCTCGATGCCGATGTGTAACGATCACCCATCCACGGATTGCCCGTGGCAAGCGTTGATTAACCTCGTAAATTGTATTGATTAAATTGATTCGCGCGGTTGATTTAGCTTTCAAAATTACAAAATTATATAATAAAAATATAACCGCTCCTGACAAAGTACCAGGAAAACATAAACCGCAAGGGAAAACACAATGACATAATTAATATTAATCTCCAGTAGTCGGGCCATCCATAACATATTCCGAGCATGCTGCTAAATGCTTTGAGCATGACAATAATTAGCAGCACCTGTTCTTACACTGCATACTGCATATCGTGCAGGTAGCACCGAGGACGCACGAACATGACTTCATTAAGTTCAATTTAAACATATGCTGCATGCCTGCATACGTGCTTGTAGATGACTATTGTTGTTCTTATCGTATGTGAATAAAGGGATACGACGATTTGACAACTATATTGGCGGTGATGAGAATTTAGCTTTGTCTACAGATATTGAGTTAACACAGAATTCCTTAAAACCACATTCATGATCTATTTCTGGTATATAAGAGCCTCGATCTACATCTGATGCTGATGAGGCTCTCGTTTGGTGGTTGGATCAAGGGATACAGAAAGTAGTACTTCTGGACACGGCGTGCATTGTTAGGAAGCTCCGCTATGAAGCCCTGACCACCGGTAGCTTGGACCCTGCTTCCGATACCCGAGGGCTACTACTTGTAACATTTTATTAATGTATATTGTTTTACAAGTCAACGTAATGTTTTTCTTTAATACTAGATGGCACCGGCCGGCATTTCCTGTCTGACTATCTTTGAGAAGAAAATCCGAAACAAACTCAGAGGTCAAGATCTCTTTGATACAATGAATAAACGGAATTAAAATAAGTACCTACTAGTTTATTGTTAAAACAAACAATACATAATTTAACATAACATAGTGTAAACAGAAAAACATGAAACTAACCATTGGAGTTTAATCATAACTAAAATTCTGGTGAACAATACAGACTTGGTTCAGATGCATGACATTCCTCCTTTAATATGAATAATACTATGAACACTTAAGGTTCCTAAGAAATACTTCCCTCGAACCTATAACAATGAAAAACTTCATCAGAAAGGTGTCAAATCGGGTTCATAACCTCACATTTGGTTAATCATATAGCGCAGATCAAACTACGCTATAATATATAGCTTATAGCAAATATTGTGTAGCACAACGATATGGCTCAGCATACATTTTATATGGACACATTCACACAACGCTATGTCATTTATCTCTGTAAAAATGGAACATATGCATTTTAACTTAACTGTACAGGCAACATTGACAGTTTTCCTATTTTACCATACGGTACAGAGGTGTCTACGAAGTTAGATGGCGAAGATAAAAAATACTAAATCACACCTCTGATTATGTACAAAATTCGAGTCCTAATTTTGGGGCTACTTTGACACTGAATAATAAAACAGGGATTATCAAAGTAAAAGCCTACGGTCCGACTTTGATAGGGAACATTTCTTCATTTTTTTTATCGAAAACTATTGTCTGTAGTTTATCTAGTCTACGTGATTTTATAATTATCTCAGTTAATTCAGTCTTGAAATATTTTTGATGTAGCAGCTAAAAGCGAAAATAGATAAGATGCAAACACATGAAGCTCAAAAAATTTATCAAAGTAACCCCGTTCTACGGTAGCTGATACAATAATTATATTACCAACAAGCTAAGCCCCCTTCACAAATTATATTATCTGAAAGCGATGGATATACGAACTTCCTTCTGTAGGCAGGACTCGTCGCCTTCCCATCTCCAACGTGCAGATAATTCCATTTAAGACCATACATGGACACATCCTTGCTTAACCTCTTCGGTTTCATGGTACCCGCCGAATTAGAGAGCCACGTCATCAATGCATTCTTGCCATACTCGTGGAGATCTAGAATTCCATGTGTGGAGACCACAGTTCCGTCAGTTTTTGTTACTACGAGATGTGGTACGGCGCTAATTTCATATCTGTATAGCAGAGTGACGATTGTGGGATCGTCAAACATGAAAGTGAACCAATTAGCCTGTTCATCGTAGCTGGTGCACATGTCATCTTTAGTCTCATCCATAGGTACATTGATGACTTCTATAGGTAAGTTAATGTACTTAGCGTTTTCGTAAATTTCGTAGAATTGGTGCATTATGTCGTCCTTATCTATCCCTCGGAGAGAGAAGTAGAGGACGACAATGTCGCCGCCTTCCATCATCCTGTCAGTTGGTACTTTTTTGTAGTCATGGTTGTATATTTTGGCATCGTCAAGCCAGCAGTAAGGCGGTAAGTTTCGTGGATCATCTTTGCTATCCATGATTTATTTTTTATATTTTTCGCGGGGAAAATATCAGCAAATGTTTTTTTTTTATAATTCTGATGACAGATTGATGATTTCTGACAGTTATGCTCAAATGACGTTTTGATTTTTTTCTTTTAAAATTTTAATGACTGTTTCAAGATTCAACATCACTAAACTTCATAGTACAAACAACTCTTCCTCCAAGCCTTTTCCCTGTGTTGGGGTCAATTTACAGTCTAATCAGGGGGTCTACGCCCTAAGCACGAAGTGCGTGGTTTCGGCCTTAGTTACGAGCGTTCCCTACTCCATAACACCTACGGACATACGATTATTTCGGGGCCCGAACTAAAAATTAATGACAACACGATTTGACAGTTGTCCCTGCTACCGATGTGTTTTTGCCCGTCCGAAAAGTTGAACTTGATACTTGTTTGTTCACTCCTACGTTTCGGGCTACTTTCGGACGGGCGACTAACTTCGTTGACGGACTTAGGGAATAGGCCCCCTGATGCGGCTGAATACCAGTATTTTACACGGAACAACTGTCATCAGACCTCCGCAACCCAGTTACTGGCAATACCTATATCCTAAGGTTAGACCGGTTGTCAGACTTTCGGGTTTCTGATTTCGACTGTCGTATGTAGGTATTCGTATTACACCCGGGACCGACGGTTTAACGTGCTCTCCAAGACAATTCCCGACATTGCATTCAAAATCAGTCTTCAAAGCATCTGATAACAATAATATTCAGTTTATTTCCCACATCATACGGAAATGAATTACTTAATCAAATCCTTAAAAGATCAGACTAGGTTAATAGTTCAAACATTAGAAAGATACCTAAAATAAACCTAACTACACAGGAAATAGGGCTTACTATTGTATATTACAGTAATGAGCAAATTTTAGTTTCATAACGGGCGAAGTGACACAGGTCTAATGTATGTCTCTGCCTTCCTTTTACGGTTCAAAGTTGAGCGACACAATAGCATTGACTAGAAAACACAATAAATTATGCATCAGAGAAATTTTAAACAACCAGTATTCCCTTGACATTAAAGTTCTAATTCATTCGAAAATAATTTTGCAAAACGCAATGTTAATTTTGTCGAACAGGATTCAAATTTGCACGTTCGTTTTTCGCAGGCCGAAATTTTTAATAGATCTTATTGCTGGGTGTCAAAATTCAAATTTGAATGTATATTAGTTCAAGGGTGGATGGTTAAAATTTGTACAGTTGGTTCGTTCGATGCATAGGGAATTCAAAATAGTTTCTAGTCCGAGTCGTCGCGCTGTAATCAAAACGCAGCTATAAAAACTGTGATGGAATACAAATGATTTAAGAAAAGTCTTCACTGTAAAATGAACTCTATGCCACATTGTTAAGGATTACAATTCTTTAGTTAAATATAATAGACTAGTGACGATGTTGCTCCCAAACATCTTGTTTTACGGTTCGAATTTCGAACACTATATCCCTTAATTTGGTCTCGTTGAGTATACTCAACGTTACAAATAAAAAAATCTAGACGTCAAATTTTAATCTGCAGTTTGAATTTTGTAGGCTAAGAACACTTCAATATTAGTTTAATTTGATAGGAAAAAGTATTTTGCCCGCCTCGCAACATTTTACTTGACATTAGCTAGCAAAAATGGCAACGAGACAACACGCTCTGCGAGCTTTACAGGTAACTATTTATTTTTGTTGGTTTTCGGGTGAATTTGGATACATACGTTACTTATTTCTATTTATATAATGTGTAATCAATACGAAAAAAATATTTGCAATCCGTTTCTCACCCGGATAAGAACACGACAAGGCAGTAACCATGATTGTTAAGTATACTCAACAAAATCCGGTGGTGAGTAATCTTGTGTGAATACAGTATGTTGAGTATACTCAACAAATCTACATGGTGAGATTTATTGAAACAATGGTTTCAACGGCTTCATATCGGCTTGATCAGCTTTTTTGTGGGAATAGTTTTTCGGAATGAAAATCAAGTTTCGGTTTAGCTTAAAGGCATGACATATATCATATTTTGAAATCAAATTATGTCATGTCGATTTTTTACATGGTTTTGAAAAATCGACTTTATCACCTTACGATTAAGTTCAGTTTCCATTAATATGTAAATATTTTTATGACCTTTCCAATAGGTTTTTTTCATTTCGAACTGAACTTAGCTGTTTTTTTTTGTTTGGTATCAATACAAAAATATATCAAATGCATAATTTTCACACCTTTCACGCATTAGCGTATTAATCTAACCTTTTTTTTTTGCACGTCATTTATTCGTATGCGTCGTGTTATTTTTGTTTGTTCCGTGCTTGGGTGCCTGCAAATATCTATATTATTTTCAGAATTCAAGATCAAGGGATATCAGGAAATTTATAGAGCATTGCATTCACGAAGGAAAAATGTAGATAAAACTAGAACTACAATCCAAGGTTTGAACCCTGAAAAAATCCTAAACGTCCCAGGCCTGTAGATGACATAAAATGTGTTATCGTTAGCGGGTAGTAGCATTGGGCAATGTTGACAAAGGAAGGTAGTCGTCGATATGGATCAACCTACCCGATGTTATAAAGGCGGTGGTCATTCGACGAAGCGGAGCATTCTGTGTTGATCAGCTGAAGCAGTCTGACCTTTTATATCTGACTAGCTTGCCCTTATTTTCTGATCTTGTATAATTGTGTAAATTATTATATTGTGATCTAGTTCTTGTTACTAATACTAACCCCAATACAAGTGCTCAAAGTGGTGGAGAGTCTATGTTGGTTTTATTTACTACATTTACCTTGCTCGCAATCCTGACATACCGATATTAGCTATAACTGTAGTGATAGAATCACTCCTAAACGATTATGTTGTTGTGTCGTTTTACAAATATGACAATATCGACCATTTCCCTGGTCATGGTAAGGAATATGGTCGATGTGCCTACTGTAAAAGAGGGTTTACCACATTTTTTTGTCTAAAATGTAACGTTAGGCTATGTTTTGTTAAAGAAAGAAATTGTCGCTTCAATTATCATCATAATTAACCACACTTACTGCATGTAAACGTGTTTTTCAATAATTATTTCTAGTGTTAAAAGCTGTAAAATAAGTGTTAGTAAGCTGGATTTGTTAAGTATACACAACAGTTATATTATACCTTAATTCTTTAATCATCGCATTTTGTTGAGTATGATTAACGTTGTGTTTTCAGGAAATCCTTCAGGCATGATTTTTTATTTTATTTTTCCCGTGTGTTTTGAATTCATATGAACACAATATACTAACGGCATCTTCCTACTACAACTTTTTTAGTCTTGCCAAATTAAGGGTTAATAATGTTGAAACTCTTTGAGGGATAATAGATGAGATTTTTTTTGTAATTTCCTTTTATGCCTCTCCAGATTAGTTTTGCGACGTCATCAATATAAAATCCGCCGGTAAAAAAATTAAATCGAAACAAATCATAGCATTATGGCGCAATTATCACTTGTTCGTTTGCTTCAATTCGGGTATCCAAATTACTTTGACTTTACCTGAACTCGGATAAACGACCAAGTGTAATTGTGGTGCGTTGTGCCTAAAAGCAATAATGTATGACAATTTTTTTTTCAGCCGTGATCGTCTCTCTGCATGGCAAAGTCATTTCTTCCACTCCTCTCGGTTTAATGATTTCTGCGGCCAATTCCTCCAATATTAATCGTCAGTGAAATTCTAACAGTGCGTAAGTAATTTTCTGACAAAAACAGACAACACTCCGAAAGTCACAATATTACTTGAAATAAAAACATTATTAGGATTTCCAAAGGTTTAAATCATCAAAGAGCTCATTCGTAATGATAATTAAAAACAATATTGTGTTCACTGTAGGTTATGCTCGTTTTAAATAGTTTTTTCACTCTCTTGTAAAGTAGCCATTTTTGACTTCCGCACTGTTAGAACTTCAGTGACAAATTTTTTTTTAGACATTATCCACTCTTTCAAAATTATGTACCGTGCCGTACGGGCCCAAAATTGATGAGACTAGTACAAAGGAATTTGTAGCAATATCTTGAAATCAAAATGGTTTCCGTGCTCAATCTCTAAGCCAGGTTGAAATATTCTTTCTCTTAATCGGAAACTGGTGAAACCCCGAGCAAAAGGCAAGATGTTATAAAATTTCGAAACAATCACAGTAAACACATTATTTTGTGAGAAAAATCGTGATTTCAAACGAAAGTTAGTTTGATTGTGTGTCAAAAGTATGGGAAAGCCGTAAATTATGGTAGTTTGCAGTTTGTTAGGTAATTTACACTGCGGTTATGAGGTCAGCTGGGATGTTCTATGAAAACAACTCATTTGGGATTTGTGCCACAGAATAATAGGTAAATCATCGCCTTAGAGTGAAAATCTCGGGAATGCATTTGGTCATTGCATGTTTCCTGCGGACTTTCACACGGACGAAGTCGCGGGCAAAAGCTAGTCAATTATTCATCATCCTCCGCTAACTGTCGTAACAGCAATTGATATTTTTTCAGAGAAATTCTCACAGAGTGACGTATCTGCTTCAAATGAATAGAAATAAATAAATAGATACCATAGGGCTTTAGGGCAACTACTAATCAAGCCAAGAGTAAGCCAAGAGCAATATAAAAAGTTATTAATTCATTAATAAAGCCACAGCTAACGCAACTACTGAAAGTTATTAATAGCTAAATACGACAGTTAGCGCGGGGGGGGGGGGACGAATATTTATTACGAATGTTATGTACACAAAGAAGGCCTACAAATTTCAGTGCCTACAGAATAATTTCGCATAGAGCTCTGTTATATTTATTTCTTTTTTTTTCAATTTTGCCAAAATCTAGGTTATGGTAGATAGAAGATCTTGTCTAAAAATCGATTGCGCTTAATTATTGATTTTACCACTTATATTTAGTAAAGGCGTCAGGGTTCGTTTTGCCACACACACAAAGTTATAAAATAAAAATAATAAAAAACATTTGATAGATAAGATTGGCTCAGCATCCGCGGTGCGTACAGCACTGATTTTCATAGTGTAGGTAGGTATCTACCAAGGTACCAACACCCTAAATTATACGCACGCTTTTCGAAATTCAGTCCTTCGATAAAATTCTTCCTTGAAAATCTATTACCTACGTAAAGTGTATGCGAGATTGTGTTCAGGATCGATTACAATAACCATGAAATTTACGTAAACGTTAACTCCCTTAAAGTTCCGCTAGTAATTTCACGAAGGCGTGAACCCTGCATCTTTTGTTTAAAACAAAACTTTACAACCGAAAAACTTTAGCATAAAGCGCATTTACCTAAGAAAATGTCAAAATTATTACAAGAAATTCTCGTTAAACTGTACAAACTTGACGCATTGTATGAAACACGGACAAAAACATCGTGTAAATGTCTGTATAATAGTTGAGAAGCAGCCATTTGTTCCTACGCATATATTTTGCATGCGCGAGGCACAAATGTTAATTCGTTGCTAACGTTCTTGGTAACTTATTACAGTGTCGTTCTCATGGGAATAACTATCAATTTTCATGGTAATTGGCAGTTTAATGGAAAATCTTGGCAGTTTGTGTTAATTCTGGAGTTTATGTAAACTTTGTACAGAGACATCTGTTGGTGGATTTGAGGAAGTGTTTAACGCCATCTTGTGGTGAGTGGAAAAAATAATTTAATTTAGTGCTGTTTTACCCAACAAAATAAATTATAAATTATTGTTACTTTTTTTTTTCTTTTTTGTTACCAATTTTTTATCTCTTCAGCTTCGTATTTCCTTGGTTGGGGGGCTACGTATTAATTTTATAACATATTTCGTTCACTGACACCGCATCACTGCAAATGGACTGCACATCCAGACCAGTCGGTAGTTGTCATGCAATTTCATTGTCTACTATATCTGCCTTCAAACTGCATTTAGCAGTTGCAGTTGCGATCGGCATGCCTTCCGTCTTTCTGGGCTATGACAAATCCATTTTTAATAAGAACGAAATATGATTCACCAAACATGACGTTATTAAAAGCTCCCCAGAATTTCGTACACAGTTATGTAACATTTTTGAAGTTATAATCCTTTTAGCGCGTTTGTTTAGAGTAAAATTTGGAGCTACGCGCGCACAACGTCACAAAAACACGGCCACGACACGAATTTCCAGGGTCACGAAAAAGTTAGTCGTTGACTTAAACCTCTTTTCTACGCATTTTTTTTTCATTTGTCTATTTTTGCATCTCATGCGATATTAAATACCTACTTACATAAGAGGGACTTCTCAAATTCGAGCTTTTTATAAAGGTGAACGCGCACTTATCCGAGCCGAACGCATCGAACGAAACGAATTTTAGAATTCTGTGTATGAAATCTTATGGAACCTCGCACACTCGCCCGCGTCGAATAGTCCGAATCTGGAAGAACCCCAGAAATCCTAGACGAATTCGAATGACGTCATCAGATTCGGCGCGGCTTATACGGTCGACTCGATTGATGCGCTCGCTCATTCATCTTCCATTAATAAAGCACTGACAATAAATAATAACAGTGCGACAGGCGTAAAGGAAATAGGAACGATTTCTTCGGCACCGTCGATTCTTTCGGTGCGGATATGTGTGCGAGGCCTCCTTGACTTCGATTCGTTCGACGCGTTCGGCTCGAATAAGTGTGCGTTCACCTTTAATAAGAAATAAAAAAAAACAGCCATGGACACAATGATAGCATAAACAATAAAAACATAAAAAGAATTAAATATACACATTTATGCCATCGAACATACCCATGCCGAAAGGGTCATCAACTCAGCACATGCTGGGCGTCAAACACTCAGCGTTGATTTTCAAATAACACTCTCCAATCTACTGTCACGATGTCGTGACAATTTCGATATCTTCGTATGAATTGCTATAAAACATGCATGGCACATCGGAAATAATATCTCAGGCTTTGTACCTCATCTGTATGCAAGTGACCGTTAGATTTTTCTTACTAATCGATTAGATTAAAATACATATTTCTATTAACTGCTGCCCGCGGCTTCTATAAAACTTCTTCATGTACCCGGGTAAAAAGTATCAAATGTGTTAATTCAGGATAATTGGTCTATCTGTGTGCGAGAGTGGGAAACAAATGTATGGGGTGTGGGCCCACCCTTCAATAGTAACATTTGACGTACCGTTGGATAGGGCTTTTTAAGGGGAACATTAGTTACTAACAAAACTATGGTCAAATGTTAATACTTTCCGAGATACGAAGTCTTAAAGTCGTCTCAGTGTAACATATTCTTTAAGGATATTTAAAGATAGAATAGTAATAATTAAACTGTGGTAATAATCAGTGATCGGAAAAAGGTGAGCTAATTTACCTAAACTTCAAAGAACAGAGACAAAAACTGGAGACATCCTTACGACAATCTGTAAACTAAACTGGGACATCACTACAGTACATTTAATATTAATGCTATTAGTACAGAAAACAATTAAATTCTTTTCCTATTTTTGTTTCCCAAAATTGTCACAAAACCAGATAACACGTTTTTCATTGTTTTTAACAAAGAGATTGTTTATTGTTTTCAAAAAAGGAGATTGTCTTTTATTTTTTGAAAACAAATGAAATACAATCTCCGAGAAAATTCTCCCGAAAAAAAATGTTGTCGTAAGGAAGTCTCCATTTTTGTCTCTATTCTTTGAAATTTAGGTAAATTAGCTTACCCTTTTCCGATCACTGGTAATAATTAGCGTTGAAAATTGCGAAAGATACATTTTGTTTCTTTCGAAACTTTGTATGTTTCCCAATCTTTCCTGTATAATACATGTAATTTTCGAAAAAAACAAATTTCTCGTTCGTCTGAAAAATACAATCATACACGTATAATACTTGTTTTATACTGCGTATTTTTCATATTTAACAATCAAGGGGAAAAAATCTTGTTTATTAATATTAATTGAACAGTAATGTAGGTACACGAAATGTTGTTGTGTTTATGTTATGCTTTGCTCGCTCACTCTAGCCTAACTAACACTTATCTAGTCCTTCGAACCTAACCTATTCGTGTCGGGGTGCCCCAAAAAACCGAGCACGCTTCACTCGCTCTTGAAATCAGTTTATCTCTGTTTTATTTTTCATCGATTCGTTAATTCTACGGTATAATGTTAATTTGTATACATTTCCTAGTCCCATTTAGGAATTGCATTCAATGCCAAGGAAATATATACATTTCCTAGAAAATTAATGTACCTATGTATCAAAGAACATTTGACAAATTATTTTACACATTTCAAAAAATGCGAAAAATACACCGTAAAATACATGTAAAAAACTTAAACGTGCGAAAGATTCAACCGAAGATCCGCAAGGAAAGTTTCTGTATTTTATTGAAAAATACAGGGGCGTTTGAAAGATATATGTATTTTACATGTCATTTTCAACGCTAGTAATAATACATGTATTTCACTTTAAAACAAAAAAAGATTTCATATTCGTCCTGGACATCAATTACATAATTTAAAAAACCCATTTACCAGCCAGACGCCAGCACATCAAGCTACCCGAAACTATACAATTTTCCCAATCAACCTTGAACCTAATGCTTTTGCGATAAAGATGAAAATTCATTAAAGAAAGACGGATTATAGTAGCTTTATGTTCTGGCGTTTGTACCGTAACTCACTTTAATTATAGGTTAAAAGACGAACATAGAACTTCATGAAAGCCTATTGTATGTACTTATCACATGTACCAGCAATTTTCTTTACGTCACCGATGCGTCTGCGCAAAACCGTCGTGGTGATTTCAAAAACAGAACATAATAAAACACTCTCCAAGTTAATTTATTTTCCGCAAATAATAATTAAAACTGTCCCATTAACTGCGCGGACGCATCATCAATCTAGCGCCGTAAGGGGTCTCTCAGTTAGCGTTCATCAGTATCTCATAGAGGATAGGACTATTTTTCAAATGTGTCTTAACGTTTAGACTGCTACCGTTATCTTAGATGTTATTTTCGTAACACCTAACGTGTTAGTAATGTAACATAGTGGGGGAAAAGCTAGGTGAAAAAGGGTTAAATACGAGGGTGCGTAAAAATCAGATATCCATACTATTATTATAAATGCGAAAGTAACTAACTGCCTGTCTGTCTGTTACGCTTTCACGCCTAAACCGCTGAAGCGATTTTAATGAAACTCGGTACAAAGATAGTCTGGAACCTGCAAAAGGACATTTCCTACTACTGCTACTTTTATCCCGAAAAATACGGAATACACGATAAACGACATCCACGCGGGCGAAGCCGCGGGCTATCTGTAGTAATAAATATCTGGTATACAGAGTGTATGATGAATTCTTATAATTTCTGCAAGCACAGATTGACCAAACACTGGTTTTATAATATTCAGCAAAAAATAATAATAAAAAAAACCTGGTTTTCTGTTTCTGTCATTTTAGCGTCCCGAGTGAACTGACTGCATGGCGCTAGTCGTGTCCGTCAGCTGTATCGCCGTGCTTTCATTAATTAATGTATAGCATCGAAATATTCTATAACATTTATTTTCTTCTTTTTTTATTGAAACCATAATAGGTGGTTTAGATACGATCAATTATTGATATTATTCTATTAATACCTACGCAAAGCTGTAAAATGTGAGGATCATACAGCATATTGTGTTACATTTTCATTCTTAATATTTGACTGCCTATTGTCTATCGGTATGAGTCTGTCATGCTCACTGAAATGTCCTGCTGGTGGTGGCGTTATGCATCGGGTCGTTGAGTTCCCTGCAACATGGTTGAGGTGAGCGACGCCGATGCATGCGTCATGCTCGTGAACGGGTGCTGTCTGTTGGGACTGGTCAGCTCTTAACTGCTATGGCAATCGTTTCTCACAATGAAAATTGTAAAACCATTTATTTTTCTAAAAGAGTGTCCATGGAGTTTCTTGCCGGCTCTTCCCCAAAGGACCTTCTACTTGGAATCGAGCAACTAGTGTTGACTTTTAGAAAGCACCAGTCATCTGGTCTACTTGAAATCTATATGAATAAAAAGAACAGTCCTGACTGACTGATTGATTGACTGAGTCATCAACGCCCAGCCCAAACCCTTGCCCAAGACCTAAAAGCTGAAATTTTGCACAGAGGTTTACTTTATAATGTAGACAAGGAATAAGGAAGGATTTTTCGAAAGTTAACCCCTAAGGGAGTTAAATAGGGGATGAAAGTTTGTATGGAAAATCGTCACTTAACGGGTTAAAAATTTCACGCAAGTGAAGCTGCGGGCAAAAGCTAGTAAAAAAAAATTGACTTTGACTTTGATCACTTGACCATACATACAAGAAAAAAGTGTAAGTTTTTGTTTTACAGTCTGTATTAATCCCATGCTTGTTTATTCTATACCTGTAGGTAATAGATCATGTAGTTATAAGTAATACCACGAATTCGTTTACACCCTGTATATCTGATATCGAATATTTGAACACCATATATTCAGCGTTAAAGTGATTCACCTATCATACACAACTGTTATGCCTCTCCCAGACAAAACAGATACCTACAGTATAATTTACGTAACCCATTGCATACGGTCTGAAGATCTAGAGGACCCCGTTATTTGCCGATCAGTATCGCAGTGAGAAACTTCAATGTTCATATATTTAAGTGCTTCAAGTATTAGGTATTAAATAAGCATCTATTGCAGAGATCTGAAAATTGAATCTTAATCACTGTAAATTAGATGGGATGGAAGAAAAAATTGAATAACATTTAATTTTTATCTAAAACATGAAGATAGGATCATAATTTAACTGTTAAAGTTCTACTGCTAAATATGACCTAATTTACAATATACATCGTGGGCCCGAGGTGCGCGAAAGATTTGAACCACGCCTTTCTGATGGTATTAAGAGTCAAATGTTATATCAACGAAAGTCCAAAACAGTCATTTTTTAAAATTTATTATTTTGTTTTTTGTTTTTCGGTAGGTGCTTCATAAATCAATTAACTTTAGTACTTCCTTATAAACAATACCTTAGGTTGAACTGGCAACATTTATAAATTATCGTGTGAGTGGATAAGAAACTTTTAACTTCACAACCCTCCGCGACAAATAAGACATACTTCGAGAGAGGTATGGTATGACAAAAGTCGCAACTGACTTGTTACCTTTAGATAAGTCGTCGGTCTAGTGGTAGATCTTTTTCGATTTGTGAATTTCCTTAAATAATGAATATTTCGAAAATTAAGCTTTATTCAACAAACTATATCCTAGTTTTTTTTCTCCAATTAGGCATCGGAATCGAACGTTAAAATCTTTCGGGCACCTCTGGACCACGGTGTATCCATACATAACATCATCACGCCTGTATTCCCCGAAGGGTTGAACAGAAGTGTATAATACACCCTCATTTCGTCGTTACTTTTAAGTGCCATGAAATAGGGGGCAAGCCTATTGCCATCAACTGGGCACAAATCCAGATTCCCCGCTCTGCTACTGAGAAATTCCACACGGAAACACTTTGTCCAACCTGGGGATTGAATCCAGGATCTCAGGCTCAGCAATCGCGCTTGCGACCACTAGACCACGAGGCAGTCACATCTATTAAATTTTTTATTTAATTTTTATCTAAAATATGGTGTGCATGAAAAGAGCCTCCACGAATGACGATTAAGTACGTTCGGCGCACCCTGGGCAGTCAGCCCCGCTACCAACCTTGCTGACTGGCTAATCTTTTCACCACAGCATTATTTTCGTATAACTCGTGCTGACACGAGAGAAGAACATCTAAAACATGAAGTCAGCTATTCCTTATATTTAGACGAGATATGCGAACATAAATGTAGGAAACAACAGATTTTTTTCGCGATTTCAGTTTTGGTCTCATAGTAAAATTTGTTCATAATGATGAGAACAATGATCCCTTAAGAGATTGTTAGAGCCTATACACACCACGTCTTTTTAACGTGCCGTCGACGCGCGTTTCTGTCATACTTCATACTTAAAAAACGTCATTGTGATTTTTTATTTTACAGGAGAGCGCATAATTGTCAAATCGTTAGAGCCTTTGAAAACTATTTATGTTAGGTAAAACCCTTACAATAAGTACTAAAGCATAGAAGCCGTCTCGGTACTTGAAAAACGTACAGGGGCATCTGTCAAATATGGGCAATTTCGAGATTTTGAGCCCATTCTAACGCTACCAAATTAAATAGCCCGCTACTAGTACCGCCTGTCAAACGACAACGACATTTTAAATTTTGTCGTATAATACTTGTGACAGTGGCGCGGTGATTTGAAAAAATATTTTAGTCTAGAATTTATATTTAATTAATTGTGTTTTGTGTAAGTGCATATTGTTCATATAAATAAGAGTGTGCGCTATGTCCTGAATAGTAAAAAAATGTAAATCTCGCAAGGGACGTACAAAAAATCAAAGTGAAAATATCGGCTTCCACAAGTACGTAGTATTTTTATGTTTATTCATAGATTTTCCTTTAAATATATTTCATTATACATTAAATAAGTAAAAGTAAGACATTACCTTTTAGAAGAAGTAAAATAAATAAGTATAAACTATCTAAATCTTATCTATTTATCAATATGAATATTCGCCAAAGAAATTATTAAAGGGGTGCGAAAATTTTATCGATAAATCTATCGACAACGTGATTTTTGTATAAGGTTTAATTAATTAGGTATTTATACTTTTTTTTTCATTTAGGTTTCCCTGTGACGAATATTTTCGAAATAAATTGATTGTCGTGGTAGCTCACGAAATTGGTTGGGTTCCAAGAAAGCACCACAGAATTTGCTCCAGCCATTTCACTTTATCTTCTTTTACTCGTTCTGGCAAATGGCGGAGACTGAAGGAGGACTCTATACCAACATTATACCTTCAATCTAAATTTTAAAGCCTAAGTTCTTATTGAATTGCATGTCTACAGGAAGTAAAAGAATTCGAGTCATTTCTTTAAAAAAAATTGGGACAGATTAACCCCGCACTGGATTTAGCTTGATTGAAAATAAAAAAATAAAAAATCTTTTTTTTCTTGCAACATTACGTTCGACATCTTCTTTCGGCCATTCATACAATAGACTATTTCAGATAATATTTCATTGTCTTGTTTATCTTTCAAATAAATGCTGTTAATACAGTCGTAATCTTCAAGCCTGATAGATGAAATAATTAGGAGAACAGTGAATCTAAACAAAATTAACGTATTAAATAAACGATGATTAACTTACTTCTCAATCAGTTTGCATTTGGTGCCACTAACTTTTACACCTCTATAACGTAATTATCTTTAAAATCATGTATTTTTAGGGATGCAGTTTTTTTATAGATAGAGTGATTCAAGAGGAAGGTTTTAAGCTATAAAACGTACACGTGCGAAGCCGGGGCGGGTCGCTAGTTATATATAAAACAATCATTATTTTGTTTAAAATTTCCAGCGCCTCGAAATTAACAACTTACCTGAGACCACGTGGCGCCGTTCTAGTGACAGAAAAAAACGTGCATGTCCAAGTACATTACAAGGAACACTCAATAATAATGTATTTAACTTTTGTGAAGCTTTTAGTAATTGCAAATTAAATAATAGACATTTATACATATACGATGACTTTATTTATTGAAAGCGATAATCACAGGACCAGTCGAAGTGACAATGCTCGGGAGAGGTCTATGTCCAGCAGTGAGCATCTTTCGGCTGAATAATGATGATATTATAACTTTACTTTTGTCATTATAACTTTCTAAGAAGTAAGTATTTAGATGTACTATGGCAATATACGACATGGCTGTTATTTGGATAACACAATGATAGTAACCTTCTTTCGGCCATACAATACTATTTCAGATATTTCGTAATATATACATTTATACTGTGACTCTATTTTATCGATAGCTATAGTCTGATAGTGTGAATACCCTCATCCCTAGTCTCCGTACAAAAGGTTACAAAATTATTTTTTACGGCCTGTCAAAAGTTTATCTTTCCCGCTCTGACAACAGCGAGTCCGCCATATGAGTAAACAGCATGGCTATATTTTGATTCGTTTATGCTAAGTAGCGCTCCTTCTATGCTTTAGTACTTATTCTAAGGTAAAACCATATGGTTAAAGTGACTTACTAGGTTTTAAAACAATTAGAGGCAGTGAAAGGCACTTTTTAAAAAAAAAATTATTAAGCGTTGGTCTCGCGTTTGACCACTATCTCGCCTGATGGTAAGCGATGATGTGGTCGACGGTGAAGCACGCTTGCCTAGAAGTAACCTATTCACTCTTGACTTACTAGGTATCGGTGCTTAAATATATCTGCTTATTATGTGAGTTTTCAACGCTGGGGCCTAATTCTCCTAAAATAAATCTTGATCTATCTTGATAACTCACAACCGAACCAAGGCCGAACCGTTCATTCAGACAGTTCTCAATTTCAAAAGCTGTCGAATTGTTTGACACAAAAAACAAAATCAATCAGTTTGAAAGTTTTCGAAAACAAAAACTGACTGACGGTTGTGGTTCGATTGCGTTTGGCAACAATTTATTTTAGGAGAATTGGGCCCCTGATATTTTTGTATTTGGTAGAGACTTTCTAGGTTAGCAAGATTAGGTATGCAATAAAACGACTTTTGTAGGCCCTTAGGGCCAATTTCACCGATCGTCTCCAAAACTCAGTTCAGTAAAACTGCGTTTACACTAACTGAGTTTAGTATCAAGACTTGATCTCGATTAAAATCAACTGCATTTCACAGAGCAAAACGGCCGTTCCGTTGATCGCGTTTACGAAAACCGAGATTATGGTATATCAGAACGGCAACGTCGCGTTGCGTTTTGTCCTTGCATCGAAACTTGACAAAATGATAGCAATATTTGAGTAAAAATGCGCGTAACAAAACGTATTTCTTTGGCTATCAATATTAATGTCATGTTAACTTCGTAAAGTGAGGTTAATTATATTCTTAGAATAATAATTCTAAGATTATATTGTTCGTTTTGCGTGACTGTATTTTTCTGATTTGCAGTGCACGTAATTTAGTGGAAATGAAAAAAATTAGTAAATTCTTTTTATTATACATCTCAAAATATTATGAATGTGATTAATGTGATTATGCATTGATGTGATAGTTTTTGGATATCAAAACCATTTTTTTGATATTTAATAGAAAAATATACGAATTTGTCGAAATATCCCTTTACTTGTTAATAGGAGACATCTGGCCTTTTCTAATAAACTGGTCAGAACGAATCTACCCATACACATTTTAAAAAAAGGTCCGCAGGTCAGTTTTTTCATGTGCCAGATGTTTCTTAATCGCGTTTAAGATCGCTAAACGGTCAAAATTGGGCGTTCAGTGCAATAATTGCGTTTAGCACTAAACTAGTTTAAATACTGTCGGTGAAATGCCAAAACAAATCTTAAACTTAGATTAACATGAAATCGCCGTTTATGCTCAGTTGATCGCGTTTTATTTGGTCGGTGAAATTGGCCCTTAGTGTTTTACCAATACCCTGTATACCGCCAAGCTTGGCAATCTATTATCCACCTGTGCCCATTTTACCCGACTCATGTCCGGCGCGTTGTCCGGACCGTTGTCCGTCTGTCCGTCCCTTACATAATTAAGGTTCTCATTATACCCATAAACAAAAGTTGCGCGCGCGTCATTTTTCGCGATGTTTCTATTAGGGATGGCATGGAGTTGTTATAAGAAGTTGCGTGAAGGTTTTGTTCGTTTTGAAGTGCGGTACTTGTCAACATTGACCAAAGTTGAGGTTAAAACAAGATAACGGAGAATAATCGAAACCCTTAAAAAAAAATAACAAATCATTGTTCTCCTTCGTTGTTAACATTAATATTAGTTTCAGATTGTTTTTATTCTTGTCTTGTTGCTTGACGGCAGTGGTATAGTTTGATTTTTCATTATTATAATTGAAGTTTGAAACATCTGCATTTAGAACTTTGGGGTGATGATAATGACGTTCTTATTTTTACAAACATTTTTCGAATAATCATACTTTTTTTTCTATTTTTTAATAATGTTCAATGTCCAAATATTAGTTTGACTTGGTACATTTCGGTCAATTACACAGCCCACTTCTTTTTTTTTTCAATAAGTCTCAATATACCTTGCCTATGTTTTATTTCAATACAATATCCGAACACGAATAATCCGCAGTCAAATAAAGTTACAAACTTATTTAGTCGTCATAAAACCTCATACTTCACGTAATATCTAAAGCGAGTCCTGTAGTGGACGTCAAACAATAATTTTACTCGACCAATAAAAACTAAACAAAACAAAGGTTTCGGTTCGAAATCGTGACAACCCTATACGAACGTCCTAGCAACACGGTTCACCGAGGACACTGCCCCGCGACGCTCAAACTTACCAACATAACTTTGCATACCATTTGCACCTTAACACTACTACATAAAACCTAATATCGCATGACAAAACTTCTTTGACAAACTTGTTCGGATCTATGCATTCCATTTAGAACTATCGCGGTTTTTATGAACTTTATTCTCTTAAACTTAAGGTTGGTTGTAGCTTGTTTTATGCAGGTTAATGTCAGATCTTTACTGTCAAGATCCTGTGGCGTGTTACTATGGGTTGTCGAACAAAAATAGACAAAGAATTTAATGTTCTTTCGAGTGTAAAGAAGGTTTTTCTTTTTATCTTTTTCTTTTTTTCGTGTATAATCGTAGCGTTCACGATTGGAATATAATTTCAGGTTGAATACAATCAAGGGGATTAGTATATTTTAGCTGATGCATGTAATTTTTGTAATAAGTACGTGCTTCATATCGTAAAAGGCTCTTGCTGTTTCTGCGCGCCTGGTACTTCATCTCTTAACCGTCCATTATAAGGCCATTGTTATTGGTGATTTTCTTGTGGTTATTAGCATAATCACCAGTATTGGTAAGGGAATTGGTGATCTTAGTTCGATATTCAAAAGGAAACTGGGTTTCATATTTAAACTGAAACCCAAAACCAACAGAAACGAGTGATATTGGTTACACTTAAAGGCGATTTCACCAACTTATCAATAATGTAGTCTGTTCACCAGATATGCCATATTTCTAGGACACATTTAATAACCTAGAAATATGATATTTATGTGTTCAATAATCTTGTTATTATCACTATTGAGTGACATATGCAAATATTAGCTACTGAAAAGTTTAGAGACCGAATTAACAGTTAATTAGGTTGGTGAAATACCCCCTAAATGTCCTAAATAATCCAGCATTTCTCTTTTCCCCTGGGGTCCGGGTCCACAGTAAAATGCGCATGTGTGAACACAGTAATTACTATATATAAATATTTATTTATTTCTGTACCTACTACATGATCAAATATTTTTCAAACTTTGACCTCATTTTACTGGGCTCTCTCGGACCCCATGAAAAAAAAGATATGCAGGATTGTTTAGGACATTAAGTGTAGGTAACAAATACTAATACGAGTCGTTTCTGTTGGATCTGGGTTTTATTGCTCATTCCCCTTTACAAGTGAAGACTACTTGGCATTTCTCCCCAGATATCTTATTGGGTTCCATGTGGTCGTAAAGAATAGCACTACCCCGTCATAAAAGGCGACTAAGGGATTATCTACTTTAACAACCATACTGCGATCGCCAACCCGCCAGCCAAGCGTGGCAGTGGACGTCTTTCGGCTGAATAAATGAATGAAAAGTTTGTTGGAGTCTTATAAAAATCCAATAAAAAAACTTGACCATGGCCTTCGACTTCTGAATTCTTTTATGAGGACTCATAGAAAAACAGACCATACCGACATGCCATTTTGTTAGACTTTTGTTAGCACTTTAATCAATCTAAAAGAATTGAAACAATTTTAATGGAACTAGCCTTAATAAGATGACATTAAAAATTATTATGATCACATAGCAAAAATATTACATAGCACATAGCAAGAACGCGATGACGAAGTCCATCGATGGTATATTTATTACTTTAATATATCTCTTTAATACGAGGGGCTCGTGGGATCTGTGAGGTTAAGCTGCGCTTGCCGCGGTCAATCCGTGGATGGGTGATCATTCGTTGCACCCCTCCGTGCTTTGGAGAACACGTTAAACCGTTGGTCTCGAGTGTTATACGAATACCTATTACAGTCGTTACCGGTAGCCAGAAGCCCGACATTCTGTCAACGGGTCTAACCTTAAGCTAGGGATACACTAGGGTCGGTGGTGACCTCTCGCTCCTCCCGTCCGTGGTTCTGTCCATGGTGGGGAGCGAGAGTGCGTGGGAAGCCGTCGCCTCCTTCTGCGAGGAGGTGATGGCGACACCAAAGGGGGATCGAAGAGGGAGAGAGAGGCAGCTGCCACTCTCCCTTCCCGCGCCAGACGCACCGGGCGACGATCTCCGGCCACCGTAGTGTGTGGCTTGCAGGCGGCGGGTTAGGGGACCCGTCGCCCGACCAGGCCGAGGCCTGCCGGGGTTGCGGTGCATGCGGCTGCGAATCCCGCGGCCCCGGCCAAGGGTCAGGAGAAGGAATACGGTGGGTTTTTAGCCGGTAAGAGTCCGGCATACCCCTTCGCCTTCTCTGGGCGAAGGGCATCCATGAAGATTTTCCCACGAAAAAAAAAGGAGTAGGCCAACTATGGCCCGCGTGTTAACTATCTCGCGAAGGGTTTTAATCCGGCCCGCCGACTCTCCCTTTTAGAGCAAGTGTCTTTGGCCATAACAAAAAGCCGTAATTATTTGAGCCAAAAATAATAATTTTTCATAAGAAAATACTTTTTTTTTCAATTCTGACCCCCTTTTCCCACCCCTTGGCCCGGCAGATAGGGATATATGGCCAAGGTTCATTGTTCTTCATGTGTTAAAGGGATTTACCACATGAAGAACAATGAACTCGCAAACATTTATAGTGTTAAAGTAAAATAAAATAATAAATGGTTGTAGTCGTTACTGGCTCAGTTGTAACAAGGCCTAGTTGGGCCATTAACATTACAGAGATCCCCAGTCCCATTTCCAATATCAATAAGGAATTGGAATTGCGCCCGTTAAGCCATAGGCCCTATTATATTGGGCCGTAATGTCATCAACTGAAATGTAAGTGTGGGTGGAACATTTCGCAGTAAGATTATAACAGGTGGAGTGGGGCTATTATGGCCAGTATATACAGGGTGTCACGAAATTCAACGTCAAATCGGGAACAATTAATAGGGAAGTTTATGGCCAGTACAGAAAGAAATAATTAAAAAATTCAAAGTTATACAAGGTGTAACATAAACAACGCACAACCTCTTAAGGGGTCACTCTACTCATCATTATGAACAACTTTTACTATGGGACCAAACCTGAAATAGTGAAAAAAAATCAGTCGTTCCATACATTTTGACGAATTATGCGAACATAAATGTAGGGAACAGAAATGTAGAAATTTTCGAACATCAAAAAAAACACTAGAGCTTCTGGATTCGAAGTTTTAGCGATAAGTACCAAAAACGGCCGTTTTTAGCATTAATTACTAAAACTTCTAACCTAGTATGTTGTTTTTTCATGTTCGAAAATTTCTACAACACTTGCCTATAACGTTGTACGTACGAAATTTCAATATGTTGTGTGTTGACAGAAATAATATTTTTTTTCTGAAGTGGCGCCGCTTTCGCGGCTGTAATCTCCTTAACTATTGTAGTTGCGTCACGCCAAAAATGTATGAAAATTTAGGCAGAGCCTCTAGCGGCAAATAGCGTGACTAAAAAACGCGAGTTTTTTGACACGTATCATAGTAAACTATTCGTTACGGAAACGCGTAGTAAACTACTTAACTCATACTTGGTGTACAGTTGTATAATATTTTATTGCCGATGAATATTCAGCCTCTTAATTTATCAAAACTTGATTTCTTTAGATACATTCATACTTTAATCCTGAATGTCGGTACTACAAACTGTCTACAACTCTACGCCATCTATGAACGCCGACCGGAACTACCACAAAGGCATGTATGTAATTCTTTATTTATGATATTTTATGCTCATATGTTAAACAAAAACATAAAATATACGACGTAAGACTGCTTATATTCCCTCCCAAGTCGCAAGCTAGCTAAAAACTTGTAAGTTTGACTTGTTAACGATGGGTAGGCAACTTGTCATAGTTGTCATCACGACGATAGCGGATAGAATATAATAAATAATATTACCATGACGGCTGTTATCCCGTAGGGTATGACGAAGGTGTTTTCTGGTACCTACATTCTCAGTTGCGATGTGATAGGGGCGAGCTTTCCGCAAGTCATCCGCTTAGCCGTGTCCCAACCATGTTAGGGTTGATCTCTAGGCACGCTAGACGTGTTGAATTTCATATTTATCGAGTTTTTTTGTTGGGATGCAATGTTTTTTTAGAAATAATGAAAATGCACTAAGAGGAAATTTTATCGAATGTTTTACCTAGCAATCGTCAGTAGCCAGGGGGTCTACTCCCTAAGCACGAAATCCGTGGTTTCGGCCTAAGTTACGAGCGTTTCCTACTCCTTATCACCCACGGACATACGATTATTTCGGGGCCCGAACTAAGAATGAAGGACAACACGATTTGACAGTTGTCCCTACTACCGATGTGTTTTTGCCCGTCCGAAAAGTTGAACTTGACACTTGTTTTGTTCACTCCTACGTTTCGGGCTACTTTCGGACGGGCGACCAACTTCGTTGACGGACTTAGGGAGTAGGCCCCTAGGGCTGGAATCAGGGGAGAGCAAGAAGGGCATTAGTCCACGTTAGAAGTTTTTAATCTTTTTTAAGATAAGAAAATAAATGACATCCTTTCTGACAAAGAGAAAAGGTTCACATTCACAAGGTATTTTTTTTAAACTTCCACTTCTTCCTTGCCTCAGGACCTCCAAACCCTTTCCGGCTCTGTCAGTAGGGCTACTCTCGATAATTTTGAACGATCGGCACTGGCATTATGTCTGTTTGTAATTCTCAAAATGTAAAATAAGCGACAAATTGGTTTAATATTGAGTGTTCATTGAATAAGTTAATCAAAATTAGAATTGAATTTATGTTTTATTTTATTCAAGAGTGTTTTTTGGCATTATTTGAAATCGTACCTGGATTGAGATCGTAATTATTTTCCAGGATTTAAAGGTTTGGAGGCCCCTGTTCATTCTGTTCACTTTGTCAGAAAGCGCGTCATTTGTTTTCTTATCTAAAAAAAAAAAACAAAAACTTATATTGTCAAGGTCCCACTCTTGTGGCCCCCGTGATTAAAGCCCATGTTAATTAAAGGATTTAACCGGGATTAAAGCCCCACCTAAACCGGCCCTTTTTTTTAAGCATTTTGTAATCATCAAATGACTTCTTCCGCTCTGGGCGGAGTGGAAGAGAGTGTCAGACTCTTACTGAATAAAACCCATCCGTGTTCCTCCTAGTGCCCTTTGCGTTCCAGGGCCGCGGTAACTCTTTCGAACAAATTCCGAGTCCGTCACTGCTGTTCTCCTTTTAGTTGCAAGACCAAATTCGGCTCTAAACAAAAATAATCAGCAGATTTTTCTATAGATTGCCATCCCCGTCGTCATTGGTTAAACCATGGATTGCAAACAGAAATCTTCAAACGTATTAAAATTCATGTAAAGAGAAAAGTCATCGACTGTTCGCAACATCTACACAAGTCCTATCGTACGAGAATAATCACGTACATAATTACATACGACAAAATAAAACCTCACATCAATCTGTTGCGAACGATTAATCGTAAAGTTGTCGAGAGCCCTTAGCTTAGTATGGGTACGCCTTTCTTTTTGTGCGGACGTGCAGATCGGCTTGATTAATAGATATTAGTGGAGTTATAAAGTACTAGTATGTTGTGTATGGAGAGCGCGTTTGGGGTATGGTCTAAGATATAGGAACTGGGGAGCCAACTCCGCGAAACGAACGATGAATTTTCGGGTCGAAATGAAACAACGACGAACATCGAGCTAATTAGGATCAAAGTATTGTCAAACAATGGACTACTAGATATCAATTAACATTTGGGAGTAGGGTGAACGAAAGACAAAATGTCAAATCGCGAAAAACGAATCGATCGTCGGATCCGAAACACTTCCGTGGTTGTAAAACGTGCGATCCGTCTGCCGAAACTGTGTAATTCGATTTTCGGAGTACGCTCTTGATTTTAGTCGATAGGCAATGGACTCACTGACTACTGACTATCCAATTCAATGTTATCAACTTTCAACTTACAACATTTAATGCTAAATGCGGTGCTAAATTCCTTCTCCAATCGCTTGGCCATCATTCCGTCAAGATTTTGCCCCATCTTCCATCAATCTAGCAATGTGCCCTGCTTACTTTCACTTGAGGCTAGGCACCCGTTTTCTTATGTCGCAGACTTTTGTCCGTCGCCGGATTTTGCTGTTCCTGGGGCCCAATCCTTCATTCTGACAGTTTCCATAAACAAAAACTGACTGACGGTTGTGGTTTGGTTGCGTTTGGCAACAATTTTGTTAGTCAAATTGGCCCCCTGATCCTTTCCATAAGAAGGCACTTAACACCACCGTCACCCGGTGGAGGTATTTAAATTATAATTGTAGAAACTACCACTTTAAATCGCTCACCGCTCGTCCCTCGCACCGCACGATTCATTACGCGGCTGGACTATAAAATCGATGTTGCCTTCTGTCCATCTATTCGTTTTAAGAAGACAGGTTTAAACCCCGTGTTACCTATTACTGTATTGTGTGCTAATTATATTTTGTCACAGATTGAATTGGTGCATAAATTCTCATAAATATGGGCGTTTAAGCTCGTAATTTTGTGCACAATTGATTTAAATTTTAACGGATTAATGTGCAATTGTTTGTCGTTAATGTCACTAGATGGCATTAGCTCTGTAAGTGGTCTTAGTGGTCCTTATTATACTGATTAGTTTGAGTTGTAGGGAATCGTACAAATTATTTGTCTTGAATTACTGTTGGAGCCATAAAATCTGAAGAATATAGAATAGAATAGTTTTGTACGTCATTAGTACTTATTTCCGTGGAACGATCTAAAGGATTTATATCAAGTAAGTACATGGTCAACGACATCCTTTTCTCCGACATCTATTTCTTACACAACTGTAATTGAATTTTCATGGTCTACTATTTAGAAAAGAGTATTCTTGGAGTTTCTTGCCGTCTCTTCTCCATGGAATCTACCTTTTGGAAACGTGCACCGACTTTTGACGTTTTAAAAGTGCCTGAAATCTGGTCTATTTGAAATTAAAAACTTTGAGTTTGACTTGACTTTAACTTTGATCCATCGGAGCAGCAATACAGGGGAGTCGCGTAGATAGACAACTTTTTACTGTACCAAGTTGAAAAGATATAGGGGAGATTAGTCCGAAACCGGCTAAAACCGGAACGAGGCAGCAGTGCGAGCACGGTTCTTCTTATCGAGTCGAGTCGAGAAATTTATCAATTATAAACGTCAAACTTGACATAAGATATGGATAAAACGACAGCTCTTGTCGTTATATCTATATCTTATGTCAAATTTGACGTTTAGAATTGATAAATTTCTCGAATCGACTCGATAAGATCTCGAGTCGATAAAAATTTAAACATACCGAATCTTATCGAGGGTCGGTAGCACGGAACTTGCTTCGGGAACTTTATAGAGCCTTGTCGACGGCTATGTTTTCTCGACAGTTTATCAACTTTACAAATAGCAACACCAGAAATATACAGATACACAAATACTATCACTAAAATATTTACCATACTATTAAATAATCTAAGCACAATAAGAAAATAACCACAGAATAATAAAAAAATACTCCGCTGTGGATCCTTTCCACGTCCCGACGCACTCTGCTTTCAATAATATCAAGATGATTTCTCCAAAATCCATTTTTTTGCTTCAAAAAGTCTTTATCGACCAACTTTTTAAAGACGACAACAATTCGAGATAATTCGAGAAATTTACCAATAAGAACTGTCAAAAGTCGATATAATGGTTAAATCATATCGAGTATGTCGACTTCATATCGAGGCGTCGGTAAATTACATTGATGAAAGAAAAATAAGAGGATATCAGATGTGGTCACATGATCTGAAGTCAAGTTTTCCTCTTATGGCGTCGACTCCGCCCTCAGCAATGAATTACATCTTCTGATGCAACACTTTGTCATGTTAGGTTTTGTTCACTTATCCTTTATAATACAACAAAAAATACCTAAACACCCAAAGTTCACTGTAGAACTGTAAATAAACTTCGAACAAAGCTTGAATGACAGACGAAAGGATAGATCTCTAAAATGGCGTCATGTCAAAAATATCCTTCAAGGCGGAGCTTGGTGACGTTGAAAAATTATAATAGAAAATTAAAATCTATGACATATGGTGTACACACTTTTTACATTTGTAAATTACGTGTAAGAACGAGACAGATTATATTTTTTAACGCGGTACATATTGGCACAGTATTAAAAAAAAACATCAGTTTAGGGCTTATCCTCTTATGTTTCTTAAATCAATGGTAAATTACGATCCGTGCTACCTTTGTCGTTTTATCAATATCTTATGTCAAATTTGAAGTTTAGAGTGGATAACTTAACGTCTCGATAAAATTCGATAAAAAGAACCGTGCTCGCACTGCAGTATAGACTTACACGTTTCAAATTTAGGCGCGCGTTCGCTAGCTGCTTTTGGCCACCCTGATCAGTTTGTCAACAAACTTTCAGTGGCGTCGGTGCGTGCTGGACAGCAATAAATAAGAAAAACGATTTTATGGTCAATTGATCTAATATTCTTTGGAATTAACAAGTGTATCTTTACACTCGCGAAGCCGAAGGAGCGATGCATGGGTGCAATGTCTTAAATGTAAGAACTGAGCCCATGAAGGCTGTACGGGTTGGGAATCCGAAGATCTTGATGAATTTCATTGCTACCACTGTTAAGGGCCAAAATCGGGTATACCCGGTTTTGGACAAGGGATAGGGCAAAACCGTAAAAACATAACTTTTATATACTTATTGATTATTTTTTTGTCATTTAAAATTAAGAATAAAGTGTTGTCAAGTGCTAAATACGTGATATAAAAACTAAACTAAATACATATAGCCTATTAAAATTTATTTAATTTTCTTCACACTTGTGTTTTATTAAATTTTTGCCTTAGCGTCCCGGTTCTACCCCTCCCATACGTCTTATAAATCATGGATCAAACGTTGAGAACTGAAAAAAGAGATCACTTTTCCTATCTTATATAACCTATCATCCAGCTTATTGTAGTCCAGTACATGGGCTTGACCCAACAATGAGATAGGTATTCCCAGTAGTGAGTAGGGTACTTCTAGGCAAGCGTGCGTCATTGTCGATTGCACCTTCAGTAATCATCAGGAGAGATAGTGGTAGAACAGGAGTCGATAATAAAAAATACGGGAATTCATAGGCCCATGTAGTCCCTCATTTGCTTAACGCATTTAATCCAATACTTATTAATCACTCTATACAATGTGTCCGGTTATGGACTAGCGATATTCTAGGTACTTATATAACAACTATTCTAGAACACAAATACACTATACACTAGGGTCCAATTCACTTCCATTTTTTGTTGAGATATTCTGTACGTGTGTACAAAAAAAGTCATATCGCTCAAAGTTTTGGTCCTACTGAGATAAAAGTAGGCTTATTTGGAGGGCAACAATATTGTCTATCGTTTACATAACGATACATTGGGTTAACGTAAAGACATTCAGTTGTAGACAATATCTCAACAAAAAAGCAAAATGGCTGCCAAATAGCGGGGAAGTGGATTGAACCCTAGTGTGTAGTGTATTTGTGTACTAGAATAGTTGCTATATAAGTACCTAGAATATCGCTAGTCCATGGCCGGACACACTGTATCATATTATTCCAAAATAAAACTTAAAAATCGACAATCCAATTTCAATGTTCCATGAAAACTACAAATTATTTATTTCGCTTTCACTAAAGTCTAGACTTTAGGTAAGAGTACTAGGGCATCATAAATATCAGAAGTAAAGGTCGTTGCGTACGTGACGAGTACTGGAGGCTGGCCGGCTTTTAAACGAGGACGGGGCTGTACTCGGGCTAAGATTAAGTTTAGGATTTATTTTCCTTTATTTTGTGCGAGAATTTGACTTCTATTGTATTCCTTTACGCTGAAAATGATAAAATAGGAAGATGCGGATGTGTCTTTACAATTTAACAGCCTAATGGCCAAATACAGAAATGCTAATCAATCATCAGATCAGAGACAGAACGAGACTTCAGGGCAATTAAACTAGCCTCACATTAAATTACGGCGCCAATATTTTTACTGTATTCCGTGTTCCGGGAGCTAGGAGTGCGATTCACTAAGGCAAAACATCTTTACAACTAGGGCATGCAATATCGGAGGGTTATCAGTTCCGGAACTGGATCCGATACTGGAGAGCTAATTCCGGAATTCCGGAACTGGTTCCGGAATTGGTATTTTTTTATTTATAATTATCTCATTGTCCAGAAAAATACAAAAAAAATGTTTTAAATGAAACAAAGCTTATAATAAATCAGTCTTTTAATGATTTTGAGTCAAAAATTACGCATTCTCACTATAATAAAACCGACAAGGTATAAGAAACAAAATAAAATTATTAAACAGTAATAAAAACATAAAAAATAGTCTCAAAACAGTCTCCTTCCTTTATAAAATTATTGTAAATCACTCTTTTTAATCATTTTAAGTTACTTATAGGGGCCGCTCAAGTATTACGTAAGCAGTATGGGGGGGTGGGGCTTTGTTTTGCTTATTTTGGATGACATGGGGGGTAGGGGAGTCTAGATGATGATTACGTCATCGGTAGTTATTTACTTTTTACACGAATGGTAACCCTCGCATTGTCTATGCTTGAAAACGAAACGCATTTTCGGGGATTCTTGCAAATAATGCATACGTTTAATCTCTATCCTAAATCTATTTTCTTATTTTTAACCGACTTCAAAAAGGAGGAGGTTCTCAATTCGTCTGAATGTTTTTTTTTTTTTTTTGTATGTTTGTTACGCGATATCTCCTCCAATTATGAATGGATTTTGATGATTCTTTTTTTGTTTGGTAGATCATACTTCAGAGGTGGTCCCATATAAATTTTATCGAAATAGATTCGGCGCTTTTTGAAATAATCAACAATAACAAAAAAAAAAAACTTAGATGACGTTTTCGTTTGTGGTTCCCTTATGCAAAAGTTTTGATAAGGACTTTCAATCTCTGTTTTAACTATGATCACAGAAACATTAGCCAAGAACAAAGAAGTTTGTAAGGAGCCGTCATGATAATTATACATTAATTCTTAAAGAAAACTACTTAAAAGTAGGAAAGATTACGCAATCGTGTCATTTAAATTTGTAGTCTTAAACCGTGTAATTTATGGCAATAAAACGTATATAATAAATAACTTTAAATAAAAGTAAAAACCGACTTCAAAACAAAAACTAAAAAGACTAAAATAATTACCAAAATATAAAATTAACAGTTTCAGAAGTCGGTGCAATTCTACACTGAAACAAATAAAAGCCACCGACTTCTGAAACTGTTAATTTTATATTTTGGTAATTATTTTAGTCTTTTTAGTTTTTGTTTTGAAGTCGGTTTTTACTTTTATTTAAAGTTATTAAAATTATAACTATAACATTATAATTATAATATTAAAAAAAAAACATTTTTAATTGAAAAATGTTTACGTAAGCATGGGGGGAGGGGTAAGAACTTTGCTTACTTTTGCTGACAAGTTGGATGGGGGGGTAAATAATTGTATTAAATCTGCTTACGTAATATTTGAACGGCCCCTTATACATATTTGTTTTTATAAAATCAAATAGAATAAAGAATAAAAATATACGAGACGCGCGCTTGTGGCATATAATGGGCCACCTATTCAACTAGTAGTTTGTGGAATATTCCACAGACGTTACATTGCGTGCGTTCAGAAAAATATAATAAAATCAAAATATTAAAAAAGAAGACATGAATATCGGAATTCCGGAATTATTTCAGTCAATTCCGGAACTGAAAAATTAGTCAAATTGATCCGGAATTCCGGAATTACGGAATTCCGGAATTCCGGAATTGCATGCCCTATTTACAACCAATAACTCGTCGTTGAAACATCTGATGAAAACATTTCGGTATTCTTTAGTTAAAACTGCGCGATCGTAGCGCCTCAACGATGTCGACGGCGCGACATAGAACTAAAATATAGTTCCGTTCATGTTCGGCAGATCGTCGACGAGCATAGGTAGCTTAGCGAATATGGTTTTTATTAACGTTGTTTTTAAAAGCGATATTTACGATGAAACATCAGTGAATTCGTCGTTGTTTACATCTATGATGACTCTGTTAAGGCTCATTTACACGGAGATAGTTTCTCGAAGCGAGACTCATTCTGTCTTTGTCTTTATCTACGATGAAAACAGAGATAGCATGAGACTCGCTTCGAGAAACTATCTCCGTGTAAATGAGCCTTTAGTGAATCGCATTGCAGAGGGGTATAGGGGAATCCTTTTATAATTCTCTGTTACTTGTATTCCTATATTCCATCTTAGAACCTGTCTGGCGTACTTTCAGGTGCTACTAGGGTTAACCTTTAATTTGCAGGGTGAAAAAAACTCACGTATAGTGCAGGGTGGAGACCTAGGGACTCCCACATTTCAGAGCGAAAAAAAAGCCATGTAATTATAAAAGTGCAAAAACTTTTTATTGCTTAGAGGTAACCTAGGTATCCATCAATCTAAATTTAACATAACGATTAGGAAAGCTTAATGAGTATCCTTTTTATGCTTAAAAGTTACGACTTGTCTCAAAAAACACAAAAAAATGGGCATATCAACTTTGAGCTTCAAAATCTCCACTTTTTTACAATATTATGTTTTATTTTTAACTTATATTAGATAAACATAATGGTCTTCCCGACAAATAAAGCATAAACTCTTCAAAAAACGAAAACACAAAAAAACGTGCAAGGCACTAATCCCTAGTACGAAATACACACTGCGAACTTACTTTATAGCTAAACATAATGGTTTACGACTTGAGCTGCAAACAAAAACTGTCTTCTTTTTGAGTTTCTTTGGACACAGGAAACAATATCTAAGTTGTTCCCTGGGTAATTTTTCCACTTCTGTGCTGTCCAGCTCTTCCGGAAGATCTTGAACAATCTCGGATCTTTGAGACGAGTTGGTCAAGGCAGTCGTGAGTTGTGATTCGTTCAGGTCTTTGGCAACGCGTTTCAGAAACTGTAGTCATGTCAGTTCTGGACTTCCATTTTGGGACTGATGAATCACATAAACGTTGGTTCCACATTTGTCCAAAATTCTGAACATTACTGCCAGTCCAACGGAACTTTTTTGTAACGTACAATGTAGGGTGGAGACCGAAGGACTCCACGAGTCTCGATTACTTCCCTTTGGGGGAAGCGCCCGTGCAAGTCCTCCCGCCTATACGTAGGCCGCACCACTAACGGAAGCTACTAGAACGCACAACACTGTACACGCGCTAAAACAAAAGTTTTGAACAAAATAAGTTTCACATGGAGTCCCTGGGACGTACCCTGCAAATTAAGGGTTAAAGGCGACTAAGCCAAATAATAAAAAAGAAAAGGGAACAGGCCAATTGCCAGACCGAATCTTTGATTCATATTGCCCAATACAGCTAGCTTCCAACCTTCGAGTAAGGCAGATGAAGGAGATGTGCGGAGATGTCCGAAGCGGAGACGAGAAGAGATGTTTTTCAGCCAGGGTGTATCCACCGAAACTGTGCGGAGATGCGTACTGGCTAGACTGTAGCGGAGATGTGTGCTGGTTAGGGTGGAGATGTGCGCGGAACTGAGCTGCTTCATGACTGCTGACGCGAGGGGGGGGGGGCACCGTACTCATTGCACGCCGCACACATGTCGTCGTCAGCTTGCGTCACTCTTGCTCACACTATCTCCGCCTTGTACCGGGGCCCAGCTCAATCTCAGGCGAGGAACAGCTAACATCTCCGCTTCCATCGCGCCTTAAAAATATGATACATCTCCGCTCAGTGGTATCCACGTAAGCTTAGTGGAGACGAGATGTGTGAATAACGAAATTCTATTGGTTTCTTATAACACATTTCCGCTCCGCTCGTCGCGTCTCCGCTTTGATGGAGTCCGGGCTTAAGCATATTATAACGTGGCGACAGTTATTACATCACATGCGAATTACGCAACACTGCAGTGACGTACAGTGTTTCTCCAACGAAAAAGGAGTCTGCTACTCCTTTTTCGTTGGAGAAACACTATTCCTCGTTCCTCCACAATAACATAGTAAATAGAAATACTCACGTTCCCCTGCGGATCGATCAGCTGTGCGTATTTAGGCGCCTTCGCCTTACTGCCGTCTGCGAACACGCCGGCGAGCCGCAGCGGCGTACCGGGCCGCGCCGCTGCTCGCTCGTACTGCGCTCCTACGCGCCCGCTCTCTGTTGGGCCATGGGTTATTGGTGTTACAAGAGCAGTTTATCACTCACTTATAGCGTTTCTAAGTACCCGCTATCCATGGAGCGAGGGGTTTATAGCATTAGGGTTGTCAGTAGTGACAATTAAATGCTTGAGTAACATACATGAATAAACTCACGCCTTTTTCCCATGGGGGTAGGCAGAAACTGTAGAACACCACATGCTACGATTCTTACATACTCCTTTCGCTTCGTCCACGGTCATACATCAGCACGCCGGTTGAAAGTACTACGCACCTGTCCTTTTTGAAGAACATCACCAATAACATCGATGTATGTCCTTCTAGGGCGTCCTCTACTGGCGTTTCCACTGACATCCGCCTTACAAATTCCTATTGTTAATTGCCGTTCACTCATTCTCTTACCATGACTAAACCAAACCACCTAAGCATGCTCTTATACAGGATGAGTCAAAAATCGTGGATCAAACGAAACAGGGCGATAGTTGGGGTTATTTGCAGAAAAAATATCTGTGTGGTAAAGACCTTTTTTTTTTTTTTTTTTCGGGGTGGAAATCCTGATGGATGTCCTCCGCCCTGGGGTGGGCGGAGCACCTGCGCCGAGAGTCGCGGGAACTTACGACACTTCCGCAACCCCCGGCTGATGCCGGCCCGCCGCTGCGGGCCTCCTCGGGTTAACGGGGGGAGTGAAGTGTTAGACTCCCCCCGCGCCGTCTAAGAGGGGCGCGCTTGGAACACTTCGCGCCGCCGCCTCGGGTCCTGATGTGTGGGGGGCGACAGACTTCCCCAAGTCCGTCGCCCCTGGACCCATTTAGGGGGGCTGGAAGAGGGCGTTGTCCGCCCTCCGCCGACGCTCGGTGCGTCTGCTGCGGGCCGGGTGAGTGGAGGTGATCTCCCTCACCCTTTCCGCATCCTCCTTCTGCGACATTACCGTATCGCAGAAGGACACCACCGCGTCCCAGGACTCCTCGCTGTCGACCATGGATTCGACCACGGCCGAGAGCGACAAGTCACCGCCTACTCCTGAGATGAGGGCACGGCGCGGCTCCTCCCAAGCGGCACACTCTGCCAGCGTGTGCCACGCCGTGTCCTCCCGGCAAGTGTGGTAGAGCCCTAACTTGATCTCCTTAAAAGTTATGACAATTTAAGTGTTTTTAAGAAAATACCAAAATTTGTAATAAGTAGGCAATTAGAGTAAAATGAGTACCTATTTTAAAACAATATATGGTGTTTAGTTGCTTGAAGGTGCTTTTATGACAGTGGGTATTATGATTTTTGAGTATTGGCACTTTTTTCATTATTATCTTTTAAGTCTCACGAAAAATTATTTGTAACTTTAGAAACTTACTGTAAAAAAATGTACACCAAAAAATGCTGCAAATAACCCCGACTGTCGCCCTGTTTCGTTTGATCCACGATTTTTTACCCACCCTGTATAGCGTAACAGTTACAAAAAAATATATAAAGCAAACACTTACCGGAGGCCGGCCGCGCTCTATACGCAGAGATGGCGCGCGGCGACACGAGGGCGAAGGCCCGCGCTCGCAGCAGCGCCGCTATGGAGCCCCGCGGCGCTGCGAGGGCTCCGCCTCGACAGCCACACGCTGAGAACCAACCTGGAAGAGAGAAGGACAAACTTTAGTCAATCTAAAAGATAAATAAGACCCTGTATGCCCTAAAGCTAAGTCAGAGCTACCTAAGTAGGTGAATGAAAGAGTGAACGAGAGAGATAGTTATGAGAAATTACATTATTCATTGTGTTGCATTAATAAATGCGGCTATAATCACTACACAGTATATAAAACAAAGTCGCTTCCCGCTGTCTGTCCCTGTGTATGCTTAGATCTTTAAAACTACGCAACAGATTTTGATGCGGTTTTTTTTAATAGAGTGATACAAGAGGAAGGTTTATATATGTATAATACATTGCACCCGTGCGAAGCCGGGGCAGGTCGCTAGTTAATTATAAACCGAGAAAAATATTAATTTTAGTTCTTCTACTCAACAACAGATGTCACTAGTTGGCTATAGTCGCAAAATCTTATTCAAACGTAAATTCATTACGGCGAAATTAAGGTGTTTATAAGTACATCTCTAATCAGTCCTTCGGAAAAAACAGGCATGATGTTATGTTATTTATATTTGCCTTATCATTCAAAACCGCATTGAGTCTTTACAAAACATATATCCATCAGGGGCCCAATTCTCCTAAAATAAATTGTTGCCAAACGCAATCGAACCACAACCGTCAGTCAGTTTTTGTTTTCGAAAACTTTCAAAATGATTGATTTTGTTTTTTGCGTCAAACAATTTGATAGCTTTTGAAATTGAGAACTGTCTGAATGAACGGTTCGGCCTTGGTTCGGTTGTGATTTATCAAGATTTATTTTAGGAGAATTAGGCCCCAGTACCCCAAGTGTGAGTTTTTTACGTTACTACTGTAGTTGCGTCACGCCAATCAAACAAATTTTTAGTCTCGCTATTCGCCGCTAGAGGCGCTGCCTAAATTTTCATACATTTTTCGCGTGACGCAACTACAGTGGTAAGGTAAAAAAACTCGCACTTGGGGTACAGGTCCTCGCATTTCACAATCCACCGCTCTAAACTTAATAAAAAAGTAACGACTACCGTAGTTCCAACACCGAGCAAGCCTTACCCTATCTATTATTTAACAAAATTGTATATTGCAGCACATGTGCAGTGCACCATGATTAGTCTTTTAATTCCACGAAGACGCGTCATGTGACTTTTATGACAACGACATAAGGTTCAAATTCCAATGATTCACGCGTCTTCGTTCACACAATAGCCGAAGCTGACTTATATTTAAAAACCTATTGATAGACTACAATCTAATTTAAAAAGACCTATTTTATACAAAAGGAGCGATGGACGTTGACGTGTAATTATCTCCTACAAATTACGCAAAATGACTGGCAGCTGTTACTGTATACATTCTTTTACATCTAGACTGCAATAAAGAAAAAGTAAAACAGTTTACGACCTATACTCAAAGAAATTAGGGTTGCTACATCGCAAATTACGAAAACCGTATTTTTTTATGAACCAGGCTAATACTCTAGTGTTGGCACGAGCTGTACGAAAATAGATCGCGCCGTGGTAAAAAAATTAGCCTGTCAGCAAGGTTGGCAGCAGAACTGACTGCCCAGGGTGCGCCGTACTTTAGTATCATCACCAAAAGCACTATAAGTATCACCTTGAGTATTATTCGGTAACATATTTAAGAAAAACACTCAAAAACGCGTTTGAGTTACAATTTTCACGATCCCGTGGAAGGGTTATAGGACATGACTGATTTGTTAAGCCCCGTATTCATTGTAACCATATTTGTTTATAAACATGGTTGCATAAACATGTTGCTGAGTTGCTGTCAACATGTTGCAGTCAACATTTGTGTTGCGGAGTTGATCATGCCATGTTGAAGAATTGCCGCTCGGCGAGCGAAAACATTATGATGTTGAGAAACTTTGGTGTTGAGCAACTGTTGTGCAACAAATGTTTACAATGAATACGGGGCTTTAGTCTCTGTATAACAAACTCCGTAATGCATTAAGCAAAAGTGAGCTGTTTTCGTTTATTTTTAAATATTATTTTAAAAGGTGTTGGGAACTTTGAAATAATACCAATAATAATATTTGAGCTAATTTCGTACAGCTCGTACTAGAGTAGAAGAGCGTACAAAAGAGCTGACTCGATAGTCAGGGTTGGCGAGGTCTGACTGACCTTCAAATTAGTAAGTCCTTATTTCCAGACAGAAATAAACTGGGATACGGAAAGTACGAAATGTTTGCTCCGAAAAGTCCGGAAAGTTTGCCAACCCTATCAACCCAATAGCGACCATGACTGCTTTGCTATTACACTTGACAAAAAAGTAATAAAAGCTGAAATGTCACGTGAAGTCATTACCAAGTAACCCTTGTAATGTTGACGTAATTAAAGGTCGGGCAACGTATTAACCTTTGGACGCCGGTTTTAATGTGAAGAGTTTAATACGTTTTCGGAAAGAGTGGGAAGTTTTGAGTTAAGATAGGTCAGTTATGTAGATTGCCTTGTTCTAATGGTCGCAAGCGCGACTGATGAGCGTGAGGTGGGTTCGATCTCTGGGTCCGGGTAGTGTTATTGGGTTTTTACGTGTGGAATTGCTCAGTAGCCCGGAGTTTGGATTTGTGCCCGGTTGATGGTAGGCTGGCTTCCTTTATTATATGGGATTTAAACAACGGCGAAACGAGGTTGTACTACACTTTCGGGGAAATACAGACGTTATGTTATGTTATCTATAGATATTAATAATAGATAATTAAAAAATGATTTGAGTTATCTTTGGTCTCATTTTTGTTCATACATATAAGGTTTAAAGAACTTCATTTCTCATAAGAACATTGTTCACTTAAAATGAGATTAAACAGAATACCTTACTTAACAATAAATCATAAGTCTAGCTTAGTGTGACAAGTTTTATCCAAGTAATTGAAATAAAATAAATATTTCACAATCTGTTCAAAGTAGTTTTTAAAGTCAACGAAGGTTGACTGTAAACATGCGATTTTTAGTAGTATTTTTTTATAAATATTTAACTTAGTACACTTTTTTATGTCATTAGGTAAGTAAGTAAAGTAAAGTAGTAGTAAAGTTGTGCTCATCATACAGTATGTTTTTTTTGGCGTAAGCTGTGCGTGGTTGAGTTAATTCTAATTTGTGTCTTTTTCTTGGTTCCCTATCCATTTGCATAAAATTTTAAGACCTAATATAACTTAGCATAATTTTGTTTGGCATAATTATATTTTCGCATAATATAATTACGCATAACAGCTTACGCATAATTTTTTTAAGCATAATTTCTCTAACCATAATAATGATTAAGCATAAAGTTCTAAAGCATAACTTTTTTAAGCATAATATCCTAAAGCATAAATTTATTTACGCATAATTATATTAAAACATATTTTTATAGGTATACGGTAGACGATTACTCGTCACCTACTTTCATTTTCACAATAAAAACTTAAGGGGATGTTTGTAAGGTTGGGGCTCCAAAGCAGAGTCGACGGAGCCCGGCTGTGCGGGGCTCCTATTTCTGTCTGCAGGGTTTAAAGTAACCTAACACGAAGGGGATGACGGGGGCTTCGTTCGCTCGCTTTGCTCGCTCACTCTAGCCCCCATCATCCCCTTCGAACCTAACCTATCCGTGTCGGGGTGCGCCTGCGACTAGATTATTAGACAATGGTAAAAACATTTCTGATTATCATAACGAACGTTATGCTAATAGTCATTAGGCCTACTAACGTTATGCGAATCAAATTTATGCCAAAACAAATTAGTCTTTAAGATGATTATGCCAACATAAAATGTATGCCTAAAAAAATTATGGCGAAGTATTATTATGCCAAAACAAATTGTGCCAAAATCGTTATGCCGAAGTATATTAGGACAAAGAACATTATGCGAAAAGAAGGTATCCCCTTTTTCTTAAGTAGTATTTGTGTATATATTCATGCCTATAACTCCCCAAAGGGGTAAGCAGAGATGTTCTCCTACTACAGAAGTCTGTACTTCCACGTTTTACCTCTGGTATTAATTCCCATATTGTGGCGAGCCTTGCTGCCATTTAATGGGCACAATTATGGTGGCAGGTTTATCGCCTCTTACGACTTGGTAGCCCGGCGACTTAGACGAATTGTATTCTTAGTCCATCCCCTCACGGACTTTTGAATACCCCCCACGGATTAATGTTATTTTTGTTCAAACGTAGATACAATACTAGATAGCTAGGCCACCGTAACGCACCCAAACTACTTTTTTCAACTAGCTGTGCCCGCGACTCCGTCCGCGTAGAAGTTGGAAACCAATATTCTTTTGCAATAACTAAACAAACTTCTTGATAACTTTAAATTTTAATATCTTTTGATTGAGCGAACCGATTACGATGAAACGAAAACTAAATGTTACTCCGAGATACGCGTAATATTGGTCTGTAATGTTAACCGCATTGGGTCAGTACTTTTTACGTGATGCGTGTTCAAACAAACAGATAAAAATCCAAAAATTATCGAAATGGATTCTACAAGTTACTCTTTCAAAATCCCCGCAATTTTTTTGTTTAATACTTCCATTGTACAGACACGCTGAGATTTATCACTAAGTACATAGTATAAAACAAAGTCGCTTCCCGCTGTCTGTCCCTATGTGTATGCGTAGATCTTTAAAACTACGCAACGGATTTTGACGCGGTTTTTTTTATTAGATAGAGTGATTCAAGAGAAAGGCTTATATGTATAATACATGCATATTACAGTAGAGAAAAACGCAGAATACGCGATAAACAACATCCATGCGGGCGAAGCCGCTGGCGACCTCTAGTTATACGTAGATATAGATGGGGACAACAGCGCCTATACGAGATGTTAAAATAAATAAATAGGTTGATAACCTGTCACTGCCAAGGTTGATAGTCTCTTATAATCGGCAATAAGACAGCATTGTTTAGTCACGCAGCGATATGCAACTCATACATAACGCACAAGTTCATGTTAGCAATTTCTCATTTATAATCATAATCATCACTGTTCCACTGCTGAGCATAGGCTTCTTTTCATGATGAGATGGATTTTAAGCCTTAATCCAACAAGCTGGCCAGTACCCCAAGTGTGAGTTTTTTTCGTTAACTACTGTAGTTGCGTCACGCCAAAAATTTATGAAAAGGAGATTGCCCAACTTTGGTCCAAATGCTGCCCAGGAATAGGAGTACCTGCGCTGGGTTCCTGCCATCTTTGTCTTTATGCAAAATATTTTTAAAATCTATCCGGGGGTTCCTAATTTTTTGACCTATTTATTTTGATGATATTACTTTTATACATGGTTTTTTTTTTGACGTACTTTTAAGTTTTTTACACCTTTTTTGACCCCAAATAAAGACAATTTGTGAAAAAAAAAAAAATGTTCACCTATGTCAAGTACGGCAGTGTCACCCCTCTGATGTTGTTACTATGCTTTTCATCTTATCTCACCAGCAACATCAAGGGTGTGCTGGCCTTTTTCGAGGAGTACCCCCGGATAGATTCTAAAAATATTTTGTATAAATACAAAGATTAGTGCCAGGAACCCAGCGCAGGTACTCCCATTCCTGGGCAGCATTTGGACCAATTCTCAAATGAAGATGAGCAATCTCCTTTAGGGAGAGCCTCTAGTGGCGAATAGCGTGACTAAAAATTTGTTTGCCATTTTTGGCGTGACGCAACTACAGTAGCAACGTAAAAAATTCACACTTGGGGTACAGTTGTGCAGGTTTCCACGCTATGTTTTCCTCCACAGTTAACGTAAGTGATAATAAAATTTTGATCCGCACATGAATTCCAAAAGTAAGATGTGCGAATGCGGACCGGGATCTTCCTCGTACAAAATTATAATGTAAATCGTCAGGGATTTAAGTAAATGCGATCAGTCGGCCCGCGAAATTCATTTTTTTTAGAGTTTTTTTTATATTTCACTCAAAAACGTAAGACATAATGTTATTATTAGCGCAGACATAATAATGCATTGTATTAATATTATGTGTATTTGATTAACTTTCAAAACGACACATTTTACTGTAATAGGCATGACAGCATCTGTAAATTGCAAATCTAATTAGTCCGCCAGTTGGAGTTTTGAAAAATAAAGGAACGATAAATCGCATCAAAACTCGAGAGTGGGGGCTTGTGACATCAGAAGCAAGTAAAAATTGTACCTACTTGCTTGTGACGTTTTGCCAATTTTAAAAGTGTCGTATCTTCGTCAATTTTGGTTTCCGTAATAAAAGAAAAAATACGGGTCAAATATTTTTTGATAATCTAACTGACGGACTAATTAGATTTTTTCAGTCAAATACCCTATTGCGTCGAACAAAAGAAAACTTGTTTTGTTTGACGCCATTTTAAAAAGTAACCTTAACAAAAATGTTGAACTTCGCAAAAATGTACCAATTTTTGCCCGTGGTCCAACCGACCCGTGTGTTACAATTGCCCCACCCTCGGTCAGAGCGCGACAGCTCGCGATAAGCGCGGGCGCACATAACGCGGTTGTTAGCCGCGACGATACAAAAACGCCCTGACATGAGAACCACTCTCACTTGCACAGAGTAACGAAGGTACAGAGGTGGCTATACGATTTTAGTGGAGCAAGCATTGCTCTTGATGGGATATCTGACATTATTGTATACATAAGACATTTATTTGGCACATACAGAAAACACAACACACAGAAGCACAATGACATAAAACATAATAGGTACTAAGAACATAGAAATATTAAAATAAAAACACGTTAAAATTAAAAGACAGAATATTTAGCATCAACTTGCTTAACTTTTTAGTTGTTATGTCCTGTTTACCTGTTTTTAACTTAGGCTGGTTGTGCAGCAACATTTATTCTAAGGATAAAGTGGCGAATAAACAAAAATAATAAAAAATGATTGGTTGCTCGTTGTATTTTTTTTTTCACACCTGCATGTGCATGCATTTGTGGAGGGTGGTGCTGCATACTGCATCCAAACTAGCGATCTTGTTCAGCGGAATTAAAGCAAGATATTGTATTTGCATATTTGTATGTCATGGATTTCCGCAAAGTAAAGCACGATAACATGACTTTTTTTATAAAATTTGCTCCTCACTATATTTTCTCCTGTGTCGTGTGGGTGTGTTTACAGACACAAATCTTCACATACACAAACGCACCGACCCGGAAAAACTATCTGTAGGCAGTACAAATATTTATTCCGTGGAAACGAACCCACGACCTGTAGCGCAGAAGTTAATCGCTCAGCCACTGCACAAAACGTGTCGCCAAGTTCAACTACATTTTTCGAGTAAAATGTTGATTAACCAGAAAATTAATGCTGGTGCACACCAGCCGGAGATATTGCTCGATTTTGAACAGACGGTGCGCGGCAAAGCAAAATTTATAGCTAACTAGCTTTTGCTCGCGGCTTCGCTCCCGTTAATTTACGGATCCCTAATTTTTTGATCCCAAAATATAGCCTATAGCACTCAGGGATAATGTACCTTCCTATTGGTGAAAGAATTTTTGAAATCGGTTGAGTAATTTCGGAGATTACCTCCTACATACAAACAAACAAACAAACAAATTCTACCTCTTTATAATATTAGTATAGATGTAATAAGTGCTACCTGACGAAAAAAGTAAGTACGTAGTTCCTTACTATTAGAATGATTTACGACACCATTTTTAAAAACTCAAACCACCATTTTTAACAAGATATTTCTCGATCTCATCAACTCACAACCAAAACCCAATAAAAAAGCCATAACCATAAACACGAGCTTTCATTACGAAATAATTCGAATAACAAAAATAAAATAACAATCAATAATTTTAAAAATTATTGCGCGTATATTTTTACAACATAATTTACAGTTCATAAAAATTTATTGGTTGGTTCGCCTCTAACGCTGTCATTACTCTGTATAGGATCGCTCACCGTTTTATGGGCAATTTTTATGGGAAAAAAAAGTTTGAGCGGGGAACGGGCGAGTCGTCCTTCCACCAAGGTCGACCGCTTCGATCCCTCGCCCTTAAGCCGGTGTCGAGAAATTGTGAAATGTATTGTTTTTTAAATGGAAAGAAAGTTTTTGTTTTCTATTGTGTACTTTTTGCCTGACTACGGCATAGAAGGGTTTTGAATCTCACTGGATATGTGTGTAAGTTTGTGTCCTAGTACAGCCTAAACTACTAAACCGATTTCGACAAATGTCTGTCTTTGGATTGGTCTTGATTCAAAGAGTCTCCTAGGGTACATGAAGTCACAGGAAATTCATTATTATAATGAGTAGGACGTTTTATTTTTCAGTCTTGCTTGCTTGTGTGTAATTCTTTTATTGTATTATAACTTTCGTGAGACACATTCATATTTATGATTAGTTACGGTTTATTCAGTTACAGTTCGACTCGTGACCTCGCCGCGTGTTCAGCTCATGATTAAGGGCTCCGCATGGGTCCGAAAATAGTCAGGCAATCCCGAAAAATGCATGTGATTAAACCGTAATTAATCATATCTAAATATAAAAATAACTGTTCTTTTAAAGAAGTGTGTTGTATGCTCAATTCAGATTTCTATTGTACCTATACAAGTTTAGTTTTAGTATACACTAAACCTGAAACTAATTTGTTCAGAATCACCAGGAGAATCGATTGACATAGTTTTTACTTACACTACATTATATTTTTCTTTTTTTTTTCATAAATAAATTTCAATTCTCTTTCATTAGGTTTCTACACGTAACAGTGAACGGGAATAGACACATTGAGGCTTGAGACGGTCCGCTCGGCCAGTTTCCGTGTATTAGACAACCCCTGCATAGCACATCTCAGGCATTTCACACTTTACTAGGGAACTTACCGCGACATAAACTAAGGTGTAACTTGGAGATTTATTTAAAATAAACACACATTCAGGTAGTTCTGATGAAAATCTTGTTGGGGTGTCTTGGTTTTTGTAAATACTAAAAATAAAGTTGTATGTAAGGGGAAGTTCAAAAGGAGTATTTATGCAATATGCGTGTATCTGTGTTGGGTTTAATGAAACCTATTATAACGCAGAAACTGAAAATCAGCGATGTTGGTGTTACATGTTAGGAAGGTCGTCACTGAAAAACAGTGCTTTTGGTGTTGCATGTTGGGAAGGACGTCACTGAAAATCAGCGCTGTTGGTATTGCATGTTAGGAAGGTCGTCACTGAAAAACAGCGCTGTTGGTGTTGCATGTTGGGAAGGTTTTCACTGAAAAACAGTGCTTTTGGTGTTGCATGTTGAGAAGGACGTCACTGAAAATCAGCGCTTTTGGTGTTGCATGTTGGGAAGGTCGTCACTGAAAAACAGCGCTGTTGGTATTGCATGTTGGGAAGGTTTTCGCTGAAAATCAGCGTTGTTGGGCAAATTAGTCCCAATGCTGCCACAACACAATTACTGAGTGATAACCCATTCACATGCGAATGCGACGCATTTCTATATTTTAGTCTACTAATAGTTTAATTTAAGGTGTAATAAACATGGTGCTTGTTAAGTATTTTTATTTACGTAACTGTTGCATCTTTTGGCATTATGTTATGTAGTGTGTCGATTTGCATGATGAATATATTTATTTGCTTTCTTTCTTACTGTTTTAATATATTTTATTTCCTTATTGATACTCCAAATAAAATCATGAGAAGTTGTTACTTATATGTTTCTTTTGTTTTAAGAACAATGTGATTGAATTTTTTATAATTATGTATTGATTTATAATCATTGTTTTACAATGTTTAATTCAACTGTTTTCATATTATCTTAGTGTCCAGAAAAACATTCATACATTTTGCAAAAAATGTTCATTGTTATTTGTTTAAATTCACCGACTAACGAAATAATAAAATTTAATTTCTGCTTTAACTTGAGTCCATAATTTTGGTACTTATTAAAACCACGACTAGGGAGGGGACTTATTCCCAAGCTCCGTGTTTTAAATTAATCGAATTAGGTTCGAATTCAGCCCAGCGTATAAGAGGGACAGTCCTCAGCGTGTATTTTTACGAAGCAGATGACAGACAATTCGCGACAGATTTATTTTCCGCAAAAATGGACAGTATGGAACCCTAAGCACAGAATGAAAAAGGCTTATGTTTAACTTACCACCGGATATAGTAACATATAACAGACAAAAACAGTAAATGATCACCAAAATTAAACCCGCATTTTGATATAAAATTACAACCAAAGTTTTAACATCTCGCTATCCTATTAAAGCAAAACGACTCCAAATAAATCATTGTTAATCCAAAAGTAGTAAATTTTGTAGTTAATGAACATCAAATTGTCACTTGTTTGGGTTTCCAAAGTAGAGTCGACGGAGCCCCGCTGCGCGGGGCTCCTATTTCTGTCTGCAGGGTTTAAAGTAACCTAACACGAAGGGAATGACGGAGGCTTCGTTCACTCGCTCACTCTAGCCCCCGTCATCCCCTTCGAACCTAACCTATCCGTGTCGGGGTGCCACGGGGGTGCTAAGATTTGGTGATCATTTACTACATTTGGTGTTCGGATACAATTTGAAGTGCAGTTGTGACTAAAATAGCTAAGTAGTACTATTGTAATTTTAGACTTTATTTTTCTGGTGTCAAGTATATATTTTTGGTAAAAGAACTAAGGGTATCAAAGCATTTTATGGTGGTCATTATACTTAAACCCAATAAAAAATGCAGTTTACTTTGGCCAAAACTAAAATTTTTGCCTTAAATAATTACAGCTATTTTTACGGTCATACACTCTTGCTCTAAAAGGGAGGGTTGGCGGGCCAGATTAAAATCCTTCGCGGGCCAAAGTTGGCCCGCGGGCCTAATTTACCCACCCCTAGTCTAGTGTCATATAGGTGTAGTAGGTAGCCTATTGTAATTTTTAGAGCACAAGTATAGTGCCAGGTTCATCGTTCGACTCGCTTGCCCGACGACGGAGAGGAATAGTTTTCTTAATCCGTCCCCCCACGGACTTACAGTAAAAGTAATTCAGTTTATTTTATTACAATCGAAACTGTGCAACAACTAGTTATAATAATAAACAGCTGTTCTGACATTCACCGGTTACGCAAATATCTGATGAGCGGTGTAACGTTTGTGCAATCTGCTATTATATCAATGCTATGCAGTTATTTATACATTCATATGATCACGTGAGTAGTCTAGATCAGATCAAAGTTCAGGTAGAGAGACATAATCATACGTAACAGAGACCCTAATAACGTCATTTGGTGAATCATATACATGACTGGACTTTACGTCCAAAAACCATGAACACTTCACATCATTCTCTACAACTTTTAATAAGGGACATGAAAAGAGCCTTCACGAGTGACGATACTTCAGTACGACCAGCGCACCCTGGGCAGTCAGCCCCGCTACCAACCTTGCTGACTGGCTAATCTTTTCACTACAGTATGAGCTATTCTTGTACCTATAGCTCGTGCTGACACGATAGAAGAAGAGTTATGTTCGCACAACTCGTCAAAATGTAGGGAACAGCTGTTTTTTTTCGCGATTTGACGTTTGTTCCCATAGTAAAAGTTGTTCATAATGATGAGTACAGTGACCCCTTAAGAGGTTGAACGTTATTTATGTTACACCTTGTATATGTTATATTTATATAATATAATATTAATGCGAAAGTAAGTTTATTTGTTTCCTTTTCACGCCTAAACCACAGAATCGATCATCCTGAAACTTTGCATATACCTACGTTGTCAGGTGTACAGAAACGGACATAGGGTACCTTTCATCACGAAAAAATATACTGTTTCCGAGGAAAACAATAATAACGTTCATAGATGGCGCCACGTGCCTTTAGGATCATGATTTAATTATATTATTATAGAAACTTTAGTAGTGTGTTAAGAGTTGATTGTCAATTTCTAAATTAACGCGAGCGAAGCCGTAGATAAAAACTAGTATTAGATATTTTTGACATTTACATTTCGATGACTCTAGACTTCCCTCCCTCTCCCTCCTTTCCGTCCTTACTCGGCTTACAACTAACCAGTATTAATTACAAAATAGCTGTAAATAGAACAGAACAACAAACTAAATCACCGCAAGCCTCCCTTATCACTATCCAAATTCCTAAAACACCCGATATCCGGTTCTGAGGTGAATGACCTGCTTTCGTACAAAAGATCGGCGCGGATAGTGCGCGCGCACAGCTTATCGGCGGGCGCGCGGATCTAGGCGACATGACGGGGACGGGGGAATTCTGCTGATCCACTGTTCAGATAACTGTACTTTGATTTTGTAAGGTTTATTTTAGAGTTAGTTGTTTGGATTGGTTTTGTAGCTAAAGACAACCTTGATGACAGGAATTTTGATAGGATTTTACTATTTTGGGTAAGCCTTGACCATAAGAATCTGTGTCCTAAAAACTGAGTAGATATAAATTATACTGATTACGGTACTGCGAATCATTTCAAAAATATACCTGAAGGCTAAAATTAATGTAGAAATTTCTATCATAAAATATTATAAACATGGCAGATTTTGAGCTCGAACTCGGCTTTGTAGGTCTAATATAGACTTATAATAGACTGCTCGTTATTCTAGTAAGCACGACACGGGCAAAGTGTTAATGGGTTTTTCCATGTGGAATTTCTCAGTAGCAGCTTGAAGTCTGGATTTGTGCCCGGTTTATGGCAATAGGTTCGCCCCTTATTACATGGGACTTAAACATCACGGCGAAATAAGGGTGTACTATGTACACCTCTGCACAACCTTTCGCGGAATACAGGCGTGATGTTATAATATGTTAGTTTGTATTACGTCATTATTTGCTCCGGCAATGACCAAAAATAACTGCATTAGAATACTTTGAATGCTAACTCCTAATTTAGTTCAACATAACCTAACGAGGATATTAAATCCAATAAATATTGAAATGAGGAACCTAGCCCGAGTGAAAGCTTGGCCTAATATACAGGAGGTATCAAACAATACATCCTTACCAGGCTTCATAAGTTAGTTTTAGAAAAACAACAAAATAGACGTTTTTATCACACAGACTTTTTGTTTTCTATTGGGCTGCTGTAGATGGTCCTAGAGGACCGTCGTAACCGGGCAGTTATTGGCGAGACCTGAAGGGTCTCTAGCCAGTGGAGGCACGTAAAATACTTAACCTAAGTTAACTACTTATACTACACTAACATCATGACTACCTGCAACAACAGCACTAAGGGCGACCTCTAGTGGGACTCGGACCTCGGCTTGATGAGACAGCTTGATGAGGGCTGAATTATCGGTGTGAATGACACAGACAGGTGGCCGTCAGCCTAAATACTGACAAGCTGGATGGACTAGACCAGGGGTAGACAAACTTTTTATTAAGGGCCAGAAAAATGCAAGACATTTGGGAAAGAATTCTTAAAAAATAAAGAAAAATCATTTACTGTAAAAATGCAATTATTATGGGTATTTTTTATGACATTTTATAATTATCTACGTATTTATTTTATGTGTATTTGTGTTGATGAGGCTGCATAAATATTACCGAAGGCCATATGTATGTCGTGGCCAGATCATAGAATTGATCACTTCATGATGTGGCCAGCCATTTCATGAAATGGTTGCATTTCATGAAATGGCCAATACCCGCTGCCCACATCATGAAATGGCCTGGCCAGATCAATGAATAATCAGCGTTTAACGATATGATCAGCTAAACGCACGGCTACTTCATGATATGGTCAAACATTAGTGATCATATCGTAAAATAGTTACATTATTCACCGTTAGAGGCGCTGATATCGGTTTGTTTCTGTGATGCATCATGGCGGCGGACAATTATTCTGACAAAAAAGCTAATAATAATAAGTAAAGTAGGGTGACCACGCAACGCAAATTAATAGACTATTATTGGATTTCAAAATATGACTTCATGGTAACTGCGGGTGAACTTTTCATGGAATCTTTTTTTTATCTGGTTAACCTGTGAAACTACAGCACAAAATATCGATGCACGTTACTGCAAACATTTACTATTTAGTATATTGAATCATTTGGGTTAGGTTAGGTTAGAACAGTGACCAATAACGCGCGAAGGCGAGCGAGCGAAGCGAGCGTGCCGCGGCAGCGGCCGCCGAGCGCCAGATCCCCTTAATTGTTGGTGAATCATACTATTAAACTTTCGCGGTAACGTGCATCGATATTTTGTGGGTCGAAATTCCGTAGTCTACTCCTTTGCTTGCATGGTACGTGCTTCCTTTATTTGGATTTTTTATTAAACCTTTGATATCATGGAAACCCTACATTAATGATATGGCCAAACGTGGATGGCCATATCATTAAACGTTGACGTTTCAACGATATGGTCAATTTTAGTTGGCCATTTCATGAAATACAACCATTTCATGAAATGGCCGGCCACATCATGAAGTGATCAATTCTACGATATGGCCACGACATGTACACTTTTGCTCTAAAAGCGAGGGTTGGCGGGCCGGATTCACACTCTTCGCGAGTCGTAGTTGGTCCGCGGGCCGTTTTACCCACCCATTGTAAATGCGATCTTTCGGGCCACGAAATTCTTTCTTTTTTATATTTAACTTAAAATATGAACATCTTTAAGACGTCATTTTATTAATTGCCTGGATGTAGGTACCCAATGTTGCATTGTATTTATATGTGTATTTATTTATCTTAGAAAACGACACATTTTACTGTATTTTTGTCGGCCATGACATAAACGACTTTTCTATTGTTCGACAAATGTGACGTTTTAACGTGTAAATACTTCTTAAAAATGTTCATGTTTTACGTAAATTATTTAACAAAAAAGAAAAATGAATTTCTGTACAAACAATTACAAACTATTTGAATGTACATTAATTTAAGAATCCGACAAAAAACGATGTTACTCCAAACATGAGTCTATAATCCAAAAACACCATCCTTTATATAAAATACAAACTAAGCTACTGCTGATGAGGGTTACATAATAGTAGTAAAGATCTGATGTCTTCGTCCGGTCGCCCACGCTGGTCGTACATTAAACAGTTCTGCTAACAAAGATCGGATTGAGCAATATCGTGTTGTTGTTGACTTAAGAACAGTTTTGAAATATACGGGACGATACGGTGAGTGGGCACGTTGCGTTTGGAATGAGAAGTTGTTGACGTTTTTTGAAAGTGTGCTTTTGTTGAATTCTCATGCAGGTGAATGGGCAAGTTGCAGGATGAAATATAATGATGAAGGATGAAACATAATAAGTAATCTATTTATTTATTTGATGCCCGTGGCATCACTATGGTCCTATCAGAAAACCAGCGTTGCGGCATTTTGTTTTTTTTAAATGTCGCAGTATTATGCTGAAATAGGAGCCTTTTTGGCCTCGTGCAGGTAGTTAAAGGTATCCTTTGTTTTTTTTACTAACTATTTTGTTTTTGTTTCTGTAACTGCCTGTGTGAGTCCAAAATAAATCTTTTTTTTTCTTTCTTTCTTTCTATAATGATGCAGGATCCGGATCAGGAGACTAAATTCTACTAACAAAATTGTTACCAAACCGCAAAGGAATCACAACTATTAGTCAGTTGTTTGCGGAAACTTTCAAAATGTTTGGTTTTGTTTTTTTTGTCAAATCATTTGCCAGTTTTTGTAAACGAAAACTGTCTGAATTAACGGTTCGGCTTTGGTTCAGTTACAATTGATTATCGTTTATGCTAGTAAAGTTGTCCCCCAGTTTGTACCAGTTAAGCTGCTGGATACGGGGCCTTTTTTTGTTCTTGTGTAGGTTTTCTTATATTATTATTTTTGAGCCACACGTCCTTCTAGTAATGTACTTTAAATTTGTTATGCTATGGATATTATTTTATCAATATTTTAATCAGTGGTAGTTTAAAATAAATACATTTTATTTCTATGCAGTGGTCCCTTTCTGTGCTATTTTATTGTCTACAGGCACCTGCTATTTTATAATTTTAGCGAAATTCTTTTTTTCTCATATTGCCTCAACTTTTAAACCTATTGTAACATTCAAACTGTCTATCGATTCATCTATTCAGGCCCTGTATCTAGTTTCATATATGATAAGACAGTAAAACAGGCATAATTTCTCTTCCGCTGTAAAAGCCTTCAATGGTCAGTAATGACATACTCTGGTAAGATTATCCACTAAGCTATTTAACTAATAACTCATTAACGGATAATCGCTAAGTCATAAAGCGTTAATGTGTCCATTCCACTTCTGAGCAGGTATTTATTGTCCGTCATTAGATCTTAGATCGTCCAGCATGATGTGTGTCATAAAAATGTTTTATAGAATAGTTGAAGAAAACTATTGCAATCGTTTAATTTTTAATTGTTTCTTTTGAAAGTAGAGATGTTTCCCGATGTTCTGTTAAAGCTATTCTGCATCAGCCATTCGTTTTTCCGTCTATAAAAGGTTAATCAGAAAGGATGTTGAAGTACCCATAGTAATTAATAACTTTTGTTTTTTCCCAACAGTCAGTCGTTTAAAAGAAATTTTTGTTCAAATATTTCATGAAAAATACGCTAAAATCTATCTGTCCTCAGTTATGATCAGCTGTGTTAACATTTTAAGTTATATTAATTTGAGGTCACAGATTAGAAGCTCCATTTTCTCAATTCGTAACTAAAGGAGGAATGAAGTTTTTTGAAATTTTGCAGGTAAATAAAAATAATAGTTTTTTTTAATATTTAACACTTTTTTTAAAACAGTGTGCAGCCTGCGGATTTGTACTCTCTTTCAGACTAACCTTGTATTATCTCATTCATAAATTAAAACTACATGTTCTGTTACTCAACGCAAATAACTCCGTAAGCAAACTTCAAATAAAACTTGAAAAATCTTTACAATGATGATAATTAACAAAAATTAAGGAAACTCCACCTATCTATAACACTTAAAGGATGTTCAACATTCGTAATATATCGCCGACAAGACGCCGCGGCCGCGCCCTATACCGCTTCCCGTATGTTTCCAAACAAATGCGTATGAAGAAATTCATCGACTGCACACTGCACATTACGGTAAATACTGAGATCGTATGCACCTATAAGTTTAGCACTTGAGTGTACTCGTGCTCGTCATCGATAAATATTAAACAGCGGCTGTTGACAGAAGAATGTTCGGTATGTTGCTTAACTACGATAGCTACCGGTTGGGAAGCCATGGTATGGGACTCATATGGCCAAATAGTGGACGCTTGATAAATATGAATCTTGTGCCTTTTTGGTGTAAGCAGAACAAGAAATAGTTTTATTATCAACTTTTCTTGACCTTATAATTATTTTTCAGTCGGGCAAAGTGTGATTGGGTTTTTCCACGTGGAATTGCTCAGCAGCCCCGGAGTTTGGATTTTTGCCTGGTTGATGGCAATAGGCTCGCCCCCTATTACATGGGACTTAAACATAACGGCGAAATGAGGGTACTTTTATACAACTCTGCTCAACCTTTCGGGGAATACAGGCATAGTCTTATTATTTTATCACAGAAACGAGGGGTAATTTATGTTCCCCTAGAAATCGTCAATGGTTTTCAGAAAGGTAGCCCTTGACCCCAAACTCTCTTCCATTCTTCTAAATAGTTGACAGAGCGAATGTATGGTTTTACTTATATTTTGCACTCTGATATCTTTAATAGACCAATACAATTCTATGCGTCGCAATTCTAATGAGTCTGAGTCAGGTGGGCAAACTACGGCCCGCGAGGCAACTCTGGCCCGCGAAGGATTTTAATCTGGCCCGCAAATCCTCCCTTTTAGAGCAAGAGTTTATGGCTACAACAAATAGGCGTAAATTTACTTATGCCAAAAATAGTAGTTTTGGCTTAACAAAATCCTTTTTCTTTCATTCTGGTCCCCCCTGCAACGTTTCTTTTGTTTTTCTAGCCACTGATGTAAAAAGTTTGCCTAACCCTCGTCTGGAAGTCACACACCGAAAAAAATTGAAGGGTAATAAAAATATTGGGGTCTTATCCTAGTCAGAAATGACAACGAACCCGGTTTTTTTTTACAGCGTCCTCAACAATATTCATCTCCCACAAAGGACAGCATCAAAGCCCAAGAGTTATAATCTCGACGCAAATATGATGACAATAAATAACTATTACACAACGTGGTCCGCCCACAGCCGTACCGGGTCACCATGGTGATAATAATTTGCCCCTCACCAACCGGGAAGCATGGTTATCAATAGTCCAACCGTACATCACAGCTTTCTCTATATCTCACGTCGACACACACGCGAAAACCAACTCTATTTTTCGTGAATTTAGAGTTTAAAATCCAATGGAGTGCAGAAAAATATTTGAGCACATAATTCTCGGAAAATAGAATGAAACCTAGGCTGTTATGCAGACTGAACGCCTAATATCTGGCTAGGCAGATAAGAGCTTCGCTCGTATTGTGCTACCTTTCTGATGATATAATGTTTAGAATAAAGTTTTTGTTCTCAATGCAATAATTGCTAGTGTTTGAATTTGTGTAACGCTTTGGGCTGTATCGGTGGAGACTTAAATTGTATTGGATTTTGAACTCTATTTTGTGCGTTGTAGAGTTTATGTTTGCTGTTTAATTTGTTATCGAAATCATGTCATTCATCCTATCAACGATCTTGTACCTTATTTTGAAAGTAAAAGATATAGGTACTTACAGGGTGAAATTGTAAACAGTCGACAAACCGAAATGGGAGATTGTACCTACTCATCACTATGAACAACTTTTACTATGAGAACAAAACTTAAATCGCGAATAAAATAAAAATCGCTGTTCCCTACATTTTTACGAGTTATGCGAACATAAATGTAGGGAACAGTGGTGAAGGGTGAATTTTCTTAAAAGGGAAGCCGGACCAAAAAATGCTTACCTTGCTCAAGTGTGATGCGTGAATTCCAGTAACTATACTCGTTTCGAAAGGGAAGCCGATAGGAATCGAGTTGTATGGAGCCTTCGCCACTGGTAGGGAACAGCTTTTTTTTCGCGATTTCAGGTTTGTTTCCATAGTAAAAGTTGTTCGTAGTGATGAGTACAATATCCCATTTCGGTTTTCGACTGTTTACAATTTCACCCTTTAGAATCAGCCCCAATTAGTGTGTCTGAAAGGGTTTAAAATCTTTCGCGCAGTTTGTATTAGCATAACATAATCAACCCATTACTGTTCCTCTGCTGGGCAAGGGCCTCTTCTCAGAATGAGAAGGATTTTAGGCCTTAGTCCACCACGCTGACCTGTTGCGGGTTGGTGGACTACACACACCATTGAGAACTTTATGGAGTCGTCTCAGATGTGCAAGTTTCCTCACGATGTATTCCTTCACCGTTAAGGCAAGTCATAATCAAATTATGATCCGCACATGATTTCGAAAAGTCAGAGGTGCAGGTCGGGATTCAAATTAGACCCTCACATGGAAAGCAAGCGTTCAGAGAGTTCTAGGCTATCACTGCTACTAACGACATCATCATCATCCTCATATTACAGATCTCAACAGTAAGATAATCGTATTCAACCCTGAACGTCTCGTTTGCCAAGTATTTCTCATGGATACCCTCCGTTCGGGGAAGGCGGATGCCATGCTGGACTCTTACCAGCTAAAAACCCACGGTGTTCCTTCTCCTGACCGTTGGCCGGGGTCGCGGGATTTGCAGCTGCATGCACCGCGACCCCGGCAGGCCTCAGTCCGCCAGCTCCGTGCGGACCTCTCTTTCTTTTGGGCCTTGCCCCACGTCCTAGTTTGCCTTCTTGGGCCTGTTACTGGTCGACGGGTCCCTTAACTCGCCGCCCGGAGACCACACACTAGGGTGGGCGGAGGATGTCGCGCATCCTCCGACACCTGGTGCGTCTCGGAGAGGGAGAGAGAGGCGACTGCCACACTCCCCTCCCGCGCCAGACGCACCGGGCGCCGGAGACCGTACCGAATGTGGCTGAATGCAGGTCACTCACATTATTATTACAAAATATTTGTATAAAACGACAAATATCAATTTAAAGAAACAATCTCATTACAAATTCGTCTTGGTCGCGATCTAATCACGTAATTTGCAATCAAAACTTTTGCGCAACGATTGCAAAATTCTGTCATTTCAATAGTTAAAACAACCTGTTGATTGTTAACGTTTTGTTTGCAAATGATTGATTGATTGAAACTAATTATAGGCTTCGGTGAATTTGCGACGTTCCGATGTCCATTACTCAGTTTGTTTGCAAGAGTTTCTTCAATGTAGTTAGTAATCCATCAATGAGAGTTGGAATGTACCAGTTTGCGGTGGTGTTTTGGAGGTAGTTTGATATTGAACGCTTCAGAATGAAAACTATTCTTTTGTTTTATTTACTACATCAACAAAAAAGCGTACTCAGACCTACTGGCGTGTGACTGGTCAATTTTTTGAGTCGATCATTGCTTAAAAGGTAATTGGTGTATTACGATTTTTGAGATTTACAATCGCGGATATAAACCCCCTTTTATATGACATAAGAAAGTGATGGGTATATTTTAAACCTGGGTTTACCTTAGTCTTGGTTTAAATCATCTTTTTTAATAAGGGGGTTAATGTTTACCACCCTAACTAAGGTCTATAATAATTGTTTTTCATAAGCTTGCTCTGGCGCTCGCAAAGATTTGACAGGGCAAAGGCCCTACAGACTTTACAGGAGAGGAATGGCGCTATTCATCCTATACAGCTCCATTCCTCTCTCGCAACGGAACAATGATAGCTCTAACACTTCTTAGTACAATCCCAGGTCCTGCTTTCCGGACTTTGTCATACGGTAATCCGAATGACGTCATTGGCACGCGCGGTATTGCCGACGATGAGATGCGTGCGTTCCGTCCGTTGTCGATAGGTGAACGCACTTGCATCAATCCGTGCGATCCGTCCGATGCGTACCATACGGGCAGTTGGACATGTCTTTATCCTTTTCACATTTTATACCTTTCTACAATTCGTAAAAGAACAAAACAAACGTGTTCCTATTTTCTTGGAAAGTGAACGTTAAGCAGTTAAATCTGTCTCGTGTGTACGGTCAGCGAATACTAATCCTTTAGCGGGAAAGCGGATTCAAGAGACAACGAACTTTGGCATTCAGATGGCATTTTATGGAGATCCAAGTCTGGAAGTATTAAATCTTATTTGTAACATTTCTTTTTGGAGGAGAACCTTTCTACAAAGCAGACTAGTATAAATAATATCACGCATGTATTCCACGTAGGGTTCGGCAGAAGTGTATAGTATTTTATTTTATTGGTTTACCAAAAATTGTTTACACTGGTTAAAAACTGGAGTGCATGAAAAGAGCCTCCACAAGTGACGATACTTAAAGTACGTCCGGCGCACCCTGGGCAGTCAGCTCCGCTACCAACCTTGCTGACTGGCTAATCTTTTTACCGCGGCATGAGCTATTTTCGTATAGCTCGTGCTGACACGAGAGAAGAATAAGACTGGTTAAAAAAAGCAAAAACAGATAAACAATAGCGTACAATCACTTAAAGGTAAACTCACCATGCAACACGAAAGTTGTGCGAACAATAGAAAAAAAAAGAAGACTACCTAAAAATGTATCAACTAAGTACTACTATCTAATTAATACATATTCTTAAATTTGGATCCAGACAACGAGAACAAAAAAATAAAAAATAAGTTAATCCTTATCTAAATTTTCCAAAGTCTTCGCTTTTAAACTGTATAGTACACCCTCATTTCGCCGTTATGTTTTTAAAGTCCCATGTAATAGGGGGCGAGCCTATTGCCATCAACCGGGAACAAATCCAGACTCCGGGCTGCTACTGAGATATTCCACACGGAAACACCCAATAACACTTTGTCCGACCTGGGAATCGAGACCTTATGCTCAGCAGTCGCGCTTGCGACCGCTAGACCAACGAGGAAGCAGACTATTATAGTCCAGTCACAATTGACATTCATATTCAGAATAATTCGCATAGAGCTGAAAATTAGTACAGACCTTAAATATACAAGGTGTAACATAAATAAGTGCACAACCTCTTAAGGCCGGGTCACTGTACTCATCATCATGAACAACTTTTACTAAGGGAACAAATATGAAATCGCAAAAAAAAACAGCTGTTCCCTATATTTTGACGAGTTATGCGAATATTAACGTAGGGAATAGCTGTTTTTTTTCGCGATTTCATATTTGGTCTGATTGTAAAAGTTGTTCATAATTATGAGTACAGTGACCCCTTAAGAGGTTGTACACTTATTTATGTTACACCTTGTATAATTACAAATGAACTGTCAAAAATCCCCATCGATTCTGCAAACATGTTATTCAGTGTCAAACGTCAAAAAAATCGGTTATTCGTAAGTATCTCTTAAATGTTACGTAACGTGTTATCTTCATAAAACCTAGTTTAAACAAAGTTAATTATCAGCAATGAGATATAGCGATTTAAAAATTGAAAAATCATTTAGGTATGTAAAGAAAAAGTCCTAATGTAAGATTCTCGAATAGCTTAAACTACATACTAAAGGTAGAAATCTTGCAATTTGGAGAGTAGTTGTATTTTATAGCGAAAAAGTAGTATAAACGGCACTTTTTTTAAATCAACCCCTAATGGCTTGAAAAGGGGTGGTAAAGTTTATACGATACGCGTCGAATTTGAAAACCTCCTTCTTTTTGAACTCAGTTAAAAATATAGTGACTTGGTTGTGTCTTGTGCCGTAGAAAACGGCCTTTCACTATCTTTCCTAGATCTCCGGCTGTATCTGTCTATGAATTATAGACAATAACAAACAATTTATCAATACATTGTAAACAGAACAATGCGATCAAGCGCAAGACGTGCACAATTATGACTAATATAAGACGCACCCAACTATGTTCATTAGACAACGTTAGATGTAAACAATGGACTCGGTTCACGCTTGGCTGATCGATGCGTTAGCTAAAGATCAGGGGCGTAGCTACCGCCGCATCAGCCGTATCAATAACACGGAGCCCCGACATGTAAGCAAAAATTCGTAAAATGTTATCTATAATCTCATTCAAGCTCTCAGAGGCCTTACGCCAAACTCTAAACTCTTAAACGCTAAACTTAGCACACCCCTGACACTCTGTACAATCATAGAGCCAATATAAAGAGGACAGTCAAAAGTTGGCAACATTGGACGTCTCCGATTTCCCTACGTCAGCAGCAGAAATCGGTCATTACGGGTTTTCCCCTGTTCAGGTGTATCAGAACAATCTTTACCCCCCATTTGCGCTTCGCCGCAGCCGGGTAGAAGGGCCCCACGACAAATTTTGATACAGGGCCCGTCTTGCAAGAAGAAACTGTTGAATATGTCTATTCTTTTAGCTATCTTTTTCGCATGTGTAGTTTTTAATCGAATATCACTTGCGTTAATGGTGAAGAAAAACATCGTGTTAGACTAAAGCCTACACCTTTCCGATTCTGAGAAGCCTATGCCCAGCAGTGGGGCAATAATGGGCTTATTATTGTGCTATGAAAATAAAAATGAAAATAAATTGTTATTTGATATACAAGAGTGCAAAGTTGCTTTTTAACCGCGTGCTCAATTTAGATGACCGAGCAAGTGAAGGATTCTAAAATTGAATCACTCGCTGCGCTCGTGATTCAAAAATTTGAATCCTGAGCGTCAGCGAGGGAATCAAAAGAGCACGAGGTGAAAAATCTTTGCACTCGAGTGCAACACGTAAGTTTTCATCCCACCTCAGCGAGGAAATGACTTAATGTAAAAAAAATAAACTTCCTCGTCGCTAGAATCACTCATTTTAGGTTTTTCACTTGTTTTCAAGTTTCTTGTTTTTAACCTAAGGTTATAACAATATGACGTGAAAAGAAATAGGCGCGCGTAAAGCAAATAAAAAAAAAGTCACCACCACCAAGAAGGTTCCGAATCTGAGTTTTAACAAATTAAAAAAGGTTGTATGATAAATTCGGGACCATGGAGGTAGAAGTAAATAGGTTTAATGAAGTTTTGAATTCACAAACTTGGTGCACATGATGTTCTAAATTCAATTTACTTTATCCTCTAGCGGATAAAAACGGCTTTTGCACTCGGATATCGAAGAGCAAAAATATTCTTTCCAAGATGGGGGGATTTAAAATAATTTATTTTTAGACAACTGAATCCATAGTGTTCGTAACAGAACAACTTACAGCCTATGTTAGTGGACTGAAAGGAAAGCAAAATAATAAACACAAAAACTGATATCAGAATCGATTCACTAATTCACACCTCTTACATGCAAATCAATGAATTGACTGAGGACGGCTGAGTCTAGTCTATCTGCTATCATCTTCAAGATTCCGTTGTCGCTTCCCCGTACATATGATAGACTATGTGATCATGCTATGCTGTCTCAGTTTAATACTGAACAAAAGCCTATCACCTATAAAAATCGAAGATGCATGTAATCATTAAGTTGGACAAGGTGGCGAACATACTGATGACTTCTATCCTGTCATCGGTGTAGTGTATTTGGCAGCCGACTCGAATTACGCTTTATGTCTGTCGCTCCCGGTAAGCCAGTTGTAGAATGCTTAAAGAACATCATCCTAATTGCGTAAAACTCTTCAGTTATGCTGGTTTCCAATTCAGCCACATCTGGTTACACTGGAAGCTGATCGCAACATACTAGTACAAGTCAAAGGCTAAAGATGATGATGAGATAGTACAGATTAATGTACGTTAAGATTATGACTGATGTACGACGTACCCGTCAATGTTACGCACGTTGTCCGATGTAAACAATACGCTTGGTACACGCTTCGCTGGCGATACGTTGGACAAAGATTATGGAAGGCAGATAAGACGGTTTGTAAAATAGTATAAAGCTGCCTTTAGGTAGTTGAATGCCTCGTTGCGCTAGTGATCGCAAGCGCAACTGCGATCCCCAGGTCTGGCAAAGTGTTATTAGGTTTTTCCGTGTGGAATTTCTCAGTAGCAGCCCGGAGTCTGGAATTGTGCCCGGTTGATGGCAACAGGCTCGCCTTCTATTGCATGGGACTAAAACACAACGGTGAAATGAGAGTGTACTATACACTTCTGCCCAAGCCTTGGGGTAATACAGGCGTGATCTTATATTAGGTAAAGCGAAAAGATACCACAAATGAAACATCTTTTGCATTGACCCTTTTTTGTAGACAGCTGCGGCAAAAAATCACTAAAGCATAAGGCCACTTGAAGATCAGCCGTACTAACATGCGCAGCATGATATCATTTTGTAGGCGCGAAATCTCGTGCCGAGACGAGATAAGATATCCACTATGTCATCTCGATACGAGATAATGAGACAACAAAATTATGTCGCGCCATATAAGTTATTACGCTTGCTAGGCATTGTTGAAAGAAGAAACCATTTATTTGGCTAATAGAATGTGAGACATTAATTGACAAAAGTGTTGTTTTTAAAACAACAACATTGAATAATGTAATTTTCACATGTATCTCGCAATTGCACTAGTCAGGAATACAGCTAAATGCCAGATTTAATTTTTAAAACTATACTAAGGAGTGACTTAAGTAGCCGTTAACATCTATATGTGGCAGTTAATCTGATAGCTTTAAAACAAATAATGTTGCTTCGATTTTTGGCTCTAAGCATAGATTTTAAACAAACTGTCCACTCTACAGCCCACACACACTAATCTATGTCCACAAATACTATGGATCAGTAGTTTGTGATAAATGATCTTTACTATAATATGATGCAACATTATAATACAAACTATGTTTCATGTCTGTATTGCACGTCTGTCTTTACCGATCTACTGGTTTTTGTTACATTAATGTTAGATTGTCTTAGTAATAGTCTTTTAGATATTACTTTATATTATTACGAAGGATTGAGCAATGACTATAGGCAGTTGTACGAAACTTGGGACTTGGAGAGTCGGGAGAAGCCTATATCACACTATTAATTAATATCTATATTTATACATGTATACAGGATGTTAACGAATTCGTGTAATTCCTTAAAACCACATGATCTACTACTGGTGTAGACAGGCCCCGCACGGGATTTAGCTTGATTAAAAATAAAAAAATAAAATTCTTTTTTTTTCATGCGTCTTTGTTACCGATCGTATCTAAACCACCTAATATGGATTCAGTAAAAGAATAAGTTTTTTTTTTGCAAAAACAAAATTTTATTTGTGTGAACATTTCGATGCCACGTGTAAATTAATGAAAGTACGGCGACGCGGCTGGCAGAAACGACTAACGCGATAACGCTCTTTGCAGTCAGATAACTCAAGGCTCTAAAAAGACTCAGAAATTGAAAACCAAATTTTTTTTCAAATATTTTTTGTTTGATTTTCGAAAATTCCCATTTAGATCACGTGGTTTGAAGGAATTACACGATTTCGTTAACACCCTGTATAATAAAAATCAGACTACTTAATGTGTGACGAAATAACGAAACTTTGATGGCCGATATTTTGTAATCTGTTTTAGTTAGGAACATACAATTTGGCAATTCAGTATTTCAGTTAAATTCATTTAGTACTCTCTGCAACATAATTTTCAAGCTTTCGCTCTCATCTATTACAAAGTTATATGGTACGTCTACACCAGTGTGCTTTCATGTTCATCTTGCGCTTTCAACTTTCAATTCCTCTTGCATCAAGCGCATGCAATATTGATTGCCATAAGACGCATGCAGCTAATCGTCTACACCGGTGCGCCTCGGTCAGTCGTCAGTCGACATACAATAGACGGATTAGCGTACGCTAGGGGCATGCGCTTTTGTCGAACTAGTATTAAGGCATGCACTATTGCACGCGCTATGGCGCTTCACGCATGCTTCAGACGAAGACGCAAGATGAACATGAAAGCGCACTGGTGTAGACATAGCTATAGGGGCTTAAAAGTACCTTGAGTTGTCACGAGAAAAAGGTGTACGGCCGTGCCTGCGCGATGTTGGCGAGGGCACTGCCGGGCCCCCTGATAATAATGAGAAGCAGTGATGACCTAGCGGTTGAATGCATGCCTTTCAGTGGCGAAGGCTCCATACAACTCGATTCCTACCGGTTTCCCTTTCGAAACGAGTAGTTACTGGAAATCACGCATCACACTTGAGCAAGATAAGCATTTTTTGGTCCGGCTTCCCTTTTAAGAAACTTCACCCTACGCTACTGATGCCTTCTATGCAGGGGGATCGAGTTCGATCCCAGCGTGCACCTCTAACTTTTCGTGTTCATGTCATTTATCACTTGCGTTAACGGTTAAGAAAAATCGAATCGGGAACCCAGGATAGGCAGCAGTCGCTTGTAACCTAGACCAACGTAGTTAGTGATAACTAAAATTGTTAATGATTGTTAATACAAAAAAATCTTTGCTAAAATTACATCAGAATTCATTCATAAGTTTTATAGCAAATACATATTTCAAATAAACAAGCTTGTTGTACAATATACATAAATATTACATAAGCGTCAGTGTACATACAGAATTATGCATATTTGTGTTGTTATGATTCATTCCGAGATGGGTGTGTCATGTTAACTCATGTCAAACAAATGGTAGACTTGTCTACGTATAAAAATAGGTGTATATATGAATAATCTCGTATTTTTTGTGATTGAAGTTTTATTTACTTAACAAGTATACAATATCAAATAACAATCCCTACTAATATTATAAATGCGAAAGAAAGTTATTAATATTCGATTTGTAAATAAAATTATATGATTTGACAAGTTAATATGTTGTTTTACTGACAGCCACAATCACACAATTATTTTAACATCCTGTCGATACCACTCCCAATCTAATCCCTACTAATATTATAAATGCGAAAGTAACTCTGTCTGTCTGTCTGTTCTGCTTTGACGCCTAAACCGCTGAACCGATTTTGATGAAACTTGGTACAGAGATAGTCTGGAACCCGAAGAAGGACATAGGCTACTTTTATCCTGAAAACCGCGCAATATCTACGCGATAAACGATATCCACCCAGGCGAAGCTGCGGGCGACCTCTACTATTTACATATTACAAAATACAAATTAGTGCATTGTGAATTGTGTTGTCCATTTTTCCGAATACCGGGACTTTAATGAAATAAAAACGGGATTGGGATGAAAAAATCGGAATGTAGAAACAGCGCGTCTCACGGTCGCCCAAAACCCCCCCGCCGCCTGATCGTCTCATGCATCCTTCACTAAACGATTCTTTCAAAAATTACCACGCCCATATTACCTAGGTACTTAGATGAAATAGCAGGATTTTCCGCGTTCCCATCAGGCAATACCTCAAACGCATTTCCAAGCGTTACATCGACACTGCCCCCCTCCATCCGAACCCCCTAGTCGCCGCAGCGGCCGACTATAGTCCCTCTCTCATAAATAAAATTTGCCGTCCCAGGCACACACTTTTAGAACCCGATGACGAGTAAATCGACCAGCACAATACACAACGTCCGCCGCCGTCCGGCTTACCGTCCTCGCCGACGAGGCCCGTCGCGACGTCCCACCGCCGCCGGTCACGATCCACCGAGCTCTCCCGTCGTAGAGCCGGTCGTCTCTTCAGACTCTGCAGTCACACCGATAATTCAGCCCTCATCAAGCTGTCTCTCCCCCCTAAATCCCCGCCAGCAACGCCCTAAGCCGAGGTCCGAGTCCCACTAGGGGTTGCCCTTAATGCTGTTGTTGCAGGTAGTCATGATGTTAGTGTAGTACAAGTAATTAGCTTAGGTTAAGTATTTTACTTCCCCCCCATTGGCTGGAGACCCTTCAGGTCTCGCCAATAACTGCCCGGTTACGTAGAAACGGTCCCCTAGGACCATCTACAGCAGTCAAATAGAAAAAAAAAAGTCCAACTCAATGTGCTGACGCAACGCGTCCGGAGAGGGCTAAAAAACGGGACGTCCCACCAAAAGCGGGACGTCTGGCAACATTGATAGTGGATCTTCATAATCGAGAACCTTATCGTCATGTTTTAAGTACCTATTTAATGTACATTACTCTTATACATATATTAGAGTGTTGACATTACTTTTGCTATCAATATTTGCGTTAACGGTCCTCTGTAAATATTTTTTTTACTTTTTTCAATATTTTCGTAACGCTTCGATAATATCTCTTGATTCATCGATAAGTAGATAAAATAAATATTAGCAAAAGCTGATCGTCTTGGATATTTGTTGAAGCATAATTTATATTACAGTTCGTTCAAATAAAAATGTTTGGTCCTTCTGTACAATCAACATCAAAAGTGAGTGATCATTGCTCAAAGTTTCAATTATAGGTATTTTATAAATATAAAATATGGCATTCTTTAAATGTTTAATAACCAGCTTTTGCCCACAGCTTCGCTTGCGTGAAATTTTGAACCGGTTAAGTGACGATTTTCCATACACACTTTCATCCCCTATTTAACTCCCTTAGGGGTTGAATTTCGAAAAATCCCTGCTTATTCCTTGACTACATTATAAAGGGAACCTCTTTGCAAAATTTCAGCTTTCTAGGTCCAAGGGTTTGGGCTGGGCGTTGATGAGTCAGTCAATCAGTCAGTCAGGACTTTTCTTTTTATATAGATTTACTGTTTCATAAAATTATTAAAAAAAATGATTATTATTTGGCACACAATTACTGAAATATTCATTGACTTTTTCTGTTGACTATAAACCTTGTGCAAAGAAAAACAAACAAAATGATGACTTGAACCCACTGTTGGGCACGGCTGTGGTTTAATTGGGAAGGGTAATTGCATTCGATAGGCAACTAAATTTGTCTTCATTTTCAGCTGAAAGACGTCCACTGTCAGTTATCAGAAATGCATGAAACAGTTTCCTATGGCATAAACCTCTAAATCATTTTTACATTTCTATAAGGAACAGTCCAACAAACGTACTTAAACACAGATCTATCCTTATATATTGAAACAATAAACTGTATCTGTCATTTGCCATGGGCGCGTCGAATCGCCCGATGATCCGCGCGTGCGCCTGCGCAGTGATTGCGAAATATTGCGCGGTGCATGCGCATAAGATTGTACGTTCACTGCCGTTTGAATTGTCTCAGGTGCAGGGCAAGGGTATATGTTAAAATTATGGTATGAAATAACTGCGTAGATATTTATTTTAAATATTTCCTTTATATGTTACTGTCAGATTAGTTACCTACCCACAAAATAACTTAGTTACATATGGCACATGTTAAGCATGGCTAAGTATATCTCAAATCAATTTAGGCTAGTAATGACTGTTGTGTCTTGTATGTTAAATCTAAGTTATTTGACAGCTGTGTATGTTCATACGCTGTCTTTGTTAGGTACCTATGTAGTACTCAAATGACATAATCTTTTATCTGCGCCCGCGGCTACATAAATGAATACCCGAAATATTTTTGTTAAGCGCAATCTAACTAGAGGTCGCTCGCTGCTTCACCGTGGATGTCGTTTATCGCGTATTTAGTATTTTTCGGGATATGAGTAGCCTAATATGTCCTTCTCCAGATCGCATACTATCTCTGTACCAATTTTCATCAAAATCGGTTCAGCGGTTTAGGCGTGAAAACGTAACAGACAGAGTTAGGAATTAGTGACCCGCCCCGGCGTTGGTCGGGTACGTTTTATAGCTAAAAATCTTCCGGAAGAAATGACCTAAGTTAAGATAAAAACCGCATCAAAATTCACTGAGTAGTTTAGAAGAAGTACGCGGACAAATAGACAGACGCTAAAAGCAACTTCAATTCATAATATTAGGGGATGCACAGTATTGTATCGAAAATAGTTTCATGTTGTACAGAATCGTTATCATTTTCAGCTTATGCGTGAACTTGTTTAGGAAGCAGAAATGTTATTAATACTTCGGAAACTTTCTTTTGTGACCAAACTTTAACAAATAAGGTATGTTCGTCGTTTTCTACACAAATTCAATAATATAAAATCCAAAACACATACATACACATAGAACTCTTGCTTTTTTCAATGGGGGTAGAACGCCACATGCTGGACGTGTCGAAAGGAATACTCCTTGCGAAGGAGTATGTAATGACAATCTTACATACGTAAGGATTGTCCTTACATTCTTCCTTTCGCTTCGTCCTCGTTTGTACATCTTGTGATACATGCACACCGGTTGAGAGTGATACGCACACGTAATTTTGAACATCATCACCAACAACATCGCTTTATGTTTCTCCTAGGGCGTCCTCTACTGGCGTTTCCACTGGTATCCGCCTTATAAATAATTCCTTTTGTTAATCGCCGTTCACTCATTCTCTCAACATGACCGAACATACTTCCTTTCAATTTTTGTCACTACATCATCATTTAAATCGCAACTTTGTCATATCACATCATTCAAAATCCAAAATTGTTTAAATAAAATTAAATGCTTACTAACTACTTTTATCAAAATCACGGTACCAGGCAATCATAACAGTCCATAACATCAAAAGTTACATCCTGGTTACATAATACCGAAATATTAATATAACATGTTGCAAACGCGCCCACGCATCGAAGCCATTGTTTGAGCGATCGATATCTGACGGAAAATATATACAGCAATTGTGTGAAAGTGATGGCAAGCTTTGAGAATTGAGATGGGTACTTATAAAGGAGAACAATATGTGTTGTAAACAGTGTTATTATAGATTTGAAAATGCGAGGTGATTTTGATCGTTTCTTAGGTGAATGCGATGAGCTATTCCCAGCGAATCACGTGTTTTGTTGCTAGTTGCATCGGATCACGCATAAGCTTCCCATCGCATCACGTGATCGGAAGTGACTACAAAATGATACAAATATACAGAGTGAACTCGTATCGACGTATATACGCAAGGCGTGATAAATTCTGGGTATTTTACAAAAACTATAAAAAAAACTCGAAATCTACTGACTTTTGCCTAGGCTACATGGGGTGCTAGTTTGTTGCTTATAGGACACAACACTATCACGCCATAAAGGGAATTCGAGTTCACTCTGTATTTCCAAAGAAACAAGATAAATGTATCGAAGTATCGTACAACGACACATTTGTCATCCGGCAACTTGCGTTGTTAACAGCCGTTTTCAATAACCTATCTATCGGCGGTTTCGCCTACTAGAGATAGAAATTTGACGTAAGCTCCATAGAAGTAATGTCAAATTTCTATCTGTAGTAAGGCAAACCGTCGATAGATAGGATATTGAAAATGGCGGTTAGTTGGCAATGTGTTGAACCATTTTTTAAATTAAATGTTTTCTCTAATTATGTACCGCACAATGTATTCTTTCCGGCGACCCGGCAACTTGCGTTGCGTTTGCAAAGCTAAATTAGGCATTGTAACGACGACATAGGATTGAAATTAATTTGTTGGTATTTGTAAGTTTTTATGTCGGTGTGCCTTGGTACGGCACGGTATAAGACAAAAGATATAATTTCATTAATTTTGTTAGTCATCTTGTCTTTATAAGACTTGTATTTTCTATTCCTTCTTCAACCCTTTCAGATTTTTTCTTCGCTACTAATATGTGATTAATTTATTTAAAATCAATACTTCTACTGTAAAAAGTATTAAATCTATTTTGTATAGGTAATTATGAATCACGTTACCAAAGAAAGTTGTTTCCAAAAAGCAGACTTTCCAAAGCACACATTTTCCCAGTGACCTCTGCTACCCTAGTAATTAATACGAGGTTACTGTACCAGGCTCCCAGCTCTTGAGACACTCTCCAAGCTAATTGCTAAATGGTGTAACTCTCGACATCTCTAAGTGCTTATGGAAGCCTGGTACTTATGTTACATATGCATTTATGTACTGTTTTTTTTTGTTGAATGAGGCAAAGTAGTTCGTCTCTTTGGAATAAATATTCTGTTTAAAAATCATTCATAACTTCCTTATCAGAAATGTTCTTTGTTTAGCTTGTTTTTGGAACAGAATTTCAAATACTTTGTCTCCGATAATCCTCTGTATTCATGGTATTGAATTTTTCAGCAAATAATAGGTGCTATAATCAGTGTAACGAGCAAAAAACTATAAAACTGCTTGATAGCATTAAGATTTTATCCCATGTAGGAAGGAACTAGAATATTATACTTCCTCAACGCACTCTAGAAGATGCGCGTTATAAGTTTCAATAGAACCCAGCATGCTTGATAGTAGGACCTATACGGTCACCCTGGCTAGCTACCACCTTCTCATTAAAGTCCCGCGTCAAGCAGTTTACTGTGTTCCGTCGTGTGTATGTGCGAGCCAGAGGGTATAGGGTAATTCCACTATACATGTTCTGTTACTTGGATTTGTGTGCTCCATCTTAGACCCTGTCTGAGCTTGAGCTTTCTAATTAAAGAGGTTAGTTGCACAGCCTAGTCCATTTCTGCAAAGGCTCTAGTTTATTATAATATAACATAAGAAAATATCATGCCTGTATTCCCCTAAGAGTTCGGCAGAGGTATATTATACGATAGGCTAAGTTGGAACAAGCAGGTGGCTCAGGTTAGCCAAAGCTAGCAAAAGCTAAGCTAAGCTAGCAAAGCACTAACTAGCTAGCGGCCCGACCGACGAACCGGTTCGTCAGTGCCATTGTTTATCTATTGTGGCTATAATTACAGTACTTGAGACTTCATGTGAATCAACCGTAGTTATCTTGAAAATAGTTAGAATAAACTTAGGAATTATAATAATACGTAACCCATCGAACATTGAGCGTTGAACAATGAACAAACATTGAACGTAACACATCGAAGAGTACTAAAATAAAGTTATTAGCACTATTTTCAGTTAGATATTTTCAATCAATACACCGATACGAAATTATGGTGGAAAATAGAGCAACAGCTACTAACCGACACCGTAAAAGTGGACTCAGGGAAACTGTTAGTTACTCTCCATACGGTATCGGGTATAAAATTAATGGCTATGCTATGAATTTATAACTTATATTGCTATTGGTCAATATTTTCTTACATAAACACACCTATAAACTTGATAACATCTTTATTTATTATTTGTTTACCGAAATGTATTTTGGTCCTTTGGTTTTATTTATTATTTGTATACCGAACTGTATTTTGGTACTTTGGTACGCGGCAAAAATAGGTGAGGCATTCTATACCTGTGGGTGTTGGAAAATAAAGCAGCCTACATAGATGAATAAATGAAATTATTTATTTGGACACAGACATCTATATAAATAAAAAGAAAAGTCCTGACTGACTGATTGACTGACTCATCAACGCCCAGCCCAAACCCTTGGACCTAGAAAGCTGAAATTTTGCACAGAGGTTCCCTTTATAATTAAGACAAGGAATAAGGAAGGATTTTTTAAAATTCAACCCTTAAGGGAGTTTAATAGGGGATGAAAGTTTGTATGGAAAATCGTCACTTAACGGGTCCAAAATTTCACGCAAACGAAGCTGCGGGCAAAAGCTAGTAACATATTATACATACAATGAAACACAGAAAAGAGAAAAAAAAAACAGTTATTTTGTCAACATTATAATTGAGTTTATGTGTCTCACGGCTGATCCAAACAGGTACCCAGATCAGCTTAATGTCAAGCACAAGAAGCAGATGAAAGCATAATTAAAAACCTGGATCCCTTAAGGACTGTTGAAATAAATCGACTTCGGGTTAAAAAATAATTTGTCACATGCACAAATAAAAATATTTATTTATTTATTTATAGTTAATTAAAATGGTACAATACCAATTACAATAACTAACATGGAGACAAAATATAGGTAGGTTATAACATATTAATGTAAATTACATCGTAAAATAAAATTAAAAACTAACATGGAACAGTGGACACCCTTGCATACTTTCTCTCACAGAACGCCAGACATACATGCATAATTTTATTCCATTCATCCGCAAACACATCACATTCAGGATTGTCAGTCAGGAGAGCGTTGAGTATCTTTAGAGTACGACACACTGGGGTAAAGTATCCGTTTGATCAGCAACAATTTGGATTGGCTTGACCTATATTATTAACACCGCTCAAATTAATGATACCCACAACATTGATGCTCTAGTAATACTTACCTAACAAAAAGACGGAAAGAATTACATACGGATATTCAGTCTACATTCTACACACTGTTATGTATATGACAGTTCAAACTTGACTTATCTACCTTGAACTGTTTGTTCGGAGCGCCTTTCACTGTGTGTTTTGAATACCTAATGCCGGTTCACTGGGCAATGCACGTAGGCTAGGAGATAGTGAGACGGAGATAATTTGTTATCGCAAGCTCTAGTTGGCACGGTGCGATAAGCTGAAGTGAATCTTACCGAGGTAGGAATATCAAGTACATAATGCAAATAACGAGCAAAAGTGAAAGAGTGATTACAATCTAAGCTAACCTAATCATACGCTTGTGGAAGAACAATTGTGGATGTGCCCTATTACAAGAGTAGGTATAATAAAAGTGTGTGTTTAGGGAACTGAACAGCTGCCGGGGACGCGGTCGGGGTGCAGCTGCGAACCCCGCGACCCCGGCCAAGGGTCAGGAGAAGGAACACCGTGGGTTTTTAGGCAGTAACAGTGCGGCATACCCCTTCACCTTCTCAGGGCGAAGGGCATCCAAGAGAATTATGCATACAAGAAAAAAAAATGGACCTGAACAGGCACTTTTTTGAGGTATTCCATTTAGTGCACTAATTTGCAGAGCACCAGTTCAAATCACACCAATAGGAATAGGAATACTATTGGTGTGATTCGAATTAGTGCTCTTCAAATTGGTCCGCTAAATGGATTGCCTCACTTTTTTAACCTGAAATTTTGTACACGTACGTATAGTAACAGTTTTAGTTGAGTTTTTTTTACATGTTTAGCTGGATCATAAAATACTTATGATACAGTCCATCGCTTAATGAAAACCTCTTTCAGAGAGGAGGTAGTATATTCCAAAAATACAATATAAAAGTAGAATTCTACACTGGAAAAAGGTCTCGTCCTGAAAGTGCCCTCTAATTGTTATTAGTTCTCGTTTTTATTAAACTCTTTACGCAATTTAAATCCTCATCATCATCATTCAGCTGAAAGACGTCCACTGCTGGACATAGGCCTCCCCCAAAAGGAGGGGTATGTCGTAATCGCCACTCTTGGAGATCGCAATATGGTTGTTAAAGTACTCAGAGAACGCTGCTGCCCGGCCTCTAGACAATTTAAATGCACTAAACATAATAAGCACATTGCACATGTCTGCGAAATGCGATGTAACCATTTAATCGCTTAATCAACCTAGTAATATAACGTAACAATCAACATAGCAGACTCCTAGACTACTCTTAATACAGATTATTCGTTTTGATTGATCGTTTATTCTTTCACAACAATTGTGCTGAGTTTTATAATTAAAATGATATATTTGTATACCTATGTACTTGTATTAACAAACATGTAGATTGTAGGTACTTTCTAAAGTTTAGTGGTGTCAGTGTTTAAGTAACTGTTTCAGGTTATATTGAGTCATCATTCTGGTCAGTCAGGCGAGTCAAGCGTGGTTATGGCAATATTTTTTCTGGCGGTTCATTGTTTTGCGGTTGTTTTATACGGAGTGAGGTTGCAATCTTTTTGGGAGGCTAAACATACAGGTTGAAACTAAACTGAGAAGAGTGAAATAATTACCATGTTATAAAATTAACAGTTTCTGAAGTCAATGTTAATCCAAGCTGAACCAAATTGATGGCATCGACTTCTGAAATTGAAAAAAATCATGTCTGTTGTATGGGAGCCCCCTTAAATATAAATTTTATTCTGTTTTTAGTATTGTTGTTATAGCGGCAACAGAAATACATCATCTGTGAAAATTTCAACTGTCTAACTATCACGGTTCATGAGATACAGCCTGGTGACAGACGGACAGACGGACCGTGAGATACAGCCTGGTGACAGACGGAAGGACAGCGGAGTCTTAGTAATAGGATCCCGTTTTACTCTTTGGGTACGGAACCCTAAAAAGATTACGATTGTAAGTTCTTAGTAGCGTAAAACGAATGGAAAAGAAATAGGCAACGTAAATATGTCAGGTGTGGTGGTGGTGGTCAGGTGTCAGGTGGCTAGACACCTCTAATTGTCATCTCATTCTGTACCTTTGCATCTGGGGACCGATTCAACTAACAGAAACTTTTATCAATTGCAACTGAATCGTTCATTCAGACAGTTTTCATTTACGAAAACTGTCAAAATGTTTGGTTTGTTTTTGTTGTCAAACAATTTGATAGTTTTTGTAAACGAAAACTGTCTGAATGAACGATTCAGTTGCAATTGATAAAAGTTTATGTTAGTAGAATTGGGCTCCTGGGGACTTACTCCCTAAGTCCGTCAACGAAGTTAATCGCCCGTCCGAAAGTAGCCCGAAACGTAGGAGTGAACAAAACAAGTGTCAAGTTCAATATTTCGGACGGGCAAAAACACATCGGTAGTAGGGACAACTGTCAAATCGCGTTGTCATTCATTCTTAGTTCGGGCCCCGAAATAATCGTATGTCCGTAGGTGATAGGGAGTAGGAAACGCTCGTAACTAAGGCCGTGACTTCGTGCTTAGGTAGTCGACCCCGAGATTCCATATTAAAGCCGACGCAATGACAGTATAAAAAAATACTACGATACAAGATTGAACACTGCTACTGTCAGCTATCGCCATCTTATTGATCCAAATAATGGTCAAAGTTAAAAATAAAATGCTCAACCACAGACCACACGTCTTCAAGTACATGACAACGCAACCACACCGGATGGGCAATACTGCCATTTTAGGTGCATTTAAGTACCCATGTGACATTATACTGGGACACGATTACACACGATTCTTCTTTTAAAAACAGGGTTATTTTGTAACGAGGTTTTTGGGATTAAGTGATCTTTTATGGCATGTGCACACATAAAAATTTTAACTGACTTCTTCAAAAAGGAGGAGGGTCACAATTCTTCGTTATTTTTATTTATTTCTTTTTGGGCGTAACTCCGAAATTATGTGGAGCGATTTGGATGATTATTTTTTGGTTTGAAAGAGTTTTCTCCCGGCATGGTCCCATTTGGTGCACATCTGATGAAGGCCTTCAGAGATAGACAATGGAGCCACTAAAAAAAACTTTAAAAAGTAAAAACCGACTTCAAAAAAAAACTAAACCGAGTAAAATAATTATCATTTAATAAAACTACCAGTTTCAGAAGTCGGTGCATTCAATTTGTTTCAGCGTAAAACACCGACTTCTGAAACTGGTAGTTTTATTAAATGATAATTATTTTACTCCGTTTAGTTTTTTTTTTGAAGTCGGTTTTTACTTTTTTAAAGTTTTTTTATTTTACACTTTTTAGTGCTACAAATTACAATTACAATAGTGTACAAATTCTCGGACCAGCACTACAACTAGAACGTCGTCTACATACGATTTGTGTATTTTTTTTGTTTTTGTTGATTTTTTCAAAAAGTGCTGACTTAATTTCAATAAAATTTATATGGGATCACCTCTGAAGTATGGCCTACCAAACAAAAAAGAATCATCAAAATCCATTCATAATTGGCGGAGAAATCGCGTAACAAACACACAAAAAAAAAAAAAACATTCAGACGAATTGAGAACCTCCTCCTTTTTGAAGTCGGTTAAAAAGAAAAAAAAAACTTACAACAAATTAAACCAACTTCACATATTATAAAAAAAACAATTTCAGAAGTCGCTACTAATCCATGCTGAACCAAATTGAATGCACCGAGTTCTTTTCTATTTATATTATGATTTTTTATTGTCCATTTACATAATATATACATATATATAGGGATTTATATTATTCAATTATTAATTTTTTTGGAAGTCCGTTTTAATTTTGCTATGTTGTACTGAATTTTTTAACCATGCAGCCCTATTGGTATGTCTACACCAGTGCGCTTTCATGTTCATCTTGCGCTTTCAACTTTCAATTCCTCTTGCGTCAAGCGCATGCAATATTGATTGCCATAAGACTCGAACTAATATTAAGGCATACGCTATTGCATGCGCTATGACGTTTCACGCATGCTTCAGACGAAGACGCAAGATGAACGTGAAAGCGCACTGGTGTAGACATAGCTTATGGCATTGCAACTATCAAAAAACGTTTACTTTTGTCATGACATGCTGTTGGTTTTTCGTTGTACTCGTACACACGCCTATTAACCTATACATTTACAGTACAAGTTGACTCCTCATTGTACGGAAAGCCTATACAATGCGGGATCAGCTTTTTTATAACAGACGGAGGACGTTGCCTCGCATCCTCTTGATATAATCCTTTAGTCTACCCTTACTACCAGGACTGTCTTTACGTTATCTGGCGCCGGGGTGTGAACTCAGCTCAAGCGCCACACAGGCATTTTTTTTTTAATTTTATGGATGGGATATCATCAAAAGACTTCTTCCGCTCTGGGCGGAGCGGAAGGTAGTGTTATGCTTGTTTCCCACGGTGCGTGATATCGCACACCGCGGCGCACGAGCTCGCACCGACGCACCATGGGAAGAGACTCGTCCCTGGTAAGGCGGACGCGTGCGGAGTGGTGCGCCGTATCCGCCGCGAGTCGGTAACTTCAAAGGTGCGGTGCGAGATCTATTTCACTTAGTATTTTGGAATGAAAAAATAACTTCGAATCACGCACCCTCATAATGTGGCTTCCCACGGTGCGTGATTTTGCGGATGATACCACGCACAGCCGGTGCGCGCTACCACGCACCGTGGGAAGCCAGCTTTAGACTCTTACTGACTAAAACCCATCCGTGTTCCTCCTAATGCCCTTTGCGTTCCAGGGCCGCGGTAACTCTTTCGAACAAATTCCGCAATCCTGGCAGAGGAACCGCACGCTACAGTAGCTATTATTGTAGCCTATTTTTAACATAATCAATCTTCTGTTTGACTATTTAAAATGACATATCTGTCACGGTGAAATGGACTACCGTCGTGACCTGAATGGTAAAATGATCAAGTGGTAAGCATTGACCGTGGTGATTGGCATTCGATTAGTATTTGCTTGCCATGCATTACAACTTCATCATGAGTTTCATGATTGTGTTTAACTTTTTGGTTTATGTTTGGTATTTGATTGTCTATAGAAAGTTCGAAATATTAAGACACATTGTGACGGGTCGGAAGTGTTGCTTGGCAGATCATTGCACAATTCTTGGTGACTGCCACGGTACCAAAGAATTTTTTCAGATCTTGAATGTTTGCAGAGTGGGTATGAGATAGACAAAAGTGAATCTTAACAAGTTTAGTCGGAAAGAGGGTAGGTAACTACGAATCCGAAAGGGTGTTAAAGAACCCATAGTAATGAATAACTTTTGTTCTGAAACTTTCCCCAGAACTTAAATAAATAAATAAAACTTATTGTATTATTGAGAAATAGCTGTTAAAAGATTTCATAAAAATACGCTGGATTCTATCCATCCTCAGTTAAGATCAGCTGTGTTTACATTTTAGGTCGTATTTGGGGTTACGGATTAGAAAGCTCTATTTTCTGAATTCATAACTAAAGAAGGGGTGAATTTTTTTTAACAAAATATAATAAAAAATATTTTGCATGAAAATAAAAATGACCGAATATTGAAATTGCTGTACTTAACTTAAAACAGTCTTCTACGTTATGTGGCCCGCGGATTAGTACCCCCTGTCCGACTAACCTGGTGCAATGGAATGTGTATAATCAAATAATTGTAGAAAATTTTACTTATACATCTGCGAGTTTGCTTGCGATAAGCACGAAATGGTTAAAATGAAAATAAAAAAGAAGGGGAGGGATTTTCGCAGTTAAAGTTAGGACGGGCCTTTGTTTTATTTAAATGTGTTTTTTTTTAAGTCGCTGAATCAAGTTCAAAAAATCTTCGCACTTCCCTATTCTCCGAGTTCACTAGGCATCTAATTTAATCAGTGACGTCACTGCTTAACATAACTAGGGAAAGTCAACACCCACCATAGAAAGTGTTCACGTATTACCAGGAAAGCATAACAGTGGGACGTTCACACGTGATAGGTAATTGTTGCTTCAGTTCCCCGTCGGGTGAAAACACCCGGATGTCGCAGATAGCGTTTTATCTAACTAGTTCGCTGTTTTTATGCTAGCCTAGTACCTCGGAATTGTTTTGTTCTAGTTTTTTTAATACAAAAATAGAACTCATTGTTTTTAACTTCAGTGATAAGAAAAACTGAAAATAATTATAGAATAAGAATACTTTTTAAGTAAATTTTCTCTGCAAAGAAACTACTATTAATGGCGAAAGCGTCTTTGCTTGAACAAATAATGGTGAATGGTTCGTCCTCATTATTACGGTGAGAAAGACCTTTTTTTTTGTTTTTTTTAAGACTGCTGTAGATGGTCCTTGGGTACCCCTACCTGCAACAACAGCACTAAGGGCGACTCCTAGTGGGACTCGGACCTCGGCTTAGGGCGTTGCTGGCGGGGCTTAGGGGGGGAGACACCTTGATGAGGGCTGAATTATCGGTGTGACTGCGGAGTCTGAAGAGACGACCGGCTCTATGACGGGAGAGCTCGGTGGATCGTGACCGGCACGAGAAAGACCAAAGTAATTCCAGGTTTAAAATATACCCATCATTATCTAACGTCATATATAATAGAAAGAGAAGCGGCTATTTTAACACCTGAGTTTTATTTAGACGATCTTTTGGGATAAGAGAAATAAAGTTTAACACGCACCATAATGCGTAAAAAGGGACCAATTAAGTTTTGAGACTTCTAATTTTCTCCTCGTTGGTTTAGTGGTCGGTCGCAAGCGCGACTGCTGAGCGTGAGGTCCTAGAATCAATCCATGCAAAGTGTTATTGTGTTTTTCGGTACAGAATTTCTCAGTAGCAGCCCGGAGTCTGGATTTGTGCCCGGTTGATGACAATAGGCTCGCCTCTATTCTATTACATGTAACTTAACGTCGTAATGAGGGTCTACTACACATCTCTAGCCAACCCCTCGGGGCATACAGGCGTGATGTTATGTTTTTTTTTTAATCTTTATTTATTTACAGGAATTATTTTTCTATAAAGAATATGTCACCCCGACGATTGAATACAAAAATATTATAAACTAGCCTACCCGCAACCATATACCCATAACAATAATATGATAGTGTTCTAGCCTCATCCGATAATGGTGAGGCTAGAACGCTATTATAGAAGCCTACATTAAAGCTATTGACAAAAGCTTGACGTCTTTGGCCTCCAACACATACACACGTGATGTTATGTTACATTTCTACATATTCTTCACAGGCAGAAAGTTTCCCAGAACTCCACTAGCTCCTTACACAATAAATATCTTTACTATGACTACCGTGTTTACAGTTCTACAAACATGTTCCCAGATCGCATGGAAATATAAAACACTGGCAAAACCGGTGTGTTTCCGTAGCCCGTCAGTTTTAACGGTTTACTAAAAGAAATCGCTCTGTCATCCGTACTAGCTGAAACGGTAAATCGTAAGGGCGTACGGTTATTAGGAAGGGACCGTTAACTAAACATTATTGTTTCAATATATTGCGACATGAACTATCGGATCGATATTTATAATCAATTTCAAAGTATCTTTAGTAGAGATACTAGAAGAGGCATGTTCTGGCGATTTTTTTAGGAATATACAAAGTTAATCGGAAAGTGTGTTAAAGTACTCATAATAATGAATAACTTTTGTTCTAAAACTTTCCTCAAAAGTCAATAGTTTAAGATAAATAGCTTTTCAAAGATTTCATAAAAATATGCTAGAATCTATAATCTATCCTCAGCTATGATCAGTAATGTTTACATTTTAGGTCATATTTGGGCTCACGGATTAGAAGCTCCATTTGCTAATTTCGTAACTAAAGCAGGGATGGAAAAACTATAAAAACAAGTAAAAACCGATATTATAAAAAAATTAAAAAGAGTAAAATAATTACCATATTATAAAACTAACAGTTTCAGAAGTCGGTGCAATTTCACACTGAACTAAATTGAAGGCACCGACTTCTGAAACTGTTAGTTTTATAATATGGTAATTATTTTACTCTTTTTAGTTTTTTTGAAGTCGATTTGTACTTTTTTTTAAAGTTGTTTTATTTTTCTATTTTAAGTGGCATAAACAACACAAACATGCAATTACAGCAATCCCGGGTAATATGCTGTTATCCATTGTCAATCTCCGAGGGTCTTCATCAGATCTTCACTAAATTAAAATGGTCCCCTCGGAAGAGTACCCTTTCAAACAAAAAAATAATTTTGCAAATCCGTCTATAATATGACAGAGTTATGCCAGAAAATACATAAAAAAAAAACATAAACATCCGAATTGAGAACCTTTTTGAAGTCGATTAAAAATAAAAATCATTTTACATGTAAATTAAAATTATCGAATTTATAAATTTTAATACTTCCTATAAAACAGTCATCAGTGATACTTTAAGTGGCCTGCGGATTAGTACCCCCTTTCCGATTAACCTTGTATATTAATTAGGGTTTGTCTGACCAAGGGGCTATTTCACCAACCTATCAATAAGTAGTCTGTAACTATTGATCCGATAAGCTAAATGTGACATACATATTTATAACATTTATGTGTTCAATAATCTTGTCATTATCACTACTGAATCTCTTTAAGTTCACGGCTCATCTTCCGTGCGGAAGATGTTCGGTCCTTTGGTAGGCATACGGGGGACACAGGTCCAACACGCAGAGGCCCCTTTGAGAACTTTAATCTAAAATGGGGTGGGGCACCAACCGGGGACTATCCACGGTTCCACTATTGGAGTACAGTCATGGACCGTCTCAGGTGTGTGCAAGACTATTGTAAAATATGGTAAAAAAATATCTGGTCTATGGAAAGGTGTTTAGTGGATCGGTTAACCTCTATTGCTGGAAGAAAACGGCGTCTGCTTTTCAAGTTATTGATATGGTGATGAAATGCAAATCTTAGCTACTGAAAACTTTAGAGACCGAATTAGCTTAATGAACAGAATGATAGGTTGTTGAAACACCCCCTTAATACCCATCTGCTTAGCTAATAGGCTGCAAGTCATGTGCGTGCATGGGGCACGAAGCAATTTGCGCGATACCATGATCTATGATATGACTAGTTTTAATTTACACATGAGTAATTAATGACTTTCCTTCCGCAATCGTAAGACTCTTGCAATTTTAAAGGAAATATAGTTGCAGCCCGGTCCGTAAGGATATGTGTAACAGTTTAGAAGTACAGGTTGGGTCACAAAGCGTAGCTCAAACGAAACAGGGCGATAGTTGGGGTTATTTGCAGCATTTTTTGGCAGTAGATACATTTTTTTACAGTAAGTTTTTAAAGTTATAAATATTTGTTCGTGAGACTTAAAAGATATTGAAAAAAGTGCCAATACTCATAAATCATGGTACTCACTGTCATGAAAGCACTTTCAAGCAAATAAACACCGTAAACACCATTTATTGTTTTAAAATAGGTAAACATTTTATTGTAATTGCATAACCCCAAGGTGCTCCACTTCCTCTTCCGAGGACCTGTGTGCCGCTGAAGTATTCGTCCCCCCCCCCCATTATCGAAACCATCTAGCACAAAATCCAGACCAACAAGGGTCATCAAACTGTATGAAAACACCTGCTTTGTACCAGGGCATCATAAACTAACAGAGCACTTTCATACACTCTCTATCTATAAGATAAAAATCGACGCAGCATTTGATTCAATTGTTTCTTATCTCGATGGAGATGTAGCGGACGTGGGGTCGATGCCCAGCGGCTGTAGCTAAGACTGGACAATTTTTTTATTATTGTTCGTAGCTTTTTCCTGTGTAAGTTATTATATTAAAGTCAATATATAGATGAAGTTAGTGATAAAAAATGTATTGTTGATTTCAATGAAAGTTCCGTCTAATGTTTTGATTCTGTTAGATTATTAGGTATACAGGCAGGTAAGTTGAGATTAGGCATGAAGGGCGGCTACCTTAACCATTGCAGCTACAGGAAAACGTTCTTAGAAGACCACTCCTAACTTTTGGAATCATTTCTATCAAGAAACGGATCTGCATTTCTGTCAAGATGGATTCTACAATCACAGATTTTGAAAAAAATGCGAAATGTCGGCGAGAAAAAGTGCAGTTTTCACAAAACATTTTTATGATGCCAATCGATCCTATTTCCCATAACCTCTAACCTCTGTGGGTCCGGAAGATTATTGTGATCCTTAAAGGAATTGACCGAATGGCATCATAAAATGGTTTGTGCGAACTGCCCGTTTTGTTGCTGACTGTACCAACTTTTTTTCATCCGTAGCACAGTGTAATGCAGGGTTGGTTGTTTCGAGAAGCTGGATGCTGTGCACTTATCTCTTATGCCGCTCAACCTCACTTGGATTCAAAACACCTTGTAACGCACCAAGCAAGGCAGTGACACTGGGCGGTTCTCAAAGTCGCGTCAACCAGAGCGAGACGGTCACGGTGTTGCTTCAATGACGTCATAAGTTTTGAAAAATATCGCCATCTTACAATGACAAGTTAATAGGTGTGATTTTACGGCTATTGCCGAGAATCCGATTCGATTATAGCCGGTTTTTTTATCGATAAATTTTTCTATTGAAATTATGGAGTATGAATATCGATTTGTGTACAAATGTTTTGATTATTAATTATGAAATGTATAGATGTCTGATTACTTCCTTATTACTAAAAATACACGCACGTCCTGCTTAAAATGAGGTGCGATTTTTTTGGTTAAAAAACAGTCTTACATTTATTAAATACTAGCTGTGCACGCGACTCCGTACGCGTGGAAGTTGGAAAACAATATTGTGTCGGAATAACTAAACAAACTTCTTGATAACATTAAATTCTAATATCTTCTGATTCAGCGAACCGATTATGATGAAACAAAAACTAAATGTTACTACGAAATACGCGTAATATTTGTCTATAAAAGTCAAATGCCTTGAATCAGTACTTTTTACGTGATGCGTGCACAAACAAACCGGATAAACAGACAAAAATTCTAAAAAATATCGAAATGGATTCTATTTGTTGAACTTTATCAACCGCGCTATTCTTTTTTTGAAATATTTCCAATGTAGGGACACGCCAAGTCTACATAATTTTATTATTTACTTAGAGACAATATTAAATTACAGGCACCTCAGACCAAATAAAAAACCAAGACAGAGCGCTGTCAACAGTGACGTGTTAGTGTTTGCCAGTTTCGTAAATATGTGTGCACTTAGTGAGGTGTAGTTTGATTGAAGGTTGATTGAAAAATGTTGTAAGGGCCCTTTTCCTGTCATGCGTATTTTCGCCCGCGCGCGGATCTGGTCCGCGTGCAAGCTACCCGCATCCTATCATTTCTACATGTTTTTCCTATCATGCGGGCAGCACGCGCGTGGAACGCGGATTGGCTGCGGGCGTGCAGCCCGCGTGCGTGCTAACCTGAAGCGGGCGGTGTTCTTCTGCCTTCAGTGTTGTTTTTACAGTGACGCGGGTCGCACGCATGGTCATAGTACGCATGATTACTTTTTTAACGTTCATCTTTGTGCACGAGTTTAGTCACTGGCGACACGTACGACACCGCAGCGGTAAACGAAATCTTTGTCCTGCGTGTGGCCAGGAGCGTGCTATCACCCGCATGCGGACCAGATCCGCGCGCGGGCCAAAATACGCATGACAGGAAAAGGGCCCTTAATGTGTGCGTGTATCCACAGAGCGGAAGTGTAGTTTTGGCATGCTTCACTGTATTGTTCGCAGCGTTCTGTCTTGGTTTTTTATTTGGTCTAAGACAGGCACATGATGTTTTTCAACCTTTGTCTCTAAGGTTGGCAACGCATTAGCAGGCTAGCAACGGCCGTCGCCGTCGGCTCGTTGGCCAAGTTATTACATAAAAAAACAGTATGGCGGTTTACCAAAAATGTGCGTATGTAAAACAATAAAAATCCGTGTGCACGTCTCCTTTTCAAAGAAATAGGAAGAAGACTGGTCGACACTTCACGTGACCAGAGGGCTGGCTTGTTTTTCAACGGCAACTCTGTCGGCTTTCTGGGCAAGCTTCCAGTCGACAGCGATGCAGAGGAATGGTTTGATGCACTCTTCTAGTTTTAGTCTAGGATATAATTTTTCTTTGTTTGTAGATAGTTTTATTTTATTATTTCATTTATTCAATTAAGGTAAGTACCTATTGTTTAAATCAAATCCAATTGATTTTCAATTGTACGTTAATCTCAATACTATTTTCATATATAGACAACATGTTTAAACAAGTTAAGAAAAATTGACATTCATAGCTGAATTACCGCGAAATTCAGACACGCTGCTTTATAATTATTAGTTAAAATCATACATACATAGGAGGTAACTTATAACTGAATTAATTACACCTGTAACTTATTACAACGGTTACCAACATAACTACTTAGATCACAACAAAACAACTTTTACATTATGCAATTAACTAATTACTTTATTTACACTTATGTATTGGTAGCAAACACATAACATGTAGGCAAAAATTACGCGTCCGACTACCAGGCGATCATAAATTGGCAAGAAATTAATCGATCATTTCATACCTACGAACGTAACACTTATGTAGACGTCATCAATCAATTTTAGACTGTAATACCTTTTGATATAAATCTAAATTGCGTGTGTAATAAACGTTATAATGTGGGCGAAGTGTACTAAGATTTCTAATAGCGTAACTAAAACATAACAACGTAAATTGTGCAGTCGCACAATATTGTTGATATGTTTTATGATTCTTATTCCTATTGTTATATGATTGTGGTTTCCGAATCAAGTGGATTTTTAGCTGCATATGTGTTTGGTAATAAAGTTATAAACTAGAGGAAATAGATGTGTAGATAATAACGATATGAACCTCCTCAATTTCCTGATTTCCAAATCGTGGAAAACGTTTTTAGGGTTCCTTTGTAATTTTAGAATTAATTGAAAAACCGTTTTTGTTAATGAACTCTCAAATGTTATTACGTTAACATAATATCGTCATAATACTCAGTAGTCACGTTAGATTATGTTTGATGGGACGGACTTGACGACACGTTTGGTGCAGTAGTTAAGCGATTGGCTTCTACGCTACGGGTCGTGGGTTCGATTCCCACACGGAACAATAATTTGTGTGGCCTACAGATGTTTGTTTAGGGTCTGGGCGTTTGTTTGTGAGATTTGTGTCTGTAAACGCACCCACGATACAAGAGTAATCTTAGTGTGGGGCAACGTTTTAAAAAAAAAGAAATGGGATATGTGTTTTGTATCAGAATAATTTGGTTATTATGAGTTGTATAAAATAAGTCTACTCTAAATCCTAATTACACTTAGGAGCAATGAATCCGGGCCACCAACACAAACCTTAATATCTCAGAAACTAAGAATGATAGCTTATTCAAATAAAAAATATTTTATAGACTATTTAATACTACCAAATTAATAAACGTTCTGAAATAGTTTATAAAATGTTTTTCACTAAAATAAGCTAGCATTCTTAGTTTCCGAGATGTTAATCCGTCTACATACAAATACAACAACAAGAGGATTTTTGATGCGTTGACAACCTTAGAGACAATAAAAACCGACTTCAAAAAAAACTAAACGGAGTAAAATAATTATCACTTAATAAAAGTACCAGTTTCAGAAGTCGGTGCATTCAATTTGTTTCAGCGTAGAACACCGACTTCTGAAACTGGTACTTTATTAAGTGATAATTATTTTACTCCGTTTAGTATTTTTTGAAGTCGGTTTTTACTTCTTTAAAGTTTTTTTCTTTTATACTTTTTAGTGCTACAAATTACAATTACAATAGTGTACAAATTCTCGGACCAGCACTACAATTAGAACATCGTTTACATACGATTTGTGTTTTTTTTTTTTGTTTTTGTTGATTTTTTCAAAAAGTGCTGAACCAATTTCAATAAAATTTATATGGGACCACCTCTAAAGTATGGGCTACCAAACAAAAAAAGAATCATCAAAATCCATTCATAATTGGCGGAGATATCGCGTAACAAACACACAAAAACAAAAACAAAACAAAAAAAAAACATTCAGACGAATTGAGAACCTCCTCCTTTTTGAAGTCGGTTAAAAATGGAAAGTGTCATACCCTGTAATTTCACCAGCAACCATACCCTTCAAACACAGCAATGCTGCTTATGGCAGAAATAGGTATGGATGTAGTGTTTCCCCAGACGAACTTTTCACGAGGAGCTCTATTGCTTTTATTTCTTGGTGTTTTTTTTCCTATTCTACGGAATTCTCCGTACAATTCCGCATTTGCTTGCCAAATATTAATGACTGTTTACTAGGAGATCTGCTTAGTGGTTATTTAGGTTAAAATATTCATACGATTATTAACTTACGGTTCGAAGGATTCTGATGTTTTACTTATTACTGCACAGTTACGTACCTGTAACAAAGAAGATTTAATAAGAATGATGTTTGATAAACAGTGATAATTGTTGAAGGTTTCAAGTGACTGAAAGTTTGCAGTCGAACTGCATTTCCTCTGCAAACACAACATCGAATAATCTACATTCGGGAGCAATGAATCCGGGTCACTAAAATAAACCAATAACCCAAATCAAAATAATGCTTAATTTATCATGTAAATGGTTTTAACCTGTCAAATATGATCAAAATTGTTAAATAAAACTTTAAATATTAGAAATGATAACAACCTTGCAGTTTTTTGACAAGTTAAGTCAGCGTAAGAGCTAGCGCGCTCGGGTGACTTTTGTCACCATGACAATTTCATCACTCTTATAAAACCTAAGAGTATGTATGGAGATGCACCCAGTTATCATGTCGTAACACACATACCAATGGACTTGAAAGAGTGACAAGATTTTCACGGTGACAAAAAGCCACCCGTGCGCGATTTTATGAGTGATGAAATTATCACGGTGACAAAAGTCACCCGTGCGCGCTAGCTCTAAGTGTATTCAAAGTTTCTAGAACGTATCAAAGTTTTTAGAATTTTCAATAAATATCAATTGATATTCATCATGATATAATATATCCCCTGATATTATAACGTTTCCTGATACACATAATATCTATGACTATAAGTCTGGCGCAGTGGCTGAGAGATTGGCTCCACTCCATGTCAAAAGTTCTACAAACGAGTGCGCGACATGTATTTAGCTATAAAATTACATGTTGCGCACTCGTATATAGACTGAAGTCAAATGTTCGATGGGAAGACTATACCCCACTGACTGTGGAACCTCTGATATGTCGCTCCAACAAGCTGTCGAACATTTCACCTGTCGCTTTGACGACCATTCGAGTTTAAGGCTGAGCATCCACCAGAGCTGTGCTAAGCTGCGTAGCGATTAATGTGTTTTGTAAGCACCAATAGAATCACTTCATTTACCTAGCTTCGCTCTGCGCAGCTCTAGTGGATATGGACTTAGCGGAGCGACGTTTTTGTTAATACAAAACAGGCGAGAAATGCGAGCGAGGGATGTGTTGTGAGGAATGTGTTACGAGGAATGTTTTACTAGGATTTTGTGCGAGGATTTGAAAATACCTATGCGCCTACCAGTCAGTCAATAGATGGTGTTTGGAAGAGGAGATGATCATTTGTACACATTAACACGTTACACATTCCTCGCACAGCTCTGGTGGAAAGAGTCACACCGTTTCACATCCTCGCTACACATTTTCGCACCGCACATTTTCCTCGCACAGCTCTGGTGGATGTCCAGCCTAATGGTATGTCGTTTATTTGTTTGAAGAATGTTTGACATACACTCGATTGGCTATGCGCTTACGGGTTACGGGTTAGATTCCCACACATCCCAAACAGGTGTTTTATACAAAATAATCAATATTGCTTAACAAAATGTATGGAACAGCAGATATCTTTCTCATGAATTCAAAGCTTATCCCATATTAAAAGTTGTACAGAATGATGAGCAGCGTTCATGGTTTTCGGATGTAAAATACAAGATGTTAAAAAATCAACTCTAAGAATTTTATGGGGTTACTCTGTACCAGAAATTGAATAACTTTTGTTCTACAACTTTTCGAACCTTAAATTCCACATAAAGACCGGCTGTCATCAATTGATTACATTACAGGCAATTTATGTAAGTACCTACTGTTCCTATTTATAAATTTCGTAAAATAATCAAATTATTGAAAAATTATAATGAAATGATAAAAATTTACTAAGTAGTTTCTGATTTATTCACCCAGCTGCCTATTTGGACGCCAAATTTGAACTTTCTAGGTCATCTGGAACTGGGTTAGAGTTTTGATCTACATGTCAGTCAGTGATAAAAATGACGATTTTTGAACGTTGGCTTTGGAACTTGGCTTGACACGCTACCGCGTGTCTAGATCATATTTAAAAGCACCTTTTTTAATATTGTCTAGTACACATTGTATACTGCCCTACCAATACAACATCACATCAAAAACATACAACATTCCGCGTCCCTAATTAAGTATCGTGAAGCAATACAAACTCCATGACATCTCAACCGCATTCATTATGAAACACAGTCTATACGCGTTCTAATAGAAAGCAACTGTCGCCATTCTATGCTAATTGCTAATTGTAGACTTGTCAGTTGTTATTAGTCGTATATTAGTCTCGTTGCCACCTGAACGCGATTTCTATGAAATTTAGATTTGAGTGTTACGTAATTGGGGACTTTAGGAATGTACTTAGGTACTGTTGATTTGGAAAATGTTGACTAATGAAAATTAGGATTTAATTTAATTTGTAGTCCATTATTAATATTTTTGCTTTGATTACATTTTCTCAATGGAGTATAATAATTGCTTCAATATCGATACAATTCAAACAACTATGGGCCTATTTAAACTTTATGCCTTGAACTTTATGATTTTATTTACTGTTCCAAGCGATAATTCACTGATCTTTACTGACGGATAGCTTTTAGATCTTTGATATTTATCGAGACAATTATCAAGATAAGTATAGGTTGATAATTATCAAGATAAAAAATATGAATCAGGTTTAAGTTGGATTTTGAATCAGGAATCTTCACATACAAAATCCCCATCCAGTTGATGCAGTTGAAGAGGACAAGGATGATATTCCTCTCATCAGTATTATTATTTAGTGCGTAGTTTGTTAATTTATTTGCAAGTGTTGTTGATGTTGTAGTTAGTTAGTAACTGATATGTATTTAACCATTATTGCAACTATCGCAGATCGAACTCATGTTTGTACTAAATTTAACTTTAACATAATTAAGTTTCTCATGTAAAGTAAACTATGTAATGTTCTTTTGGGAAATAAAATTCTTAAAACCGAAGTATTTTTTTGTAAGTTTTAAATCATGAAATGTTGAGCAAAAAAAAAGTTGATTGGTAGTACCAGTTCAATAAGGATGGTTGCTTGATAATTAGTTATTTATTTATTTCTTCTTCATGGTACATAAGAACTTAATGCTATAAAACATTCTCTACCTACACTATTAAATAATAATAAATAAATAATAAATTTCTTTATTGACATAAGTTACAATTTGCATTACTACATATTGGGTTACTAAACTATTGGATTTAAAAGAAAAACATCAAAATAGGTATAAAAAATATGATTTGACAATTTTGCAGTCAATAGACTACAAATTCATAAGATAAATATAAATTAGAGCAATATACTTACAATTTTATTTTTTTTAAAGAAAACGTTGCCCCACACTAAGATTTCTCTTGTATCGTGGGTGCGTTTACAGACACAAATCTCACAAACAAATATAGATATTACAATATCAAACACAAAACATTATGACAACCTTTGTAATTATGACGAATACTAAATTAGACGATTAGGAGGAGGGTTTCATGCTTTGAACTTTATGGTTTTTATTGTGTTCTAAGTTTACCAAAGTTTATACAACACTATTTTTAGTATACACAAAAACAGAGACACCCCAATAAGATTTTAATTAGAATTAACGGATTATGTTTTTTTTTTTTTAAATAAATCTCCAAATTACACCTTACTTTATGTTGCGTTAAGTTCCAGTAGAGTGTGAAATGTGTGAGATGTGCTATGCAGGGGTTGTCTAATACATGGAAACTGACAGAGCGGACCGTCTCAAGCCTCAAGGTGTCTATTCCCGTCCACTGTTACATAGAAACCTATTGAAACAAAACTGAAATTTATGAAAAAACGAAATGCAAAATTTATCGTGGTATAAAAACTATGCCAATCGATTCTCCTAGTGATTCTGAACAAACTAGTTTCAGGTTTAGTGTGTAGGTACTAAAACTAAACTTGTATTATTATACAAGTTCCGCAAACCCTACATTTCTAAAACCAAGTTAACGACCTTACATCTGTAGTCAGACAATCAGACTAATCTCCCAGTTCCGGGTAAAAAGCATGTGTATCCGTGAACATACACAAAACATGCAATAAAAGTCTAAAACCAATCGTTGAACACTAAAACTCGTTTGCTATACAAAACACCATGTAAGTGGCATGACACGTAAATTCGCTGGAACTAATTCAAGGCTGCGTCTACCGACACGCGATTAGTCGCAGCATATGGATTTTGTTGGAGCTTGTGTTGGGTGCATCTTATATGTTAGATGGATTTGTGTGATGTGAATGTAAAAGTACATAATCACAGAATTGAGCAGATATTTGGTGCTAGTGGAGGAAGTCATGATTAATAAGTTATCAGAGTAACTCATAGCAATTAAAATTCTGAGATTGATTTAATAAAAAATACGAATGTGTGAAATTCAGATGACGTTCAAATCGGTCTCGTAGCAGACTGGGTGCAGCCTCCCAAGAGCAGCCGTCAAAATGTGAATGTCACCTAATTTCATACATTTGACAACTTTTTTTAACTAAACAATTCAGCATCTTAGGGGGCTATTACACTATCATATATCCAAGATCATATCTCTTATCCTATACAAGGTTAGTTTTAGTATATGCGAAACCTGAAATTAGTTTGTTCAGAATCACTAGGAGAATCGATTGACATATTTTTTTCACCACTTTTTTTTTCTTTTTTTTTTTTTCATAAATTTCAATTTTGTTTCAGTAGGTTTCTACCCATAACAATTGACGGGAATAGACACCTTGAGGCTTGAAATGGTCAGCTCGGTCAGTTTCCGTGTATTAGACAACTCCTGCATAGCACATCTCAGGCATTTCACACTTTTTTAGCGAACTTAACGCGACATAAACTAAGGTGTAACTTGGAGATTTACTAAAAAAAAACACATATTCAGGCAGTTCTGATGAAAATCTTGTTGGGGTGTCTCGGTTTTCGCATAAAGTAAAAATAACGTTGTATATATGATCTCTAGAGTTATATCTGTGTATTACATTATTATAGTTTTAAGATTCTATTTTTCGTAATCACATCATTTGTACACTCAGACCAGCCAGTGTACAACGCCGCTTGCATACTTAACTTTTTTAGTTACCGCGGAAAAGGCAAAGCGATGACATGGATGTACTACTTAGCCAAGTTTGAATTTTTGTTTCTTTTTTTTCATGTTAACTGGCAATACCTGTTTCTATGATCCTATAGGATCCTATCTAACAACAAATGTCAAAGATCTTATGATCAAAGACGAAATGATTCATGTCTATATTACATTGTCATATATCTATGACTCATAGATCTATGATCCTAGATATATGATAGTGTAATGATGATGGGGTGCTCGAAAAGAGCTTCCACGAGTGACGATACTTAAATACTTCCCTCACACCCTAGGCAGTCAGCTCCGCTACCAACCTTGCTGAATGCTTAATCTTTTCACTAAGGCAATTTACCTATTCTCGTAAAGCTCGTGCTGACACGAGAGAAAAAAATGTATCTCATTGATATCAAAACATGAATGAACGAAGATGAAATAATGTTTCATCAAATCTGCCAGTATTTTTATAAGCCAAGTTGCTAGTTTATATTGCATTAAGTTTTCCAGTAAGTTAAAACGGACCCGAGACGGTCGACGCGGTAAGTTTCCGTGTACTTATTGGAAAACCCCAGCTTTTTACCTTCCTGGAGAACTTAATGCAATAAATAAGCTAGCAACTTGGAGACATATAAAAATACTGACAGATTTGATGAAACATTATTTGACGAAACTCTCTGGTTTTGTGTATAGATACTAAAAATAGCGTTGTAATTAGAAATGGTAGAAAACTAGAACCTCTAAAAATAATTACATTACTATAATGGTGGCTTTTGCATTTGGTAGGGCCATGTTAAGTCTTAAATCATAGCATTCCAGCATGTCACCCGCAACCAGGTCATAATCCGGGGGGTCGCCATTGTACCACTAAATGTTGGACTGAACAATGATGGTGTTCCTTTGTACTGCACTAACAGTTAACCTGCGCAAGCCGACAGTTTCTATGAAATATCTCCATATTAAAGCCTTTATTAGCTGACCATGCATTTCCGTTGGATAATTCAAGGAAACCTAGATCCATAATTGGTTTTTGAGAATGTAACGAGACTTTTGGGTTTATGATACTGGTTTACTGGACGTGTATTCACCAGGGGAACAAAAGTCCCGTGTCTTTTCTTGCTTGTGACATCATGATACGTCGACAGACATCGCCAGACTGCGTTCGACGTCGCCAGGCGTCCTTAACCGCGACTATTTTCTTGTAAAAGTAGCCATTTTTTTTATTTATTTTATGTTTACATTATGGTAAATAACTTATAAACTAAGCTCCAAAAACCGTAGTAATGGTTTGACTGTGGGGTCTGGTGAGTCTTTATACACTTTTGAAACTTCTTTTTAACATTTCTAAATAATATCTTTTCAATTTATTTTTAAATCCGTTTTTATTGGTTTCACTCCTTATTTCTGCCGGTAGACTGTTCAATAGATATGGTACCTATTCGTTTTTTTAGGGTTCTGTCACCTAAGTAATTGGTGATTCTAGGTCAAAATGTCACGCAATTTCTGTCCACGTCATGCGTTGTCGTTTGTGCTATCCATGTTGGGGGGGGTTTGCCATAATCGCCACGCTTGGCAGGCGGGTTGGCGATCGCAGTATGGTTGTTAAAGTACTCAGAGAACGCTGCTGCCCATCCTCTAGTGAATCCCTTAGTCGCCTTCTACGACATCCATAGGAAGAGATGGGGTAGTTCTATTCTTTACGTCCTGTAGCTAAACAGTAATTAAGTTAAACTGATATGAAATGAGCTTCGGAACTTTAGCTTGACTAGTAACTAGTAACTGCCCCGCCCTAGAAAACTTAGCTTCTACATAGGTAAGCCATATCTATTAACGTAAGCGTAACTCGGTATTCGCTTAGTTTCCATTGCGTAAGTCTATAATCAAATAATAAAGTCCCATCGAAATGAAACCTGTTTAGGATCTGTGCTCGATGCGAGATCGGAACGTTGAGGTTGGAGGATGAGTGTGCTCCGGTGGATGAGGTAGTTGGTTTCTTTTATTGTTTATCATAAGCTCTCCATTGCGTATTTTTCACGGAGAACTTGCGCGATACGTTAGCCACTTAATAAGTACTCATTAATCATAATTATTTTATGCTTAACACCTCAAACTTTTCTTTTGTTGCTGTATGTCCCGCAGCTTCTTCCCAAAATTCTAATACTTTAAACAATTTCTGCACACGTCTGCCCCGCAAATGTCTAGATTATAGCTATATATACAGATTATAGCAGAGAATATCATGACATCATTATCACCGCGTTAAAGTTCACTGTGGAACATGGGCAATTGTTTGACGGTCGCCTCGCTGCCGTCACAACATGACACTTGCAGAATAGTCGTCACAGACACAGATGCCAAAAATAAAAAAAATGGGCAGTTTGATATGGAACATTCTAATTTGGCCTGTAGGACAGACGGTCCTGAAGGATTATTGCCATATTTCAATAGGTTAGCCAAGCGGCATACGGATGGACAATTAGCCAATCACAATATTTGTTACTAGAAAACAGAATGAGACTGGTGCCTATTTTTTTACCTTCAAACCAAATTAAAACGGCTCCTAACACTACTATACCGTATTTTCACAACTATCTTACAACAACAAACATTGCCTCCTCCAAAATTTCTCACATCGCTTCGTCCCACTTCTTCGCGAGTTTCGAATAACGGTCCCTTCGGTTAACTAACGCGGTGTGATAACAAACTGGGCTACCATGGTAGGCCGCAATAAATTCACAATGAGTGCAAGCATATTTGTACTGCCGACGGGTAGTTTATGGGAGAACTGTGCCTTTATCATGGTGTTGGTTGGGAGAAGAAAGTTTAATTTACAAAGACAGTGCCTGTAAGCCTAGGCGCACACTAGGCGACACGCGACAGCGACAGCTCTCCGACTAGATGCGACGACAGTATGTGGCCGACAATTTTCATATATTTTGTTCAAAGCTCTGCACACTTGGCGTCAGAGTCGCGGAGTCGCGACGACAAGCTAGGGGAGTCGCGCGCGCACGCTACTTGTCGCCGCATCTAGTCGCGCTATGCACACTCACACACGACGACAAACGCGCAACAGCGCAGCGTCAGTCTCGCTGAAACAACACGGCTGTCTCTCTCGAATACTCTACTACTACAAGCGACAGCTCCGCGTCTAGTCGCGGCGGCAACACGCCAGATGCAAACGACAACGCCGCGTCTTTGTCAAGTCGCCCAGTTTGCGATGGCCCTAAGTCTCTCGGGTTTGAAATTCTGATGATCTTACTTGCATTTATCCCGTGTGGGGATGAGCTAGAATATAAAACTTCCTCACTGCACGCGAGGAATAAACGCGTGTTGTAAGATTCAATAAAACCCAGCACGTTTGGTGGTAGGATCTATACGGCCCGCCTGGCTACCTGATCATTAAAGTCAAGCAGTTTACTGTGTTCCGTCGTGTGTATGTGAGAGCCAGAGGGGTATATGGGAATCCCTCTGTCTCTGTTACTTGGATTCGTGTGCTCCATCTTAGACCCTGACTGCGCTAACTATCTTAGTCCACTATGCTAGCCTGGTAGGCGGACTACACGAACTATCAAGAACCCTTTTTTTTAGCTTATTTGTAATATATGTTTGTTAATTAATCACGCCTTAACTGCTGAACGGATTTGGATGAAATTTGGCACACAGGTAGACCATAACCTGGACTATGACATAGGATAGGACTTTTTATCCGAGTACATATAAAAGTCTCCTAGAAACCGAGTGAAACCACGGGCAACAGTTATGTCACCGTAAGTTGATTAATGAAGTTTCTCTACAAAACGTTACCATGTAAAGAATATCAAATATTCTTAAAAAACAAAACTTGGATAATATATAGCTGTTTTACGGTTCTTGATTACGTTGTTTACGTTTTTTCGATAGCAGTCTCCGTACGGCTATAATTTACGAAATGACCGAGCTGTCAGGACAGGACTCATCTTTGGGTGCATAGAGTATAGTAAGTAACATTTTTTTTTTTAATTTAATTTTTTTTATAATGCCTTTTTTGTAATTTGCAAACCCGTACTCCTGTACTGGGTGCTGTACTTGGAACATTACAGATATAGTCAAACGCTGCGGTTGTATTTTATCTTGATTCTCTAGTCAAGCATCAAGGGGTCGCGATCCACTCCAGCCTGTTTCATTACACTGCAGTTATGGCTGTCTAACATGAATATTATCCAGAGAATTAGCGGTTAATTACTCATTATATTATTAACTTTACGTTTATTGTGTCCTGTGTTAACGATTAGGACCTTGGTTACTTTTATCGTCTGTGGGACTTAAGCGTGAATTACACAGAAACGGCATAAGGCACGGCGCAAGCGCGTCGCTTTCAAACATTTTGCGCGAAAAAAATTTGAAGCGGCACGAAAAATTTATGAAAGTGACGCGCGTGCGCCGTACCTGCGCTTCTACCGTTTCTATGTAATTCAGACTTTAGGCTGGGATTCACCAACGTTAATTCTTTGCTTAATCAATCATCACCTGCCTAGCCTTTTCCCAACTATGTTGGGGTCGGCTTCCAGTCGAACCGGATGCAGCTGAATATCAGTATTTTACATGGAGCGACTGCCTATCAGACCTCCACAACCCAGTAACTGGGTAATACGATACTCTTGGTAAGACTGGTTGTCAGACTTTCTGGCTTCTGACCAACAGTGACGACTGTCAAAGATCTACAAATGACAGCCGGGACCAACGGCTTTACGTGCTTTCCGAGGCACGGAGGAAACTCGCTATGGTAAATGGTCACCCATCCACAGACCAACCTCGGCAAGCGTGGCTTAACCCGGAAGATCGGTCTATGCGGCTGTAATTATTTAGCCACGAGCTCCTCTCCTCTCCTCTTTGCTTAATCAATCGTTAACCATAATTCTATTCTAGTACATTTTTCGAGTTTACGGTTGTTTAATAGAGAATTAAACTGTCTCGTTGGTCTAGTGCTCGCAAGCCCTGCGTGAGGTCCTGGGGGCCTACTCTCTAAGTCCGTCAACGAAGTTAGTCGCCCGTCCGAAAGTAGCCCGAAACGTAGGAGTGAATAAAACAAGTGTCAAGTTCAACTTTTCGGACGGGCAAAAACACATCGGTAGTAGGGACAACTGTCAAATCGTGTTGTCATTCATTCTTAGTCCGGGCCACGTTATAATCGTATGTCCGTAGGTGATAGGAAGTAGGAAACGCTCGTAACTAAGGCTGAAACCACGGACTTCGTGCTTCGGGAGTAGACCTCCTGGTTTCAATCCCTAGGTCGGGCAAAGCGTTATTATATATTTTAACTGTTCTGCATCTGCTCGACGTCCGTATGTCGCTACTGGGATCCAACAGAATACCAGCGTCAGGTATATTTGCTTGGCACATGCTGAGTTGGACTCCCATTTGGTGCAACTTGGAGACACACACCGCACTTTGATTTTTTTCTTTTTTTTCATATCGATTGGTTTTTATGTCGGTAGGTAGTTTGACACTACTGCCACAGATTGCCATAATAGGGTGTTGAACTGTTGTTTTTTTTGTTATAAAAAAACAAACCGTGTTCTACCTACACTTTCTTTAAAATAATACCAAATTGTTGTACATTTTTAATAGTAGTCAGATACCCTATTCTGTCTTTTAATTTTAACGTGTTTTTATTTTAATATTTCTATGTTCTAGTATTATGTTTTATACAATTGTGCTTTTGTGTGTTGTGTTTTCTGTATGTGCCAATTAAATGCCCTATCTATCTATTAGGTTTTCCATGTGAAATTTCTCAGAAGCAGTTCGGAGTTTGGATTTGTGCCCGGTTGATGGCAATAGGCTCGCTCCCTATTACATGGGACTAAAACATAAGGGTGAAATGAAGTTGTTCTATGCACGTCTGCCATATCCAGTAAGAATGCAATGTTGCATTCTTACTGGAAACGTATAACCGCTCATAAACATTACCTCTAGAATAAAGGAACAGCTTTGCAACCGGAAATGGCTTAATTAAAATACAGTAAAGTACTGGATAGTACTTTACTGTATACTGGAAGTAGTGTATACGGCGACTATACACTGAGCGACCTATTATGGAAAATCTCGCTTATTTACAGCCATACCTAATGCAAATAAATACTTTGACCCACTGAATTAACAGGCAATTATGTAATTACTATAATATCGTTTGTTCATTGCTCACGATACGACACGACAAAGTTGACGACACCGAGCGACATATAAGGGCGTAAGGAAGCAGGTAACCAGCGCCAACCTACCAGCGCTTATCCTACTGGTCCGTGCAGGTAATCGCTACATAAAGGAAGCGGGTAGAAGCAAGGGCTCGTATTCTTTAGCAAAAATACGCCTTATTCCCTTGCAAATATAGCAACAAATGACGGCCTACCAGCGCTGATCGGAGCAGGTCGGAACTTGTCGGCGACGTTCGGAGCTTGTCTGCGCTGGTTCGCCACACAGTATAAAGACTACCTGCGCCGACTAACTGCGCGGACCAGCACCGACAAGCGCTGACAGATCGGAGCCGGGGCAACCCGCTTTCTACGTGTATACGCGCTATAACAGTGTTTAACGTTGTTTTGTTTATGTTAGTGGGAAGGGGCTCGTGGCTCATTAACAACTCATACGATTTGCAAGGTTAAGCTGCGCTTACCACGGTCAGTCCATGGATGGGTGACCGGTCGTTACACACGCGTCCGTTCCTCGGAGAGCATGTTAAGCCATCGGTTCCAATTGTCATACGAACAGCTGTGACAGTCGTGACGGGTAGTCAGAAGCCCGACAGTGAGATAACCGGTCTAACCTTAGCATATCGGCATTGCCCAGTAACTGGGTTGCGGAGGTTTGATGGCAGTCGCTTCGTGTAAAATACTGGTACTCAGCTGCATCTGGTTAGACTGGAAGCTGACCCAAGATAGTTGGAAACAGGCTAGGCAAAACAATCCATTGTTTAATTAGCATTTACGTGTATTTTAGTTTTATATCTTCAGCATAATAAATTTTTTTTCTTGTTTTACACTCTGTTGTCTACATTTTATCTTCTTTCCCTTTCGCATGTCTGTTGGCAGAAAATTCTTTTGAAATAAGCAGTAGTTACCTACGTTTGTACTAAGAATCAGAAACATTCCCCAAGCGACGAAAATATAATAATAACTTTGTTAGGTAATTATTTCGGTTAATTTTCGAGCCGTTTGGGGTCGAAACACTCGGGTCGTGGGGTCCGAGTACCCAACTTCTATACAGAGATGTAGCAATGCGGCTGGTCGACACTTCCCGACGTGACCCGAAGGCTGGCCTCTACTTTGGTCAAAAGATTAGCACTGCCATACAACGTGACAATGCTGCCAGCCTTCTGGGCACGTTACCAGTCGACAGCGATGTGGAGGAATATTTTGATGCCCTATTTTAGTTTATAGTTTTATAAACATTGATTCTCTTTAAGTGATATTGTGTGTACATAAATAATCTACAAACGTCGAAACGGCCTAAATCCACAATTACAAATCATTTTGTTCTTACGTAAACATGACAAAACCCTTCGCTTGACCTGCGGACCTGTTGGCCATCAGACCTAACCTGTAAATGTCTGTAATCGTTGAGTCATCGGACTATGTATAGCACGGAATATTGGTCAAAAATACCCGTTTGCGAAAGTTGCGTGTTTTTTGTTTTTTTTGCTGATGTGGTACAAAATATAATGCGACGAGTGACGGTTGAATAGAGTACGTAAGTACTTACCTCGCTCATTATTACATATTATTGGACCGTGACAGATTGTATGAAAATGATTATACACAAAATCATACGTAATTCTTATTAGTCAAGTATTTTTCTTGATTGAAAACTCTGCCATTGTTACATAGCATTTCAAACTAGCGTTTCCCGCGGGTAAAATCACATCCTAAGGAAACTACTTCATGTACTCGAATAAAAAAATATTGTATGTGTTAATCCAGGACATGGTCTATTTGCATGCCATATTTTATCCCAATCCGTTCAGCCGTTTATGCGTGATTGTGAAACAAACTTCCATCCAACTTAACAAATTTTTACATTTATAATGTTATCAGGTACGTTTTATAGCTTAAAAACTTGCAGAAGAAATTACCTAAATTAAGATAAAAACTGCAACAAAATCCATTAAATAGTTTAGAAGAAGTAAACGGTCAAACGTCTGCTGCGTGTCAGATAAGCTGTGCAAAACTCACCACTGAGTTGAGCCCACACAACGTCAGCTGACGTCACGGTAGGGACAGAAAGAGATGGCGGGACGAGTCAGACACTAACTAGAAGGATTGGCATCGGAAATCCTTCAGAAATCATTCAGAAAGAAGTGGAAGGATGGTACGGTACGGAGGCCTTTGCCCTGCAGTGGGATGGTAATGGCTGTATAACAAAAAAACGGACTCAGACAGACGCGAAAAGCGACTTCAATTTATACTAATTAGAGATTAGACAAGAGATTAGTGATAAAAGTTACATTTTACATGCAATCTTACGTACGATCTGCACTGTTTGCTGTTTTGGTTGATCTGCACAATTTATATACTTACATTTATGTAAAAAAATGTTTATTTATTTAGAATATAGAACTATACCTACCATTTGTTGTTTTGTAATACCATCAATTTTAAGAAATATTAAGTTTTTAATTTTAAGTATGCGTGTGCGTCCTTTTGGGCGTAGAAATATTTGTTTTCTTTCTTTCACTGTTAATACCACGAGCCCCTCCCACACCATATAATAAACATCCTCACATTCCAACATACATAAAAAATATCATTACAACAATATAAATTCACATCGCCACCAATAACGAATACAGTTACAAAAGGTAACAACAAAATAAAGATAGAGCATTATCTAAAACACTTTAGAACCGGAAAGATCTTCCTAATAATATCTGCAACTATCTGTCGGGATTTCCCAGTCTGTAAGTGGGCAGGAATGCCTTTAAACCTGGCTGGCTAGGTTATTACGTGGTACACCGCATATGACCTTACCGTATCCGTATCGACTGTATCGAAATGTATTTTGTTTTGTTGTCCATTGCGAGTTTATTATGTTTTAAAGAAAGAAATTGGGAACTATGTTTTTTGTCAGCAAAGTTTATATTTGTCATCAACTTGTACGAGTATCATCTAATTAATAGATCTATCGCCACGAAATATTTTCATTCTCAGATAAATTAGTCTCGCCAGATATGAATTACCAAATTAATGTCAATACGTATCTTAAATAAGAGATGGATTATCAATAAAATCGTAGTTTATTCTTTGAACAAAAACTTTGGTTTATCCATTAAATAATAGCTTCGTATCGTTCGTAGTAGCTCAGAATGGTATATCTGTCGCCAAATAAATCGACTATCATACTGCTACATAAAGACAAGTCGCAATTCCCCCGCTCCGGCTTCGCACGTGTACATTTTATTGCTTAAAATCTTCCTCTTGAATCACTCTATCTATTAAAAAAACCGCATCAAAATCCGTTGCGTAGTTTTAAAGATCTAAGCATACATAGGGACAGACAGACTTTACACTACCTATATAGTGATTTTGTCACCAGTACAGTAGTTACATTTTATTTCGTTCAGTTAACAAAATAATACTATTCGTTACTAATTTAATAGCTCAGTTTATAAATTTAATGAAATTTACTAGTACTAGCTGTGCCCGCGGCTCAGTCCGCGTGGAAGTCAGAAACCAATTTTGTGTCGCAGTAACTAAAACTCATTGATAACTTTAAATTCTAATATCTTTTGACTGAGCGAACCCATTAAGATGAAACAAGAACTAAGTGTTACTCCGATATACGCACAATATTTGTCTCAAAAACCAACCACATTGAGTCAGTACTTTTTACGTGATGCGTGCACAAACAAACCGACAGATATTCAAAAAAATATCGAAATGAATTGATTCTATTGGTTATCTTTTATATTTTCAAGGTACAAACACGCCAAGACTACACTAAATGAGTTTTGAAATTAAAGTCGATAACGCTACCCCATCTGGATAATGAACTCAGAATCTCAGCAGCTGCGCTTGCGACAACTAAACCAATGACGCAGCAATGATGTTACAAAGTGAACAAAAGTAGGTTACGCATTTTTCATAATAACATAACCATATTTAGTAATAGGAATTAATTTGGTTGAACCTACACGTTTTTGTAAATTTATCATTTGCCTTTTAAGTCAAATTAAGTTACTATCAATTAATTGATTTGCATAATTTATAATTAAATGCCTTACTATATTAGAAGTAGAAGTAAGCATTGGGCCACGAAAGTTTTTCATATTAATTAAATACATAGCATATTAATTTAAATCTATCAATCTTGATGAGACAAAAATTCATAGACAGTGCTTGGCAGATATAAGTGATTAACGTTTGGTGTCACATAACATAACCAGCCCATTACTGTCCCACTGCTGGGCACGGGCTACTCGGAACGCGAACGGTGTCTACCACGCGAGACTGGGCGGGTTTCTCGCATCCGGCCGTGGTTCTGTCTATGTTCGGAAGCGAAAGTGCATGCTCCTTTTGCATGGTGATGGCGACCAAAGATGGAGCGGAGAGGGAGAAAGAGGCGGCTGTCACTCTCCCTTCCCGCGCCAGACGCACCGGGCACCGGAGGGCGCGCGTCGATCTCCGACCACCCTAGTGTATGGCCTGCGGGCGACGGGTTAGGGGACCCGTCGTCCGATCAGTAATAGGCCCGAGAAGGCGGCGCGCAGTGTTCCACGCGCGCCTCTCAGGAGTACGTGGGGCTAGGCCCACAGAAGGAGAGGTCCGCCAGGTGCTGGCAGACCGACGCCTGCCGGGGTCGTGGTGCATGCAGCTGAGAATCCGCGACCCCAGCCAAAGGTCAGGAGAAGGAACACCGTGGGTTTTAGCCGGTTAAGAGTCCGGCATAACCCTTCGTCTTCCACTTGCGAAGGGAATCCATGAGGAGTATAAAAAAATGGTTTGGCGGACACACACCATCGAGAACATTTTTTAAATCCCTCTCTATTGTGCAAGATTCCCCTTAATGTTTTCCTTCACCGTTAACGCAAGAGATAATCAAATTCTGAGCAGCACATGAACTCAAAAAGAAGTGCTGGCCAGAGTCGAACTCAGACACTACCACATGGAAGGCAAGCGTTCAACCGCTAGGCTATACTAGCTGCCATAAATAGCAGTCGTCTTTCACAATATCTATGGGTAGAGGAGATGGCCTATTGTTTTTCGGGTAGTTGAGCTCCCTAAAATAAAGTTGATGTTCACTATGGCTTATGCATGCGTGCCGTCACTTGGGACAGGTGAACTTAAACCTGTTATGGTTCTTTCTTCAAAAGGCCATTGCAGACGAGGCCCTACATTGCTACACTCGCATGACCTCTGAGTCTGAGTCTTTTCTTCTCATAGCTAGTAAGATAGGAAATGCCGGCGCCATCTAGTCTTAAAAAAACATTATATTGACTTGTAAAAGTGTCTGTATCAGATTTATTTACAGAAATAAATATATCATTTGAGGCCGTCAGCGCAAAAGTGGCCTAAGCCGTATAAGATAAGAGTTATGTGCGTTAAGTAATTTCAAACATGCTAAATTTAATTAAAAAATGGCTTAACTCTAGTTTGACATGTTATGTTTTATTTATTTTTATTTTATTAGCATGTTTGTAATTATTTGCCACATAACTCTCATACAAAAAAATGCGGCTTAGGCCACTTTTGCGCTGACGGTCTCATTTATCATTTGTCATTTATAAGCACATCTTTCTCCAATACTTTTTATTCTACCACTACTAACCTTTTCAGGAAAACCAATTTAACTTCAATTAATTAAAAACAAGCAATTTTCATGGTGTATACCGCCATTATCACTCATTACGCGCAGCAGGCTCTTCGCGGTTGGCTGCGCGTGCGCACCGCGAAATGGAAAGTGATCATTATAATTATCATCATCTGCATACGCATTCTTATGTACTGTCTGTTAATTAGATCTAATTGATCATTATAGTTTAGTGCATCGTTACTTGATTGTTAGGAAGTAAGTAATGAGAAGCAGTGATAGCCAGCGCAGCGGTTCTTGGACGATTGACTTCCTCGCAGGTGGGTCTGAATTCAGACGTTTCGAATTAGTGTTGCCGAACAATTGATAGTTTCACTATCGATAGTTTAAATCGAATACCAGCTACTCCATCGATAGGGTTATCGATAGTATAGATACTATCGATAGCGTGGTTCACGTCAATACTATTGATTACTACATTAATAGTTTCGATACTATCGATAGCCCTATCGATGGAAAAAGGCGACTAAGGGATTCTCTAGAGGATGGGCAGCAGCGTTCTCTGAGTACTTTAACAACCTTACTGCGATCGCCAACCCGCCTGCCAAGCGTGGCGATTACGGCAAACCCCCCCTTTTGGGGAAGGCCTATGTCCAGCAGTGGACGTCTTTCGGCTGAATGATGATGATGATGAGCCTGTAACTGTCCCACTGCAGGGCCAAGGCCTCTTCTCGTACAGAGAAAGAACGAGCATTGATCACCATCCCAATCGATCCCAAGATACTTAATTATAATTCAATAGAAGTTTGAATTTTTTTGAGTTTTACTTTTGAATTTCTTGCATAGACAATCATAGTCTTACAATTAAATACAACCTACGTACACGAAGGTTGTCTTAACAACACATTTGTGTGTTTACGAGTACACCGTGTTCAAGCGTCCGTGACGGGGACGACCTCAGCCACGATTTCACTTGGCCACGTTGGATCATTATCTTTGTTAATTAATGCTTATGTTCAATCTAATTCTGAAACAAGGGAGGTTAGTGTGTTTTGTAGAAGAATGATTATGTGACTGCCTCCTTGGTCTAGTGGTAGCAAGTGGAATTGCCGTCAACCGGGCACAAATCCAGACTTAGAAGGCCAATTCCCGTAATTAAAATGTTCCAAATATAATTTCAATCTAGTCTCAGTCTAGTCCAGTGATGCACAGACCGCGGCCCGCAGGCCGCACGCGGCCCTCCGTCGATGTACATGCGGCCCGCCAGCGAATTAAACTCTTTTATGCGTTTGTATGAAAATACTGCATTCTATCAGTAATGACCAGCTTTAGCTTTTGAATAAAGATTTTGAATTTTATCAAAAGTCCACACTACATGATCTAATTCCCCCCTGCCTTTTTTCTATCAGACGGCCAAAAGCACGAAAAAGCACCATCGGTTCATGGTTGATAAGTATACCAAAAACTCGAACGAAGCGCTTTGATTCCACTTTCATTGTGAAAACCGCCAAACAGTGGAATGCGCTGCCCGAGTGGGTGTTCCCCGACAGCTACAATTTGGGTGTCTTCAAGTCACGAGTGAATCGGTTTCTTCTGGGCAAGCGCGCTCCATCGTAGACCGCATCATCGCTTAACATCAGGCGAGATGGCGGTCAAACGCAGGCCTAGAATCATATCATCATCATCTGCCTAGCCTTTTCCCAACTATGTTGGGGTCGGCTTCCAGTCGAACCGGATGCAGCTGAATATCAGTATTTTACATGGAGCGACTGCCTATCAGACCTCCACAACCCAGTAACTGGGTAATAAGATACTCTTGGTAAGACTGGTTGTCAGACTTTCTGGCTTCTGACCAACAGTAACGACTGTCAAAGATCTACAAATGACAGCCGGGACCAACGGCTTTACGTGCTTTCCGAGGCACGGAGGAAACTCGCTATGGTAAATGGTCACCCATCCACAGACCAACCTCGGCAAGCGTGGCTTAACCCGGAAGATCGGTCTATGCGGCTGTAATTATTTAGTCACGAGGCCTAGAATATACGTATAAAAAAAACTACGATAAGTACTTATATTTTTTAAGAAATCTAATTGAACTTTTTTTTAAGTACTGCTTTTAATTGGCCCGCCTTTAGCTCATAGTCCTCTCGAGTGGCTCCAAGTTCTAATAAGTCTGTGCATCCCTGGTCTAGTCTCAATCTTATAAATATGACAAATGGTATTCTTGTTCGTTAACAAACAACGTCAAACGTGAGATCATATTGAAATGAGATTGAAAGTTGACTGAAGCCAAAAGGGTATTCTGGTTACATTATGTACTGAGCCATTTTGTCAAGTTGGAATTCTCATTTATTTCTAGAATTTGAGTCTATGACTGATGATATCGGTATGCTATCGGTAATAGATTTTCAGTTGACTGAATTGACATTATATCGAGATGGACTGAGATGATACTGAAACCAGTGTACCAGAATACCATATTTTATTCAATTCATAATTTAATCTCAGTTCGGTCAAATTCAGTCTTACTTCAAATTAATTACCAGAATTGGGCTTCAGGACTGCTACTGAGAAATTCCACACGGAAAAACCCAATAACACTTTGCCCGGCCTGGGCATCGAACCCAGGACCTCACGTCCAGCAGTCATGCTTGCGATCACTACACCAACGAGGGAGTCACCAACCTATAATGTTAATTACATCATAGGTTACGTAATCTGTTCTTTAATACAAGTAAAAAAACGAAAAACGATTTTCTCAACTACAATTAAAAAGTCAACAAACAAACTTTCTCCCCTTTGAAAATCAACACAATTGAGTAAAGAGTATTTTTGTATGATTTTTACTGTTGACAGGACCAAGAAAACCAGTAGTAAGTATTTTTGAAAGAGTTCGTGGGATTAAATTATTCGATTTCGAGCTGTTGGTTCCGTAGTAAAAATATTAAGGCATTATTTATACGGGAAGAAAAATAATATAGAAGGTTCTTTTAATGCACTTATTATTAAAGACAGACTTCAGGTAGAATTAAAACCAAAATACAAGTCATAATATTCACAAGGGCTATACCTAATTTTATATCTGTTTAAAAGACATAGCCTCGCAATAAAATTTCACATGTATCGTGTGTGCGTTAACAATCAAAAATCTCACATACACAAACACCCAGACCCGAAACAACTATCTGTAAGCCATAAAAATATTTGTTCCGTACAGAAATCAAATCTGCGATCCCCAGCGCAGCAACTAATACCTGAGCCACTGCGCCAATGGAACCGTCTTATAATTTCACCCAAGGGACCCTAACCCACCGTCAAGTTAATTATCTGGTGGCAGCAAGGTTGCAAAACCACAGACAATGGTTGTCTATGGGACAAGCGCCCGTGTTACGAAACACAACAATGGTGGATGATAATTTGTGTCTATGGTCGCTACTCTATGGTAATGTCCTTATTACATAAAGCATGGTAATGTTATGGTCTTGAATGGCAATTGTTATCACTTTTATGTTATTTTTTTTGTGGTCATTTAATTATTAGAGTGTGGTAAGCTTTTCCCTTGCTAACTCCTGTTTTGACTAAGTTTTGCAATATTCTGTATGCTAATAATATGCTATATAGCTATATAACCGCTCACACGTTTGTTGTCCCCTTTGTCTATGTACTGGCGGCTTTCAGGGGGCCCAGCTAGTGAGCTGGCGAGTCACCGTCTGCCAACACATTTCAAATTTAAACTTGAAAGGGAGACGCCCTTTTCGCCGTTACCACGATAAAACTTTGCCCGACCGAATAATATTATTAGGTCAAGAAATGTTGATAGTAAAACTATTTTGCTGTTCTGCTTACACCAAAAAGGTACAAGACTCATATTTACCAAGCGTCCACTATTTGGCCATATGAGTCCCATATCATGGCTTCCCAACCGGTAGCTATCGTAGTTAAGCAACATACTGAACATTCTTCTGTCAACAACCGCTGTTTAATATTTATCAATGACAAGCACGAGTACACTCAAGTGCTAAACGTATAGGTGCATACAATCTCAGTCTTTACCGCAATGTGCAACAAACAATCATTTAAATCACTTGCTGTGTCATAACAACATCATACTCTAATTTCCCATTTAGTCAAGCCACGCAACAACTGTCAACGCTAATGATTCTTATGAAGAAAAGCGAAAACTTTCTTTTTCTAAATCGGTTAATATGAAAAGTTCATGCGTTGAGCATTATGTTGTTTACGTCACTCTATTATTAGGCTAGCTGTACACTATAAGTAATATAACGATCATTAGATGTGCACGCGCTTTAGTGTGTGGTTTTAGAAACGGCGGTTATTAGTTTCTCTACAATTTGTGGTGTATCTGACAGTTGGGACAAAATCGTACCCTTTTCACTGTAATTTGATTAATATGTTTCTCAACAAAACGTAAAAACGTATTTTCGATAGCAGTCTCCTTACGGCTACAATTTACGAAATGACCGAACTGTCAGGACTCGTCTTTGGGTAAACAGAGTATAGCGTTGGCCGATTTGCTCGGATGTGACCACGAGTGACGCATATTTTCTGAAATTTAATTTAATTTTGTTACTGTCGTTTTTATTTTTTGTTAATTTTTGGTTGTTATGTGCTTCACCTCTAGGCGTAAATAAATTTGTTTTCTTTCTTCGTTTCTAAAAAGTCCATATCGTCGCCCGGGAGTGAAAACCTCGGGGATGCATTTGGTCATTGCACGGTTCCTGTGGGCTTTCACGCGGACTAAGTCGCGGGCAAAAGCTTGTCAATTATATTTATTACGAATTTTATATACCCAATAAAGACTAGTTTCAGTGTCTACAAACTAATTTCACATAGAGCGGCTCTCTTATAAGATATAGTCCCTTTAAGCCGTGATAAAATGACCAAATTACATTCCCGAGGCTTTCACTCCCGAATGACGATAAAAAAACTGATACGATCATTAAAAAAGCATTGATAGCCGCTAGGTTAGGATAGGTTGAACTCTTATTTTTCATCAGGAGTCAGGAGGGTATGTTGCAGGACAATGGATTTTTCTCATAATGAGATGGGTTTAGTCCTTAGTCCACCACGCTAGCCTGATGTTAGCGGACTACACACATAATCGAAACCTTTTTTGCTTGCAAAAGGGCCACTTCTCATTGTGTTCGGGTACGTATTCATTTTAACTGTTTTACTAAACCGGGGTCATTATAAACATGATCTTTTTCATATAGGTAATCTATATTTATTTCTTAATTCTTACTACTTTTGTTCCGCGTTCTTCGTGGCCACGCACTTAATACATCGATGCCTAATAACGGCCATAACTGTAGGCTCTCTCGGTTATTTGCTCTGTCACACACTGTACTCGCTACATAGAAGTAATAAGTACTACGTACAACATTACTGACCATAGACAACCCTGAAATGAATCTGAGACGTAAATTGCTCTTTAATCATGGTTCGTACGTATGTCAGGCATTTCGTATTGTATAGATTTTATGTGTACAATGAGAGGTTAACATATATTGGTAATCTATAGCTTGTTATGTAGCCGTGTATACATATTAAGCTCCATGGTATACTAATATAACTTCGCTTGATATTGTCTACCGTGTAACGCAGACGATAATCGCTTAGCCACTGCACCAAACGTGTCGTCAAACTATGTCGTCATAATGTATCTAAGTAGTCAACAAAATAAAGACACTCAATAAATTTTTAAAAACATTTGACTTACAGCTTTACACTACTGTCAGGAAATGTTGCAACTCACTGGAAACTCGTTTGTTTGTCTAGGAAACACGCCTTCATTCATACAATTAATTATGTTTGGCATCCTAAGACCTTAGCACTAATACGCATATCCTTTTGACAGCAGATGAACAGACCGTGACAAACTTATTTTAAAAACTTTAATATTTATATTGTTCTCAGTCAAGTGGTACTCATCAAAGCGTTGTTTCCTCTGCGGGTCACTTCATCATTACAGAACGTGTCGTTGACCTTAGGGCCAATACGACTAACAAAATTGTTGCCAAATCGCGAACGAACCACAACCGTCAGTCGTTTTGACACAATCGAAAATGAAAACTGTGAAAACGTCATTTTTTTTTTATCTTTTCCCCTCTCTTGTATCGTGGTTGTAGAAGTGTCTCAGTATCACAGTAGGTAAGTGTTTTTATCCATTCAGTTATACATTTTTTGGAGTCATAATAGATTTTTGAAAAAATATAAATCTATACGGATTTCTAAGATAAGTCGAATGTACGTAAGTATATTACTTTAAAAGTTATAGAAGGGACTGCCTCTTTGGTCTTGTGGTCGCAAGCGCGGCTGCTAAGCACAAAGTTATTGGGTTTATCCATTTGGAATTTCTCAAAAGCAGCACGGAGTCTGGATTTGAGCCCATTTGATAGCAATAGGGTCGCCCCCTATTACATGGAACTTAAACATAACGGCGAAATGAGGGTGTATTAGACACCTCTGCCCACCTTTTCGGAGAATACAGGTGTGATGTTTTGTTATGTACCTAAGTATAGAATTTTCTACGTTCTGTGTTTCGACCACAGATATTCACTCTACATTTGTGGTTTCGACTGACTCGCCTCGCTTTTTCAAAATGCACTCTCACGGATTCTAGAGCTATATCTTGAATCTTTGGATAAAAAATAAATTCTATTTTTGAAATGTTCAAGATTCCATTCTTGGCGGCAAGGAGGCCTTTAAAGTATTTTTTATCTGTGCTCACAGATTATACAACGCGATCCAACGCAACGCCGCCCGTTGCCTTTGCTCGCAAAGTTTCAAGTTTTAAAATTTAAATGTTACATTTTTTTACTTTTCATAGTTCTGCACTGTACTATACAGCATGTTGTGGACTTAATATTTTGAGGTTAAGTTCTTCAAAAAGGTGGTTCAATGATTGAGTCTGAACCTGAACAATGAAGTTATTAGATTAATTAACTCTTAAATAAAAACACCCCCGACATGGTAATGTGGCTGTCGATCCTTGTTACCGGTTATTGTTAATGCGGTGAGAAAGTGCTTTCCATAACAAGTTAGACGAGCTCAAACACGGTAGGTCTGCAACTAGTCATTGCCGTGTGGCTTCCTCCATCCTCGAAGTCCTTCGTGTCAAAACAAGTGACGATACTAAATCAATGGGTCTGCCTGATTTATTACCTATTTTGGAATAGTATTAACAAACTTCCGATGCCACAGACAGACACACAGACAGAGAGTGGCGTAGTTAGGCGTGGGCAAAGGAGCCCCTCGACCACGGCCTCGCACTCAAGAGGGGACTGGCGGTCGCGGGTGCTTACCTGAGGCGGAACACCATGAACTACGCCAAATACTATGACTAGTAATTTCATTGAATTTACATACAGTTTGACAAAAAAAGAGATTGAAAAAAATTGAGAATAGACACTGAATGAAAAGGGCCTCGCTGATGAGACTTCGCCCACGGCTTGATTCGTCCACGCTACGCCACTGCAGACAGACATAGGCTTCAAACTTACAACACCCTTATTTTTACATCGGGGGTTAAAAGCTAGATAAAGTCATTTTTCTATTAGTTATTCCGCTCAAGACGCAAATACTCCTACACACATACACGGGGCTCGTTGACAGATGTGATAACTAATCACATCTGTCAACGAGCCTAACTTATCACTAATAAGTGCGGCTCGATTAATCTATTTCTGGGGGGTCCTTCCGACAGCTTCGAGGTTAGAATCAGTCGAGTTTGATTCGAATTAGTGTCCTTACTCTTGAAATCAACAAATTGCACGAACTTCGAGCTGAAATCTGCTGAGGTTAGAGTTGAAATTAACAAATATTTAGAACAATTGTTAATTTTTTATTCGCCTGCGCACAGTCGTGAGCTTTTGTCAATTTCAAGATTAAGAGCCACTACGCACTGTGGACTGGTCGCCGGAGACTTGGTTGACGGCGACTGTGACTTTCTATAGTTTAAATAGGTGTTTACGCACTTGGTCGCCAGTCGCCCGGGCGACTATGCTTATGTTTTGGTCGCCGAGAGACCAAGTCTCCGGCGACCAGTCGACAGTGCGTAATGGCTCTAAGAATTGACAGTAATTCAAATCAAACTCTATCGATAGAAAACTCAAAGCTGTTGGTCAAAATTAGGCATACTATCATCATGATTTGTTCTCTACCTGATTCTGTATCTAAATACAATAAAAATATAAGTAAATGAAAACAATACGTACAACATAACTTAGCGCCTGTTTTCTCCGAACGGTAGAACAGAGGTGTATAATACACCCTAATTTCGCCGCAATTTATAAATTCCATGAAATAGAGGACGAGCCTATTGCCATCAACCGGGCACAAATCCAGACTCCGGCCTGCTACTGAGAAATTCCCCCCGGAAAACCCAATAACAGTCTGCCCAACCTGGGGATCGGACGCAGGGCCTCACGCTCAGCAGTTGAGGATTCCGGCGACTGGGACCGCAATAAACTGGGACCGCGGTCCCAGTTGACGGATCCATTTAATATTAATATTTTTCTTCCGGCGACTGGGACCACCAATAAATCAATACCAAAACAGTACAGTCATACGAAAAAATGTTCAAAGTAAAAACACTATGATTCAAAAATATCACTTCTACATATAAATATCATTTACTTATCCTAGACATGAACTTATTCCTGCGCTAGTAATAGATTAAGGCGTTTTAGTAATAGATCGTTTTAGTAATAGATTAAGGCGAAATATTTTTAACTCCGTTTTTTTATTTATTTCCAATAATTTATCCTTACAATTTTTATTACATAACATTTCTTATGTGTTTTATAATTATTTAAAATAATAACATTTTATATTTCTATGTTAAATAAAAACTTTGTAGAACATAAACTTCAAAAAATGTAGTTCAGTACATTTTCTCTTTATAATTTCTCTTATTATCTTTGGAACTAGTGAACCGATTTACATCATTCAAACGGAATATTTAGTTTAGACATAACCCTACGCTTTGAGATCAGAATTATTAAAATTTCTCCATAAACAAAAAATCACATTTTCAACTTACGTAATACAGTACGTTGATTATTTTTATTATGATTTACGTGTGTATTTATATTGTATTTTAACATTGTTAAGGCTGACTTTGTGATAGATAATTACTTAGGTACTTGTTGTTAATTGTTGATTATTGCTAACATGATTTATGTTTTATTACGTACATTTTAAATAACAGGAACGATAGTCAAAGGGTGTATTCATATTCTATGAATAAATGTTATTTTTGTATCAAAGAGTTTTTTCTTTAATTATTAATTTGAAAACTTTTTCGTTTGACTGTACAGTTTTGACTTGAACAATAGATTTTAGTACTGATTTATTGGTGGTCCCAGTCGCCGGAAGAAAAATATTAAAATAAAATGGATCCGTCAACTGGGACCGCGGTCCCAGTTAATTGCGGTCCCAGTCGCCGGAATCCTCAGCAGTTGCGCTTGCGACCATATGACCAACGAGGCAGTTCTTAAATACAAGTGATTTAGTTACAAATAAGTTTCAAGATAATTCTATCACTATTTATCTCCCTTTTAGCTTTTCACTCACACATATACCTACTATTTTTGACCGACTTCAAAAAGGAGGAGGTTCTCAATTCGGTTGTATTTTTTTTTTTTTTTTTTTATGTTTGTTACATCATATCTCCGTCATTTATGAACCGATTTGAAAAATTCTTCTTTTGTTCGAAAGGGTATACTTCCCGATTGGTCCCATTTAAATTTTGTTATGATCAGACCATGAACTTCAGAGATATGGAACGGAACTCCTCATCGGATCAAAGCAAAATTCTCAAATTACTAATATTGCTTTGTTTATATTTGTTGTTGGGAACTGACTACTTGAAAAGAGGAGGGGATGCTTGTCCCCCCCCCTCTCCCCCTTTGGAATGTTTTCATTATATCGTGTAAGGTATCATTTGAAAGGACTTTTTATGCCCGACTACGTCAAAGCCAAAAAGAAGGGTTATGAAGGAAGGGGTTAAAATTATGACACTAAAACGTATTCAATAAAAAATAAAACTTTAAAAAAAAGTAAAAACCGACTTCAAAGAAATACTAAAAGGAGTAAAATAATTACCATAATATAAAATTAACAGTTAAAGAAGTCGGTGCAACTCTACATTGAAGCAAATAGAAGCCACCGACTTCTGAAACTGTTAATTTTATATTATGGTAATTATTTTACTCCTTTTAGTATTTCTTTGAAGTCGGTTTTTACTTTTTTTTAAAGTTTATTTTTTATTACATCGCAACAATAAACACTCATATCATCCTGTATAAGAGAAGAAGTTAACTCGTTCGTTCTATCAGTTACATCCATCGCTCCTCCCATTCACCTGTTGGAATTATTAATTTCTTTGCCATTATCTGGTTATGTATTTATTTATTTTATGCACGGACCAACTGCAACTGGTCGTGCAATTTTTAATGAGGACACGACAGCTTCTTTTAGCTATACAGATACTGGCAAATGGCTGGGATAATTATAATCACCAATTATAATTATAATTGTTTATCTTATTATGTGAGATACCGGATTGTATTGGAAGAAAAAATAAATAATGAAAAGAAGTCTTTTTCAGCCCTTTCTTGACATACCTACTAATATTATGAATGCGAAAGTAACTCTGTCCCCCTTATTACAAAAGATGGTCTAAGACAAACCAAGGTTTTAAAATAGCCCCGTCTCTTTTTATTATATGACATAACAAAGTGATGGGTATATTTTAAACCTGGGTTTACGTTAGTCTTGGTTTAAACCATCTTTGTAATAAGGCCCTGTATGTCTATCTGTTACGCTTTTACGCCTAAACCGCTGAACCGATTTTGATAAAACTTGGTACAGAGATAGTCTGGAATCTAGAGAAGGACATAGACTACATAGGATTTGCGAGGTTAAGCAGTGCTTTCCGCGGTCAGTCCATGGGTGAGTGACCGTTTGTTAAACAGTCGGTCCTGGCTATCATACGAATACCTGTGCCAGTCGTTACGGGTAGTCAGAAGCTCGAGAGTCTGACAACCGGTCTAACCTTAGGATATCGGCATTACAAAATACGTAACCGGGTTGTGGAGGTCTAATGGCAGTCCCTCCGCCCGAGCCGGTCCGATTTTTAAAATAGGAGCACATTTTTTAAAATTTAAATAACTTTCCCCTGCCCTACGATTTCTTCTGTATCGTGGGTGCGTTTACAGACACAAATCGTCGGAACGCTTGCCAAAACCCATAGGCATGTGGATTTATTCAACTTTTCAGAAAGCGGATTGTTTTAATTGATAGCTAAAAAGCCTAAGAAAAATTAAAAAATTCAAATCTCTAGCAAAATATCTTGTTTTTTTACTGTGATAAAATAAACTTTTTAGCGTAACTTCATAAGTTTAAAATATACTTTTTTTTGTAATTTTTCGTGCATATGTCAGATTGTTTGACCGTGCTCATATGGGCAAGCGTACCGACGAAATGTTCATATGCACAAACACAGACACGGAACAACTATCTGTAAGATGATTGTCTCATCCACCTCTCCATTCGCATGCACAATACGTACCTCAAAGGCACGTACGGCCAATATCAGTCATTGTAAATCTAAACTTGCTCTAATAAAAACCCCAATGAATTTGTAACGGAACCACATAGCGCAGGCGCGAGCTTTACTTTTTTTATAAATTTAAGCGCACTCCCCTGTGAGTTGGTGACGCCTGGACGTGACAACTTCATGGCTACAAACATTATTGGTCATTCAATAACTCACTATTGAGCCTTATTGCAAACAAAATAAAGTTCTAAACAATTTGACGCAACTGTCAAATAATATTTGTCAGACAAGATATCTACAAGTTTATTCGTGCTGTCAATTCAATCTTTATAGTGGAAGTGATAAAGTTGAAAATGGTTTGCGAGAACTGTAGAATTAATTTTGTATGTAAGGGCGTTCATACACGCGTGATTGAGATCGTCTAGCGATAGGTAAGGGAATGTCATTGTTTCATAGGGCTATCAACTTTTTGTTTAAAGGAATTTGAAGGCGCATAAAAATTTCTGTGATTTATCGGTATTCTTGGAATAACTACTAGTATTGTTTTGACCTTGTGGTTCACAAGCTGTGTTACAGTTTTGGTGTACAATAAAGTGTATTCTATTCACAGGAAAGTTCTTTTTTTAGGGCTGATTTTTCAATCGTCAAATAACTTTTATCTGAGTGATAAATATCACGCTTTGACAGCTTTTGTATAGAAAATGTGTTAAAACGTCAAAATTATTCCTCAGATAAAAGTTATCTGACTATTGAAAAATCAGCCCTTGCATAATTAACTTACATCACGGCTCTATTCCCCAAAGGGATGGGCAGAGGTGCATAGTGCACCCTCATATTGCCGTTTTGTTTAAGTCCCATGTAATAGGGGGCGAGCCTATTGTCATTAACCGGGCACAGATTAAGACTCTGGCTATTACTGAGAAATTCCATACGGAAAAACCTAATAACACTGCCCGCCCTGGGGATCGAACCCAGGATCACACGCTCAGTAGTCTCAGTTGCGACCACTAGACTAACGAAGCAATCTAATTTAATTAAAATATTTCCTACAATCAATACATTACTCTTTATTGTACACAAAACAAACAAGAAACATTAATATAAAATAGAAATGTACAATGGGCGGTCTTATCGCACTAGGCGATTTCTTCCAGACAACCTTTGGATGGACATGAAGTGCAAGAAAAAAAACAAGCGAGGGGTAGTTCAATAAGTAGACATTAAATTAAGTACTATAAGGGCTGATTTTTCAATCGACAGATAACTTTTATCTGGGGAATAAGTTTGACGTTTTGACAGCTTTTGTATTGAAAATATATCAAACCGTCATATTTATTCCTTGGATAAAATTTATCTGACGATTGAAAAATCGGCCCTAAATAAACCTAAAAACACAAATAAATAAATATTAAACAAGGTGTAACTTAAATAACGCACAACATCTTAAGGGATCACTGTACTCATCATTATGAACAACTTTTACTAAGGGACCAAATGTGAAATCGCGAAAAAAAAACTGTGTTCCCTACATTTTGACGAGTTATGCGAACATAAATGTAGGGAACAGCAGATTTTTTTTCGCGATTTCATATTTGGTCCCGTAGTAAAAGTTGTTCATAATGATGAGTACTGTACTCATCATTATGAACAACTTTTACTACGGGACCAAATATGAAACCCCTTAAGAGGTTGTGCGTTATTTAAGTTACACCTTGTATACAATAACTTCCTATGGTAGTTGCATGAACCCTTTGTACAAGAGCTGTTGACGTTTAAAAAAAACATTGATTTGGCACTGTTCTCCCTTTCAAACAATGTCATAATACAACCATAGCTCATTGTTTGAACTGACGAGTGTTGACATTAACTCAAAAATGCGGTTAGATAACCGATCCATTGTATTACTTGACTGACAGGCCGCATAACTTAAAAGTTTCATAAAGCACTTAATAACTTTCTTTTTAATTGGGACATAAAAGATAAACATGATGGGTCTGGCATTTACCATCGTTGACCCCTAGCATAACATTATTTTCATACGCAAGTGTAATTAGGCCTTAAGAAAAATCTAGTCACTTGTCAACCCTACTAAGGCGAAGGCAGTTAGGCTGGACATCCATCAGAGCTGTGCGAGGAAAATGTGCGGTGCGAAAATGTGTGTGTAGCGAGGATGTGATACGATGTGACCCTTTCTACCAGAGCTGTGCGAGGAATGTGTAATGCGGTGTTAATGTGTACAAATGAGCGTTGCGAGGATAGGTAGCAGACTCTTTTCGAGTTTGAGGGTGGTGTGGCGGGAGCAGAGGGGCTTGACTGACTGGTATGCGCATATTTTCAAACCCTCGCACACATTCCTAGCAACACATTCCTCGTAACACATTCCTCGCAACACATCCCTCGCTCTCATTTCTCGCTTGTTTTGTATGAACAAAAACCTCGCTCCGCTAATGCGCAAGCGGTGCGCGTCCTTGGTGCGCAGGGTGCGGGCCAGCTCCAATGCTGTCTTGACGATGATCGCAGGACGTCTGGTCTGGACTGCCATTATATTAGGAAGTGTTGCAGTAGGCATATAGCCAGGTCATGCTAACGATCACTTCATATTTGCTGTTATTTTAATGTATTAGGTTGGAGAAAAAGTCTTTTCGCATTTTAGTATGTATGAACTTGTAATAAAATTTCTTTGGCTATGGCTATACTATTCGTATCTGTATGGTTTTGGTATCATTGAAAGTTTAAATTTTAAAGAACATAATTCCAAATTCAAATTATGAAAATGTGTGATTTTCTTTTGTTTTTCGTACCGTCAAGCAAGATGAGTGAATCTAATGAAGAAATTCGATACATTTTAAAATTTTACTACAAAAAAGGTAAAAATGCAACGCAAGCCGCGAAAAAGATTTGCGATGTTTATGGACCTAGTGCAGTGTCTGTGAGAGTAGCACAAATTTGGTTTAAGCGTTTTCAATCCGGAAATTTTGATGTCGAAGATGCACGTCGCTCTGGTCGCCCTATTACGGATAAAATGGATGCCATTTTTGAAAAAGTGGAGCAAGATCGGCATATCAGTAGTTACGACGTAGCTGAAGAACTGGGAATTGACCACAAAACAGTTTTGGCTCATTTGAAAAAAACTGGGTACACAAAAAAGCTCGATATTTGGGTACCTCACGAGCTCACTGAAAGGAACCTAATGAACCGTGTACTCATTTGTGATTCTTTATTACGACGTAATGAAACCGAACCATTTTTGAAGACGCTGATAACTGGTGATGAAAAGTGGATCACGTACGACAAGAACGTGCGAAAAAGGTCGTGGTCAAAGGCCGGTCAGGCTTCACAGACTGTGGCGAAACCCGGGTTAACACGCAACAAGGTGATGCTGTGTGTGTGGTGGGATTGGAAGGGCATTATTCATTATGAGCTGTTACCACCAGCCAGGACCGTCGATTCTGAACTCTACTGCGAACAACTGATGAGATTAAAGCAAGAAGTTGAGAGAAAGCGGCCGGAATTAATCAACAGAAGGGGTGTGGTTTTTCATCATGATGACGCTAGACCTCACACATCTTTAGCCACTCAGCAAAAATTAAGAGAGTTTGGCTGGGAGGTGTTAATGCATCCGCCGTATAGTCCTGACCTTGCACCTTCAGATTTCCACCTGTTTCGGTCTCTTCAGAATGCTTTAGGCAGTGTCAGGTTAACATCACGAGAGGACTGCCAAAACCACTTGTCGCGGTATTTTGATCAGAAGTCCCAAAATTTCTATAGCAATGGGATCATGTCCCTACCTACAAGATGGCAAAAAGTTATCGAACAAAATGGTACCTACATACTTTAGTTAAATGTAAATAAACTCTAGCAAAAAAAGTTTTGAATTTTCTTAAAAATGCGAAAAAACTTTTTCCCCAACCTATTATTTTATCCAAAATTTGCTTTTAATTTTTTAACTGTAATTAACTTTTATTTTTATTACTATTGAATTTTATTAATTTCCAATTATTTTTATTTGAAATTGACATTAATTAGATTTTTTGACATTGTATTTCTGATAATGATGACATTGTATTTATGTTTAAGTATTTATTTCGTGTTGACTTGTAATTTAATATGGGAGAACCTGAAATAAATGGATTTTGATTTGATTTTTTGATTAAGCCCATATCCACCAGAGCTGCGCAGAGCGAAGCTAGGTAAATGAAGTGATTCTATTGGTGCTTACAAAACACATTCCTCGCTACGCAGCTTAGCACAGCTCTGGTGGATGCTCAGCCTTATAATAATTATTTACCTACGTAATATAAAAAATGATCCTTTCAGCACAGTATCTCATCTTGAAACCCTCTTTAAGAAGGTTTCCTTTGAGCCAGCACAAATTTAATACAGGGCTACTTCGAACTAACTTTCAAAACTTCACAGGGTTATTATTAGGTATCATTAATAGGACACGTTCAAATAATAAAATACCTCCATCATCATCATCATCATCATTCAGTCGAAAGACGTCCATTGCTGGACATAGGCCTCCCCCAAGCATCGCCTCATCGAATACATAAAATACCTTAACTTTAGTTAATTAGATAACAAGAAACCTAACTAATACAATAGCGAAAACCGCACACGTAGTAGTGGCTATATACAGGCTGTCTTAAAACATCAAACCGGGAACAAATGATAGTTTATGACAGCACATATATTTTTATAGTTTTTTTACTCTTTTTTAGAAACACGTTTAATATATACTTGGGAGCAAATAAATCGAGCCACTTCTATTTTTCACGTATAATTGTTATTATTTTTGATGCCTATTATGAAACAGATCAATTCGAAACATACATATATCGCCTAAAAGGATTGATAACCTTTACAATGAGGGTAGTTTTTTGACAACTTAGTGTAGTATAATCCATGAAACCAAAACTAATAACCAGGACACGTGAAAAAAGGAGTGGCTCGATTTATTTGCTCCCAAGTGTAGTTACGATTTACGAGATAACATTTTATTTATGGTAATACTGGAAATAGAAAACGACAAAACAAAAAAAATACTTTCATAAACTATCCTTTATTCTCGGCTCGACATTGAGCTTTGATATAACCTACATAAATCATAATATTCGAATATATTCTGTACTACCAGTAACACCACTATGCGTTGTCAATTTTCCTTTTACCATTAACTTTGCCAGTTTTGCCAGCCCTACTAGTTCTAAGAAAGGTGCTGTCTGTCATAAGCATGCCGTCCACGTGCGCAGGAGAGTTAATGAGAAAAGATGGATGCCACCAGACTGATTGCTTACACTTTTGATCTGCCGTCTACTCCTTGGAAGTATGTGTTAGCAGAAAGAACGTACTTAGGGTTTTGATTGAGAAATTGTTTCATAATTCATTGCGACTGCGTTGAAAGTTGTATGGAAACCGTTTCAATTTGGTTATGCCACTGTGCATGATATTTTAATAAGAGCGGTTAGAGCAGTTACGCACTGCGTCCGATCCGGATCCGAGAAAATACGGATATAAAAAACTCGGACCGAATTCGGACATTGCTTTACGCACTGCATCCGATCCGAATTCATGAAAATACGTTCCGAAGTAGTCATAAACTATTTGTATGGTAGTTTACGCACTAGATCCGACTTCCGTCATCCGATTTCTCTCCGTGATCCGTGAGTTTCCAATTCGGAAGAAATATTGACGGACCGAAGTAGCCGTAGTACTGTTTGTATGACCGCTTTCGCATTACCTCGGTTTCAAATCGGACGCGAAATGGATAAGCCAAAGATGGCCCCTGAATTGTTTGAATTTGGATCAGAAATCGGATAAGTGCACAAAGCAATATCCAAATTCAGTCCCAAGTTTTTTATATTCTTATTTTCACGGATCCGGATCGGATGCAGTGCTTAATCGCTGTAACGGCATCTATTTGATTTAAGAGTGTGACTTTTTCTTAGATAGTGTTTATTAGGCATGATTTTAATGAAAATCTTTTTTTTTTTTCATACTTGATTTTCTATTTCCGAGTCATTTTAGAGCTCCGAGTTAATTGACTGCAAAGAGGGATATCGTGCTAGTCGTGCCCACCAGCAGTGTCACCGTGCTTTTATTCATTTACGCGTGTCCTCGAAAAGTACGCTCACATAAAAAATATTTTTGTAAAAAATATTTGCTTATTTTTTATCGAATCCGTATAAAGCGGTTTAGATACGATAATGTAAAGCTACCGCAAAAAAAAAATAATTTTTTTATTTTTAATCAATCTAAATCTCGTGCGGGGTCAATCTACACCAATAGTTAGATCATGTGAGGATAGCTGACGCGTTGCCAACCTTCGAGACAAAGTTGAAAAATTCTATGTACTTAATTTCATATTAAAATCTACATCAATAGGCAGAGTTGAGATGTTATGTACCTACCAGAGTAATCTGATTGAAACCATTTTAATCATTAATAAAAACTAGTAACACAAAAATTCACTAATAGGTACTTCTACTGGCATATATCCTAATTAAGTAAATCTTCCAAGTTGTGATGAAACCCAGATAATAACGTCACATTTGGTAAATCATGTATCGTTTCATATTCGTAACCACAACTTCAAGTGGGCTGCACATCCAGTTGCAACTACATACAATGCAACTGTCAAATGCAGCTTCAACGCAGTTAAGATGCAGTCAGTCCAACTGTGTTACAACTGCTGACTAGATATCGAACTAACGACTTGCTGACGACTCGGACACAATATATTCGGACACAGTGTCCGAATTGACACATTTTAATTGCAATATTTTTTTCATTGATGATTCGGACACCAATAAAAAAAGCTGTTTTGTACAGTCAGATAAAAAAAATCCAACGATACCTTAATTGTAGAAATCCGTCCGCCCAGCCTATAGTTGTAAAAAAAAACAGTTTTTAACCGGATATTAACGAAAGCAGCCGTTTTTGTTTTAAAACTTTTTTATCTGACTACACTAAACAGCTACAATAATTTGATGGTGTCCGAATCATCAGTGAAAAAAATATTGAAATTAAAATGTGTCAATTCGGACACTTGTCCGAATATATTGTGTCCAAGTCGTCAGCAAGTCGAATATTAGCCCCCCAGTAGGTACCTACCAAAATTCACCCACCCGACAATATTGAACAGAATGATGCACGCAAACTTAAAACTGTAGGCAATCTTTACAAAAAAGTGCATAACAAGTTAATAATATGTATGACACATAATGGAGTCGTTAATATGCAGGGTTCCTGCATAATTTGTTTTTCTTTGTAAACAATAAAAAGCCCGCCTTAGTATCGATTCTAATCACAATCTAACTCGCAGACAATACTACAATATGTCATACAATAATTTAAAATCGTTTGTGTTTAAGTCGCAGTGCAAGTGTAATATAATATTGTACAATAATAGCTAGCTAAAAGACAATACCTACTATTTAGGGCTGATTTTTCAATCGTCAGATATCTTTTATCTGGGGTATAAGTTTGATGGTCTGACAGCTTTTGTATGGAAAATATGTCATACCGTTATATTTATTCCTCAAAGTTATCTGACTATTGAAAAATCGGCCCATAATCGAAGGAAATAATAATTGTGTTTGTTGGTTGGTACAAGCAGACCTGAAATAATGTAATCTTATGTGACATTCAATAAACCCTGTAGCGTTCCAGTTTACTGCAACATTGCATAAAATGAGCCCATGTAGCCGTATAGTCCAGCCATAAAAAACTATAAAAGGTAAACAACTATTCATTTTGAATGAAAAACTAAAACCGGCCAAGTGCGAGTCAGACTCGCGCACGAAGCGTTCCGTACCATTATCTATAAAAACGGAAAAAAATCACGTTTGTTGTATAGGAGCCCCCTTAAATATTTATTTTATTCTGTTTTTTAGTATTCTTTGTTATAGCGGCAACAGAAATACATCATCTGTGAAAATTTCAACTGTCTAATTATCACGGTTCTTGAGATAAAGCCTGGTGACAGACGGACGGACGGACAGCGGAGTCTTAGTAATAGAATGAATCGTTCGAAATTTTAGAAAACCATAACATTTATTTTCACATATTATTGTTTTCACAAAAGTTATTTTCAATGGATGCTTAATGTATAATTAATGTTTTTCACGGTCAAAGGTTTCTTTACCTTTTATGTAAAATTTTAGTAACCGGACTAACTTTATGCTGGGATGAAAAGAGGTCAAACAGTATGAATTTATCCAGGCGTACGTTCCATCTTCTACAATAATTCCCAAGTCATCTAACAAGACATCATCGTCAAGAATGAATGCACTTTTCTTATTCAAATTCAAGCCTGAATAACACACTCATTCTAGCGAATTCCAAGTCGACTTTGGAAAATATCCGACAAAAAAAATTTTGTCACACAAAACAGCCGTTTTGATAAACATCCGATTCAACATTCCGCCTGCCACTCAAAGACATAGACACTATTTCGCATGCGCGCGATTGTTTCTCAAACAATCAAACAACGCCTACTAACAAAGCATGTTCAGAATTCTTTTATCTACATACTATGTTGTGACGATTAATTATGCTCGTACTTTACAAGATGTGTGACAAAGTTGGGTAAGGCTGTACGCATATGGGCCACTGACGCCAATAAACAACTCTTAAGAGTCTGGCCTGGGAGATGGCTCCCAAAAGGCTCTGTCATAGAGTATAATTACATACATTTCATACTTTTTTAGGGTTCCGTACCCAAAGGGTAAAACAGGACCCTATTACAAAGGCTCCGCTGTCCGTCTGTCCATCTGGCTGTCTGGCCAGGCTGTATCTCATGAACCGTGATAGTTAGACACTTGAAATTTTCACAGATGATGTATTTCTGTTGCCGCTATAACAACAAATACAAAAAATTAGAATAAAATAAATATTTAAGGGGACTCCCATACAACAAACGTGATTTTTTGCGTTTTTATAGATAATGGTACGGAACCCTTCGTGCGCGAGTCCGACTCGCACTTGGCAGGTTTTTTTTTAATCTTCCTTTCTAATGAGAATCCTACGGGCATAAGTAAATGGACCAAAATGAAAAGACAAAAAAAAACCGATTAATGTCGCTTTTTTAGGTTTTTTATTATAAAAATTATAACTTTAACAATCGCGTGTATTTCGTTTAAATAAAAACGATAATAAAGGCTAAGAATTTATTTTGCAAACAGAGTAAATCCAACCCTTAAATAAAATCAAAACAAACCGCGAGTTGTGATTGAGAAAAACATTTTTTTTTTGTTGTTTTTCTTTTAAGATTTTTTTTTCTATTTTTTTTTGTCGGTAAATTCTGGTCTCGATTCACCTATTTTCGTCTGTGGTGTGCACATTACACGAAATAATGTTGCTATTTTCAAAAATTACACCGACGCTTTTATCTTCGAAATATGGGAAGATCTCAACTACAATGTTTCCAAAGATAACGATACAGTAAAACAAACAATTGAAACACAATATAGAAACACCTCAAATATCGGAACACGAAACCCAAATAGTATTATTACCATAGTACATCGTACCTAACGGTCGGTTAGCGATACCGGGGTCGCGGGTTCAATTCCCAGGATGTGCAGTTAAAATTCTGAGTCCAGCAATACCGTATAAAATGAATAATAGTTAAGTGAAGTCATTTAGATAGTTATCTTAACTATGTAAATTGTAATTTGATTTGACCGACGATGATATGAGGCGGGTTATCATTTTGATTTTGCGAAGGTCAGAATTTTTTATTGATCTCTGGCAATGAATTCATGTCGTTTCTTCCAATGCAGCCTACCTTTTGGAAGTGTGCTAGTTTTGACGTCTATTTGATACTTAGATTATAATACCCCTATACGGGGTGTCCCAAAAAGTAGTCTCAAGCGGAAGCGCAGAGGTAGAGCGCCCTTAGAGGTACCCGAATCACCCCCATGTATGTTCCGCGATTTTTTGTAGTTTTCGAGTTATGATTTCTTTTCATGTTTTAATCAAACTCTGATTTTAATGACATTTTTGATAATAGAGTCACGAGACAAATGCGTTTATATATTTAGAAAAAATAACTATTCACGTCACTACGATCCAAAATGTTATTTCGGAGTCTGGTTAAAACATGAAAATAAATCATAACTCGAAAACTACAAAAAAATCGCGGAGCATACATGGGGGCGATTAGGGTACCTCTAGGGGTGCTCTACCTCTGGATTACCGCTTGACGCTACTTTCTGGAACAAGGTGTATAGAATCGGATGGAAAGAGTATCATGGACAAAAAAAGTAAACAACGAGGAAATTCTAAGTAGAGTCAAAGAGAAAAATCAAATTCTAGAACAAATAGAAAGAAGAAGGGGGAAAATGATTGGTCACTTACTGAGGCACGACAGCTTTATAACCAACATAATAGAAGGTAAATTACAAGCAAAGAGAAAATCGGGTAGACCAAGAAGAAAGTAAATAGACCAATTGAATGAAAGGACACAAAGGATAACTTACAGAGAAATGAAGGAATTAGCTCTGGATAGAGAAAGATGGCGGATGCTACACCGACAAGTGACCAGCACTTACATTTTGGATTGAACGGATAGAGCCACCGCGGGCTACTCATGAGACAGCAATCATCTGCCTAGCCTTTTCCCAACTATGTTGGGGTCGGCTTCCAGTCGAACCGGATGCAGCTGAATATAAGTATTTTACATGGAGCGACTGCCTATCAGACCTCCACAACCCAGTAACTGGGTAATACGATACTCTTGGTAAGACTGGTTGTCAGACTTTCTGGCTTCTGAGCAACAGTAACGACTGTCAAAGATCTACAAATGACAGCCGGGACCAACGGCTTTACGTGCTTTCCGAGGCACGGAGGAAACTCGCTATGGTAAATGGTCACCCATCCACAGATCAACCTCGGCAAGCGTGGCTTAACCCGGAAGATCGGTCTATGCGGCTGTAATTATTTAGCCACGAGCTCCTCTCATGAGACAGCAATATAAAACTAAAATACTGCATCCCTCCATCGTACAGCATATAATATACACTAGACACTTGCAATCATATGCACGTACAATCCCAAGAGAATTGCTGATGCGTTGCCAACCGTTAGACAAAGTTAAAAGTAGAGTTGAAAAGTCACCGGCAGTTGTATTTTCACCGACACCTACCCTTCAAACACACACACACACACAACAATGACGACACGTTTGGTGCAGTGCCTAAGCGATTGGCTTCTGCGCCACAGGTCGTGGGTTCGATTCCCACACGGAACAAAAATTTGTATGGCCTACAGATGGTTGTTTCGGGTCTGGGCGTTTGTTTGTGAGATTTTTGTCTGTAAACGCACCCAACGATACAAGAGAAATCATAGTGTGGGGCAATGTTTAAAAAAAAAATGCTGCTTGGCGGTAGAAATGGGTATGGTGGAAGTACTTCCTCATACGAACTCATTCACAAGGACTCTATTACAACTAAATCTCTATTTATACAGCCTCTGTTTTAACTGTACCCGATAAAAGTCAACAAAGTAATTTATTTTCCACTTTACACGTTCAACGAGGCGTTGGAAACGTGAGAATCGAATCTTTTAATAATTTTGACGACAGCTTTTTATGACAATACATAACTTAACATCACGCCAGTATTCCCCGAAGGGTTGGGCAGTAGTGTATAGTAAGTACACCCTCATTTCGCCGTTATTTTTAAGTCCTATGTAATAGAGGGCGAGTCTACTGCCATCAACCCGGCACAAATCCAGACTCAGACCGAAAAATTCTACACGGAACAACCTAATGACAGTTTGCCCGACCTGGGGATCGAACTCAGGACCTCACGCTCAGCAGTCGCGCTTGCGACCACTAGATCAACGAGGCAGTCTTTTTTTTATGACCACATTGCCAAAATATAAAACACTAGCTTTTGCCCGCAGCTTCGCTTGCGTGAAATTTTGAACCCGTTAGTGACGATTTTCCATACAAACTTTCATCCCCTATTTAATTCTCTTATGGGTTGAATTTTGAAAAATCCTTCCTTATTCCTTGTCTACATTATAAAGGGTTCTCTGTGCAAAATTTCAGCTTTCTAGGTCCAATGGTTTGGGCTGGGCGTTGATGAGTCAGTCAATCAGTCAGTCATTCAGTCAGTCATTCAGTCAGGACTTTTCTTTTTATTTGTACATAAAGATAGATAGATAATACTTAATAGTTCATTTTAATGTTGCCAGCAACGGCTGACAGTTGAATACTATTCTACTACTACAGTAGGATTTTTAATTTTCTGAAGTAGTGACAGGTAGTACCATTGTTTTTGACATTAGTGCATTGTTATTTGACAGTAGTGCATTGTTGTTTGACATTAGTGCATTGTTGTTTGACATTAGTGCATTGTTGTTTGACATTAGAACCATTCGGTTTAGTCTAGGGAATTAATAATCCTACTACAGATAGTAAAAATATTAACAGTTTTTAATCGTACCTGCGCAAGCGCATTCTCTGACAGCTACTTAACTAGGTATGTAAAACAAACGCTAAATAATTGCAAACTTATACGCAAGTATGCATATATGCACACGGCGTCCTCAAATAGCCTTAATTGCTACTGTATTCCGAGGCCTATTGAATCAGGCCTTGGGCCAGCCTTCCGGGCGCGTGGGAGACCAGGCCCATTAACCGTAGGCCTTATATGGCGCCATATGGACAAGGTTATGGCCTTAAGATGTACGGATCTTTGAGCGGAGCGCAGTAACAGTGGGCTTGCGATAAATTAAAAATAAGTGGGTAGCTTGATTCATGTAGTATTGTTTGTTTAATGTGGGCATTTTAATAGAAGTTCTTAATGATATAAGGATTAATTACTGCAATTAGGGAATGAATTGGATACTAAATAGCATATTTTTAATACCTTAAAGACAAGACCGATGCAGAAAGTCATGTTTGAAACCTTTACTCTCCATATTTATGTGATTGCTTCGTTGGCGTTGTGGTCGCAACTGCTGAGCGTGAGGTCATGGGTTCGATCCCCAGGTCGGGTAAAGTGTTATTGGGTTTTTCCGTGCGGAATTTCTCAGTAGCAGCTCGGAGTCTGAATTTGTGCCCGGTTGATGGCAATAGGCTCGCCCCCTATTACTCGGACTTAAAACATAGCGACGAAATGTGGGTGTACTATACACCTCTGCTAACCCTTCGGGGAATGCAGGCGTGAGTTTACAGGTGAAGTAAAACATCGTGAGGAAACATGGACTTAATGGTCTGAAATCGCCAACCCGCAGTGAACAAGCGTGGCAATCAATGCTCGTTCCTTCTCTGCATGAGAAAAGGGAGTATTCCTCGAAGCGCACCATCTTTGAAACGCACCAAATGAACCGCACCAAAAGTATTCCTCGAAACGCACCAACGATGAAACATAGAGAAGAGCATGAAAAGATTAATAAATGATATCGATAGACGTTATTCAACTGTCCTAATTGTTTATTTATTAAAGCTACCAGGAAAGCAGAAATGAACTGGAACTCGTTGGAAGATCGTTTGAGATCGTTTGGTGCGGTTCAAAGTGGTTGCGCTTTGAGGAATACCCCAAAAAATGGCTTTACCCTGCAGTGGGAAAGTTTATTTATTTATGAGTTCGAAATAGTTACGAATAGTCGTTGTTGTTTGTTTGTATATAAAACGTCATTTATGGTACATACACTTTTACTTTTTTTGTACTTAGCGTATACAAAGAATTGGTTTCTGTGTCTATCGTACCCGGCAAAGGAATTGAACTCTTACTGCTATCGCGTGACGTCATCACTAGAAAAACTTTAAAAATAAATTAAAAAATAACTACCGCGTAGAAAACAAAAGTATTCAAATTTGTTTCTTAAAATAGCCAAATATTTAATAAAAAAATATAAAAAAATACAAAAAAAAAACTTTACATTCCAAATTGTGACACACGCGCGATATCGATGACTCCTATGTAGGTATAAGGGCCAAAGTGGCATTTTAGTAATTTCCAATTTGGACCTTATAACTGTAGATATATTATGTTGGTTCACATTGGTAATGACAAAAATTCCACTTTAGCCCATATACATAGGACCCATCGATATCTGCATGGGCACTTCCACTTGTCAAAAGGGAGTCTAATGTTCTAAGAATTGAGCATAGCAACACTGCCCTTTTACGGCAAAGCGTTTATGAAATGGCTCCAAGAATATATAATAAAATACCTCATGACTTAAAAAAATTAAATATAAATCTCTTTAAGAAAAAGCTGAAAGAACTGTTAATAAAGAAATGCTGCTACACAATAAGTGAATTTTTAGAATGATTATAAGTCATATAGCTAATTTAGATAAAAAAAAAACAGTATTATATAATTAATATAATTTTCGAAACAGACTGTATAAATATGTATAATAGAAGAAATGACTATAATTACAATAGAGATTAACAGTATTATATATAAATATAATAGAGTAAGAAAGCCAAATAAAAAATATTATATTAAGGCAAGCAATGAATAGATATAAGTGATGGAATTAAATAGTATTATATAAATGTGATAGTATTATATACATAATAATAGGTTAATTGAAATTAATAACAAAATAAGTCAATAGAATATAGGTAATTCTCGTTTAATATAATTTTCGTATGCCCACAGGCACAATGTAGCGAACTTCCTGTAACTCCAGCAGTCCTGCCTCTTTTCTCCAACCATTTCTACTATTGTATTTATGTACTAGGTATAGAATGCTCTACACATTCTTTACAACTGGTGTAGCAGACGTGCTCTCAGGAGATCCTAGGGCCGTCTGTTACATTACAGTTTGGCGCACACCTATTGTATTGTACACCTGCATTGACGAATAAAAAGATTTGTATTTGTATTTACTTGTTTTTGTCTGACTGGCTCGACGTATGCATATACCTACATAATTAATACCGATAGACTCCTAGCCACCTAGGTTCAGCATGCAGTATGCACATATCGGGCGAGGGCGCGACCTGTCCCGTTCGGTACGCTAATGGGACATTGCTCCCGTGCCGCTTTACAGCGGCGACGGGTTAGATACGGATGCTAAGTTTGAGTAGCATTATTGGGTTAAAATTTAAATCTATTTGCAAATATATTCGTGCGTAGTTATAAAGTAAACGTACTATGTGTTAATTGCAATGAAATGGAAAAGATAATTATGTTTTTTATGTATTATGTTGGTAAACAAGCCGATGGAAAGCCACTTGATGGAAAGTGGTGATAGTACAGCTGCCTGTATACAGTAGGTATGACTGGTTATTCGCTCATCATTCTGGGACAAACGCTTTTGAGAAGCTGTTCCATACATTTTGTTAAGCAACATTGATTATTTTTAACCGACTTCAAAAAGGAGGAGGTTCTCAATTCGGTTGTTTTTTTTATGTGTATATCTCACATCTCCGTTATTTATGAACCGATTTAAAAAAAAACATTTTTTGTTCGAAAGGGTATCCTTCCCGATTGTTCCCATATAAATGTTGTTATGATTAGACCACGAACTTCAGAGATATGGAACGAAACTCCTCATCGGATTAAAGCAAAATTCTTAAATTACTAATATTGCTTTGTTTATATTTGTTGTTGGGAACTGACTACTGGAAAAGAGGAGGGGATGCGTGTCCCACCCCCCTTTTGGAATGTTTTCATTATATCGTGTAAGGTATCATTTGAAAGGGCTTTTTATACCCGACTACGTCAAAACCAAAGAGAAGGGTTATGAAGAGGAGGGGGTTAAATTTATGGCACTAAAAAGTATTTAATAAAAAATAAACTTAAAAAAAGTAAAAACCGACTTCAAAGAAAAACTAAAAGGAGTAAAATAATTACCATATTATAAAATTTACAGTTTCAGAAGTCGGTGCAACTCTACACTGAAACAAATAGAAGCCACCACACAGAACAGAGTTCATGGTTTTTAGATGTAGAGCGACTAACCAGTCATACTGTATACCAACAACACTAAGATTGCTGATGCGTTGCCAACCGAAGAAGACTGACCTCTTTTATACTACTAACTTGTCCTTATAATTTTTCTGTTCTTGCGCAAATTAATATTATTGTGATCTAGCTCATGTACTAACCACTAACCCAAATATAAGTACTCTCAGTGGTGGAGAGTATATGTTGGTTTTAATTTTTAATGTTTACCATGCCCGCATTTTACCTGACATACAGATAGTACAGATATTAGCTGTAATGAAGTAATGATAAACTCGCTCCTACACGATTCTGTTATGCGTGTATTACATAGAAACGGCGTAAGGTGCAGGCGCGGCGCATGCGCGTCGTTTTCATACGTTTTGTCGTGCCGCTTGAAATCTCTTTCGCACAAAATGTATGAAAGCGACGCGCCTGCGCCGCGTCTGCACCTTACGCCGCTTGTATGTAATTCACGCCTTAGCTCTGTATGACAACCGGATACTGAATTAATGCAACATAAAAATAGGATCGCGTACTATCAACAAAAAATTAACTAACATAAAAATGAACAAATTAAGTGTACGTGTACATTACATAGATGAATTAAATCATGCATAAAAACTTTATAATGTCAAAATATTGACTGACACTTGAAACTAAATTGATCGTAATCGTAACATTTGACCTCAAAAGATTAATGAAATATGTATTACAAATTGGATACATTCAATGTAATTGGTACACTTGTTCTTGTTACGATTTCCGCATGTATGAAGATTCAATTTTAATTGAATGGGTAAAATATGTTAAATTATAATGTTTTTGTAAGGAAAACTAGATGTTTTTTTTTAGAAAAACTGGTTTTTTACTGTAAATACATATATTTTAAAGGCTAAATTACGGTCTCCCCACACTTACCTACGGCCTCGACCCGGACGGCCCCGCTGAGCCGAGGCAACCGACGTCGATATCACCCTTATGCCCGTAGACTTAAAGCTTTTTCCAACTGACCTAAGCCCATTCCGCGTTATTATTATAGTAACAAGTTAATAACCTCAATCCAAATATTGCACTCATATGGCAAGTTTTTTTTTAAATCTATTTATATAACACCTATTCACATCACTGATTGGTCATTCGCACATATTCGTAAACACGAACATTGCCGAGGCACATAACCGGCATAACTTATGTCTTAGTAGATACTGTAATCCTTTTCACATCACAACGAAGATAATCATCATGAAAGACAATCACATCTAATCCCAGAGTATCAAGTGCTTACGTCACGCGGCTCTCCGGACCGTTTCCGATTATCAACCGGTCAGACATACCGGCTATTGTCAATTATCCATTGTTGCAATCAAGTAGGTCATTAAATAGTTCGAGCTTAATTTTGGGGTCCCGCAACTGAGAGGACTGCGTTTTGTTTGATTTTTATTTTGAACCGACTAGGCGAATTCATAAAAGTAGGTTCTTTAATTGGCGCGTAAGTATTTTTTATGTATGTGCACCTTTTTCTCCGAGATCCCATATTAACTTTATCATGATCTGATGAAGCATTACGGAGATAGGGAATGAAACTCTTCAACGAAGAACAGCACACGTATCGTGATTGGGTTTTTGTAATTGTATTAGAACTGAAGATCACAAGTGAATCATTTTACGTACAGATAGCTGTGTTATTATTTAGTCCACTCAAAACGGAAAAATTAAATAAATAAATCAGTCATAAATTGTCAGTAAATCGGCGCTACCGCTAGAACTCGGCCGAGATCGTGATGGACCGAAATGCCGGCAATACAAAACACGGATTTCTATCTTATGTTGAGAACCGTCACCGTCACCGTCAACCGAGATTGCCGTCACGTCGTTCCGAACTCGGTCCGAAATAATCTCGTTTCTCGGTGACGGCGGCGGTGGACAAACGCTCTTAGGCAGTTGGAATCTGTTTTTTCTAAAATTTACAGGGATTAATCGACAGTCCATTCACATATTCATAACGTAATCTAAGTAATCTAAGCATAAATAAGTTAAAAAAAAAATTGACGTGTTTTCCTAATAAGCTAAAAACGAGTTCCATATCGGCAAAATAAATCCTGGAAATATCACACAAAAAACGTAAAGAAAAAAGCAATTAGGTACCTAATAATATTTAAGGAAAAATAAAAGCTACACTCACCATCATAGGAGTCCGGTATATACAGAGGTTTTCCAACCAGTTTGCCCTTTTTCCCGGACAACGGGACCGCCTCTACCCTCCGGTGGGCCTCCAACACCCTATACAAAAGCACTGGCCTATCCTCCCCTTCGAACTTCACCACACGAGGCAACGAGAACTTATCCACGAACTCTTTCAACGTCATCACTTCACTCGTATCGTCTTCGGGTTCCACCGACCCGTTCCGGCGACCTAGGAGAAAATTGTCCGCCCATTCCGGAGCGTTGGGTCTTCGTTCTAAAAAGTCCGGCCTTCGTTCACTACTGCGGGGCTTGTATCGGGGGGGACGGTCTCGCCTGACCAGGGCTTCGTTCGCTTCCGCCAGCCATCTTGTGACTAGTCTTTCTCGTTCTACGTCTAGGTATCGGGGTTTGGAAGCGTCGCAGGCGAAGCGGGCTGCGTCGAAGCAGTATTGCGGGGGAGGAGGTCGGATTCGAGGAGGGAAGAAGCGGGGTGGGACGTACGGGGGGTGGGGGGCGTAGGCCGGCGGCGTCCTCGGCCCTGAGCCCTCGACTGACGCCGTTCTGAACATTTTGTCAGGCCATTGATAATGCTCCCGCCACCTGAAACAATAAATACACTGACGTTAGTTACAAGAAAAGGTTTATTTTTATTATTTGACTAGGTCGTTTTTGATCCTAGTCGTGCAGACAGGGTCAAAGATGGAGCACACGAATCCAAGTAACAGAGATATAGAGGGATTGCCCTATACCCCTCTGGCTCTCACATACACACGACGGAACACAGTAAACTGCTAGGCGACTTTAATACGAGGGTGGTAGCTAGCCAGGCGGACTGTATAGATCCTACCACGTCGCGTGCTAGGTTTTGTTGAATTACAACACGCGTCTATGTCCAGCGTGCGGTGAGTAAGTTTTATATTCTAGCCTGTATTTTGTAGCGGGTTAAAGATATGTAATATGATGTGCAGTATTATTTTTTGTACAGAAAAAATAATTAAACGCTTGCCTATGTCAATCCGACCCGCATCTCTGACTTTTAGACTTCATGTGCGGATCAAAATTTGATTATCGCTTGCATTATCAATGAAGGAAAACATCGGGAATACCTATGGCAGTAGTTACGGGTAGTCAGAGAAGCCCAAAAGTGTAACAACCGGTATAATCTCAGGATATCGGCATTGCCCAGTAACTGGGTTGCGGTGGTCTGATGGCAGTCGCTCCGTGTAAAATACTGGTATTCAGTAGCATGTGGGTAGACGGGAAGCTGACCCCAACATAGTTGGGAAAAAGCTAGAAGGAAGAGTGTTTTGTCGCGTTTCTGCCAAAAAAACCACACATGAACGAAGACGAGCTGTTATAGGATCTCTTTAAAACCACACAAACCGTGTTATTTTCGTAAGGTCACGAATAACAAAGTTTAATAACCTAAACAACTAATTTATCATCATTAATAAATACTTCTTGGTATTAAAATTACCTCAGACTTATCTGAACCTATGACCTGATACACTAACAAGCTTTTATTACATAAATATTAATGAAATGTCCATGTTGTGGCCACTTTACGATAGTTACGTCATCGATGGCCGGTTAATGGCTATAACCATAAATAAGTATGAGAACTAATCACTAAATATCGAAATAGTTGCGAGATTTTTATCTATTAATGCTACTTTTATGATGGTACTAGCTTTTGCCCGCAGCTTCGCTTGCGTGAAATTTTGAACCCGTTAAGTGACGATTTTCCATATAAACTGTCATCCCCTATTTAACTCCCTTAGGGGTTGAATTTCGAAAAATCCCTTCTTAGTGGATGCATACGTTACAAAAAAAACCTACTGTCAAAATTTCAAGTTTCTAACCCCAGCGGTTTAGGCTGTGCGTTGATAGATCAGTCAGTCAGTCAGCTTCTCCTTTTATATGTACAGATTAGGATTGAAGAAATTATCAGTTTAATAAAATATTTCTTTCGAACAAGTTTATCTGTCTTTTTAACCGACTTCCAAAAAACGGCACAGAGGCAGAGGAATCCTACTCATTTATATGTATAGGTTATTTTTTAGTATGTTTGTTCTACCATATCTTGGCCAATTTTGAACCGATTTTGATGATTATTTTTTGTTTGAAAGCGTATGCTCCCGAGGCCCATTCAAATTTGGTGAAGATCTGATGAATACTTAAGGACCCTCGGATATATACAATGTAACTCTTCAATGGATAACAACAAATCACTCGCGATTGCTGAAATCGCATGTTCATGCCACAAAAAAGTGAAAATATAAAATTGTTTTCAAAAAGAAAACCCGTCTTCGAAAAAACTGAAATGAGTAAAATAATTACCATATTAATTATATAATTAACAGTTTCAGAAAGTCGGTGCCTTTAATTTGGTTCAGCGTAGATTAGCACTGTCTTCTGAATCTGTTAATTTTATAATATGGTAATTATTGCCTATACTTGTTTGGGAGCTATCTAGAAATCACCGGATGAATTTCGTAACTACCATTGATCTGAACTCGGGCTCGTGGCTACATAACAACCGTGCAGATCATAAGATTTGGAAGGTTAAGCTGCGCTTGACGCGGTTAGTCCGTTAATGGGTGACCGTTTATTACACAACGAGACCCCTCCGTGCTTTGGAGAGCAGGATAAACCGGCGATTCCGGATGTCATACAAATAGGTACCTGTGATAGTCCTTATGGGTACTCAGGAATCCCGAAAATCTGACAAATGGTCCTAACCTTAGGATATCGGCATTGCCCAGTAACTGAGTTGCGAAGGTCTGATGGCAGTCGCTCCGTGTAAATACTGGTATTCAGCCGGCTCTGGTTAGACTGGACTGACCCCAACAGAGTTGGAAAAGACTAGGCAGATCTGAATATCGTATTAGTAAAGCATAAATAATAATACTCCGATTATCTAAGCCAACATATTTTTTTCTATTTATCACCGGTCATCGACATTTACAACTTTACAACATTTCTAGACAAAAGAAAAAAAAACTAAACACATCTTCCCGCGGTTTTTCTTCACAAAACAATTTTATAGATAATTTTAATTGCAAAATATCCGTTGGTCGTTCGTAAACTAACAATTTTCTTTGCTAATCTCCATACAAGAGGTGTTTCCCACTGCTGGAGGCTCTAACTAGCTAGTCTAGGTACCTATTACAGGACAAAAGTGTATAAACGATTTTCGCACGCCGATAATACACGTGTAGACAGTGTTTGACAAAATTGTATTTGCGGTCGTTTGTATTCGAGATGATAGAGGTGATGATGTTAGGATGGGTGGCAACTGGTAAGATCTCGTTGATTAGATGTGCCCACAGGCAAATACAAGGTGTAACTTAAATAACGCACCACCTCTTAGGCCTCATTTACGTAGACGCGGGGCGTCGCGCGGCGCGTACGGCGTGGCGTCTCGCGGTGCATCGTACAATTTTTCTGTTTACGGAGCGGCGGCGCGTGCTGCGGCCCGCATCATCACACGTGCAAACACAAACATATGGCAATGTACGATGTTGTTAATGAAGACGCGGCGCGTGCGAAGCCGCGGGACCCGCCGCGATTTACGCTATGTTTTACAGTGGATGGAGAATTGCAGGAATAGCTGGTCGCAACGCTGCGTGCGCCGCCGCGATAAACGTCGCGTGAGACGCGGCGATGCCATCCGCGGGCTCCGCCTGCATTTCAAGCAAACGCGTGTAAAATCGCTTCTCCGTAAACGCTCTCATACAACGCCATATGTCTGAATTCAGTGCCGGCCGCGCCGCACAACGCGACGCGCGACGCCCCGCGTCTCCGTAAATGAGGTCTTAAGGGGTCACTGTACTCATCATTATGAACAACTTTTACTATGACCCCAAAACAGAAATCGCAAAAAAAAACAGCCGTTCCCTACATTTATGTTCGCATAACTCGTCAAAATATAGGGAACAGCAGATTTTTTTTCGCGATTTCTTTTCGCCGTTATGTTTAAGTCCCATGTAATAGGGAGCGAGCTTTTTGCCATCAATCGGTGACAAATCCAGGTTCCGGGCTGCTACTAAGAAATTCCTTAATAAGAGCTTGCAGGTAAAATTATCTGATTAGTCTATTTATGTTCCCAGTTTTGCAAAAAAAAAAATACTATTCGTAAGCAAAATGCTTCGTTTTTGGCCATAGGAACCGGGGTATAGAGGCCTACATTTATCCCTATTATGTCCATAAAACTACAAGTACCAGGGAACATTACAAAAGCCGCAAAAATAACCAGGGGTATCCAATTAATGCAGCAGTCTGTTACTATATTAGCAATCCAAACATAACGAGAAGCTCCGTCTACACAGCTGTAGAACTCCAAACACGTCTAATACTCCACAGCGCATACCAAATAGCAATAACTTGTTGGATTTTGAATAAAATCGCTACAGAACATAAATAGTGATACGTCGTACCATCATATTATTACGTAAGCAAAGGACTGGAGTCTCCAAGGATAAGGCTACGTTCAGATAAGACCGTACTGACACGCGTTAACGCGCGATAGAATTTGCAGGAAATAGTTCAGGAGCACACACGTTAAACCGTCAGTCCCTGGGGCCCAATTCTCCTAAAATAAATTGTTGCCAAACGCAATCGAACCACAACCGTCAGTCAGTTTTTGTTTTCGAAAACTTTCAAAATGATTGATTTTGTTTTTTGTGTCAAACAATTTGATAGCTTTTGAAATTGAGAACTGTCTGAATGTACGGTTCGGCCTTGGTTCGGTTGTGATTTATCAAGATTTATTTTAGGAGAATTAGGCCCCAGGTGTTATACGAATACCTATGACAGTCGTTGTAGGTAGTCAGAAGCATGAATCTGACAACTGATCTAACCTTAGGATATCGGCATTGCCTAGTAACTGGGTTTCGGAGGTCTGATGGCAGTTACACCGTGTAAAATACTAGTATTCAGCTGCATCTGGCTAGACTGGATGTCGAACCCAACATAGTTGTGAAAAGGCTAACCAGAACCAAACAGTTCAAGAGGAGATGTGAACATCATGAACTGTTTCACATGATCAAGCGTCGCGCCATCGCCAAAGTATTTGTTAGTGTATGACTACGTATGCATACATGAACTGGAAAACAAATTAATGATAGACAACTAAAACCCTTTACTTACGCATTATTTATCCTTGCTGTCTATTCGTGCACGTCGCACGACGCAAAACGATAGTGCATAGGCTTGCTGGATGACAAAACTATTTGCCATTGTGAGTCCCGACTGCAATTACATATTTACAATACTCACACTAATATTTAATAATGAGTAGAGTTGATGTCTTGTTTTTTTCTTTTGTAGCAAACTAAAGTAAGGTTTTTAGTTTTTTTTTTTTCATTACTATTTTGTTATGTATTTTCTCGTGACAACATCAAGTTGAAGCAGTCAGTCACAGGCGCTGCCAAAGATTTTTTACCATTGTTACACTCAATCACCACTATTCAAGATTACGGGAGCTTGCAGCTTCGGCTTCAACAAACTTTGGATCGTTCGTGACTCGCCAAACTTCGTAGACGCGCGTTGTAGCGACATTGCGCGACCATCTGAGCTAAGCCTTATACTGATATATTGTCCCATCAACTATAAGCACATAGCACTGATTCCTTAAGGATAAGTTGCATACATTTATTTCTTTAAATCTACATGCACGGCAAATGCACAAGCCAAGTTCTTGCGGACACAATTTTATGGCTATAATTTGTTTATTAGATAAAACCCATTTGTACCGACGGTCATACCGACTCATTAACAGTTGTAACGTTTATGCTTTTATTTTAATTACTAACAAGAGGCTTGTTTATATAGGGTTTGTTGTAAAGGAAATACTAAGCCGCGGTCAATTTAAAGCATTAATGATGACTGTTTTACAGCAACTCAAATAAAAAACGTTTTTTTTTTTTTTTCAATAAAAATAAATGGTTTAAATTTATTTCAAGAAATCGACAGCCCTGATTTATTTACGAATAAAAAAATGGAGCTAATAATCGGTAATTCCAAACATGACTTATAAACACAGTTGATGAAAGCCGTAGCGTAGGGTCAAGTGTTGTACCTATGGACGGCTTTACCTATGGACACTACCAATATTTCAAAAACCAAACGGCGTAAATTCATAGTTAGAACACATTCGTAAACTTTTTTTGACCAATGGCAACACTGACTAACTGTCACTATGCTGTCAGTGATAAATCTGTTGTGATATGCTGTTGAAGATTTTTATTTCAAAAAGTAAGTTTTTTTGTACATTTTCAAGGTGTTTTTCTGTGAGATAACTTAAACTAGAAGTACGACTGTAGATGATTTACAGAACTTCGTTGTTTTTCATTGAAATAAGGATTATTCTGCGTTTCTGTTAATGCTCTGTAGAAAGATTTAATCCTTTCTAGGTTTTGTCTTAATATTTGTACCTGTGGACGGGGGAATGAATATACCTGTGGACTGTCCATGGGTACATAATATCGGTTGTACCTGTGGACAGTAATTTACACAGACAAATTACTACATTTGTTTTTTTCAATGCCACGTAGTAAAACCGGAGAGAAACGGTATAAAATATGTCCAGACACTCTCTCCGAAGCTGTTATAGAGGTCAAAAGTGGATGTTTAGTTCGTAAGGTGTCTGAAAAATACAAAATACCAAAATATACGATTTTTAAACATTTTCAACTCAACAAATAAATAATGATCTCAATGAAAAATCTATAGATTAATTATTAGATAGATTTATCGTTGTATTATTGAAGAGTGACGTAAAAAAGGTGTTTCAAGAGCATAAAGAAATTATGTTACGTGAATATTTAGAAAAGGCAGCCTGCATGCATATGAGTCCAGATTCCAAACAAATCCAGGAACTTGTCTACCAGTTTTCTGTGCAAAAAATAAATAAAATACTCATACAAGCTGGCATCAATACAAAATAGCTGGTATAGGATGGTTTCGATGTTATCGACAACGTTTTCCAAAATTATCGTTACGAAAACCTCTTTTTTTTGCAATACCAAATGCTTGTCTACAGGTACATTACCGTCCATAAGTACATTTGTGCTGTCCATAGGTACATTGGTACGTTGTACCTAGGGACAAAATAAGGGTTTTTGAAAATCTTTAATTTTCTAAGCAACTGTTTTTGCTATCGCATTTGAGACTGATAATTATTAAGAGTTGATTAGTTACTAAGCCGTACGATAAATAATTTCATGATAAAAGAATGAGGTTTTTTTTTAAAAAATAGTTTTTTGTTAAATTCTGGAAATCGTCCACAGGTTAAGCACATGCCCCTACATTTTTTTAAATCTTTTATCGGCAATCTATCTAAAACTATTGACTTTTAGGGAAAGCTGTAGAACAAAAGTTATACCTTATTATGAGGTACTGTAATTTCCATTTGGATTAGTAGTTAGTACCCTCTTTACGACTGATATTGTCTAACAGCCTTGCTTCATCATCATTATATTAACAGACCGAAATCTTCGACTAATCATGGACCTCTACATGGACTGATGGCAGTCCATGTGGAGGACCAGTGTTCATGGTCGATAAGCAAACAAAATGTTTATTATTGCTAAGCATGCACAAAATCATAGAACCACTTTTTTAATAAATCATTTTTATTCTTTCCTAATAAATATAGCATTACAGGCTTCGCATTTTGACTGATTGTGATCATTCGATAAATTGCTCAATTTACTGTAATGTATCGGAAAAGCAAAATAAAAATATTTTCATTGCCGTGTATCCTCGGCCTTAGAATAAAATTCTACTTACTCATTTCCAAAGCCTTGGTTGTACACAAACACATAATATTTATGCACTACACTCATTTCCGAGTTTTAAAACGTCCCATTAATTTAATCTCCAACTTCAGTCCAAAAAAAAACGCATTTTTCTAACAACCCATTTTTATATCAACACAAACAAAAACTCTTCAACTCAACACAAATATTTATTTTCGAAGCCAGCAAACGTAAAGTTGCGGTGCGCTTGCGCAACAATTGATTTACAGTATTGTGATTGGCCGATACCGCCGCCGAAACAATGGGTCGGAAAGACAACACACTATGCGTCTGACCCGAGTCACACGGGTGACTTTTTGTACGGTATCGTATGGTACTGACTTGATTAAAATAATATATCGTAAGACTATTATGGAACAATGCGTTGTTAGAGGAAAAAATGGCGGGGCTATTAAAATTATAGTTGGATGAAGTGTCCTTGAAGTTATAATTGTTACTGTATGATCATCATTCAGCCGAAAGACGTCCACTGCTGGACATAGGCCTCCTCCAAGCATCGCCACATTCATGTTGCCATAATCGCCACGCTTGGCAGGCGGGTTGACGATCGCAGTATGGTTGTTAAAATACTCAGAGAACATTGCTTCCCATCCTTTAGTGAATCCCTTAGGCCTTTTGTTCACAGACGTTTTTTCGCCGTAAAAACCTACGGTTAATTAGCCGTGTGTAGGCGCCGTCGTATGCACCGTGGCTACTCCGCTTGTGCGCACGGTTTGATTTACATTAGTGTTGTATGACAGTCTTTGAGAGTTTGTTAACGGCACCGGACGTTTTCGCGACGGGCAATTATTGCATGACAGCTTTCCAATGCTGATTTTGTGTAACAAAATAGATATACCTACTTAGATCAGTGTCGGCTGGTGGTTTGCCGTGTCGTGTACAAGCTCACACGATTTTACTACGGCGCGGCTGATACGCCGTACGGTTAAGAAACCGTGCCGTGAACAAGAGGCCTTACTGTATGATAGTGATGGGTAACTCGTCTATTTTAAACGAGTATGAGGTAGAACCTCATTTTACCTCGTGAGGTACTCATGAGGCACCCCTCATTCCAGAAGGACAGATGAGAGAGATACTGGTAAACGGCAGGCTCGCTGATGCGCTACTAGAGTGAAAAGGCTTAACGCTTCCAAACATCCTTCATAATGCGCACGGCAAAAGAGTGGAACTCACTACCTGTGTCTGTGTTCCCGAACGCATACAATCCAAATCTCTTCAAAGTTAGAGTGAACAGGCTTCTTCTGGGTAAGCTCGCTCCATCGTAGACTTTGTCTCTGTCACCTTGACCAGAGTCAAGAGCAAAAGGAAATAAATATAAGGTCCAATCAAAATAGGAGGCAGACTTTTACAGTAGTCATTAATATTTTTACTATGGGACCAAAGCTGAAATGTATTTCAGCTTTGGTCCCATAGTAAAAGTAAGGTTAAACATAAGGCTGTAAGGTTAAACACCTTCATCGTTGAAACCAGTGGTTTGGTTTCATTTATAGAACGTAAAGTCAATGAAAAATAACAAACTTTTTTTTTTTATAAAATTTTCATTTTTCCTCAAAAGCATTTCACCCTACGCGCGGGGGCAACAAGCTACGGGAGGGGGCGCGGGTAACTCGCCGCGTACCCTGACGCACGGCCCCGCACAGTTTGCTACCCCAGTCAGTCAGCTGTCTCGTTAGCGAGTGTGTGTGTGTACCCCGCGACATAGCGCCGCCGCGCCGCTCATTTCTCGCGCTTATTTTATTTATATTTTTTTTACTCGGTCCTGTTTTTTATATTTAAGTCAACTACCCATGGTTTGAGTGATAACGATGTTTACCCTTACATGCTGTATAAACAAAAAATTTCAGCCGTTCCATATAAAAGTGCAGTACATAAACAATCAAAATGTAGGGAACAGCTGTTCTTTTTTTATATTTCAGCTTTGGTCCCATAGTAAAAATTGATCAGAGTTAAAAGCAAAAACATTAAAAAAAAATGCGGACCCCGAGCGCTTGAACGAATATACACTCCTCATCAAATATTTGCATCTTTATCACTTACGCAATCATTCGCTTGTCAGTCAGATACACACTCGTGCTTATACAAATTGTGAATCATCACCTGCCTAGCCTTTTCCCAACTATGTTGGGGTCGGCTTCCAGTCGAACCGGATGCAGCTGAATATCAGTATTTTACATGGAGCGACTGCCTATCAGACCTCCACAACTGGGTAATACGATACTCTTGGTAAGACTGGTTGTCAGACTTTCTGGCTTCTGACCAACAGTAACGACTGTCAAAGATCTACAAATGACAGCCGGGACAAATGGCTTTACGTGCTTTCCGAGGCACGGAGGAAACTCGCTATGGTAAATGGTCACCCATCCACAGACCAACCTCGGCAGGCGTGGCTTAAGCCGGAAGATCGGTCTATGCGGCTGTAATTATTTAGCCATGAGCTCCTCTTTATCCAAATTGAAAAAAAAAACTTGTATGACAACTACAGGTACTCAACCTCACCACTAGTCTCATTTTCGTACCCTGCGTATTCTAACACCTTCATTAAGTAATATGGCCATAATAGTAAATAATAGTAATTTATTTACTATACTTTAGCTGACACTGACCTCTAAGTAGTTAATCTTGCAGTTTATAAGGATGAGCCACTAACTGCAGACGTTTATTACTCATTAGTTATTGGCGAAACGTAAGCGTTGATGACTCAGTTGATTTTGAAGTTAAGACCAAACTCATGTTAGTTAGTTTTTCTGTATCCTAGCGTCTGGCTGATCCATTGCCAAGGTCATACACAGGATATGTTATGTTGGATCAAAGAAGTACCTACAGTAAGATACAAGTAAGAAATTTCATCGATGTACCTGAACGAACAACCAAAGGCAGTCGCTCATTTTCGCGCAACCCACGCTTATTGCGTCAACGCAAAAATTAGTTTTTACTGAAGTATTATTGACAACATAAGTGATCTTGAAGTCGCACTCAGTTCGAAAGTGATCGAGGTGGTTTTACGAAGTTTGTCGATTTCTTAGTCGTGTCGTACTGTACTACCGTAAACAAATTAGTTCTATGCCGTTAGAAGTAAACGTTGAGATCGACATTGTATAACAGGAGAGTGAGATAGTTTATTCCATCAATCCCATATGGTATGCCTACACCAGTGCCCTTTCATGTTTATCTTCCGCTTTCAACTTTCAATTCCTCTTGCATCAAGCGCACGCAATATTGATTGCCATAAGACGCATGCAGCTTATCGTCTACACCTGTGCACCTCGGTCAGTTGACATACAACAGACGGATTAGCGTGCGCTAGGGGCATGCGCTTTTGTCGAACTAGTATTAAGGCATGCGCTATGGTGCTTCACGCATGCTTCAGACGAAGACGCAAGATGAACATGAAAGCGCACTGGTGTAGACATAGATTTACGGAATCCTTACTAATATTACAAATGCGTAAGTAACTGTCTGTCTATCTGTTACCTCGTCACGACTAAACTACTGAACCGATTTCGATGAAACTTGGTACATCTTGGAGAAGGATTTAGGCTACTTTTACCCTGCAAAACGCGGAATACGCGATAAACGACATCCACGCAGACGAACCCGCGAGCGACCTCTTGTAAACTATAAATTACAAGCAATTCAATTTAAAAAAGTTGAACCAGAGAATTAATGTTGTGTACTAACACCTCATCACTAGAACTTTAGCTTAGAATCGTGTGAATATTCCTAAGAAATCATTTTAAGATATAAATGATGGGAATCATTTAAAATACACGTCTTACGCGTGTTTTATAAGTCAGTAATCAGACGTTAATGATACCTATAACTTGTTTGCCCATGTTTGCCCGACTTTTACTAATTGCGCAAGAAAAGTGCTGGTATCTTCCACATTTTATAAGACATAGCTATTTAGTATTAGATAACGTTTTAATGTGCGTATTTCTCATTTAGTTAAAACAAAGTTTATAGCAATACGATTAGAATAAAAGGGATGTCAATATTTCATAATTTAGTCATAATTTATCTTCTAAGTTGTCGACTGTTTTCAATTTCACCCTATAAAGCAACTATTCTAGTACACACTAGGATCCAATTCACTTCCCCGCTATTAGGCAGCCATTTTGCTTTTTTGTTGAGATATTGTCTACAACTGAATGTCTTTATGTGAACCCATTGTATCGTAATGTAAACGATAGACAATATTGTTGCCCTCCGAATAAGCCTACTTTTATCTGAGTAGGACCAAAACTTTGAGAGATATGACTTTTTTTGTACACACGTACAGAATATCTTAACAAAAAAATGGAAGTGGATTGGACCCTAGTGTGTAGTGTATATGTGTACTAGAATAGTTTTTATATAAGTACCTAGAATATCGCTAGTCCATGACCGGACACATTCTAGAGTCAAAGAAGAAAAAAAGAAAAATTATATCCTAAACTAAAAAACCTATACAAACTAAAAAAGTGCATCAAAATAATCGTCCGTGTCGCTGTCGACAGCAACGCCAATTCTTTGACCGAAAAACAAGCCAGCCCTCTGGTCACGTGGAAGCGTCGACCAGTCTTCTTCCTACTTCCTTAAAAAGAAGACGTGCACTACCATGACCCGAGCGTTTCTAAATTAATAATAATAGTTATTTGGATAGGTACTACAAGTATGTGCCCGACCCAGTTCTCGAGAATGGTCATGTCACATTGTACTAGGATCGATCTATCATCACCGGGAGGACTATTTTAGTAAATATAAGCTATATACAGAAAAATGTAGTTACTAACATTGCATATTTACCCAAGGTCGCAGTGCACTGTATTAACTCTAGTTAGTATAAGTGTACGACAATGATGTAAAAGAGCGGAGCCTCCTAATACAGGCATTGTTTGCCTAAAGGGAGGCTTCAAACACGTTTAAATGTATTGCAATTTTTTATACTCACAATAAACTATTTTGTATTTTATTTTTGTATTTTTGCTAATAAGCCTGCCAATAGTGGTGATAAACCGATCAGAGCAGATAATTGTTGAAATCACTGTCACACATGACGAGAACCTTGTGAAAGCCGTGAAGGATAAAGAAATTAAATATAACAACACTCAAGAAAGAAACTCACTAAAGATGTAAACCTCGTGTGTCAATTCTTGCACTGCACACAAGGTTGTCGCCATGTAGGATGTTGGTTCAGTAATCCTTGCGCCGATAGAAGTTACCGTCAAAGGTTTAGCCGAGAGCCTCAGCCAGCATCTGATGAAGCTCTTGTTAGGCGGCTGGATCAAGGACCTGATACAGTTAGCAATATTTCTGGACACAGCGCGTTTGTAAGGAAGTTCCTCTCTCTGAGGCCCTGCCCACTGGTAGCTTGGACCCTGCTCCCGATGCCGGTGGCCTACTATTTTTATATTTTTAAATGATTTTGTTTTTTAATAGACATACTTAAAAATGTAACGAAATGTGTTAACAATGAATGTATTTAGGTATTTTAAGTAATCACTTCCGAATATTTAACAAAAAAACAAAAGGAAGTATAGAAATGACCTAGGATCACTCCTTTAATTTTTGTAAAATGTAGATAGTAGTTTTGAAAATAAATAAGCTTTCTGATGTAGGTACTACCAAAATGTCACGTGATCTACAGGAATAAATAGAAAACATAGGTAGAATAGTTTTTAGTTGTCATTATAGTGACTTTTTGGTAGACGGTACGTCTAGTACCCAAGGTTGTAACACCCGAAAATACAATTCATAATAGTACTTCAGACCATCGTAGTAAAAAATACAGTCCACATCTCAATCAAAAAGCATCAATTTAAAGTGTAACCTTAAAAAAATAAGTCGATGTCCCCTCACTAATCAAAATTCGATGAACAGCCACAGCACCTGTTCATATTATAAATAACTTGCTCATTACATACAAATATAAACCTTGTGAACCTGCCATAAGATTCCACTTCTTTTGCCGAACACCGGTATGGCGACCCGAGTTACAAATTAAACCAATTTATAAATACAGCTGTCAAAATCAATTTCAATGCGACATGGGCTGTAACTCTTTGGAATAATGAATTCCAAAATAGTGTTACTGGTTTTTAAACTGCAAAATTAAGTTTGTCGATTTGCATCGTGAGTTTTTGGTACTAGTTTGCTCCATTTTTTTTTCAATAAATATTGATGTAACAATAGTTTTTTGTGTTGTTCAAAAGTAATTAATTTGCGATCAGATATATTCTGAAGTTATCTAATGCAGAATAAAGGGAATCTACAGCTAAAACACAAGATTATCTGTGTGGAATTTTCAAGTGAACTAGATTAAAAAAATGTGTTGATTTTTTTTTTACTTTGTTCCTTTTTAGTTCTAATTAGTGATCAAATGAACTTTTCAGTTTTGTCAGTGGCACAAAATGCTAAGCGAAGCCCAAATCTTCTTTATTCATCTTAGTTCTTAATAATTAAATTTTTAAAAACATGCTATAGTACATTTAAAATAATACAAAAAATTGGGGTCTACCGGCATCGGGAGCGGGTCTAAGCTACTGGTGATTAAGGCTCTAGAGACAGGAACCTTCTCACAATATGTACCGGGTCCAGGAGGACTGCTTTCTGTATCAGACCCTTGATCCAGCCACCTAACGAGAGCCTCGTGAGGTGTTGGTCGAAAATTATATTAATTATTATATTTTTGGGAGTAATGCTCGACTGTTGTTTTAGACGACACGTCAAAATTATTAGGTTACGCAGATACAATGACTACATCATTAAAGAAACAGTATATTTATTACTAGCTTTCGCCCGCAGCTTCGCTTGCGTGAAATTTTGAACCCGTAAAGTAACGACTTTCCATACAAACTTTCATCCCCTATTTAACACCCTTAGGGGTTGAATTTCGAAAAATCCCTTCTAAGTGGATGCCTACGTTACAAAAGGAACCTACTGTCAAAATTTCAACTTTCTAACCCCAGCGCTTTAGGCTGTGCGTTGATAGATCAGTCAGTCAGTCAGCTTCTCCTTTTATGTGTACCTATAGATTTTTCTTTGACTGTCTCGTTGGTCTAATGGTCGCAAGCGCGACTACTGAGCATGAGGCCCTGTGGTTCGATCCCCAGGTCGAGCAAGGTCGTATTAGGTTTGTTCGTGTGAAATTTGTCAGTAGCACCCCGGAGTCTTGATTTGTCACTACGGCGAAATGAGGGTGTACTGTAGACCTCTGCTTAACCTTTCCGGGAATACAGGCGTGATGTTATGATATTATTTTTCTATACCACATGGACATTTTGATGTGACTAAGAAATAATTATATTGTAAAATAATTGTACAACTTTTGTCTCTCTTCATCAATGATCGACACTACAAGGACGAGAGAGACGGATATAATAACAATGTAAAATAAATGACTCTTGCGCGTACAACACCTTGGTGTTTGCGCATGAGTGTTCTGACTCACTGTATCTTTATTTGTAAAGGCCGTCACGTTTTTTGTGTGAGAATTACTTCCACGCTTGTCTTTTATTAAAAATATTTGAATTATTTTTATATCAGGTGGGTCATCGTGGTTTATAAGAAGCTTATGTTAGTTCTGGACTAAGGGAGTATTTCACCAACTGTTCATTAAGCTAATTCGTTCGCTAAACTTTTCAATAGCTATCATTTGCATAATAATGACAAAATTATTGAACACATAAATGTCATATTTCTAGGTCACATTTAGCTTATTTGGTGAATAGTTACGGACTAATTATTGATATGTTGGTGAAATACCACGTAAGAACAACATCCGAAATGCGTATCACATTCGTAATTTCAATAGCTTTCATTTTGAAAACACAACAATATTCATTGCGTAGTACACATTTGTAGAGATTTCCGATTATTAATACATACGTTGCTATGGAAATTGTTGACCTGTCAAAATCAAAGCCATAGAGATTACGAGTGTTTTGCACAATTATAATGCAGGATAATCCTTCAGCTCTTGTGTTGACTAAAGAATTGTAATTTAGGAAGATCGTTAACACTATCAATCCATGCGCTGATGAATATCATACGTACCTAGAAAATCGTTGCTTCAAAAACCAGGAATTTAGAGAACCTTTTGGCCCTGATCAGACGACGGTCTTTTTGTCAGGCAGACTGGCGCGGACTAAAATTACCGTGGTTGTTAGTTGTTGCCAGTGAAGACACTAGAGTTCTAACGATAACTATAGACAGAATGAACGTTGTGTGCGTTGAGCCCATGCCGAATGTCGCGATGAGCAACAACTACCAAAAACGTTCATTCTTGTACGGGGAAGTCCACCGGACAAAAAGACCGTCATTTGCTCCGAGGTGCATGAAAAGAGCTTCCACGAGTGACGATACTCCAGTACGTCCGAAGCAACCTGGGCAGTCAGCCCCGCTACCAAGCTTGCTGACTGGCTCATCTTTTCACCACAGCATGAGCTATTTTTTGTATACCTCGTGCTGACACGAGAAGAAGCACTTCGAGGAAAAATTTCATTTCCGGCAGTGAATATTGAAATAATATTTACAGAAACTCACATCAATGCAATTTGACAAGCAGAAATCGCGCATTAGGAATGATCCTTCTGGAACCATTTAATCTGTCTCCATATTTTCTTACGCAGACATAAGTAGCTGGCTTCTCTCATTGATTAACAAGGGAATCATTTCGTAATTTCCTCAATGAAAACAGGATGATATGCCGTTATATAAATTGCTGAGATAGATGAAAAGCTCGACGATAATTATGATAGAGAAAACTAGATTGTGGGATAGAACATCTTCTCTGCTAAAGATCTAGTTAGAAAACCAATAACTTTATCTGTTATACAATGATTCCTGAAGATTCAGACAAAGGTGTTTTAACAACTAAAGGGGTGAACTTATCTCTATTGATTTGCAAAACAAAACACGATTAATTTTCATGTCAATGAAGTTCCCACGACTGAGAATAAACCAGACATTAATGTCAAAACCATTAGCTCAAAAACTTCTAATACTTAACATTAAATTTGTAAAGGTACATACAACTCAGTCCCTCACTCATCCTTTTGATAAACTAATTTACATAACGATAATAAGTCTTCGGGTGTCATCAAAAGGGTACGACACATGTGAATATATCGATATCTCTTATTCCCACGCACAAGTGTATCTATATACACACGATGTAATGTATATAGATACACTTGGTTGGTCGTTAAAACATAAAAGCTGTTGCTCAAAATGAATTGATTTTACGACTATCAACAAAATATGATTTTACTAGTACAACCAGCGAATTGAAATCGTAAAGTATTGAATTCAACATCATAATTTCAAATTCTACTCAATAAAATATCATGGCGTAGGTGTAACCCATTTATAGTAATATAACTTGCACTACTTATTATTATAATAAGTCCCTTTATTCTGTATTTGTCCTCTGTTTTTGTTATACTGTATGTCTCGTATGTTGTTACTGTATGTCTCTCAATTCAATATACCTCTTGGCAAAGACCTACTCCAGCTGCTTCCATTAAGTTCTGTAACGAGCCCCTCTCCTTCTCGTCCCCTCATCTCCTTTCTTGTTTTCCCCTGCTCCACCTACTGTCTCTAGGATACCAATCTATTATTATTTTTCACCATTTCTTCTGGATTGCTCTCATCATGTGGCTCTACTTTTTTTTTTTTAATCTTTATTTATTAATGTTTTGAGGCTTTTAATCAAACATGATCATGCCAGCCTCATCGTACCCTAAAGAGAGAGAAGAACAGAAAAGGAAACATTAGGTTCTCTTTAATTTACGGACAAATTTATATACTTTAATAGCATCTTTACATGTGGCACTACTTATAGATGCTTATATTGGTTATCGGAACGGAACGGTTGATGTTATTCCAATACGGATATTAAATATTATACAGGCCCTAAAACAATCCCTTGCGGCACACCATTGTTTGTGGTAGGTCTTTTTAACCATAACTTCACGTATGTCACTCATACGTTTCTTGTTGAATATGAATGATCATATGACGCAATGCTAGGGTCCGTGACCTCATTGTCCTATTTATATAATCGGTTTCTTTTTTTTGTTTGGATTATAATGTCAATCAAACGATTAGTCTAGTTTTTTGTGAAGTTTTTGTTGTAAGCGGTATGATAAAAAGAGGTTTCGTATGTCTTACAGCCACGTGTTCTGATTTGTATGTGAGTATTCTTTTCTAGGATACGAAGGGTCCCTTTGTGTTGAAGCTTCCTGTATTAATAATGCAATTATTCTAACGTAAAGAAATCTTAGAATAAAGATCATTATTTAAGAATTAGCTAAAGTTTATTTACATGCATTTTCGGGATTGCCCGACTAGTTTGCTAGTATTAGTAGTAGGAGACTAGTATTACGACATCGCCGGGTGTTCAGCTCATGTTTAAGGGCTCCGTTTGGGTTAGTTGGACAATCCCGAAAAATTCACGTGAGTAAACCATTACTAATTCATAAATATGAATATGTCTCACGGACGACATAATACAAATAGATCATTATTGTTTGAAAATAGTGTCAAATTGTGAACCAAAAACCATGTAGTCCATGGATAGGATTGAAATAGCCAGCCACAAACTACTTCCTTTTACAAATAGAACCAAGGCACCAGACCGGGAAAAAATGAAGCAGATAATGAAATCAAAGAATTCAATACACTTCTTTAAATGATCTTTCGTTTAGTTTATAGCTTTACCATCTAAGATCTCTAAAGGTAATTCAATAACCCACGTATTATGTAAAGCTGAAATAACATATTTTTTTAAATTCCTGTCAATATCGTGACGTAATTGATGGCAGAGGCGTGTCGTGAACCGAACGAATTCTTGAGAAGCCAAGTTCCCCGATTTGGGCAGACTATTTTTGTAAAATTCAAGTTCATTCACATAGCCTGAATGCGTTAGGTTGAGAATATAGTTATAGCAAGAAAATAAAGTAATGCAAGCACAAAACTAAAAGGAAATCAACATTTTAAGACTTGTAACTACGCATTTTGGGCAAAACAAATTATTCATTCTAATTATTTCTGATTTTCATTTTATCCCGTGACGATTTTTTTATTGATTCGTGTTCTGTAGTGTCATTCTGTAAGAAACCCACCTCAATATCGACGGTTAGCTCGCTATCCATAATGTCACAGTATGGATTATATAAGCAATTAACACACAGATAATCGACAGTATAATCAATAACGCGTAGTTTTGTTATCCACGCTGTGTCACGACAAGTGTCTAATTGACAGTCGCGAAGTCGCGATCGAGGTGAGATTATTACAGAATTGCACTGCAATATCGGTGGTATAGTCACCGCCCAAAAATATTATGGCACGGATACAGATCAACACCTTGTATACTTGTATTTGTAATTACTTGCTTGGTGGTAGGATCTATACGGTCCGCCTGGCTAGCTACCACCCTCACATTAAAGTCCGGCGCCAAGCAGTTTACTGTGTTCCGTCGTGTGTATGTGCGAGCCAGAGGGGTACCTATAGGGAAATCTCTCTATATCTCTGTTATTTGGATTCGTGTGCTCCATTTTAGACCCTGTCTGCGCTTACCATCAGGTGCGACGAGGGTCAAGCGCGGCCAAGTAAAATAATAAAATAAAAAATGGTTTGTGTGTTACATGACAAGACAAGCATCCAAACCAATACATTCTTCTTTCAAGATTTATGTCCAAAGGGGCAAAATTGATGATTTGAAGGTAATATTCCTCTATTATCGAAAGATAATTAAATCCGGACGCACAATAGTGAGCCCGTCAAGTACAACAACATGTCTTAGCTCTTTTGTTAGTGTTATTATTTCCCTATTGGAGGAGAGGTACTTTATGAACGCCATCAATTATTGAGACGTTTCGCATTGCCTTCAAAAGAAGTATTATTGTTTGTTGGTTTTTAGCAATTTACTCGTATGTAGTGTCGGAGCAAAAGTTGAAGACCAAATGGTGCCAATTTTTCAGTTTTTTTTTTAAATCTTTATTAAAGTGATTAAGTCAACTTTGATGAGGGCTCCCATTTTTTTTTGCTGTTCTTCTTCTTGAAGTACAACCTTCTTCTTCAGGCGGTCCGTTTGGCATAGTGGCTGATTGGCTTCGATTCCCGCACGGAACAAATATTAGTACGGCCTACGGATAATTGTTCCAGGTCTGGGCGTTTGTGCATATAAATATTTGTGTGTAAAATCACCCATGATACAGGAGAAATCGTAGTGTGGGGCAAAGTTTATTTTATAAAAAGAAAAGTTTTCCAGGAGTAACATTAACATATTTACGATTTGGTCCAAATTCTTTTCCAAGTTCGTTAATAAAAGACATCGCGTAGGCACGTTGAATATGTAAAAAAATTTTGCTTGCGGCAATAAGGATACATTAAAAAAAACTACATAAACATTTTACCCAAACAGGACGCGCAATGCAATTTTTATTTTCACATAATATTTTATTATTATGTGGTCATAGCCACAAAGTGAGTAACCAGCACGACTGGGGCCCAATTCTCCTAAAATAAATTGTTGCCAAACGCAATCGAACCACAACCGTCAGTCAGTTTTTGTTTTCGAAAACTTTCAAAATGATTGATTTTGTTTTTTGTGTCAAACAATTTGATAGCTTTTGAAATTGAGAACTGGCTGAATGAACGGTTCGGCCTTGGTTCGGTCGTGATTTATCAAGATTTATTTTAGGAGAATTAGGCCCCTGGTTACTCACTTTATATCCGAAAACCATAAACTCTGTTCATTATTCTGTACAACTTTTAAGGTCACAGCTCATTAGAGCCACCCGTCACCCGAACCGCATCGCCTCGTCGCTCGGCGTCCACTCGTTGTCAGCAGGTGGTTCACGGGTGGACGCCGCGTTATCACCAGTAAGGCTAAGCGTATGCTGAGACGCAGGTGACGCAGCACAGCACAGTACAGATTTTGCCGCGCAGGGCAGGCGAGGCAGACATAGGCCACGACCGCATGCTGCGACGCAGCTCGAAGACACATTCGAGTTTTAACTAGTACAAAGAATAGACGCGTTCGAGTTGACGAACGTTTTTTTAATAGTCTGGATGATTAATATCATACAAACAAGAATCACAACGCACTAATTCAATTAAACGTTCTGTCATTGCAACAAAATTCGAATTAGCGGTAAAAAACACATGTCGACATGCACGCGTCGCGCAGAAATCTGTGCCGGCACCATAACGAGGCGCAGAGCAGGGCAGACGCATGTCTGCGTCGCACGCGTCTGCGCCGCAGCGTGCGTACGCAGCTCTTAGTACGTTCATACATTACAAAATCTGCTCTGCGCTGCAATGCATGCACCTGCGTCACCTGCGTCTCAGCATACGCTTAGCCTAAACGTCGCGTAGTGAACTAGAGGAGTCGTCGGAGTAGTCCACTCGATGACAGCGCGCGGTTCACTCGGGACTTGTGCGTTGGCAATGCGCAGCAACGCAAGGCAAGCATGCGAGCAGCGAGTTGTCACCGAGTGACAACAACAATAACGTTCTTATGACAATAGATGGCGCCACGTGTCTTTCGAATCATGATTGAATTATATTATCCCGAAAAATATGGAATACGCGATAAACGACATCCACGCGGGCGAAGCCGCAAGCGACCACTAGTTATGTATAATTTTTTTGTATGATACAAATTGTGTACACACGCGGCATCAAGCTATACATTTCCAGTTTACACTGACCTCTCACTATAAGGAAATCCTACAAAATGCGAGATCAGCTTATACTGGAAATGTATAGCTTGATCTGAAGCCGTGTGTACCTATCACTTAACTCATAAACGTTTTTGTTAGGATTACACCCTCAAATTAGATCGGCATTATATTGGTATGATGTATTATAATTAATATGCTAAGAAGAAGCCTTTTTGTCATTAATTACAAATTAGTTTCGAGAACCAAAGCGGATCTAAGATGGACTTGAAATGTTGATGAGTTTAAATTTGAAATAGAATCTTGCCTTTATTTTTTGTAGTATTCAAAGTTGTAGCAGACTATTTATTAAAGCATCAATCAAAATCAAAAGTTGCTAAGCTAAAGAATGCTTTAATATGTCATGTCATGATCGTTTGCTGCCTATAAATTATGGTAATTGTTGTAGGTCACAAGGCTTTCCTAATATTTGGATGTTTATTGATAACTAGAGGTCGCTCGCGATATTATGCATGTATTATACATATAAACCTTCCTCTTAAATCACTCTAACTATTAAAAAAACCGCATCAAAATCTGTTACGGAGTTTTAAAGATCTAAGTATACATAAGGACAGAGAAGCGACTTTTTATATACTATGTAGTGATTTAGACTGCCTCGTTGGTCTAGCGGTCGCAAGCGCGACTTCTGAGAGTGAGGTCCGGGGTTCGATCCCCTGATCGGGCAGACTTATTGGGGTTTTTCCGTGTGATATTTCTCAGTAGCAGCCCGGGCAGTTGTGCCCGGTCGATGGCAATAGGCTCGCCCCTATTACATGGGACTTAAACATAACGGGGAAATGTGGGTGTACTCTACACCTCTGCCAACCCTTCGGGGAATATAGGCGTGAGTTTATGTTTATTATTGATCATTTTGAGGTATAATCTCTTAAGGACAATACCGTACCGGCCTGTGCCCAACTGTGGGGCATGTGGGACAGTAGTGGTCTAATTATGGTTGACTGCATAATAATAGACATCGAAAACGTATTTCTAGATACAATAAAGGCAAGACTGAACCAAAATAATATGGAAAATGACACATCCCAACGGCCCGAGTGCTGCAAACGATCTTAGTTTTCGCTGCCAATTTTTTTATCCATTATTGTAATACAATATATTACAATAATAGATAAAACGAGGATACACCCTCGTGTATCCTCGTTTTATCTATCTAGCCACGAGCTCCTCAGCTCGTGGCTAAATAATTACAGCCGCATAGACCGATCTTCCGGGTTAAGCCACGCTTGCCGAGGTTGGTCTGTGGATGGGTGACCATTTACCATAGCGAGTTTCCTCCGTGCCTCGGAAAGCACGTAAAGCCGCTGGTCCCGGCTGTCATTTGTAGATCTTTGACAGTCGTTACTGTTGGTCAGAAGCCAGAAAGTCTGACAACCAGTCTTACCAAGAGTATCGTATTACCCAGTTACTGGGTTGTGGAGGTCTGATAGGCAGTCGCTCCATGTAAAATACTGAGATTCAGCTGCATCCGGTTCGACTGGAAGCCGACCCCAACATAGTTGGGAAAAGGCTAGGCAGATGATGATGATTGTAATACAATATATTATTAACCAATTCGCTAGAGCATAATAAAACCTATCTTTTGAAAAAATTATCATTGTAATCGCAATAAATTTGCATAAAAGAATTTAAGTAAATTAGTTAAAAACGGTGCTTGAATTACATTTTTTACGGCAGCATATTTGATTGATTTAAATTGAAACTAGTCAACGTTTTCATTAGACAAAGAATGAAGTGACAACATACATTTTTTTTAGAATCTTCCGTCTCATAAATATGGAGAGAAAAGTTTTTCAACGTAGACTTTTGTCGTCGGGCTTAGCATTGATACTTGATACCTATTAGCCTCTTAAGGTACAAGTCCGAGATGGGCTGCAAACTGTAGACCGCAAGTCGCCATCGGAATAGCGCCTTTAAGGTGTGCACTTTAAAGGTGCTATTCCGACAGCGACTGCAAAACTGCAACCGCAGACCGCAGCCGCAGATCGCACCGCAAGCGATACTACTTTTGCAGTTTGCGGTCTGCAACCCGTCTCGGACTTGTACCTTTAAGGCTTCTACACACCAAAGCCGCCGACCTATGCTTAGGCTTTACCCGCCGGGTTATGCCGGAGCCAACTAACGCGAACTAAGCGAGCGAACATAACGCAAAACAAGCCCGGCGGCATAACCCGCCGGGTTAAGCGGCCGTGCCGGCGGCTTTGGTGTGTAGAGGCCTTTACATGTGTACAAACATAAAAACATTCGGCGTGAGTAGTCATTTTCTCAAAATATATTAATCTCCAAATCAAATTGTTTTGTTAGAAATAAATACATATTTTATTGGGGACATCTTATATGGACATCTGAATGCAAGAAAAAATAAATTGGACCAACACCTCGTATTCGATTCTCATGCTTTTGTAGAGTCAACAAAACAACTGTTTCAGTTAGTAACTATTTTACACTTCTGCGAATTAGATAGTCTGCAGAATAAAAGTTTTTTTTTTCTTTTTTTTTTACTCATTTGTTTGCTTTTTGTTACTATGCAAGCCTCAAGAGATTACAAAATGACAGTAGGCTCGCCTCCTATTGCATGGGACTTAATATCATAGGCGACGCTGGGTTTACAAACTCCTTTAAATAGGAGAACACTTCTGCCTACCACTTCAGGGATAACACGCGTAAGTATGTGTATGTATTGTATTATATATTTATTAATTGTTCGGCACCCCATCGCTTTAAATAAAAATTCATCTTCCGTACGTTTGTGTCCGCAAAACTCCAAAAGTAGTCAATAGATTGACATGAAATTTTGTACAGTTGTTGTTGGCATTTGCGCGAAGGTTTTTGACATAATAAAAAAAATTAAAAAACTTCTCACGCGGACGGAGCCGCGAGGGCACTGCTGGTTTATTAATAAAATGAATAACGCTATTTACAGGTCATTATAATTCCAGTTTTTTTTAAATAAAATAACAGAAATTACAAAAATTAAATACGAAAATCCTTGGGTAACGTTTAATAATGGGTGCTAATTAAACAGACTTCTTTTTAATAGCATTATTCGCCTCTAAAAATCTACATTGGCTTCTAAATTACTAAGTCAGCCACAATTAACGAGCGTCTGAATGATACTATCTTAGCCAGTAGTTATCTTCTATATAAGCCACTGTTCGTCACCCATTTTCATTTTCACAATAAAAACAAATGAAAAACAAAAATAGTCGACGGAGCCCCGCTGCGCGCGGCTCCTATTTCTGTCTACAGGGTTTAAAGTAACCTAACACGAAGGGGATGACGGGGGCTTCGTTCGCTCGCTTTGCTCGCTCACTTTACCCCCCGTCATCCCCTTCGAACCTAACCTATCCGTGTCGGGGTGCCCAAAAATTTAGTTGGCGTTGTAAAAAAGTCGAATTAGTTTATTAGAGGTTATCTCATTTTCCCGTTGCTTAGTTATAAAATGAGAAGTTTGGTCACGTGGCCAATAAATAAGTTTGTGGCTTGATTTATTATTTCTCTTTAATAATTGCGAATTCACTTGTAAAAAATACCAACACAATTTTATATTCAACATTTAATTCTACAAACATTCTACATTAATTTAAATTACTCATTTTACAAAACACATAACTATTTCGCAACACACAACACATAAAATATTACACATACTCATTTATTAAAACCTCACCTCGTTCTCATAAAGTTAAAGTTAAAAAATATTCTGTGTAGTAATTTATAGCGACTTGTGCTGCTAACGGTACCTCTAACGCGACAAGGGGTGACCTTGACGAAGACCCTGGTCAAAAAACTTACGGCTATACGTGGGACGCAAAAAATACCGGCTGACGAACCAGGAAAATTGTCAGTAATGTGGTCTAGAATTTTTAGACTTTGCATTATTTAAATTGGTTGGTCGGTGATTCGGAATATTTTGGAATGAATTTCTGAAGAATTGTTTGCGAACTTTGAACCGTATGTATTGTAAATGATTAGTAATTTTTAAGATGTTTTATGGACAAGCAAGACTCGGTTCAGTGGTTGGTTAGTTGGATATATTTGGGCCTAATCTTGAGCTTTTATTTAAAGGTCGTTAACGAATTCGTGTAATTCCTTCAAACCACGTGATGTGATGGTAACAGAGATTAACACTGCATGAGAATTTTTCAGAGACAACATTTTTTTCTTTTTCAGTCATTTTGGCACCCTGATTTAACTGACTGCTCGAAGCGATATCACCAGATATCACGCTAGTCGTGCCTGCTAGCTGTGTCATCGTGCTTTCGTTCATTAATTTATGAGTGGCATCGAAATGTTTTTGTATTGCATCCTTTTTAGGTGGTATAGTTACGACTGGCAACATTGCACAACGCGCGATGTTGTGAGGTGACGCGCAACATGGCTCTACGATGTTCAACGTCTGTTGCGTGTCATCAGGCAACGTCGCGCGCTGTTGGGCAACGTTGCACAAACATGTTGAACGTCACGTGTTGCGCGTCAATTGTTGCCTAAGGCTGGTATTCCACTTATCAAATATCTTTGTCCAATGTTGATGTCCAATATTTGATCAAAGTTCTTTTCTTAGAAGTTCTTAATTAAAATCATCCAATTTCTTTGATCAAATGCACAATTTCTTTAATCTAACGAACATTGGACAAAGATATTTGAAAAGTGGAATACCAGCCTTAGTTAGGTAAAGTGATTAAGGCATGTATTCATTATTCATGCCTTAATCACTTTTTTACAGCAGTAAAGTCCGTCCTATAATGTCGCACTGCAGGATAAAGACCCCTTCTTATACAGAGAAGGAATTAAATCAAATATCTGATACTTATGATTATAATAATTACATTCATCCTTTTCCTTATATCGCCCAGACCTCCAAGAGACACCAACTTAGCAAGTATGATTGACAGGACCCTTGAAATTACCTGCAACAAAGACATATAGGATTTAAGGACAAGTTGCTACATATAATAAAACATACGTTAGTATTAGGCACATGTCGTATGGGCAGACAGACTTTGACATGTGTCATTCTGTCAATCTGACAGGGTCTACGTCTGCATCCTAATTGCGAGAAATACTCGTACACGCTATGGCTTCAATTTTGACAGATCAACAATTTCCATAGCAACGTGTGTATAAACAATCTGACTTCTCCACAGCTATGTACTACGCAATGAATATTGTTGTATTGTCAATGAAAGCTATTAAATTACGTATGTGATACGCAATAATTCGGATTCTGTACGCCTATTGCAGATTCTTAAGACGAGTAATCCAACGACGATTTCAAATAGATTTACGACTGATATTAACAATCGATTTCAATCCAAAATCTCCGGAATTGATGTTGGTTTTTGACAGATATTTAATACAAGTAATATTAAAAATCTACATCGATCCATGGTAGTTACTTTGAATTGAAATCGGCCGTTAATGAGCCACTAGTAGAGATTCCCTTCATCAATTCCGATTTCAAAAAACACCGAAAAACCTTGCTTGTTTTTTTTTGCAAAAGAATACAAGTTTCCCAATTTCTCAATTCTCTTTCTTCTTTTTCTACTACCTAATTAATTACTGCTTCGTTGGTATAGTGGTCACAAGTCACAAGCGCGACTGCTGCGACTGGTCGGGCAAATTGATGTTGGGTTTTTCCGTTTGGAATCTCTCAGTAGCAGCCCGGAGTCTGGATTTTTGACCGGTTGATGGCAATGGAACTTAAACATAACGGCGAAATGAAGGTGTATACACCTCTGCCCAACCCTTCGGGGAATACAAGCGTGATGTTATGTCATGTTTAACTAATTACAACATTTTGGTAACCGTTTCCTCAGTATGCAGTTATTTCATGCAAATAGTTCGTTTGCATCTTGCGTTTGCATGCAAGTTATTTGAGAAGAATACTCATAAATATTCTTTACATATATTACAATGGGCACAGTACAAGTGGACCACTTAATATAACATTATTATTCGTACCTGCGCACGAGTGTCATCAATACGTATATGGATAACTGAGGTCAGCAGGCTCGTAGGGGATAGTACAAGTTATAAGATGCTAGCTATACATATTACGTGCTTTAGTTAATATTTGTGTCATATTGATGATATGAGTATTTCGCCTACAACGTTTTTGGGGTGCATTAAAAGAGCTTCCATGAGTAATGATAATTAAGTAGGTACGTCCGGCGTAACTTGGGTAGTAAGCCCCGTTACCAATCTTGCTGACTGGCTTATCTTTTTAACACGACATGAGCTATTCTCGTTTAACAAAAGAGTAAAAGAAGAAGTACTTTGTTTGTTCAGTGACAAAAACCGTCACCTATCACATTAACTAAAACCCTACATAATGAATCAGTGAACTGTAAGTACGACACACAATACTATGCCGAACCCGCATCGCCACCGCGATGTGCCTTTTATGTTTTAGAGAGAGGTTTATTGCTAACAATAGCTGCTGATGAAAAGATTCCAGTTATAGAAACTTTATCGAACACAAGCTAAAAGAAGACTAGCAATAATATTACTAGCCAAGGCGGTATTTCACCAACCTAACTGTCCATTAAGCTAATTCGGTCTCTAAACTTTTCAATAGCTAACACTTGCATTTCACCACAAATCAATAGTGACAAGACAAGATTATTGAACACATCAATTTCATATTTCTAGGTCAAATGTCACATATAACTTATCTAGTGAATAGTTACGGACTACATTATTGATATGTTGGTAGACCCCTAATGCCGTTTGTCCACCGTCGCCGTCACCGAGAACGAGATGACGTTGCCGAAGTAGCGATACATACATTACTATGGCTGCGTGTCCACCGCACGTCCGTCATCCGAGCGCCGTCATCTCAGCCACTGAGATTGTAAGTAGTTCGGCGCTACCGCTATAACTCCGCCGAGATCGTGATGGACCGAAATGACGGCAATACAAAACGCGTCTGCTCTTGTCCACTACATCCGAGATTGACGGCGCCGGTTAACGGATTTCTGTCATATGTTGGGAACCACCGAGATCAGTCGCAGTGGACACACGATCGCCGTCACGTCGTTCCGAACTCGGTCCGAAATAATCACGTTTCTCGGTGACGGCGGCGGTGGAAGAACACTCTAAGACTAACAAAATTGACGTTCTTTTAGCTAATCGCTGCCGCTTCCGCCTCTGTCTTGTTCGCTGTCCAACATTAAGGTCGCCGAGGCCGCGTCAAGCAGAGCCTCTAAATGGCAATACATCAAAGGGCTTTGCTACACAATAGTCTCAAGTTTGCGTATAAAGTATGACAATATAACAAATAACTATCATTTATTATGTATGAAATACGTGTATGATATTGTGTGTATGGAATTGTGTTGAAACAACCTGTATATTGAATAGGTATGGATAATTGAGAATGTCGTCATTATTCTGGTCTCCTGAATAGGAAAACTTATTCTTATTCTTTGTTGTTACACAAGAAAATTACAATATGAAATTACAATTTAGAGAAATCATGTTCTATACAGGGTGGTAATTTGAGATGGGGCATGAAGGGCAGCTACCTTAACCATTGTAGCTACAGGAAAACGTTCTTAGAAGACCACCCCTAACTTTTGGATTAATTTCTATCGACATTCACAGATTTTGAAAAAATGTACAGTCAGCGAGAAAAAGGGCAGTTTTCACAAAACATTTTTATGATGCCAATCAATACTATTTCCCATAAGGATCAAAAGACTCTTCCGGACCAACTGAAGTTGGGTACTAGAAACGTCAGGAATCGCAAAAAAACTCACTTGTGATAGGTTAGTAGTAGTAGGTCACAAATAAACCATTTGATTTGATTTGGTTAGTTATAAGGGCAGCTACCTTAATTGTTGTTGCTACAGGAAAATCGTCCCCCTCCGCGCTAACTGTCGTATCTAGCAATTGATAATTTTTCAGTAGTTGCGTTAGCTGTGGCTTTACTAATGAATTAAACACTTTTTTTTAATGCTCTTGACTTACTCTTGGCTTGGTTAGTAATTGCCCTAAAGTCCTAAGATATCTATTTATTTATTTATATTCATTTGAAGCAGATACGTCACTCTGTGAGAATTTCTCTGAAAAATTATCAATTGCTAGTTACGACAGTCACACGCGGAGGGTGACGAAATGTTAACAAGATTTCCATAATTTTTTTAAATATTTCGAACTGCTTTCAAAGATATTGGTAAAGGTGTTATTGTGAATTGCTAACTGCTTCAACCAGAACATACAGACAGCAAAAGTGTAAGGTGCAAAGAAATAATAAGTGGTAAAATGATGACAGCGCGTCAAGATCTTACAGAGTGGACTAACAGGTTTACTGGTCAGTTAACTACAATTACCGAGAGATGAGCAACTGACACACTGCTATTTTCTATTCATATTTCAATAACATAATGTGCGTCTAGACTGACATGTCACGGAATATAAGTTAGGAAGTATTAACTGTTTTACTACCGAAGAAGAGTTCAATAGTACATTGTTACCCTAAGGGTGAAAGTAACTTATTTAGTCCCGAGACGGGGTTATAGTTTGAGGGGCTAAATAAGTCTATAACCCGAGGTAAACACTGTGCTTTTCGTTACGAATATAAGGAAAGTAAAAATAAAATCATGAATTAGCAAAAGAAAAAATGAGTGATCGGATTGTCGCTTTCCCGCCTATTTTCTGTTTTTTTTTCTTTGGCCGGCCATCTATCTATTCAGCCATTATTTTTCATTTTCATGATTGAAAAAATGGTAAATATTTTGCCCAAATATGTCATTTAAAAAAAAAAAAATGATACTAAATTATAATAAAGTCGTTTAAAAAATATATATTTTTGAATTAATACATAACTTCATGTTATTACAATTTTACATCGCGCTGTAATTGATTGGCTGTATAGAAAGTTGGAACATGGTTCAATAGAAATGTGAAAATAGAACTAGTATTTTTTTATAATTTTACAGTTGTCAGTTGAAAACGATTCTCCCTAGGGCTGAAAAGTATTACTTTCAACCCGCTCCTCAGGCAACTTCAGACCTACTTTCCGAGTATGAGTAATGAAAAGTAACTTAAACCCCAGTTCTGCGTGCCTAGTTCATCCGAAAAAAAATGCACGATGGATTGCGATCTAGAAAGCCTACCTAAAAGCAAGGACTACCTTTTCGCGTCGTGCATCGTGCACGGAAGGACAGCACGGATAGACAATGCGTAGAGGGCTTTAATTATCTGTCATTTGTTTTACAATGCATATTATGTGCATGCGTAATCATACACTAAACAAATATTTTGGCGATGGTGCGACGCTTAATAATGTGGAACGTTTCATGATGTTCACATTTCCTCCTGAACGAAATATTCGACCCGACCTAAATATTTCCAAAACTGCTTGGTTAAAATCGAGACCAATATAAAAATAGGGTTGTTTAGACACCTTCTTTTCGAAATAAAAATACGAAACACAATTAATACCAATATATAAAATGCACTATAGAGGTCAACCAAATACGCTGATTTTGGAGATTATCCCATTTTCGAGGGCCATACCATAGATTAAAATCCTTCGCGGGCTGGAGTTGACCCGCGAAGGATTTGCCCACTCCTGCTACAGACCGAGTTACACCTGGACCCTCACATCGCAATACTATGTTCAAGTGGACATGTTGAGTAGTGGACTTTCGTGAATTATGACAGCTACCATAAAATATTTTACAGTAGTAACTCGGCACAAATTGTTACTATCATCCGAAGGCCTTTATGTAACAGTATTACATTTCGTACCAAATACTTGAGTTTACCAAACTCATAGTCATTCTATTAGCACCGTGGGTAAAAACATCAAAAAACAATTACAAAGTTGACAAAGATACAACATTGCATCTATTCGTACGCAACCTTTAGATTGGTATCAAAAACCTGGCAAGTTAATCCAAGGTTTTTCATACAATTATGTTGTATGGGAACTAGTTATAGCGCATAATTGTTTATTGTTTCATTTGTTAAACAATCGGACAGTTGTGAAATAGGAACTGAGGTGTGACCCTAAGAGATGATTTCGATTTTTTACCATAATGTTCTATAATGCTTTGTGGGTGATTGTCTTCTCACGGTGTGTTATATAAGAAAATTAGTAGTATACTTATTACCTAAAGGTAATTGTGATACGCGATACTGTACTTTGTGAACTAGTAATGACAATCACCGACCATAATCAAACAGACTGAATAATACTCCAATATGCGGGCTCTTATTGTGATGTGTACTCACCAAGCCAGCTAACCAGCTGCAACATGCGAATGTAATCTGCATTCTAATTGCGCAACACACTCGTAATCGTTATGGCTTTGATTTTGACCGATCAACAATTTTCATAGCAACATATTTATGAATTAACAATCCGACTTTTCTACAACTATTTATCACGCAATGAATATTGTTTTTGACACATCAACTGTCACGATAGATGTTGATTACGTTATGGTGGATCAACACAGCCCGGCGGCACTGCCGGCGGCTTGACCATAAGCAAAGCCGCCAGAGAATACCGGCAGCAAGTGCCGCCGGTAGACGCCGGCAAGTGCGTCTCTGAATCGATATTCGCAGTTATCTAAAACAAACGACACACTGTAATTGAAAGCCGGGAACAAACTGTCCCCCCGCTGCCGGCGGCCTCGGTGGCAACATGGCCGCCGACTTTGTTGCGACTGCCGCTCACAAAGCCGGCGGCCAGGCCGGGGCGGCGCGGCCGTCGGCTCATACCGCCAGGCTGTGTGGATCCACCGTTACGCATTTGCCCTGCTGTTTTTGTAAACAATGTTTGGTCAAATTAACAAATGACCAACGTTTTTGGCGTTCCTTAGTTTGATGTGTCACACACGCTACATTATAAAGGCTACCGATAGGTATCCATAAACAAACAACCTTATATCTTCTAGAAGATAAACCGTGAATAAGTTGCAGTCTCCATACCTGAAAGAACAAAGACGAAAAAGAAGAAGCCGCGATCAGTCCTTGGATGACCATTCGTTAGACATCGAGACTCCTACGTGTTTCGGAGAGCACGTTAAGCCGTCGGTCCCGGGTGTCATACGAATACCTATGACAGTCGTTACGGGTAATCAGAAGCTCGAAAGTCTGACAACCGGTCTAACCTTAGGATATCGGCATTACTCAGTAACTGGGTTGCGGATGTCTGATGGCAGTCGCTCCGTGTAAAATACTGATATTCAGCCGCATCAGGGGGTATACTTCCTAAGCACGAAGTCCGTCGTTTCGGCCTTAGTTACGAGCGTTTCCTACTCCCTATTACCTACGATTATTTCGGGGCCCGAAATAAGAATGAATGACAACACGATTTGACAGTTGTCCCTACAACCGATGTGTTTTTGCTCGTCCGAAAAGTTGAACTTCATACTTATTTTGTTCACTCCTACGTTTCGGCCTACTTTCGGACGGGCGCTAACTTCGTTGACGGACTTAGAGAGTAGGCCCCCTGACCCTAACGTAGTTGGGAAAAGGCTAGACAGGACAACATTGAAAACATCGAGGAGTGTAGTGTAGTTGGTGTGGAGCATCATGAGTTCTCAGAGGGTAGTAGTTTTCTTTCCGTGTTTAATCCATCAAGAAAATATTCCTTGACATTAGGGCGGATTTTTTAAAAAGTGTAAATATTTTATAATAAAGGTTTTAAACGTTTCCTCTGACTAACTTTTTGATGAATTCGTTGCATGTTTTTCTTTATAACTTTTTAGTTGTTATTATTCCTTAACATTTTATGACCAAATAGTAATCAGTGACAATTAAAAAAGTTATAAAGAAAAACATGCAACGAATTCATCAAAAAGTTAGTCAGAGGAAACGTTAAAACATGTATACACTTTTTAAAAAAACCGCCCATTAACCAAAGCGGAACCAGAAATAAACCATTCTGGTCACCCAAGCCTTGATTGAAACTGAACCAACAATTGAAGGCACAAGACGAATTGATGTTCCGTTACAATCAATCATCAATACAAGATTGATGAAACAATTAATAACTCTGCCAGCTATTGTGCGGATTCCTATTCATTAGAATTCAATATTCAGACAGATTGTTGCTGTTAACACTCAACTGCCAAGCCAGATGCGAAGTGTACTATTGACAAGAAACTACATGTATGCCTTGCTGCGTTAAAAATGCATAAGCATAACATCTCTGAGCCTAAAGACGTCCACTGATGGACATAGGCCTTCCCGAAGCCATGTTGGGGGAGGGGGGGGGATCAGCTGGGGGTTGCGGAAGTATCGTTAGTTCCCGTGACCCCCGGCGCAGGTGTGAGATGGGACACCGGGGTGGTTTTAGTCAGTAAGAGTCTGACAGACCCCTCCGCCCACCACAGGGCGGAGGACATCCATGAGGATTTCCACCACGAAAAGGGGGGGGGAGTTGCCATGATAGCCGGGCAGGCGGGGTGGCGATCGCAGTATGGTTGTTAGTACTCAGAGAACGCTGCTGCCCATCCTCTAGTGAATCGCTTAAGATGGGGTAGTGCTTTTCTTTACGTCCGGCACGAAACGGAACTAAGCATATCAATGTTACAGATATCCTGCTTGCCTATTTGTTGCTGGACCAGCATGCTGCATTCTAATTGCGCAACACACTCGTAATCGCTATGGTTTTGACAATACAACAATATTCATTGCGTGGTTTATAGTTGTCTAGAAGACGGATTGTTTAAAACATACGGCGCAGTGGACGTTGTCGAAATGTCAAAATCAAAGTCATTCTGATTATCAATGTGTTTTGCAATAAGGGTGGTCTTAGCTTAAGGCGATTAGAGCCGCGAAAGTGGCGATACTTCAGAAAAAAAAACAAAATTTCTGTCAACACACAACATATTGTTTCGTGTGTACAACATTTTAGTCAAATGTTGTAAGAATTTAAGAACACCAAAAAACAACACTTGACATCCTAGGTTAGAACTTTTAGTAATTAATGCTAAAAACGGCCGTTTTTGGTACTTATCGCTAAAACTTCGAATCCAGAAGCTATAGTGTTCATACTTGGTGTTCGAAAATCTCTACAATACTTACTAAATGTTGTACACACGAAATTACAATATGCTGTGTGTTGGCAGAAATTGTTTTTTTTTTCTGTTGTGGCGCCACTATCGCGGCTCTAATCGCCTTTAAAGATGACCGGGTGAATATGCGAAAAACATTAATAAAAATTAAGAACATAATTTACATCATCCCAAAGTGTTAAAATTCCAATTAATGATAATGAAAACTCAAATTATACCACTGCCGTCAAACAATAAGACAAGAATAAAAACAATGTAGAAACTACTATAATGTTAACTCACACCGATAATTCAGCCCTCATCAAGCTGTATCCCCGCCCAAAGCCCCCGCCAGCAACGCCCTAAGCCGAGGTCAGAGTCCCACTAGGGGTTGCCCTTAGTGTTGTTGTTGCAGGTAGTCATGATGTTAGTGTAGTACAAGTACTTAGCTTAGGTTAAGTATTTTACTCCCCCCCCCCCCCCCCCCCCCCCAATTGGCTGGAGACCCTTCAGGTATCGCCAATAAACTGCCCGGTTACGTGAAAATGGTCCCCTAGGACCACCTACAACAGAGCAAAAGAAAAAAAAACTATAATCTTAACAACCAAGGAGAACAATGATTTGTTGTTTTTTTTAAGGTAATTCGAATAATGTGCCTACCACGTTTAGTTCAGCTGTAGAACAACAAGGCTCCTAAGCCCTATCAAAACGTGGCCTTCCTCAGTTAATTATTAGGTAATGACCCGTGCTAGTGGATGAACACATACTTCAACATATTAATGGCAGCTTTACGTGTTAATCTTCATATTCATTTCCTATTAAGCAATGCAATACTTCATGCAAATCCATTACAAGGTGAGGTCTAATCAAAACCATACAATGACGGGGTTTAGTGGTACTTGAGTTCGTTTTGCCTAGCCTATCCAATTATGTCGGGGCCAGCTTCCAGTCTAAGTGCATATGTTACGGGCAACGTGATTAACTGGGCATTATTATTATTAATAATGCCCAAGAGCGATGGGCAAAGTGATTAATTTATCACTTTGACCGGCCATTATTAATAATGCCCGACGGTCCGTGGTCCATGTAATAAGTCAGTGTTTGCACAATAAAAACAAATGAAAAACTTAAGGGGATGAAATAGAACCTAACCTATCCGTGTCGGGGTGCCCCAAATCAATGACCAAATCTATTTACTTCACACATTGCCGGTGGACCAGCAGGTATTCTATTTTTATCAAAATAAAAGTAGGTAACTAATGATGTTATTACATTTTTAACTGTTAAATTTTTAACTACTATGTTCAATAGTTTATTTTTTGTTAACTTTTCATGAAAATGTTGTAAGTTTAATTTCATTTAATAAACAAAAACACTACAGTTCACCTATTTTATTACTTTGCCCAAGATAGGGTGGGCATTATTCATAATGGCCGGGAAAAGTGATTAAACATGCTGTTTTAATCACATTGCCCAATTAAGTCGGGCATTATGAATACAGACCGGCCATTATTAATAGTGCCCGGACTTATCAAACTGCCCGTAACACATATACACGTAGAAAGCGGGTTGCTGGCGCCGATCTGTCAACGCTTGTCGGTGCTGGTCCGCGCAGTTAGTCGGCACAGGTAGTCTCTACATAAAATAGAAACCGCCAAACAGTGGAATAAGCTGCCCGAGTGGGTGTTCCCCGACAGCTACAATTTGGGTGTCTTCAAGTCACGAGTGAATCGGTTTCTTCTGGCCGAGCGTGCTCCATCGTAGACCGCATCATCGCTTAACATCGGGCGAGATAGCGGTCAAACGGAGGCCTAGAAACAAATATAAAAAAAAACTGTCTTGCGAACCAGCGCCGAGAAGCTCCGAACTGCGCCGACAAGTTCCGACCTGCTCCGATCAGCGCTTCTTCTTCTGTCGTGTCAGCACGAGCTATATGAGAATAGCTCATGCTGTGGTGAAAAGATTAGCCAGTCAGCAAGGTTGGTAGCGGGGCTGACTGCCCAGGGTGCGCCGGACGTACTGAAGTATCGTCACTCGTGGAGTCTCTTTTCATGCACCCATCATCATCAGCGCTTGTAGGCCGTCATTTGTTGCTGTATTTGCAAGGGAATAAGGTGTATTTTTGTTAAAAAATGCCAGCCCCTGCTTCTTTCTACCCGCTTCCTTTATGTAGCGGTTACCTGCACGCACCAACAAGCGCTGGCGCCGGTTACCCATTTCCTTTATGTATACGCCCTAACCAGATGAGGCTGAATACCAGTGTTTTACACGGAGCGACTGCCATCAGACTTATTCTCTTGTCGTGACTATGGAAGCCTCATGGGTACCTCCTAACATGTCGACATCAGGGACCCGCTATAAAATTCCACCAGCCCGAAAGAATGCCAAAAATCCTCATCTCAACCCAACCGACCAAATGTCATGTAGTTTCAAGTCAGGAGTCAGCTCGCTTACACGCACACATGACAAAAGACGAACTCACTCACATGCAAAGCTTGTTTTGTAATATCAGCATATGCAACAAAGTATGAGAATTAATTCAGAAGGCTCACTTGTAACAAGTAGAGGTAGGCCAAAGAAAAGATGGATGGGTTGTGTGAAAGATGATGTGGGTAAGAAAGAAGTGAGTACTGAGATGACGGCTGATAGAGAAGAATAGAAGAGGAATACATGTTGTGTCGACCACACCTAGTGGCATAGGGCAAGGAGATGATGCTCACTTGACAAAACAAAACAACGTCAAAGAAAGAAAGAAAGAAGATACATTTTATTCAGCCAAGGACAAAATGACAGCATAAAAAATCTGTATATAAATAAAAAAAAGTCCTGACTGACTGACTCATCAACGCCCAGCCCAAAACCTTGGACCTAAAAAGCTGAAATTTTGCACAGAGGTTCCCTTTATAATGTAGACAAGGAATAAGGAAGGATTTTTCGAAATTCAACCCCTAAGAGAGTTAAATAGGGGATGAAAGTTTGTATGGAAAATCCGGCATGCAAAGTAGATCAAACAGTGTGCAACCGTGAGACACTTAACGTAAATTGTGATTATTTTGTTAATAGTATTTCTTTTTCTCCTGTTTTCATGTGTATGTTATTTTATGTCTCTTTTTATTGTGTCTAAATATTTTTTATTCATTCATTCACCAACTTGCGTCTACAGGTTGAAAATAAAATTATTTTTTGATTTGTATGTAAAGTAGAAACAAAAATTACGCGAATTTCGTTCAATTTCCGATACCGAGTAACTATACAAAATTCTAAGCGTTAATTTTTAACCCTATATTTAAATCTATATCGAAAGTTGTTCCGTTGTAAAGATTGAACCTTCTGAACGTATCCACTTATTTTGTAATATCAGCGTAATCCCAATCTAGGTCCAGGCGTGTGCCCGAGGTCGCATCATGGCTTAGCGCGTGCCCTAACAACCAAAATAACTTTACAACCACACCATTCGAATAACACCTTTATAGCGTACACCATAAAAGCTAATAAAACTGCTATCTTAACTTGGTTCTTGCAATTGAACAAAGATAAATTTGCAGATCGTGTAAGCGAATATGAAACCTAGAGTAGAGGTAATAAGAGTGTTCGTGAGTGCAAGATTGCTCTAGATCTTTACACCTATCGGGTTACGCGCCCCGACTTCCTCGTTGCCAAGCGAGTAGGATCGCCATTTGTTGTGATTATACGGGACTGTTTCACAAAACAAGTTTAATTGCTAACATTACGTGTGTGTTCTTGGAGAAGTACACAATATACAATGGCCTCGGTTTTAGTAAATAATTTGTATTGACTTCTGTTTGCTGTTAGTTGTTATGTGGGTTTGAAGCGACTATGATATTTTAATCTCATGGATAGGTACCACCAAACCGACACCACAGTCTATCTTACTCCTTACAGTCGGTCAACGTAGAACATTGTCGCAGAGCAATCGTGCGGGGGGTTGCGGGGTGAAGGAGCGGAGGTTATGTCCCGAGTAGCCATACTGCATACTTGGGACATAACCTCCGCCCCTACATCATTTTGACATTTCATAGGACCTGTCAAATGTATGGGCGTTGACCCACTGTATGTAGTAAGTAGGTACACTGTGCCGATACCATCATTTGCGAAAATTCGATTTTATTATTATTATTTGACTTGGTCGCACCTAATGGTAAGCGCAGACAGGGTCTAAGATGGAGTACACGAATCCAAGTAACTGAGATATAGAAGGATTCCCCTATACCCCTTCTGGCTCTCACATACACACCACGGAACACAGTAAACTGCTTGGCGCTGGACTTTGGTGTGATTTCTTGTCTAAAGCCCGGTTTAGATGTACACCGTGTCCCAGAAAGTAGTGTCAAGCGGAAGTCCGGAGATAGAGCACCCTTAGAGGTACCTAAATCACTCCCGTGTAAAAAATAACTATTTATTCGAAAACTACAAAAAATCGCGGAACATACATGGGGGGATTCGGATACCTCTAAAGCGTGAATTACATAGAAATGGCGTAAGGTGCAGGCGCGGCGCAGGCGCGTCGTTTTCATACGTTTTATCGTGCCGCTTGAAATCTTTTTCGCATAAAATGTATGAAAGCGACGCACCTGCGCCGCGTCTGCACCTTACGCCGCTTCTATGTAATTCACGCCTAAGGGTGCTCTACCTCTGGACTTCCGCTTGACACTACTTATTGGGACAACCTGTATAGTACCCCCTTATTTCGCCGTTATGCTTAACAGGGAAAAACCCAATAACACTTTGCTCAACCTGGGGATAGAACCCAAGACCTCACTCTCAGCAGTCGCACTTCCAACCACTAGACCAACGACGCAGTCCAACACAATATTTTCAAGAACTTATCCCACAATTCCATAATTCATACTCAACAAACGCTAGCCACTATAACATTCCACTCATTCCAGGTTATAAGGCGTTATCCTGAAAACTGGCGCAGTTACCAACACTTCAGTTCGCTATAAACTAACAACACTGTTGCAGGTGACGCACGACTGACGACCTGATGGCGATAAGAACACATCTTAATTACGAGACTCATTATCGTCAAAGATTCACACTTATCGTGAATGTTGAAAGAATCCTCGGCTTCCAGTGATTGTGTGTTAGGTATTTTTAATCGGTCAATAGTTTAAAATTAAATTAAATAATAATATCGCTTTTATACGGTATCAAATCGTAATTGTGTATTGGTTTAGATCATTGGGTGGGCAATATTTTTTCAAAGGCCAGAAACACGCAAGACTTTTAGCAGGGGGCCAGAATTCATGACTTCCGGCCGCACTAGTGTGTGGCTTGCGGGCGGCGGGTTAAGGAACCTATCGCCCGACCAGTAACAGGCCCAAGAAGGTGGCGCGCAGTGTTCCGCACGCGCGTCTAGGAGGACGTGGACAAGGCCCCACAGAAGGAGAGGTTCGCCAGCCCCTGGCCCGCCGGGGCTGCGAATCCCGCAACCCCGGCCATAGGTCAAAAGAAAGAACACCGTGAGTTTTTAGCAGGTAGCCAGAATTCCAATAAAAAATGCATTTTGTTCTGCCAAAACTTAAATTTTTGGCTCAAATATTTACGGCCATATGTCATGACCATCTCTTTCTCTAAAAGGGTTCTTTTGTACAAATTGTATGAAAGCGACGCGCCTGCGCCGTGCCTGCGCCTTATGCCGTTTCTATGTAATTCACGCTTAAGGATGCTCTACCTCTGGACTTCCGCTTATCATTACTTTTTGAGACATTCTGTATTATATAATACATGTTGAGCAACACGTTGAGCAACATGTTGCGCGTCAATTGTTGCTTAGTGTATACGAGGCTTCAAAAAATGTTGTTGTTTAAGATGACCTCTATTGATAACCAATGTTTATGACTTGCTATAACAAATTATCACGAGTGCACATACTCGTATTTTATACAGAAATCCGATCTCGATCGCTCTAATCCATCGCCTACGGACAGCATTAACCCATTTCCCTGCACTAACTTTTATAACCACGTGGGAGGAGCTATAACTATGCTGAACAGCCCAGAATCCAGATCAACATTATGTTTAAAACTTGAAGAATTACGCTAAACAACGTACAAACAATGCCGTGAGTCGTTCACAGCTGGGAAATATTGATAGCTGGGGAATAGGAGATTCTGAAGCAATTGTTGTGGGTGACCAAAGGAGCCAAAATAAATGTATATTAAAATATACACGTTTCCCCTAAAATCTAGAGGACGAGCCCCTCTAGATCCAGCTATCACGGTCTGCAAGGATATGCTACGCTTGCTGCACTCAATCTGTGGTTAGATGACATCACGATCGAGACCCTCTGTGCCTCGGAGAGTACGTTAAACCGTCTAACGCATCGGTCCCAGTTGTCATACAAATACATAACGAAGCTCGAAAATCTGACAAGGATATCAGCATTGCTCAGTAACTGGGTTGCGGAGGTCCGATGGCAGTGGCTCCGTGTAAAATACATTCAGCCGCATCTGAGTAGACTGCAAGCTGTCCGCATTATAGTTGGAAGAAATGGGCTAGGCAGACACGGTTTCCGTGCAAATCGTTCCTATATTCTACCCATTGATAGATAAGGGGGGGTATTAAAGTCACATTTGGTGAATCATATTTCGTTTCATATTCGTGATCATAACTGCAACTACACTGCACATCCCTAACACAGTAGATATACAAGGTGTAACATAAATAACGCACAACCCCTTAAGAAGGGGTCACTGTACTCATCATTATGAACAACTTTTACTATGTGAACAAAAATAAAATCGCGAAAAAGAAACAGCTGTTCCCTACATTTTGACGAGTTATGCGAACGTAAATGTAGGGAACAGCAGAAATTTTTTTGGTCCCATAGTAAAAGTTGTTCATAATGATGAGTTCAGTGACCCCTTAAGATGTTGTGCCCTTATTTATGTTACACCTTGTATATGTTACGGCTAATAGCCGAAGTGTGGCTACACCTAGTTTTAGCCGGGTACAACTAGGTGCAGCCGGCCACATGCGGTTAAACTTAGATGTATCCTACTTATCCTCTGGTAGAACTAGGTTTACCCTTCATCATAGCGGGTAGAACTAGGTGCAGCCGCACACCAGTGGTTAAGGGGAACCCCGACACGGATAGGTTAGGTTCGAAGGGGATGACGGGGGCTAGAGTGAGCGAGCGAACGAAGCCCCCGTCATCCCCTTCGTGTTAGGTTACTTTAAACCCTGCAGACAGAAATAGGAGCCCCGCTCTGCGGGGCTCCGTCGACTTAAGCTACACCTAGTTCTAACCAACTGCTACTGGTTGCACCTAGTTGTACCCGGCTAAAACTAGGTGTAGCCGCACTTCGGCTATTAGCCGTAACATATATACTGTGTCTCTAATCCGGAAATCGCATAGTCGCCAAACGTAGGTACATCGCCTTTGTCAGTATCCCCAAACATTATTGGTTATAGCGGTTTATTGATAAAAGCTATGTTCAGTATTGTGCGATTACTGGCAAATATCGTGTACCCCTTCCTACACAAAATTAAAATGGACGGCCATTTTAAGGTTCTGAAGTGTCAAGTCAATTGTAATGGTGAAACATAATCAATAAAATATGTATACAAGATAACAAGCATAAAATATGCCTTATAAGTAAAAACTGAATGAAATGATATCATGGCCTGAAATACTGAATAACATATGCGTCGAAAATAAGTTTTTTATGGAATATAGTTCAAGTAAGATTCAGTCATCATCAAGATCAGTCAGATTTCATTACTGAATTCTTACGTTAGTTACTGTTGTGGGTGTGTTACATTAAGCATTACGAGGTATTATACAAGGTGTCCCAAAACTCAACGGCAAGCCGGGAACAAATGAAAGGACAGTTAATGACGACACGTTTGGTGCAGTGGCTATACGATTAGCTTCTGCGCTACGGGTCGTGGGTTCGATTCCCACACGGAACAAAAATTTGTATGACCTACAGATGGTTGTTTCGGGTCTGGGCGTTTGTGTATGTGAGATTTATGTCTGTAAACGCACCCACGATACAAGAGACATCTCAGTGTGGGGAAAAGATTTAAAAAAAAAATGATGTGCAGGAAAAAAAACACGAGCTTCATAGTTACCATGACTAAAATTTTACCTCATTAATCCAACTAAAAATGAGTTTTAAAAAAATGAACATACGTCATAAACTGTCCAATCATTTGTTCCAGGCTTAATGTTTAACAAAATCGAAAGTAGTCCCGAGGATTGTGACGAATTACAATATTGATTTTAGCGATTTGCTTAGATCTTCGGATACCACTACATCATCATGAACATCGTAAGCATAACATTTTCTCATTCATCAGACAGCTACTATGTTTGATTTCTTTATAAATTAAACGCTATCATTAATTCTCTGTAAATTCAATTTCTCATCAATATCCAAAATCTACTAATAAAAAGTCGTCCGTCGTATAGGTATTGTTCGGTAATATGCGGAAACTATTTTGTACAATGTATTTACATAAATATCATACATTAATAAATATTGAATCTTATTATTTCCTAAAAAAATATGTTCAAACTAAAAAAATACTAGCACCGATTACAACCGCGTTTACGTGAGAAAATCAAGTAAACATAGCCATCGAACTAATTATAGACTGCCAATTTAAATACCATAGATAATAGAGATTCTTACGTGCATGAGAACTAGCCCTGATATAGTCCTCTTTTCTCTCACGAACTCATTGTTTTTGTTTTTGCCTCATATTACCAACGAAGTCGAGAGTGCTTCGTTTGCTCATCCATTATTCTTTAATGGCGTAATCAACATGTTTCCTGATGTTATGTGATGATTTGGGGCAATTTTGATGATATGGGCGCAGTAGTTGTACGCTTGGCTGCTGTTCAACGATTCGCGGGTTCGATTCTACAAGTGTTTTATGAACTACAGATAGTAATAAGTGTTCCGGGGTTACGAGTTTGTGTATGTGAAGATTTTGTGTCTGTAAACTCACCCATGGTACAGTAGTATTACGAAGGAGGGGCAAAGATAAAAAAGTGTTTTTTTTTATGGGATCAGCAAATAAAAGTATATTGTGGATATACAGGGTGTAAAAAGACCCATCACATAGCCGAAATCTACGCACTCTGTACATCAAACTAAATTAATTGCTGGGAAACGACTTTTATTTTTAGGCATAAAGAAAACTGTTTTTTTGTAGCGCGCAATGTAATGCACGTAACCGAATGTGCCTGTGTGGGTCGTGCAGCGGCTACACAGCTGAGCCAAGGCAGTTGTGTGCGTTTGATATTTATTGCGTTTTTTTAACCTCAAATGCGTAATTTGTTAGGAAAAATAGAAAATTTTGATAATGTTTACTTGGAAGAAAGTTTAGTATTATCACATAAATTAGTTTCAGGAAAAAACTAAAAAAAATATTTATACTTTGACCTTCAATATCTCCGGAATCAATGATTTCCCAGGTATGGTCTGGTAGAAAAAAATGATCCCAATGATGGGTAGAATATGTGGTTTTCGTTATCGTTAAGGGTCTTTTTACACCCGATATAGGGGCTCGTGGCTAATTAACAAACGCGTGGATCATATAATTTGCAAGGTGCAGCTGCGCTTACCGCGGTCAGTGCGTGGATGGGTGACCATTCGTAACACATCGAGCCCCTCCAAGCCTCGGAGAGAATGTTAAGCCGTCGGTCCCGGGTGACATACGAATACCTATGACAGTAATTACGGGTAGTCAGAAGTCCGAAAGTCTGAAAACCGGTCTAACCTTAGGATATCGGCATTGCTCTGTAACTGGGTTGCGAAGGTCTGATGGCAGTCGCTCCGTGTAAAATACTGGTATTCAGCAGCATCTGGTTAGAATAGAAGCTGATCCTAACATACTTGGGAAAAAGGCTAGGAGGAAGAAGGTTAAAAATGAAAAGCGAATTCTTTCAAAACAAGTTGACACGTAACAACATTCTATTAACATAACCAATTTCTGAATCTATTCAGTTTCGAGTATTACTAACTTACGGTATAAGTTATAAACGTTTATAAATATTTGAATACGCTTTTAATATACACGGTAAATATAACGCCTAGTAGCTAACAAGAAGTGTAAATAATGCCCAAATATTCTACCAGTCGCTTGAGAAATAACTTTTGATTTTGGACGCGGATCTGATCGCTTGGCTTACTAAAAAGGCGGGTGGGTAGTTTTATTTGAAATTTGGTTATTGGGTACAGCTGCTAAGACACCTATGGTAAATGATGGGATGGTCTAATAGTAACTGAAATCAGATAGCTTTTCTCTAGCATCGATTTACTGGTGACACAGTTTGACCCAACATTGAATTTTTTGGATTCAACTGAAAAACTAATTTCAAAAAGAAAACATAACGTGAGGCATTTAAGCGCACCAAGTTAACTAACTGCGCGGAGCGATACCGCGCTAGTCGTGCCCGGAGGCTGTCTCAATTTTTTTTCAATTTTTCAATTTCATTTCTTTATTGCAATCCATAATGTACACAGTCATACAGGTGGTAAGCATTAAATATAGAAACAATTATGGACCCTGTCGGGCACAGCAAAAGTTTAGAGTAGGAAAGAGGAAGAGCGCTGGGCTTCTATTGATTTTTGCATGACACAAAAAAATTATCACAATTACATATTTTTTTAAACTTTCTTTTTAATTTATTCCTTTTCTTATCCCTAATCGCAAGTATGGCAAGACAAAAAAGGTAAATTTTATTAAAAAAATTGAAGCAATGTCCTGTGCACACTTAATCTATAGCGGTCATTTGGTTTTAAGGAATTACACGAATTCGTTCACACTTTACACGATCAAAACTTTCAAAGAAATGTTATCATACACGTCACACATACAAATCAGACATTCAAACGTCCACTATCACACGAAATTCAGAAACGCTCACAGCCGCAACCCACACGCATAGAACCACTTCTCTTCCATTTTATTCTTCTCTCATTATATTGAAATTATGTATTTTAGTCTGTTGCTTCCTAGCAACATGTAACTTGCTTAAAAAACTTATTATTTAGGGTGAGGGCCTGGCAATCCGTAACACAGGGTCTCTCTAGTACGGACTCCAGTCTCTCACAAAGGAGCTTCTTTAGGAAGCTTCCTACCTACTTATTTGTTAAGTTACTTAGTTAAGATGTCAAATTGTAAGCAAACCTTTGTGTAGAGAGAACAATCAATTTTTGTTATATATCTTTTTGTAAATCACGGCTCATCTTTCGTGCGGAAGATGTCCTTTCTTGATGTTGTTCCTTTGGAAGGCATACGGGGGACACAGGTCCAACGCGCAGAGGCCCCTTTGAGAACTTTAATCTAAAATGGAATGGGGCACCAACCGGGGACTATTCACGGCTGCACTATTGGAGTACAGTCATGGACCGTCCCAGGTGGGTGCAAGACTATTGTAAAATGTGGTGAAAAAGATCTGGACTATGATGGGAAGGGGTGTTAAGTGGACTGGATAACTTCTACTGCCGGAAGCAAACGGCGTCTGCCTTTCAAGCTTCAATTTGAAATTATTATCATTATATATTATTATTGTTATGGAGAAAGGTAAAAAGTGGCATTCGTTTTTAATTTTCTCACATTTTACAAGAAAAATATTGACTTCTCGAAATGACCCCCATTGTCATATCTTGATGACTTGTAAACGCGTCCCTTCTCTTTACTTGGTGCCCATGATATTTACCGTGAATGAAAGTTCCATAAACCTGTCAGGTTTTGAGTGGCGTGATATAATTGTAATACTGGGTGGTCCATAAGTCCATAAAATAGAAATGTCAAGAAGGGTCAGATAAGAACTCGCCATTATGGCAAGTTCAACTCGAAGTTGTGTGATTTTATAGCAAAATATAGATAGACTCCCTATAAATATTGTAACAAACCTTCATATGTTTACAAATAAATACATTCTGAATCTGAAGGTAAATAAAAAGGATTAAATAATCATCGCGTCATTATCTACTATCCTAATCTACCCGGAATAGCTTACATTAATACCCTAGGGGTGAAAGTAACTTATTTCGTCCCTAGCGAGGTCGCCAATAGTTTGAGGGACTAAATAAGCCTTTAACCCGAGGTAAACACTATGCTTTTCATTACGAATACAAGGAAAGTAAAAACAAAAACTATAATTATGCAGCTAAAGAAAAAACAATTGAAGATCGGATTGCTGCTTTCCCGCCTGTTTGTTTTTTTTTCTGTGGCCGGCCAGCTTATTCAGCCATTATTTTTCATTTATCTCATTGTAAAATGGTAGGTAAATATTTTGCCCAAATCTAGATTATGTTATTTTAAAGAAATAGTTGAAACTAAATCATAATAAAGTCATTTAAAAAAATGTATTCTTTCATTAATACTTAACTTTAAGTTATTACAATTTTACATCGCGCTATAATTGAGTGGCTGTATATAAAATTGGAACATAGTTCAATAGAAATGTGAAAATAGAACTAGTTTTTTATAATTTACAGCTGTCAGTTGAAAACGATTCTCCCTAGGGCTGAAAAGTATTACTTTCAACCCGCTCCTCAGGCAACTTCAGACCTATTTTCCGAGTATGAGTAATGAAAATATTTTTTTATGATCTAAAAAACCTTTCATTAAATTCAGAGTTTCACAGAGTCAGTTTCAGAGTCACTTCTAAACCGTGACCCCAAATATGTCAACGATGTCACAAACAAAGCCAAAACAAATCTTCTAATCAACTCAGCTGAGCTAAATCTTCCAGTAGGTACATACTGTGTAGGTACCGCAACCGCCACAGTTTCCACGGTATTGCACAACAATGGCATGAAAGTGATGCCAACCTGTTATGAGCAGTATTTAAACATTTAAGTGTAGCACGGTTGAGTAACTGGTCATGAATTACTTTAATTTGTAGAGACATTTTTGTTGTGCAGTATGATTTCCAAAAGAAAGCAGAATGTGCACTTGTCCAAATGTGCATTTCACAAAATGTGCATTTCACAAAATGTGCATTTCACAAAATGTGCGTTTTGAAATAGGTGCACTTCTCATAACGGGTAGGAGTGAGGCGTATTTATCGTAACAGCTATTTAAAACAGGTATCTTATGATAACAGACTGCAACTGTGACAAACAAACTGAAAAAGCAGTTCCTGTTCCACGAGCTAACAAAATCTGACATATGACAGTCACAAGCTTTTCTATATTCATGCTTATGACAGTAACCTTAGTTAATAAGATAAAAAATGTTACTGTTACTCTGTGACACCCTGTTACAGCCGTCACAAGCTCTTTCCTTTTCTCGCATAGGTATAACACCTTAGTTAGAAAGAGAAGTCCTGCTGTTATCTGTGGTAACAGAGAACACACAATAGTTAGTTCCCACATAATGAAATAACAGACTGTAATTTTGTAACAGGTTTTTGGAACTGCTATTTATCTGTAACAGGAACAGGCGTAACAGATACGTGATTTTACCTGTTACAACCCACTCCTAATAACGGGCACTTCTCAAAATGAGCACTTCTCAAAATGAACACTACTCAAAATGAATAGGTACTTGTAAAAATGAGCACTTCTCAAAATAAACACTCCTTGAAATGAGTTCTTCTCAAAATGTACACATTTTGTAATTTGTTATTAGGAATATTCAAAATGGTGTCCAAATAAAAATCTTTTGCTTTTTTTAAACAATAATCACGTAAAATACTTATCTAAAAGCATAAGATTTTTGAAACATTGACTGTCTTCGCATCAAAAGGACGCTATAACCATGCCAGATTTTGTTTAGTTTCAGAATCCTTATTAATAATATTTTAAATAAATGCGAAAGTAACTCTGTCTGTTTGTTTGTTACGTCATCATGACTAAACTACTGAACCTATTTTGATGAAACTTGGTACAGAGATAGTCTGGAACCCGGAGAAGAACATAGGCTACTTGTATCCCGAAAAACGTGATATGGCGATAAACGACGCCCACATGGACGAAGCCGCGGGTGTCCTCTAGTATATTATAATCACTTGCTCGTTAAACATTGCCAAGCAGTATTTCTAGAAACACCAGAATTTTAAACAACTTAAAAAATAACCTTTAAAATTAAAGTTCTTTAATTATTCTAAAGTGAAAGAATTTATTTTAATTATCCCCACAAAACAGTAGCGGCATTAACAAGAATTTTAATAAGTCAGATGTAATTGATAAGTTTAGGGTTAACAAGTTTACACCAAATAAAGTAGTGGATATCTTTGATCTCTCATTAAAACACAGGGTGTCTTGAAACTCATCGTCAAGCCGGGAACACATGATATGGCAGTTTATGAAAGATAAGTTTTTTATTTTTTTTACTATATAGTTTTTTAAACACATTTAATTACTTAAGCGTCGTAGTTAGTGTGGTAAAAAATGGTTCAAATTGTGGTAACTATGTGATAGTTGAATATACGGTGTGTCGACCCCTTAACGTTGGACCACTATTTACACCACACCTGTATAAGGTACTTTCAGTCCTTTTTTACCCGACTGCGTGATAGCAAAGACAGAGTTGTTTCCACACTGTATACCTACGAGTCTGTTCACTAAACAAAAATATGTCAAGGTATTTATAACCAGAACGTGCACTACCTATAATACGGTACATCGAACAAAATTTACAAATAATACAGCTAACATGTCGTCATTTCCTGCGTTAGCGCAGGACACAAATGTCTCGGTCGTAAGACCAATCGGGTCGTATTTTACTTCGTTTTATTGTCACTGTCGGCTAGGGTTACCATCCGTTCGGATTTATCCGGACATGTCCGAACTTTCGGTTTAGTCCCATCTCTACCCCTTCCCATCACTTCCCCTATTACGTTTCTTAGAGATGGGAATTTTTTGTAGTTAGAAACGCACAGGGGAAGAGATCGGAAGGGGAAGAGATGGGACTAAACTGAACTTTCAGCCTTCCATCCGGACTTTGTCCGACTTTTTAATTTGTCCGGATATTTGAGTTAGATGCTTTTTTTAAGGAATATTTAATTATCGCATTGAATTACTTAAAATTAAAACATAAGAATTAAATCAGTCTCCAATCTTTTTAAACTACATGCAACTAGTTCAACTAGTTAATCAGCCTCATCTCAACTTAAAACAATCAATGAGGAGGCAAACGCAAAACGATAGTAGATGGCAGCTCCTCTGTTGGTACTAATTACAACCAATCAGAATGAATTAAATTGTCATTAGCAATAATGTCAAACAAATTTTAACCAATGAAATTTCTGCGCCACCAGCGATGTTGGCGCCATTAGTTCCCCAGTTTCCTACCCCATTCTTTTTTTTTACGTCAAGACTTTTCAACAAACGTCAGCTTTTTGCCAGGACTTTTTGAATTTCGAAATGGTAACCCTACTGTCGGCCATGTTGCGGCCGGCCCCGTAATATTTTGTAATCGGTATAAAATCTGTTTTATCTTACGACTTGGTTACATTTTTACTTAGCTTGCATTCTCGGCGATTATGTGCGTTGATTTTATTTTTTAATTTATAAAATTCTGGTGATCAACATTCTTGTAGATTCTGAACCGTAATTGAAGATATGTTTAATTATCATAAATGAAGTAGGTTTTTTTTTTAGTTCAGTCTTAGCGCATATGAAACTTATCTGTTGGATATAAAACGTTCACATTATCATGTAGAATAGCTAAAATTGAGCTTAAAATAGCCAGAATGTCCCCAGAAGAAAATCAAGATAACTTTTTTTCGTGGACGTCATAACTAGTGCTGTCAGATCCGTTTTTCTAAATACCAAGACTGAAAATAAAGCGGGATTGTAACGAAAAAATCGAGACGTAGAAACTGCGAGTCGTACAGTCGCCCAAAATCAGCCGCTCGCTCGTCTCATGTACTCGTTCTTTCGCTGACAGATTCTTTTTAAATTACCGTGCTTATATTACCTACTTAGGCCGGCCATACACGAGCAGCTTGAAGCAGTCAGGATTGATTGCTTTAAGCTGCAACTGCATAGTAAACTACAGCCTTTTACGTACGTACATACACGAAACAGCTCGAGCAGTTGCAACTGCTTCGGGCGATTGGCAGCACGGCGTGCGGTCAAGCAGTCGCCAGGCATACACTGACTGCTCGAGCTGTCGACTGCTTTCTCGCAGTTATGGTGGTGTCACACGAGGGCAGAACAGTAAGGCAGAGCAATAAACAGCGCAGTTCTGCTACTGTTTGAACGACGGCTTGTATCACGACTGAACGAAGTCAAACGTACAACTGCATGCAGTTGAATATATCGACTGCGCGCGGTTGCTGCAATGCAGTCCGTCTGATTGCAGCCTAACATTGAAATTGATAACTGCTCGAGGAGTTAAGGTAAAGATATCAATGGCAGCTTCAAGCTGTTGAGTCTGACTGCAAGAGCGGTCGGTGTATGTTTATTATCACTGGCTAACTGCTCGAGCTGCCCGTCTATGGCCGGCCTTAGATGAAACAGCGGGACTTTCCTGGTCAGTGCATACAGGGTCTAACATGGAGCACACGAATCCAGGCAACAAAGATATAGAGGGATTCCTCTATACACTTCTGGCTCTCACATACACACGACGAACCAGAGTAAACTGCTTGGCGCCGGACTTTAATGTGAGGGTGGTAGCCAGGCGGATCGTATAGATCCTACCACCAAGCGTGCAGGATAGATAGGAATCACCGTTGATTATACATATACATTTCAGCAAAGGAGCATTAACCCTTAACGATATAAAGATCATACTGCGATCGTTAACGCTGTAATATTGGTTATAATGAGGTCGAAAACTTCTACAGACTTTTATGTTAGTTTTAGCCTCTGTATGTATCGAATATATCATCGATACATAATCGATATCGGGGCTAGAGCAATAAAGTCATTTCTAGAGTTACATAAAACAATAATGCATCGGTTTACGAGCGCAATTGACAATTAGTGATGACTAAAGTTGTAATAAATTACTGGGTCGACGCCTACAATCTACATCCAATTTCACGTATCCATTAAACTGTTGCAAATTTCATATCATTGAGGAATTCCGGAGAATTGGGCACCCACATCGTGTGGGTGCGTTGTTAAGCGCACCAAGGCACGTTTTTAGGCTTAAAACGAACTAGCGGCTGGCCGCGATGCGGCGTGTCGTTTGCGATATGCCGCACATCGATTTTTACATGAAACCGCATGATATCGACGCACTGATTTGCGGCCAGCCGTCAACCGCTCCGGTTGTTCTGGGGCTGCGGCGCGGCACGCCGCATTGCGGCTGGCTTCTAGTGCGTTTTAAGCCTTAGAAGGCTTGCCATCTGTGTCATGACACTCAAGGCCTGATTTAGGGTTGGACCCACCTCTAAGCTAATAAAACGCTCAATTGATTCTACAAGCCAGGATATCCGAGGTGCAGCGTCCACCATGCTCCTCTTAGGGTTGGACCTCATCTGGCAGCACGGAATCGCCTTTTTCCGTCGCCCTTTCTCTTTCTGTCGCTTAGAACTGCCATTTGCTAGACCGAGACAGAAAGCATAATGCGATAGCACGCGGCGGAATCCTCGAGGCGATCGGCATCACGGACAAAATGCAACGGCGGCAATGGCAGTTCTAAGCGACAGAAAGAGAAAGGGCGACGGAAAAAGGCGATTCCGTGCTGCCAGATGAGGTCCAACCCTTAATGTCCAAATTAGACCTCCAGATATCGGGAGATGAGCTCCTTCAAACTTTTTATTAAATGAAATGTGCCTGTTCTCCTTTCAATATATTTCTCTTCTCTAGCCATCAGGCTATATGGTTAATCTGGCCCTGGTGATAAACATTCTGTAAACGTTCCTTGCTAAACATGGGCCTCCCAATCAGTGTTGTCAGACGTCTTGCTTTTGGCGGGACGTCCCGTTTTCCAGCCCTCTCAGGACGCATTCCGCCAACACTGAGAGGGACGCCTAAAATCTCGTAAAAGCCTTAACATACATCTATGTATATTCATTTGACGACACGTTCGGAGCAGTGGCTGAACGATTGGCTTTTTGAGTTATGGGGTATTTACACGGGTCGATTTTTGCTGCACGGCTAGGACGCACGTCTAAAATCGACCCGTGTAAATGCCTCATTACGGGTCACGGAGTCGGACTATATTTCTATTGCGTACGGTGTAAACGCACCCACGATTCGGAAGGAATCCTAGTGTGTGGTACAGAGGAATCCCTGTTAGGATTTACACGGGTCGATTTTCGCCACAGGGCTAGGCCGCACGGCGAAAATCGACCGTCAAAATGACAATTCGACTAGGCCGCAAGTGGCTAAAATCGCAGCCCCAAAGTTGGGTGCCATCCGACTTTTGCCGTGCGGCGACAAACCGCATGCGGCGGGTGACTAAAATCGACCGTGTAAATGGTGAAATGGTCAGTTGCAGGCGATCGCCCGCCGCATGAGGTGTGTTTTGCGCTGTGTTGTTCCGCTAGAAATGAACAAGTCGCATGCGATTTTTGTCGACCGGTGTAAATGGGGTGGCGATTCGATTTTTACAAGCGATGCGACTGGTGACTTGCCGCACGGCTAAAATTACATAGTTCGTGTGCTTCATCTCAAACCCTGTCTTTGTTTACTATTAAGTACGACTAGGGAAAGCGACAAGTCAAATAATAAATCAAAGGTATTTCGAGAGAGAGATAAAGGATAGGATGCAAAAGTGATATAACTACGAAATATTCTTAGTATCATCAAACCCCACCCCTTAATCGTTACGGTCAAGCACCCGTAGAAAGGAAGTGCTTAACTACATTATAACAGTATTCGTCTAAGAACACGCGTTAACAAAAAATCTCTGTACAGTAATTTCGCGCAATCACGTTACGGTATAGAGGTCATATTAAGCACGAGTTCGAAGCTAGTTTGAGATGAGTGTGTGATTTACTGCGGGTTCGAGATGAGTATCGTTATGGAAACAATTTCTGTTGGCCGTTGCCAAGGTAGGGTATGATTGTGTGGCTACGTTTGTACGTAATTGGCGATGGTATGGGCATAAAGGTATGTTAGTGATAACTGAAATGGTGTGAAAATCTGACCACAATATTCTTGGTTTATTCCACTTTGTTCACCTGGGTCAGGGTTTCTCAAACTTTCGGCTCCACGAACCCCTGTTTAAGTTTCCAGGTGACAGAGAACCCTTTAACTAAGTAATTAAATCTCCCTTTACCCAAAGAAAATAAACTGAAATTGACTGTTGAAGAAAATAAGGTTTTTATTTCAATGAAAGGTAACAAATAAAGTGCCAAAAGAAATATCTTTTTAGTATTAATGTGATGAGTGTGCTTGTTTCTTGTCGCAAATGCAGTCAATTTTAGCAGTAATTTTGGACAATTTTAACCTTAATAATAATTCTGACTCGGTATCAAGTCGATTTCTGTATTTAGTTTTTACCATGACTAGGTGTGAAAACCCACTCTCTCATAAGTATGTTGTAGTAGGGTAAAAGTAAATTCACCGCTGTGCGTGAATTTCCTTTTACCCTTTGCTACTCTTGTCGCGAACCCCCTGCCGTCGAATGGCGAACCCCTAGGGGTTCGCGTACCCCACTTTGAGTAACCCTGACCTGGGTAATATAACTTTTTTTTTTCATTGTAAGTTCCTCATGGATACCCTTCGCCCGCGGAGGAAGGCGAAGGGTTATGCCGGATTCTTACAGGCTAAAAACCCACGGTGTTCCTTCTCCTGACCCTTGGCCGGGGTCGCGGGATTCGCAGCTACATGCACTGCGACCCCGGCAGTGGGTAATATCACCTGGGTGAACAAAGTGGAATTTTTGGTGTCGTCATATCACTTCGTATTCATTTCACCTAGATAATATCACCCAGGTGAAGAAATTCGACATATTTGGTGTCCTTTGTTCACCTTGGAATTATATCAGCAAGGTGAACAGTGCGACTTTTTAAATTAATTTAGCAAAAATGATTGTTAGTGTTAATTAAATTGTGTATTACTCTTGTCAACTTGAGAAATCATTGTAATCTCTGGATAGTATAAATTGAACCGGCCGGTTGACGGCAATAGGCTCGCCCGCCCCCTAGGTACTACTTGGGACTTAAAATATAACGGCGCAGTAAGGGTTACTATACACCTCTGCCCTCTTCTTCTTTAGAGTTGAAATCCATGAAATAGGTTGAATCACATTTTTATTATTTATTTTTGGAATTTTAGATAAGGAAGCTGACGTATCAGTCAACTGCATAAGAAGGTTTTTTTTTATTTAGCGGTAGGCTCGTGTTTGACCACTATCTCGCCTGATGGTAGGCGATGATGTGGTCGACGGTGAAGCACGCTTGCCTAGAAGTAACCTATTCACTCTTGACTTAAAGACCCCAAGGTTGTAACTATCAGGAAACACAGATTCTGGTTGCAAAGGTTAGGTTAGAGGTCTACCATGATGAATGCCACAATTCCAAGAACGTTTTCATCCAAAACGAACTGAACAATACCTTCAAGCGATTCCTCGTAGACGTCTTCTCTTGTGAAAACAATCTATTAGAGTTTCTCGATGCTAACAGCCTCATTGTAAGAGTTAACACTGTAAAAGAACCACTTATTGGTCCCATTCCTTGCTTAACAGTTAAATTATCTAACACTGAGAGAACAAGTACCGCAAACGAATCGCTTTTTTTTCACACTTGCATCTGCGGACACCTATTTATTTACTTAGCTGTGATTCGGTTCATTGAACTTACCACTGACCATTCCACAAAGCAAAATAACCCTTAACTCATCTCTATAAAGTGCAACGAACTGCAAAGTTAAATTTGTAACTCTGCAGAAGAAACGCTTGCGGTCAATCACGAAATGTAAACTTATTTACGCATTTATTTCCTAAGTGTTACGGTCTATAAAAACGGATTGTGGTTTTGTTAACAGCAAAAAATAAGTTTGTGCTCCATATTTACGTTAGAATTTACGTACGTGACGCCACGATGTAGTTTTTTCAATGAAAATTTCATTCAGAAAAACTTTGACACCTTGATTGCGTAAGTCTTTGTTTGAAGTCCTGACTTTGACACCATTGTTCAACGGTTTTCCGCTTTTTAAGCGTTTTGTAGTGTTTTTGAAACAATGACGAAATTACACAATGTTGAATTTGAGGAAACTCGCTTGACAAATTATGCATTTCCTTGGTATAACGTGATGCAATGCTTAGGATAAGTTTGGGAAATAGTGTCACAATTGGTGCAACTTTTTGGGCATTCAATAGCTATGTGTACACCAGTGCGCTTTCATGTTCATCTTGCGCCTTCGTCTGAAGCATGCGTAGCGTCTGAAGCGCCATAGCGCATGCCTTAATACTAGTTCGACAATAGCGCATGCCCCTAGCACACGCTAATCCGTCTATTGTATGTCGATTGACGACTGACCAAGGCGCACCGGTGTAGACGATAAGCTGCATGCATCTTATGGCAATCAATATTGCATGCACTTGACGCAAGAGGTATTGAAAGTTGAAAGCGCAAGATGATCATGAAAGCGCACTGGTGTAGACATATAGATCTCTTATGCAAAGTACGCATTATCGTACTGAGTTACTAAAAGAATCCGACGTCGGTATACCCAACATATGTGTATGCCAGGGGACTAATTCACGTAATATCATGATGCGCAAATCAAGTTGCAGTAACGCTGCAGTTAAGTTCACGCGGGCGTATTCAAATTCAAAGTTTTTTTATGTCGAATAGGCACAGTACATGCACTTAGGAAACGTCTCGACAATTTAGTGGCACGGTTCCAAAAAGTAGGTCCTATGGAGAAGAGCCGGCAAGAAACTCCATGAATACTCTTTTAAAATAATTATAAGTACAATCTGGAATTGTTACATTAAGGGCTGATTTTTCAATCGTCAGATAACTTTTACCTGGGGAATAAGTTTTACGTTTTGACAGCTTTTGTACAGAAAATATGTCAAACCGTCATATTTATTCCTTGGATAAAATTTATCTGACGATTGAAAAATCGGCCCTAAGGCGGTTTAAATTAAAATTATGTGAGAACAAAGCAGGTTAGAGTAAAATATAAATAGTAAAAAAAATATACGAATAATAATTTACAATACAGTATATGATTTTCATATTCTCTTAATAGGCGATCGCTGCGATCGCCTATTAAGAGAATACGAAAGTCGTTGTTTCGATCGAAATTTAACTACAACTACTCTGCAACTGAACTTCTATAATTAGGTGACTTAGCCCACAGGCTAGAGAAGGTGCCTGGAACCCAATCCCACTAACAAAATCGTTGTAAAACTGCAAACGAACTACAATCTTCAGTCAGTTTTTGTTTACGAAATCTGTCAAAATATTTGGTTTTGTTTTTGTTGTCAAACAATTTGACAGATTTTGTAAATGAAAACCTGTCTAAATAAACGGTCCCGCTTCGGTTCAGTTGCGATTTATCAAGATTTCTTTTAGGAGAATTGGGCTGCAGATCCCTAGGACCCCAATCCCACTAACAAAATTGTTGCCCAACTGCAAACGAACTAAAACCGTCAGTCAGTTTGTGTTTACAGTTTGCGAACGGTTCATCTTCGGTTCGGTTCAGATTGATCATCGTTTCTATTAGTAGCATTGGCCCCCTGTTCAGGCATCTCAACTTTGCCTGTGCTATTAACATGTCAAGTGTTAAATACCTACACGTTTCGTCTCGGTTTTAGTAAATACGCTATGTTGCACAAATGTTAACTTTAGTACAATAAACGCGAACAGTTCCAAATTTCCATTACATCAAATAGAGCGTGACGACGTTTGCACGAACTTACAATATACGTGGGTATACAATGTAGTAACTATCTGTGGTTCCGTACTGTTTCTTATACAAATATTATAATATACTTCCACCCGTATAGCGTTGACTAAGGGAGAACACACACGTACCACAACCACACCACATCGCAGCAACAAAAAGTGGTCAAGCAGTGGTTACGCGTTAATAGTGTCTGCAACTTCGGCGACAAAATGTGGTTTTCATACAAACTAGTGCCTAGGTGTTGTTGTTGTAGTGTGGTTGTGGTGCAGTTGTGGTACGTGTGTAACAAGCCTAAGGATAAGACCGACGCAAAAAAAAAGTCTATGTTTGCAACCTTTTCCTTCCATACTTATGAGCGTAAAAATTCTAAAAAAAATATGTTTTTACTTCATTCTTTGTCTAGTGAAAACGTTGATTAGTTTTTATTTAAATCAATAAATGCTGCTCTAAAAATGTGTATTGCAAGCATCGTTTTTAACCTATTTACTTAAATTCTCTCAAGCCAATTTCATGTGATTTCAAGGATAGGTTTTATTTTGCTCTAGTGAATTGGTTAAGAATAATAATATGTACCTAGTAATAATTAATACCTTTACCTGAATAAACTTTTCATTTATTTATTTAATATAAAACAAAATAAAGATGAAGCGCATAAATTCAGACTCCGGGCTGCTATTGAGAAATTCCACACGGAAAAATCTAATAGCAATTAGCCCGACCTGTGGATCGAACACAAGACTTCACGCTCAGCAGTCGCGCTTGCGACAACTAGAGCAACGAAGCAGTCGACTTTAGAATTCATATTGCCAAAATCCCACTCAATCTCCTTTTCTTCTCCGTCCTCACGAAAGCTCAGAAGTCAAGGCTACAACTATCATCCAAAAGGTTTTACCATTCCTCCACAGAACCCTAACATTTGATTAAGCGATCAAAAGCGCCGCTAACCATTCAGCACGCACGCGCGTTGCTTCACAGTAGTAAAAACATACCTTACTATTTACTTGAACTGTCGGCTTCTTTGTCTTCAAAAGGTTTGTTAGAAAAAGCTTGTCGGTTAAAGTTTCGTGAGGTGAGTTCAAAAAAGGCGCTCCGGGGATTCGTTCATCATCATCTGCCTAGCCTTTTCCCAACTATGTTGGGGTCGGCTTCTAGTCGAACCGGATGAAGCTGAATATCAGTATTTTACATGGAGCGACTGCCTTATCAGACCTCCACAACCCAGTAACTGGGTAATACGATACTCTTGGTAAGACTGGTTGTCAGACTTTCTGGCTTCTGACCAACAGTAACGACTGTCAAAGATCTACAAATGACAGCCGGGACCAACGGCTTTACGTGCTTTCCGAGGCACGGAGGAAACTCGCTATGGTAAATGGTCACCCATCCACAGATCAACCTCGACAAGCGTGGCTTAACCCGGAAGATCGGTCTATGCGGCTGTAATTATTTAGCCACGAGCTCCAGGGATTCGTTAATGAAGATAAACTACGATAACATGACACGCCCCCTCCAGGGTCACTGCAAATAAAAATGTATGAGAAAGAATATTTACAACGCGTCATTCATTCAACGCAGATGTGTGCATTCTGCAACTGTAGGCCAAACTTAAAGAAAAACATGGACCAGTCACTCGACAGATTTGACGTCGCTAATTAACAGTATGGTACCGTCTTCTTCTTCTTCTGTCGTGTCAGCACGAGCTATACGAAAATAGCTCATGCTGTGGTGAAAAGATTAGCCAGTCAGCAAGGTTGGTAGCGGGGCTGACTGCTCAGGGTGGCGCCGGACGTACTTAAGTGTCGTCACTCGTGGAGGCTCTTTTCATGCACCCCCATGGTACCGTTTAGAGGTTTGTATGAAGGTTACAGCTCATTAGAGCCACCCGGCACCTGACCCGCATCGCCTCGTCGCTCGGCGTCCACTCGTTGTCAGCAGGTGGTTCACGGGTGGTCGCCGCGTTATCACCAGTAAACGTCTCGTGGTCAACCAGAGGAGTCGTCGGAGGAGTCCACTCGATGGCAGCGCGCGTTTCACTCGGGACTTGTGCGTTGGCAATGCGCAGCAACGCAAGGCAAGCATGCGAGCAGCGAGTTGTCACCGAGTGGTCAACTCGTCGTCCGCGCGTGGACGGCATACGCCCGAAACGATTCGGTGACGCTACGGAGTTGATGTAGTGAGCGCACATTCATACAAGTTCATATAAAGAATACGAACCGGATTCTCTGGCTTAAATTAAACAGAAATTCAAGAACATTGTATTCAGTAAGTTAAACCTCAGATTTCAAAATATCTATTCGAAGTACAAAATATTTACGTCACGACAGTCACGTGCTTAAACTTTACTCAAATTAAAAAAAAAGCCATCTGTGATCTAGCACCCAAAGGTCAAAACAGATGTTTAAAGATCACAATGTACACATATTCTGTAACATACCGTATTATAACAAATATTAATAAAAACCAACTCTATTGTGTAAACAGTTAAGTTCAAATTACAATTTGCTTCCTCTACAGCTGATTCGACCCATCTGCTGAAAAGATACAAGGAAAATTGAACTTTAAGCAACAGTTATAAGAGATAAAATTGTTTGGATGATACGTGTTACAGGCAGATGGTTCACTGCGAGCACGTGCCAAGAAATTGTTTAGAAAAATACAATGAGGACAATAGATGTTACAAAAGGCTTTTTCTTTAATAGCAATAGGTGATGCTATGACTAATACCTCTGCTTATGCTACTATTTAGAATCGTGCGTAGCTGTCACGAGTCACGAAGTGCAAATAGCAGTCATAAACCTAGCGGTTGAACTCTTGCCTTCCATGCAGGAGGGGTCCAAGTTCGATCTTGGCCCGTGTCTTCGACTTTTCGAGTTCACATGCGGATCAGAATTTGATAATTGCTTATAATGCAAGTAATAATCAAAGGTTCACTAGCCTAAAAGTTAAAACAACCGGCTTTGCCCATTATCTAGGTTGCGGAGGTCTGATCTGATGGTAGTGGCTCCGTGTAAAATACTGGAACTCAGCGGCTATTACTATGGTTTTACTTTAAACTAATCCATTTTCAAGTTCCAAAATGATAAAAAGTAACATTTTGCGAGTCGTTAAAATATTGGCAAAGGTTTTTGAAGTCTAAATTGCAAACGAGCGTTTATTAATCGCACACGCTGCGAAGGCCGACTAATCGTTAAATAATGCATTTTTAATAACCATCACGACTCTTTGCTGAGAATATAGGTTTTACTTGATTTTTATTTAATTCGCTTTTAAGGACGATTTTAGTTTAGTCCTTCACACTGGCTAGAATATAAAACTTCAACACCGCACGCTGGGAATAGATTTCACACTGATAATTCAGCCCTTATCAAGCTTTCTCCCCCCCCCCCCCCCTAAGTCCACGCCAGCAACGCCCTAATCCGAGGTCCGAGTCCCACTAGGGGTCCGCCCTTAGTGCTGTCGTTGCAGGTAGTCATGATGTAAGTGTAGTACAAGTAGTTAGCTTATGTTAAGTATTTTACTTTCCCCCCCCCCCCCCCCCCGTTGGCTGGGGACCCATTAAGTCTCGCCAATAACTGCCCGCTTACGTCGAAACGGTCTCCTAGGACCATCTACAGCAGTCCAATAGAAAAAAAAAAGCTGGCAATAGACGCGTGTTGTAAGATTCAACAAAACCCACGGACTGACACTGACTGACGGTTGTGGTTCGATTGCGTTTGGCAAAAATTTATTTTACGAGAATTAGGCCCCTGTACCTTTTAATTTTGAGATGTATGGTTACCGAATCATTCTACGCTGTTTTATAACGTAGAATGTATTAAAAAAGAAATGTCTCATTAAGGGTTAGCGGTCAGTAACACTTGTGCAAGTATTATTATAAGTCGTGAACAAGTATTGTAACTTGTACAGTCAATCAAAGAGATAAGCATACAGGCAACTAATTATTAATTATTCGTATTTTAAGAGAGTGCATGTGTTGAGTGAGCATGTATTTGACATCGCGTATCTGATCGTGTCTTATGAATAAGCCCGGCCGCACGTTATAAGATTTTTTTGTCAGAAAATATCTGACGCGTGCGCGAAGACGCTCTGCACATATATTTTATACTAGAGACAACAGGCTGCCGAATCCGGCAAATTCTAACAGTGTGCGGGGTCTAGTACAAAATGTAAGAGCAAAATCGCGCGTTCAAAAAAATCTGATAATGTGCGGCCGTGCTAAAATGTTATTACGCACACAATTACAATGACAATTCCCTGCGTAGTGCATTGATATCCAATGTTTGCTTGTATACCTAACTCTTTTGTTGACTGTACAAGTACTATCAATTTCCGTCGCGTTGTACTGTATTTTGGTTGTTTGTCGTCTTGTCCTTTTTAAAGCGATTAGCGTAATAACCAGCCCAACATTGACCCACAGCTGGGTTTGTGCCTCTTTTCTTTTTGTAGAGGCCTTATTCAACCATGCTGGCCAGCTCCTAGATTCAGAACGATTCCATTAGTCAGTTGTCGATTGATTCGATAAGCTATCTCTTTTTCTCTCGTTAAGAGAGTCGTAAAATAAATACTTTTTCTTTCTTCTTTCTTTCTTTCGTAAACGGAACGAGATAACAAATCGAATCGGTTGACAACTACTTATCGAACTGGTGTGGAGATTTTTTTGAAACGCTCTCTGGTAAATATGTTTCCTCACGATGTCACCCTTCACCGTTAACGCAAGTGAAAATCAAATTCTGATTAAGTATACCTCTACCTCTGCTCACCCCAAGAAGCACAAACAACCGTGAATCAATTTCCACTACCATGTGTGTATCCAAGCACAATGCGGATAGTACTCATTAAGTCGTTCACAAACACTTTCTCTACCGATATCAGTTTGCCGCCATACTGCGGCTGTCATGCGCATGAGTTTAATAATCAATAAGGATTCATTAAAGTACAGACGCTAGCACATGAAGCTACTACAATCTGTCAAATTTCTTTAATAGATTTTCATCTTTATCGCAAAAGCATTCGGTTCAAGGTTGATTGGGAAAATTTGACAGTTTCGGGTAGCTTGATGTACATTGATTTAGCGATTTAGCCTACTCCCACGCATTTGATAGTGAAATAACAAAGGGAAAATAGCAATCAGGATGTTACGATAAGATCGTGTGGAGAGATCAAAAAAAGTTGCTATTTTTCGGGCAACAGTTCAAAACGAATGCTTTGATATGAAATATCTATACATATAATAAATCTGTAGACATGGCTTGTCTGTACATAGCAAATATTTTGAAAAAACCTGGTTGGGGTGTTAAACTATAACCAATAGAACCCATTTTTAACATTTTTGGAATTTTTGTCTGTTTGTCTGTTTATCTGTTTGTCTGTTTGTCTGTTTGTCTGTTTGTCTGTTTATCTGTTTATCTGTTTGTTTGTTCAAGCATCACGTAAAAACAACCGATCCAATATTGTTGACTTTTATAAATAAATATTGTGCTTATCTCCAAGTAACATATGTTTTTTGTTTCATCGCAATCGGTTCACGCAATCAAAAGTTATGCGAATTTTAAGTTTTCTAGAAGAACTTAGCATCTATTTGTGTATACCATTTCTTTTCAATAGATGGCGTTACGTGTATCAAATCACGTTGTGAGGAAATATAATCAACGAATATATTACTATTCTCAGTCTACGGAAGGTCTATTGAAATGCTATCCGAAGAAGGTAATAACTAAGCTTTTATAAAACAAACGTAGCATTAGCATCTATTTGTGTATACCATTTCTTTTCAATAGATGGCGTTACGTGTATCAAATCACGTTGTGAGGAAAATAATATAATCAACGAATATATTACTATTCTCAGTCTATGGAAGGTCTATTGAAATGCTATCCGAACAAGGTAATAACTAAGCTTTTATAAAAAAAACGAAGATAATGTTATTTAAAATGTATTAGGTACCTATCTATCTGAATGGCAGTGGAAGAGAAATACATTCAATTTCATAAGCGAGTGTAGGTATTCTAAATTTTTAATTGTGCAAGACAATACGATAGATTAATTTGAAATACTCATATATTTTATTACGAATACTTAAATACGTATTTATAAATCTATTTACTATTAATAAAATTCAAAGTGCACTTTGTCTGTAATTAAATAATTTTCCAAAATTTCGATTCGGTGGTACTATACTATCGATACAGAAACCATAACAATTTTTTTTAGAATTATTGTGTCTGTTTGTCTTTCCGTCCGGACATCACGTAAAATCCCGTGAATGGATTTTGATGGGACTTTTGCTGATGTGTTGCGTAAAGAGTGACAATTTTGCTGGTACATATATCATCACGCTATTGTTCATAGGAGCCGAGCAGCGGAACATTATTTCCACATACTGCGAAGTATAAGCTTAATATTCGGATCGTAAAATCGCGTGAATCGATTTTGATGGGCCTGCGCTTATGCTGGTATATAAACTATCACGCTATTACTCATAGATGCCGAGCAACGGAACATTATTTCCATATACTGCGTAGTATAAGCTGTAGACAGAAGTAAGTGCTGCAGTGAACGGTCACTGGCTCAGTGTTCTACGTTAAAACCTCACTTTAAAAAAATACACTTTTTGTAATTTTTTTGGAACGTTTTTATATATTTTATTTTGTTCATTGTTGTCAGAACTACTCAAAGCCTGTCATCGCCGTTTTATTAAGTTTATTTAAGCCTTAGGTATAGTCACAAAACACATAGCCATGAAGGGAAAGTAGTTAAAATTTTAAAAATTGCAAATTTCACTCAAAGGTGACTTCATTTTATTTTTAAAAGTAAGAAATATTGCCTTTACTGACTTTTTTGCCTGCACCGGGAATCAAACTAACAAAGCTATACCATCTGGTGGCACCTGTTGATAATATCTTTATCTATACTATTAATAAAACTCTCTGTCTGTACATTAAATATTACGGCAAAATTTCGATTGGGGGGTACTATACTATCGATAGAGAAACCAGAACAATTTGTTTTGGAATTATTGTCTGTCTGTCTGTCTTTCTGTCTGTCTGTCTGTCTTTCCGTCCAGGCATCATGTAAAATCCCGTGGACGGATTTTGATGGGACTTTCGCTAACGTGTTGCGTAAGGAGCGAGGACTTTGCTGATAGATATACCATCACGCTATTGTTCATAGGAGCCGTGCAGCGGTACAATATTTAAAACCCCGTGGATAGATTTTGATGAGACTTTCGCTACAATGTTGCATAAAAAGCTGTTCTTATGCTGGTACATATACCATCTCGCTATTTAATTGTTCATAGGAGCCGAGCAGCAGAACATTATTTCCACATACTGCGATATATAAGCTTAATATGTCGGATAGGTACCTATCTACGGATAAGTTTAATACGTGAGATATGTATTATCGCGCTACTTACAATAGGTAGGTACTGAGTAGATGTTTCCTAAGAAATGGTCATAAATTTCAGAGATTTTTTCAGAAGTCAGCATAGTAAATTATTATTATAATAAATTGCGTACATAATATACTTAAAGTTGTTGCGACACAATGTTGTTTTCCGACTTCCACGCGGACGGAGTCGCGGGCACAGCTAGTTAGTGAAATAAAACTCAAAAAGTATGGAAAAACTACAATGATGTTTGTGTAAGTGTGACATATCTGTCATACACTGAGTTGCAAGAAAGATACCATTAGGTGATCATTAACCAATCCGTCATTAAGAATAATGTTTCCATTAAATTAATGGCTATTGCATGAACACTAATTACGTCGTAGTTCGTTCTTCATTTACTAATTATCATATATTGAAATCATGGGGAGTTTGACACATCGAAAATTAATTTTAATGGAAAGTTAATCATTCCATTAAATCTAGCTTCTTGCAATGGACAGAAGAGGTTAAAATGGAGCATTAACATTCTAATGAGAGCATTAAAATTTAATGGACCTTTCTTGCGACTGAGTGATAGAGAGCTAACATAATGTGAGTCTATCACTACAATTATAGCTAATATTGTATGGCAGGTACAATGGGGGCATGGTAAACATAGAAACAAAAACTAACATAGAGTCTCCACCACTGAGAGTACTTAGTGGTTAGTAACATGAGCTAGGTCACAATTATTAATTTAAACAAGTACAGAAAAATAATAAGGACAAGCTAGTCAGATAATAAAGGTCAGACTTCCTCGACTGATCGATACAAAAAGCGAGCTCCGTCGGCTCCGTCAAATGAAAACAGCTTTTATAACATCGGGTACGTTGATCTATGTTATGACCAGGGTTTCTTTATCTTCTAAACGTTGCCCAGTGTTGCCAGCTACCTAACGTACCAACAACCTGTCGCAGTGGAGGGCTGGACATAGCCCTCTCAAAAATTAAATATTGCTTTTATTAAAAGGTGTTAAAAAATCAACTACATTTTCTACGCTTTGCTCAATCTTTAATCTACTTTTGCATCTGAAATCGATAGTCAGGAATAGCATTAAAAAAAAACTTTTAACCCGGCAATGTTTACCAAAAGCATGGATTATACAAGGTGTTAAAAATTATATCTAAGAATTTTATGGGGTTACTCGGTATCGGAAACTGAACAACTTTTGTTCTACAACTGTCTATACAAATCAATTAAAATATTTTTTTGATTTGTATGGAAAGTTATAAAAAAATACGCGAATTTCGAAAAGTTGTAGAACGAAAGTTGTTCAATTTTCGATACCGAGTAATCCCACAAAATTCTTAGATATAATTTTTTAACACCTTGTATAATCCATGCTTTTGGTAAACATTGACGGGTTAAAAGTTTTTTTTTAATGCTATTCCTGACTATCGATTTCAGATGCAAAAGTAGATTAAAGATTGAGCAAAGCGTAGAAAATGTATCTGAGTTGAAGCTGAGTATGTTGTGCTCTATTTTTCCTTTTTTTTCGTTCGGCAAAAGGCGCCATTATTCACGCGAAGCAAAAGATCGATAACATCAACAAAACGCATCCCCTGCCCTATTTATAACAATCTCAATAATATAAATCGCTCCTCTAATTAACTCGTAATGCGATCCAGTGCGCGAGCGCGATGGCGGCGATACAAATCAGTGCAAAATAAAGTATACACTGTACACACGCGAGCACGCGAATGTGGCTCACTACGTTTTATAGTTAATTGAAAGGGTGAGATCAAATGCTAAGAAGTTTTTAAATAAGAAGTCGTTAAAATGTATACCTGACAGTAGTATTCATTTTTTAAATGGTTTTTTTTTTGTCTGAGCTGTCCAGGGTGAGGGGGGTTTGTCATAATCGCGACGCTTGGTAGGCGGGTTGGCGATGGCAAGCGTGGCAGGCCTATGTCCAGCAGGGGACGTATTTCGGACGAATTATGAACAAAAAAAACTTGTATTTTTTTCTCGTCTATAATCGGCTTATATTCAATTCATCATTGGCTGGGGTTAGGGACTTCGACAGTGGCTGATTTGAAGTATAATTTTACACTAAAACTGATAGTATGAGACTTAACGACACACGCCCCCTTATTACAAAAGATGGACTAAGAAAAACCTAGGTTTTATAATAGCCCCTTCTCTTTTTGTTATATGACATAAGAAAGTGATGGGTATATTTTAAACCTGGGTTTACCTTAGTCTTGGTTTAAACCATCTTTTGTAATGAGGGGGCCTAAGTTTAAAATTGAGTAGCGTTTGAGTTTTGGCAATGACAGGGATGTGGTATAAACAAAAAAATCTTACGACGAGACATGACTAAGTCAACAAAAATATAAAACTCTTAATGCCTTGAAAGGTGGAACAGCAAGGCAATTGTGTAACGTAACCAACATCAATCATGACAGTTGATGTGTCAAAAACAATATTCATTGCGTGGTACATAGTTGTAGAGAAGTCGGATTGTTAATACATACGTTGCTATTGAAATTGTTGACCTGTCAAAATCAAAGCCATAGCGATAACGATTGTGTTGCGGAATTAGAATGCTGATCAAGCACTGTGTAAATTTAAAAACACATACCAACGGGTCCTACGTATACTAGTGCAAGTGCAAAAACACAACTTTACAGGAGATCCGTTTAAAGGTGCAAAAACTTTTAACTTTAACATAAATCAATAGATATATTTGAAATTTTGAAAAGGTAAGGTATGGTCCATTTCAAATTTAATCAAAGTTTCAAATATTTTTATTGATTTATTTCAAAGTCAAAAGCTTTAGAACCGCTCTCCTGTATAATTGTGTTTTTGCACTTGCACTAGTCTACGTAGGATCCGTCGAATACGAACAAAAATTAAGAAAACAATAAATGCTGTAGCCTCATATCGTATCTTTTACTCTTTACGCAGACTTGCCTCGGTCGTTAATAACTTTATTTTCATAACATCAAAATTCCCCTCAGAACACAGCCATCCACTCCCACATACAAACAATCCAATCCTTAGCAAACAAAACGCTATCCATTTAGCACGCAAAAAGTCTTGATCTGCGACGTGCACTGCGCATGCGTACCGCCACTACACAGACAAGTACAGAAGTCTTATTGCTCAGAGTCAACAAAGTAACGCACACATAGAAGTCTGCATGCAGCAGGAACCTAGTGGCAATTTCAAGCGTTTCAGCTAAGTATATTTTTGTTTCGTTCGACAACTACCAACTACTAACGGTATCAGGATACTTGCGCGAAAGACATTTCCGCGAAAGACACTTGCGCGACTCCCTTTGCGCGACTAGACAAATGCGCGAATGGACTTTTGCGCGACTAGACATTTGCGCGACTAGACACTTGCGCGACTGGACGTTTTCCGTGCAAGTGTCTTTCGCGGAAATGTCTTTCGCGCAAATGTACCAGATCCACTACTAACAGTACCGTTTCATTAGCACTCAGTAGGCATAGGTAACAGTGGCCTGCGGGCGGCGGGTTTGAGGGCCCGTCGCCCGAACAGTAACAGGCCCAAGAAGGCGGCGCACCTTTTCCGGCGCGCGCCTCTCAGAAGGACTTGGGCAAGGCCCTACAGTGGGAAAGGTGCGCCAGGGGCTGGCAGATCGAGGCCTGTCAGGGTTGCGATGCATGCAGCTGCGAATCCCGCGACCCTGGCCAGGTCAGGAGAAGGAACACTGTGGGTTTTTAACCGGTAAGAGTCCGGTATAACCCTTTACCATCCTCGGGCGAAGGATATCCATGAGGATATTCCCATAAAAAAGGCATAGGCAACTAACAGTAGTCACCGCCAGTGTTGTCATATCAGTGAAGCCAGCTGGAACTGCCAAATATCGGCCTCCGCTGTTAAAGCCAACTACGATGTAGTTTGAAAGTTATCCGGCTATCGTAGAGTCTCTTCAGATAACGGTAAGGTGTACCGCGTAAAACTGAGAATTGGGGATGCCTTATGCTGTGGTACGCAACCTCAACACGTACTTACAATTACGACTGCAGTGGTTCGATGTTATATGAGACTAGCGACCCGCCCCGACGTCGTTCGGTTACGTTTTATAGCTTAAAACCTTTCGAAAGAAATTAAAAACCGCATCAAAATCCATTGAGTAGTTTAGAAATAAGCAGACAAACAGGCAGACGCAAAACGCAACTACTCTTAATAAGGTTTTAAGAAAAGGAAAGAACAGACAATGTCGCAATTTTTTTAAAAACAATTAAAGATATCAAAAATATTATCATTTTATGTTTCGTTTTTAGTTTCTGTTACAGAAAATAATTTAAAAAAATTACAGATTCCCAGATTAAAAAATATGACAATGCCTTTCGCGACATCTTCCAAAAAAGTTGGTAGGAAATATATTCCCATTGCCTTATTTGGTTAACTTATACTATTTAGAGATTTAAACCTATCAGCTAGTACGTCTGCGTGCTTGCTTTCGCGCTTCGTACCACAATGGGCCTTCTTCGCCTCCTTACCTCGTGTAAGGCAACATCTGCGCTGTACGTAATGTCGCACCGCCGCGGGCGCACATTACGACTACACACGCTCGCTACATTTTGCGCCTTAATGGACCCCTTCGAAAAATAGACGACGTTTAAGTATATGCTCATGAAAACGTTCTTGGTATTTTTTTAAGGTATTGATCTCTTTGGGTATTTTTTTTAAGGTCCCTCTTCGGGGTTTTTACTTTCCTCTTGGGGAAACCCCAGTGTAAAAACTAACAAGAATAATAAATAATAGTATTATAATGGGAGGTCTTATAGTGTAGTATTATAGTGGGACAGAATAGGATGACAAAAATGAAAATAGAATTTGGAATAAACTAAAAGAGAGCATCAAAATATTATTCCGCATCGCTGTCGGCTGGTAACGTGCCCTGGCAGCATTACCACGTTATATGGCAATGCTAATCCTTTGGCCAAAGTGAAGGCCAGCCTTCGCATTTGAATCGCTTTTACCAGTCTGTTGGTTGTACAGTTGTACTATCTGAATCGTGCGTTGACGTCGTTGTATCAGAGCAAAAAGATGCAAAAATAGAATAAAGTCTAGAATAAAGTTAAGTAGAATAAAGTTAAGTAGGATAAAGTTCTCTAGTCTGATAAGAAATTCCGTCAAATATGTTGATGCAAAAGGTAGTAAATTATACAGGATTAATTGAAAAACACCAACAACCTAATAAGGGGTTATTGTACTCATCATTATGAACAACTCTTATTGAGGGACCAAATATGAAATCGCGAAAAAAAACAGCTGTTCCCTACATTTATGTTCGCTTAGCTCGTCAAAATGTAGGGAACAGCTGTTTTTTTTTCGCGGTTTCCGATTTGGTCCCATAGTAAAAGTTGTTCATAATGATGAGTACAATGACCTCTGAAGAGGTTGTCGGTGTTTTTCAATTAACCCTGTATAAAGCTACGAAAATTGCTGTCGTATGGTCAACTGCCCCTGATTCAAAACGATTCGAAAAGTCAGTTGTCGAACGATTAGGTTTGATGTCTCTTTTTCTCTCGTTACGAGAATCGTAGACGAAACGAGATAAAACCGAATCGGTCCACAACTGCTTATTGAAAGGCTCCCCAAAGCTGGCCCATGGGGGGACTAACAAGGAGATTAACAAGTCGTAAGAGGCGATGAACCCGGCACCATAATAGGGTATTTGACTGAAAAAAAACTAATTAGTCCGTCAGTTAGATTATCAAAAAAATATTTGACCCGTAGTTTTTCTTTTGTTACGTAAACCAAAATAGACGAAGATACGACACTTTTAAAATTGGCAAAACGTCACAAGCAAGTACAATTTTTACTTGCTTCTGACGTCACAAGCCCCCACTCTTGAGTTTTGATACGTTTTATCTTTCCAAATATTCATAGATTTAACAAAAGAAAAAATACGTGTCCATTATTTTTCAAAACTCTAAATGGCGGACTAATTAGATTTGCAATTTATTGATGCTGTCAACATGCCTATTGTGCCCGAAAACTGGCGATAGGGTCGCCACAATTACATTAATGGGACTTGTACAGAAGCAAAACGTGAGTGTACAGATTCCTGGAATAGGACAACACCTCTGCTCACCCCTTTGGGGATTTCAAGCGTGAGTACAGTATGTATGTCATTGTTGGCAACAAGGAGCCCAATTCTACCAACAGAAACGTTTATCAATTGCAACTGAATCGTTCATTCTGACAGTTTTTGTTTACGAAAACTGACAAAATGTTTGGTTTTGTTTTTGTTGTCAAACAATTTGATAGTTTTTGTAAAAGAAAATGTCTGATTCAGTTGCAATTGCTAAAAGTTTCTGTTAGTAATTGGACTCCAGCTATGTCGCCTTATTTGTTTTCTCATTACACCAGCAGCCAAGTTATCTATAGCTAATTAACCCTTAAATTGATTTTGTCCGTTTTAACGGACATAGTATTTCCTCGCACACATACGATTTTGTAACACTCCTAAGCGCTGTGCGCGGGTGGAAGGGCTAGGTACTAGCTATCTCTTTTGCGCGGGTGCGTGTTCCATCAACGAAGTGCAGAACGGTCGCGAATAGTGATCATTTGAAAAAGTGCAACGGTCAGATTTGTTTACGTTCCTGTTCTAATTGATAACAACTGTAAGTATTTTGGTTGTTTTGTTTTTAATGTTATATTATTAGTTAGAATATGGTTATAGGTATAGTATTTTGATACAACTTTTTTGAATATTACTGTATTTATAACAAAAAACTTAGTTTCTTTATAGTGTCCCACAAAACGGACCTTGACAACTTGAAGTATAAACTAGTGTATTCTTTGACTGACCCATGTAACGGACAGTGTCATTTTGGTCTACTTGCAAGTATTCTTTTTTCTTGTCCTATACAACGGACGACGCCAATTAATTGTCACTTTTAGCTTCATCGTTATAATTATAACTTTTGTTACTTTTTTATCATATTTTACAGGAACATGGCTTGGCGATCAAAGAAAATCGTCTCACTATTACCTCCGGTGGAATCTGAAGAGTGACATTGAGTCTGATGACGATTTGGAAGGCAACTTTGAGCGACGTGAGTATTTTCACAATGCTGACAGTGATACATCTTCGCTCCGTACCATATCTCCGGCATTGTACGATATATTGGCTGATCTCAGTGACAATGAAGATCACGAACACATGAATGCTGCAGAACAGACATCACAGAACGCGCCAGATGAATCTTCTCCACTCCCTAGTAAGCCTTCAGTCCCATCATGTTACATACCAGAAACACCTTCACCAATAGTTGCTGCATCACCATCCTCCAGTTTTTCCAGACCAACATTACTTTCAAATACGGCAACACGTCGCACCAGGCAAACTACCATAATAGACTCGTCGCCTATGCTTCCACCAGCATCAACGACACCTGTAGCTTAGAAGCGTAAAATGAAGCATTTAGATTTTGTATTTAAAAAAAGATTATATACCGGAACCGTACACACATCAGATTCCCCCAACTTCAAGGAGCGTCATGACATCCTTAGCCCTAAGCAATATTTTCAAAAATTCTTCACCAATGAGCTACTCGATATCATTGTTGAAATGACGAACTTATATTCTGTACAAACTACCAGGAAATCTATATGTGTGACCCAAAAAGAAATGAAAATATTATTAGGCATTGAAATACTTATGGGTATTGTAGACTTATCGGCAGTTGAAGATTACTGGAGTGCTGATCTGAAGTATGAACTTGAACAGATTTCATCCGTAATGTCACTAAAACGATATAGATCGATAAAACGATACTTGCACTTTTGTGATAACACAAATGTCGATAAAAACGATCGCTACTTATAATAAAATTGCCCCTGTCATGGAATATATTCGTAAGCAGTGCTTGAAGATAGAAAAAGAACGTTCTTTCGCCATCGATGAAATGATAATACCTTACAAAGGTAAAAAAGCAGGCAGCAGAAGGCAATATATGCCAAAGAAACCCAACAAATGGGGTTTTAAATTTCTATTACGCGCTGGTACTTCAGGCATGGTGTATGATTTCTTCGCTTACGATGGCGCAAACACTTCGAGGTATCCAATTTAGTGAATGGGAAGAAGATTATGTTTAAAAGACTGATTCCAGAATGTTCCTAATTATAATTTGATGTTATAACATCATCATGATGATGATGATGTTAATTTTGAATTGTTAAAAAGGTTAAAAATGATTATTCTGTTCATAAACCACAATTTCACATGTAACGTGCCATGTCCGTTTTGTGTGACGTAGTTTCATGTACCGCCACTGCACATTTATTGGATAATGTCCGTTTTATGTGACATTGTAAAAACAATAAAAAAATACAAAATAAATGTTTTTTTTTTCTTTATCCTCTTTTTTAACCTAATTTCAACCCATATACGCGATTTCAACATTATACACACAAGAAATCTAAGGGTGACAATTTAAGGGTTAAAATACCTCCATCGAACAATATTAAATGATCCATGAAATACCGATACTTAGTGCCTATCTTATAGCGCAGCCATAAAATTATCTCTTGAACTATAGCAATCAGTTTTTAAATTACGGTGAAAATAAATAGCCGCGCCTACTACGAGTAATCCATCGTGAATCGAGATATTAGCGATGTTAAAAAGTGATCGAGAATCGAGATAGTGGTAGGCTGTTAGTTTTTTTTTATGCAGAGTTATTAGGTATATGTTAATAATTATCCCTTGTTTATTTTTCATCGAGACCGTAATAAGATAAGTTTTTTTATTGCTATAATAATTATTCAAGAATTTATAACTTCTACATCATAAATAAAACTCAGCTATGCTCGGTTAATCATTAAAGATATTATCGCGAGAAGAACCGAAGTCACCGACATTGCTTGCAGAGTCAACAAACTTTGCTCGCGATGGGTTCATCGTCAATACCTGCCCGACCGATGGTCATTGGAGCAGACCAGTCCAAGTGTATTCCGTGAATCAGCAAGCAACGCCAGCCGAACTAACAGCTTGAGGAAGAGAGCTGGGATTGACTGGATGACGAATTTCATGACGCAACTGAAGATTCCCCCATGTGCAGTCATGAGCGGCAATAGACCGAGTCAAATCATGGTAAACAACATATATTAATGTACATACATGATGATATTGACTGCTAGAGGGAGACAAAAAAGTTTTCACTCATTCCAATTGCAAAGACCATGATATACATTTAACACTTCCATCGAAAACCCTTCGAGTTCCCATCGTAACTCCTTTTTAGCTATTCAACTTAGCGTGTAGTACCAACCAAACAAAAATAAAGAATTCAGCTCTATTTGCATGAACATCAAACGTTATGAACTAAATGGAAAAAGAAATTATAATGTCATTCTTAAACAAGCCACGCCACAGTCGAGAATAAATTACTTGAGTACTGGGTACGTAGCTTCTTGTACTTTTTTTCTTTTAGTAAGAAAGGGTTAAGGTGAACGCGAGCAGTCGGCCCGCGAAGTTCAATTTTTTTGCAACTTTTCATATTTTACGTAAAATATGAACATCTTTTGGACGTCATTTTATTGATTGCCTGTACCTAATTTTGCATTGTATTTACCTTATAATAAGGCAAATTTTTCGTCGACCATGATAAAAATAACTTTTCTTTTGTTCAACAAAAATGCAGTTGATTTTTCACAGAAGTTCATAGTCTAAGTGCAATATAAAAAACTACAAAAAGTTGAATTTCGCGGTCTGACTGATAGCATCCACCTGAAGCTATATTTTAAGACATCAGTGTTAGGGACTAAATATACTTAATCAATTGGCATTTCAGTTATATGAAACTTGCATTTTTAGATTTAGGTTCCGCACGCGTCAACACGCTTAAGCATACTGGAGAATAGATTTCACAGGTGATGCGGTAAGCGTGTCTTTAACGATACAGCTTCTTGCGAATTGATGCTGATTAATGTGATTAGTACCTAAGTTTTAGTGCTCTTACAATGATTTTTTTTTATAAAACATCGTAATTTGTTCTAAAGGATTAAATGAGAACAAGAGGAAGAATAAACTAGTCTAACTAATATGGATAGTAAAGATAATATTGGTTGCTATATTTTACATAATAAATATACAATCAATTTGAACTTAGTACGTCTTGTTCTGCATGCAATTGGAACTTAGTATTACAATCAATTTGAACAAGGGCAAGTACTGTTTATGCTGCCTAGAGCCATTAGAATTTCGCACCGGATCTGACGACAAGGCGGCCTAATTTCACTTAGGGTCGATTTCACCACCATCTGATATATTTTATCTGTGGAATAAATTTCACGTTTTTTTTTTGACAGCTTTGTTGTAGAAATTCTGTTAAAACGACTAACATTATTATTCAGACGCTTCCCGACGTGTATAAAATCAGTCTTTAGGGCTCAGACCAAATAAAAAAACAAAACAGAGCGCTGTCAACAGTGACGTGAGGCAGGTTTCGTAAACATGTGTTGTGTGCACTTAGTGAGGTGTAGTTTGATTGTAGGTTGATTGAAAAACGTTATAAATGTGTGCGTGTATGCACAGAGCGGAAGTGTAGTTTTGGCATGCTTCACTGTATTGTTCGCAGCGTTCTGTCTTGGTTTTTTATTTGGTCTGATCTTTAGGGAAACAATTATATCAATGAGTCCTCAAACTCCTGACAGATGGAATCTTTATCAACAACTGTTTTTTTTTTCATAGAATGTGAAATTGGGACCTCAACTCGAGAACCTCCTTTCGAAGTCGGTTACTATAATACATTGCTCGATAAAACTTTAAATACTTTATATGTTTCTTTCATCTTCATATTAGCTTCTACATTAGCATAGAAAACGAATTAAAACGCATCTGTTGGTGCACAAACTATTAAAATACTTGTAGTTTTATTTCAGACCGCTCAGTGTACATTGAGAATCTATCCGGTCTGAAATAAAAAATACATTGGCTACAACTTTGTTGGCTCTCTGATAATAAACCTACGATATTTTATATTTCAATAGAGGTCGCTCGCGGCTTCGCCCGCGTGGTTATCCTTTATTGCGTATTCTGTATTTTTAGGGATAAAAGTAGATAGATAGATATCTATATATCGGGTGTAAAAAGACCCTTAACGATAACGAAAACCACATATTCTACCCATCATTGGGATAATTTTTTTCTACCAGACCATACCTGGGAAACCATTAGTTTTGGAGATATTGTAGGTCAAAGTATACATTATTTTTTAGTTTTTTCCAAAAACGTATTCTAAGTGATAATACTAAACTTTCTTCCAAACAACCTTATCAAAATTTTAAATTTTTCCTCACAAATTACGCATTTGAAGTCACAAAAACGCAACGAATATCAAACGCCCACGACCGCCTTGGCTCAGCTGTGTGGCCGCTGCACGCATGCAAACGCGCGGCATCGCCACAACCACACATTGCGCGCTACAAAAAAAGCGTTTTTTTTTTATGCAAAAAAATTAAAGTCGTTTCCCAGCAATTATTTTTGGTCAGTGTAGTTTAGTTTGATGTACAGAGTGCGTAGATTTCGGCTATGTGATGGGTCTTTTTACACCCTATACTTTATTGTAAATAAAACAGAAGGTATACACGTAATCAAGAACAGTACAAATAACGGTCTTATCGCTTAAAGCAAATTCTTCCAGAAAACCATTGGATGGATAGAATTGTTACGAAAAATATAAAGGGCAGTTTATATTATAAGTGCAGCTTATTTCCTTCTTTTGTTTTTCGGTGTGGTGCCGGACGTAAAGAATAGTACCCATCTCTTCCCATGGGTGTCGTAAAAGGCGACTAAGGGATTCACTAGAGGATGGGCAGCAGCGTTCTCTAAGTACTTTCACAACCATACTGCGATCGCGAACCCGCCAGCCTAGCGTGGCGATTATGGCAACCCCAAACATGGCTTGGGAGAGGCCTAAGTCCAGCAGTGGACGTCTTTCAGCTGAATGATGATGATGGTAACCTTCTCTAGGCTCCAGACTACCTCTGTACCAAGTTTCATCAAAATCGGTTTAGAGGTTTAGGCATGAAAGCGTAATAGATAGACGGACAGTTACTTTCGCGTTTATAATATTAGTAGGGATATTAGTCTCTCCCATTAATGGGGTATGTTAAAGATGGATTTATCAACTGTTCCAATGTTATGAGGCCGGCGATTTGTTTTTTAATTGTTATAATTAAAACGCTTGGCTTTGCAATCTTTGTTTATATTTTGTATACAGGTGAATATTGTAATGGAGAATTTCTTTAGATTGGCACAAAATAGAGAAGAATGGCGTAAAAGACGAAGTAAACTACCGCAGAAGAGAATAAGAGGTCTCGTTTCTAGGAAAGAAAAATCAAATGTAAGGTATATTTTGCACAAAATCAAGGATAACTCTCAATCACCGTAATTATCAGTGATCGGAAAAGGGTGAGCAAATTTACCTAAACTTCAAAGAACAGAGACAAAAACTGGAGACTTCCTTACGACAACATTTTTTTCGGGAGAATTTTCTCGGAGATTTTCTTTCATTTGTTTTCAAAAAATAAAAGACAATCTCCTTTTTTGAAAACAATAAACAATCTCTTTTTAAAAACAATGAAAAACGTGTAATCTGGTTTTGTGACAATTTTGGGAAACAAAAATAGGAAACGAATTTAATTGTCTTCTGTACTATTAACATTAATATTAAATGTACTTTAGTCATGTCCCGAAACCCGGAATAATTTTCACGAAAAAAAATGTTGTCGTAAGGAAGTCTCCAGTTTTTGTCTCTGTTCTTTGAAGTTTAGGTAAATTAGCTCACTTTTTTCCGATCACTGGTAATTATAGACACAATAGATAAGATAATTAAGTGTCGTCCTGGGACGACGGGCGGTACGCAACCGGTTAATAGAAATACAAAGAAAAATTGGTTCTAATATTCATTGAGAAAGTGGGTCGGTTAGAAATGTTTTTATGTTATTAACGATTTTATTGACAAGTGATGAATATTAATATTATAAAAGGGCTACCACAAGTTACCAGGGGAGCAACAAATTCATGCAGCTGTGTGTACTTTAAAAAAAATCTATATCTTTGAGCTGCACCGATATTGTTTGCAGAGGATGACACCTCATCGCAAATACCTAGTAGACTTCATGTCATTTATATAGGCGTAACGAGTCATACAAAATGTCTGACCACAGATCATAAATTCAGATGAAAATAAATATATTTCTAAACTAATGCCCGTAAAAATTTGCTTATGCATAAATAACAAATTGGTTATTTAGTTATTATAATTCGCGTGCCGTGACTCCGAACAATGGTCATAGACTTAATTACATAAACACCGAAGTTGTAAAACCTATTGGCAGCTAGAGGTGTGAATTGTGCATATTTTTATATCGATAAATAAGTTATTATCTTGAACAGGTTTTTCTTTTGTTTTTGCAGGGAATAGCTGTAGTCTGCGTTCCATGCCGAAGATTGGAACATGCGAAACTCCGATATTTGGGTGTTATATTTATCTGTCCTTTTACGAAGGGGGCTCTTGCAAGATTAAGATGCGCTCGCTGCGATCAGTCCGTTGATTATACATACAGGGTGTAAACGAATTCGTGTATTTCCTTCAAATGGCGTGATCTACTGGTGACATAGATTAAACCTAAATAGGCATTTCTGAAAATTTAAAAAAAAAAAAACAAAATTAATACATGATTTTCCATTTCTGAATCATTTGAGAGCCCCGAGTTAACTGACTGCAGAGAGCGATATCGCGTTCGTCGTGCCCGCCACCAGCCGTGTCGCCGTGCTTTCATTCATTTATGCGTGGCATCGAAATGTTCACTATCAACGAAATAATAGAGGCAAAAAAAATATACTGGTTCCTTATTAGGTGGTTTAGATACGACCACTTACCGACCCGGGCGGTTTACAATTAGCCACGAGCTCCTCCTAATACCGTGTTTTCCTTACAATTTAGGAGTACTCCGTAAAACAGAGCCAGGTCAATTGAACCTCGACGGAACGCAGCCACTCACATCTAAATAACTTTCGACCACACGCAGTGTGTTCTAAGACCCTGTTAACAATGACCTAGGAAACATTGGCACAAATATCTGCGTACTAGAATATCCGCTAATTTCTACCATTGTTTAGAACTGCGTATAGACACCAAGTAGTTACGTTACAGAAGGACCGGTCGTAACAAAGCGTCAAGAAAAAATATAACGATGATACCGCGGCCACACATTGGACTCAACTTTGGGACCAAGTTTGACTCCAAGATTAATTGAGAAATTTTGAATCCGTTCTGTCAACACACAACATATTGAAATTTAAACATTTTAGTCCAGTTGTCAAGGCGACGTCATAAACTTCAAGAGAGAAAAATATAATTATATTAAAAATTATTACAAATAATGGATAACATTCACTTTTGGGATTCGAGTGGAAGTGATATAGGAGAAGAAGAGTTGGTGCAGGAGCGTGAACAACTAGTTAAAGATAAGAAAAATAAGGAAGCAGAAAAAATGGCAGAGAAAAGAGGACGATCAGATAGTGAAGAAATATTAAAAGATGATGAGGGATTTATCACAGTCCGCGATAAAAAACGGATGGCGAGAATTTCTGGAAAGATGTTAAATAACCTTGAGAACAACGTGAGTACAAGTACATCTGTAAATGATAAAATAATAGTATGCATAACATCAAAGGAGATTTTGCCTAAACCTTTTGGCATGGCCAAATTGCTAAAATCTGAAAAAATTGAGGGTATTCTTAAAATACAATATAAAAACCCCTTTAAGATTTCCATACAATTTGAAAATAGAAAGGACGCAGAGAATTTGATCAGTTGCAGTAAGTTTCAAAGTCTGGATTATAGATGTCAATTTATAGATGAAATAAATTTGTCATACGGTGTAGTGAAACAAATTGATTTAGAAATTGAAGAGAGGGAATTTTTAGAGAGCATAGAGTGTGAAAAGGAAGTCGTGTCTGTCAAGAGACTAAAAAGACAATCAGAGAGTGGAGAATGGATACAAAGCGAGACTATCCGCATTTGTTTTAAAAGTTCTACCTTACCTCCGTATATACTAATATACGGGTGCAGGTTTAAGGTGGATCCATACACATTTCCCGTAAGTCAATGTTCGGGATGTTGGAGATTTGGACATCTGATTAAGACGTGTCCAACGAAGAAGATAGTGTGTCCAAAATGCGGGGGAAATCACATCAACTGTGAAACTGAATCCTTTAAATGCGTAAATTGTAAAGGCCCACACATATCATTGAATAAATCGTGTCCCATCTTTATTAAAGAAAAAGCCATCCGACAAATCATGTGTGAAGAAAATTGTACCTATAGAAAAGCATTAATGTTGTATCTCAACAAAAGTAAACTTCAACAGAATAAAGAAAGGATTATCATAGAAGATAACTTAACTCAAACTTGTCAAATCCCACTTTCCCTAAACAAAGAAAAGACCTACAGAGATGTCTTGCTATCACAATATCATTCAGAATGGATAGATTCAGTACCACAAAGGTCTCATGCCGACGAGGCAATTCGAGACATTACTATGGAGGAACCTGAAAACTCGCAATTGTCTGCAAAACCGAAGAAAATAATTAATATACAAAAGAGACAGTGTGAAAAGGATGAGGTCCTTGAGACGGGGCAAAAGAGAAGCGAATGTAATGAAAGTGCGGATGACCAACAGAAGGACACATATAGAAATATATTTTATTTAAAAAGGCTATTGGATAAACTGAAAGAAATTTACTTCTCCAAGTCAAGTATTAGTGTTAAAATCAAGTTAGTAACTGATATTATTATTGAAGAAATTATTCGATTTGTTTTAAACTTTGTAAAAGAGTGGAATTTGCTACAGAAAGTAATTAGCCTTTTCAACAATGGCTCCTAACAATTTAAAGGAATTCGATCTTAATATACTGCAATGGAATTCGCAGTCGAATATACGAGTATTTAATAGTAATTTAGCCAAACCAATGTCCGTAGAGGCTGCATTAGTTTATTAATTAGTTACCTTGTAATGTATTTATGTTTTGATCAGGTTACGATGGAACTGGCGTAACATATTGTTAAAAGTTCCTAAATAATAAAGATTAAAAAAAAAAAAAAAAAAAACATTTTAGTCAAGTGTTGTAGAAATTTTCAAACACCAAAAAACAACACTTGACATCCTAGATTATAAGTTTTAGTAATTAATGCTAAAAACGGCCGTTTTATGGTACTTATCGCTAAAACTTCGAATCCAGAAGTTGATATTTGGTGTTCGAAAATTTCTACAACACTTGACTAAAATGTTGTTCGTACGAAATTTCAATATGTTGTGTGGTGACAGAAATAATGTCTTTTTTTCTGAAGTGGCGGCCACTTTCTGTGGGGGAGCGCCTTAATTATCAATCTTATCTTATCTTATGAGCTTAATATATTATATTTTATGTCTTGCTGAGTAAGGTTTGGACCTTCTACAGTTACCGTTGGCGGTAACTGCAGTTGAAGTATCAGGTAAACTCCGTTTGAAAGCATTGAAACACAGTTAAACGCCAATAAGTGACAATACATAATTCTAAATGCCGTATTCTATGTATGACAACAAGTAGGTTTTGAAGCAAGCAAAAAGGTGCTTGAGTTTGTATTATTAAGCGACTTCAAAAAGAAGGAGGCATAATTTTTTGTCTGAATGTTTTTTTTTGTATAAATTCGCGACTTTATTCTCTGATGAGATGGTTCGAGAATACTAAATTAGATAGGAAATATGTTAAATTGATATTAAGACTCCGTTCTGGGCACTATCCATCGGCAAAATTCGCATTTCTTATGAAAAAGGCTGAATCTCCTAATTGCACAGTTTGCAATCAAATCGAAGACGTACAACATTTGCTGATGGAGTGTGCTCGGAACGGAGTAGAACGTGAGTTATTCGTGAATGATTTTAAAATTAATAAATTTGATGTAGGCATAATCCAATCCATCTTATCTATACCATGTTCGGAGATTATTAAAAAGTTATGCCATTTAATTATTGTCCTCCACGAATAACTCAAATTAATTAGCTATTATGTATTATTATGAACTAATTCTATTTAAGCCAATTTATGTAAAAGGGTACGATGGGGCTGACATATCTTTGATAAAAGCCCCTAAATAAAATATAGATTAAAAAAAAAAAAAAAAAAAAAAAAAAAAAAAAAAAAAAAAAAAAAATCTCTGATGAGGATGGGGTAGGGTACATGGACGTATAAAAAAGGGTAGCAAACATTTTGTAAAAAAATTAGTTGGTTATAACAATATGAACATAAGAAATAAATAAGAAAAGTACAATTATTCTAGAAACCCTGTTAAATAATATCCCAAGAGTAACCAGTCAAGCTCCTGTTGAATGCAAAAGTTTGCAACTTTTTTTTATTTTTTTATTATCCTTTTTAATGTCCCACTGCTGAGCAAGCAGCAAACATAAGTAAATCTGAATAAATAGGAGTCATAAAAATTAAAAAAATTGTTTAAAATTCTCGAAATTGATTTTACGCTATCCAATTTGCTAGACAAAAAAACAACAATGTCCTACACAAATCACAAACACACACAATTATTAACACTATATAATTAACATAAATTAACACAAATAACATGCCTACTTAAATATACGTAAACCTATCTAGTCATTTACCTAATTACCGAATTTTAAATAACACTAGTGGCAAACACGCAGCGGTCGCCGACCCCATGACGATGAAAAAAACCGGATATTTACGATTTTTCCGTCAATAAAATAAATAACGCTGTTTTATTTAATTCTTTTTATATATTTTTTTGTTGAAACTAGCTCTGCGATGCGGTTTTACTTGTTTGGTTATTTTTAATTCTATAGGTAATTATATAAAGTCACGCTATGTTAGCTAGAATAGGCAGATAAATGCGTACGTATAGTTCAAAGAAAGTTAAATAAGGAGCAACAAAATGATAAAGAAATGAAATGAAATTGAAAAAAAAAATTGGCCTGGGAGGATTCACAGGATACACTTGGCTTCTGTGACTTGTCCAAGGCTTTTGATTGCGTACATCATGTTAGTCTCATTAAGAAATTGCACCACTATGGAATAAGGGACATGGCTCTCAAACAGAATTCAGAGGGATGTAAATGGTAAGAGATTTCTAAAATGAAAGAGACTTTGACCCCTGAGTTTGTTTCGGCCTTTCTTCTCAGAGGTAGTCAGATAGGAAACGATGACGAAATCTAGCTTTAAAAAAAAACTATGTAAAAGTGATTTTTAAATATCCAATTTGCAGAATAAATAATTTAATTTAATTGAAATGCAATTATTTGAATTCTGCAAATTGGATATTAATTTAATATTGGATATAAACATGATGTCTTGTCGATGAAGAGACACTAACGGCATAATTGTAGTTTGAGTCCAGAAATACAGAATCTTCTTCAAGAACTTTTATTATTTTTAAAGATTTTGCGGTTCCCTACTACTTTTTCTTTCACCGTTACCGCAAGTGATAATCAAATTCTGATCTGCACATGAATTCGAAAAGTCAAAGGTGCGGGCCGGTTTTGAACTCAAATCCTGCTACAAAGGAAAACAAGCATTCAAGCGCTAGGCTATGCCTATCAGTGCCTACAAAATTCTAGTAATAGAATTTAATCGCATACTTTTAGTTCCAAGAAACGTCAAATCCTTGACTATTACTACAGTTCTAATTTGTCAACAAAATTGGCACAATTTTGATCTTGTTTGATTGCAATACCAATGGTTCCTATAATTTACAAAAGCGTCCAAACCAACCTACAAAAACAAAATAACCAATCAAAAATTGCATCACAATCCTTCCAGCAATTTTCAAGTTTGCAACAAAACAAACAAACACACATACAACACATTAATTCCAACTAGTTTAAATGTTATCACGGATAACGGTCGCATTGCATAATTTTATATGCTTTTGTATAATAAGGCGGAGTTTATTGGCAGTTTTATTTGCATAAGCCTTGTTACAACATGGGTCTATTTTTGTTTATGTGTGAGCAAAACATAATTTTATATTATTTTAGATGAGTTTAAGTGTGGGATTATTGCAAGAGGATAACGCTACACATTATTTTTTATGTGCTATTAGGCTGACGGCCGATGGGACACTTTGTCTCCGCGAATGGGACACTTTGCGTCTGGGGACACAGTTTTCTTGAGACACGCTTATGGCAGACACACTGAGCGTATCTTGCGCGACTCATATTTCGTCGCGTTACGCGTATGTATCGCGCTACATACAAATTCTCCTGCGCGGCCTCTCTACGCGTATTATACGGACATTACGCTGAGCGTAATAGGGCCTAGACGTTAGTAGGTACCTATGAGGCTTCCAAAGATAAGTGAAATAAGGCATCGAAAAAAAAAGTTTCGCGTGCATCTTGCGTTCAATCGATGATGAATTAACTATACTGCCGCGCTAACAAAGAATACAATAACTCGATTTTGCTGTTTCCGAAAAAAACGCACTCAACGCGCTCTAAGTTATGAATTGTTTTAGTTATTGCATTTTTGCTTACTGAAAACAGAGTTCCTGAAGGATTCCAAAAAGTTACTTAGAGAGAGTTAATAGATTTCGATTGGCTGATTCCGAATATAATGTAACTCAAAATCGTCCAAAATCGAGTTTTTGTATTCTTCGTTAGCGCGGCAGTACGTATATATTCGGCGTATTTTCAACGGCTAGAGTATTTTGCGTCATGTATCTTGCAGTACGCGGCAAGATACGCTAAGTGTGTTTTGGCCCTTAGTCAGGTCAGTTTTTAATCCATAAATTTTAAACTAATCCATAAACATAAATTAAAATAAACACAACTAAAATACAAAACACTAATCAAAAGATTACACAACGTCAATATTTCGCAACAAAAATTAAACCTTCTTGTATAATTAATTATTTTATTAAAAGTCTCACCTCTTAACGGATGCACTCGGTAAAAACGTCGTAACCGCCAACAATTTCTTGGCAGGCCAACCTAGAAATTAGACGTAACAGGATGGAACGAGGTCGGCGCTTAGTGCGTTTCAATGATTTACAGCTTACAGGAAAACATGCAATCACGAAACGTAATGTTATTTCACACGATATTTCTTAATGTTTCTGCTTTAGTTTTTTTGAAGGAAGAGCTGTCATCAACAATTTAATTAAGTTGTTTTTTTTCATTTCATTATTTGAGGAAGGCGTTATGTCTTGCGTGGTTTTAGTAGATCAGTCTGTAAGCATCCACTGTTAAACATGGCCCCCCTTACTATGGTTTAAACCAGGGGTGGAGAAACTATGGTCCGCGGGCCAATTCCGGCCCGCGAAACATTTTAATCCGGCCCGCCAAACTTCCCTTTTAGAGCAAGATTGTATGGCCCTCGAAAATATATTATTGTAGCCCCATCGACACAAATAGGTATAAAATAAATACATAGATGCCATATCAAATAACCATAAGACGGTCGAAGCACATTTCCATAATTACCACGCTTGGCGGACAGACTGGTTATACAACACTTCGATATTTGGGCAAAAAGAGGTTACTAGACATTAACGTTGCCATATGTCCCGAAATGCGCGGTACGTCCCGATTCATGCTTGAACGGGACGCTGAATGTCCTGATTTTGGGTCAATCAGTAATTATTATGGAAATCAATTGTAGTAACCAACCATCATTTTTACCGCTCAATGATAAAAATAAACGTTCATTTATAAAAACGATATTTTTTGCTGTCTAGATTCGAAAACCAGAATCCCGATTATTTTAACCTTCCGCCCCGAAATTTGGCTTTTTGAATCTAACAACACTGCTGGACATTCACCTGAGATAATATCTTGTCGCCTTTTACGACAAAATGTGAGACAGTAACTCTATCAGGAAACATTGCTTCTGATAAGACACTTAAAGAATTAAAAGAGAACAATCCTGCTTAAGAAAATTCTGATAAAAAGACTGGTAATACAAAATTGGAATTACCAGACTTACCTTGACCATTCTGCAGATTTTTCCTTAAAGAGTGACCTTGAAGATCATTTAATGACACTTCAGTAACTGTGGGAAACGACATTGTTGAATCAGGAATCAAAAATGTTATGTCATGAAGTTAGCGTACGGATTTAGCACCAAAAAGAAGTCTAACAATCTAAAAACAGTGGGTCCATAGTAAGATTATCAATTGATTGGGATAAGTTGATAGATCCTACCATTGTTGTTTGGCTACTGCCTTTTTGTTTTGCCAGTAATGCATTGTTGTTTTGCCAGTAGTGCATTGTTGTTTGACATTAACACCTGTCAGTTTATTACAGTGAATTAATAATCCTAGTAAGGGGTGATTTTTCAATCGCCAGATAAGTTTTATCTGGGGAATAAGTTTGAAGTTTTGACAGCTTTTCTGTAGAAAATATGTCAAACCGTCATATTTATTCCTTAGATAAAAGTTACCTGACGATTGAAAAATCGGCCCTAAGACAACATATTCTATCGCCAGAGAACAGATACGCTAATTAAATGTATGGAGATGAAATTATAGGTCGCGTGATGCTTCAAAAGTTTCCATTCTCTAGTCTGGAAATTCTAAGGTGAGAATTTTCAGACTAGAGAATGGAAACTTTATTAGATTTGACTGAAGAATGTATAACAACTTCAGCGAACGAATTGACTCTATGGGATTAAAGATATTCTTCTCTGCCTAACCTTTTCCCAACTATGATGGGATCAGAATTCAGTCTAACCAGATGCGTCTGAATACCAGGGGCCTAATTCTCCTAAAATAAATCTTGATAAATCAGAACCGAACCAAGGCCAAACCGTTCATTCAGACAGTTCTCAATTTCAAAAGCTATCAAATTGTTTGACACAAAAAACAAAATCAATAATTTTGAAAGTTTTCGAAAACAAAAACTGACTGACGGTTGTGGTTCGATTGCGTTTGGCAACAATTTATTTTAGGAGAATTAGGCCCCAGTACTTTACACGGAGCGACTGCCATCAGACCTCCGCAACCCAGTTACTGGGCAATAAGGCCATATTAGTCAATTAAATAATTAAATTACACATACATACGTAACGTTTAATATGTAACTTCGAAGAAGTAATTAGTCATTTATTGATCACGCAACCACACCTAGAATTCTTTTAAATTCATTCACACTAAATTTTCTAAGAATTTGGTCTCAACAAGTAAATTGATTGAGTTTACCTAGATTGCAAATGTACCAGGATCTCATAAAATTGTGAGGTCTCGTAGAGGGGATATTTAAATTAAACAATTTAAGACTTCTAAGAACTGATCCGAGGTGCCTAATACGTTTAGGAGGTACCTAATTTGTGTTCGCATCTTCTAAGAATGCATCCAATTAGGGGGGAATAAATATGGAAAAAAATAGCTTTTGGATATGGGAGGAGCACTTGATAATTTAGATCTTAGCTCAAACATCAATTAATCTTTAACTTAATCCTTCTGAGTCTTTTTCATACTCTCGCACTATTAAAGCAAAAGATTCCACAAGTCAAGAGGCCTTTTTTAACTGACTTCGATAAGGAGGAGTTTATCATTTTACTTACTTTCCGGAGTTTGAATTGTCCCGATATAGAGCGATTATTTTACCCCTATCATATGGCACAGTTGCAAGCTGCGGGTATACACATCTGCCGACCCTTCTAGGATCATTGAAGCGTGATAATGACGTGCTTATCTATAGTTAAGTGCCCCTATAGGACTTCTATGTTCCCTCCCCGAGTCTTCGTAGACTTGCTAGATGCCTGGATACTTATATAAATTTGTGACCTATTATTTTTCTTTTTTTTTGTCTGAATTTCTGCATTCATGAATACATTGCTCGCTTATACCTTGGCTAAATCATAACATTTACTCGAATTGTTAAAGATGTTAATTATAAAAGAGTAACCATGTAGTTTCTTGCAGACTGTTCTCCATAGGAAACTACTAATTGGAACCGTGCAACTAAATTCGACTTTTCATAAGCGCCTGTAATGGTTTATGTGTATTTTAATTTTTTGTTTGATTTGATCTTCAATAGCATTATTTCTAGTTGTTGAATCCCATGAGTTAACTTCAACGGCCCTTACATTGCCACCAATCCTCTTATTCACCAACTTAAATTAAAAAGAATGGCTATCTTTTACTAACAGTCAGAGCAAGAAAAGAACGGTGATATATAAAAAATAAGTCAGAGATGTCAAACTAGGTGAACTTCACTGTGTTTTTAGTCTACACGCTCTGACGTGTCATCTTGTTCTAACTAAATTTGACAGCTATTGTTTTACGTCCCTCCCTGTCTTATTTTATCACAGTGAAAAAGATGGCAATAGTCTAAATTAAGGTAAGTTTGTGCACAATAGAATCTAAGTCAAAGTTTTTTTCAGATTACAGGCACTTTTAAAACGTCAGAGCTAGGTGCACGGTTCCAAAAGGTAGGTTGCATGGAGAAGAGCCGGCAAGAAACTCCAAGAATACTCTTTTCAAAATACGAGTTCATGGTAATTCCATTACAGTAGTGTGAGAAATAAAATGAGAATAATGCAGGTTAATGTAAGAAATAAACTCACATAAGAGTAACAAATAGAAAAATATGCCTTCTAGGATTGCCATAGCAATGAAGGAGGGGCCTAAGGGCCTAATTCTCCTAAAATAAATCTTGATAAATCACAACCGAACCAAGGCCGAACCGTTCATTCAGACAGTTTTCAATTTCAAAAGCTGTACAATTGTTTGACACAAAAAACAAAATCAATCATTTTGAAAGTTTTCGAAAACAAAAACAAACTGACGGTTGTGGTTCGATTGCGTTTGGCAACAATTTATTTTAGGAGAATTGGGCCTCAGTTCTCCTAACAGAAACTTTTATCAATTGCAACTGAATCGGCTCCTGATTGGGCACCATTATGTTAAATTCAGTGCATTTAATAGACCATAGGATTGCTGGCAGCAGCGAGCCGTTTACACTACAGAATTTGAGCAACAAATCATTCCCTTTACATTACCTACTCTAAATTATTGAGTTGACTTAATTAGTCTATTGAATTTAGCATATTGTAATTAGCGTCTAGAACTAATTCATATTGTAATACTGTGCCCAATGAGCGAATGTTTAACAGTGGACTTTTAAATGCTATGTGTGTGTTTATGAAAAAGTGTGTGTGTGTGCATAGGATTTAGAGGCGTCCTTGATGCACGCGATTATAACAAACATTGCGTTTTAATGCAAACAATATGCGCGTGGCGTGCAGCATGTGATGTTAGCCGACTGTTTAGCGATTTAGCGATGTGTTCACGATAAAATGTGAAGACATTTACTTCCACGCTGGTGTAGGAGTTAAAGAAATATATGGCAGGGATTCCCAGAGTACCAAAGACATTTAATATTTCTTATTTATTTATTTAATCATTTATGTACTTACACAAAACACTTAAGACCAGCAGACATATGAGAAGTCATTCTTATCCTTTATTGTACACAAGAAACAATATAATAGTACAATTTAGTGATGTCATGTACAAAGGCGAGATAACTCAAAAAATTGTTTTCTACCAGCAAACCTTTGAGTGATAGAGAGAGATTGATAATGGGGCTGAGGGTAAACTCCAGATTCAGTTTGTTAACTTCTTCTTTTGTTGAAACTATTTAAAAATAGCTTATGCCGTGGTGAAAATATTAGCCAGTCGACAAGATTGGTAGCGCTAGCGAGGATGACAGCAGAGGGTGAACCGCGTGGAGGCTTTTTAAATATTTCATAGGAGCTAATTATTGTACCAAAATAGTCGTTAAAGTTATAGCACTAAGGCCCGCTTGCACAACGACTCGCTAAATATATTTAGTGCTAAACATATTTCAAATGTCATTGTATTTCAACCAATTGTTTGAAGTTGATAGAGACAGGATGATGTTTTAAACATGTTCAACACTAAATGTGTTGTTGTACGATCGAGCCTTAATTAATATTTGTTACAAACAAATTAGCAACAACTTTTATTTAGAAATACATTTATAATTTAAATCTTCGGACAATGACAACCTATTTTGTGTGCTGACTGTAGGCAATCTACTGCTACTAGTTAGGTCATTGCCTAAGCCACCCTTAATAGTGCAGTTTAGTCAACTTTAACACGACCGTTGAAATGCTAACGCACATTTCTAGGATGTGCTAAGATACTGTTAATGTGTTCACTCTGTTTAATGTGGTTTAACCAGTTAAATTCTACATATAAGTGTAACATTGTAGTAAATAGAAATAATGTTTTAGTCAAGAAGTTTTTTTTAGATTGTTTTATGGTTTCTATGTTATAGATAACACTATTTTAGGGGCTAATGGCTCACAAGGCTTATATTTCTTTTGTATTTTTTTATGACAATAAATATTTGTTACTCCGTATATTCATCGTACGTACTTACATATAAGTTATATTTTTAGTTACACATCTTAAAAAAGAACAATATCTCTGTGTATAAATAGGCTAAGACAAAATAGTTAAGTACCATTTTCTCTTCTGCTTGTGAACCGTTTTTTTTTATTGATATCTGTGACGAGATTTAGTGTTATCAATAAAAAAAAAGTAACGAAATTAGAAGAAATGATTATGGTCGAATATCGACTACTGTGGGCGAAAACTAGTATATTTAAAAACATAAAAAGTCCCACAGGCATCGGGAACTAGATTATTATTATTCGTGTTATTTTAATAACTTAATAATACTAAACTTATTTTACAAGTTAGTAAAACTATCGACAACAATGCTTGTCTTTAATTACTGTGATTGTTCACGTCTAAATATTAACGATGGCATTGACCTCAAAAATTGCATAGTTCAAGAGTGACGTAAATCAAAATACGTCATTTCGTTTTATACCGTTCTTTCACAAAATATGTCCTGACAGATCCTGACAGATTAAAGTAAGTTAATAAACCACTTTACATAATGAGTGACTTAACAATCTTAACTTAACATCGCAATTCACTTAATCGTTGCGTTTAATCGCAGAGTTGCAAGTGAGTAATCATGCTAAATTAGTTCACGTTAAAAAGTACAACATAAAAATCGCAACTGCACAAAACATGATGAAAACTGCGATTGTCTAGAAATACCAAAGTTAAGACGAAAAATGAGTGTCAATGCAATAGTGAGATAAGTAGCCAATACTGTAATGACAGACTACAGTACATTCGACATTATCTTCTAATAAGTAGACAACATTCCACACCACAAGGCCGGAGAGATTGACTACACGAAACATAATAGAATTTCAAAAGGGTCACAATTCTATCAAAATTCAAATTCTCATTGCTCAATAATTGTTGACAAATGGTTCCTAGTCGCAGAATGCGATCCGCCTTGCAAAACCCGCCTAACCCTTTCGAAAAGAACTTGAACCGCTAAAATAGCTTATAGTTATAGAGCCCTTCTCAACTCGGCCGTATAACAATCGCTTACCTTTACAAAATCAGCGTTACGAGGCTCGCGCATTTATCCAACCATTTACAAGAGGCACTGCGCTATATCAATTAAAACTTTTTATATATTCACGCCAAAAAAACGTTGGGCACAATTGTGTAACACTGTTTCCGAACGCACGGCGATATTTTGCAATAATCAGGGGGACGATACGTCCTCACCCCACGACGTCTTACGCATAACTGGCGGCTTGAGAGCGGAAACTTGTTCGGTGAGTTTGCGCCCGCGCACCGAACGGATGGTCCGGTTTACGCTTGCGTTTCGTTACCTAGCCTTTTGTCATACGAATAAATTGGTATTGGATAAATAAAATTATGTAATATTTGGGGTGATGAGTGTGTTAACGTGTTTCATGTTAGGTTTAGGAAAGCGTGAAATTTAGCTTTGTTTAGTGCTGTTATTATAAAGATTAGAGATTGTGCAAGTTGTTTAGATAGTAAAAGTGTATCCCGCGGCTGTGCTTGATGGTTTTGGGACGGCAGCAATGCTTGTCCTTGGTCAATTAGACAGGATATTTAGCATTCGTCGAAAATAATTGCTTAGGATTATTAAACTAATTTGGGACCTAAATGATTCCATAATTGCTACGGTTTCCATATTTTAGTAGAGGAAATACTAAGAACGTTGGATGCATTTTTGATAACATAAGTTTAATCATTTAAAACTTAAAAGGTAGACAGGACTTGGCATCCGTCCACATTGAAAAAAACGATTAGTAAGTATTCAAACTTCAAAACTCATTCATCCAAAATAGACTAGAATTACTTAGTTATTTTTGAACGTCAGGCTAAGGGCTAGTAGTAAACACAGTATTCTCAGCCTAATTCTAGCAAAAAAAATCAACGCAGGCCTTGTAGTCTCAAGTTTCCAGATCAAGCCACAGAAAAGTCAGACTCGTGCTCCGAGGATTCCATAGCAAATAAACAGTACTGCAATGAGAACCACGGCCGTGACATACAGATAGACAACATATTCCCAACATAAGGGTTCCGTTTTGTCTTTTAAGGTACGATATCCCTAACAAGGGATGTCAAAGTGGTATAGAATACAATAGAATAAGTTTATTGACTGATGTAGTTAAAACCACAAAGGTATCATAGCTTGGTATAGACAAGTAACAAAATATGAACAAAATAACAAATATAAACATAAAATTAAAACTGTGCGAAGCCAAAAAAGGTTCCTATCATATCATAATGCTGCAACATAGCCATGCTACAGCGCTGGTATTCTGGTAGGGCCTTACGGTGAATCCACGGACAGCTATAACACAAAAATAAAATTATGTAAAGGTCAAACAAAATACCTGGGGGAAAATTCTACTATCATAAACTTTTATCAATTGCAACTGAATCGTTCATTCAAACAGTTTACGTTTACGAAAACTGTCAAAATGTTTGGTTTTGTTTTTGCTGTCAAACAATTCGATAGTTTTTGTAAACGAAAACTGTCGGAATGAACGATTAAGTTGCAATTGGTAAAAGTTTCTTTTAGTATAATTGGGCTCCTGGACAAACTTTTACAGATCACAGTACTCATGAACATGAACAACTTTTACTATGGGACAAAATGTGTATCGTGAAACAAAGCAGCTGTTTCATACATTTTGAAAGAACATTAATTATTTTGTGTGGAACACCTGTTTTTTTTCACGAATTTAAAATTCGTCCCACAGAAAAAGTTGTACAGAATGATGAACAAACTTTATGGTTTTCGGATGTAAAGTGAGTAAATAGTCATGCTGCATACGTTTATAAGTAAATTATAAATAATAAGATGTACTTATCTTTTATTTCAAGGGCCCTAGTAACGTCATTAGGAAACTATTATGGTACCCCAAGTGTGAGTTTTTTTACGTTACTGCTGTACTTGCGTTACGCCAAAAATGTCAAACAAATTAGTCACGCTATTCGCAACTAGAGACTCTGCCCTAATTTTCATACATTTTTGGCGTGACGCAAATACAGTAGTAACGTAAAAAAACTCACACTTGGGGTACAGGTGTTGGCAATGATATTATGTACAAAAAGAAGTAGATATGTTAGGTTCATAGAACATGGCGTTTATAATTCGACAATACAATACAATACATTTATTCGCAACAAGATGTCGTATACAAGGATATTTACAAAATTGTTATAAGTCCGTCATAACTAGCCATTTCACAGGTATGCGAATTTTTCAAATTGTTTTCATTACAATGATCAATTATTTAAATACTACTGTTTACATTATTACCTATTTATTACATTAATTAATTATTTCAAAAATTATATATTATCATAGCCATGTCACAATCAATATTAAGTTATACATTTCACAATATTATCAAATTATTAGAATTTATTTGCAAAAAAGTCTTCAATAGTGTAGAAAGAACGGACTGTAAGCCATTTTTTTAAATGTCTCTTCATTTGCTTTACTGGTACCCTGCATTATTTCCACTAGTATCTCTAATGAGTAAGACGAAGATACTAAATAAATACGACAGTGAAAGAGATAGCTGTTTCCAATTACAACAATTAGTGTAATTTTGAATACTCATTTTTGGTGTATCAATGACATATTTACTTCTTTTTGTATATAATATAATTAGGTGTAGGAACAACAAGGGCCCTTTTCTATAAAACTAGTGTTTATGGGCGTGACGGTGTTAAATGTTGTACAGTTTACAAAAACACACGAGTGTTACTTTCTAATTTCTTATTATTCAATGAAACACCAGTTCGTCACGGATCGCACGTAATTCTGTAACACATTGCTAGAGACTCCATTCTTTAAGCATGCTAAGCAAGGATAATAAATTTGCTGCAAAAAAAAACCTTAATACCGCCTTTATTCCGTGTTGTCATCATAATTCTGGCCTTTACCCAACTATGTTGAGGTCTGGGGGTCTACTCCCTAAGCACGAAGTCCGTAGTTTCGGCCTTAGTTACGAGCGTTTCCTACTCCCTGTCACCTACGGACATACGACTATTTCGAGGCCCGAACTAACAATGAATGACAACACGATTTGACAGTTGTCCCTACTACCGATGTATTTTTGCTCGTCCGAAAAGTTGAACCTGACACTTGTTTTGTTCACTCCTACGTTAACGACGTGCGACTAACTTCGTTGACGGACTTAGGGAGTAAGCCCCCAGCTTTCAATCTAACCAGATGCTGCTGAATACCAGTATTTTACACGGAGCGGCTGCCATCAGATCTCCGCAACCCAGTTACTGTGCAATGCATCGGCTAAGGTTAGACCGGTTGTCAGACTTTCGGCGACTACCCGTAACAACTACTCGAGACTCCGAGGCACGGAGGTGTCTCGATGTGTAAAGAACGGTCACCCATCCATGGTCTGACCGCGGTAAGCGCAGCTTAACGTTGCAAATCATATGATGACCAAGCGGTTAACCAAGAGCAACGAGACAGACTTCAAAAAAACATAATCATAGTTTTTTTAATCCTACAATATTCGATCACACAGTGCCTCTACATCAGCGAATTCCATACGTTAATTAAAAGTAAAAAACGAACTGCAACGCTTACATAACCGTTATATATTGTGCTATATGTAACTAGTTAAATAACGCAAAAGAAATTATGAAGAATATTCATGAAAAACCAGAAATGTATGATAAGTGGGTGTGATGTAATGACTTATGCTTACACGTCTTATTATGTTAGGTGAAATTTGAATAATTATTTTTGCTTGAAAAGTTGTTTGTTTTGCTGTTTTCCGAGGTAGGTTCAGCGGGTTAACGTTGGTGGTGAAAGTTTGAAGAACTTGCTTTTTGGAAGAAATCACCTCTTTGAAACGTTCATTGTTAAGGTGTCCCCACATTTATCGACGCGGAATCGGCTTAAGCCGAGTGCGTATCACCACGCTACTCGACTTATCTATACAAACGGCTCGTTTCGCCGTCGGCTGGCGTCGCGACGCGTCGTCCGAGCCGAGCCGATGCGAATGGTATTAGTAACACCCTTATTACGTAGCCATAAAGGCTTTTTTGATCGGTGTTAGCCGATTCCGCGTCGATAAATGTGGGGAGACCCTTAGTTTACACATACTCGTTGTGGCCCTGAAGGGCTATTCTTTAGTGGTGTCTTTAACAAATCCTTTTTGGCAACCACACCCCTGGGGGTATCAATTGGTGGTGTCATTAACAATGAACGCTTTGAAGTGGTTAAGTTTTTGAATATTCTTTTGTTGGTCGTTTGTCGTCCTAGTCGGACCTGATGGTAAGCGTAGATAAGGTCTAAGAGCACACGAATCCAAGTAACAGACATATAGACGGATTCCCCTATACTTCTATGGCTCTCTCATACACGTGATGGAACACAGTAAACTGCTTGGCGCCGGACTTTAATGTGAGGGTGGTAGCTAGCCAGGCGGACCGTATAGATCCTACTACCAAGCGTGCTAGGTTTTGTTGAATGTTACAACACGCGTCTATTCCCAGTATTTGGTGAGGAGGTTTTATATTCTAGCCCGTCCCCACACGGGAGAAACGTGTACATTAAAAAGCGACCCTCTCTATGATTTCTCTTGTATCGTGGGTGCGTTTACAGACACAAATCTCACATACACAAACGCCCAGACCCGAAACAACCATCTTTAGGCTATACAATTTTTTTTTCCGTGTGGGAATCGAACCCACGACCCGTAGCGCAGAAGCCAATCGCTTAGCCACTGCACCAAACGTGTCGTCGCATGAAAATGTCTGTTGGGTACAAAACGATTTCCTTTCATGCTATGTTCTCGTTCAACTTTGTTGCTCAAAAAGCATAGTGCTGGGCACGAGCGTCTTCTTAGAATGATAAGGGTTTTAAGCCTTAGTCCACAACGCTGGCCTAGTGCGGGTTGCCGGACCACACTCACAATCGATACCTTTTACCTCTCAGGTATGCAGGTGATAACCAAAGGTACGCAAGTGATAACCAAATTCCGAAGCCCAATTCTCATAATTAATTTGAAGTAAGACTGAAGGTTGACCGAACTGACATTAAATTATGAATTGACTTAATATTTATTCTGGTAAACTTAAAGTTCAGTCCGGTTTCAGTATCATCTCAGTCTATCTCGAAATAAGTTGACTGAATTAACTGAATTAATTACCGATAGCATACCGATATCAACAGTCATAGACTAAAATTCTAGGAATCAGTACATAATGTAACCAGAATACCATGGAGTAGAGAAAGAAGCTTCTGTCTCTTCTCCGTGCAGAATACCCTTTTGGCTTCAGTCAACTTTCAATCTCATTTCATTTTAATCTCACGTTTGACGTTGTTTGTTAATGAACAAGAATACCATTTGTCATATTTATGAGATTGAGACTAGATCGAAACTATATTTTGAACATTTTTAATTACGAGAATTGGCCTCCTGATCTGCACATAAATTTGAAAAATAAGAGGTTTGCGATCGCTGTGTTTAGTTTATTTTACTATATGTAGAACCTATCGATGTACTTTATCATAATAAATAACGCGCTACGAAGTGAAACCAGGTGGATAGTGCCAACGAAAGTGTTTGTTGTTAACCACTGGCTTTTAACGTCTTCTATACCTACTGTAACATTATAACATTGATCTACAATCATTTGGAAGAGTCAAGAAAGCAGGACTATAGCTAGAGGAGAGACTATAACTAGAGAGGCCCTGGGGCCCCAGAGCAGCAAGTGTTTCAAACCTTCATCGAGACCATTTATCCACTTGTTTGGAGCCCCTATGCTTGGGGGTGCTATGACTGCAGGGCCCTATGCTTGGAGGAGTTGGAGGCCCCAGAGTACTACCCCAGCTGCCCTACTCCTGATAGAGCGAGCCCTGCAAAAATTTCATTCTATATCATATCAACTCGTAGAAGTCGACTGCTAAACACGGGTCCCCATATAGAAGACTATTGTGAGAATATTGCCAAAATAACGTCATATTTGGTGAATTATATATTTCGTTTCATAATCATAACTGCAAATGGACTGCATAATTATCCAGTTGGCAATTATCACGCAGTTGCACTTACTGCATCTTAACTGCCTTCGAGCTTCGAGCGAATGGACGACACGTTTGGTGCAGTGGCTGAGCGATTGGCTTCTGCGCTACGGGTTGTGGGTTCGATTCCCGCACGGAACAAAAATTTGTATGGCCTACAGATAGTTGTTTTGGGTCTAGGCGTTTGTGTATGTGAGATTTGTGTCTGTAAAAGCATCCAGGATACAGGAGAAATCCTAGTGTGGGGCAACATTTTTTTTAAAAGAGAAAGAGCTGCATTTTGCTGCAGTTAGCAGTTGCGATTGGAAGTGCAGTCTACTTATAGTTATTTTTATGACGAAATTGATTTACCAAATGTGACGTTACTAGCTCCCCTGGTGAATGTTTAATGAGGCAACTGTCACCGAAGTGACTACCATTAATGAGGAGCCCATGCCCAGCAGTGGGCATTTACATGCTTACGATGAAACGTAACTCAGTCACTTCTAAGTATTATTTATCCGTGTTCGCGTCAGTATATGGGTTTCACTTGCAAGTGCATCAAGAGTGTAATATTAGATTGCAAATTGGAAAATCAACCACAATTTGTGGCCAATGTGACAATACTACCTGTGATTACCTAGTGCGTACGATCTACCGTTAGAGATAATAAAATAATCATTTAAGTAGGGATTATTTACGTATTTATTTAACTCATTTTAATAGTTTATTGCAACTAAAAATTAAGAATATTACCTACAGCTAAGAGTTTGTAGATAGTTAAACATTTTATGCTCGTTAAAAATATTATGCATTTAAAATGAACAGCAGAAAATGCGTTAATAAATCGTGTCTCACTAATAATTATTCGCTCATAGAAAAGACATCAACGAGTTTTACCTATGTGGTACAGCGCCTCCGGCGGCGAATAGTACAAACTAAACATTGCCATCTAGTGTCCAATAGTCACAACTTTATCACGGTCCTTTACACGTAGTGTAAATTAAAACAATTTCTCTGCGTACACTTTCTTTTATTTCAATTGAGATTTGTTGTTTTAGTTTAATTAATTAATAATTTATTATTAGATAGCTGCGATTTAAATACTTGAAAAGATGTTAGTTGTATGAATCTAAAAACTAATTCGTTTTTCTTTTTATGTTTTAAAGTATTTATCATTAAATTTTGCGTATATTGAACAGTTTAACTGTCATTAAGGCTCGCCTGACAACAACACTTTCGAATCGATTCGCTGAAATTCGAAGTAAATTGTTTTAATAACATTGTAGAGTTATTACATAAAATCATGTCCGATGGCGCAAAAGACATTAAAAATGAAGACGCGGCGAATAATAATACGACCACAGAAACACCGGTGGACGATAAACAAATTAAAGTGAATAATATGTTAAAAGATCGACTCAGGAAATATATCAAGAAATTAGATGGTAAGTTAAATCATAACACAAATCTTTTGTTTAATAGTATAATAGTGTTGAAGATAATCTCCTATTTGTACTATTCTATATTTTTTATATAAGCCAAGAATTTAAGACAAAGATTAAATTTAAATTCTACATAAATATTGAATTTGATTTACCTTGTGTTGGTTTTAATTCAGATCAGTTAAAATTTCCAAGTTCTTTATTATTATGCAACATTAAATTGTTTCTCTTGTTGGTCTTAGCTATGTCTTTAAAATCACTACATTGCATAAAACAAAGTCGGTTCCCACTGTCTGTCTGTCCCTATATCATCATCTGCCTAACCTTTTCCCAACTATGTTGGTGTCGGCTTCCAGTCGAACCGGATGCAGCTGAATATCAGTATTTTACATGGAGCGACTGCCTATCAGAAGTCCACAACCCAGTAACTGGGTAATACAATACTCTTGGTAAGACTGGTTGTCAGACTTTCTGGCTTCTGACCAACAGTAACGACTGTCAAAGATCTACAAATGACAGCCGAGACCAACGGCTTTACGTGCTTTCCGAGGCACGGAGGTAACTCGCTATCGTAAATGGTCACCCATCCACAGACCAACCTCGGCAAGCGTAGCTTAACCCGGAAGATCGGTCTATGCGGCTGTAATTATTTAGCCACGAGCTCCTCTGTCTGTCCCTATGTATGCTTAGATCTTTAAAACTACGCAACGGATTTTGATGCGGTTTTTTTTAATAGATAGAGTGATTCAAGAGGAAGGTGTGTATTATAATATATTGAACCCGTGCAAAGCCAGGGCGGATCGCTAATGAAAGATAAATAATCATGTAGAATGTAATTTTGTTCACTAATCAATTGATTAGTGCATTTATGCTGTATTTACACCATAAGCTAAAGAAAACATTTAATTAACTTCACACATTAAAACCTCAAGCATGGTAATTATAGACACAATAGATAAGACAATTGTCTCCTGGGACGACGGGCAGTAGGGTTAAGGGGAAGACCCCTCTAGAAATTCAAATTACGCATAGCCGTCTATCCAGGGGCCCAATTCTCCTAAAATAAATTGTTGCCAAATGCAATCGAACGACAACCGTCAGTCAGTTTTTGTTTTCAAAAACTTTCAAAATGATTGATTTTGTTTTTTGTGTCAAACAATTCGACAGCTTTTGAAATTGAGAACTGTCTGAATGAACGGTTCGGCCTTGGTTCGGTTGTGATTTATCAAGATTTATTTTAGGAGAATTGGGCCTCAGGTGCTATGGGCACAATATTTTATAGCACCCTTTATTTCTTACTCTTCAATATTTATCTCGTACCACTAACATCCCAAATTACTATTTTAGACTAAGTTTGATTCAATTCAAATTTGTTCGGGTAATTTTTTTAAATTGTTCACATATTTTCTAGTGAAGTTGTTAGTTTTCAACTGATTAATTTCTCGGTTAGAGCACCCTTTGGCCCTCGCGCCTAGGGCAACTTTCTGGTTCGTCCACCCCGAAGCCGGCACTAAAATTATGTTTAGTTTTTAATTGTGAATTGTATAAAGTCACAATTTTTTTTTAAAATAACTTTTCCCCGTGCTACGATTTCTCTTGTATCATGGGTGCCTTTACAGACACAAATCTCACAAACAAACGCCCAGACCCGAAACAACCACCTGTAGGCCATACAAATTTTTGTTCCATGTGGGAATCGAACCCACGACTCGTAGCGCAGAAGCCAATCCCTTAGCCACTGCACCAAACGTGTCGTCCACATTGTAGGGGTCACTCAAATGTGGACTACCCATGATTTTTTATTGACATTATTCATGAATGGTCTGGAATCCCATAATATAGTATAATTTATTTACCAACAGAAACAGCCACAAGCATAACAAAAGAAGAAAGCATAAAACTAGAAGTTGAAACCTTCCAACAACTTTACAAACCCAAACTAGCCGGAGAAGAAGATTCATACAAGAACATACCAAAATTCTACTTCAAACTGCCAAGACCTGACGATTTGCTAGCACAGAAGTTACGAGAAGAGACTAGAGCTCAGTTCTTACAGAAGAAGAGTAAGGAGTTACTTGATAATAGTGAACTGAAGCACTTGTGGAGTTTGTTGGAGAAGACCAGTGGAAGTTATAACGGGGCTAATAATGATGAGCTTATTATTGACTATTTTCACTTTCAGAAGATTAGGAATGAAGCTGGACCTAAGTATAAGTAAGTTTCTCTTAACAAATGATGGAAGAATTACGATTTCGATTAATCATAATTGTACATTATTAGCATGATTAGCCTCCAGTTTCTGAATTGAGAATTTGGGATAAGCAATACTCAAGTAGTATTTGAGTATGAAGTTGTCAAACAAATGCTTTAAAATCTGTATTTTTTTTTTCACAACTCCATACTCAAATGTTATGTAAGCACTGCTTATCCTAGAATTCACAATTCAGAAACCAGAGGGTAATGATTAATTGTAATCAATGTATTTAAGCTTTCGCGATTTGTACACATACCTAATAACAATACCGACTTGGGTCTAATTGCATATTTTTTTAAAAGTTCTACTTGTTCGTCATCATTGGCAGAAGTGTACACTCATTTCACCGTTATGTTAAAGTCCCATTGTAGTAAGGGATGAGCCTATTGCCATCAATTGGGCACAAATCCAGACTTTGAGCTGCTACTGAGAAATTCCACATGGAAAAAACCAATAACATAACACTGCCTGGCCTGGGAATCGAACCCAGGACCTCACGCTCAGCAGTCGCGCTTGCGACCATTAAACCAACGAGGCTGTATTCTCTTTTAATGGTATTCATAAGCTTCGGACTTGTATCGACACTATTGAACATTGATTGATTTTGGTATCTAAGGGCCAGCGCAGACCGAGAGCAGAGCAGAGAATTTTTTGAGACCACTGAAAAAACGACTTTAAGGCTGTAGCAAACAGTGCAAAATTAAATACTCGAACACGCATCTTGCAAGCTCGAGCATGGTCGAGCATCAAGTTTGGACGTGTTTCATTTTGCACTGTATGCTTAAATATCTTGCACTGTATGTCTCAAAGTCGTTTTTTCAGTGGTCTCAAAAAATTCTCTGCTCTGCTCTGCTCTCGGTGTGCGCTGACCCTAATGCGTGCTAACTGCCGATCATATCCGATGTCGACGCCGGTTTTACACCACGTCGACCGTATAACTTCATTACGAAGATTCAGATTTGTTTAACTGTATCGAGTCACACACTCCACCAATCTTAACTCACTCACACGTCACACAAACTAAACCAATCACATTCATACACAACGCATTCCTACTTCATAACTCAAGCCTAACGACTCCACACCTAACTTGCTCTGTAAAATATAGTAAACTATTTAAAATCACCAAAAACCATCTTTTCTTTTGTACCGCGTGAACATCCGATATTGTGCTCATGAAAATACTGATGATCTGAAAAAAAACTGAATTGCCTTTTGACAAAACAGAAGTCGTTTCAGTTGAATATGGGTCTAATTTTCTAACCTTATTTTAATATTTTTACCAACATTCCAGGCCATACTTCACAGCTGAGGTATTCGGACGTCTGCAAGCGGCGGAAGGCGGGGTTGGTCGCGTACGCGCTGTTTCGCTGTTCAACTACGTGATGCGACGCGTTTGGTTACAGCAGACGAGAATTGGATTATCACTGTACGACGTGACTGGTCAGGGATATCTTACTGAGCACGTAAGTTTATTTTAGCTGTGAAATTTAAGGCTAGTTTTCTGAAAATTGTTGGATCATTCTTCAGTAAGTATATTTTTTAGGACCTTTGTCCTTATGATCGAAATATGTGGTAGTTTTTTAGTTCAACAGTTTCTTGTTTCTGTTTCTTAAAAAAAACGTTGCCCCACACTTGGATTTCTCCTGCATTGTGGATGCGTTTACAGACATTTTATTTTCAGGTTATTTAATTAGAGTATTAAAGTTGGTGAACACCAGACTATACAACATGTAAGGGGAATAACGCATACACCTCAATTAGAATATTCAGTTATAATCATAATACAAACGCTGAAATCTTAGTTTAATATGCTTAAATAAAATATTATTCTATTTCTTTCTTAACTACATTTAAAATTCAGTCTGATAGCCTTGATATAAGGCTCAATTTTCTTTATATTTTTTTTGCCTGTGTTTATAAATCAAAAAGAATGCAAAAATCCATTAACCATTTGTTCCAGGACCTAGAGAGCTACATAGCGGAACTAGTGCCCTCTCTCGCAGCACTCGATGGTCTCGACTCATCGTTCAGTTCGTTCTACGTCTGCACTGCTGCTAGGAAGTTTCTGTTCTTCCTAGACCCTCTGCGTGTGGGCAGAGTGAGGATACGAGATGTGCTGTCCTGCTCCTTCCTTGATGATTTGTTGGAGGTGAGACAGAGTAAAGCTCTGCACAAAAGAGTATGGGAGCCACAAGCCATACATTAAAAAATCATCATTAAAATTAACTTCTCTGGGATAACTGTCTGGTGGGCTGCCTCGTTGGTGTAGCAAACGCGAACGCTGAGCGTCCTAAGTTCGATCCCCAGGCCGGGCAAAGTGTTATTGGGTTTTTCCGTGTGAAATGTCTCAGTAACAGCACAGTCTACCTATATCTTACCCCTTACAGTCGGTCAACGTAGAACATTGTCGCAGAGCAATCGTGCGGGGGGTTGCGGGGTGAAGGGGGCGGTGGTTATGTCCCGAGTAGCCATAATACATACTTGGGACATAACCTCCGCCCCTACATAATTTTGACATTTCATAGGACCTGTCAAATGTATGGGCGTTGACCCACTGTATGTAGTAAGTAGGTACACTGTGGTAACAGCCTGGAGTCTAGATGTGCCCGGTTGATGGCAATAGGCTCGCCCCCTATTACATGGGACTTAAATATAACAGCAAAATCTGGGTGTACACCTCTGCGAATACAGGCGTGGTGTTATGTTGCAGCTAGGAATCATTTTTAGGGTTCCGTACCCAAAGGGTAAAACGGGACCCTCTTACTAAGACTCCGCTGTCCGTCTGTCACCAGGCTGTATCTCATGAACCGTGATAGTTAGACAGTTGAAATTTTCACAGATTATGTATTTCTGTTGCCATAACAACAAATACTAAAAAACAGAATAATATAAATATTTAAGGGGCCTCCCATCCAACGAACGTGTTTTTTTGCCGTTTTTATAGATAATGGTATGGAACCCTTCGTACGCGAGTCCGACGCGCACTTGGCCGGTTTTTAGCATACTAACAAAATAGTATTAATATACAATTTTAAAAACATAACTTATATCTTTACACCAGTTACGAGAAGAGGACTTACCGATGGAGCTTCAAGAACAGAATTGGTTCAGTGCTGCCTCAGCACTGCGCGTTTATGGACAGTATCTCAACCTGGATAGAGACCATAACGGCATGCTAAGCATCAACGAATTGGCTGGGTAAAGTATCTACGTCATCCATTTTGTCCTCTGCAGAAAAGCGTCGCTATAAAACGTAGATTCAAGAACCCCAGTAGCTTATAAATTACCATCAGATTTGTCTACTGATTGAATGCTGGTCTTTCATGCAGGAGTGTTCAGAAAAACCGCCGCCACGATAAGAGACCCCGAGCACAGTAGACATATAAGCTAAAGCAGTACTTCAACTACCTACAATCGTCCGATTTGACACACTCACATAGACACGCACTGCAACAAGACAAATAAGGTATTTTCGGGATACAGTTCCATAAAAAAAACAAAAAACTACTCGGTATACAGAGCGTGTCTGTGTGAGTGTTTCAATTCATGAGATTATAGTAAGTTGAGGTACTGCTTTAGCTTATATGTCTACTGTGCCCCAAGTCAACAACCGCAAAAGTCTCCCCATGTCCCAACCGCTCTACAACCCCATTGGAATTTCTCAGTAGCAGCCCGGAGTCTGGATTTGTGGCCGGTTGATTGCAATAGGATCGCCCCCTATTACATGGGACTTAAACATAACGGCGAAGTGAGGGTGTGGAAGTGACTATACACCTCTGCCCAACTAGGCGTGATGTTATGTTATATTTTGATTGTATTTTCCCACAGCTACGGTTCCGGCACTCTGACCCGCGCTTTCCTCCAGCGCGTCTTCCAACAATGTCTGACCTACGACGGAGAGATGGACTACAAGACGTACCTGGACCTGGTGCTCGCGCTAGAGAACAGGAAGCAGCCGGCAGCGCTCGCGTATCTCTTCAGAGTACTGGACATCAACTCCGTGGGATACCTCGACGCGTTCACGCTCAATTACTTCTTTAAGGTAAGCAGTGATTAAATCCTTGTAGGGCTAAACTGAAGTGTTCCGGACGGACGGCGAGAATATATTCCGACATGCCGTCGACCTTACCGCACCGATCGAGAAAGATATTCTCGATCGGTGCGATCCCAATCGGCGGTGTGCCGCGGGAATCGGCAATGCGGAAGCGCAGCGCGGGACTTGTGACTCCGTCCAGTCGTCCACTTGCTCTCCAGCCGGCTTTGAGACGCGACGCTGCTCACCGACATCCCTTAACAAATACCTATAATAATTACCGGTAAACCGGGGTTACTTTCAAATACAGCGGCGATATTGATCGTTACTAAAAATATTGCATTTGATCATATGTCTGTGTAAAAATGGAACTTATCTTACCATTCAGAGGTGTCTGCGATGTTAGATGGCGTAAATTAAAAATATTAAATTACACCCCCCAGTCGTGATTATGTACAAAATTCGACTCCTAATTGGGGCTACTTTGAAACTTAATGATAAAACAATGATCATCAAAGTAGAAACCCTACGGTCCGACTTTGATAAGGAATTGTTGTCCTTTTTTCTCGCAAACTACTCAGTATATTTTTTTTATTTACCCCTTTTGGTTTTATGTTTATGTGTTAATTTAGTTTGTTTAAAAGATTTTTGTTAAAGCAGCTAATAACAAAAACAATTATGATACTAACACATGAAGCTCAAAAACTAATCAAAGTATCGCCGGTTTACGGTACTGTAAAAGTTTTAAGTAGGTATTTTTGCAAATATCATAATTCATTCATAGAAATAAAGCAATCTCGTTAAAAAGTAACTTATTCCTGAGTGTGTCACGCGAAGGCGTAAACATGAAGTTTATTATCATACCATGGTAGATTAGGTCCTACATCTGCATATCGCAGTTCACTGCTGGACAAAGAACTCTCCCACTGAAGAAGGTATCACATTAAGGGCGTTCGCTACGTTAAGCGTGCGCACGCGGCGGGTACCCGCCTCGCGTGTGTGTATTGAAAGATAGTAGTATGAGCAGCGCTAACTGGCGCGGACGCGTGCGAAGGGTTTGTACATACTATTTTTCTACTACTAAATAAATAAATATAAGCCTGTAACAGTGGTGCCCCACTGCTGGGCAAAGGCCTCTTCTCATACAGAGAAGGATTGATCACCACGCTTGCTCACTGCGGGTTGGCGATTTGAAACCATTAATTACTCAAGTACTGTAATTATAGACACAATAGATAAACAATGGCAGGTGTAGTCCTGGGATGACGGCGGGGCGTTACCGGTCCAGGTTTCCTCACGATGTTTTCCTTCACCGTGTGACAGTGGCGTCTTAAGCCGCCCGCAACGCCAATTTTCTAACATGTTATTGTGTTTTTGCGAACAAAAATGTTAGGCCACGCCCCTATTCGGTTAGCAAACAATGTTATCCAGTTTGCAAACACGAAAACACGCAGCGCAGCGGACCCGGCTTTAGATTAACTAAGAAAAAACACATCACATTGAAAAAGTCACATTAGTACACACGGCTACACTTCAAGCTACACAAAACCAGTATAAGCTGACCGTTACTTGTGCGAAAAGATTATACAAACCGACGCCAAGATAAACTGGTTATATATAGCTTGATGTGTAGCCGTGTGTACATGCTTGGGTTTGAATCCGCAACCCAGTGCTTAACAAGCGGTGTCTGTAACCCAACTGCATATACGCTTGGCAAAAAGAATATCTCTTCGCAAATTATAAAAAATCACAATTATTAATAAAATAATCCTACGAAAGAATTCAAATACATTTTAAAGTGACTTAGAAATCGAGTGAATTTTAGATCTTCGACTACGTTTGTTATGTCTAGCCTTTTCCCTACTATGTTGGGGCCAGCTTCCAGTCTAACCAGATGCGGCTGGAATACCAGTATTTTACACGGAGCGACTGCCACCAGAGTCCCGCAACCCAATTACTGGCCAATGCCGATATACTAAAGTTAGACCATTTATCAGACTTTTGGGATGACTACCCGTAACGACTGTCATAGGTATTCGTATGACATTCGGGACCGACGGTTGATCCGAGGCACGTAGGCGTCTCGATGTGTAAAGCATGGTCACCCATCCACTGACTGACCGCGGCAAGCGGAGCTTAACCTCTTCAGTTTGCTTGTTTATTGTTCCAGAATAGCTTACTAACATTATAATTTACCTTCCCAGGCAATCCAAGAACAGATGATAGCCCACGGCGCCGAACCAGTCAACTTCGATGACGTCAAAGACGAGATCTTTGATATGATCAGACCAGAAGACCCATCGAGGATAACCCTCCAAGATCTCATCCGGAGTGGTCATGGTCATACAGCTGTGTCTATACTGCTGGAGTTACACGGCTTCTGGGCATATGAGAACAGGGAGGCTTTGGCCGCCGCAGGAGATCATGCCTGACAAATACAGCAATTGGAGCAGCATCTGCAGTTTACCGCAGACAGGTTTAAGATTTAAAGACTAAAGTGACGGAAAGGTTGATTACTACTGAACAATGTGCGAATGTTGAATACTCTGGAAATTTTAAAAATGTATATAAGTAGTATCTCTGAAGAATATGAAAATGTTGAATATCTCAGGAAAGTTGCTGTATTTAAAAAAAGGTTGAATATCTCTGAAAATTTTGAGTTATAATTGTATGATGTGAAAATGTTGAATATCTCAGGAAAGTTGCTGTATGTAAAAAAAGGTTGAATATCTCGGAAAAGTTAAGGGTGTATCTAAAAAAAATAATTGAATAACTGAAAATGCTGAAAATGTTGAATGTAACTGAATAATGTTCAAATTAATGTTGAATATGTTTGAAAAATACGGAAATCTTGTATATATCTGGAAAGTGGCTGGTATATCTTATCTCTAAAAAGTCTTACAAAAATTAATATAATACATATTATGTAGTTTACTTGAGATTCCTATAAATATTATGAATAATGTAATATTTTAAAGTTTGAGTATTTCTGGAATATATTTGTAAAATTGTTTAACTTTGAAACTATGTACTAAAACTTTGAAATTTGAAGTTGATAATTATGCCATACTGCAATCACGGTTAAAGGACTTCTCACACAGGATGCGTTCTGCGTCTTACGATCCGGTCAAATCGAAGGCAGCCCGCATCCTATGTGAACATCATTTGCGTTTTATATATATTTTATGTAATTACGATCTGACTATGCGAGCACAAGCAAAGAACGTAGGGAACGTACCGGTCAGGCGGTCGGGGTGGGAAGGTAGTGGACGGGCTGCCCAGTTGCGGGCAGCGGGCGACAGGAGGCGGTCCGGGCAGTTCATAGGGGTGGTCGATGTTGCAAAAACATCAATGATGACATCGATAATGACATCAATCAAATATAAAATGGCCGCTGTTTGCCCTGCCCGTCTGAGCGCTGACCGTGCCCGGATCGCTGACCAGATGCCGTGTCCGGATCGCTGACCGGTTGCCCTGACAATGAAGTTCACATAGGATGCGGGCTGCGTTCGATTTGACCGGACCGGAGGACGCAGAACGCATCCAGTGTGACAAGTCCTTTAGTGTGAAGTCCCCTAATATGTGATCAAAAACTGTTTTTTGGTGGGTTGAAATTTATAGGATAAGTATTTAAATTCCGTATTAAGTGTTATTAAAATTGCAATAATAATAGTAAATTTTGTTATTTAGTTTTAATTTAAAATTGTATTATATTCCGATTTGTAGGTTTAAGGTCTTTTCTCGTTCCTATTAAAATTTTATAATATAATATAAGCCTTCACGATTAATATAATTACTCTGTTGCGGACGGCAGGGGTACGTCCAGTACCCTTTGTCGTCCTGGGACGATCTCCCAATTTCTTGACGCACGCTTCCTTGTTTTCCTCCGCTGGTAACGTACGTCACCACGCACCCCTGTTATGCGTACCGGGTTGGGAACCCCTTACGTAGAGACTAGAGACGACAAAGAAATAGGAGCGGGGGGTGTCGGAGAAAAAATAATACACGATTCTTCCTTGCTGAATTTTCTCCGCAGATTTCGGCTTCGCTTCCTTTTAGTTGTTGCCTCTTCGGTGGCTGTGTTGCGACTGACTGTGCCGGCAAATGGCACGCCTTTTATAGTGGCCTAAGTTACCTTGGCGAGGCCCGCGCGTTTTGCGCGCATTCGCCTCGCCAATTTCGCTTCAGCCGAAATCTTTGGAGCCCTTTTTTATTTATTTTTCCTTTTAATACACTTACCATTTTTATTGTAATACCTTTCTTAATGTAAATATAATCATTAAAAACAAAAACCTTACACATATTGCACTAAATAAAATTAATACAGAACAAAAACATCTAAAAAATCTCTTAACTAAATTTCTGTTACACAAATTATGACATAACTTGAAAACTAGTGGCCCGATTCTCACAATTCAAACTGTATAACTCGTTTTGGGCCTAGCCCTACAATCTAAAACAAGAATAAACAAAATCTAACCATAAACAAAAAATCACATTTTCAAGTTACGTAATTATTAGAACAACAACAAAAATTTCTAATAAATCCTTACAAAAACTATTCTAATCAGACTTATCGCTCAGGAAACATAAGAAACTAACTTGATTAACTTATTTACACATTCTAATAAGAAAATAAGACTAACACAAATAACAAAGATATTTACATAGCAATTTCCTGAGCTCTGATTGGTCGAGCGCTATCGGCACATGGCGAACGTCGCGTACACTGTACCTCGCAGTTTGGACGGGGTCTCGTCGCCGACATTCTCCCCCTCGTGCGCAGCACCATCCTCCAGACTCGGCGACACTCCCGGCACCAACAACACCACTCTCGAACTGGGTCTTCGCAGCACTCCTCCTCGCGTCTCGACGTCGACGATCCTGGTCCGCCCGTCTGGTCCCGGGTACACCTGCTGGATTCTTCCGCGTGGCCAGGTGCATCTCGGTAGGCTGCGGTCGACGATCAGCACGACGTCTCCAACTCGCAGATCCGTAGCGCCGTCTCTCCCCGTCGTCTTCCTCGGCAGCAGAGTGGGCAGGTACTCGCGCAGCCAACGTTGCCAGAAGTGGTCGGCAAGTCGCTGCGTCGCCTTCCAGGTGTGTCTGCCCACGAGCTCGTCGTCTGCGAAGCTGCCGATCCTCGCCGCGCCGCAGGATCGCCCGATGAGGAAGTGGTTTGGAGTGAGCGCTTCTTCTTCGAGGTTCTCGGAGAGGTGGGTGAGAGGCCGAGAGTTGACGATGTGCTCGGCCTCTAGGAGGAGGGTGTGAAGTACCTCCTCTCGTGGATGCTTCTCGTGGAGTGTGGCGTCTAGTGCGGTTTTTATGGATCGCACCAAACGCTCCCATGCGCCGCCCATGTTTGGCGCACCAGGAGGGATGAACTTCCATTGCACGCCGATCTTCTCTGCTTCTGTGGCGAGGTCTTCTGTCTTCATGATGTCGAGTGCTTCTTTCAGTTCTTTGTTGGCCCCGACGAAGTTGGTCCCGTTGTCGGAGTAGATTATCTTCGGCATTCCTCTTCTTGCAGCGAACCGTCGTAGCGCCATGATCATGCTGTCGGTGGAGAGCGAAGGAGCGAGCTCTATGTGCACAGCCCTGGTGGTTAGGCATGTGAATAGAGCCCCCCATCTCTTCTCGTGACGTCTTGCTACGGTGATTGTCATCGGGCCGAAATAATCTACGCCGGTGCACGTGAAAGGAGGGTTGTTGTGCATTAGCCTCTCTGCAGGTAAGTTGCCCGTTGGTAGTTCCTGCGGTCTTCCCTTCTTCGTCCTGCATCATTGGCATTCGTGCTGGACCGTCTTGATCGCTGACCTCAACCCCAACACCCAGAAGCGTTGCCTTACTTCGTTCATTACTGTCGCGTGATTCCCGTGATTGAAGCGACAGTGGAACTCTTCTATGATGAGTCGTGTTGGCACGATGGGTCGTTTATATTCCCTTGCCACACCCTGTATCGCGTCGATCCTTCCTTTCAGCCGCAGGAGACCTTCTTCAAGCACCACGTCGAGCCTTTTCAACTTGCTGCTGCCTTCTACCTGCTTCCCTTGCTGCAGACATCTGACGTCTTCCTTGAAGCTTCTTTCCTGGCTTCTCTTCAGCAGTAGAAGTTCAGCTTGCTCTAGTAGGTTTGCGTCCAACGGCCGGTATTTCCTTTCTGCTTTCGAAGATTGCTGTCGCTTTTCTGGCGTAATCTTCTTTCCTTTCACTCTTTTCCAGGTGGGATCTTCTTTGCTGACGTTGACCTTCTCTTTTCTTCTGCAGAGTTGTATGAACTGCAGTATCCTTGCTGTAGCCCGCCAGAGTCTCTTCCACGACGAAAACCTTTCAGGATCTGGTAGAGGGTGAATGATGCTTGCTGCTGCCGCGACGTCCGTTGCCTTTTCTTCGCCGGTGGCTTCCTTCTTGAATGTTCTCGCCGCTGGCCAGTGAACTTCTTCTCTTCTCAGGAAGTCCGGTCCGGTGTACCATCGGTGATTGCAGTCGAAGTTCTCCGGTACGTCGCGCGTCGCATCGTCTGCAGGATTCTGCGCCGTGGGCACCCATCTCCAGTCTTGTGGCTTGGTCAGGTCTTCTATTTCTGCCAGACGATGAGCTACGAATGTCTTGAAGGTCCTCGGGTCCGTCTTGATCCAAGAGAGTACGATGCTGGAGTCCGTCCAATAAGTCTTCTTAACCACCTTCAGATCCATTTCTTCTTCCACCGAGTGTGCCAGTCTGCTTCCTAGGAGGGCCGCCTGCAGCTCCAGTCTTGGCACTGATACCGGTTTCAGTGGAGTAACTCTCACCTTTGCTGCTACCAAGTGGACGCGGTAAGCACCTTCTTCTTCTGTCCTCCAGTAGACTGTAGCTGCATACGCCGTCTCGCTTGCATCCGTGAACGTGTGCAGCTCCCCCTCGGTGCGATGTGGCGCCAGACACCTCGGAATCTGAAGATCCTGAAGCAGCTTCATCTTCTCCAGGTAAGTCTTCCATGCCTCGTACTCCTTGTCTTCGATTTCATCGTCCCAACCGACGCCGCTCCGCCATATGTTCTGAAGCAGCTTCTTCCCTTGGACGAGGACCGGTGACGCCAATCCCAGTGGGTCGAAGGTCGACATCACGGCGCTGGTGACTTCCCTCTTCGTGGGCACCTTGAGCCCCATGGCTATCTCTTCTGGTGTATTCCGGAGGTTTGCCCTGAAGCCGATGGAGTCTCTTCTGGTGAACCAGCGTAGTCCCAGCGTCTTCTCTTCCTTCTCACCAAGGTCCACTTCGGTCTTCTCTGCTGCTTCTGTCCCTACTTCTTGCAGCAGCTCCGGTTGGTTTGATGCCCATCCCCTTAATTCGAAGCCTGCCTTCTTGTGTATGAAGTCTACCTGCTTCGTCACTCTTCTGAAGTCCTCTTCTGAATGGAAGCTGTGCAGGTAGTCGTCCATGTAGTGGTTCAGCTCGACTGCCCTCGTAGCCTCCGGATACTGTTCCTTGTAGTCCGCTGCGTTTCGGTTCTTCACGTAGATGGCCGTGCTCGGAGATGATGTTGCGCCGAAGATGACTGATGTCATCCTGTACTTCTTCGGCGGTACGTCGCGACGATCCCCGCGCCACAGGAACCTCAGGCTATCTCTGTCTTCTGGCCTGATGCGAACTTGCAGGAACATCTCCTTTATGTCAGCTGCCACCGCTAACGGACCTTGACGAAACCTCAGAAGTACCCCGAAGAGCGACTGCAGCAGATCTGGTCCTGGCAGTAGAGCGTCGTTGAGGCTTCTTCCTTTTGACTTGGCTGCAGCGTCGAAGACGATCCTTATCTTCTTCTTCAACGGATGCACCACGGAGAAGTGAGGCAGGTACCATGTCTTCCTGGGTTCTTCTTGCCCTTCTGGTGCTTCTTCTGCGTACTTGCTGTCGATTAGATGCTGGATTTGCTTGCTATATTCCGCCTTCAGCTGAGGATCCTTGTCTATCTTCCTCTCGATGTTCATCAATCGGTTCTTGGCAGACGTGTAGCTCTCTGGCATCCGTTCTTCTTCGTTCTTCCACAGAAGTCCAGCTTCAAATCGACCATCCTCAAGTCTTCTGCAGGTCTTCTCCAGGATGGCGAGTGCTCTTCCTTCTGAGTCGGTAGTGGGTCTCCTTGGCAGCACGCCGAGCGCCTCGATCGCGAAGTGATCCTTGATGGCTTGATGCATCTCTTCTTCTGGCGTGTTGACATGTAGGCACGTGTTCATGAAGTGCACCAACTTCGTGCTCCCACTGTCCGTTCCGTGCAGCACCCAACCAAGTCCTGTTCTTGAAGCAACTGGTTCCCCTGGTTTTCCTTTTCTCACTTCTCGAGTCACGATCAGCTCCCAGTTGTCTTGACCGATGAGCAGCTGTGGTGACTCCTCTGTATAATGCAGAGAATCGGCGATCTTCTTCAAGTGTCGACAATCTTGAATCCTCTTCTTGTCTAAGAACTGCGGTGCAAGCTTCAATTCGTCTACAGTCCGGACTCCCTTCAGGGTCTTCTTGCTTCCCTGATGAACCCCCTTCACCGTCAGGTTCAGCATCTGGGAATCCTTCTTCCTTATCAGCCTGCCTCCGACTGTCTGGATGACCAGTTCTTCCTTATTCCCTTGAGCGCCGACTTCTTCTGCTATCTTCTCGTCCAGAAGCGATACTGTTGACCCTTCATCCATGAGCGCCAGTATCTTCTTGGACCCTTTCGACCCGAAGACCTCCACCGGAACTATCTTCAGGTACGCCCTTGCACTGTTGACCGCATTCACCGCTGTAGTAGAGCTTGCCATTTCTTGCGATACCTCCTTCTTCCTATCTTCTGAGTCCCTTTCTTCTGACCCGACGTGCAGCATATGATGATGCCACCTCTTGCACTCCTTGCACGGTGGTTTCTTGCAGCTCTCCTTGCGGTGCCTCCCTTGTAGACACTTGAAGCAGACGCGACTCTTCTTGACCGTTGCCCATCGATCCTGCACCGACGCCTTCTGGAACTTCTTACAGTCGAGGAGGAAGTGCTCACCTTCACACATAGGGCAAGTCTTCTCCGGCTGTCTTGAATCCCTTTCCTTGAAGTCCTCTCTTGTTGAATGCGTCGCCTGTCGATGAGTCCTCTTGAATCCGCTCTTCTCTTCTGAAGTCGCGAAGGCCCCACACTTGTCTGCTTCTATGTTCAGGAACTTGGACACCATCGTAAGGTTGGAGAACTCGCCTTCTTCTGATGCTGCAGTGAAGTCGTACCATCGGAACTTGAGTATCGCCGGCATCTTCTCGATGATCTGTTTCACCATCTCAGGTGAATGCAGGTACTGCGGTTTTTTCAGTCCTTTTATCGCTGCTACGCTGTTGTTGATCTGGCTTGCGAAGATGCATATGTCCCTCGGATTCTCTGAAATCTTTGGTAATGCCCTGACCTTTTCCAACTCCGCCAGCACCAGCGCATCAGGTCTTCCATATCTTCTTCTGAGGGCCTGCATCACTTCCAACGGAGAGGCTTCGGAGTACAACAAACTCTTGATAGCTTCTCTTGCATTGCCCTTCAGCGCTCTTCTTAGTCGAGCCATATTTTGAACTTCGTTGAACATCGGTGCTGTATCTTCGTAGACAACCTTGAAGGCCAACCACTCGCTGCTGTTGCCGTCGAAGTAGGGTAACTCGTGGATGTACTTCGGCTGCGGTGCTGGTCCTCCTCTCGTGGTAAGGGCTTCCCTCAACGCCGTCGCCAACGCTTGAATCTCGATCGTAGCCCCTTTCGGTGAGGAGTTCTCTTCAGGCTTCACCTTCTGTGGCTCTTCTGGAGGGCGGTGACCTCGTTGCTCTGGCTTCTCCATCACGTCTTCATTCAACACGGATGTCTCGATCCAGTTCTGCACCTGTGCTGTTCTGTCTTCCTGGTCTTCATCCACGGAGTCCTCATCTTCACATTGAGCCAGCTCCAACCTGACACGGGCTAGCTTCGCCGCAGCCTGTGCTCGCTCCAGCTCCAGGCGTGCCAATTCTTCTCTGGCTTCCAGCTCGCGTCTTCTGGCCGAGGAACTCGTGGTCTTCGTGGACCGGGCGCGACGACTGATCCCCTGCGGTTGTAGGGTCGTGGCGGAGCCATAAACACCCTTGACCGGAACATCTTCTGGGATCTTCTTCGTCGTCTCCTTCTGTGCGGCTTCCTTCCTCTTCTGTTCGCTCTTCTCGGATGCCGCCGTAGTTGTGGTCGCAACCGTAGTCTCGGTGATTGTGGTTCCCGAAGAAGTGTTCGTGTCCGACGTGGCTGCTGTGCCCGATGACGTTGCCGCTGACGTGACCCCTTCTGACCCTGACCCTTCTCCCGTCGCGTCCCTAACGGAGGGACGGGACGAGGGGCGTGAGGGGGCATCCTTCTGCGACCTGGTTACCGGCATCTTGCAGTCTTCTCAAATCTTCTGGACTCTTCTGACTTCTTCTCGCAGGGTATCCGGCTCGAAGGACCAACTGTTGCGGACGGCAGGGGTACGTCCAGTACCCTTTGTCGTCCTGGGACGATCTCCCAATTTCTTGACGCACGCTTCCTTGTTTTCCTCCGCTGGTAACGTACGTCACCACGCACCCCTGTTATGCGTACCGGGTTGGGAACCCCTTACGTAGAGACTAGAGACGACAAAGAAATAGGAGCGGGGGGTGTCGGAGAAAAAATAATACACGATTCTTCCTTGCTGAATTTTCTCCGCAGATTTCGGCTTCGCTTCCTTTTAGTTGTTGCCTCTTCGGTGGCTGTGTTGCGACTGACTGTGCCGGCAAATGGCACGCCTTTTATAGTGGCCTAAGTTACCTTGGCGAGGCCCGCGCGTTTTGCGCGCATTCGCCTCGCCAATTTCGCTTCAGCCGAAATCTTTGGAGCCCTTTTTTATTTATTTTTCCTTTTAATACACTTACCATTTTTATTGTAATACCTTTCTTAATGTAAATATAATCATTAAAAACAAAAACCTTACACATATTGCACTAAATAAAATTAATACAGAACAAAAACATCTAAAAAATCTCTTAACTAAATTTCTGTTACACAAATTATGACATAACTTGAAAACTAGTGGCCCGATTCTCACAATTCAAACTGTATAACTCGTTTTGGGCCTAGCCCTACAATCTAAAACAAGAATAAACAAAATCTAACCATAAACAAAAAATCACATTTTCAAGTTACGTAATTATTAGAACAACAACAAAAATTTCTAATAAATCCTTACAAAAACTATTCTAATCAGACTTATCGCTCAGGAAACATAAGAAACTAACTTGATTAACTTATTTACACATTCTAATAAGAAAATAAGACTAACACAAATAACAAAGATATTTACATAGCAATTTCCTGAGCTCTGATTGGTCGAGCGCTATCGGCACATGGCGAACGTCGCGTACACTGTACCTCGCAGTTTGGACGGGGTCTCGTCGCCGACATACTCCCTAAATGCTCGTTCTCACGGCTACTTCCAGTTTTTGCAGGATCCCGTCTAGTGACGTAAGTGGTTCAATACTAGCGTTCATACGAGCGTCCTGTTTGCCCACTTTTTTTTTTCTTTTCAATATCCTCATTGATACTCTTTGCCCGGGGAAGGCGAAGTATTATGCCAGACACCTACCGGCTAAAAGCCCACAGTGTTCCGTCTCCTGACCTTTGGCCGAAGTCGCGGGATTCGCAGCTGTATGCACCGCAACCCCGGCAGGCCGTATCTACACGTTTGGCAAACCTCAAAAAATCATCAAAAATTCAAACGTGTGGATAGAGCGTTTGCCTTGGCTTGTGTAGGCTTGCAAGCGCTTGCGACCGATGCGATCGAGTGTCGGGTTTTTGATGTCCAAATCAAAGAATTTTGCGGCAAGCGCTTGGGATCTACACGTTTGTGCGTTGTTGGTATCGCTTGCGCACTGGTGGCGAGTAGACGTGCGTGCATCCATATCGAAATATTATTGTTAATTGAGTAGTGCATAGTTTCCAAAATAGTCTATCAACGAAATTTTGATATTTTCTGTTCACTTTTATTTTTCCTCTTTCAATTTTGCTTCTTTTGATAGTAAAAATAGGATAGACCATATTTGTTATCCGACAAAATCTCGACGTCAGTCATGCTTGCTTCTTCAAAACACTCGCAAGCGTGTGGATAGCGCTGTTTGGATCACCTAATTTATCCAAACATTTGTATAGGTTTGTGGTAAGTGGCAAACGTGTGGAACAAGAATTACATTCCAAAAAAATTTTAAAAGAAAAACGTTAAATACTGAAATTAATTCTTTATATATCAACAATATAATAGATATAACAACAATGTATATAAAAATAACAACTTGATAAATTGTAAATATAAATTATTATTATTATGCGTATATTTTAGTTTTATTATTGTACTTCTAAACACATTTACGCTTACAATAATGCAATGGCACTTAAAATTCATAAGATTTACTTAAATAACTGTATATTAAAAATGCAGTGATTAAAATTTTGTACTTATAACAGAAATTGATTTTTATAATGTTACTAAAAATGCTTAAAAAATGCAGAGCTGCACAACGTGTATCAGAAATGCGTGGTCATATTTATGGAGGTTTATTGAGCTCTTATTTAAAGCAACATTTGATAGGTCAAACAAAAAAAACTCGGATATTTTTCAAGTCTCCATACTTAAGTATTTTTGTGACCTACGCAAATGTCCGGCTGATTGGTGGCGTCGTGCGTCGGGTCGTTGAGCTCCCTAAAATAAGGTTGAGCTACACGATGGCTGATGCATGCGTGCCGTCAGTTGGGACAGGTCAACTCAAAACTGCTATGGCTCGTTCCTCAAAAGGCCATTCCAGACGTTGCCCTAGATTGTTACACTCGCATAGTTTTATATCACAATCTCTGAACTTTAAAAGACACCTTGACCTCTGAGTTTGTTTTGGCTTTTCTTCTCAGAGGTAGTCAGATAAGAAATGCCGGCGCCATCTAGTCTTTAAAACAAACATTACATTGACTTGTAAAAAGTTTCTGTAACAGATTTATATACAGATATAAAAATATCATTTATCAATGGCATCAGCTGATTGGGATAATTCGTAACGAGTCGAAATTTTTTATGCCGATTTTTTTTGACTTCATATATTGCTCTGCATAAGAGTCCAAACAATCCTCATAAGGTGGATCCAGACTTTGCGAGGCATACGCCACGAACGGCGCACGACGAATGCCTAGGAGTGAGGCGTGCATGTCGAAACAATATACTAACGTATGCTCGGGTCGAGCCATCGCGTGCAAAGCAAATGCTTCGTTTGTCTGTCTTCATGTTTGTGGCGAGGCATGTGCTACGCATAGGCGCAGTTTCATTTTGTCAGTCGAGGCGTGGGTTGATATCGTACGCGGCGCACACCTCGAACGTGCATACGCGACTACGTCCACAACTAATGTAATGTGCGCACTGAGGCGCTTTGATCTTGAAGCGTTTGCCGACATACGTTGGCTCGCCCTCGCACATGCGTAGCACATGCCTCGCCACGAATATGAAGGTACACACATTGCGAGGCATGCGTTATGCGCCGTTCGCGGCGCATGCCTCGCAATGTCTGGATCCACCTTTAAATATGACCATGCGTTTCTGTAACACGGTGTATAATACAAATGGTAATATTAAAAATTATCACAATATAGTCTTTAAAAGACATATATTACAATACGGTATAAATATGTTTATCAATATATTGGATTAGTTCAATAGTTTTTTTTTTTTGTTATATTACACGGATTCTTGTGCGCTCCTGTATTCAAAGACACTGCCTCTCTCCATGAAGGCGCTAGCCTTGTTTGTTTGTTCGTCCGTTAGAGAAGATTCTGATGCAGGACCATACCCACCGCCGCCGGGAGAATTCATTATGTATTTATCCTGTAACACACAACATTATTAATGTTCCATTTAGAAATTACGATACGCTAACTCTTAATCCTCGCATTATTGTCCCACTGCTGGGCACGAGTCCTTTTCTCAGGATAAGAAGGGTTTAACACGTTCAATGCCGGATGCCCTCCAGGAGGGCACCCTGTAGTCGCATTCGCCATGCCAGGTGCTCTCGTAGAGGGCTCATGTTAAATGTAGGTTTGTCTTGGAAAATTCACCGTCATGAAACAAGCAAGCACCTTTTTACGACGTAGTAGCGTATTTTTCGGTTTTTAACCTAATAACAGGAACCCTCCTCGAAGATTCACTCCTAGCGCAAATGTAAAGCCGAGGAGGCTCCTAGAAGGTCCATTAGCAATATGTATGACGGGATGGCGTATGAGCTCTATGAAAAGTATGGTGGACTTGAATGTGTTAAGTCAACGCTGGCCTGGCGCGGGTTGGCGGCCTACACACATCATGGAGAACTTTTTGAAGCCCTCTCAGTTAAGCAGGTTTCCTCACGATGTTCTTCTTCACACTTAACACAAATGGGTTAGGTTTAAGTTACGTGTATATACTCACCCCTGGATATGCATGTATAGACGCTTTCCCTCCGAGGTTGATGAGTCGTCCATCCACACGCTGCAGTAGGTTAAGACCTCGCTCGCCTGGTTCTCCACCTGAAAACATTATATTTTAGTACCTATATGTATAATTCAGCTCAGTTCAAATTTTTGCACGTGAAACATCAATCTAGCTGTAATGGATTCGTTTAAAAAAAATGTTTTTTAAGCTTTGAAGAATAAGTAAGTTTTTATAAAAATGTGTATGTTTAAGAATTCTCATAGCATAATAAATGTTTTACGATCAAAGGTTTGTTGACCTTATTAACAGTGATTTATCCCCGGACAGAGTATACTTATTATCTGTGTTTACCATTCATGCCATATGGCTGGAACGATCTCCGTTCAGTAAGTACTGACAGTTGCACGCTGCGACGGAACACCAGTTCTCTGGACACTCCATCACCGCCGTTCCAACGACCTGGAATAACAAAATAATATATACTTGCATTGTAAAGTGAGTATGTTTAGTTGTTCAATTGCTTACAGTTCCTACAGACGAGCCGCACTTTGCCGACGACAGGGGTTCCTGCAGCCGACACTGCTTGTCGACAGCTGCCGCCGTGCGTCGCTCATGGTCGTCACAGCGCTCAGTAACGGGCGCGAGGAAACAGGATGGGGGCGATGGCCCTCTACCCGTGGTAGCATTTTCGCAACCTGTGAAGACTGGCATAGAGGCAAGCGTTTCTGCGCTTATTTCTAGGCCCTGTCGTCGGCAAAGTGCCGCTTGTCTGTAAGAACCTCTTTACTTGCGTTCGCGCTCATATTGCATTTCGGTTCGGTTGTGGCGGCATCTATCTCGCCACATGCGAACTAATCCTACATCGCGCAATCAAGATTTAACACGCAGATAGTATATACATATAGAACCTCCCAACATCAACCGTTGGGCAGTAGCCCGCTAGGCACAAGACTCCGCCTGGTTGGAGGATCCTCCCTTTGGTTGGAGGAACACCACACCAAGTTTCTCCACACGGTCACTCACTAACATTCGGTTCGGTCTCCTTTTGTGTTTCACTCCGAAGGCGAACACACACGTATGATGTTACACCTAAAACGCGGAGTGACACAATGCCCAAGTTTCAATTGCTCGTTATGGCAGCTACAATAGTAACCGTCCATTTACGCGGATATTACGCAAGGATACAGATTTTGGTCATTTTTGATGAGGTCTATAGATATCCAGCCGTGGACTAAAATAGGCTGTTTAATAGATAGAGATAGATGGATAAAAATAAAACAACAAAGTGCAACAATAGACACAAAACATAATAGCGCTAAAAACAAGCTGAAGAAAATAAAAAAACGATTTACAAAAAAACATTTTAAAAAAACCGGCCAAGTGCGAGTCGGACTCGCGCACGAAGGGTTCCGTACCATTATCTATAAAAACGACAAAAAAAACATGTCTATTGTATGGGAGCCCCCCTTAAATATTTGTTTTATTCTGTTTTTTAGTATTTGTTGTTATAGCGGCAACAGAAATACATCATCTGTGAAAATTTCAACTGTCGTTCTATCACGGTTCATGAGATATAGCCTGGTGACAGACGGACAGCGGAGCCTTAGTAATAGGGGCCCGTTTTACCCTTTGGGTACGGAACCCTAAAAAACATAATATAGATAAAAAAACATTAAAAAAGGAAGAGGTTTTTTTTTTATTTATTACTAGGCCTGCGTTTGGCCGCCATCTCGCTTCATGTTAAGCAATGATGCGGTCTACGATGGAGCACGCTTGCCCAGAAGAAACCGATTCACTCGTGACTTAAAGACACCCAAATTGTAGCTGTCGGGGAACACCCACTCGGGCAGCGCATTCCACTGTGTGACACTGAATTTAAGCAAGATCGTGCAGTGTGTGTTTTGTAGTACATACCTTTGCCTCCAGAACCGGCTCGTAGAGAAAACTTAGTGACGAGCATTGGGTATCGTCGTTCCACTATCTCTACGTCAGTGATGCGAGTGTTGGTCATGTGCGTGTGCACTCCGCCGGAACCGTGCCAGCCGGGACCCTGGATGAGAACAACTTTATAATTCCGGTTCAAATGAAGGAGACACATAATGACCCCGTATAATGCGAAATAGATTTTGTAACAGCAAAAATAATTAGTTTTCTTAACTTCTAAAACTCTAAGGCTTAGTTTTCTTAACTTCTAAAACTCTAAGGCATACCATAGTCCATTTGAATGTTGATAGTATACTTACAGCGCCACTTCCGCCTGCAACAGTTTCATAGTACCCCCAGTCTTGTTCACCCAACGTTAAGTTGTTCATGCATCCTTGGGATGCTGCACATACCTACAAAAGACAACATTATCTTGATTATTACAAACGTCGTTTACAATACTTATATCGGTTCTTTGTACCCTTGTATGGATTGTAATTTTGTTATGCTGTCAATCTAGATTGAATGCTGGACATGACAACATGTACTGACTGACTGATTCATCAACACGGAGTCGAAACCGCTGGGTCTAAAAACTAAAAATATTACAGCTGAACATGTACCGACTGATTCATCAACACCAAGTCGAAATTGTTGGGTCTAAAAACTTGAAATTTTGCACAGAGATTCCTTACTTGAAGTATGCACGCACTAAGATGAATTTTTGGAAATTCAGTCTGTAAGTGGTTAAAAATAGGTGTCAAAGTTAATATGGGGAGAATCTAGTTGCGTGGCCCGTAAACTTGGTATAAATAATCTTTAAAGTAAATAATAAATTACATGTTTTAGAGTTTTTTTAAATATTATATATGAGTCGTATAGAATCAAAGGTGGAAATCTCACTTTTTGGCACTTTTGAGTTAACGATGCAGAAAATTCAAAAGCATTCTAAGTAAACTGCTAGTTTGTCATATCATAACCAAACATGGGCAAATTCTTTGCTAAATCGACACAAAATCTTGATTTAGTTTCAAACACGGCAATCTTCCATTAGGGAAGAGTTGTTTAATTTTTCAATTTTTCGTATGCTCAAAAGTTGCTAAAAGTGAGATTTCCACCTTTGATTCTATACGACTCATATAACTAGCTGTACCCGGCATGCGTTGCTATGCACTTTTTCCTACTTACTATATACCTAATACTTTCCTACTACCTACCTTCAGAAACAAAATCAAAATAGTAACAAAAAGTTTGAACCATTTTCATGCATGCGGTAAACAAATGAAGAATGTGGACATACTGAGATAATTTAGTTTTTCTTTAAATATCAAAATTTTCTTTCATAAGAACCTTCTCCTGATAATTAGGAACACAACAAAAAAAAAATTGCGGTATCGGTCATAGATATGGTGTACATTGTATAGCGTGGCGATTATGGTAAACCCCCCCAACATGAATAGCACAAAGAAAATCGATGTGTTGATGCTTGGGAGAGGCCCACAGAACTTATATTATAAGTCCTGTGGAGAGGCCTATGTCCAACAATGGACGTCTTTCGGCTAAATGATGATGATGGTGGTGTAGACACATTTTAACTACATTACATACATCTGAATGTCTGTGATTTTAATGATTTATTGGACGTTGACGGGCTAATGTGATGAAGCAATCTCTTATTCCACCTACCTATTAAACAAGCTCCAATAAATATATTTGTATTAGCGCGAGCTAACAGTATCTAATATAGCTAGAGGATTATTAGTGCCTTCATTGCTAAATGGACTTACCTGGAATGCTTTCAGAACTACATCTACAATACGTTGTGATGTGAGTACGTTACCGCCCACGACTGCAGCGCCCTCTGAAGGATACAATATAGATCCTTGTGGAATTATCACATGTACTGGGTTGAGGCATCCCTGGAATATAAACACATAGTTGAATACAACAGTTTGAACAATAATCATAAAAATAATGACTTAGGTTCTGTTCTGCCCCTCTGGGAAAGGCGTTACCTCATCATGAGATTAACGTAAAACCGGAGGGAACATTAGACTAGCTTTCTACAACCCCATCATATAATAAAAAATGTATCATGAGGTCTACTGAAAAGCTTACAAACCGCAGGGCAGCTTGTGGCGAGCTGTTGGTGAGTGGCGACACTGCGTACCTTATTGCCTCAGAGAGTCGGTCAGGGCTTCGTCTCCAGTTTGCCTTTATTGGCTGGCTGGAGTGGAACCCCAAGAGTGCCCGCAGGACTCTCAACTCTGTCTTGCCTTTATCGGCCGGCCAGAGGGGGGCCGCCAGAGCTATATGCTCGGGGGTGGAAGTGTCTAAAGGCGTACTAGCGGGGAAACCCACTCCGGGTCTCTTAGACCCGCGACGGCGAAACCGGGGCCAACTCCTCTCTACACCTCTAGCCGCTCACACGTCTGTTGCCCCCTTCGCCTATGTACTGGCGGCTTTTCAGGGGGCCCAGCTAGTGAGCTGGCGAGTCACCGTCTGCCAACACTTCAATTTTAAATGTTGAAAGGCAGACGCCGTTTTCTTCCGGCAATAGAAGTTATCTAGTCCACCTAACACCCCTTCCCATAGACCAGATATTTTTCACCATATTTTACAATAGTCTTGCACCCACCTGGGACGGTCCATGACTGTACTCCAATAGTGCAGCTGTGGATAGTCCCGGTTGGTGCCCCACCCCATTTTAGATCAAAGCTCTCAAAGGGGCCTCTGCGCGTTGGACCTGTGTCCCCGTGTATGCCTTCCAAAGGACCGGACATCTTTCGCACGGAAGAGGAGCCGTGATGTCCAAAAAAAAAAAAAATGACTTAGGTTCAGCAGACATCTGGTAAGGCAGAGCGCAAAGCATTTTTCACTGCCAAACCACTATCGACTTTGCTAACGTTTAAAATGTTTAAATAATATCGGCACACATTTTCGATATTATTTAAACGTAAGCAAAGTCGATAATGGTTTGGCTCTGCGCTGCGCCAAGCGTGATCGCCGACCCCTATGGTGTGACGCACCTAATTGTAACTGCAAAATTATAGAAAAATTGCAAGGGGCTATTGCCTCCCAGGCAGATTGACTGATTACCTAAAGCTAGCTGGAGTAGACTGGAAGTAAAGCAACTTGAAGAAGGTTTATGTCCAGCAAGTGGCAATTGGCTGCCCAAAATACCAACAATCAATAACATTAGTTAATTTTTGCGTTGTTCAACCTTTTATAAACCCAAGTCTGCCTCTTGAATCAGAAATTTTCGGTAAGTCAGTTGTCGACCGAATTGTATACAAATCGAGCTCATTTTAGCTCGATTTGTATACGATTCTCGCAACGAGAGTAAAAGAGACAACAAATCGAATCGTTTGTTAACTGACTTATCGAAAAGTTCTGAATTCAGGGGGAGCATGGACAGGTAGGTATACTGAACAAGTAATCCTTACCTGATTCAAAGGCACGTCGTGTCCCACCATGCAGCGCAGACAGTATATCAGAGCTGACAACGTGATGGCGCGCGGAGCATTCAGATTACCCCACACTTCAACACCAGTGCCACTGTTAAACATTACATAAGGTTTCTTCAAAATACCTGGCACAAAAGTTAGAGTTACTAGGTACAATAGAACTATTTTTTTGACCTCAGGTGATTGTATAGCTGAAAGTCCTATTTTTGGTCGAATGCGACCCAAACCGAAGCCGAAGGTTCGATCGAACCCTAATAATAAGTCTAAACACAAAAAGGCTGGGATAACATTTTTACTGCGATTGCTACTTGATTTTGTTTGTAAATAAGGGACTGGTGCACGGTAGCATAAAAAATATGCCCATATCAAAGTTTAAGAAAGCTCTCACCTCACTAATAATTGAAAAATGTTACTATACCTACTGTTCCAGATTTTATAAACGATCATTTTTAATATTTTTTAGTTTATTTCTGGTTTTGTTTTACCATCTGTTTATTTAGTTTTTAAGTATTTTAGTTTTTAGTTACAACGCTTTCACGGCAAAACATAGCGCCCAAATATGTTAACCTAACGCCTTTATGTAAATACCTATGTTTTACAAATAAATATTCTGACTCTGATTCTGTGGCTTATTACCAGGATCATATGATTTGCAAGGTATAAGCTGCGCTTGCCGCGGTCAGTCCGTGGATTGGTGACCATTCGTTACACATCGAGACCTCTCCGTGCTTCGGAAAGCACGTTAAATCATCAGTCCCGAGTGTCATACGAATACCTATGACAGTCGTTACGGGTAGTCAGAAGCCCGAAAGAACGACAACCGGTCTAACCTTAGGATATCGGCATTTCCCAAGTAACTGGGTTGCGGAGGTTTGATGGCAGTAGCTCCGTGTAAAATACTGGTATTCGGCAGTATCTGGTTGCTGGAAGTAACTGGACTGGAAGTTACAACATAGTTGGGAAAAGGCTAGGCAGAAAAGGTCAATACTTACGTAAAATCACACACAGCGCTGCCCTTCTCCTTATCCAAGGTGACAGTAAGAGTTATAGGCGTGCCATTGTCCATATATTCCGTCGCTTTTAGTACTGTAGAACCAGTTTTAGCTAAAGCGCTGCGTGCTATCTCCTGGAAATGTAAAAAAGGAAACCATGAGGTATTTGCTATGAAACCGCTGAATCTTGAAACGCCAATTTTAGTATTTTAGTATGGTATTTTTATTTAGCCAACCGCTATGGCCCATATCAATGAATAGCTGTTATTTGAGAGCACCTTAATATGACTTGAGATGCTGATTTGGTATCTTCTCGTAGGGCGTATGCATAAAGGAAGCAGGTAACCAGCGCCGATCAACCAGCGCTTATCGGTACTGGTCCGTGCAGGTAACCGGTACATAAAGGAAGGGTAGAAACAAGGGCTGACATTTTTTAGCAAATATACGCCTTGTTCCCTTGCAAATACAGCAACAAATGACGACCTACCAGCGCTGATCGGAGCAGGTTGACTTGTCGGCGACGTTCGGAGCTTGTCGGCGCTGGTTCGCCACACAGTATAGAGACTACCTGCGCCGACTAACTGCGCGGACCAACACCGACAAGCGATGGCAGATCGGCGCCGGCAACCCGCGCTAAAAGTTAATGTTTGTGTCCGTCTTCTATGCGTTTGCGCATCGTTCACCGGTTGAAATTAAATTTTGTACAGTTGTTGTTGGCAATTACGTGAAAGTTGCAGAAATAAAAATAAAAAGCTTCGTACGCGGGCGGAGCCGCGAGGGCACAGCTACTATTAAACGAAAATGTTCCAATACGTCACTTTACCTTTAACATGTCCCTTACAGCTAACTCAGCGTTATTCTGTATGTGCGTCATATACGCTTGAACCACGTCTAACCCGTATTGGTCTATCAGCTCGCCAACTAATTGAATACCCTGAAAAAAAGAGGTATAGTGAAAGGTTAAAAAAATTATAAAAATAATATGTACAAACGGTTAAATAGATGTACTTAATGGTCCGGTAGTCCGGCTACACGCTCAATATTATTTGCACAAAATCTTATTTGTACAAATTCTTATTTTCACAAAATCGTATTTGCACAAAATCTTATTTTCACAAATTCTGATTTGCATATGTAAGCACAAAAATATATAATATACTGTGCAGTGTCATTAATATGATACTGACATATAATTTGAGCAAACGTTTGCACAAATCGTTTCCGTGCAAGTCGCTTTTGTGTGGACACCGCCGTGTATTTGCTAGGAGTGAGGCGTATTTATCGTAACAGCTATTTAAAACAGGTATCTTATGATAACAGACTGCAACTGTGACAAACAAACTGAAAAAGCAGTTTCTGTTCCACGAGCTTAAAAAATCTGACATATGACAGTCACAAGCTTTTCTATATTCATGCTTATGACAGTAACCTTAGTTAGAATAAGATACAAAATGTTACTGTTACTCTGTGACACCCTGTTACAGCCGTCACAAGCTCTTTCTTTTTTTCGCATAGGTTTAACACCTTAGTTAGAAAGAGAAGACCTGCTGTTACAGTAAACAGGTTAAACGTTGCTATCTGTGGTAACAGAGAACACATAATAGTTTGTTCCCACATAGTATGAAATAACAGACTGTTATTTTGTAACAGGTTTTTGGAACTGCTATTTACGCGTAACAGGAACAAGCGTAACAGATACGTGATTTTACCTGTTACAACCCACTCCTAGTATTTGCGCGAACTATTTGTCCATGCAAGAATTCCTGCTGGCTAAGTTATGGAAATGCCGGAAGTCTAGATAATTAAATGTTTGGAGCTATAGACATGTAGCATACCCTTTGGTTGGCAGCAACTTGCGCCTTCAAATCTGAAAGGTTGTCAGCCAAGTTTCTTGTACCCGAACATTCTGGCTCCTTGGCTGGCTTCATCAGTTCTATAACAAATATTATCATCATCATCATCATTCCGCTGAAAGACGTCCACTGCTGGACATAGGCCTCCCCCAAAAGGGAGGGTATGCCGTAATCAGCACACTTGGCAGGCGGGTTGGCAATCGCAATATGTTTGTTTTAAAATACTCAGAGAACGCTGCTGCCCATCCTCTAGAGAATCCTTTAGTCGCCTTTTATGACACCCATGGGAAGAGATGGGGTAGTGGTATTCTTTAAGTCCGACACTACACGAGATAACAAATATAAGTAAATCTATACATATAAAAGGAGAAGCTGACTGACTGACTGACTGATCTATCAACGCACAGCCTAAACCGCTGGGGTTAGAAAGTTGAAATTTTTACCTTAGGTTCCATTTGTAACGTAGGCATCCACTAAGAAGGGATTTTTCGCAATTCAACCCCTAAGGGAGTTAAATAGAGGATGAAAGTTTGTATGGAAAATCGTCATTTAACGGGTTCAACATTTCATGCAAGCGAAGCTGCGGGCGAAAGCTAGTGTATTATATTCTTTTAATACATTTTTTAGGTTCGCAAACCGTTTTCTTAATAAAATAATGATTAAAATAAAACTATTAAAGTACGGCTTATTATTTTCCAGGTGACTAATAACTTAAAAGGCGACTAAGTGTTTGCAACTAATAAAATGAGGCGAGGAGCTATAAATAATGACTTGGCGACTAATAATGTTAGCAGGGTGGTTAAGGGGAATCCCGACATGGATAGGTTATGTTCGAAGGGGATGACGGGGGCTAGGGTGAGCGAGCGAAGCGAGCGAACGAAGCCCCCGTCATCCAACACGAAGGGGAAGGTTACTTTAAACCCTGCAGACAGAAATAGGAGCCCCGCACGGCGGGGCTCCGTCGACTTAAGCTCCTTCACTGTAGCTGCCAACCTATTATTTTTGCTACCCATTTTAATTATTTTTAAAACCCCCTGCCTGCTTAAAATGCTACTTCACTGTAGCTGCCAACCTATTATTTTTGCTACCCATTTTAATTATTTTTAAAACCCTAAATCAGATTAGTTTGTCGCCGCGTTAAATACATGCCTTAAAGTACACTTCGGACCGACCAATGAGTTTTTAATTCAATGTATTTAGCGGCTGCTCATTTTCTATGGTGTCGCGCGCTACGGCGCATGTGCGGTGGGCTGCTGAGTTTGGACGCCATAATATTGTTTTTGTTTAAACTTTGCGGTTTTATTTAAAACTAGCTTTTGCCCGCAGCTTCGCTTACGTGAAATTTTAAACCCGTTAAGTGACGATTTCCCATACAAATTTTCATCCCCTATTTAACTCCCTTAGGGGTTGAATTTCGAAAAATCCTTCTTTATTCCTTGTCTGCATTATAAAGGGAACCTCTGCGCAAAATTTCAGCTTTCTAGGTCCAAGGATTTGGGCTGAGCGTTGATGAGTCAGTCAGTCAGTCAGGACTTTTCTTTTTATTTATTTAAAATAGGTTTCTACCTATTGCATGAATTTAGATAAAGTAGTGAACCTGCACATAACTAGGTATTAAAACACTCGTGAGAATCTCGCTTACGACTCGGGTGTTTAAACTCACACTCGTGTTTTAATAACCCCTATTATGTAACAATTTCATAAACTACTATTTTGACTTCTTATCAATCCACAAACCTTCAGTGAGGAGCTCCTCGTTGAAGCGCCCTGCATCGACGAGCAGCATGGACTTGAAGGCAGCGCCCTCTTGCGCTAAGCACACGGAGTGCGGCGGCATCGAGCCAGGAGTTAGACCTCCGATATCGGCGTGGTGACCGCGGGAGGCCACGAAGAATATTGGCCGGTTGTGGGACCTACGAAGATATGAGATAAACTGAAATTGAGTCTTAATGATAAAATAAGGATAATTGACAGTTGGTAGTGATTTGAAATAAAGAGCTAGAGGTATAATGCGTTCGCGCAACAAAAGATGCTATGGCTCGTATTAATAAACAGCTGTCATTTGACAGATCTTCTAACAGCAGCTGCGATAAAGTAGAATACACTTGACATTTTTTTTTATACTTGCGACCCTCCCCAGCTTTGCTCGGGTACGTTTTATAGCTTAAAACCTTCCAGGAGAAATTGCCTAAATTAATATGAAGACAGCATCAAAATCCATTGCGTAGTTTAAAAGATGCAAGCGTGCAGACAGCAGGAAGCGACTTTTTTTTATAGATAGATAGATATACTCTATTGTACACTAAAAGAAATAAAACAGTAGGAATACACATGATTAAGAATAGTACAAATGGCGGTCGTATCGCTTAAAGCGATTTCTTCCAGACAACCATTGGATGGAAAGAATTGCTAAGGAAAATATAAAGGCAGTTTGCAGCGTACAAATATATAACCTAATAAAAAATCTGGAATTAACTAAATAACTTATACTATTATGTAGAAACTTCACAAGTCACAATAAAACTAAACTTTAAGAGGGATCTCTCAACTGAGGGCTGTTTATTAACAAGTGCCCTTGGTGTGTTACAAACGCCGTAGAGCGCGTCGGGCGTGACGCTGTATACAGCCAACAAAATTATTATCGAAATTCACTATAGTAAGTAGTCTCTCTCAAACGCCTGACGCGGCGTCAGGCGTTTAAGAGAGACTACCAGTGGCGAAGGGTGAATTTTCTTAAAAGGGAAGCCGGACTAATTATTTGTTTAAATGATAATTGAAAATAATAGATACTAGTATTTGCCATATTTCGAAAGGGAAGCCGATAAGAATCGAGTTGTATGGAGCCTTCGCCACTGGAGACTACTATACCTAGTGCCGATGCCACGACCTAAGACTCGTAACATATTAACATCTCTCATCTGAATAATTTCTCCAGAGGAGCTGCCGTAAAGTAGAATTACAAACAGGGCAACAAAAGATTTGAATTCGTCTACGTCATCCAAACTACACTTAACAGGGATCTCTCAAACTAGAGCTGTTTATTAAAGCGGGCCTAAATGAATGCGAAAATCATTCTGAGTTCTTGCTCATTTTTATTCGGGCTAAACGCATCATACAATATTTGCAGCCATTTATTTTTGTAAAGGGCATTAAAGCACAATAAGAAATAATGAAAAGGGCATGACAAGACAGCGACCATGTCTAAGGATTTGGTCATACAATCATGAAAAAACGCATGACAAGTTCCGTTCTCCAACCTAAGGAAACGAGTATTAAATTCGCAGAAATAAAAATATGTCGTATGTCATAATATAAATGTCGTGGAGGCCCGAAAATCACAGACCCGCTTGTTAAGCATCAGGTTGCGGCTTCAAAATCCCGACATGTACCAATGTGACTTTTTATCGTGGGGAAACCTGGACTTAACAGTCTGAAATCGCCAACCCGCAGTGAGCAAGCGTGGTGATCAATGCTCGTTTCTTCTACGTATGAAGAGAGGCCTTAGCCCAGTAGTGGGACAGATACAGGCTGATTTATACAAGGTTAGTCGGAAAGGGGGTACTAATCCGCAGGCCACTTATAGTATCACTGATGACTGTCTTAAGAGCGTGTACGCCGTTCGGCATTTCATACAAATTTTCAAGTCCTTATTTTTCGATATGACTGAACCGATTTTAATGAAACTTCATACCCATCAGCAGGATACATAGGACTAAAAAGTTATCAGAAAACATTTTCGAAAAATAGTGTTACAATAAAATTAGACCGATTTTAAATTTTCCATACAAACAGAAATTTCCAATTATCTTTTTATAAGTAAGACATTTCGAAAATGTTTTCTACTAACTTTTTAGATCTAATTATCTTCCTTATGTGTGTGAAGTTTCATCAAAATCGGTTTAGTCATAACGAAAAACAAAGACTTGAAAATTTGTATGAAATGCCGTACGGCGTACACGCTCTTAAAGCAAGTGTTAAAATTTCAAAATTCGGCAATTTTTTTTTCAATGCAAAATGATTTTAATTTTAGTTTTTTTCAAAAATTCTTCTTCCCTGCTTTAGTTACAAATTCAGAAAATGGTGCTTCTAATTCATGACCCCAAATAGGACCTAAAATGTAAACACAGCTGATCATATCTGGGGATAGATAGATTTTAGAGAATTTTTTTGAGATCTTTGATCACCTATTTCTCTTAAACTATTGACTTTTGGAAAAAGTTGTAGAACAAAGTTATTTATTATTATGGGTACCTTAACCCCCTTTCGGATTAGTACCCCCTTTCTGACTAACCTTGTATAATTAAAATAATGATGATTGAAACAAACATAATGCCATACTTGTGGAACACAGGAGTGATGACAGTCAAATCTGGTAGATGTGAGCCGCCAGCTTTCGGATGGTTTGCTAGCAGTACGTCACCAGGCTTCAGCGAATCGCCACGCACCTTCATCTGAACAGCAAATAGCATTCATTAATGTTTTTAGCTAATTAGGAAACTTAATTAAAGAAACACCGCAGTCTAAAAAAATCTTGACAGAGAAGCGTTTTAAATACTTTTAATAATTGTAAAAACAAGATAACATAAACACAACATCACGCCTATATTCCTCATAGGGTTGGGCAGAGATATACACCTTCATTTAGCCGTTATATTTAAGTCCCATGTAATAGGGGCGAGCCTACTGCCATCAACCGGGTACAAATCCAGACTCCGGGCTGCTACTGCGAAATTCCACACGGAAAAACCCAATAACACTTTGCCCGACCTGGGGATTAAAACCCCCAACGCTCAGCAGTCGCGCTTGCGACCACTAGACCAACAAAGCAGTAAAAAGATAACGTTTAAAAAAATTGTGGGGTTATTGAACCTCGTACAACTTAGGTATATCGTAAGTCCAATTATCTCATGCCGAGACGAGCTTATCTCGCGCTTCGCATGTTAGCTCGGCAGCTATAGTCTGATACCAATTACCTGGTACTGCACAGTCTCCTGCATGGCTCCTAAATGCACAGGTATGTGTGGTGCATTAGACACAAGACCGCCGTCTGCGCCGAATAACGCGCACGAGAAGTCTAAACGCTCCTTTATGTTGACTGATATTGATGTGCGTTGGAGCACCCTGTGGATAAGAGACATAACCATAACCATGATATGACTGTACCAAGAAATGAACAAGTGGTAACGAAACGAATTGCACCAGCATCAAATACTTTGAAACCAAAAAAATATATAACTTCTAAATTGCTACATTTTGTATGTCCCCGGCAAATAATTGGCACCTACTGGTTCATCTGTGAGTGAGGTAAAAGGCTTCGACTGGTGGTAGTCACGCCTGCTAATAACCACATACTGCGACCTTCGATCTGCCTGCTAAGCATAGTACTTAATTAGCGGTCGATAAAGAGCATGTTTAGCAGAAGACGTTGATGAGCTGATATCAAAAAGATCATAAATAGGCTGCTGTGATGTTCATATCGTTAACTCTGTGGTTAAACAACGGTTGTTTAACCAGAGAATTAATGTTGTGTCCTTCTACGGCGTCGTTACGTTCACGGTGTACTAAAATTTTATTTCTTACCTGCCCATCTGCTCAGCGATAGACATGAACCGATGACTGAAGATGCTCAGTTGTATGGAGTCCAGGTCAGTTGTGATGCGCTTCGGCTGACCAGTGCCGATCACGATACGAATATCACCTAACTTCGTTATTTCGGCGCGACAGTCTGTTGGAATAATAATAATAAATCAGCAGAGGTGTTTTTTTTTATTATAGGAGTCGGTATTGTCTCTGTCTAGTCCTATGTAGTAGGTGGCATAAATGGAGGTGGGCGGGCCACATAAGTCGCAGAACCGATGGCAGGCGGGGTAGGAACACGAATCAAATATAAAGAGGAGTTGGCCGAAGCAACTGTGCACTATGATACCAGCTAGGTCCTGACGTCATCACGGTGGGCGTGACCTTTGTCAGTCCGTCGGCAATCGTCCTGTGCACACTATGTTCGCGCCCCCACCCCATTTTACTATTTTCTTTGTTATTTGAAAGAAAAGAGGAAGTGTTGTGTGTTATCTTGCAAAAACTACTCGGATATACGCTCTGATGCCACGGATGCCAACACATTTCACTTATAAGTAATTTTATACGTAATTTATTACATTTGTGACACTAGAGACATCTAGCGTTATATGGCTAAACCACCTGTTAGTTATCTATAATATCAGAAGCTTATAGTTTTTGCTATTCACCGCTAGATGGAAAATATAGAAGTAGGTGGGGTGTGACGTTCCCCTCGCCCCGTGTAATGCATCGTATTATGGTAAAATACCATTACGTCTCCTCTTTGTATTTGCTCCGCGGGTAGGAAGGTACCCAGGTGGAATGGAGACCCAGGACCGGACGAAGAAGTGTCAGGCGTTGGCTGGCAAGATAGGATGACGACATTGTAAAAAAAAACTGAAACCTCCTACGTATTCGATTTGTAGCTCAAAATCACACGTCGACCCAAAACTAAAACAAGACTAACACAAATGTATTATTATAATATACAAGGTTAGTCAGAAAGGGGGTACTAATCCGAAAGGGGGTTAAAGTTCCTATGATAATGAATAACTTTTGCTCTGCAACTTTTCCCAAAAGTTAATAGTTTAAGAGTTGTACAAAAATCTCAAAAAAAAGTCTCTATAATCTATCTATCCCCAGTTATGATCAGCTGTGTTTACATTTTAGGTCATATTTGGGGTCGTGAATTAGAAGCACCATTTTCTGAATTTGTAACTACAGCAGGGATGAAGAATTTTTGAAAAAAGTAAAATAAAAATCTATTTATTTGGAAAAAAAATACCTATCGAATTTTGAAATTTTAACACTTGCTTTCAAACAGTCATCAGCGATACTATAAGTGGGCTTCGGATTAGTACCCCCATTCCGACTAACCTTGTATATGTTAGTTTGTAAGGTATATATATATCTATGGGCCTAAGTAGCCTGATAATAAATAATTTATTATATTAAAACAATAACATAATAATACATACCTGGTTCTACAAGTATAGTAGACAAGCTGTCCATGATGATGGCAGGACCTGGCACGACTTGTTCAGGCTTCAACTTCTCTAGTAAGTATATCGATGTTTCTTGGTAGCCACCTTCGAAGTACACCTTCGTTGTCTGTGAATATTTCTTTTGGTAAAAGAACTGAAACACTAAGGATAACTACAGAAGTATGGGTGGTAGCTTATCATTCTGCCTAGCCTTTTCCTAACTCTGTTAGGGTCAGCTTCCAGTCTAACAAGATGCGGCTGAATACCAGTATTTTACACGGAGCGACTGCCATTTCAGGTCTCTATCGATGCTGATATCTTGAAGTTATACCGGTTGTCAGTCTTTCGGGCTTCTGACTACCCGTAACGACTGTCATAGATATGCGTATGACACCCGGGACCGATGGGTTAACGTGCTCTTTATACTTTACTATCGACCCGCCCTTCTTCGCACGGGTGCAATGTATTATACACCCCTAAATTAAATTCACCAGAAAAAATTTAAGGGTACATACGGAAGCGGTATACTTATTGAAATGTAAAATCATTAATATAATTTATTTAAATCTAACAAAGTTATTTACTTTTGTTTGATCCTGAAAATATGAATAATTTTATGCACATAATACTCTAATACTAGAAATACTACGTCAACGACACGGACTATCAATGAAATTCATCCCACCGCGCGTAAGCTACACACATCATGCACCATTATACGCTTGTGTGAGTCAAGCGTCAGTCAGCTATACCGGTATGTAATGCGTGCGAGCGAGTCGATAGCGCGAAATCCGTGCAACACACACACAGAAATGCTTTCTCCCTTACTCCACTCCACGTATTTAAAAAGTTAGAATTTGTTCTGAGACAATGGGGATTTGAATTTGAAGGGATTAGCTAACAGTGATTAGGATCAGCTGATAAGGATTGAAATCAGCTGATAAGGGTGGTAATTTACAGTGTTATTAAAAACTTACAGTTCAGCAATTTTTCAAAATGGCCACCGCCCTTTGTTATCAACACACAAGCGAGCACTTTTTAAAAGATAGTTATTTAATGATATTAGAACATCACTTTGCCCTTTTACTTCGAGTTGTTTTAAAAGTTTGCGACTATCGGGCTCACTCACGTACACTCTCCGTTTGATTTCACTTCACATGTAAAAATCCATGGGTGTGAGGTCAGGCGGCACGCGGGCCAGGCAATTAGGCCGCCGCAGCCTGTCCACCGACTCCCGAACTCCTCGGTTAGGTACTTTCGCTCCGACCTATCTAGATAAGATTCACCTGCGTGCCGGCCTTTTATGAAGTATTAACACAAAGGGTACTCTCGAGACGTGAACTGATGATCGTATGAAGCCATCGTAGTTATCAATTTAATAACAGATGTTAACAGGTAATACGTATTGCGCGCTCGCGTAAACTTAATAACCTCTCTGTTGCGTTCTGAGGAGACGGGTTCGGTGGAGAGGGCGCGATGCAGTCTGCTTTGACCTTAGTTTACCGAATATTAAGCCTATTTAGTATTCATCAACACAACATGTAATTACGTATACAACAAAAACCGGGTACGCGGTAACGAGAGGTTGCGCTTGCACCGCGCGTCACGCAACTTAACCTAATTACTGCGGGCGGCCGACTGCGGCGGGCGGCGGGCGACACGCGCACGCGCCGGTGTGGGTGGGGGCGAGCGAGGGTGGTGCGGGAGCCAGACTAGTTGGCGCCGTCCGTCTCGTGCGCAGCCTATGTATTGCGCGGGCTTTTTTTTGAATGAATAGATAAAAGGGTTGCGTGTGTGCGTGCGCGTACGAATATCATTGTCAATGTGATTGAACTTTCTTACCAATTATTGATGTTTTTGAAGTACAGTTTTCAAACAAAATAATTTTCTTTTTTTTTTCTCTTTATATGTTCTATTACAGTAACTGACCATGCCCTTAAATTTTTTCTGGTGAATTAAATTTAGGAGTGTATATATAAACCTTCCTCTTGAATCACTCTATCTATTGTGTATGTTTTAAAGACCTCATATCGATCGCATACATAGGGACAGACAGCGGGAAGCGACTTTGTTTTATACTATGTAGTGATACAAGGTGTAACATAAATAACGCACGCCTCTTCAGGGGCCCAATTCTCCTAAAATAAATTGTTGCCAAACGCAATCAAACCACAACAGTCAGTCAGTTTTTGTTTTCGAAAACTTTCAAAATGATTGATTTTGTTTTTTGTGTCAAACAATTCGACAGCTTTTGAAATTGAGAACTGTCTGAATGAATGGTTCGGCCTTGGTTCGGTTGTGATTTATCAAGATTTATTTTAGGAGAATTAGGCCCCAGGGGTCACTGTACTGATCATTATGAACAACTTTTACTATGGGAATAAAAGAGAAATCGCGAAAAAAAATCAGCTGTTCCCTACATTTAGACGAGTTATGCGAACATAAATGTAGGGAACAGCAGATTTTTTTTCGCGATTTTATGTTTGGTCCCATAGTAAAAGTTGTTCATAATGATGAGTACAGTGACCTCTTAAGTGGTTGCGCATTTTTTATGTTACACCTTGTATATTTCTTTCTTTCATATCAATGTGTATCGAACGGTTACCCATCAACGGAATGACCGTGGTAAGCGCAGCTTAACCTTGCAAATCACGAGCCACTCATAGATGGCAGCATGATCACATTAAATTCCGTATTTGTAAATGGTCATGACAAAAGACCTCTTCTTGTAATGATTCTTCTCTGCTTCTTGTGATGATGGACTGACGAACTGAAGGAGGTAGCTAGAGTGGACTGGATGCAGAAGGCGGAGGACGGAGTGTTGTGAAGAAACTTGGGAGAGACCTATGTCCAGCAGTGGACTACAATAGACTGAATTGGTTTATTAATGTAATGATGTAAGTAAATAGAACATAATCTCACATTTTCGGGCACTGGTGTAGTCCCTTTCCCGCTAGGTGGCGCCAGTTCTTCGGGGACGGTGCTCATGCCGACACCGCGTACACGCACGTCATCAACTATGACGTCACGTTCAGACAGAGTGAAACCGAATTCACTCTTATACCTGTTAAAAAATGGATGAAATTTAATTGACAATATTCGCCAATAATTATCAAATAGGTTTTATAGGGTTACTTTAGCAGCAGTGATAGCCTAGCGGTTGCTAGCGGCTTGCCTTCCAGACAGAGGAGTCTGAGTCTGAACCCGGTCCGCACTTCTGACTTTTCGAATTTATGTGCGGATCAGAATTTGATTATCACTTGCGTTAACGGTGAAGAAAAACATCGTGAGGAAACCTGCACACTTGAGACGGCTCCATAAAGTTCTCGATGGTGTGTGTAGTCCGCCATCCCGCACCAGGCCAGCGTGGTGGACTAAGGCCTAAACCCTTCTCATTCTGAGAAGAGGCCCATGCCCAGCAGTGGAACAGTAATGGGCTGGTAATGTATGCATTGAGTTTCTTTCAATAATTTCATTTATCTCAGGGGTGGGCAAACTTTTTTCATCAGGGACCAGAAAAACGCAAGAAATTTAGAAGAGTGACAGAATTCCAAAAAAAAACATAATTATCTAGGTATATAGAAATCTAATATTTTTGACTCAAATCAATATAGCTATTTGTAATAGCCATACACTCTTGCTCTGAAAGAGAGGGTTAATGGACCTGATTAAAACCTTTCACGGGACGGAGTTGGCCCGCGGGCCGCAGTGTGCCCACCTCTGATCTATCTGAACATCACCAACAAAAAAGAATGGAAGCTCGCTGAATAATAAATCCCACTTACCTATTAACAAACGCAGTATAAAAGTCTCCGTGTCTGCAAGCGATTGGAGAGTCCCCTGGTAAAGGTGACACCATCAGAGCGCAATCAGTTCCCGCGTACCGAAGGTGGAGATATGGCTCTGTGACTATTTGAGAGTCCGGAATACCCTATAGTAAGACATTACATAAAATTAACGCTTTGGCAACACAGATGATGGGATAGCACTTAACGTGGCAGTCTATAGGTGCATGAACATTGATGCAGTACCTGGATTCTAGTAAATAAAGAGCTGATGTACTGCCAATTCAGCTCTGGATCAATGTTACGCCACATTAAATACCTTAGGCCAATAACTCCCTCCCGATTCACGGCTAACTATTCTTGGTTTTAATTTTTTTTCTGAACAAATCATTCAGTAAATCGGACCTGCCTATTCAAAACTTTTCGTTAATCAGTTTTCGGACGATTCGGTTATCTCGTTTCGTCTACGATTCTCGTATCGGGAGAAAAAGAAATACTAAACCGAATCGTTCGACAACCGACTAATCGAATCGTTCTAAATCAGGAAGCAGATCGAGTTACTGGCCTGAGGTGTGTAATGGGTGGGCTTATTCACACTTGAGAGAGGAGAGACGATACCAGGCCTGCGAGAGCCAATAAGAGGCCTACGAGAGTCAATAAGAGGCCTAGGAGAGTCGATACGAGGCCTGCGACAGCCAATAAGAGGCCTACGAGAGTCGATAAGAGGCCTAGGAGAGTCAATACGAGGCCTGCGAGAGCCAATAAGAGGCTTACGAGAGTCGATAAGAGGCCTAGGAGAGTCGATACGAGGCCTGCGAGAGCCAATAAGAGGCCTACGAGAGTCAATAAGGGGCCTAGGAGAGTCGATACGAGGCCTGCGAGAGCCAATAAGAGACTTACGAGAGTCGATAAGAGGCCTAGGAGAGTCGATACGAGGCCTGCGAGAGCCAATAAGAGGCCTACGAGAGTCGATAAGAGGCCTAGGAGAGTCAATACGAGGCCTGCGAGAGCCAATAAGAGGCTTACGAGAGTCGATAAGAGGCCTAGGAGAGTCGATACGAGGCCTGCGAGAGCCAATAAGAGGCCTACGAGAGTCGATAAGGGGCCTAGGAGAGTCGATACGAGGCCTGCGAGAGCCAATAAGAGGTCTACGTGAGCCTCATGGGGGTCATGTCTAACAGTGGGCTGTGAAATGATGATAAACTTACCTGTTTCCTTAGCTTGTCTCTTGCGACAGCGGCTAGTACGTCGAGCTGCGTGTCTAGTTGTGTGAACTGCGAGGGACAGTACACGGCAGCGGCGGGAGTTTGTTCCTCTTGTACTATATGGGCTAAGGCCATGCCGTATGCTGATAGAATACCTGGGGGGAAAAGAAGATTATTACAAAATTTGAAATAAAGTTAAGGAAATAACCATTTTGTGATACGTGTATTGTTTGCAACATTTTGAATTAAGGTTGAGGTTATATGCAAGACATTTAGAAACTTTATGGCATTTCTGGAGTGCATTAAAAGAACCTCCACGAGTACTGTATTTTGCCCATGATACCATATCATATTCTCTGCAGTCTCGTCTCCAACCTTGCTGACTGGCTAATCTTTTCGGCACGGTTTACCGTGAGAGAAGAAAATCATCTGCCTAGCCTTTTCCCAACTATGTTGGGGTCGGCTTCCAGTCGAACCGGATGCAGCTGAATATCAGTATTTTACATGGAGCGACTGCCTATCAGACCTCCACAACCCAGTAACTGGATAATACGATACTCTTGGTAAGACTGGTTGTCAGACTTTCTGGCTTCTGACCAACAGTAACGACTGTCAAAGATCTACAAAAGACAGCCGGGACCAACGGCTTTACGTGCTTTCCGAGGCACGGAGGAAACTCGCTATGGTAAATGGTCACCCATCCACAGACCAACCTCGGCAAGCGTGGCTTAACCCGGAAGATCGGTCTATGCGGCTGTAATTATTTAACCACGAGCTCCTTTACCGTGAGAGAAGAACATGGTATTTAAATAACTACGTTCTTCTGGAGGTACTACAGACTTTTTTGATAGCATTAAGTTGTAACACAGCTCCCAACAGACATCACTCACCAGCATACTTGTGAATAAGCACAGTGTTGATGCCCAGCTGCCGCGCGACGCTGCAGGCGTGTTGCCCGCCCGCGCCTCCGAAACATGCTAGTGCGTGCTGCGAAGCGTCATGACCACGGGCTGTTGTTAGCGCTCTAAATATAAAAATACCAAAATTATCAGTCTGGAAGTTCAATGCAAAGGATCAATTATTCAGTGGAATTCAACTTTCTGGCTTAGTCTACTTTTCCACTAGCTTTTGCTACGAATGTTTGTCAAATCTACCAATAGGATCGCTTGATTTTCAAACATGTGTCAAGGTTAGTAAAACTGGCTGGTTTGAAACATTCGTGGCACACATCTTGGTAGGAAAAACAGCTTTAAACAAAGACACTAGGATTTTAAAAGCAAGAGCCCAATTCTCCTAAAAGAAATCTTGATAAATCGCAACCGAACCAAGACCGAACCGTTCATATAGACAGTTTCAAAAGCTGTCAAATTGTTTGACACAAAAAACAAAACCAATTATTTTGACAGTTTTCGTAACCAAAACCTGATTGACTGACGGTTGTGGATCTTTGCGTTTGGCAGTTTGGAGGTTTTTGTTAGTCGAATTAGCCCCCAGCAAGGAATAAAAGTACAAGATTGAAAATTACCTGATTGGTCTGCACATAGCTTCATTAGCGACGTTTATGAATCCCATTGCAACTTCCTCCATAGTCATCTGGAATAAAAAAAAGACATTTAATAAGCTAGCAACATCAACAAAGGAAGGGCATTCTCATTGATCAACAAACCTCTTTGCTCCCGTCCTGCTTCAAAAACCTGTTGATTTCGTCTGTCATCTTCTTAAACGCTGTGACGGTTGCCTCTCTATCTAAAGGCTCATTTTCCGTTCGCCCGAAGATCTTCGGGAAGTATTCGGGAAGCAAACGACCTGGGGTAGACAAGTACCGGATTATGAACACCTGTTAAATCTTTACGGTTCACGGAATCAACAACATTTCTTCTCGCCTCGTCTTTGCAACGAGACGTGACCTTGTATTTGCATATAGCGTCTTACGAAATGGCGGGCGGTCGTGCTATCATGGAATACGATGGTGCGAATGCTCAATCAAAATATGATGATGAGGTAAGATATTTTAACGATTTGGAATAAAACAATTAGGTCCGAAAAAGCCATCGTAAAAGTTTTTAATTAGAAAATATTACAAACGTTAAGATATTTGATTAAGCATGTACACGATTGCATCGCATCGCTCGATCGCGCGACCGCTCGCTATATAGAACGACGCCTAAGTCGGTGCCAGACGCACAGCACAGCCGCTCGTCAATCTAATTACTTGGAATGCTGTAGAAACTGCTCTAAACAGCCTTGCCTTTGCGATGAGCATATTACTTACAAGAGCACAGGAAAGAAAGTACGACAATATTAACAACAGTTTTGATCTACATCTAAGACTTACCTAGCAACAAGTTAGCGTCAGTAACAGTGAGAGGTCCTCCCTTCCTGTAGCATGCAGGGCCAGGTTCTGCACCCGCTGATTCAGGTCCCGCGACTAACAGTCCTGAACGGAACATCAGCATTGAACCACCTCCAGCGGCTACGGTGTTAATATCTGTACAAATGAAGTTCTTGTTTTTATAACCAAATACGGATTTTAAACAACACATATCAGAAATGATGTGATCCGCAGGAGAACCAGGGTAAACGACATAGCCCGAAGAATTGCCGAACTTAAGTAGCAGTGGGCGGGGCACATTGGCCACAGAACAGATGGCCGAAAGGTTCTGGAGTGGCGACCGCGTATCGAAAAGTGCAGCGCGGGTAGGCTCTCATAAGGTGGACCGATGACCAGTTGAAGGTTGCGGGAAATCGCTAGATGCGGACCAGGGGTTTTGCTATGACCTCTTAAAGCAGGACAGAAGTTGCCTGGAAGTTGAACTGCCCTGCTTTTTTGTACTATGTCATCGTTAGAGCAGGCTTGCGGCAGGCCTACTACGTTGACGTTTACGAAATCCGTTCATCTTTTTTTTTTGATAAACTTTTCGTACCATGAACAAGCATTACCGTTCAACTTGGTTCAATAGTCGTTCACCTTTAGTACTGTCATGGTACGATTTTAAGCGATTCAGAAGCAGGCCTGCTTTTGAACGAAAGTTGACTGGCTGGCATTTGAACGTTTTCATAAGAGGTCATGGTAAGCCCCCAGGACTGCGAGATGTGGCGATGCATGGGGGAGGACTATGTCCAGCAGAGGACGTCTTTCAACTGAATGATAAAAAGCAAAGAAAGCAAAGAAACTGTCTGGGACATTTCTTTTGGTGACTATCCTAACTAATTCGCGAGGGTAGAGCTATTTATGATTAGTTGCGGTCGGTGGAACGGTCCGTTCGCTCGTCAGCGAGGTCGCGACCAGCTCCGTTTGGTTCTGAAACGAGTCGGGAAATCCCGAAAAATGCACGTGAGTAAACCGTAACTAATCATAAATATGAATGTGTCTCACGGAAGTTATAGGTATAAAAAGTAGGACTATTTATTATTACCGTCCACAGAGAAAAACCATTACTGAAGATTTGGAGACCTTGTCCTCCATTAAATAATTAAACAGCATAAGACAAACATATTTACCTAACTGAGGTGCCTGGATTGTGACTCCAGCTGTAGTAGCTTCATGGACATGTTCCAACGCGCCTGCGTATCGTGACACGTCCGTTGAAGTCCCGCCCATGTCAAAACCTATAACTGGCAAGCCCGTTTCTTTCTGGTATGCCGTCATGGCGTACCCAACGACGCCTCCGGCCGGACCAGAGAGGATCGCTCGAGAACCGTTGAACCTGTTGATAGAGTTCAAAGATCATACTATAAAAACCAAAGCGGTACTATCTGCCTAGCCTTTTCCCAACTATGTTGGGATCAGCTTCCAGATTCAGGATCATATGAAGAAAAAGCATTGACCGGACCGAATCACCTGCTGCGTCCTGCTGTACGGTCAGCATCAAAAGTAGCTGAACGTTTGAGTTTTTAAACTTGGCATTAATTAGAAAACGAATTGTTTTAAAACAAAAAGTTTAATAGATACCTAGAGCTGCTAGATATAGCTCTAAGTATGCCTTACATTTTTTGCTTCCTATCAATTAGTTATCTAATTAATGCAAAGTTTAAAAACTCAAATGTTCAGCTACTTTTGATGCTGACCGTACCAACGACGCTGCTATACGTGTCTCGGCTACATTACTCTTCAAAGGCCCAGGAGATTGTAGAGTACATCCAAGTGAAGACCAATTCCACCCTGAGGGTCGAACGGTTGGAGTCTCGCCACAATGTTAATTTCAATTCCTTTGTGGTGAGAGTGCCGACTGAACATCTGTCGACATTCATGAAGGAAGAATTTTGGCCGAGAGGTGTAGCGTTCCGACGATTTCGGGGCCGGCTACCAGACACCGCACGACACACGACGCCGACTCCTCGTGTGAATTAGTATTAATATTTTACTGTTTATGTATAGTATTTTTGTTAGTTTTGTAAGTTTTATTTGTATTGTATTATTGTATTTTGTTAATATGTATATTTTATGTAGTGGTTTCGCCTAGCTTCCACGACACAGGGAATCCTAGTGTGGAAGCTAGTGCCAAATGTAAATTTATTTGTACAATAAAGATTTATTATTATTTGCATGGTTAGGCTGAGCTTGCCGCGGCCAGTCCGTGGATGGGTGACCGTTCATTAGACTCCTCCGTGCCTCGAAAAGCAAGTTAAATAGCCGGTCCGTTGTTATACGAATACCTATGACAATCGTTACAGGTAGTAAGAAGCCCGAAAGTCTGACACCCGGTCTCACCTTAGAATATCGGCATTGCCCAGTAACTGGGTTGCCGAGATCTGATGGCAATCGCTCGGTGTTAAACGTGGAGACCACCTCGTATCCAGGGCCGGACTGGGCCTAAGGCGCCCGGGTGGTATTATGACTGGGCCCGCCTAGAACCAGCGCAGATCATGCTACCTTCATATCAACCAACAAACTAAATGACAATAATAATCAAATAGGCAAGAGCTTTGGAAGTGTTTAATTTCGAAGACATACCTACATTTTTATCAAAAAAGTTCCTATACTTATACTATAACTAAAACTAGCCAATCAATTTTTTTTCTAAAAGAGGAGATATTTCACCTTGCCTACGCGGACTTCCAGCCGGGAGGGGGGCCCGCGCACACTAGGGCCCGGGTGGCAAACGCCACCCTAACTCTATGGCCAGTCCGACACTGCTCGTGTCTCAAGTAGCCTTAGAACCAGGCCTTCTTGGAAATAGATCACAATAATTATTAGGCCTCTGTAGTCACCAAAATCTTAGTTATAACTTACATATTCATAGGCGTAAGTCCTCCATCAGACTGCATGAACAGCACATTAGCGCCTTTCAGAGCACCAGTGAAGCCGTCAGCGAACCCTCTGACGTACTCGCGGATGTGAGGAGTGAGGTACGCATCCGCTGATGCCGTGAAGCCGCGGGGCACCATGCGGACCATTGAAGTTATGGCGTGGGAGAGGGAGACTTGTTTGAATCCTGGTGAACATTTTTTTATTATTATTTTGAATTTGCGATATCTCGCAGAACACTCCAAGAAGACATGTGTCAGTCTGGTATATCTTAGTAAATATTGCCATTAGCACTCTAAGGTTTACTAGAAGTTTGGATTTATCAGGGCCTTTGAAATGGATGATCAGAGCGCCTGTGGGAAGAGTGCACCGATATACATATATCAACGCCGAAGGTGCAGTATTAGTAATTTAATTCAAAGTCATAAAGAAATTAAAATCTATCTCAATAATCATGTAATACGTTAGCAAACAAGTCGACGGGCCACCTGATGGAAAGTGGTTACCGCCGCTTTTATACAACTACAACACCAAAAGTATTACTGATGCGTTGCCAACCTTGAAGATAAAATGGGAAAATCTCATGTTCTAATTACACAGAATTAGAAGGATGACGAGAAAAGGTTTCAAGCATACACTTTTTGGGTCGGTCTCGTTTTAATGACGAAGATATTTCACGTATGGAAGAAAGTGCGAATGTTTTTTTTTTTGTGATAGCTCGTTCTTGACGGAAAGCGTTTATGGCCGACAAAAGGATTGCATCGATATATTGTGATATTGCCAACCTTAGAGACAAAGTTGAAAAATCTCATGCGCCTGTAATTTCACCGGCATTCTTATCCTCTAAACCGGAACAGCAATGCTGCTTAGCGGTAGAAATAAGTATGGTGGTAGTACTTCCTCGTACTCTTTCACAAGAAACTCAACAACTAGTATAAAAAGTAGTTTTCAAACACTTCAACATCTTACCTAAATCTGAAGCAATCTTCCCAATACGGACCTCATGATCATGATAAGTATAACTATGAGCTAGCACAACCGCCACACTCTCTATTCCTCTCTCCTTCAATGCCTTTAGATCTCTTCTCACTGCTTCTTCTTCCAACTCTTTGATGACCAGCATCTTCTCTCCAGTAGTTCCTACAACTTGCTTCCAATTTTTGTCAGTCTTCTCGATCTGGCAGCGGTCTTCTAAAGCTGGGATGACGCGGCAGTCTACTTCTATTACTTCTGTGTATAAGACTCCTGGGCGTTTTATGTCCTGTGACGAAGAAAGAGTATTTAGTGTTGATTCTTGGATGAGCAGACTACACACAATATTTAAAAAGGACTCTAAGAACCACTATCCGAGAAGAATTACCTTCTCTCTTCTCCTTTAATGTTGTCGTCAGTATACTTTAGGTTAATGAGAACCTGGCACCATGACTGTGCCCGTAAAATTGCAATAGGCTCGCCACCTGAGAGATGGGGTTTAATACCAGAGACGAAACGTGGGTGTATAGCAGACTCCTTTAATAGGAGAATACCTCTGCTTACCCCTTCGGGGGTTACTTGCTTGAGCATATGTATGTAATGGGTAACAGCATACAGCATACTGCTCTAACCCAGTAAGGGTTCCATTCCGGAATTAAACAAGGCGACCATTTAGAAACTGGCCAGTCATGATCAACTACTTCAAGTAAAGCAAACCTTGGCAGTAGGTGTGGAACACGCCATAAATAAGTAGTTTGTTTAGTGGTAGGATGTTTTCAGTTCAACTGGCTAGCTCCTCACCCTCATACTAAAGTCCAGCGCCAAGCATTTTGCTATGTTCCATCGCGTATGTGAGAGCAAGAGAGGTAAAGGGGACTCCCACTATATCTTTACTACTCGGATTCGTATGCTCAATTTTAAACCATGTCTGCGCTCATGTTTAAAGAAAAGTTATTTTCTACATGAAACATATGTACAGCAGGTCTTACCAGCTGGAAAATATTAGGCCTAGCCTGGTTCCCGATGTACATCAGATCCTTGAAGCCCTTGTTAATGACCAGCGCCATCCTGGCACCTTTCCTTTCGAGCAACGCATTCGTAGCTACAGTAGTACCCATCCTGATGGACTCTATGAGGGAAGACTTCACTTTACCGTCTTTGTCTAGAGCGTTACCTGTTTCCTGAAATAGAAATGCTTCATTAACATCATATCAACCCGATAGACTTCCAGTGCTGAGCCGGTCTTCTAATGAACGCTAGAAGCAACAGTCGAAGCGGAAATGGCTATCACCAAATATTATTCTTAAGTCACAGAACCGATGGTAGGTGGGGTAGGATGGTACTAGAGTGGACACCTAGGATCGGACGAAGAAGTGTCGGGCGACAGCCAGCTATATGGGCTAACGACATTGTAGAAATTGTTGAGAAAATCTAGATGCAGTATTTTATACACCGAGAAGAACGGCGTGCAAAGCATCCTCCTTTGCACGCCATTTTCCTCGGCCTACACTTAACATTGGGTGACAAAATGCTGAGAAAGAAGTAAAGACGAATTATAATTAGGGTACAAGTCCGAGACGGGCTGCAGACCGCAAACTGCAAAAGTAGTATTGCTTGCGGTGCGATCTGCGGCTGCGGTCTGCGGTTGCAGTTTTGCAGTCGCTGTCGGAATAGCACCTTTAAAGTGCACACCTTAAAGGCGCTATTCCGATGGCGACTTGCGTGCAGTCTGCAGTTTGCAGCCCGTCTCGGACTTGTACCTTTAATCGCGGACGGATTGATGACTGTAGTTTGTAGTAGACTACAGAATATTGTTCTCCATTCTCTCTAAATCCCTTGGTCACCACAAGTGGCGAATTTAGCACAGCGACACTGGGCAGTTAAACCGTCGTCCCGGCTGTCATACGAATGACTGACAGTCGTTACGGGTAGTCAGAAGTCCGAAAGTCTGACAACTAACCTTAGAGTATCGGCATTACCTAACTACGTTGCGGAAGTCTGATGGAAGTCGCTCTGTGTAAAATACTGGAATTCAGCCGCTTCTGGTTAAACTGGAAGCTGTTCCCAACGTAATTGGGAAAGACAAGGAAAACATGAGCTATTCTCCTAAAGCCCCCTGGGACCTGTCAGGAACTACGCGGAACAAATAAAAATTGCATAAATTCGCATTTAACTTGACCTTTCGCTTTAAGTTATTTGATAAGTTTCAGATAATGATAGATTAGTTCACTATCTAAAATCCATTGTTTTCACACTAAAGTTGAAATGGTAATAAAAACATTCCAATTAAGACGTGGACAATGGAAGTAAAAAATGTAAACAATGAGATTGCTCTTAAATCTTAACGCCTCTTCGTTCGTTCGAAGCCAATATGAAAATGTAAATGACATTTTATTCTATCTACACAAATATCAACTTTAAAAACAAGTGTACTAAATTGATTTCAAAATGACAGAAACTATGGAAAAGGTTATAGAACAATTGAAGTTGCAAAAGAAATTAAAGTACGCGTAGTGGAATATTCGGACTTTTCGGATTTCCTTTTGGACGATTCCGTGTGATGCCGGACGTAAAGAATAGCACTACCCCATCTCTTCCTGTGGGTGTCGTAAAAGGCAACTAAGGGATTAACTAGAGGATGGGCAGCAGCGTTCTCTTGAGTATTTTAACAACCATACTGCAATCGCCAACCCGCCTGCCAAGCGTGGCGATTATGGCAAACCCTGGGAGGGTAATATGGCTTGGGGGACGCCTATATCCAGCAGTGGACGTCTCTCGGCTGAATGATGATGATAATGGAATTAAGATTTCCAATCCCGTAGCTTATTACTACATAGTATAAAACAAAATCGCTTCCCGCTGTCTGTCCCTATGTATGCTTAGATCTTTACAACTACGCAACGGATTTTGATGAGGTTTTTTTAATAGATAGAGTGATTCAATAGGAAGGTTTATATGTGTAATACATGCATATTATAGTAGAGAAAAACGCAGAATACGCGATAAACAACATTCACGCGGGCGAAGCCGCTGGCGACCTCTAGTTAATACTAAATTTAAAATGGCTGGAAATATACATAAATGGGGGGATATGGGACGACCAACCAGAAACGTCCTGTGGGAGGAGGACAGAGGCACCGCAGGAATGTTGTGGACCTCTCCGGCCGCCCCCCTCCCATCTAAATGCTATTAGCACGAAAAAGAACCCGTCTCCTTTATCTCTTTTGTCGCTTTCTACGGCACCCACAAGTAGAGACGGGATGGCAGTGGCTCAATTTTTTTTTTATAAATCTTTCTTGCGGTTATGTGGCCCAAATCTTAGGCAGAAGTAGACTTGTGTCACTCCGTGGTTAAGGATGAAAACATGCCTACGCACCGCTTCACTTCCGGAATGAAAGACTGAAAACCGAACTGAAAGTTAGTAAGTGGCCGAACCTAAATGTAATAAGAGCGCGAATGCACAGCGGAATAGGAACGCTGTCACCTAGCACTAAAGCTCATTTTCGCATGCGCGAAGCTCATCTTTCTTAGTATTATTGCTAAGTATTTGACAAATTAGTAGTAGTATTTATTATTCTGTGTCAGAAGTAAGAACTAGAGTCTTGTTATTCACGCGGAATCGACTTCGGCCGTTCGGAAAAAGCGTTATGTCTATGGGCATAAGGGTGTAACCGACTTACCTCTTGCAGAATCCTCCTAATAGCTTCCCTGGGCGCATCGTCATAGTTCTGCGGGTCTACGGAAAGCAGCTTCATGACGCGGACCTTGCCGTTCGGGCAGCGAGCGTACACGTCTGTGAACGTGCCGCCGCGGTCGATGGCGAACTGAAAGCCTGTCTGTGGTGCCATGGTGGTGGGGATCTGGAAAGAAAATCAAGAATTTGAAGCTTCATTGGTTTTTTGGGACATTTCAATGCAAACCAAAGGACTGATAAATGCTGTAATAAGAGTTTCAGGCACGAAGCACTCACCAGAAATCAAAGAAATTTTACTCAATACTTTATTGCGTTCCATAGTGTAACATTAGGTCTTATAAATAAAAATATAGCAGAATCACTATGGACCCTGTCGGGCACAGCAGAGGTAGTAGGAGAGAGGAAGAGGGCTTGGTATACAATTTCGGTAAATGGTCAATAATCAAGTATTTTTGTATAATTCATTAATAATTAATTAATTTAAAAGGGGGGGTTTGACGTTTGTTCTTTATATTGCAATAGTTTGGCAAACAGACCGATTAACCACCAGCCCCTTGATTCAGAACGATTCGATTATAAGTGAACGATTCGGTAAGCTATCTCTTTTTCTCTCAGTATGAGAATCATAAAAGGAACGAGATAACAAATCGAATCGCTTACAACTGCTCATCGAAAAGGTTCTGAATCGGGGGGCTGATGGAAAGTTAATACCGCCGCGTTTATACAGTGGTGGACATATAATTAGAAACACCAAGTGTGACTTTTATTTTTAGTACAATTTAACTTGATAATGAATGTTTTACGTATCATAGACGGCTTATACCTATTTATCTACAATCTATCCACATCATGAAGTCAGTTTGGGAAATATCATATAACCGTTTATGTAAAAACTGGTATACTTTCTAAAATAAAATGAAGCAGCACAACGAACTAAGGTGGACAACTAATTAGAAACAGAAATAAAACATTAGCATAAATATGAACACAGGTAACGAAACAATAAATAATGAAATTAAATGGTACAAACGTTTTATAATAAACAATTAATATTTGGTTGGGAAGCCTCTGATGTCGATTACAGCTCTACAACGACGTGCGAGTGATTCTATCAATGTTTCATACATTTCTAGGGAATTTTTCTCCAAGCTTCTACAAATGCGTCTTAAAGTTGTTGTAGTATGATACTAGTCGTAGTACGATATTAGTGATATGTTTATTGGACAATGTTTTCTTTACAATGTACCACAAACTTAGATTTGATTCAAGTCTAGACTACTTGCAGACCGACACAACAATAATCCAAACCAAACAAACAGCGTTAAAACGTTTCTAAGAGACTAATTAGTGTCGGTGTTAGAGAGGTCTGCAAGTAGTCCAGATTTGAATCAAATCTAAGTTTGTGGTATATTGTACAGAAAACATTGTCCAATAAACATATCACTAATATCGTACTACTACTAGTATCATACTACAACAACTTTAAAACGCATTTGTAGAAGCTTGGATAAAAATTCCCTAGAAATGTATGAAACATTGATAGAATCACTCTCACGTCATTGTAGAGCTGTAATCGACAGCAGAGGCTTCCCAACCAAATATTAATTGTTTATTATAAACGTTTGTACCATTTAACTTCATTATTTATTGTTTCGTTACCTTTGCTCATATTTATACTAAAGTTTTTTTTCTGTTTCTAATTAGTTGTCCACCTTAGTACGTTGTACTGCTTCATTTTATTTTAGAAAGTATACCAGTTTTTACATAAACGGTGGTATGATATTTCCAAAACTGACATAGTAATACTTCATGATGTGGATACATTATAGATAAATAGGTATAAGCCCTCTGTGATACGTAAAACATTAATTTTATCAAGTTAATTTGTAATAAAATAAAAGTCACACTAGGTGTTTCTAATTATATGTCCACCACTGTATGTATACACCTACAACCCCTAGAGGTTTGCTGCTGAATTGCCAACCCTAGAAACAAAGTTGAAAGTCTCATGTGCCTGCAATTTTACAGAGGCCCATTCCCTTGAAACCAGAACATTGCAATACTGCTTGGCGGTAGAATTGGGTACAGTAGTAGTACTTCCCTGGAGGAAATCTTTCACCAGGGACTCTACTAGTACATGGTTTGCCAAGCAAACATTTTAATGCCTAGAATTGACCTAAGGAAAAATTGAACAAAGAATCACAACAATGTGTGCACCTTTATCATGACATGTTTTGTTTCTGCATAACCGTAAGGTCGACTGGTAGAAAATGCCTAAGAGCCTGTCCACATCTCCACGTCACGACGTCGTCAACGTGAAACGGTGCGGTAACGTGCCACGGTGCGTTGACGTAACGTGCAAATTTACGTTACCGTAACGTAACACGTTCCGCTTCTAGCCGCAAGCGCACACGTATATACGCTCCGCCCGCGCTCTCCACGCCCGCAAGTTAATCGCCGTCTATGTGCTCCGATGCTTTAAAACCATACCTTACTGTTTCTCTTATTAAAATTCAGAATCTACATGGTCAACGATAAATCTAACAATGATTCTGACGTGCATTTTTACGATACGGTAACGTAAATTTGCACGTTACGTCAACGCACCGTGCCACGTTACCGCACCGTTCCACGTCGACGACGTCTTGACGTGGAGATGTGGACAGGCCGTAAGGCATTAAGTCCGCCTCTGTACTAATTTTATGCATAAAGAATAAAATAAATAGGTAAACTCAGTATTAATAAACTAGTTAAGCTACCTATTGTATAATTCTATGATTGGTTTTTCCTATTGCAGTAATTCCAAATGCATTCCTATTTAGTTAGGTACGGTACTGCATAAGAATTATTACTTTTCCTTAATATGTTTGTTTCTTAGTGCACTTTTATTTTACACAGTCATATTTATTAAACATCAAACAAGCGAATGAATGTGGATGGATATACAAGTAGAGGTAGGCCAAAGAAAAGATGGATGAATTATGTGAAGGATGACATAGATAAGAAAGGAGTGAGTACTGAGATGATGACGGAGCACAGTAAATTGCTAAGCGCTGGACTTTAATATGTTATCGCTAGCGGGTAACACTGGGCAATGTTGAGAAAGGAAGGTAGTCGTCGATATGGATCAACGCTCTCGATGTTATAAAGGCGGTGGTCATTCGACGAAGTGAGAGCATTCGGTGCTGAGCAGCTGAAGAAGTCTGACCTTTTGTATCTGACTAGCTTCTCCTTAATTTATGATCTTGTAATATTGTGATTTAGTTCATGTTACTAAGTTACTAACACTAACCCAAATACAAGTACTCTCAGTGGTGGAGAGTCTATGTTGGTTTTATTTACTACATTTACCTTGCTTGCAATCCTGACATACCGATATTAGCTATAACTGTAATGATAGAATCACCCCTGCACGATCATGTTGTTGTGTCCTGTACAAATGTGAGGGTGGTAACTAGCCAGGTGGACTGTACATATAGATCCTACCACCAAGCATGCTAAGTTTGTTGAATCTTACATCATGCATTTTTTACAGAGCGTGGTGAGGAAGTTTTATATTCTAGCTCTTCCCCACACAATTTATGTAATTAAAGTATATAAATACATTGACTTACTACCTACACAGTTTACTCAAATATCAAATTGTCAGATAACAGATGAAACAGACATTGTTCTATTGATTCTGCTAACATTAACTAGGGACATAGAAAAATAGACCTAACTATAAGGTGATAGAATTGATATTTGGATGCTGTATAAATGAATGAGTACACTATTTGGCTAGACTTGGAGTTTGTGTTTGATGTATGTACATACTAAAAGTAAATTAATATTGCCTCAACTTCTAAAACTAGATATTTTTTACCGACAACAATTAAAAAAAAATTAAATATAAGAGACATTAATAAATTTTAATATTGTTTATATTAAATCCTACTTATCACGGATGGATACATGGGGGGAAGCGGGACGCCCCTCCCCCCCAACGGTAGTGTGATTTTTGTAATTCAGTCTCTGTTATTTATTGCCTCTAAAACTAAACCCCTCTGAAAAATTTTAGGATAAGAAACAAGAACCACCCCCCCCCCCCTCCTCCTAAATTGAATTTCTGGATCCATCCCTACTACCAAAAATAATACACAGGTTGGAGTGGAATATGAATTATTATTATAGTAAGAATATTATGTTGTATTTCCATATTTCTTTTTAACCAACTTCAAAAAGAAGGAGGTTCTCAATTCGTCTGAATGTTTTTTTCTTTCTTCAAGATATTAAAGAAGGTTTTATGCTATCAGCGGTCATCAGTTTCTTAGTTATGTGTCTCACATTAATAACTCAAAATACAAAAGTTTATTGCACAAGATTTTAGGCAGATCTTATCTTAATAAAAACTACAAGTCATGTTTTTTTCTTAGTGCTATATTTTGCTGTAGGCCTATCTCCAGTCATGACTGCTATTTTTAGACAGATCTGATCTTCAAGTCTTTAACATTCCTAGTGAAGAAAACCAAAACATTTAATGGTCTCTCATACCATCGAGCTATACAGTATTTGAGGAACATTATAAAATGCTAAGTTATAGTTTAATGATACAAAACAATAATGTTTTTCTATTTATTATCAAATTGTTGACTGTAAAATTTTGTACCTATTTTCTCGACTTACCTTGTATTCAAATTTATTTTAAATATAAGATATTATGCACGTCTTCACTTCACCACAAGACGTAGAAAACTTGGAAAACTTATCAAATAATTAATTGACTCTAATCAGCGTTTATTTGTTTCTTTCACGCTTACCAAAGATCATTATTTTTTGTCCTGCTCTTAAATTAGCATTGAATTCGCAGTTGACATTTTCATTGATAAGCCGTGTACGAACGCGACCAAACTCAGCTGATGCTTGTCAAATTCTGACAAAAATTCTAATATCGTCTTTAATCTTCGAACAATAAGTGTGAAAATTGTCTGAAACGAAATTAATAACTTGGAAACCTTTTCTCAAAAAAACATTTCAACCATGATAAATTACACATTAGAATGTACGAATATAGAAAAATACCCAACGAATATAAAAATTAATCCTTTTTTTATAAAACTCAATGCAGTTAACAAGTTTTTTTTATGAACGCACTCATAATTATAACCTCACTTTTTCTGTCAACGTAAAACGTCAAAAACCGCAACCACAACATTCCGTAAACATTTAATGCTTTTATTGAATTTCACTCAAATAAGACTAGTTTCACTCGGCAGTTACTTAAAAAGGATGGGTCGGAAAAATCGCCAGTACAATAAATTCGCCCAGCGAAAGCGGGACCGCAAGGAGCAGGTAAAAACGATAAAATATGGTATATAACCTTTTCGTTTGAAACGGCAAGTATTTATCACATTGTTTTTGCGTTTTTAGGAGAAGAATCCTCAGGAGAAACCTGCAGCTGACACTAGAAAGCACTACGAAGATATTGTGAGGGAAAATGCTGCGTTTGAAGAGTACTACAAGGTAATTTTCTATTTATTTGAGTTCGAACTTAAAAGCTGTTGTATAAGTTTTTCTGCTGGATTGGTCATTTCCTGGCAGTCTGTAACTTGTGACCATACAGTTTGCCTAGAAAAAAATAGGCAAAGACTCAAAAAAAAAAAATTGTATTCAATACTAAGTAAATTATAACTTAATTAAATATCGTTTTATAGGCACAAAAAGTGTGTCCAGAAGAAGAATGGGACACCTTCATGAAGACCCTGAAAGAGAACCTGCCAACAGCCTTCCGCATCACTGGTTCGAAGTGCGAGGCGGCCGAACTCATGAAGATCGTGAAGAGCCAGTACTTCTCTGAGATCTTGAACTTGAAGCTGCAGGTTGAAGGGAATGAAGGGGAAGGGGAGGAGGTTAAGCCTATCAATCTATCTTGGTAAGAGTTACAATAAAAAAGGTTACCATTTAACTAATGAGTGATTAAATTGAATTTTGATTGTTGTTAAAAATATCTTGATCAGAGAAAAAAAATAGGTAATTGATCAGCAAAAAACTGTAATTGATCCATGCTACATTTTTGTCACTGTCTAACTTCTGGTTTCTGAATTGAGAATTCGGGATAAGCAATACTTAAGTAGTATTTGAGTACGGAGTTGTCAAAAAAATGCTATATAATCCATCAATTTTTTGACAACTCCGTACTCAAATGTTACTTAAAGTCTCAAGTACTGTAATTACAGACACAATAGATAAACAATGGCACTGACGAACCGGTTCGTCGATCGGGCCGCTAGCGGTTAACGCTTTGACTGCAATCACTCATAAAACAATAGATTTTCAATTGTTTTATGCAGAGTTGGCAGGAACCGGTTAAGTACTGCTTATTCTAGAATTCTCAATTCAGAAACCAGAGCTAAATATTGTTTCTGCTGATCAAATATTAATTTTGCTGATCAATGTGGGAACGAGCTAGAATTTAAAACATCCTCACCAAACGCTGTAAGCAAACGCGTGTTGTAAGATTTAAAAAAACCCTACATGCTTGGTGGTACTATCGATATGGTCCACCTGGCTACCTACACTCACAATAAAGTCTGGCACCAAGCAGTTTACTGTATTCGGCCATATGAATGGATCAGGATTTGTATGCTCTATGCTCCATCTTAGTTAGTGCTTGTCCACGTATAACTCGCGGGCGCGGGCGCGATGGCGGGCGCGGTGGACTTACTTACCCCGCACCTGCGTTTTGTACGTGAACACTTGCATATTATGCCATATGTTTGATATTTCGTGACCGCGCCCGCCACCGCACTCGCGAGTTAACGTGAACCAGCACTTAGACCCTGTCTGTGCTTACCATCAGGTGTAACTACTAGACTCTAATATGACTGCGACAATCATTAGGGTTCTGTACCCAAGGGATAAAACGGGACCCTATTCCTAAGACTCCGCTGTCCATCCGTCTGTATCTTCTCATGAACCGTGATAGTTAGACAGTTGAAATTTTCACAGATGATGTAGTTCTGTTGCCGCTATAACAACAAAATACTAAAAAACAGAATAAAATAAATATTTAAGGGGCTCCCATACAACAAACGGGATTTTTTTGCCGTTTTTATAACTTTTTCCATGTGGAATTTCTCCATAGCAGCCCGGAGTCTGAATTTGCGTCCGCTTGATGGCAATAGGCTCGCACTCTATTACGTGGGACTTAAAACATAACGGCGAAATGTGGGTGAATTATACATATACACCTCTGCCCAACCCTTCGAGCAATACAGGCGTGATGTTATCTAAAATTAATATTTTATTCTGTAATAGGTATCCTGGTGGTTATGCATGGCAGCTCCGTCTCTCCCGTACAGACATCAGACGCAATGAAGCTCTCTACAAGCTTCATAATTTCCTGGTAGCTGAAACAGCTGCCGGTGGAGTGTCACGACAGGAGACGGTATCTATGATACCCCCTGTTGTGCTAGATGTACTACCACACCATAAGGTAATATATTCCTGAAGGCAAGCCACTTTAAAAGGGGTGTTAAGAAATAATTTTAAGAAGAATTAAATAAAAAAAAAAATTGCCTGTAACTGTCCCACTGCTGGGCAAAGGTGTCTTTCCATACAGTGAAGGAACGAGCATTGATCGCCACGCTTGCTAACTGTGGGTTGGCGGTTTCAGACCATAAAGTCCAGGTTTTGTCACGATGATTTCCTTCACCGTATGTTGGTGATTGGGATTAACTAAAAAATTAAGTACATAAAATATTAAATAATAAATAAAAAATTTAATTGATTTGTATGGAAAGTATTAAAAAAAGTACACGAATTTCGAAAAGTTCTACGAAAGTTGTTCAATATCCGATGCCAAGTAATCCCACAAAATTCTCAGGGTTAATTTTTTTTACACCCTATATACGCAATGTAAGTTACGCAAATATCAACTTTAACTTCGAGTAAACTAAGTTAATTTTAGAATGACAAAACTATTGAGATCATAAAACAATGTTAGCTGCAATAGAAATTGAACTATGTTAAATGGAATTAAAGCTTCTAATGCCTATACCTGTATATTGTATCTACTCTTGCACTGTGAAAAACCGTGTTTACGGTACATATTGTATCAGTTAAATTTTTCAGGTTTTGGACATGTGTGCAGCTCCTGGATCAAAAACAGCTCAGTTGATAGAGTTTCTCCATGCAGAAGAAGATAAAATGCCCACAGGTAAAAACTTACCTACCACTATGTACACAGTACTAAATCATAAGTTATGCATCTCGGCAATCTTCGTGTTTCCGAATTTGTACGAATTATGCGACCAATTAAGTGACCCATCCAGCGTCGTCAGATTCGAAAGTGGCGGCTCCGGTATTTGAAAGTGTATAGAGTTTTTAACACCCCTTTTTTGTTAGTTAAACAATAAAACAAAATTATATAATGACAATAAAATTGAATTACTTTTCATAACTTAATTAATTTACTGAACTAATATAATTATGTAAAGCTAATGTAAAGTAAAGTGTAAGTAAAGAACGTAAATGTTGTAACAGCTCTATATTAGATACCATCTTCGCATTTTTCCGAAGATAGACGAAAATTGCCGAAGGGCAAAACTGATGTCGTAGTACTGTACTTACAATATCGATATCTTTTTATAAGCTCCAATTAATTATACACACTTTTACAAGAATTTATTCACAATTTCTTCCCCCAGGGTTTGTGATGGCGAATGACGTAGACAACAGCAGATGCTACATGCTGGTACATCAAGCCAAGAGGCTCAACTCCCCTTGTATCCTGATCACCAACCATGATTCTGCTGTCATGCCATCCCTGGTGGTGGCAGATGATAAGGTTAGTCTTCTATCATATTTAAAACTTCACTCTGCTGGCCTGGGGGGCAAATAACGTAATATTTTTTATTTTATTTTCTATTCGGCTTTTTGTCGATTGTTCTTGCGGACCGTTTCTACGTAACCGGGCAAATTTTGGCTAGACCTGAAGGGTCTCCAATCAATGAATAAATAAATGAAATGAAGTGGTGACATTTCGTGAATCATATTTCGTTCATATCAAAAATGGATTTGTAAGGCCCGGACTGGCGGACTGCATCCCGACCGCAACTGCAACTGCCAAATGCAGTTTGAAGACGGCAAAGATGCATTCACTGCAACTGCGTGACAACGAACGACATTTTTTTTTTAATAAAAACGTTGCCGCACACTTGGATTTCTCTTGTATCGTGGGTGCGTTTACAGAAACACAAATCACACATACACAAACGCCCAGACCCGAAACAACCATCTGTAGGCCATACAAATTTTTGTTCCGTGCGGGAATCGAACCCACGACCCGTAGCGCAGAAGCCAATCACTTAGCCACTGCACCAAACGTGTCGTCCAACTAACAACAACTAGATATATATAGAGCCGTCCACTTGCAGTTATCATGCGGTATCAATGAACGAAATATGGTCCACTAAATGTGACGTTATTAGCAGTTATCGGAGTAGGTAGATTAATTTTTGGTACTTGTATCATAAATGCACACAGAAAGAATAACATGGATAAGCCATTTTTCCGGAAAGTAATTCCGGTATTTCCGGATTCAATTAAATAATGTTAATGTTTTTAGTGAAATTATTACTACTCAATTCAGAATTTAAAGGAAGGTATCAAAACTAAATTAATTTAGTAATTATCTGTTGAATAATAAAAACAATCGAATTCCGATCGAAGCATTAATACATTTTTATGCACTCTACGAACCGAAGTAAACGAGTCAGCTACCTGGCATGTCGTCGGCGAGCGTACGCATTGTTTTGATAACCGGTTAGTGCACCACCCATGATACTTTGTTCTAATTGGTCGTTGGGTTGTGTCAAATAGGGAAAGTGTTCCGTTAAAAAATAAAACATGAAGAATATAATATTGCTCATTTTAATACAATTCCTACCTAAGTTCCGTATTTTTTTTAATAATCATCCAATTCCGAAATTTTCCGAAAATTACGAAATTCCGGAGGAATGTCCATATTAATATATACGTTTCGGATCAATGACCCCAATTCAATCTACCTACTCCGATCACTGGTTATTAGCCAACCTGCTCGGGCTTGACCGACGCGACGTAGCGTTTAAAAAGAGTTAATTCACGTAGAATTAACTCCTTTTAAAGATAAATTAAATACTAGCAGTAGGTTGCAGCTTTCTTTAATCGGACAGTTTTCGTTTACAAAAACTTTCATAACGTTTGGTTTTGTTTTTGTAAATGAAAACTGTACTCTTAAAGAAACCTGCATACTTCCTGTATGTTTCCTGCTTCAAAAAATACTTGAGTTAGTCTACAAACTGCTAAATACTGAATTCTTATGAGTATTTAATAGGATTATAATACTATTCCACCAGAACCCTGGAGCCACAAAGCCACTGAAGTTCGACCGTATTTTATGCGACGTTCCATGCTCAGGCGACGCGACTCTGCGCAAAAATCCCGACATTTGGCTGAAGTGGTCCACCGGCAACGGAAATAATCTGCATGGGTAAGAGTAACATTTTTAGATGAGTCGAGTTTTCATTTCATTTGCTCCTTCAATGAGCATTATTAACTTACGATAGTTATGAGAGAACAATGTAGTCTTGAGCACAGAGCAGTAAGTAAGTAATGAAGTAAGCAAAAACGCTCAAATACATGTACATTTATTTCTAACCAGAAACCTTCAATTTGAATTTCATGCTTCTTACTTCAAAAATGATGGACTTACAAACTTAAATCCTCTATTTCACCCCCTTTGGGGTTGAATTTCGAGAAATCCCTTTTTACTGGATGCCTACGTCACAAAAGAAACTTGCTGTCAAAATTTCAGGTTCCTAACCAAAGCGGTTTGGGCTGTGCGTTGAAATATCAGTCAGTCAGTCAAGACTTTGAATTCTATTTATAAATTAATGTAGCTAGGCATCTAGCAAGTCTAGGATGTTCTCACATTTACAAAAGGTAAAAAAAAATCGAGCAATGCCCTCGCTCAGGTAGCATTGACCTTTACTGGCTTGAAAGATTTGGACAAGCAAATTGAATGGCCAGCCCGCTATCTGTTAGTTTCCATAGCCTCTTTGCTTAGAATCATACTACTGTGGTTCTGCTAAGGTTAATAAAATTAATCTTAGGAGGTGTTTCACCAGCCTATTAGCTGTTGATTAAGCTAATTCGGTCTCTAAACTTTTCAATAGCTATCATTTGCATTTCGCCACCATATCAATAGTGATAGTGATAATATTATTGAACACATAAATGTCATATTTTTAGGTCACATTTAGCTTATCTGATCAATAGTTACGGACTACTTATTGATAGGTTGGTGAAAGCGCCCCTTAGTCCCTGCATGGTCCTCTATGAAATAGACTATAGCAGCTGAATTCTGTACACGTTTACATGAACAACTGGGGGTACCAGAAAAACTCATAACATATAACTAAAACCTACAATTTAAACTACATTTCCCAATCCCCAGCATCCAATACCGCGTCTTAAAACGCGGATGCGAACTCCTCGAAATAGGAGGTCGTCTGGTATACTCTACCTGCTCATTCAACCCAGTGGAGAACGAAGCAGTGGTACACAGAGTGTTGCAGGAGACTGCAGGCAGCGTCAAACTGGTCAATGCGGCAGATCTGCTGCCTGGACTCAAGTTCCATAAGGGTGAGACATGAATTTACTAACCTTACCATTGATATTTATTATAGACTGTGGTCGACCTTACAGGATGAGTCAATCAGTATATAATGACCTTCAGATTGGAGTTTTCAAACCTCGAATGGATAGGGTCACTTCTTGGCAAGCGTGCACCATCGTCGACTGCATCTTCACTTACTATCAAGTGAGATAGCGGTCAAACGTGAGCCTATAATTAATAAAAAAATCAGGCTGCTGGCTGATTGCTGCTTTCCCCAAAAATTTAAATACGTAGGATTTAATTCGCGTTATAGAAGAGGAGATCCATAAAATGTATAATTATCTTCTACATAGGAAATTGCTTGACCACTTAGGTTGCAAAAAAGAACGACTGGTTAGACCTTTGTTTTGCACTGACTCGTATATCCCATGCCCAAAGAGAATAAAACCACTAGAGAGCTTATAGGCCGATTTCTTCTAAGTACACGACTCACTACAGCGGGCCGGGGGACGAGTAAATACGCGCGGCTGCCATTGGTCACCTCAAGATCAACTTGCGTGTATGCCAATATTTAGGGTTGCTCTACGTGATTAAAGGAAAATAGTCGATATCGATAAAATGGACTATGAAATTATGAAAAATGCTCAATTAAGTAAAATTATTTAAATAATAAATATTATTTATATAATTTTAATTATCATATCATACAAATAATCATACCAAAATTGGCAAAAACATCGTTGGTATCGCTGAACTAAGTAAACGGCGGCGTTGTTTTAAATATTCAAAACAATCGGTGGTGAAGTGCCTTGAACAGACAGCGCTGTATTTCGTTGGAAACCAATTTTCCCTATTAATCTTATTTATCCACTTTTCTTTTAGTTCCGGAATCTTCGGAAATCTAAAATAAAAACATGTAGGTACATTAGGTTCATCAAACACGGAGATGAAAAATATATAGGTATTTTATTACAATATTTAAATTCAATAACATTTTAATTACATTTTATTTTATTATTTTCGATATTGACTTCACCTAATTAAAGGTAACAGCACTAATTTTTACGATAAACCTACAAAGGGAAAGAAAGGGATACACGCATTAGAATTGTCTAATGAAAGAACGAGACTTTTCCAAAAGACATCAACGCGCGTTTCCGCATTGTGCATCCGTTACCCAACCACCATTTTATCTTGACCCATGCAGGTCGCTCATAATACGATTAAATAAAAAAAAAAATCGTACTGCTTACTTTCCGATGAAAAGTTATGCCATCCTTTTTGTAACTAGATGTCTTGGAATGTTTTCCACACCACTTCACCGCATATGAAGGCATTTTGATGCGTTATAATTGCATAAAAGTTTTAACAATTTATGTTAATTTAGCGTGTACACAGATCTAACTCTTGGACACAACTAAAATGGTCACTAGTACAGGTAGCCTAATATAGGCGACAAAATACTAATAGTTTTCGAGCGTCGGGGCACTGTATGCGCAGTCAAGTGGTTTTATAGTCTTTGCCCATGCCCCATGCAACCACAAAAAAATACGGTGTATCGACGAAAACAGCAGAATGACGTTTTGTTTTTTTTGTTTTTTCTTATATTTTCAGATATTATATTTATAATAAATTTCAGATGGTCGTTCGTCACATATAATGTAGTTCAATCCACGAAGACTCACTCTTTGTCGAAATCGCTAAAGAGCAAGTGTGCATTATAAATTGTTACTGTGTAAGTTCTACGCACACTAATATGAGATAATAGTAACAGATGTGTGAATACACACCACTCGGCTACCGACCTCAAAAAAGAGTGGGGCGCGTCTTCGGGGGTTGAACGCACTATAGTTTTTGCCACGAATTTGAAAATAACGGAACGGAATGTTTTTTCGTACCACCGAAATCTTCGTCAAAAGTCCTCAAGTCCTAAAACTACCATCTTTCCTCAGGCATGACATACTGGCGTCCTGCGTCAAAGGACATGGTGTTTTACGAGAAATACGAGGATGTACCGGAGAAGTGGCAGACTGTGGTGAGACCGCAGATGTTCCCGCCCAAACCCGAAGATCTGGACAAATACAATCTGGATAGATGGTGAGTTCATAACTTTACTATAAACTAGTCGAGGGTGAAAAAAGCTGAACTACTGCAATTTCTTGCCATGCTTGCCATAAGGCCTGCAGTACACATGCTACGTAGTAGCATGCTACCTTCAAACAAATGCTAGTAGCGAACGATTAGCGCGGGTAAACGAATCTAGCATGTTAAAAATACATATAAAATAAAGGATTTATTATAATTTGACTTGTTGCGTTTGACCCTAGTTGCATCTTATAGTAAACGCAGATGGTGTAAGATGGAGCTCACGAATCCAAGTAACAGGGATATAGTGCGTTCCCCTATACCCCTCTGGTTCTCACATACACACAACGAAACACAGTAAACTGCTTGGCGCTGGACTAATGTGAGGGTGGTAGCTAGCCAGGCAGACCGTATAGATCCTAGCACCGAGCAAAGAGAAGAGCAAGCATTCTACCTAGTAGGAAACGAGAATGCCTTTTGAATAGCATTTGTATTGTAGGTCTGATGAATTCATATGCATTTCCTAAACTCGTTGATCACCACAGAACACTGCACCCTGTAGATATGGCTTATTTAAAGACACATAAGGGTCATTTCAGAGTGAAGAAACACCAGCGTGTAGTTTTTTTTTTACGACTTACATTTCGTTTTATTAACATTGAAAAACACAATTTGGCGTGAGAGGATAGAACGGCTAGCGCGGCAAAACGCACCACAAGCCGCTTTTAATTTAAATCGTGCTTTATAATTGAGTTTTTCATGCAAAGTACATAACATAATAAACCCATTACTATCCCATTGCTGGGCGGAGAGCCTCTTTTCAATGAAGGAGCTCTGATTCTCTTCTGAATGAGAAGGGTTAAGGTCCACCGTGCTAGCCAGGTGCGAGTTGGCGGACTACACACACCATCGAGAACTTTATGAAGCCCTTTCAGGTGTGCAGGAGTCCTCACGATGTTTTCCTTCACCGTTAACCTTCGATCAACAATAGCAACTAGATATCGAGTCGGCGCAAGAAAATCGTCTCGGCAAATAAGAGCTCGCTTGAGAAGTGAGCTCTTATTTTGTTTAGTACGCTTGAAACATGGCCAACGTAATCACGTCTCACGATGCCGCAGTGTGTAATTACAAGTTGCAAAAATAATACCCGAAAAAGCAATTTAACGGCCGGAGTGTCTTACTTTCGGTAAGTACATAAAGAATAAGTAATATTTTAAGCTTCATAAACTAGTAAATAATATCAAATTAGACAAAATTACCAATTTTAAACCAACCACAAATGTTTGTGCGTGTGTTGGCGATCCTTTAGCCAAGGCTCGCCAACACACGCACAAACGAAACAAAACGACGTAGATCGCAAGGCAATAACGGAAAAATGATCTTTATTTGTTGTTACTTAAGGTTGAATTCACACTAAATATTGTTTAACTTATGTCTTAATTTCTACATGACAGGAGTAATAAAATGTTTTGCTCGTCTTTTGTGACGAATGGTCGTAAGTATTAGATAATATTTTGACGATTTGTGACTTTATTAATAGGTGTCATGGTTGTTATTAGGTTGAACTTAAAACTATTTTAAAACATTTTTCTCTGTTTGTTATTTTTTTACTACTATTATTCACGCGGACAGAACTGAGCTTGATTTTGTACGTAACCCTTTATCTAGTTGCTATTGTTGATCGAAGCCGTTAACGCAAGTAATAATCAAATTCTGATCCGCACATGAATTCGAAAAGTCAGAGGTGCGAGCCTAATTCAAACTCGGACCCTCCTGCATGGAAGGCAACGGTTCAACCGCCAGGCTATCATTGCTATCAAAGTATTTGATTAAAAATGTTTCCCTTCATATTCTTCTTTAGTATAAGAATCCTGCCCCATCATCAAGACACGGGCGGCTTCTTCGTGGCAGTCTTCGAGAAAGTCGCCCCCCTCCCTTGGGAGAAGGACATAAAGCCAGCAGAAACAACAGAGGCGAAGGAAGAAGAGAAAAAAGAACCCCCCAAGAAAAAGAGAAGGATGGGAGGCTATAGGGAAGATCCGTTCGTGTTCTTCAAAGGTAAATAAGAGAATAGGGCATTTGACTGAAAAAATCTAATTAGTCCGTCAGTTAGATTATCAAAAAAATATTTGATCCGTATTTTTTCTTTTGTTACGTAAACCAAAATTGACGAAGAAACGACACTTTTAAAATAGGCAAAACGTCACAAGCAAGTACAATTTTTACTTGCTTCTGACGTCACAAGCCCCACTCTCGAGTTTTGATGCGTTTTATCTTTCCAAATATTCAAAGATTTAACAAAAGAAAAAAATAAGTGTCCATTATTTTTCAAAACTCTAACTGGCGGACTAATTAGATTTGCAATTTATTGATGCTGTCAACATGCCTATTGGGTATCGGAATCGATGGTTAAAATCTTTCGGGTATCTTGGACCCACCATGTATAACCTTAATAAAACCCTTATTACAGATGACAAAGAAGACGTATTCCCCTCAATAAAAGAGTTCTACGACCTCAACTCGGACTTCGACGCCACCTGCCTTCTCACAAGATGTTACGTGGGGAAAAAGAAGAACATATACCTCGTGTCGCCCATCGTGAAGGACGTGGTGACGAAGAATGAAACCAGTATCAAGATTATTAACACGGGCGTCAAGACGTTCGTTAGGTGTGACAACAAAAATATGGTCTGTCCGTTTAGGTACGTATCACACTAATAATGGGTGATTCATTTGGAGGTACTTTTTTCAAAACCAAAAAAAATATAAAAAGCACAAATTTATTGGGTTATCTTTATTATCATACAAAAGAACCATTCTTGACATTTATTTTTTAAAGATTATTTCTTTCAAATCTTTTCCATAACTACAGTTAACATGGTCCATTCTGCAGTTCCAATTTTCGATGACGCGTCCGAGCATTTCGAGTGGTATTTGGCGAATAACGCAAGTAATGTTGGCTTCCAGTTGCTCGATCGTACGCGGCTTATCCATATAGACTTTGGACTTTACATAGCCGATAAGGAAAAAGTCTAGGGGTGTGATATCACAGGATCTTGGCGGCCAACTGAACGCGAAATTAACTGTTCACCGAATTATTCTCGCAATAAAGCCATGGTTTCACGTGCTGTGTGGCAAGTGGCGCCGTCCTGTTGGTACCAAAAGTTCTGGAGATCACGGGCTTCAATTTCAGGAAACAAATAGTCCGTTATCGTGACACGCTAATCAAACGAAAATACATCGTCAAAAGTTGGAACTGCAGAATGGACCATGTTAACCGCAGTTACGGACAACATTTGAAAGAAATAATCTTTAAAAAATAAATGTCAAGAATGGTTCTTTTGTATGATAGTAAAGTTAACTGGATAAAATTGTTTTTTTTACTATTTTTTTTTTAGTTTTAAAAAAAGGAACTCCAAATGAATCACCCATTATTATAAAGAAAGTTTGTGCCCTAAAATAAAGTTGAGCTACACGATGGCTGATGCATGTGTGCCGTCAGTTGGGATAGTTCAACCCAAAACTGCTATGGCTCTTTCCTCAAAAGGTAATTTCAGACGTTGCCCTACATTGTGACAATAGTAGTTTTTATATGCCACAGTGTCTAGACTTTAAAAGATACCTTGACCTCTGACTTTGTTTCGGCATTTCTTCTCAGAGATAATTACAAAGGAAAGACGCAAAAAAAAAGCATGTAAAATTGACTTGTAAAAGTATCCGATTACATGAAGTAGTTTCCGCAGAATGCGACTGAAACCGCGGGCTAGTTACTTAGTCAGAAAAAAAAGTTTTACTGCGTTTGTTCTGGGCCTACTCCCTAAGTCCGTCAACGAAGTTAGTCGCCCGTCCGAAAGTAGCCCGAAACATAGGAGTGAACAAAACAAGTATCAAGTTCAACTTTTCGGACGGGCAAAAACACATCGGTAGTAGGGACAACTGTCAAATCGTGTTGTCATTCATTCTTAGTTCGGGCCCCGAAATAATCGTATGCCCGTAGGTGATAGGGAGTAGGTAACGCTCGTAACTAACGCCGAAACCACGGATTTCGTGCTTAGGGAGTAGAGCCCCTGTTGTGGGTGCGAACGCGGAAGCAGAGCGTATCTTTTATGTCCCAGTTTCAGCAGTGTTCTCGGTTTTTTCTACCAGGAATTTCTGAGTAGCAGCCCAGAATTCAGCTGGATGATTATAATTTTCAGAATATTATGTATTGTTAACTTCTGGGGTCACCACCTCCATTTGAATCTATCAAGTTTTGAGCAGTTCTGTTTCTGTTCGTCGATTTAACTAAACTCGTTGAAACTACTTCATAATACAAATGAGCGAGCTGTATTTTAGCAACGCTCAAACTGACTGCTACTTGGGGTACAGTGAGGGTATATAGATTTCCTATATAGTTGCACTGAAACAAGGCTAGTCGACCGCATGAGAAAATATCTCAAAAATAATCCCGAGCTGTTTTTCTTCTTCACGTAAAAAAAAACGATAGTGTTACTGTTGTAATTGTAATCTGAAGAATCACCTTCCTAATTAAATACTGTGGAAATAGCGAAATGAAAAACTCAGTAAACGTTGTACGATGGTTACTATTCAAACTTCGAGTAACAAGTATATTTAAATTCCGAATATCTTTTTATCAACATTACAAATGACATATAAAACCTAACAAAAAGTATCTTAGCAAGTAGGTTTTACAACAGTTACGGACTCCCACCCAGCAGTTTCCTTAACCTCCCTTATTTAAAAATATCTCACAACTGAATTCCCCTTCCAGGTTATCCCAAGAAGGTCTTCAAAGTATAACACAGTTCATAGGTCAGAAGCGTCGCCTGCGCATATTGAAGGAGGATCTAATACTGGTGCTACAGAACGACAACCCCAGCAAGCCGCCGGATGTCAAACTGTTCTCAGAACATACACAGGAACAAGTGAAAGATTTCGGTGAGTCATGTTCTCTGGTATAAGTACGATCTATACGAAAATAGCTCATGACGTGATGAATAGATTAGCTAGTCGGAAATGAATAAAAAGCTATATTGCAATAAATACGCACCGTACGACACGCCTAGGTGCTTTTTCACGTACAACTCGCGGGTGCGAGAGCGGGGGCGGGCGCGGTGGACTTGGCGAGTTCATGTTCACATTAGCCGCCAGGCGTTTGCGCGAATATGGGGCTAAGCGTATGCTGAGACGCAGGTTACGCAGCGCAGCACAGTACAGATTTAGCCGAGCAGGGCAGGCGACGCAGACATCGGCCACGACCGCATGCTGCGACGCAGCTCGAACTCACATTTGAGTTTTAAATAGTACAAAGAATAGACGAGTTCGAGTTGACGAACGATTTTTTTAATAGTCTGCATGATTAGTATCATACAAACAAGGTTCACAAGGCACTAATTCAATTAAATGTTGTGTCATTGCAATTAAATTCGAATTAGCGGTAAAAAACACATATCGAACTGCACGCGTCGCGCAGAAATCTGTGCCGGCACTACGAGGCGCAGAGCAGGACAGACGCATGTCTGCGTCGCACGCGACTGCGCCGCAGCGTACGCAGCTCTTAGTACGTTCATACATTACAAAAGCAGCTCTGCCCTGCGCTGCGTGAACCTGCGTCACCTGCGTCTCAGCATACGCTTAGCCTTACGGATGGTTGTTTATCAGAAGTTATAAACATGGACGACGATCTTTTATTTTTAATCGAAAATTCATTCCTAAAATGGGATTTCATACCATATACTGTAGTTACAAAAATAAAGCAGTTTAAAATACGTATAAATATGAATACTTTTTATTTACCCTCCATATCAGGAAATAATTCAGCAATTTCTTTCCATAACTTATTAAGAACGTTTCTGTTCATATGGTAACGATGTTTGCTTTGCCAAATTGGAGTTCTTGCCTGAATAGCACTGATAAATTCTTCTGTATTAAACGACATGATGAAAGACGTGCTATCATTTCCAGCGACGAGTTCAAACGGGTTGATCTTACTTGACGACGTGATTGAATCTCGCGTTCCGCCGCTAGTTAGAAATGAACAGTCGCAAACAACTTCATACGTTTGATATTGTCGCGAGCGCGCCGCGCGCTCCCGTCGCGAGTTCGCCCGCTACATAGCCCGCACCTGCGTTTTGTACGTGAACACTTGCATATTATGCCATGTTTGTATTTCGCGACCGCGTCTGCCACCGCACCCGCGAGTTAACGTGAACAAGCACTAAGAAGTCGCATCGGCAAACTTCGTAAAACCGATCACTTCCGAACTGAGTGCGACTTTAAGACCAATTTTTAATAGTACTGATGTAACTTAAATGCTTACAATTGATGGACAAATTACCTTGCAAGACATTGACGTAGAAACACATGAACCTCGGGTCTAGTACAAAATTCATGAAAAAAGTGTCCTGAGTTTCAATCTATCTATCTATATAAATAAAAAGAAAAGTCCTCAAGTCTAAGGGAGTTAAATAGGGGATGAAATTTTGTATGGAAAATCGTCACACAACGGGTTCAAAATTTCACGCAAGCGAAGCTGCGGGCAAAAGCTAGTACTAAGTAATTTAAATCCTATATCGTCATCACAATGCCTAATCTAGCTTACAACCAAACGAAAATTCGACTGCACTCGTTGACGTAAATTAGTCTTCATGTTCGCGTTTTAGTTTACATTTAGTTCGGGCATTTTTGAGCGCTGACCCGAGGACCACGTGTTTCTACGTCAATGTTTAAAAACGTTAAGTGTCTAAACATACTATGCCGAAGATACGCGATCGAAGTTCGGCATGATTACGCCTGCAATGCTATTTGAATTACTGACGACACATTATGCCGAAATTACGTCGCGTTATAGCGTACAGCCGAACTTCGGTCGGCCGTAAGTTCAGCGACAATTCGGCGGCAACGTATTCTGTAGAGCACACATTATACGCGACCGAAGTTCGGTTATATTGCCGACGAAGATCCGGGGAGCAGCGGGAGGCAGGCACGCCCGCGCCCCGCGTGTCCGCCCACAAGTTTGTGCAATTGAATTTCCGCGTAAGTTCGGCACTTATGTTGTGTCATATCAGCCGAATGCGTCGGAACATAAAATCAGCCGCGGAACTTCGGTCGCATATCTTCGGCATAGTGTGTTTGGACACTAAGAGTAAAATCGATGAAATTTTTCGAAGACTATAATGAGCAAACTGACTGAATCTAAAAAAAGGCTCCGCACGTGTCGATTGACAGTAGAAAACTCCAAAAATGTTATTACTATAGATTCTTTCTTAACTTTCGTTCCACAGCTACCGGCAGCTGTGTCCTAGAATACAAAGAAGAAGGAGAAGAATCGAACCTACAACTAACACTAGTAGGGTGGCGCGGAGTGCACTCCCTGCGCGCCTACACCGCTACGCCCGACACTGTGCACTACCTGAGACTGCTGGGCGCTGACTACAGCAAGTATGGTAAGGGAGTATACACCAGACATTTTAAGCTTTTGACCGCCACAGTCATCTATACATGACAAATCAAAATGTGTCCAGCACGCCACGGTCACGACTACATGACAGATTTAAAGGATGAAAGCGTAGCTTGGCGCCGAGAGCACGTTTTTGTTTTTTTGACGTGGCGGTCAAAGGGTTAAAGGAGGATGGCAGATGCCCTAACAACGTTGGACCCAAAGTAGTAATGGCACATAGAATTTCATAATTAGACTTAGTGTAGCGTCAACCATGCCGAAAATACGCGACGTAATTTCGGCGTGGTTACGCCTGCAATGCTTTTTAAATTACCCCCGACACACCAGGCTGAAATTATGTCGCGTCTTACCTATATAAAAAACATAGACGCCGAAGTTCGGTCGCGTAATTTCGGCATGGTGTGGCGCCACACTTAGTTTTATCTTATTCGTCAACGGGTTAGTGCAGAAATCACTGTTTTTGTGAAATGGTTCGGGATTGTTGAAGCCAAATGGCTACTATTTTTGGGTAGCATTATAGTTTCCAATAATTCCAATCTCTAAAAAAATCAAGCGGTTTTGCCCAGACTTTTCCCAAATATGTTGGGGTAAGCTTCCAGTCTAACCAGACGCGGCTGATGACCAGTATTTTACACGGAATGGCAGTCCACTAGACCTCCGTAACCCAGTCGTGCACTGGGTAATGTTATGCCGATATCCTAAGGTTAGACCGGTTGTCAAACTTTCGAGCTTCTGACTACCCTTAACGAAAAAATCGAAATTGGAGTAGTCAAGATTACGGTTTTATGAGGAACTAGCGGCCCGCCCCGGGCGGCGTTGTTCGGGTACGTTTCACAGCTTAAAATCTTCCGGAAGAAATTACCTAAATTAAGATGAAAACCGCATCGAAAAGCATTGAATAGTTTAGAAAAAGTAAGCGGACAAACAGACAGACGCGAAAAACGAGTTCAATTTATACTATTTAGAGAATAGAGAAGATGCCATGGACTGAATTAACAAAACGCGATAGAATGGGGTTCAACAAAACCACGTGGAAACGATACGAGCAAAAACTATAAAATATTTTTTTCTTTCCAGATGTCAACAAATTTAAGAAAGCCTCCGACGTCCCGGAGGCTGAGGCTGAAACCGAAGCAGATCCCGGTGACGTCACCGAAGTCCCCGACGCCACAGAGTCCACTAGCGCCGCAGCGGGCAGTAGCGAAACAAATGGCGCAAGTGCAGATGTAGAGATGACAGAGCAGACTACTTCGTAGTGAATAGTGCTGTATTATATTAGGTATATAAGTGATATTATTATATTTTATATTGTAATAAAATGTTTTTGACTATCACTTTGGTGTTTATTATTTTTTAATGCTTGACTGCTGTACATAAAATAAGTAAGAAAACTGAGGCCCCTAAATTTTAAACTCTAAAATAACTTATCTGGTAAAACTACGTATAGTTCATTTGAAATCAATTTATGCATCTTAATACAGATTTATCGCTTGACAAAACATTGAAATGTTTCAGACACAGCTGCAACATATATCTGAAACATTGTTTAGGTAAATACACCATGCAAAACACAAGTGAATACAGTTTTCTCACGTGCATTATTCGGGATTGTCCGACTAGTTTCGGAACCGAACGGAATCCTTAACCTTTTATAGGGCAGGTTACATTAAGGCACATGTGAAACCACAATTACTTGGCGTCACTAGCGATCATGTTGGATAAATCGCCGCGTCGGTCGCGTTTGTGCGCTGTATCCGTTTAGGGTGAGTTCACACCGAGACGCAACGCTGCGCGCACATTTTAATAGAGCGACTCAAAATATAACTTTATTTACTACACGAAAAAATAAACATTTAATTGTGAGAATTCAGAATACGCTGCACCATGCAGCGCTGCGCCTCGAGATGCCTCGCGGCGTAGAGCGATGCATCGCGACGCAGCGGTGCATCGCCGGTACGCGCGTTGTGCAAGAGCGGCGCTGCGCCGCGAGGCGTCGTGCTGCCAACGATTTTACGATGAGTCTCGCGGCGGCGCGCGGCGCAGCGCGAAATCACTGGCCTCTTCCAGTATCGTCGCATCTCGGTGTGAACTGACCCTTAAGGCCGATGCGTTTTTAGCATAAGGGTGATAATTCTTACAATAAAATCGATAAAATCAACATTAAAGTCAGACTAGTGGTGTGGTTACAAGCGTTATACAAATTTCGTTTCTGCTCTATAGAGGGTTAATCACGCGCTGAACACGCGGCGAGGTCGCGAGCTTAGATAAAACACTATAAACTGAGTCGTAAGTCGAGTTAGTGCTGCACCGCACTGCGTAGCTTGGCGCCCGCAACTAGAAGGGCGCACTCCGTGTCGGTACGCATCGTGCGTCTTCGTCACTCTTCGTGTCTGAGTTAATCGGAGAATGAGTGCTGGTGCATATATGTATCTCACAATAAAAACTGCGACTTTACGTAGGTGCCTACACTTTTCGCCATGATATACCTACATAAAAACCTTTTTAACCGACTTCAAAAAGGAGGAGGTTCTCAATTCGGGTGTATTTTTTTTTTTTAATTTGTTACCTCATATCTCCGTCATTTATTAACCGATTTGAAAAATATTTTTTTTGTTCGAAAGGGTATACTTCCCGATTGGTCCCATATAAATATTGTTATGATTAGACCATGAACTTCAGAGATATGGAACGGAACTCCCCATTGGATCAAAGCAAAATTCTCAAATTACTAATATTGCTTTGTTTGTATTTGTTATTGGGGACTGGCTACTGGAAATGAGGAGGGGGTGCTCTGGGGGGACCCCGTGGGCTTATTGTACCCGACTACGTCAAAGCCAAAAAGAAGGGTTATGAAGAGGAGGGGGTTAAATTTATGGCACTAAAACGTATTTAATAAAAAATAAACTTTAAAAAAAAGTAAAAACCGACTTCAAAGAAAAACTAAAAGGAGTAAAATAATTACCATAATATGAAATTAAAAGTCGGTGCAACTCTACACTGAAACAAATAGAAGCCACCGACTTCTGAAACTGTTAATTTTATATTATGGTAATTATTTTACTCCTTTTAGTTTTTCTTTGAAGTCGGTTTTTACTTTTTTTTAAAGTTTATTTATTAAAACAAGCTTTTATATTCCGGCTCCATCATCAGACCAGTTCCATGGTACGATATTATTGTATTGTCAGATTGTCACCGAAGTTAGATAAGAATGCCATGTAAGCTCAATCGGATTGGCCAGCAAGTGCTTGAAAAATGAATTACAAAATTTGAACGGGAAACACCCACGAAAGAAGCAAGTTAAATAAAAGACATGTAACGTTTAGAAACCCTTTATTTCATTCTTTCGCTCCGTTTCATTCGCATTGCCAGCGATAACAACCCTTATTACCCTACTCTTTAAAGCCCAAAGTTGTGTAACACATTGGGGTCGACATACCATATTTATTTAAACAAAAAAGATAACAAAATAATACGAAGGAAGAATAATTACTTGATTGACTCGTTTTGATCGCCATGTAAGTTTATTATACAAGGAATTAATATATGAAATGCTTTTTAAAGGACGTAGGTATAAATGCGCGCACAGAACCACATGAAAGTACTTGCTTAGCTGAGCAAGATGAGCTTAAACTTTAAGCCCCCTGCAAAAGATGGTCTAAGAAAAACCTAGGTTTTAAAATAGCCCCGTCTCTTTTTGTTATATGACATAAGAAAGTGATGGGTATTTTTTAAACCTGGGTTTACCTTAGTCTTGGTTTAAACCATATTTTGTAATACGGGGGTAAAGGTTTATTATAAGCCGTCAGCGCCGACATTAGGTATCCAGGCGCCCTGGGTGAAATGTTATTTTACCGATTAATTCGTGGCTTGGAGCGCTGCACTAGGGCGAGGCGCCCCTTTGGGCCCGGCGCCTCGGGTGAGCGCCCGAACACCCATCCCTAAAGCCGGCACCATATGCCGTTGCTGAGTTCTTGTGCCTACCTTCCAAGTCCAAAAACAGATTAAGATCTATAGTACCATCACATTACAATTGTCACATGGAGTACTTAGGTAAGTATACAAAATTTCAGCCTGTTTGGATCACAGAAACTAGCTCAAAATTCATTAGCAAGATTTGTGACTGACAACAAAGCAAGCTAAAAACCTTTTAAATAAAAAAGATTGACTCTAACCACGCCTAAGGACAGTATCACCAGGCTGAAGGCAGTTTAATCTATACATATAAAAGGAGAAGCTGACTGACTGACTGACTGATCTATCAACGCACAGCCTAAACCGCTGGGGTTAGAACGTTGAAATTTTTACAGTAGGTTCCTTTTGTAACGTAGGCATCCACTAAGAAGGGATTTTTCGAAATTCAACCCCTAAGGGAGTTAAATAGGGGATGAAAGTTTGTATGGAAAATCGTCACTTAACGGGTTCAAAATTTCACGCTCAAGCGAAGCTGCGGGCGAAAGCTAGTAGGTAAATATAGCTCATATACTTAGATTAAGCTCAGCTTTAGATTTTAGTTGACATCTTACGCTCGAAGTCGGTTGCTAATCCTTAGCTATGAGCTACATACCTATGCCTTAGGTCTTGGTTTGCCTGGCTGTGAGCAGACGACGAATCTCTCTTGTGTCGCCACAGGCTATACAAAGAATAGTGAGGTGATGAAAAGATTAGCCAGTTAGGAACGTCACCGAAGGAACCTTACTAGGTGTAAAGGAACTAGACACGGGCTTAACTAGCTCTTAAGTAAATTGTTTGGAACCTTCTGGAAGAGCGGCGGCAGTGGCATCAGCGGCGGCTGAGCGGGACGCGGGGAACAAGGCGTCCGCGCCGGACGGGCGCGACGCATAGAACAATCATCATCAGCTAACGACACACGCGACCGTAAAATTATTATACGCACTCCATCTCGACATAATTTCCCTTTGTTTTTTAAATAAGTATTCTCTAAATCAGTCTAGCCTACAAATTGGTCCTTCGAGCCGGATGAGATTTGGCTAATAGCTAACAAACCGAAATACATGACCATCAAAACTGTCAGTCAAACAAGTATTACATGAGTAACAACTATAAGTAAGTACTTAAATTATAAGATTGCACAAGAATATAAATAAGATAAACAGGAACTTTAAATATTAAAAATAGTATACAATTTGGGCCACCGGACCTAAAGTGCGAAATCCACTAGCAACTTTTACTGCGCAACTGTGGACACACACGCAGTTAGTCGACTGCTACAAGTTTCACGAACTGAGCAAGCAATGGAGAATGGAGTGCTATAACCTGCTCAGTAAAACTTGCTATAGTTGAGCTGTTTTGAACCGAGTCCAAATTACTAGCGCGCTCCGTAGGCCTAACGAGTGTGAGCGAGACAGATAGACAAAAAAGATTAATGGCCCGAAGACTCAGTTCAAAATGGCCCAACTATAGTGGATTTGGCGCTTAAACACTCGTTGCCAATTGACTTTCTCATTCTAAAGCAACAGCTGAACTTTCAAACTAGACAGCTGTAAAATATCAAATTAAATTTCATCGAGATTGACTATTTTCAAGGTGTTCAAAAACCTATCTAGCAGCAGTTTGCCTAACTGCACTCGGAAGCGAAGAATCCGAGTCACAAACATACACCATACTCGAAAACTACGAATGCTAGCTTATTTAAACAAAAAGTGTTTCATACACTTAAATACCATTTTTTTCTAATTTTATTTAAGTAATATTAAATAGTCTACAAAACACTTTTTAATTGAATAAACTATCATTTTCATTATCCGATTTATTAAGATTTATGTCGGTGATTAAAGCGAAAGAAACTTGACGTAAGCTCCATAGAACGGTAATGTCCTGAAAATCCATCTCGATAAAATCTGTGAATTACCAATCGAAAAATTTCAACTCGCGAAAAACGTAAAATGTTGAAAAAAACATGCATTTTTGAATCGAATTTAGAATCAGTCCAATCAGTTACAATAATACTTATTTTTTAAATACCTTTTTTTAAGAACATAGCAAAGTTCATATTCTCAATTTATGTGCGCAAGATTGTTTAAGATCAAAATACATTTTCAAATATAATGTAAATCGAATTTTGCATCCTTCTAAAATGCATAAATAATTTAAAACGAAATAAATATATTGCAACCTTTTGTGATTTTTTACACAACCGAAATCAACTCTGAAACATTACTATATTTTCAACAAACAATATAGAACATAAACATACCTTTATGTTTGTAGTATCTTTTCGAAAATCGTGTACTTACTGTAAGTAGTTATGGCAATTAGGCAAGTCATTTTTTTACAGCCGATGAATTTTGACATAAGAATTACATTCAAATTCAAGATAGGAAGACTTAAGTCGACTATCGGGTGAATAAACCTGCTATGTGATATACGAACTGTAATTAATTGGAAATTATAAATTAACCAACTAAACTAAAATTAGAGAATTGCTATCTTTTAATATTAGACAGCGCGAGAAAAGGACGGTGATAGATAAGAACTAAGTTAGAGATGACAAACTAGCTTACGCCTTGAACTTCACTGTATTTTTAGTCGATACGTTCTGTCGTGTCAACTAAATTTGACAGCTCTTATTTACCTCCGTCTCTTTCCTATTTTATAAGAGCGAAAAAGATGGCAATAGCCTAAATTAAGTTTAGTTTGTGTACAACAGAATTGGCACCACCGGTTATTTGTGGAGTGAAAACTTAAAATACTTTACATAATACCTAAATAATTGTACAAACTGTTACAATTGAAATAAGTAATTTCCATTTAAAGGAATTCCATAGGAAACTATGGCACTTTATTAAAACGTAAAATAACGAATACAATTTCTCTATCTTTCAGATTAGGTATATTTTCCTTTACAATAATTTCTACAATTTCTTCTAATTCAATATTAAAATGAGTACCATCTAGCATAAGAATTGATTTGATATCCTACCTATTGCGCTGAGTATCTATTACTGCCACTTTAAATTAACTATTTACCTACTGAGATACTGGTGTGCATAGAAACCAAAGGGTAATTTGAAACAATGAGAGAAATCCAAAAAAAGAAGTTATTGATGAGTAATATCGCTTACAAAGAGTATCAATAGTCAAATGGATTTATAAAAATATACAAAGTCTTCTTTACCTTCAAACTGTATAGGAATAACACAATATGGTATTTTATCTCCCTGTACTTTAAATATATTTAGGTACTGTAAATAAGTTATGTAATTAGTAACGATATTTTATTATAATAATAATTACTTATATTAACGCCATTCCAGTGTAAAGAATGTCACATAAGACATAGAACGTACAATGCCTACTTGATATTTCTATAGCGCTATAGCGCAGACGCCTCTGCGGATAAGTTAAGTCAACGGTTATTTAAATTATACTCTGCTAAAGGAATCTGTCTACAATTTTTTCCATCACATTATTCATTTGTACATAAGGTCTTATATGTGCACACTCTTTCAACTGGAATTTTATTATTTACAACTTATCTACTTTGCATAAATTCATTAGAAAGGCCCAGAAGTAGGATTCTTAGAGAAATTTAATGAGAAGAAGAATTTAGGAACTGGAAGAAGGATATCATCAAGTATAATTGTAATTTTTTTTCATTAAGTTGATAATTTCAAGCGATGATCGAATATTGATATATTACTATTCAACCGTAAATGGTGGTTCAAAGATACTTAAAGTGAAAAGAATCTTTAATTTAGGCTGTAATTTATTTTAGAATTCTTTTATTGAACCTCGTTTACATGGATGACATAGTTGTACTCGTACGAGGTTTCAGATCAATTTATTAAAGTTTTTATTTTAAATACAGCGTTGATGAAAATAAAGACTTGAAGTATTTAGAGACATATTATTATATTATGATGGAAGAGCAAACAACATGGTGATACTTAAAATTAATTACACCGCACATTGATCAATACTCATACACATGTCGTAGACATCCTAAAAATATTTTAAAGAGAGAAATACGACAAAAAAAATATACTTATTGATACTCAGAGAAGTTTACAAATATGACCGAGAGGGAAATATAAGCAAACATCAAAAATGTATAGGTAATAGATTTTATGTAAAAAGAATAGTACTTAGATAAGTAGAAGAAGATAGAAAAGAAAAAGATAAGCATTTAATGAAAACAAGAGGAAAGCTTTAAAGCAACAAGGCTTAAAAAGACACACACTACGTTGAAGATGACAAAATATATGAATATTGACCAACACCAAACAGCCAAAGGCTTCCTATAATTAAAGTTACATCTATACCAACAACTGAGAACCCACACGTTAATACCATTTTCAATGAAACTCGATCCTTTATCACAGTGGGTGATGTGGTTTGTCGAAGCTAAAGCTAATTATAAGCTAATTACTCTAACGTAGGAAATAGGAACAAATTGATAGGCAATAAAACAGATTTAGTATAAACAGGCATAGAAATAGTAGGATGAGGTAAGATAGAAAAAAACGCTGTTATGTAAGAATTTGGCTGAAACAAAAATTGATACTTGCCAAACCGAGTGCACCTTTCATGGGTACAATCTTGGCATAAAATCTTACAAATTGCGTTGGTATGGTCTTTATAATGAACAACCAGTTTTGCAAAGTTCCAGGCACCTAGTAACATCCTTAGTTTAGAATTTATTATGATGATGGTATATTTCGTGCTTCTCATTTGGTAAAAATTGATCTAAGCATGGTTTAGTTGATCTCAAATTGATCTAGTTGATAAAAACATTTAAGAGAAAAAAATGGTTTCATTCGTTTAATCTCTCGAATTGGTACTAAATACTGAGTAGTATTTAGAAACAAGTTTTTTGTTGTTAATAACCAGGATTTTCCGGTAATATGCTTGAAGGAACTGATGGTGAACTTGTTACTCAATTCCCCAAGCAAACCGCTTTTACAATTAACCAGAAGACCTTAGGTTGGAGAAGGAGTAGAGTGTAAACAAAACATCACAACCTAATGATAGTACTTAATATGAAAGATAAAAATTAAAGGCATGCACAGAGAAGAAAAGGATTTGCAAGATATCCTTACAACAGAATCTAATTCCTTACGTATGTAGGTATCTCCTACGCTAAGCTACAAGTAACTCTACCTTACTAAACTAAATTCTACAATAAAAATAAACTAAAATCTGCGTAAATCCATTTGACTAAATGATACACTTACCAAAATTAAATACTAAATCATATGAGTCAGACTACCAATATTTTTCTATGTGACCCAGCTAAATTAAGAAATGAAAGGTTAAGGAAAAAACCTTATCAACTGAATTGGATGCCACGGATATGGATAGTTAACTTAGTAAGGTCGTCCTATCTCACGAAGTCCGGTGTTGTGACTTTTATGTCTCTGACATAGGGTTAAATTTCGAATGATTTACAGGACTTCGTGAGATAGAATTCTTCTAATAGCCTTTCATCTTACAGAAGATTTTGCAGACACATCCCTTGATTTTGATAGATAAATAAATATATTAAAAGTAGTACACTATTATGATCCGATAAATCGGATAATAAGTCTTGTAAAGAAAATTGTTAACAGAAAGATAAATGGCAATATTGATGTAAAATATTATCCGCATACCCCAATGACGATTTCCCCAATCCTATTTACGCCATAGAAATTTAATATCTTAATGATTATTGCACAAAAACAGACGACACAACACATCAAAACGGTGTAATATAGAGAGGGTCAGTTCCAGCAAATATTTAAATGATTAAAGGTTTTTTTGTCGATTTAGGCCAGGTTCCTATATTTTACCGACCGTTATTGGTTAACGTTTAAGAAATAATAAAACGTAGTCTTCATCGGGCAGCGTTATAGACACTTATTCCAAAGCAACTATTGCTAGTAAAATTGATTTCAATATAGAGGAACACAGAAGGCCTATTCTGCTAACAAAATTGTTTAAAATCGCAATCGAACCACAGCTCAACCGATTGACCGACATTTTTATAAAAAAAAGTTAGTAGATTTATTCTCCAGTTTAGCCACACGTGTCATCGATAAGCAAAATGATTCGTTTCCAGATATAGGAACCGGGCTTAAAGTGTGAGTCCATTTTAAATAAGAAACTCAATGGCAGGCTGCAGGTATTAGTAGCATTGTTAATATACTACGTAGTGGAACAGACCCAAAGTGAAACAAATGAGCAGTCTAAGACGGAATCCATATCTTTGGACGGTAATAATGGACTAAGAAGCAGTGCTTTAGTCTTAACATTAGTGGAAAGTATAATTACAAGTGAATTGACGGATACACTGTAGTATAGTGAACAAAATAAATTGTAACTTTAAACATTTTTATAATCCTACTCTAATTTGGAATTGTAAATAATGTATAGATTCAAATATTTTTATAATAGAGAACATAAATGTAGTTGATTCTAATAAAGAGTTCATAAATAATAATGATAAATACTATATCTACATAGCTATTGAGATCAATGTAAAAGATGCTGCTGCGCAGCTCAAATACTAACAAAAATCGATAGTTATTAATTCGTAATAGAGTATTAGAAATAATGGTGTTAAATGGTGTTATTCGAAATACAAAGTGGGGATGACGATACAACATTAAATGATACCACGTATTCTATGATGGGTTTTACGACCGAACACAAATAATGAATCATGTACATTTAATAATTAAGTCACAGGAATTTTCGTACGATTTAATAATTTTGCGAATATCAAGATCTCTACGGGAAGTTAAGTATGTAAATCTATGACCCGTTTAAACCAAAAATATATTTATTTACACGTGTAGAACAGTAGTTAACATAAATTTCCACTTCAACGTCCCTTCATGTACATGAGTGAAATTGAAAAATCATGCGACAAAAAATGTGCTTGGAAGTAACTGATTTTTTGTGTACGGTACTAGAACACATCAAACACGTGGTATCATTTAATGTTGTATCGTCATCCCCACTTTGTATAAATAGTTGTTATTCATATAAATCAATAAATTACTAGTTTTGGTATTCTCGTAACAAACAATGTTTTTAACTTTTAAATTCTAAGTGAAAGTGAATTTATCCAAGAAAGTGCTTATACGATGAACAGACGTATTAAATGATAATTTAAAATGTAAGAAACCTTTGTTACTTCTTAGTTTTTCGTAAAGAGTTGAGCCAATAATTTGTTTTATATTAAAGTCATCAAAAAATAATATAGTCATCCTTGAGCAAGTTATTGACAGTAATTTTGAAATACTTACTTATTGTTTTTGTATAATTTTCAGTATCTTTCAATGAATACTGTTCGTTTAAATATTAAATAGAAAATGCATTATAATGTTGAATTGATTTCATGTTGTTTTTCTAACTGTACCATATAATCACTTTCTTTTTTTTACATTATAAATCATGAAACAAAGTGTTTCATGCAAAGGTCACGCTACAGTATGGCACAAAATGGAATAAACACGGGAAGGGATAAGTTGAACCATGACATATGCAGAATGTCCCCAGTAATAATCAGTGGCTATGACGTAGATAAAGTCGATCACATGATCTAGAAGTTACGAGAAGGTCTCCCGTAACGTCTATATCACGTACCTGAGGTGCGAGCAACCCCACAATTTGACATTAGATATAGATAAAACGACATTATTTGTTGTTTTATCTATATCTTATGTCAAATTTGACGTTTCTCGAATCGACTCGATGAAAAGATCCGTGCTCGCACGGCTGTATTTTTATCGAGTTCTCTTTGCAAGAGTGGATCCAATTTTTTCTTAATTTCGTAAGTTGTCAATCTTGAAAATTATAAAATAACCCGAACCCGATTCTCTTATTCACCAACATAGCTCAAATTAGGAAATTACTATCATTTACTAACATAGCACGAGAAAAGAACGGTGATAGATAAGAACTAAGTTTCAAACTAGCCTTGAACTTCACCGAGTTTTTAGTCGACTCGTTCTGACGTTTCATCTTGAGCTGGGTTCCCACAGTGCATGGTAGCGCGCACCGGCTGTGCGTGGTATCATCCGTAAAATCACGCACCGTGGGAAGCCACATTATGAGGGTGTGTGATGTGGATACGGCGCACCGCTCCGCACGCGTCCGCGTTACCACGGACGAGTCTCTTCCCATGGTGCGTCGGTGCGAGCTCGTGTGTCGTAGTGCGCGCTATCACGCACCGTGGGAAGCCGGTATTGTATGGAAATTTTAGTTCAACTAAATTTGACTGCTCTTATTTACGTCCGTCTCTCTCTTGTTTTATTAGAGTGAAAAAGATGGCAATAGCCTAAATTAAGTTTAGTTTGTGCTTATCAGAATCTGCACCAATGTTTTATTACATATTTTCTCCCAGATTGGAATGATGCGACATATTCAGCCTCTTTCAAAAAGAATCCATCATAATTATTGCCAAACTATGAATGAGACATGGTTGAACCCTTTCAGTGATTATTGTGGATGTAACGTAACAACCTTTGCATGCTACCTAACATACCTACCTACAAATCAGCATAGAACATCTGCAACCTATTGACTACGAGGACTGCGTGAGCCTGGGGTTCCGAGGGCACTGCATCAGGTGCCTCTGCCAGGGTAGGTCGCGGGCCAGCACGTTCGTAAAACAGTACGGACACTTCCACTCATCCATGCCGAGCGCTGAAAATGTATGGGATTTTTAGCTTCATGTACCTATATTATTTTTAAAATGCACTGTGGCCCAATTCTCTTAAAATAAATTGTTGCCAAACGCAATCGAACCACAACCGTCAGTCAGTTTTTATTTTCGAAAACTTTCAAAATGATTGATTTTGTTTTTTGTGTCAAACAATTTGACAACTTTTGAAATTGAGAACTATCTGAATGAACGGTTCGGCCTTGGTTCGGTTATGATTTATCAAGATTTATTTTAGGAGAATTATACCCCTGGTCTCCAAGAACAACCAAAGGTTTTTTTTTTCTTTTTTCTTTTGACCATAGTCGCACCTGATGGTAAGCACACAGAGTCTGACCACACGAATCCAAGTAACAGAGATAATATACAGTATGAAAGTTTAGTTACTTTACGTCCGAAAACCATGAACTCTGCTCATCATTCTGTACAACTTTTACTGTGGGACAAAAGCTGAATTCGTGAAAAAAAAATATCTGCTGTTTCATACGTTTTGTTAAGTATGGTACAGCTATAAACACAGGCTGCAGGTAACCATCCCATGTATTCCCTTCCATCTCTTTTCATACCTGGCCAAGTTAATGTTCCTATTTTTAAATTCAGTCATAGACAAAAGACAAGGAATATTCGAGTCTTCCTCGTCGTACATACTTACGATGAAGGGCATCATCTCTTATTAATTCTTTAGCTTTAAATATTATCAATCTATGAGCAAAGACACTATTTTAATGAAAAAAATGATTTTTCAAGACTTGTGTGATAAGCAAACTTTAGATTGAAGGTCATCAATAAATCACTCACGTATACAGTTGACGTGGTAGTCCGAATCATCAGCTCTGAGCGCTGCCCCGCATTTGTGACACGCCTTCCAGCTACCTTCACTCATGGTGCACTCCTCTGTAACAGTAAACCGAATATTGAGAGAGAAAAAAAACTTCTGGAGTATAATTATTACTATACCTTGTCAAACGGGTAAAATTCTAATATTGACAGGCAATCGCACCTACAAAGAAAGGTTTGTTGCTATTGGTATAATCTAAAACATAACATCATCAGCTGCATATTACTGTCCTGTCCTGAGGGTGCATGAAAAGAGCCTCCACGAGTGACGATACTTAGGTACGTCCGGCGGACCATGGGCAGTCAGCCCCGCTACCACCCTTGCTGACTGGATAATCTTTTCACTACAGCATGAGTTATTTTCGTATAGCTCGTGCTGACATGAGAGAAGAAGATCAGCACATTACTGTCCCACTGCTAGGCACGGGCCTCTTCTTAGAATGAGAAGAGTTTAGGCCTTCAGACACCATTGAGAACTTTTTGGAGCTTTTTAAGGTGTGCAGGTTACCTCACGATGTTTTCCTTCACTGATAATACTGTTGTAATATTTTAGTGAAAGAATCATGTCCTTCAGAAAACTGGCTTCTTTATACTAAGCTGTGATCTATGACCATTATTATAAAGCTTCAGATAGTAAATGCCTTTTGTAACGCATTTCGATGTGCTCTATGTTAGAACACATTACAGCATACACGATGGCGGAGTAGTGCGGGCAGCATGTACACGTCGTGCTAAACGTGTACACTGCCCTGTGTTTATCTACTCTATGTACGTACCCAACAGATGCGCATGAAGCATCCTCGCCTCCAACGCAACGCGGCAGTGCGGGCATCGCGCCAGCAACACGCAGCGCCGCCAGTAGTGCGCCTCCAGAGCATCAGCGCGCACGCGACGACCACACCATGTGCACGTCGTGCTAAACACGATTATAAATATATCAAATCAGTAGTATGGAAAATGGACGGGCAGGACCCTAGGCCTCTTTCAATTTTTAGTTAGTTTAAATTTAGTTCTGATCAGATCAGATTCGCTTTGTGATATAGGCGCTAGTATATTCAGGTTAATTAGGTCAGGCATCATTGATACTCCCTTTTAATCAGCCTGTGAAAACATAAAATGCTTTTCTCCATAGGACCTACTTTTTGGAACCGTACAATTAAATTGTGAGTCTGAGCCTATTAGAAATAAAAAAACTTTGAATCTTGAAGAAACATGCATAAAAACATGGGGTGTATTAAAGGAGCCTCCACGAGTGACGATACTTAAATACATCCGGCTCATTCTGGACAGTCACCTCTTCCCAATCTTGCTGACTATCTAATTATCACCACGGCATGATCTACTCTCGTATAGCTCTTGCCGACACGAGAGGAGAAGAACATGCATCATCTAAAAGATCTAGAAATCCTTATTAGTAGTATAAATACAAGTACGTACTGCAAACTGATAGTTTCAGGTATGTTTTCAGCCACGTCCACGTTACCGATCTCATAGGCCTCGTAGTGGTGTTCGCTGGTGGTTGCTTGATGTCTTCTACCTGAGACCAGATTATTTATTATGTATCATACAAGTGGTGTAATAAGCTAAGGTAAGATCCGGCCAGCGGGGTACAGAGAAGGGATTGATTCAAGGACTGAAGTTTAGTCTACCTATTGGAGGAACGAGATACGGTGTTCCTCCGTCTAAAAGGGAGGATCCTCAAACCAGGCGGGTCTTATGCCAGGCCGGCTACTGCCCAACTGTTGGTGTTGGAGGGTGGTACATATGCTATCTGCGTGTCACATTTTGATATCGCTATGTAGGATCTGTCGTGACGTCATCTTTAAGAGTTGTCGTTAGTGTCGCTGGTCGCTGTAGTAGTAGTAGTAACAACTATGCAACATCTATTTTATCTTTCGATCTTAATTTCTGAGTTTACAAAAAGAAAAAAAAGAAAAATTTTGGACTCAAAACAATATATCATAACCGCTGGTGAGCTGGCTACGCGAGAGTCAGTGATGGAAATTATGTAAAGCAATTAACAACACAATTTTGCGCAACAAAGAACTTACCCGGACTATAATAGCCGCTCTCATCCATCTGGCTATGCTCATCAAGGTGAAGGTTCCTCAAGCCCGCAACTAACTTCGGCGACTCCAAGACACCTTCCCTGAAATAATCCGCCTTGACCTTTGGAGAATCCAAGCTTCTGCAGTCCGAATCACACCTTAAATCATTTCTCGACATCTGCGGGGAGTCCATAGGTAGAGAGTCCATACTTCGGAGATCATTTTTGGAGGTTTTTGGAGATCCTAATGTTGGAGAGTCTCGGTAGTCCAGATGTAATGGCTCGTAAACGGTTACGGGTCGTTCTTTTAACTGCGGTTTCGATGGGTCGTGGTCGTAATGGATCATGGAGTGCCGGTTTTCGGAGTTTCGGTTCGTGCGACGGTACACTACTTGGTCTGACTGGGATTGGGACTGGCTGTGGGCTTCTTGGAAGTGTACCTGGAGAGGTTGAGACAGCACAATTAGGTTATCGGTAAAATTAGGAAAAGTTCTAGCTTTAGTAATCAATAGAATTTGTCAGAAGTCAATAGAAGAGGGATATTTTCCAGTTCAGCTCTACGAGTACGAGGTTAGTCGGAAAGGAGGTACCAATACGCGTGCCACTTAAAGTAGCATTGATGACTGTTTTAAAGCAAGTGTTAAAATTTCTAAATTCAATAATTTTCATGGCCGTGCAAACAGGAGCTCGTGGCTAAATAATAACAGCCGCATAGACCGTTCTTCCGGGTTAAGCCACGCTTGCCGAGGTTGGTCTGTGGATGGGTGACCATTTACCATAGCGAGTTTCCTCCGTGCCTCGGAAAGCACCTAAAGCCGTTGGTCCCGGCTGTCATTTGTAGATCTTTGACAGTCGTTACTGTTGGTCAGAAGCCAGAAAGTCTGACAACCAGTCTTACCAAGAGTATCGTATTACCCAGTTACTGGGTTGTGGAGGTCTGATAAGCGGTCGCTCCATGTAAAAGACTGATATTCAGCTGCATCCGGTTCGACTGGAAGCCGACCCCGACATAGTTGGGAAAAGGCTAGGCAGATGATGATGATGACATGGCCGTGCAAAATTCTTCATCCTTGCTTTAGCTACTAATTCAGAAAATGGATCTACTAATCCGTGACCCTAAATATGACCTAAAATATAAACATAGCTGATCTTAAACGAGAGTACTTAGATAGATTTTACTTAAGTACCGTATTTTTTATGAAATCTTTGAACAGCTATTTCTCTTAATCTGTCGACTTTTGGGGAAAGTTGCAGAACAAAAGTTATTGGTTATTATGAGAACATTAACACCCAGATCCCTTGGATTAGTACGCCCTTTCCCACTATCCTTGCATAGTTTCTAGAGAAGCGTTTGTTTCAGTACCGTACTAAGTCTAGTTTAGTTTTAGTATTTTCTTCCACTATCAAAATTTAAACAGTACTTAAAACTTACTTTCTCAACTCCTCCAGAGGCAACTGATCTGGGCGAGTGCTTCGGACTGACAGCGCTATCCAACCTCAGCTTATTATACCCCGGATAGTTGGAGAAGTCCTTCGCAGATCTGCTCGGAGTATACCTCTTAGTTGGTGACTTCTTCAGACTGCTTTTTGTTTTCGAAGTCGTATAACTCCCACTTAGACTTGAGGGAGCTAGAGTGGCTCCACTGGCACTTGACGTCATGGATTTCAAGCTGTATGATGACGCAGCTCCGATTGATGACGCCATGCCTAAGGAGGTTGTCATTCCGCTGACGGTGGTTCCACTTCGAGTGGACTGGGTAACGCTAGCTGTCTCAAGTGTAGAGTCTGCGATAGACTGATCTGCACCGTTGAGGAGTTGCTCTTCGGTTGGTGCTTGGTTTAGCATTTTCTGGAGTAAGAAAGTAATTGAATTCAAACAATAATGTCGATGTCGGTTTGAAAAGTGCTTATTTGGTTAAAAAATATTTCTTCAGCATTATTGCATTAACCTAAAGGAGGGGCTAGACGAGGTAAAGCTGCGCTTGCCGCAGTCAGCACTTATACCGTTTGTTTCACATCGAGACCCCTACGTGCCTTGGAGAGCACGTTAAGCCGTCGGTCCAGGGTATCATAAGAATACATTTCATAGACAGTCTTTACTGGTAATCAGAAACCCGAAAGTTTGACAACCGGTCTAAAGTTATGATATCGGCATTTACCAGTAACTGGTTGCGGAGGTCTGATGGCAGTCGCTCCGTGTAAAATACTGGTATTCAGCCGCATCTACTTAGACTGAAACTTGACCCCAACATAGTTGGGAAAAGGGTACTGCAGAACAGTATTGCGTAACCCAAAGACCAGGAGGATTGTTGGATAAAACGCTTCCGAAAAATTTACCGCAGAGGTATTTTTTCCATAGTATGTTCAAACCCACCAATTTGGGATTATGATATGCCTAAAGTAGGCCTAGATAACATTTGGATAACCAACCTGCATATCAATCCTATCGAACTGCTGGAACAGATGCCTGTAGATCAGGTTCCTTCTCGTCACTGCGTCATCAGGTGGAAGCTGTGCGCGTACAACGCGTGGTGATCGAGCATACGCAGCGAGCAGAATACGTTCAGCTGCTGCACGAACTGAGCCAGCTGCATGCTGGGCTCCTGCTGCACCGCATTCAGCTAGGCGACGGACTGTTAGACCGCTGGTAAAATTACTTGAATTAAAGACAGCTGAGAGTAAAAGGCTAGATTTAGAAATTATAGACACCGGAGTCTTCAAACTCCAGTTACTTAAACATAACGGCAAAAGGGGGGTTACACCAGTGCCCAACCCTTCGGCATACAGGCGTGGTGTTACGTATGTTATGTCTTGAAATCATCGAGAGAGAGTGTGGTTATCCGTAAGCTTATTAAAAGAATAGATAAATCATCGAATTATGAACAAGAACAGCGCTACCCAAATATTGATCTGGAATCTGTAGATTATGTATATGTTACGGCTAATAGCCGAAGTGCGGCTACACCTAGTTTTAGCCGGGTACAACTAGGTACAGTCGGCCACATGCGGTTAAACTTAGATGTATCCTATTTATCCTCGGTTAGAACTAGGTTAAGCCTTCATCATAGCGGATAGAACTAGGTGCAGCCGCACACCGGTGATTAAGAGGAACCCCGACACGGATAGGTTAGGTTCGAAGGGGATGACGGGGGCTAGAGTGAGCGAGCAAAGCGAGCGAACGAAGCCCCCGTCATTCCCTTCGTGTTAGGTTACTTTAAACTCTGCAAACAGAAATAGGAGCCCCGCGGAGCGGGGCTCCGTCGACTTAAGCTACACCTAGTTCTAACCAACTGCTACTGGTTGCACCTAGTTGTATCCGGTTAAACCTAGGGGTAACCGCCATTCGGATTTTAGCCGTAACATATATATATTTTCCAGCAGTACACTACGGATTATCCCCCCTATCTTATTCATCGTTTTCCTGTTCATCCAAAGGTTGTCTGGTAGATATCGATATCAGCGATTAGACCGCCATTGTACCCTTAACTAAATGATACTGTTTAAGAGCTTTGTTACAATTTTGGTGTACAAATTCTATTCTATTCTGTAGCATACATCTCCGACTTTTCGAATTCATGTGCGGACAGAAAGTTTGATGATCATTTGCGTTAATGGTGAAGGAAAACATCGCGTGGAAATCCGCACATCTGAGAGCGCTCCAACCAGTTCTCAGTGATTGTGTAGTCCGCCAACCTACAGCAGGCCAGCATGGTGGATTAAGGCGTGAACCGTTCTTTTATCTGTGAAGAGGCCCGTGCTCAGCAGTGGGACAGTAATGGGCTTATTATGCTTTTGTTATCTGTGCTATGATCGTATTCGGTTAGAAAAATTGTTAGACCGCTGATTATATGACATTAAGAGTTTGTATGCTTCATTATATTATCCTAGAAACTAAAAAGCATATGATGATACAACCGACATACTTACTCTATACGAAAAGAATAAACACATTCAGATTTCTAAAGTTCTTTGTCATAAAAAGGTTATTCATATTCAACCTTCATGCTGTGACCTATTCGCCCACAACCCACAACACAGCTATTCAAATATAGAAAAATAATAAAACACGACTGCAAAGTTTGGCATGTAATGCCTAATTTGAAATAGAATTGTATCGGGAATATAGCTCAGTGGTAGAGCAATCGACTGCAGATCGATAGGTCCCCGGTTCAAGTCCGGGTGTTCCCTAATGGTTTCCTTTTTGTAGAATTTGGATTGGGATTTGTTTAGTATTTTTAGCAACACGATGAAACGTTTTAACAATTTTGGGTATAGTTTTTTTTTTCAGCAAAAGAACGCTGTACTATCTTAAATTATTGTGAGCTCCCATCCGATATTCTACTAACAGGTGCGACGAGACACCTTTTTCTTTCTATCGGATTCTTGTAAATGCGGGCAGTTATTGGCGAGGCCTGAAGGTTCTCCAGCTAACGGGGGGAAGTAAAATACTTAAATACGTTAACCTAAGCTAACTACTTATACTACACTAACATCATGACTACTAGCAACAACAGCACTAAGGGCGATCCCTAGTGGGACTCGGACCTCGGCTTAGGGCGTTGCTGGCTGGGGATTGGTGGGAGATAGCTTGATGAGGGCTGAATTATCGGTGTGAAGAAGGGATACCATTATAAAAAACTTGTACTATTACTTGACTTCTCGAAGTCCACGGTTAGATTGTACAGGCCTCTCCCAACACCGGTTTCTCCGCTTACCGCATCTCTTCTACCCCACCCATTTCTTCAGGTCAATATTTCTCGATAAATTTACCTGTTCTTGTCAGTGGAGATGCCGTGGCTGAGTATGAGCTGTTCCAACATCTGCAGGCGAGAGAGCGCGAGACGAGGGTGCATCGATGCTGCTACCGGACGAACCAGCTGCTGCGGGATTAAGTGGAGACTCCTGCAATACAATTATCATGTTAGTTGTACCCTCCAGCTTTCTGTCTTCCAATCTTTGCTCTAGAAAGTTATGATCCAGTCTTTAGCGAGATTCCGCTTTCTAGCAGAACATTCTTGATTATGGCTCTGTATGGTGAAAAGTTAATTTTAAGCTTTAATATTAGATTTTTTTTAAATCAGGAGACAAAGATAATATGAAGATTTTTGATCTTGTTTTATTTTTATTTTTGATCTCTTGCCGAATCTGATCTGCTTATTTCATTGCAAGAGTAATCTTATAATAGGTACTTGTGGTCCATTGAGTCGAATCTATGGATAATTTACCATTGATGATTTGGTCATTCTCTTGGTTTAACTTTTCAAGCAACATTACCCAAAATATGTGGGTAGTGAAGAATCACAACAACCATTTAAGATAAAAAGAGTCAGTATGAAAGTACAATTCTACCTGACTTGGGGACAATCAGCGACGGTAAGGACTGTGTGTTGGGCAGTGGAATGCACACGAGGAGCTGGGTCACCGCACGCTCGCAACAGCTCTGGTAGCAGCTTCTCCAAGCAACGACCCACTTCAGCTGCACACACCCTGGAAATTGAATCCTTTCTGGCGATTTTCCTGAACAGAATTTTAAGGAATATAATTTTAAACCAATTAAACCAACTCTTTCATGTTTTTGGTAGTCCAAATGGCGCAGTTAATCCAAAATAGCCCAAGTGTCTTAAAATAACGATTGCTGGTATTATTTTCAGCTGGATTAAAGCTGATGAGCATCCATATTATCAACATTCTTAAGACATCCAGAAGAAAATCCAGGAGACCTGCTGAAGAAAAGATCACTGATTTAAAATCTTACCTATCAGGCACGAATTCTTTGAACAGCACCTTCACCACCTCATTGGCTTGACTGTACACAGAGAACACTTTATCTCGCAGCGCCCTCTGCAACAAAATGGCGGCGGCTCTGGCTGTCTTGTTCGGAGACGTCTTGGTGCTTCCATTGGATGGAGACGTCAGTTCTGCACGAAGACGGGACAGACCTTCCTCTTTGTCTAGATAGTTCTTGGAGTAAAATTTTTCTACCTGCAAGAAAATACATAATGAAAACAATAAGTTGGAAATACAAACCAAAAGTTATGGCATGGAAGAATATACATTTATGGCGAGGCCCATTTTTCATCCGAATTGGTGATTAATTGGAATAAAATTTAAGTTTACTGTCTTTTTACTATGGTAATTAACTCTATTTGGTTCAAAAAACATCAGCAGAAAATTATGGTGGTAGAGATGGTCTAAAATCTAAAACTGAACGCCCCTCCACTAAACGTGATTGTTTCAATTTGTGAAAAGAAAATGTGTGTAACCAGACCAGCAGTATTTAAATTCTAATATTGTACGTAATCTACGTATTTAGTGTCGTTATTGCCCGTGGCATCACAATGGTCCTATCTGAAAACCAGCGTTGCGACATTTGTTATTTTTTTTTAAATGTCGCAGCATATTGCTGAGAGGGGAGCCTTTTTTGGCCTCGTGCAGGGAGTTTAAACTTTTATCCTGTTATTTTCTGTATATTGTTTGTTTCTGTAACTGCCTGTGTGATTCCAGAACAAATGTTTTTTCTTTCTTTCAATTTGTGTGTATTGCGTCTATACATCTACTTTGCATGTAAACACATTGGAGGGGCGTTCAGGTTCAGTTTTAGATTAGACGATCTCTAAGCCATTCTGGCGTAATCTATCTTAGATATGGAACTGCTGAACATAAGGTATTGGCAAAAGATTTGGCTTATTTTTTGTCAGGCCACACGGCCCATAGAAAGATAACGGTAGTAAAAATGGCTAATCCTTACAAGTGGATAACCAAATATAAGTATAGGCAGCGCAGCATGCTTCCTCTCCCTTTCGTTCAACTTGTGAGGTTGTGCCGAACGCGTGTGTGAAGTGGCAGCACTCCCACCGCTGCATTCCTCCTCTCGACCTTCCCGAAGGTACTCGTTGGTGTGTGAACTGTAAAATGTAAAGGGTCTCTTAAGCGTATCTCGAAAATAGGTGGGTTTTGTTCAAAATGAGCCAAAAGAGCACTTACTGTCTCAGAGCGGGTAGCAAGCGTTCCTCGTAGGCTTCAAATGTTGATCGTGGACCAGCGCTTTTGTTTCTACGTCGTACTACTGAACCTGAAGACAAAAACATGCAGATAAACATACAGATGGAAATGAGCAAAGCACTCCCAAACTGAATTTCAGCAAATCGTTCTATAGCAAAATTTTACTTCGACACTATGAAACTCCGACATTACGCTACTCCGACAATTATGGAACTTCGACACCTAATTTGGGGCACCCCGACACGGATAGGTTAGGTTCGAAGGGGATGACGGGGGCTAGAGTGAGCGAGCAACCCGATCGAACGAAACCCCCGTCATCCCCTTCGTGTTAGATTACTTTAAACCCCAGTGTCGAAGTAAAATCTTGTCGTAGAACGATTTGTTGAAATTCAGTTTGGTAGTCTGAGCAAAGACAGCAATCAAAATCAGCTATGACAATGACTAACTAACTTAAGTAGTTTCTTTAGTTCTCACACTAAAATCATATGAGTAGCCTATGTCATTATTTCTACTATTCTCACCATTAGCAGCATTCGGAGTGATACTCCTTCGTGGGCTGTCAGTCTCTTTCCTCAGTTCATCTTCTTCTGCCTTTTTCTGGACTTCCTTCTCTTCTTGTATCATTTGGACGGGTTGGACTTGGCCTGGCTCGGGGAATGACGGTGGAATTTCTTCTTGTAAGGTTGGTTCCGGAGACTGAAATATTTTTTTGGGAATATTTAATCCTTGTTTGAATTGAAGATCCTATTTCGCGCTATCACTATCATCAATAGACAAACAGTCCACAGCGAGATAAATTGTACTTTGTGGCTATGAACTACTACAAATACTTATGTAGCCAAGCCAAGAAATGTTGTTACAAATGGGCATACATTTTACGATGGGCGTTTGTCCTCCTATTTTTTTATCCTTCCATTTAAATAAATAAACTGTTGATCGCAGTTTTTTTCGTGGGTTAAACCTTATGGATTTCCTCCTTTCCTGGGGAAGACTTAGGGTTATGTCGGACTCTTAACGGCTAAAACCCCAAGGTGTTCCCCCAACGGACCACTACTTCAAGCACCGCAACCCTGGATCTCGGTCCGCCAGCCCCTGGCGAACTTCTCCGTTTGAGGGGCCTTGCCCCGCTACCCCACGTCCTTCTTGGGCCTTTCGGATCTGTAAATAGTCGGGCCCCCAAGGCCGCTGTCCGCAGGCCACTACCTACGTTTTAACTGTTGATACTGCCTTTGGTATAAGGGCTCAAGCAAAAATATTGTTATTTGAAATCTCACCGGGGGCATATCTTGAACATCCTCCTCCTCTTCTCCATTTACATACTCCGGTTCAGGTTCTGGTTCTATGGGTGGCACAGGTGAGGGTATATCTAGACTGAGCGACCCTGCTGCTACGGACGGGGATAGATGATGAGAGAAGTCGTACTCTTGAGGCATGGAAGAATCATTTCGGCGGTCCGGCTTAAATTAATGAAATAAGGACCATTAATACCATCATTTGTTGTACTGGCTTGAATGACTTTGGAAGCTAGAATTCAATAGCGTAATGGAAAACTAGACTCAAGTTTTATTCGAAAAAATAAGTTTGTAAATGGCATCTTATTTATACCATGTGATCTACTGTATCTAGAAAAAAAGAAAAACAAAAGAAACACTTGTTTTGCTGTCTCTGGATCATTTTAGCACCCCGAGTTAATTGGCTGCAAAGAGCGATATCGCGCTAGTTGTGCCTGTCAGGGGTATCGCCGAGCTTTCATTCACTTTTTTTAAGCAAGTTTTTTGGTCAATCTGGACCAGTAGTAGATCATGTGGTTTTAAGGAATTGCACGAATTCATTGACACTCTATATACCAGAAACCTGTATTTTACTTTTCTATTCTGTGTCTAACTCACCCCATCCTCCTCAAACAATCTACACAGTTGAGGATCTTCCTTCACCCCACACAGTGCATCCGCGATTCGGTCACGCATCCGCCTCGCGAGCTCGAAGTCATCCCGCGCGGCTGCCGTACGTTTGCGCAACCGCCAGCGACCGATCCGGATCCCGGCAGACGCGAGGGCAGCACCCGCGGATTTCAAGCGACGAGCGTATTCGAAGCGCTCCTCTGAAAATAATTAATCGACATTATTACGAGGTATACGCGAGGGGCTCGTGGCTAATTGACAACCGCGCTAATCATATGATTTGCAAGGTTAGGTAGCGCTTGCCGCGGTCAGTCCGTGGATGGGTCACGTCGAGACCCCTCCGTGCCTCGGAGAGCACGTTAAACCGTCGGTCTCGGGTGTCATACAAATACCTATGACAGTCGTTACGGGTAGTTGGAAGCCCGAAAGTATGACAAACGGTCTAACCTTAAGATATCAGCATTGCCCTGTGTGTTGCGGAGGTCTGATGGTAGTCGCTCCGTGTTAAATACTGATATTCAGCCGCATCTGTTTAGACTGGAAGCTGATATAACAAGGAATTAAGAGAAACCTGACGAAGACATTATAGTCCAAACATGGCCTTCAGGAAAAAAGACGATAACATGAGAAAGATGTGGAATTCAAAACGTCCAAAGTAAGGTTAAGCTTATCAAGTAGTGATGTGTCCCTCACTCGTGAGTTACCTCGTTTCAGTTCTTCAAAATGCAAAATGAAGGAGGTATTTCAACTTTGAACTACCTCAGCTAATTCCTTCAATTATTTGTATAGGCGCGAGTGTTTATCTGACTGATGAGCGAATGAGTGTGTAAGTGATAGAGATGCAAATATTTAATGATGAGTGTTCGTTCGTTCGCGCAAGCACAAGTGAGCCCGCCACTCACCAATTTCTCTCACCTATCCTCTCCTCGAAATCTGGCCCTGCTTATCAAGTAACCCATAGTCTACCGACTGTCTGCTTCTTCCAAATATAATTTTTAAAAATCATGACCAAGGAGCTTTTACTTAAAGTTCTCTAAAAGAAAAGTTCCCTTCGTTCTTCCCAACTCACCACCAACAGCAGTCTTCTTCTTCTCATCCAGACTCCTCACTAGATCAGCTATATCGTTGTCCACATACATGATAAAGGCCAGATCGTCGTACGGCGAGTAGGCTGGCTCCTTGCTGACGGGTTGAACTGGCGAGCTTGCATTGTCTTCTACTTCCTCGCCCAGGACATTGACGGCCATTAGTGCAACCTGGAGACGATGTAAGAGATGTAGGCTTTGGTAAGAGATAATTTGAAGCTGCAGAAACGATCGCTTTCAATTTTTTTGTGGCCGTTTCAGGGCCAACCTCAAATGAAAGGTAACATTTTACATCCGAATAATTCATATTGCAATCAAAAATCCTGACAAGTAAAGTTATTAAATGGTAGCGTCCTATGGTAAAAATAAAAAAAAACTATCAGCCTGTAACTGACCCTCTGCAGGGCAAAGTCCTCTTCTCATACAAAGAAGAAACGAGCAATGATCGCCACGCTTGCTCACTGCGGTTTGGCGATTTCAGACCATTAACCATTTCCCTGTCCCGTGAATCACATATGAACATCTGCATTGTTTAACTATTGTGTCTGCTATCTGGACAGTGAAGTTGTTAAGTCTGGATTCCTCACGATATTTTCCTTCATCATATGTCAGTGGTGTCTTAGATTAACCAAGAAAGTACATATGACATTGAAAAAGTCACATTGGTTCTTGCCTCGGTTTGAGCTCGCAACCCAGTTCCTATGTTAAATAAATAAAAGTGTGAAGGACTGATATGTTGATCCTTCTTCTTTCGTGTCGGTACGAGCTACACCAGAACAGCTTATGCCATGGTGAAATGATGAGCCCCTCAGCAGGATTGGTAGTGAGGCTGACTGCCCAGAAGCACTGGACGTACCGTCCGCGAGGCCTAAGCTGAGCTTTGCATTTGTGTGAGAATGAATGCAGACGCGTCCTTTGTTTAGTTTAAACCGGTTTATACTGCTTTTTGGCAATCGATTCTATGTGCACTCACACAAATGCAAAGCTCAGCTTACGCCTTGCCAGTTGTACTTGACTATCGTCACTCGAAAAGGTTCTTTTAATGCACTCGCGATATGTTGATGATGTTCTTACAGTTCCTTAGTACTATTCGGATTCCACCACATCATTGATAACCATACCTGATCATCTTCTTTAGCAGGCGGGTGTGGTCCAGACAGCTTAAGTTTAACGAAGCGGGCTATTGTTGGCTCTGGAAGGGCAGCTGATCTGTAGTTAAACAATTGAGGGATTTTAAGTAATTAATGGTTGAGCTACACGATGGCTGGTGCATGGCGTCAATAGGAACAGGTCAACTGAAACCTGATGTGGCTCTTTTCTTAAAAGGCCATTCCAAACATTATCCTACAAAATGAAAGCTGCTATAGCTCTTCCTTCAAAAAGTAATTCCAAAAGTTACCCTACATTGTACACTCGCATTGTTTTTAATAATACATTGGTGCCGATTCTGCTAAGGACAAACTAAACTTAATTTAGGCTATTGCCATCTTTTTCACTCTAATAAAATAAGAAAGAGACATACGTACATAAATAAGAGCTGTCAAATTTATTTGAACTAAAAGTTCCATATGAAATATAAGAGATGTTGACTAAAAACACGGTGAAGTTCAAGGCGTAAACTAATTTGACATCTCTAACTTAGTTGTTGTTTATCACTGTCCTTTTCTCGCGCTATCTGTTGGTAAAAGATAGCAATTCTCTAATTTTAGTTTAGTTAGTGAACAAGAGAATCGGCACCATTGTCTGGACTTCAAAAGAGACCTTGACCTCTGAGTTTGTTTCGGCATTTCTTCTCAGAGATAGTCAGATAGAAAATGCCAGCCCCAACTAGCCTTAAAAAAAAAAAATTACTTGTAAAACCTACTGTCATCATTTCTTTATTTAATAACTTATGTACTTACACACTGCTCTTAATAAAAGATAAGTTAATGAGGACCATAGGCACTGCTTATTTCTTGAAAAAATCTCTTCCAGTACCAGACACAGACTTTATTTGCGGAAAAAAATCTTTTATCATTCTAAAGCTCCTCCCACGCATCCCACGGTGCGTGGTAGCGCGCACCGGCTGTGCGCGGTATCATCCGTAAAATCACGCACCGTGGGAAGCCACATTATGAGGGTGTGTGATGTGGATACGGCGCACCGGTGCGCACGCGTCCGCGTTACCACGGACAAGTCTCTTCCCATGGTGCGTCGGTGCGAGCTCGTGCGTCGCGGTGCGCGATATCACGCACCGTGGGAAGCCGGGAAGACAATAGTAGAGCTGATTTTAAAACATTGTTCTCAACTCCGATATTGATATCGTTGTAACCATTATTCCTTTCGTCTACTCGTACCTTAGTTCCCTGGTCCTGGCTTGCTGAGCCGGCCTCGCGAGTGTGACTCTACCAACGCTGGTGTATGTAGCGCCACATGGAGTCGCTGCACCTTCAGAGACCAGCCCACCGGAAACCAGAACCTCCACGCCCGCCGCTGCAAAGTAAAAATGGAAAGATAAATAACTGCGTGTAAGGATCGCGATCACCTGACTGTATCAGATTACTACTGTGAAGCCTTGTACGAACTAAGCGTTGCAGTGTACGCGTTATCTAGGTACTCGTATGTTGAATACGCGTACAGGCTAATTGTGCGTTCACGTCCCCTTTGTGTACGCGTTGCTGCAGGTACGGAATAAGCGTTCCTCTGTACGCGTAACCGACTACGCGTACTCGTACATTGGAACATTTAGTCCGTACAAGGCTTTAGTCCATACCTGCAGCAACGCGTACACAAAGGGGACGTGAACGCTTATTTAATCTGTACGCGTATTCAACATACCTAGATGACGCATACATTGGAACGCTTAGTCCGTACATGGCTTAAGAGAACACCGTGATGACGTGTGTAAATTCAGCATTTAATTACTTATTATTAATTTGATACGTGATCAGGAATGCACTTTCTACCAGCTAGTTCTGCGTTAGCCTTTTCCCAATTATGTTGGGGTCAGCTTGCAGTCTAACCACATGCCGCTGAATACCAGTATTTTACACGGAGCGACTGTCAACCCAGTTACTGGACAATTCCGATATTCTAAGGTTAGACCGGTAGCCAGACTTTCGGGCTTCTGACTACCCGTAATGAGTGTCATAGGTATTCGTATGACATCCGGGACCGACAGTTTAAATGCTCTTCGAGGCACGGAGGGGTCCCGATGTGTAATAGTCTTGTCGCTTATATAAATAGGAAAAGGAAAGGATTTCTACTCACGAATAAGTTGATGATGCGCCAACAGCTGCAGCTTGTGAACAGATGTGACGCGCGCGAGTCGCAATAACAGCTCGTGGGGCGGAGCACCCTCGCTGCGCCAGCCGCGCGCAGCAGGACCCTGGGAGTTCAGCTCGCATGCTGGGTAGGAACTGTCTTCACCTGGTCAAAGAAAAAGGTAAAAGGCTTCGGAGCTGATCATTTGATATACAAAATTAAAGGCCGATTTACACGTGCAGTGTCTTGAAGCAAGATTCGTTCTGTCTTTGTTTTTTCTCAGCGAAAAAACAGAGATAGCATGAAACTTGCTTTAAGAAACTATCTTCGTGTAAATCAGCTTTAACGGCCTGCGGTAAAGTCGGATAAGAGCGTTTGTCCACCGCCACCGTCACTGAGAAACGAGATTATTTCGGACCGAGTTCGGAACGACGTGACGGCGATCATGTGTCCACCGCGACCGATCTCGGTGGTTCCCAACATAAGACAAAAATCTGTGCACCGGCACCGTCAATGTCGGATGTAGTGGACAAGAGCAGACGCGTTTTGTATTGCCGGCATTTCGGTCCGTCACGATCTCGGCGGAGTTTAGCGGTAGCGCCGATTTACTGACAATCTCGGTGGCTGAGATGGCGGCGCTCGGATGGTGGACGTGCGGTGGACACGCAGCCATAGTAATGTAGGTATGTATCGCTACTTCGGCAACGTCATCTCGTTCTCGGTGACGGCAGCGGTGAACAAACGGCTTTACTCTTTGAATCTGGGATATAAATATGGCGGTTTGATTGTACCTCTGAGGGTCGAAACTCATATGCTCGACGTGTGCCCGCTCGAAAGTCTATGGGTCCGAATTCTATACGATCGAAACTCACTGATTCGAAACACGTTGGATCGATGTTGCAAGCAATCGAAAATTGCAGGATCGAATATTCGCTGGGTCGAAAAACGTTGACTCGAATACCAGACACTCGACACCACCGAAGAAATTATAAATTGTGGAGATTATAAGTATAGTAAATATAGGAATTTGTGCATGTATAAATACATTTGATAAAATGCGTTGTTTGTACTTTCTATAACAGAATATGTAAATGATTGAGTTACTAAACCATTCTTTTACCACGGCATTAATTAGAATAGGTCGAATTTAATGATAATCCGACTCAGCACACCCCGACTCCACGTGGTTAGACTCTGTCCTCCCTAGAGTGTTATTTAAAAACGTCTAGCGAGAAGCTCGCGAAGGAGGTCCTGAGTGGAACGATTGCACGAGGCCGAAACGTAGCGAGCGGTGGGAGGTAACGAGCGAAGCGAGTCGGCGACCTCCCGAGCGTAGCGCTGGTCGAGTGTGCGAGCGAAGCGAAGGGACGACAAAGCGAGTCTTCTGGTGGAGCATGCTCAGAAACACTGGCCACTCCCAAACTGAATTTCGACAAATCGTTCTACGACAAGATTTTACTTCGACACTATGGAACTCCGACATTACGTTACTCCGACAATTATGGAACTTCGACACCTAATTTAGGGCACCCCGACACAGATAGGCTAGGTTCGAAGGGGATGACAGGGGCTAGAGTGAGCGAGCAAAGCGAACGAACAAAGCCCCCGTCATCCCCTTCGTGTTAGGTGTTAGGTTACTTTAAACCCCAGTGTCAAAGTTCCATAATTGTCGGTGTAGCATAATGTCAGAGTTCCATAGCGTCGAAGTAAAATCTTGTCGTAGAACGATTTGTCGAAATTTAGTTTGGTAGTCAACACTGGCATGATTGCTAGCTTCCATGATACATGCTAGCTTGGATGCTTGCTTGCCTGTGCAGTTTCAATTTTATTTTGTCAAATGTCGAATTTGTTAAACGAATTATTTGATGTACTATTTTTATACTTTAACATTCAGCGCATTTAGCGCACAGTAATTTGCAAAGTATTTGTCAAAAATAAAATGATATGTTTAAGGAATAAGTTGTTTGTAGTATGAAACGTTGGTTGTAAACTAAACATGATGTGTCTACAGTGTTTTGGTGAAAGATTAGTGAACGTACTTTTTTATTTAAATTTAAGATTTGGTAAAATATGAAAACTACTATCAGGTACACACAAGTTCCTATATTTACTATATAATCTCCACAATTTATAATCTCTTCGGTGGTGTCGACTGTAGACGTATTCGACTCAACGTTTTTCGACCCAGCGAATATTCGATCCTGCAATTTTCGATTGCTTGCAACATCGATCCAACATGTTTCGAATCAGCGAGTTTCGATCGTATAGAATTCGGACCCATAGACTTTCGAGCGAGCACACGTCGAGCATATGAGTTTCGACCCTCAGAGGTACAATCTGGCGGTTTGATAGATTTTCTATGCAGTAATTGTCAAACCTTCTTCTACCTACCTGCTCTTGTCCCAAGTTACTTGTGGTCTGCGCAAAATGTTTTCTTCTTCCATTCTTCCCTATTATCCGTCTCGCTATCATTTACTCCCTTTTCATTCATATCATCTCTCACACAAACCATCCATCTTTTCTTTGGTCTCTCTCTTCCTCTCCATCCATCAATATTTATATTCATCACTCTCTTAGTCACATGCTTTTCGTCCTTGCTCGTCACATCCCATACCAAGATAATCGGTTCCCTTTCAACTTTTCTGCCAGAGGCGCCACTTTCAAACTTTCTCTAGTATACTTATTTCTAACTTTATCCATCTCCACACGTCTACCTCAACAGCAGAATTTGTTAAACCAACATATTTTATTTAAGAGTTAACCTTATCGCTCGCAAGTCCTTCAGACATCGAGCGAGACCCTTTCATGCACGGTATAGAAACTGCAAGTGGAAGTACCACGCAGCTATCGCGTGAGTGTCACAATTATACCGAGATAAACACTGGCTCTCAAGTAAGTCTCGTGTAGTGCCGGACTTAAAGAATAGCACTACCCCATCTCTTCCCGTGGGCGTCGTAAAAGGTGACTAAGGGATTTTCTAGAGGATGGGCAGCAGCGTTCTCTGAATACTTTAACAACCATACTGCGATTGCCAACCCGCCTGCCAAGCGTGGCGATTACTGCAAACCCCCCCCCCTTTTGGGGAGGCCTATGTCCAGCAGTGGACGTTTTTCGGCTGAATGGTGATAATGATGAAACACTGGCTCACCCGATTAGCTACTTTCTGTGACACGACGTCTCGAACTTATACGTAAAATGTAAGAATCATGCCTTGTTGTTCATGAACAATTTTAATGTGTGAAATGATAGCAGGACGAAAAATGTATCTCACAGAGGTGTATAAAGTATAAAACTTTGATATATTACAATATAATTGTTTCACACCGTCAGCCCTCAACAAGCTGTTTCCCCCCCAACCCCTCGCCAGCAACGCCCTAAACCAAGGTCCAAGTCCCATTAGGGGTCGCCCTTAGTGCTGTTGTTGCTAGTAGTCATGATGTTAGTGTAGTATAAGTAGTTAGCTTAGGTTAAGTATTTTACTTCCATACCATTGGCTGGAGACCTGAAGGGTCTCGACAATAACTGCCTGATTACATAAAAACGGTCCGCAAGGATCGAATAAAGAAGCCAAATAGAAAAAAAACTAAAAAAAAGTTGGCATTGGTTCCCGTACCTAGTATGGGCGTATTCATAAAGGAAGCAGGTAACCAGCGCCGACCTACCAGCGCTTATCGGTACTGGTCCGTGCAGGTAATCAAGGAAGCAGGGGCGGGCATTTTTTAACAAAAATACGCCTTATTGTTCCCTTGTCAATACAGCAACAAATGACGGCTTACCAGCGCTGATTGGAGCAGGTCGGAAGTTGTCAGCGAAGTTCGGAGCTTGTCGGCGCTGGTTCGCCACACAGTATAGACTACCTGCGCGGACTAACTGCGCGGACCAGCACCGACAAGAGCTGGCAGATCGGCGCCGGCAACCCTCTTTCTACGTGTATACGCACTAGCTTTCTACGTGTATAGGTATGCATTAAGTAGAAGCGCACTTCCACTTGTTTTTTTCTATTTCCTGCTTGCATACCTCGAAACTTTAAAGCCCTCAACCCCATTTGTCATGAGAATGCAAAGTCATTTCCGGCAGTAGGAACCTCGGAGCGTAAAATAGTAGGTACCTATCTATTCCCATAAGTGCTTTATATCGAAAAACTATTATTCATCCAGGTTGTCGAACTTCTGAAAGGGCTGCCTATTATGAATGATAATTTTCATGTATTACTCATTTGCGACCGTCTTAAGTCAGAAAACCGGATTATTCAAAAAACGCCTTTGATACGTTTGAATAAAATCGTTTTCTGAATAATCCGGTTTTCGGACTTATGACGTTATTGTTGCAAATGAGCGTATTAGACTAATTCTTCCTCAGTGGCGTAGCTAAGGGGGGCGACAGGGTGGCCCGCACCGGGTGCCAACCATCAGGAGGTGACACCCGACCGAGCATTAAAATGGAAAAACTTTAAAAAAATCTTTTAATTTTTTTTTCTTCCTTTTATTAACTGAGCAACGTTATTTCTTTCTTTTGATTAACATTCGGTTCTGGGCCCCCAAGTAGGCAGACCTGTACCCCAAGTGTGAGTTTTTTTCGTTAACTACTGTAGTTGCGTCACGCCAAAAATGTATGAAAATTTAGGCGGTGGCTCTAGGCGCACCGGTCGCTAACTACAATTCGCGCGTTAATTGAACGGTGCGCCTAGAGACGCAGCCTAAATTTTCATACATTTTTGGCGTGACGCAACTACAGTAGTTAACGAAAAAAACTCACACTTGGGGTACTGAATTCTCAATTGAGAAACCGGAGGTTAAAGTAAAAACCTCGAGAATGCAATTTGGTCGTTTTTAGGGTTCCGTACCCAAAGGGTAAAACGGGACCCTATTACTAAGGCTCCGCTGTCCGTCTGTCCGTCTGTCTGTCCGTCTGTCACCAGGCTGTATCTCATGAATCGTGATAGTTAGACAGTTGAAATTTTCACAGATGATGTATTTCTGTTGCCGCTATAACAACAAATACTAAAAAACAGAATAAAATAAATATTTAAGGGTGCTCCCATACACCAAACGTGTTTTTTTTGCCGTTTTCATAGATAATGGTACGGAACCCTTCGTGCTCGAGTCCGACTCGCACTTGGCCGGTTTTTTTTTCACGACATAAGTTTATGTACTATACTTAATTATAAGAGCCGCTCTATACGAAATTATTTTGTAAACACTGAAATTAAGACTTTATTGGGTATATAAAATTCGTAATAAATATAGTTAACTAGCTTTTTCCCTCGACTTCGTCCACGTGAAAGCTTTCAGAAACCGTGCAATGACAAAATGCATTCCCGACTGCGAAATCTGGTAAAGAACCGTGGTCGTTTATAGCCACGATATAATTTTCCATTGGTACACACGGCTACACATCAAGCTATACAATTCCAGTTTACACTGACCTCTCATTGTAAGGAAATCCTATACAATGCGAGATCAGCTTATACTGGAAATGTATAGCTTAATCTGTAGCCGTGTGTACACAACGATGGTACCTTTTGCCTATTTCCATTAGTTTCGAATATTGTAAATTCTTTCTGTAATAAACAGTTCACAGAACTGCAATGTAAAACATTTTAATTAAAGCTGAGCATTTCGTGCATGCCATACACGAAACGTGTCCCAACTTTTTTCTTTTCTCTAGAAACTTTATTAAATTCCTGTGAAATATTTTATTTGATTACCTATTTGAGTTATTCCTGCTGCCAAGCAGCATTGCTGTGTTCCAATTTACATGGTTATCGGAAAAATTAATGTTAGGTATTATGTTTGCTTACCTCGTCAAAATGTAGGGAACAGCAGATTTTTTTTTCGCGATTTTGTCTTTTGTCCCATAATAAAAGTTGTTCATAATGATGAGTACAGTGACCCCATAAGAGGTTGTGCGTTGTTAAAGTTACACCTTGTAAGTATATGGAATTAATTTTCAAAATAATATTGTAAAAAAAACTACTCAACCAAACTAAATGAAATTAGTAAGAGACCAAGTCGAGAGTATCCCGTACCAACTAAAAAAATAATTACTCAAATCGGTCCAGAAATCTCGAATAAACCAGAACAAAAAACATGCAAAAAAATCGCTTCGTTTTGATAGCCTCCTCCTTTTTGAAGTCGGTTAAAAATACTGCCAGCTTCAAGAAAACAGGGCGCGAACACCTCAACAAATAATAAAGCAGCTATCGAACTATCCCGAGTACCACACGAACAGCTACAATATTCTATCGATCGACACTTACGGTTGTAGCTTTAAATTGTTAATGAAGTAATTCACTCGCTATCGAATGTCATAACTACAGTTATGTAGCGTTACAAAAGTACCTATGTACAAAGTTTATCATTTTTTTACTTTATTCTTTGAATTGGTAGCGCTTTAGCCTAGTCACAACTGATGGTAAGTGCAGAGAGGCTCTCAGATGGACAGATCTAAGTAGCAAAGATATAGAGGGATTCCCTTAAACCCCTCTGGCTCTTAAACAGAGTGTAAACGAATTCGTATAATTCCTTTAACCGTATAGTCCGTAGCGGGCCTAGGCATGAAAATTGCCGGCAATATTGCGAAAGTTGCCAAAACTGCCGCGAATGTTTCCAATCCTGCCGGCAACATTGGCAAGAAACGTGTAAATAGAAAACGTATTTTACTTTATATAATTGCATAGTAGGATAAAATTGCGGTTTGCAGGGTGCTAGTATTTATACTTGCCTACATTATCCAACCGAAAATTTTTGTTTTTGCATTTATTTTCTTACTGATAAACTAAAGAAAAGAAACAGGCTATCCACGATACTTCATTGGTGATGAAACCATAACTATTTTGGAGAAATGATCTTTTTTTTTCTACTTTCTATATGAAACCACACTTGTATGTAAGACAGTATAACATTTATATGTATACATATCTGTATGTATAATAGGGTCAAATCTTGCAAGACGATTTGATCAGCAACAACAAGTTGATGTTTTTAACTGACTTCAAAAGAGGAGGTTCTTTATTTGACCCGTATGTATTTATGTCCGCGATTTTCTCAAAACCTACTGATCTGATTTAGAAAATTCTTTTAACGACACGATTTTTCAAGTGGCTAAGCGACTAGTCTGGGGTAACGTACCAACGTAGTATTCAACATTCAAGTTATCGTAAATCAAAATAAGGGTACAAGGGGAACATTCGGTATCAATGTCCTCTGTATTTGTTTATAAAATTTATAAGTGAAATTCTCAAAAAACTATGGGTTCAGCTATCATGAAGTTACCAGTGTCCTAGTTTAACTTTATCTTCACATATTTGCATTGATAATTAGAAATTAAGTATAATTAACAATATACCATACAGGCTTACTAGTAATACGTATAATTACACCATTACATAAAACCTCATGAGCGCATAAACATTAAAAATGGCATTTGAAAAAACCTATGTAATCTGGCAATTTTGGCAACTTTCCGGCAATATTGACCAATATTGCCGGGAATATTGGAAACTTTCCTAGTAAGTTTCGGAAACATTCGGCAATTTTCATCCCTAAGCGGGCCCCGAAAGGGGACGAACACAAGAACTACCGTAAACTCGTTTTCGACCCCGATCGGGGCCCAGAATTAGGTCATACGACATCCTAATTAATAATGTAAACATTTAATTATCTACTTATCGGATCTTGTTATTGGATGAAATTTATAAGAACTAAATAAAAAGCTCAAGTTTGTGTACCATTGAATCAATCCTATTTAGCGCACGAGTTTTAATATTTACCTTTACAAAACTGAATGTATAAATGCGATAACCGCCATTTGATGACACTCGTGGTGGACGCTAAAAATCATAAAAAGAATGGATTCTGGACTACCAATCATCACAAAATGAGTAAATCATTTATTAACTCGAGGAAATCATCCATAGTTTTGGTAATTTTAGTAGTGATAACAAAGTTTTTGATATCCAAAGTAAAAGCTTCCCGCCAGTTGAACTTTTGTTGTTGTTCATTTATCACTAATATCACAAATTACACAGTAGGCGTGGTTAAAAACAATCCATCATCTATAGACAAATGCGATATACTACTAGAAAAAGCCCATGTTTTAACGTAAAACGTAAACGTACGTAAAATATCACGAAATCTTTGTTATCACTACTCAATTTGGGATTCGGAATCAGCCGCCATATTACTTTTTTATGGTTAATGATGTGAGAAAGTGATTATGTGAATCGATTATTTCGTTGTGATTTTGTTCGAATCGATTTAATAAAAAATAAGTAACACCAAAAATCGATTTTTTTAATTAGGTATGGTAAATATTTTACATATTTGATGTAATTTAACATTCTACCTATGTTAAAATTATAATCAAGCAATCAAAGATACTTTTTTTTAAATATCGTAATAAGTCAGTAGGTACATTTAAATAAAATAAAATAGATTTAGATTCATCATAAATCATAATCCTCTGTGGCTACATCAATAAATATTCGTACCGAAACTTCACCGTGGAATCCAATGCATCCGTAGACTGATATTCTTTATTCAAAATTCAAAAAATAAATTCTAATTTGACGCAATATCGGCAGTAAAATAATAATTATCTACGAAACGTTTCTTGTAATAAGGTTTAAAATTGTTAAACGGGATCTTAATAGTGCGAAATCTAGGTACCTCGCCTACGCCTTCATGTACTAATTTTAAATTGCATAGGTACCTACATAGAATATTAATTTTATTATGTCCAGGATGGTTGACGGTTGTGAATAAGCGAAAAAAAAACAGAAGAGAGGTGAAGAGGGTGAAGAGGTCATACACTATAGACTTTATTTTTTGAAGGCGTAGATGGTATAGGGTGCCCAGTATATCTGACATAGGCGTAGTGAGTATTTGATTTCGGGGAAGATTTAATGGCGGAAAGCTTTTGGCATTCTCGATGCGAGACATTGATGAGGCCTTGGGCCATCTTAAGTCGGATGCTGACCGGAAGCATTTACTTATAATGTAGTAGTTAGAATTCGAATAAGTTAGAACGTAAAACGAGCAATGAACATGCTGTTATGTGAAAATGGCGAATAATTGTAACATTACACGAACTCTTAAATGTTTCACCTCAGACTAGGCACCTCTGGGTTTTGAAGTAGGATTTTATTTCGAGATCGATTTTAAACGCTTTATGAAATTTTGCTCGTTTTATTTGGACAGGGGTGCAAAGGCAACAGTAGTTCAGCCATCTTTACTTGGCACTTTTACAACATTTTTTAGACCTTAACATTTTGTCGAGCTGATAGTCGCAGCGGATAAGCCTTGCAGCAGTAGGTAGACATAAGTTATTCTTAAATTCAAGATGGCGGCCTTGAAAATTTACTTATTATTTCATAATTATATTATTTCCATAGATTTCGAGGGTGCTGAAGCCGAAAATAAATTCTACTCCTAAATCCAAGATAGCCGTCATGAAAGTTCACTACCTAGTTAAATGAAATTTACTAGCCCTTAAATCATGGGATTGACACCCATGACAGCTAGCCAATTTGCGTAACCGCCATCTTGGATTTGGATTTTAATCTCATTTTCGGCATTAACACCCCCGAAAATCACGATTTTGAAACCCATGACGACTAATTTGCAAATTTTTGTAGCCGCTATCTTGGAATTTCATTTTGTCCCCGTTTTCGGCCTCAGCGCCACCGAAAACTACAGAATTGACACTCATGACGACTAGTGAACTTTTCATGTTTTGACCTCATTTTCTGCAACAGGAGCCATGAAAACCATGGAAATATCACCCATGATGAATAAGTAGTAAGTTTTCGTATCCGCTATCTTAGATTTAGAAATCGATCTTAGCCATGTTTGTTTTGTGAACCGACCTTATGTCCTCTAACATTATTAAAACCTGATTATAGTAGTACGTCCTCTATCTTATGAACTATTTCACTTCTATTTGAAATCAGGAAGCAAAGGCCCAGGAATTTATGTCCCGAGCTGCGGTATGGCAGATTAGGACATAAGCTCCGCCTCTCTGCTGCTCGCTTTCCTCAGCAAACCCTAGCACGAATGCTCTGCGACAATGTACCGCGTTGACCGACTGCATGTATAGGAGAGAATGTGGTAATACATTCTAATTATGTCTATTAGATACATTGACTTAGAATAAGTATGGACCTCGGGTCATCGCTCAAAAATGTCCGAACCGAAAGTGAGTTAAAACACGATGAATTTGAAAAGAGCTACACTTGCGCGCGTCATTCTTCTTTTGGGCGAACAAGCAGCTACACCTCAATGTCACATGTCAACAATGCCGTTCTGTGTAGTGAGATCGTGTAAAAACTACTCAAAAAAGTGAAAAAAGTTGATGGTGTATCACATTTTCAGTAGGTATATTATTGTTTTACAATTTTAAAGTATTATTTTGTTAAGGAACATTGTATTTTGCTTAAAATTGAATTAATTGCAAGAGCAAAACACACAATAATCCAACTAAACAAAAAGTATCTTATTTTCCTTCCTTTGTTTGACCAATTATGTCAACTTCATTTGGTTGGATTACCATAAGAAACTTGACATATTTGTCAGACATTAGAACAAAGATTCCAAAGAGTCGTTATTTTTACGCGATGTTTTTTTGTATTGCGATTTTGAACCAATTGCAATTTGTTTTGTTCTATTCATTTAAACAAGTTAATTTTAAACTTGCATTGTATGCAAACATATTATGTACGAAAATATGTATGTTGTCCTTCCGTTTCAAAATTGTATTGGTTTTTCGGTCACTACCAAGTTTCCGATCGAGCTGAAATTTTGCAGGTAGGTATGTGCATCTTAGATCATTAAAATGTCATTGAACTAATTTGATGATGGAGCCGAAGATTAGGCAGGCACAGGAACAAATGGTAGGCTTGTCGAGTTTCAGCTCATGTATTTTGTCATTATAAACACTTTTCATTACATAAATAATGACGTAGGTCCGATAGTAGAGCCGGAAAACGGGCTCTGGAACTCCCTAATGGCAAATAGTGAACACGTGACGTTTGGGCTCGTTTGTTTAGTTATCATAAACTCTTTTAAATACACATGACAAAAGATAGTTTCATTCAAAAAAAAAAAAAATGTGCCTCTGATTTAATTTCAGTTTTCTTTGAGATCAATTAGATGAAGATGATGATGATGATGCTGATGCTGATGGTGATACTTCAGCAAAGGAAGCGAAATCGCGTTTTTGAAAATGACGATGTTGTAATTTTGCAAGAAATGTTCTATGCTCTTTCAGTTGGTTTAAATATTTAGCGATCGCAATAAAATAATATAACAAATAATAAAATCTTTTAAAAATTAAGTTGCTCTATTACTCCTATGTTCTCCAAATTTTCGTTTAATATTAAATGAAGTTTCGAAATTTGAAAAATTGAGCAGTGCTGTCATGTTTTCGTATGGTAAAAATTGTTGCAAGCAAAATTAGGCATTATGATAACGACATAGGAATTCGTACATCGTAAATGAGCTTGTTGGTATTTCTAAGTTTATAATATGTCAATTCAGGACACTTTTATCGTGAATTTTGTACTACACTCGTTGTCCATACTTATTCTAAGTCAATGATTAGATACTTAAAATATCTTCGTGTTCATTCTACTTGTACTAATATTTAATCTGTGCCAATACTTTAGGTTTTTGAAAAATAATTTCTATTCACGTGAAATTATTTATTTGTAGCTATGCCGAAAATAAATAAATGTCATTAATTAACTTTCGAGCGATTTTATTTATTTAATGATTATTTTTCGATTAGGATGAATGAGTTTCGATTAGGCTGAATGAGTATCGATTTGGCTGAATGCAACATTTGTATTGTATTAACAATTTTGGATTGATGGTCAGCACTAGGTTCGAATTAAGTCGACGTACAATTTTTACTGAATTGAATTGTGTTTTTTATCCGTTTTTGTATTTGAATAATGGTAAAAGTGAAAATGAAAAGAAAAAGAAACTATGTTTAGCTTGTCCCTTCAGCGTTTCAACACGTAACTAGGTACGTTAATTATTGTTTTTGAGCTAATCTATCTCAACTAATATTTGGAAGGTATATTAAATATCTATTTTATTCTAATTTCGCATTATGTTGACGTAGCTTCACGTAAACAGCACATTTTTAAAGAAATTTACTAGACATATTAGGTACAATATTAATGAAATAAAATATTTTTCACATTAAATTCATACTTAAAACTTGCGTGCAAATTCCTGCATTTGGTGACTTAATTCAATTAATTGACGCGACAACTCCCCGAGTCAGCGGGTATGACAAATGTCAAAATCTCGTCGAGCCAAAGGGTTAAACCACATGATCTTTAATGGTATAGATTAACCCTGCACGAGATTTAGATTTATTAAAAATAAACTTCTTTTTTTCCCAAATAAAAATGTTATGTGATAGAAAATTTCGATGCCATGCATAAATGAATGAAGGCACGGCGACACAGCTGACGGGCACGACTAGCGCGATGTCGCTCCACGCAGTCTTGATACGTTAGGGCCCTTAGGGCCTATCCACATCTCCACGTCACGACGTCGTCAACGTGGAACGGTGCGGTAACGCGGCACGGTGCGTTGACATAACGTGCAAAGGGGATTGTCCATTTAGTACGAGACTTTGGCCTGGCATGAACAAACATTGAGAAATATATTTTTACAATAATCAATTACTTAGCAGTCCTAAGAAAAAGAATATGAATATGATTTAGTATCAAAAGTATTTAAATAGGATTTATTACATGTGACAAATAAGGTTATAAATGTGAAATAAAAGACATTTTTATGAATTGTTTTTATTTTATTCTGAGTCATACGTTAATAATATGTTATCTAGAAACTGGGCAGGTGGAGATATATGTTCTTGGTACCTTGCCCAGCTCAAATACCATATAATAGTCATGACATGAGCGCAGCAACCCACTGTTCTCCGGCCAACCATGCAATTACAACAATATTCTATTGCTTCCCTACCATTGTTATTTTCATAATATATACGAAATATATTTTTTGGCTTATGTGCTGTGTATTTTACCTCGTAATAATCTGCAGGTGGCCGAAGGTATAGGGTAATTGTCTAGTGGGTTGTCGGCTGTGTCTCTGCACACTTCAGTGGTATAGGAACCGTGTCGCCTCGTATATGTTCGCCATAATATGAACGCGCTTGTTTTAACTGGTATGTTCCACAGGCAATTAATATTAATTCATTATATTCCATTCTTGGAAATTATATGTTGTTGATGTTTACATTTATACTGAGAAAGTCTGCTCGTCATCTATTTAAATTATTTTGAAGCACAAAATCAGCTAAAGTATTTTCTCGATACATATTTTTATTTGTTATCTCCAGAATTGTGCTGCATCCTCTCTGTCTCTGACTCTTAGGTGAAACTTATTAATTATTGCTGCAGCAACGCGGACATCTGTCATGGCATGAGTGGAAGTCCGATTAAAAAACTCATGTCGTAGTAGTTTAAAAATGCCATTTACTGCTTCCACTACCCATAGATCTACATACCGCTTAGAATAATTCTAAGACATACCGTGACAGATCTTGACATACTCGTAGTTGACATGACATTTTGTTTCAGTTTTTTGTGTTGCTATACATGATAAAATCAAAAATCGATATAAAAATCTTTAATAATCGGATACGTTTCTCATTACTTTTAGTACATTTCTGCTGCTGCATTGCTGCTATTAAACATTTGAAAATAATTTTATTAATAAAATATAAACATAATACGACTGATAAAATCAGTAAACAAAAAATAATAATGAAAGTACACTTATATCACCAGTAGCATTTAGTAATCGATAAATAATGGATAAAAATGGCCAGTAAGATTTTGGCAACCCTGACTCTAAAAAAGCGAATGACAACTGTCATTGACTGTCATTTGCCTTGTTATAGATGACCGGTAGTCATAAAATCAAATAAAATACTGGTAAAATTCATATTCATAAAAGTGTTGATTGATACAATGATATAATCAGAATGATTTGAAAAAAAATGTGAAATTATTATTGTTAAAATTATTATTTTTGTAGCATTATGTTCACGCGTAGCCTAAAATGGACATTGCCCTTTACGTCACCGTATCGTAAAAATGCACGTCAGGATCATTGTTAGATTTATCGTTGACCATGTAGATCCTGAATTTTAATAAGAGAAACAGTAAGGTATGGTTTTAAAGCATCGGAGCACATAGACGGCGACTAACTAGCGGGCGTGGAGAGCGCGGGCGGAGCGCATATACGTGTGCGCTTGCGGCTAGAAGCGGAACGTGTTACGATACGGTAACGTAAAGAACAATGGTCACTCGGCTAACATACTTGGACTAGTAAAATCTAACAAAACTTAACTTGACGAAACATGTCGTTTCATTCGCCTGCATAAATACAACTAAGTACAGCCTTCAATATATTTTTAAAAGGTCGGAGAGACAAGATGTTTTGCCACTTCCAATATCAGATGATGCAATTCCAAAGCCATTAAACGAATGCCAAGTCAACAAGAGTAGAAGATCAATCGGAGTCTGTAAGCAATGCAAAAATATAAAAAAACTACTACTAAATAATATAAAATCGCACAGAACACCAAAGAATATTGTAACATTACGGGAGGAGAACAGTCGTCGCCGAAACTACAACGACACGGTTACGTCCACGGTCAGCGCAGAAAACCGTCAATTTGTTTTTACTTGTCAAGAATAGGGAGGGACATAATCGATCGATTTAAGACAGTGTCGATTTTTAGATGTAAAATCATTAGTTTTTTATCTATTTCATAGCTTTATTAAAACAATTTACCACGAAGTAACATCAAATTCTAATAGTGGCTAAGCTTAGTATAATAATTAATGTGAGTTTATACGGTTGAAATTGCCTGGGATTTTATTTCGATTTAAGAAATAAAATCATCATAGACTAGAAAAAGTATGGACTTCTCTAGTAACGTAAGTAATTACGGATGCGTTCGAAGTTAGATATTTTATACTGCGTTCTGATAAATAAAGTAGTATTTTTAAAATAAGATTATCTATATTTCCCCAGCTTTTAAAAATATACGAAGTTATCCTATAATTACATTAACAATGGACTACATATTGGTGACAGTTTCATCTCGGTAACAATTTCTGTTTTTTCCTAGTCCAAAGTGACCATTGTTCTTTGCACGTTGTGTCAACGCACCGTGCCGCGTTACCGTACCGTTCCACGTTGACGACGTCGAGACGTGGAGATGTGTACAGGCCCTAACCTTGTATAGGCCACGTGATATATCCAAACACGGCAGTTAAGATATTTTCGGGTAAACATCGTTTATCATCCATTAAACGCCATAGTGGACTTCTCTTCTTTTTTATATTCCTGTTTAGTATATTCTATCACATATAAATTAAATCATAATATTTATCTATCTTAATAATAATTGTTTGCTGCACCGAACGACGTCATTACGTCGGCGCCGGCTGTCGCTGAAAACCAGCGCTGGGGCTCTGTCTTGCATAGGGTCGCAGCATAATGCTGAGCGATAGCCGTTTTGCGTGGATATGACGTATGTTTCCCTAATTATGTGAGTCGCTGCCGGAGGATCCAAAAAAAACCAAAATTATCTTAAACAATAACTTTAATCAGTAAATTAATCCTAAGTACAATGATATCTATTCGATGCTAGAAATAGAATGAATAATGTTTTACAATTATAATTTCTTACAAATTAATCAAGTCGTTATTTTGCGGTAAACAACCGTGTCAGGTAGCGAACGATTCCGCGAAGTGTCATACTACACTTTGCACCTGCAATTCTGCAAAGCAGTGGCATTGAGGTCGGTGCATACTTGCAGTTTCTATATTGCTAAATATTATAACACCTCCACCCTCTGATCAGCAATTATTTTCGAGCCATGAATTGAGAAAAAATTGCTGGATGTGGTTTTTGCGTCTCTGACGTTCCAGGTTCTGCATATGTTCCATCTTGAGAAGATTGAATTTGAAGTTTTCCAACTTGATATTTCTTAAAGCGCCGTACGATTAGTAGTATCATGAGTGCAAGTGCACTGAATAGTAGCATAGTATAAAGTGGAATCGTTGTATGGTACAGAGATTCATTTGAGATTTGTTCTAATCTTACAGCGGGCTGTGTCATCACTTTATACTGAACATCATGTACTCTTGAAAGATCAATTGAATTAAGCTTCACATGAGTCATCTTGTCGAATTGCATGTGTGTGTTATAGGAAATGTTCATAATTTTCAATGGGCGTCCCTCCACATGATCATTGGTATTGGTGATAGTAAATTCAGAAGTGTACAGGAAGCAATTTACAGGAACAGTAGCCAAATAACTGCCATCTAAGGTTAAATAATCTTCTTTTCCGCATACGGTGTGTATTCTTGTTGCATTAGGGAAAGATATGACATAGTGTCTTTCGTCTAGCTCTTCCATAGATACTTTTGCTAGAGTTAATTTCATGACGTCACACGTCTCGTCGATAAATTGATTCATGATGAGATTCTGCATACAATCCGGTAGTTGTCGAAGCTGGTGATCCATCTTGTTGCCGCAGAGATACCAGTTGTTAAACTTCGGGCATTCTGCCTCTATGTACACATAACCTTTCCTGTTGGTTGCTATCAATGTGAAAGGAGGGATAAGGGCCTGCTTAAATTTATTAGGAGCTACTGATAACCTGTAAAGATCATAACTATCCATTGCAAATATAGGCAACTTGAAAACTATAACTATCTGGCTTCCTGAGTAGTAATAACCAGGTTTGATTAAATCATAATATTCTCTAAGTTCTAAATCTATAACTTGATCCTTACTGTAAATTTTAACTAATCTCTGAATCATATGACCTAATACTTTTGTGCTTAACATTGAATGATGTGAACTGGATGCATGTATGAAGGCTAGAATATTTTCTATTCTAACTAACTCACTTAACACTTCATCTATATTTTCGGTTATAATAGTCAGATATTGAGCAAATTTAGCATATTTAATAAGATTAGAATCTCTGTGAGCTTCGCTATCTAATATTAACTTTAAGGTTTCATTTATCTTAATCTGATTTTCTACTAATTTTGTAATTATGTTAGAATGCTGAGCCATCCACTCTTTACTGAGACTTATGTGACTATTAAATTCTTCAGCTATCTCATAGTTATTGCTCTGAAGAGTTTTAATAGCACTATCATATCTGACGGCGTCTGAGTGATCTAAGTTACCGGTTACACTTTTGATAATCGATCCTAGACCATCTATGAGACCTCTTTTTACACGACCTGGCTTTAATGTTTCTAAATGATTCGTAATTCTTAGCAATTTACTTGAAAGATAATCTATCTGAAGTTCGTATAACATGTAAGTATCATTACTCAAGGTGTATTTGTAATTAGATAATTGACTTTGTAACAGATTAATTTTCTCATCAATATCTGTAAGTTCTATATATTGCAGGAATGAATGGTAATGTGTTACGAGTTTTGTGGAACCCATTCGGAATGGTAATAATCCTGGACCATCTCCGAGGCTCTCAAGTGTTATCTCCTGATTTATCTCCCGAGCTGTTATCAAAGGAGCAGTCAGGACCAGTAGCACCCTGTAACAATTGGGCACTTTTAGGTACTCTTTTAAGTCTACTTTTAGCGACAGGGCCACGTTTCTTAGACGTATAAATATGTATTGGTAGATCTGCTAAGACAGTATCATGACTATATCTCGGAGCTAATTTTTGACGTTCGGCTAACGGATTCTTTACGAATATACGCTGTTGGGGTTGATATTCGACTTCCGGTTCGCGATTTTTATTACGATTTTCTATGATATTAGTGCGTGTTGCGAGAGTAGAGTCATTTATTAGTTCGTACACCATCTTCATTTGGTCCCTATGATTCTGTGTGTATTGTTGCAACAAATGTTTAGTTAAATCTACGTCAAAAGGATCGCGAGGGTCAAAGTGACCTGTTATAATATCATACGGTCTACATTTGGTGAAGCTGTGCACTGAACTGTTATATGCTAAGATTGCATATGAAACAAGATTGATAACATCATCTTCCTTATGACTTAATTTAAGTAAACGCAAGTGCTCTAATAAAGTAGAATGAAACCTTTCTACGATGCCATTATCATTAGGTGTATGAGGCAAAATCCTATGGTGATTTATTTTGTGTAAATTAACGAATTCATTGAACAACTGATTTGTGAATTCTGTACCGTTATCTGAGACTATAGCCAAGGGTAAACCATGATGAGTGCAAAATTTTAACAATGCTTGTAAAATTCTAATAGCTGTACCGTCACGAATATGATAAGCCTGTGCGTATTTTGAGAAAACGTCTACGATGGTTAAATACTTCTCGTTCTGAATTGTTAATAAATCGATATGTATTGTTTCAAATGGCTTTGTAGCAGGGGGAACTATATGAAATTGCTGTTTAATAGGATTGCGATCGTACTTTCCTTGGCCACAGATAGTACAATCATTAATAAACTTTGTTAAGTGATCTTTCATCTTAGGCCAGTAGTAACGTCGGGATAATGCTAAATAACACTCGTTTATGCCGCGGTGGTTAGTCTTTCCTTCGTGGTAATGCTTGATTACCTCTTGCTGCCTAAGATATTCCTTGACATTTTCAACTTCACTTTTAGCCAATACTAGATTCATAGCAGAGCTCCTAAACTTTTCTTGAATAATCGGTATAATATCGTACATAGATAATGGAGGATTTATAAGTAACGCGGTCTTGACTTTAGGGTTTACATATTCCTTAATAATGCTAACTATATCGTCTTCAAGATTAGACTGAGATACTTGTACGGCTGTTCTTGTATGCGTATCAAAGGGTTTGGATGCTGTAGGACGTTTTTTAATATCACCTACTACAGTTATACATATCTGTCTGTGAAATTTATTTAACGGATCGTCGACAATCGGAACTTCAAGAATAGGGTTTTCTCTACTGGTGTGAGCAGATGCTGTGGATGAGTTATCCACAGATGGTGGACGCTCAGATGCGTTAACAATCATGGAACTTGTCTCCTCGTTATGGATTGCTATACGAGAAAGTGCGTCAGCATTGGTGTTAGATACGCCCTTTTTATAAACTACAGTAAAATCATACTCAGATAGTTTAAGTTTCCATCTGGTTAGCCGGGAATTCGGCTCTTTGAGGTTCATAACCCACTGAAGTGGCTTATGATCTGTTACTATTTTAAATTTTCTACCAAATAGATAGGGCCTGAAATATTTGGATGCCCAAACTATCGCGAGAAGCTCCTTCTCGATTGTACTATAGTTGATTTCACTTTCATTAAGAGTCCTAGATGCATAGCAAACCGGTTTATCTGATCCTATTGTGCCCTGAGATAGAATAGCGCCTATTGCGACATTAGAGGCGTCAGTTGTTACTACAAAATCTTTTGTGAAGTCGGGATATTGCAGTATCGGATCATTAGTTAAAAGACCTTTACAGTGTTCGAAGCAATTTTGATATTCGGCATTAATAATAATTTTTCTACCCTTTTTCAGACACTGCGTGAGTGGCTTTGTTAATCGCGCAAAGTCCGGAATAAATTTTCGGTAGTAACCGATAAGACCAAGGAATTGTTTAATTTCTTTTGGGGTGGTTGGTATAGGGTAATTTTGAATAGCCGATATTTTATCTGGATTAGGTTTTATTCCGTTTTTAGTAATAATGTGACCTAAGTAAGCTGTTTCCAACTTCAAAAATTCCGATTTATCCATTTGTATTTTAAAATTTGATTCGCGTAATTTTTGAAAGACTTTCTCTAAATTAATGATGTGTTCCTGAAGGGATGTGCTGAAAACTACTATGTCATCTAAATACACTAGACACACTACGTTTTGAAGGTCTTTTAGGACATTGTCCATTACGCGCTGGAAAGTGGACGGGGAATTTTTCAATCCCATGGGCATACGCAAAAATTCATAATGCCCATTTTCTACATTAAATGCGGTTTTTGGGATGTCAATAGGGTCCATTTCGACTTGATAAAAGCCGCTAGCCAAATCTAGTGTCGAAAAATACTGGCAGTTACCTAATTTATCAAGTACGTCATTGATATTAGGGATAGGATATTTGTCGTCATAAGTTTTCTCATTTACTTTACGAAAATCGACTACTAGACGCCATTTAGTTTTGCCTGAGGCATCTGACTTCTTAGGAACAACCCATATGGGTGAACTCCAAGCAGATTCTGATGGTCTGATAATGCCTTGACCTAACATTTTGCCTATCTGATCTTTAACCTCTTCCCTATGTACGTATGGATAACGATAACTTTTAGTATATACTGGCAATTCATCTGAAGTACGAATGCGGTGCTTTATTTTGTTAGTAAAGGTCAGAGCCTCCCCTTCTATGTAAAAAACATCTGCATATTTTGCGCATAACGTCTCTAAATTAATTCTCTCCTCTTCGTTTAAATGATTAGTGCGCAAACGCGACAAGACTTCTTTAGCACGGCCGTGTACTTGTTCGATACGCTCGCACTGAATATTATAAACTTCCGCCTGAATGGCACGATCCATTGAAAATACTAAGTCGTGTGAAGTAGGGTTCGTAATTTCCAGGTATCCACGACTATCTTTAACAGTAGTGAGACATTCTCCGATTACACAGTTAGAAATTATCTGCTCATTAATAAAAGCTTCTCCGTCATGTAAATTAATAGGTACTTTAACTATTTTAGATGAATTAGCCGGGATAACGTCCTCATACAGATTTAAATTTCGCGAATTATACATGGTAATAGGGTTGCTTGAATTTCGAGTTAATAATACTTTATCTTTAAGATCAATTTTAGCTTCCCATCTCTCCAATAGTTCGAGTCCTATAAGCCCGTCAAAATAATCATGAAATCTATAAATGTATAGTTTCATATCTTCCGGCTCCTGAAATTCCGCGAAGCTAGGAATAGTTATTGAATGATTATTACGAGAGGTAGCGTGAACATTAGTTACTTCAAAAGGAGTATAATTTAAGGGTATATTACTGAAAAATTTGTTTACAGCTTCAGGACTTATAAACGACTGATTAGCCCCGGTGTCAATTAAAAACTTTAAAGGTGGATTTGAGATTTGTAAGTATGGAAGCTGGCGTTGAGTCTGCAAGTTTAATTCTATTTTGACCTGTTTGACTTCGCACCTATCTGAAAATCCTGCTCTTCAGCAGAGCTGGTAGACGGCTGAGGTTCTTCAGCATAACCTGAAGGGTATTCAATTGACGAATTATAATTTGGCTCATTCATTTCATAATAAGATTGATATGGTTCGATATTATAATACTCAACGTTACTAGCACAATAGTACGCATCAGGTTCGCTATAGCTATAATCCGGATAATAATAGTACTCATCGTTATTCACACAATCATTCATATTAACTTCTTTGGATTTAAAATAATTAGACGGCGGTGGGTTGCCCTGCTTACGCCAATCATGACCAGCTATCTGGCCAGGTTGCGGTCTTTCCCTAGTGACGTAGTGGCTTACTCCGCTCATAGGCTTAGGGCCTAAATTTTGGTTAAAATTCCTCTGAGGCATATTAAAATTCCTTTGAGGCTGCTGAAAATTATTAAAACCATTATTATTATAGTTAGGCGGTGGCGCACGGAACATTTGCTGCGTACGCGTCGGCATACCTGCTGCAGGCCTATATTGTACACCTTGATTAACGTAAGGCTGAAAATTAGGTTTCCATGCGGGTTGTGGTGGCTGTAAATTATGCATAGGCGCTGGTCGAGCAGGGAAATTGAATGGTTTTGATATAGAAGTGGCTAATGGAATCATTGGCAAAGGCTTAGGTAATTGAACATGTGACTTTCTATCATTAACTGGATCATAACGATTCTGAAGATACATAACGTTCAATTCCTCTTGCACGAACTCAAGCGCTTTCTCAACACTATCAGGACGCATGCATCGTATGCGAGAACCTAAAGGTTCCTTTAATCCGCGAACAAATGCCTGCATGGTTAATTTTTTGTACAATGCTCGTTTAGCTTCAACCGTAGTTTCAATATTTTCGTGCAGAGTAACATATGTCATGATAGTGCTGAATAAATTAACACAACGGTCGTAAAACTCCTGCGGGGTATTATTATTCTGTGTGGCTAACATGAGGTCATTATAAAGAGTGGTTTCATCTCTCTGGTCTGCAAAGTTATTTATTAAAGCAGCTTTAATATCGCTCCAATTCTCAGATATACCGTTAGAGTTAATAATGAGTGCGGCCGGTCCTTTAATTTTATTTAAAATGCCATTTATCAGACAAAGCTTAACTAATACGTTTCCTGGATTCGCATCTATATATTCTATAACTAACTTATCGCAAAGATGAATAAAACGGGTTAACACGTTCGCGTTACCGTCAAACTCAGGTAATAGGCGTAACGCCTTATAAATGCTATCTGCGTCAACCATTGTAGCGGTTACGGGGTTTACTGAACTAATAGAAATCTCTCTAACACTATCTAAATCTAACCTACGGGCTTCCCTAGCGCGCGCAGGCCCACTAGGGGTATTATGCCTAGGATGGAAAATGTTTGCGACTAAAACTAACTAAAGGAAAATTAATAGCAACACACAGAAACGATTCTAGTGTACTTACATAAACTGCATTCTGGTTTCTCTGGAATCGATGTCTGGATTTTTCCTCCGATCAGGACCTCAGGTTCTTTCAGGATACTCGGTCGCCCGATTCGCTCGCGACGGCGTTAGCGATAATAGCGGTACGGATCTTCGATATGAGAATCACCTAGCTAATATTATCTCGAGACGCCTCGAGCATCCTACCGACTGCGCCAATTATGTGAGTCGCTGCCGGAGGATCCAAAAAAAACCAAAATTATCTTAAACAATAACTTTAATCAGTAAATTAATCCTAAGTACAATGATATCTATTCGATGCTAGAAATAGAATGAATAATGTTTTACAATTATAATTTCTTACAAATTAATCAAGTCGTTATTTTGCGGTAAACAACCGTGTCAGGTAGCGAACGATTCCGCGAAGTGTCATACTACACTTTGCACCTGCAATTCTGCAAAGCAGTGGCATTGAGGTCGGTGCATACTTGCAGTTTCTATATTGCTAAATATTATAACACCCTCAACCTTCTTATTTGTTGTTTTTTGTGTTTATTTTCTTTTTGCGTCATGTTTACCGCAAATAAACGAATTTTCTTTCTTTCTTCTTTCACTTTACAGTTTTCCACGTTTTCCAACATCAAATAGAAACCGTTAATTGATACAGTGTAGTACAAAACATCCATTAGTCTAATGGGTAGGTACTGGACAGCCACTCACGATCAATGATAGCTTTACTTAATTGTTACAACTGAACCATTTCAAAGGAATAGCAACTTTATTTTTATATAATAGAGTTCTGTTTTATTTGACGCGTAAATCAAGTGAAAAATATGTGTGGATATTTGTTTGTAGAATTTTTATTATTTATTTTCATGCTAACGATATAATATCGATCGGACTTTATTTAAAAATATCATATAGACTTTTATGATAAATGTTTCTATTTTGATATAAGTAGTTAATAAAACGTAATTTTAAATTTCCTATTTCACGATTAGTCGAGTTACCTTGTATCAATTTATACAGGTTGTTAACGAATTCGTGTAATTCCTTCAAACCACGTGATCTACTGGTGACACAGATTAACCCTAACTGGGAATTTTTGAAAATCAACTAAAAAAAAATCTAAAAAAAATCTTGAATTTCTATTTCCGAGTCATTTTAGAGCCTTGAGTTATCTGACTGCAAAGAGCGATATAGCGTTAGTCGTGCCTGCCAGCCGTGTCGCCGTGTTGTCATTAATTTATGCGTGGCATCGAAATGTTCACACAAATAAAACATTTTTTTTTGCAAAAGAAAAAAATCTTATTTTTTACTGAATCCTTATATTATGCATACAGGGTGTTAACGAATTCGTGTAATTCCTTAAAACCATATGATCTACTACTGCTGTGGACTGGCCCCGCATGAGATTTAGCTTGATTAAAAATAAAAAAATAAAATTCTTTTTTTTTCATGCGGCTTTGTTACCGATCATATCTAAACCACCTAATAAGGATTCAGTAAAAAAATAAGAAAAATTTTTTTGCAAAAAAAATTATTTTATTTGTGTGAACATTTCGATGCCGCGCTAAAATTAATAAAAGTATGGTGACACGGCTGGCAGGAACGACTGACGCGATATCGCTCTTTGCAGTCAGATAACTCAAGGCTCTAAAAAGAATCAGAAATTGAAAACCAAAAATTTTTTTTGTTTTTTTTTTTTTTTAATTTCGAAAATTCCCGTTTAGGGTTAATCTGTGTCACCAGTAGATCACGCGGCTTGAAGGAATTACACGATTTCGTTAACATCCTGTATAAGTATGTGGATTAGATACGATCGGTAACAAAGACGAATGAAAAAAAAAAAAACTTATTTTTAATCAAGCTAAATCCCGTGCGGGGCCTGTCTACATCAGTAGTAGATCATGTGGTTTTAAGGAATTACACGAATTCGTTAACACCCTGTATATATTATCTATATTTTATTTATATCCATATTTTTTGTTATGGTAGCACTGGTTGTTTATGGGTAAGAACTGTTTTGTTTTGGTTGTTTGATTTGCGATTCTGTTCCAATTAGAACTGCAAATCTACCTATACAAGGTTAGTCAGAAAGGGGGTACTAATCCGAAAGGGTGTTAAAGTACACATAATAATGAATAACTTTTGTTCGACAACTTTTACCAAAAGTCAATAGTTTAAGAGAAACAGTTGTTCAAAAATCTCAAAAAAAAGTCTCTAAAATCTATCTATCCCCAGTTATGATCAGCTGTGTTTACATTTTAGGTCATATTTGGGGTCATGAATTAGAAGCACCATTTTCTGAATTTGTAACTAAAGCAGGGGTGAAGAATTTTTGAAAAAACTAAAATAAAAATCTATTTATTTGAAAAAAAAAAATATCGAATTTTGAAATTTTAACACTTGCTTTCAAACAGTCATAAGCGATACCATAAGTGGGCTTCGGATTAGTACCCCCTTTCCGACTAACCTTGTATAAATAAAAGGAGAAGCTGACTGACTGACTGACTGATCTATCAACGCACAGCCTAAACCTCTGGGGTTCGAGATTTGAATTTTTTACAGTAGGTTCCTTTTGTAACGTAGGCATCCACTAAGAAAGGATTTTTGAAAATTCTACCCCTAAGGGGGTGAAATAGGCGATTGAAGTTTGTATGAAAAATCGTCACTTAACGGGTTCAAAATTTCACGCAAGCGAAGCTGCGGGCGAAAGCTAGTCGACTAATATTAGAATTTCTTTTTGGGTTAAGATCGAACGACGACCGTAATGTAACGTTGACAGAAACAGTACCATTTCTCAAACGGTGTAAATTAGCGGTATCACCCCCCAGGGCCCTGCATTAACATACCATAAACAGCTCTTATTTGAGGTAGGTACCTCCAGGGCCGGTCCGACCATATAGGCCAATGATGGGCAAAGTACGGTCCGCGGGCCAGGAAGTCTACTCCCTAAGCACGAAGTCCGTGGTTTCGTGGTTTCGGCCTTAGTTATGAGCGTTTCCTACTCCCTATCACCTACGAACATACGATTATTTCGGGGCCCGAACTAAGAACGAATGACAACACGATTTGACAGTTGTCCTTACTACCGATGTGTTTTTTTACCCGTCCGAAAAGTTGAACTTGACACTTGTTTTGTTCACTCCTACGTTTCAGGCTACTTTTGGACGGGTGAATAACTTCGTTGACGGACTTAGGGAGTAGGCCCCCAGCTTCAGCCTGTGAATCGTTTTGATCCGGCTGACCAACAACCGTAGTCTAAGGAACCTTTCGAATAGTCTCGAATAATAATTAATGTAGATTTGATTGACTGACTTTGGTTTAGACTTGCGTTGTTTATGCCGATATAAATCAATGTAAAGAAATTCTGGGCCCCCGTAAGATTGACTCGGATTTTTTGGCCCTTGATGAGAAAAGTTTTCCTACCCCTGGTATAGGCGAACTAGGCGATGGCCTAGGGCGCTCGGGCGTCTTGGGGGGGCGGGATGACGAGAACGGACGAGTTAGCGCAAGTCGAGTTTTTTTTTTCTCTTGTCACCCTCAATTACTCGAGAATAGCCCTTCATCATCATCATCATTCAGCCGAATGACGTCCACTGCTGGACATAGGCCTCCCCCAAACAATGTTGGGGGGGTAGCCATAATCGCCACGCTTGGCAGGCGGGTTGGCGATCGCAGTATGGTTGTTAAAGTACTCAGAGAACGCTGCTGCCCATCCTCGAGTGCATGGGTCGGCAGCCTTTTGTTGTAAGAGGACCAAATATTTTACGTGGAGTGCGGGCCGCACTTGGGCTATTTGCAGTAGTAGTTCTCGCTCCCTTTCACTTTGTTGTGTATGATATCGTCTGTCACGTGCGTTGAGGCGAGAATCATGCGGGCCGCACCAAGACGCTTCGCGGGCCGCATGCAGCCCGCGGGCCGCTAGTTTCCGATCGCTGAGCAGCCGCACTAGAGTCTAGTGAATCCCTTAGTCGCCTTTTACGACACCCACTGGAAGAAATGGGCTAGTGCTATTCTTTACGTCTAGTGTCACACAGACGGAGAATAGCCTTTGCTGTGGTGAAAAGATTAGCCAGTCAGCAAGATTGTTAGCAAGGCTGATTGCCCAGGGTGCGCCGGACGTGCTGAAGTATCGTCACTCGTGGAGGCTCTTCATACACTCCAACCGGTGTAAGACACATAATTGGACTTAAATAGCCTAGGTATATGTTTTATTTTGTTTCGAGTGTTACAAGGAGTGCCATTTCAGTCATTCGCCTAGAGCACCAAGTCTGCTCGCGCCAGCGCTGGGTATCTCCCAAGAGGAACTATCGTAAGTGGAATTCCATACATTTCACAACATTTTTTCTCAAGTCCTATCAAATCGAATCTTATTAAAAAGAATCTCTCAATAAACGTATGCTTTCGCCTTTTCTAAATACTATTGGAGTTAGACATCATCAATTCCAGTAGGTATAACTAATTATACCGCGTGGATGTCGTTTATCGCGTCCTCCATGTTTTTCGAGATTAAAGTAGCCTATATCCTTCTCCGGGTTCCAGAGTATCTCTGTACCAAATTTCATCAAAATCGGTTCAATAGTTTAGTTGTGAAGAACTCACAGACAGACAGACAGACAGAGTTATATACTTTCGCATTTATAATATTACCTACAGGACCACCCATTTAAATTTGGAGAAAATCTGATGAAGACCTTATGAGATAGATAATAGAACTCTTCAATGAATCACAGGAAATCACTCGCGATTACTGTAATCGCTTGTTTATACAAGGTGTTAAAAAATCTACTCTAAGAATTTTATGGGGTTACTCGGTATCGAAAATTGAACAACTTTTGTTCTACAGCTTTTCGAAATTCGCCAATTTTTTTATGCCTGTCCATACAAATCAATGAAAATATTTTTTTGATTAAAGAGAAAAGAGTAACATTATTACTACTTTTAATAAAAATTAACAGTTTCAGAAGAAGACGCCTTCAATTTGGTTTAACGTAGATTAGCATCAACTTTTAAAACTGTAAATTTTTTGATATACTTAGGTAGTTATTATTTATCTTTTTTCAGTTTTTTTAAGTCTTTTTTTACAAATTTTATGTCGTGTCATGAAAGATGGAAACAGCTTCAGTGGCTTTATGACGAGGGAGAGTAGTGGTGGGTTTTAATAAAGATACCTACTTAATTATTTTTCAAAAACTGCAGACAGATTAACACGAAATTATTTATGTAAGTCAACTTAACAATCTTCCTTCATATTCCCTCGTTTACAAACTATACGAGAATAGTGAGTGAGTAAAAAGATTAGCTAATCAGCAAGGTTGGTAGCGGGGCTGACTGGCCTTTACCTGAGGCTCATAAAATGAATCCTATTTAAAAATCTGTCTACTAAGGATGGCAAAGACTGAAATGGAGAAGATCGGACCCTAGGCGTATACCGAGACGAAAGAATAAAGATTGCATTCAAAGAGAAGGTAACGTAAACCTACCCAAATTGGTCCGCCCACCATAATCCGACCACTAATTGTTAATGCATTTTTTTATTAATACAGTGTATTATTAAGCTAGGTCTTATTGGAATTTGAAACTACACTTTTAACTTTGTTTACCACTAAAACAGATTTTATAGATATTTGTTTTGTTTCGCGATAATATTACAATTCATAACGAAACGGTGCATTATGCGTGTTTTTAATAGTCAAAACGTCAAAACCAGACATGGGACAATTAGAGAGTTCTATAAAGATTTAAACTGAATTTAGTAAGTATAAAGTTTTTGTGGTATAGTATAATTGATAGACTTGAGTTACAAGTAGGTAATAGGTGATTTAGTTTATAATTAGTATGCAAAACTTATCAAAATAAAGTGGACGGTATTATAGCTAGTAACACTACAGTACTGATCGAATACCGACCGGAGGTCGGTATAGGGGCAATTACCGTGTTCACTTTAACTGATAAAATTATATTTGAGTTATAATAAATCAAACCTAGAAATATTTTTTATTATTTACCTATTTGATAAAGAATCTTGTGACCGAAATACGACCTACTATAAATTGTTTATTTATTTCGATAACTGTATTTTAACTTCAAGAATATTCATTATTAGCACCGTCGTTTATGGAGAAAAGCAGTATAATATTTACACGATTTTCAATTAACTGTACTTGTTATTGGTTTTATTCTAATGTAATTTATTTCTAAAACATGTTTACTATCTATCGACATTGTTTATTTCTCTAAAAATATTAAACTTTTCAATAATTGAAGTAGTTGAAAAGCGGTCGGTTGTTAGGTAACCGTTTTACATCATTTCATAACACCGTCCACCCTCAAAGCTTATCGTGATTTGTACTCATTTCATCTGAAACTTAAAGTTTATATGACTACATTGTAGACTTTAGGTTAGCACCTTTCGGCTCCTTTATCTGACCTTGGATATCAATCAACTAGGAAAAGAGTGCCCATCGAGACAAATCAAACGAGCCGAAACCATTGATAAAACAAAACTACTCGAAGGGCTTACATTAATACATTGTGGAGTAGACGGATTTTTTCTGTGACAGTCATGTTGTATTTGGATTCCGACCTCATTTCCAGAATTGTCATACCCAAAAACCATAGACAAGAAACCATAAAAAACTATACTCATGAAAACGCAAAATAACTTTTTGAATTTTGATTCATCCACGGCATCAGCACCGCCGAAAATTATGGAATTGTCACCCATGACGAAAAATTTTCAAATTTTTATGGCGACCATCTTGGATTTAGAAGTTGCCCTCGTTTTCTTCATCAGCACACCCGAATGCCATGGAATTAACACCATGACGACTAACTTTTAAATTTTCATGGGCCATTTTGGATTTTGGTTTTGCCCACATTTTTGGCATCAGCAGCCTCGAAAACCATGGAATTGACACCCATGATGAATAATTTTAATTTTTTATAGCCGCCATTTTGGATTTTGGTTGTGTCCACATTTTTGGCATCAGCAGCCCCGAAAACCAAGGATTTGACACCCATGATGAATAATTTACAATTTTTATAGCCGCCATTTTGGATTTTGGTTTTGCCCATATTTTTGGCACCAGGAGCCCCGAAAACCATGGATTTGACATCCATGATAAATACTTTACAATTTTTGTAGCCGCCATTTTGGAATTTGGTTTTGCCCACATTTTTGGCATCAGCAGCCCCGAAAACCATGGATTTTGACACCCATGATGAATAATTTACAATTTTTGTAGCTGCCATTTTGGATTTTGGTTTTGCCCACATTTTTGGCATCAGAAGCCCCGAAAACCATGGATTTGACACCCATGATGAATAATTTACAATTTTTGTAGCCGCCATTTTGGGTTTTGGTTTTGCCCACATTTTTGGCATCAGCAGCCCCGAAAACCATGGATTTGACACCCATGATGAATAATTTTAAATTTTTATAGCCGCCATTTTGGATTTTGGTTTTGTCCACATTTTCGGCATCAGCAGGCCCGAAAACCATGGAATTGACACCCGTGACGAATAATCAGTATTTTGTATAACCGTCATCTTGTATTCCGAACTCGACCAATTTTTTAGCATGTGCACCCGAATAACCCATGTAAATAAGAGTTTTGTATAAACCCATTTGTTACAACTAGATTAAACTCTCAATCACCGTAATTATAGACACAATAGATAAGACAATTAAGTGTCGTCCTGGGACGACGGGCAGTACGCAACCGGTTAAAGTAATAAAAGAAAAGGTAAATTATTTATTAAAACTTCAGTAGTTTAACATCTTTTGGCGAGGTTGAGATTGCGAGTAAAATTGGGACCAGCGGTATAAGCTCTAAGGGAGCAGCGCGCGCACACCGTCACGAAAAAGGTTTAAACGTTTATTCTTATTTATTTATTTATATTCCGTTCTTACAGACAAACCGTGGAAATGGTTTTGTTGGGCTTTGATCTTAATTGATGTAATGTTTCTGTACTATATAAAAAAAACCTCTTTTCCATATGACACCATGAAGTTACTTGTTTACATAGACCTACAAGGTGTCTAAAGCTCTGCAAAAAAGAGTACGAAAAATGGGGGTGCCACTAACAATAAGCGCTCCGGTAGAAAGTCGAAGTGAACTTCTACCGCGCATATATAAGTACACACACCGTTTTTTACTTTAATCTAAAATGGAATGGGGCATCAACCAGGGACTGCCCACTGGTGCTCTATGAGAGTGCAGTCAAGGACTGTCCCCGGGGGATGTAAGACAAGAGGGCACAATAATATGTATTGCAAAATATGGAACCTTAAATTATTGGTCTATTGATACGGGTGTTTAATGGACAAGTCCAACTTCTTTTTCTGGTAGAAAATTGGTTTGGCAGACGATGGCCCACTAACTCAAACAGGCAAAAGGGGGCAAAACCACTGTGAGCTGTTAAGGGTATCGAGATCGAGAGGTGAGACCCTGGTTTCAGCAAGTTTGCAAAGGGCAAATTTGGTGGACGGTATTAGGTATGTCACTGGTCGGATTACGGCTGACAGTTATTTTCCGGACGGAATTAAGGCGCGCAGCAAATTTGAAACTACTTGTCACTTTTTACTTCATATCAAAACGAATTAAATGTGAATTTTATATTCCTTGCTAGATTTAATAAATATATGAATTTTACTTTAATATGAGACCTACAGCACCAGAGTTTCCCTTATCAGTCGCTATGTCTGAATAAAACAAAAATGATGGTCCTTAGGAGGTCGGTATTAGGTGGGTTTACGTTACTTAATCCAAATTAGCTTTAAAAGAGCAAAGGTTACACATCACCCTACATCTAAAATTCACCGGGTTGTACCGAAATATATAATAAGATATAAAAAATACTTACTTGTCGCGTAAACAACGTGAAACGGAATGCGTTTGGGCATTTTAAAGTAACTATAAAACCACTACATCTTTATTTTAAAATCCAAAAAGATATTCACTTCCATTGCAAAGAATCTAATTACACTAATAAAAAACAAAACACTGTCAAATTATTTGAAAACCCATTATTATTTTTAGAAACATGTTTTGATTATTACTCTGATTGAATTTACATTTTTTAGGTAAATAAATACGGTTTTCTGGTAAATTATTGTGAGGACTGTGTAGTAGAATAATAGTGGGAAGAAGTGAAGTTGCCGCGAGTCGGGGATGGTAAATTAATCAATATTGCCGCGGCTAAGTTCATCGGTTCGAATGCCGCGCAAGCCGCAGCGCTTGTGTCGCCATCTCTGATCAGAATAAAATAATTGCAGCGGACTATTCGGGGTAACTAATGATAGAAATTCCACAATTAAACGCCATCTTTCGTGTTTGTGTTAAGCCGTGTACGCACGAACGAAGACGAACATCGGACACGAATCACTATGAAGTAGTGATGGGTCGTTGACGGTTTTTCCGTTAACGAAACGTTAACGTTGATTTACGTTGGTCAACTGGTTAATCAACTAGTTAAATTCGTCAACGATTTAACGTAGGTACTACTAATGTCAACTTGCAACGTAAACCGTTCATTCATTGAACGGTTTTTATTCAACGCTGCGACGTTCAATTTTAGAAACAATTTGATTCAATGTTTGTATTGGAAAACGTTTGATTGATGGTTCTACTTAGATGACTTTCCCTTCATACTTTTACTTTAGGCTTAGGATTGACTGAATACAATTAGCTACAAACCATATTCTACTCGGGTGTATTTAAAAGATCATCTGATTCCACCAATATCGTCATAAGTACTATTCTTAAAATAAATATTTCGAAAATCAACTCTTTCATACGTACCGATGCTCGCAATTTATGACGTTATTTTCAACGTAAGTTTTTGATTTGCTCAGTTCGTTGCGTTTGCGTTCTCGATTGAAATGACGAGACGCACGAATTAAATTCATAAACGTCGTTGACGAGTTTAGTTGATTCATAAACAGTTAACGTTAATACGTTGACAGGAGATCAACGGTTGATTCAACTAGTTCGTTGATTCAACACTCATCGCTACTATGAAGGTGCAAACAACGTGTTTGATATTCGTGTTCGCGATGTTCGCGTTCGGTCGTACGTACCTACACGGCTTTCCGCGATTTATTCATTATTTATATATTTTTATTTATTTATTTGGTTCACCAACAATTGTATAAGCACACTAGTATAAGCAAATGAAACAGAAGCAAAAAATCAGAATAAAGTGTAACAATCACTTACAGGTAAACTCTGCATGCACAAAAAACGTTGTCGTAACATAGGTACAAAAAAAATATGAAATAAAGAGACTATTATCAAAATTGCTCTGAATCTAACTTAATAAACAAATTAAACTAAATAAAACTATGTACTTAGTTCACCCACCCAGCAAGATAATGCAGGGCTAAGAAACTGGTTCTGGGAGATACTTATTAAACTAAATGGTGTGACACTTAAGAAAGTAGATACAATTCGCGACTTGGGAGTACAGCTCGATAGCAAACTGACTTTTAGAAATCATTTAGATAACATAATCTCCAAAGCGTCTAAAATGTCTGGTTTTTAACCGACTTCAAAAAGGAGGAGGTTCTCAATTCGGCTGTATTTTTTTTATTTTTTTTTATTTTTTATATGTATTACCTCATATCTCCGTCATTTATGAACCGATTTGAAAAATTCTTCTTTTGTTCGAAAGGGTATACTTCCCGATTGGTCCCATTTAAATTTTGTTATGATCAGACCATGAACTTCAGAGATATGGAACGGAACTCCTCATCGGATCAAAGCAAAATTCTCAAATTACTAATATTGCTTTGTTTATATTTGTTGTTGGGAACTGACTACTTGAAAAGAGGAGAGGGTGCGTGTCCCCCCCTCTCCCATTTTGGAATGTTTTCATTATATCGTTTACGGTATCATTTGAAAGGACTTTTTATGCCCGACTACGTCAAAGCCAAAAAGAAGGGTTATGAAGGAGGGGGTTAAAATTATGAAACTAAAACGTATTTAATAAAAAATAAACTTTAAAAAAAAGTAAAAACCGACTTCAAAGAAATACTAAAAGGAGTAAAATAATTATCATAATATAAAATTAACAGTTTCAGAAGTCGGTGCAACTCTACACTGAAGCAAATAGAAGCCACCGACTTATGAAACTGTTAATTTTATATTATGATAATTATTTTACTCCTTTTAGTACTTCTTTGAAGTCGATTTTTACTTTTTTTTTAAGTTTATTTTTTATGTTAGAAGAACATGCAAAGATTTCAAGTCTATTTCAACCTTAAAGTTGCTTTATAACACTCTTGTGCGAAGTATATTGGACTACGCGTCTCCCGTCTGGAACCCCAAATACCAGGTCCATATTAACCGTATGGAGAGCATCCAAAAACGTTTCACCAGGTACCTACGATTCAGATGCAGTAGCTGTCCGAATGATGCTCAATACCACACCAACGGCTTACCCATTTCAAAATTACCTCTCTCGAATAGCGCAGAGACTTGACAGACCAGATCTTATTTTTCAAAATTATTCATAACCTAGTTAATGTACCAGAGTTACTAGCTGAAATAAACATTTCAATTCCACGCCGTACTGTTTACAGATCTAACCGCAATATAAACATTTTTCAAACAGCTACGTCCATAACCAACCTCGGCTCAATGGCACCTATGAACCGGCTGATGAGAGGTTACAATGAAATCAGTACACGCACAAATGACATCGACATATTTTGTAATACATTGCCACAATTTCGCAGAAATGTAGGCTTCTCAGCAGAAACAAGATTTTTAAAGGGATGGGTACTCACTATATCATAATTAGGCATTTACGCGCTGTTTCTGTAAGACAATTGTTGCATTCGCTGGCGAATCCTATTCTATCTCAAAATATCCAGTATGTCACAATCGCTCGCTCTTTTTTTTTTTGTTAATTTTGTTAATCATATTGTATTACTATAAGCTATAATTTTGCAAGTGCTGTGCACTCCTGTAAGTGACGAGTTCACCATAATCCAAAATCCCCAAAATTGATTATTGTATGTTTATTAGTGAATAAGTCGTTGGAGAGCCATAATAAATAAATAAATACTGGCTTTCAATTTTCATAAACCGTCAAAATGGAGGTCGATCCGATCACTGCAACCGTTCACAACCCTGCAAAACCTCGCGTATGGAGAATTTGCACCCAAAACCGTTCTTCTCTGCAGAGGGCAGAACGGCGTTATAGGACTGCGAGGAATTATTGAGGAGGCACGGAAGTTAAAATTATTTAATATTTGCGGACAGTCGATTTTGTGGGCCATAACCTTGCACACAAACATCGCGTCATTCAGACGCTGACGTTTGTCCAGAGAAGCCATATTAAAATGTTTGAGCCTATTACTATAAGAACATATTTTCTTGGACAAACCGCTAGCATAGGCCAGGTGCCCCAGAAAACGTTTTTGTACACGTTCAAGACGCAATGAATGAGTAGCATAGTGTGGCCGCCAGACGACGCTACATAATAAACCGCGGAAACAGCAAAAATCGTGCAGTGCCCTTCGCGTCCAGTATAATAATGCTTTCAGGGTGCTGATGGGGCTGCCTCGCTTCTGTAGCGCATTTAAAATCGTGTTTTAAAAGAGAAAGAGCTTACTGGGTATCTTAGCATTGCTCAAGCAAAATAACCCCGACAAAAAAAAATGAATATTGGTTTGATCTTTACCAACATTGAAACAACACCCAGAATATTTTTGGCGATGGCTTGTAGTAGCGAAAGGTGTTTTTCGGCGTTAAAAGGAGTCAACAATTACTTACGTTTAACTCATGGACTACAAACACCAGCGCTCTCCATACTGTTCATTGAGTTTTTTTTTTATATCAAACTTGTCGTTTGAAAATATTGTTCAAAGGAGTTGAAAGGTTTTTCAAAACTAAAACAAGGAAACGTAGCTTTATATGTATATTAATAATATATAACAATAAGGTACGTTATTGATATAATCGATCTATTATTACTGACAGGACTATTGTTGCGAATAAGCCTGTTAAAGTGGTAATAGATCGTTTAAAGCATCACACAATGTTATTGATTTCACTGTCCCTCATGACGAGAACCTCGTGAAAGCTGAAAAAGATAAACTAAAGTTCGTTTTTTAATCCCTGAGACTGTCAATTGCAGGTACGAAACGTCAAATTTGAAAATAATGTTCCTAAAGGTGCTCCCACACAGCTGTTATAAATGGTTACAAACATTAGTAAACATATTCTGAACAAACATAAATTAAACGAAAATTTAAAAAAAAACTGCCAAAATTCTATTAAAATGTTATTTAGATTTATTATTATCTGATATTTAATCTTTTCCAATGTATTACTCTCTTTGCGCTGTAGCATGGTGCGGGTGACAGTTGCCTGTATGACGTTCTGGTTGGGTTTAATTTAATTTACTACAGTTATAATGATTTAATATATTACGAATGTGGTACAGCTGAAATACTAAGTCATAATTTGTAAATCGCGGCAACTTTCAAGAGTGAAACGAAATGTTACTGAAACTGTCACCCACCATGCTACAGCGCAAAGATGTTAGAAAATGTTTGTAAACATTTTTAACAGCAGTGTGGGAGCACCATAATATTTACAAACATTTGTGCCTGTCAATTTTGTCTCAGAGTTTAAAAAACGGACTTTAATAAAATATCTTGATTTAGCACACAAGGTTGTCGGCATGTTGATTAATGTTTGTACTTTAAGTTGTTTTATACTCGTCCAGCAGGGGACGCCAGGGGCGGCTCGAACCTTAATCAAACCCTGCAGTAGTTGGCATCTGGTGTGTTGGTAAGAATCCAGTTCAAAAGGGTAGTGACTCTGGTGTTGATTCCTGGCGATCCTGACGCACAGGATCTTCCGTAGCTAATGATGCCTATATTGAAGAGGCGGGCTGTAGCGGGGTCAGTGTACAGGACGGGTCCGCCGGAGTCGTCCTGAGAATAAGCGGATTGTAAGTGTTATAGAATACTGTGTGGCTTCAGACAGAGAATAGAGAATATGCATGTAATTCAAAACTCTTTCATTATTTAGATATACATTGTATAGGAGTCAAGACACAAATTGCATTTTTTTTTACATTTTTTAACTCATTACTTATTTTACAATTCATTGTTTTATGTTACGTTTTTTTCGTGGAACGGAACGCAATCTCGAAACGCGTCGTCTTCGAAAATGCCGGAAGTGACATCAAAATCCATATGAATAAATCTTTAAATAATCTTTTCTTAGCAAACTGTTTAATTTCTCACTGAGGTTAAGTTAGTAAGTGCGATTTCTGCTTAAAGCACAAGAAATAATTTAATTTATATGATTTGAGGCTAAAAAAGAGATGTCAACAAAGCAGGATGTTGGATTATGACGTCACATTATGACCGCAACAATAAAGGACGTTTGAACTGTAGAAGAAAATTGTTGAAGTTTAATAATTGTTTTGAGCAAGAAATAATAGTAACATTTGACTTTTAATACTTTTCTTGGGTTTATATTAATGTGCTTTATTGATTAAGAGAAAAAAAAAGTTACATGCATATTCCCTATTCTGCACTCTCCCGTAGTTGCCGCGATAGGTGTCATAGTCATTAGGGCGCTTCCCCCGCCGCAAATGGCGCCATTTCAGAAAAAAAAGCATTATTTCTGTCAACACACAACGTATTGAAATTTCGTACGCACAACATTTTAGTCAAGTGTTGTAGCAATTTTCGAACACCAAATATCAACACTAGAGCTTCTGGATTCGAAGTTTTAGCGCTATATACCAAAAATGGCAGTTTTTAGCATTCATTACTAAAACTTCTAACCTAGGATGTCAAGTGTTGTTTTTTGGTGTTCGAAAATTTCTACAACCCTTCACTAAAATGTTGTACTTAAGTACGTACGAAATTTCAATATGTTGTGTGTTGACAGAAATAATGTTTTTTTTCTGAAGTGGTGCCACTTTCGGTGGGAGAAGCGCCGTAACGAACATAGGCGCAAACAGACTTACCTCCGGTTTCTGAATTAAGAATTCTTGGATAAGCAGTACAAGTAACATTTGAGTACGGAGTTAGCCACTTTATATCGACGGTTCCTACGTACAAGCCCCTAAGTGGTAGATCCGTGATTTGCCAGTTTTGTTTTCGTGACCTTCAGGCCAACCCATACTATCGTTCAGTTTAACAAAAGTAAGTCTAAGTTGGCAAACTGAACTTTAAATCCACACTGTACACGAAATTTCCCATAACTACAAATGTGCAATATTCCCCAAAAATAATGGGACATAAATGGCAATTACGACTTTAATTAATTGAAAGACTACCACGTAAAATACAATAAGTACCAGTTAAGCTATTTGAAATAGTGATGACTCCGGTGTATAAGTAAGTAAGTGACGGATAACCTATATTTTTAATAAAACATATCACATTAAACCTTTAAGGGCTGATTTTTCAATCGTCAGATATCTTTTATCTGGGTAATAGGTAAGTTTGACGTTTTGGCAGCTTTTGTATAGAAAATATGTCAAACCGTCATATTTATTCCTTGAATAAAATTTATTTGACGATTAAAAAATCGGCCCTAAACCAAATTTCATAACTTTAGGATAAGTAGAACATGATGTACACGTGCTTGGAACTTTGAATCCCTCTCCTGTATAATTGGACATTTGTAATTAGGGGATTATTCGTAGGGACCGTCGATATGATATTACGTTAGAAACACACTGACCATAGAAAACGCAACTAGTCAGTCTTGTCAGTGAGTCAGTGAATGACGCGACGTACGTCAGATTTCGTGTAATACTCAATCAAGGATATTATATTAGTACATATTCCTTCTATGTACTCAATACACTCGCGTAATTGGAATTGAAAGTGTCAGCGACGTCACATAAGCCAAGTCAGTTTCTAAATTGTGCTATTTCGTATACAAGAGTAAAAGAAATCGTGTAATTCCTTCAAACTGCATGATCTACTGGTAACACAGATTGACCCTGCATAGGGTTTTATACCAATCAAAAAAAAAAACCGAAATGAAAACGTGGTGTTCTGTTTTTGATTTATTTTAGCGCCCCGAATTAACTGACTGCACGAAGCGATACTGCGCTAGTCGTGCCCGCCAGCTGTATCGCCGTGCTTGCCGACATCGAAAAGTACAACCACATAAAGATAAAATGCCAAAATTATTTACTTGTTTTTTATTGAAATCTTATTAGGTGGTTCCGGTACGATGACTTATCACCACCGCATGAAAAAAAGTTTTGTTTTATTTTGAATCAACCTAATTCCCGTGCAGGGTTAATCTATAGATCATGTGGTTTTAAGGAATTACATTAATTCGTTTACACCCTGTATTATACTTGAAAGCTGATGGCTTCTGATGGACATAACATCAGGTACGTGCGTCACATAAGCCTAATCTGTTTGCACCTTAATATACATATTTGTAATATGGACGTTAGTGACATATCCTCACCTGACAAGCGTCCTTCCCAGGAGTTAATGTGCACATCTGTCGGGTAGTGAGCGACGGCACTTGAGACCTACAGGTGCTCTGGCTGATCACGTCCAAGTCCACCTTCCTAAGGACATTGGAGACAGGGCCGCCAATAAAGGTTGTTCCCCAGCCTGAAAATTTATGGTATACATGTCGCCGTCCAGTCCTAGAATAGGGCGCATCATGATGTGCCTGGGCATTTCATAAAACAGCACCATTTCATGATAAGTCACGATATTGTTCAATGCCAAGAGTTTGTCGATTTTCCAGGTCATAGTTGGGCATAACGATTCTATCGAGTGTCGAAACAAAACTCAAAGTGAACTTTAACTGTACACTGAATAATATTCCAACATTTTAATTCAGCGTTAGGTACATAATTATCTTCATAATATTGCTCATAGGAGCTAAATAGTAAAACATTATTTTTGCATGACCACGAATGGTCATAATCAATTTGGTATGAAACAGTTACCTTGCTCATTCGTCATAAAAAAAATATAAAAGCAAAAAAAAACTCAAGCAAAGCTAAGACAGCGCCCCAGTGGCGTGAAATGTAAATGATGTGGCAATGCGTTCAGCTAGGAATACCGGCAAACGTTTGCTCCTCATCTATCAGCCCGATTTTTAATTGAGCACATCATGTTATGTCGACTAGACAGTAGATAATTTCAAGAAATGGCGCTGTTTCATGATGTTCGCAGACACATTATGACGCACCCAATTCTACGATCGAACGACGACATATTTACCTACCTAGTACTGTAACTCTCTTTCCCGTGAAGTCATCATTTACAAACTTGAAGGGTAGACACACGGGGCCCACACGGTCGCTGAATGTTATGCTTCCCACTATCGTCACTATCGCAATGTCATAGTCGTAATTAGCTCTGAAATAAGTAAATACATTGCTGTATATCGGGTGTAAAAAGACCCTTAACGATAACGAAAACCACATATTCTACCCATCATTGGGATAATTTTTTTCTACCAGACCATACCTGGGAAACCATTGGTTTTGGAGATATTGAAGGTCAAAGTGTACATATTTTTTTTTAGTTTTTTTCAAAAACGTGTTCTAATTGTTAATACTAAACTTTCTTCCAAACAACCTTATCAAAATTTTCAATTTTTCCTTACAAATTACGCATTTGAAGTTACAAAAACGCAACGAATACCAAATGCACACGACCGCCCTGGCTCAGCTGTGTGGCCGTTGCACGCATGCAAACGCGCTGCATCGCGACAACCACACATTGCGCGCTACAAAAAAAAGCGTTTTTTTTTATGCCAAAAAATAAAAGTCGTTTCCCAGCAATTATTTTTGGTCAATGTAGTTTAGTTTGATGTACAGAGTGCGTAGATTTCGGCTATGTGATGGGTCTTTTTACACCCTGTATGTTTGGAAACTCATAAATCATCAGTCGAAGGCGGTTCCAGTCTGTGCAAGAAGGAATAAAAAAATGCAAAAATCAGTCAAGTGCGAGTAGGACTCGCGCCCTGAAGGTTCCAAGGTAAAACGGTAGTTATACAGAGTTTTAGAATTAGCTTTAAGAATTTTGAGGGGTTACTCGGTATTTGAAAATTGAATGATAGAGCGATTTTGTACTGGAAATGTGTAACGGAATAGTTTACGTTTATGTTAGAAATGTTAGGATACACGACAGGAAATAGTGGAGTGCAGTGGTTCAGCGTAGAGCACCAGCGCGAGTGAAGCGAGCGTGCGGCATCCGCGCGAGTGTGGCAGGCGTGTAGCATCAAAGCGAGCGAAAGGAGCGCGATTATATTTTTGGATCTTTGGCGAAATCTTGACGGCATTTTAAGTGCATTTTTAAAGGAGTTTGTTTGGCTTTTGGCCAAATTATTAAATGCTCAATTTTAAGTAGCCATTAAGTCTCGAGCTGTCGCTGTCGTTCAGCTCTCGTCATTCGAGATATAGGTATGAATCTTTCAAACTCAAAATAGACTAGAATTACCAAGTTCTATTTGAACGTCAAAGTTACAAAAGACAGCCAACATCGAGGAGTCAACATTTCCTGAAGATGCCCCGTGCAGGGGCGAAACACGTGTCGTGTATTGGTTTGGTTGCATGTTGCATTATTTTTTCACTCTTTCTGCATGTGCATAAACTTGTGGGCGGGAGGGTGGTGCTGCATACTGCATCCAAACTAGCGATCTTGTTCAGCGGAATTAAAGCTAGATATTTTATTTGCATTTCTGTATTTGAGTCTTTATACAAATACCTCGGAAAGTTACATTTTCATTACAACTACACAGCCACCGACTGAATTGTCGACCGCATTGCCCCAACAACATTATAAAAATATCTACGTACAAAATGCCACTTACGCGTTATACTGTGGGTGTATATTGATATTAGCTATTCTAAACGCCTGAGTGGCCGACGTGTCCTGTCCTGGAAATAAAGAATATATACTTATTAACTTCAGAATAACCAGAAAGTTTTTCCTGGTTATTCTGAAGTTTAGCATCATATTTTATTTGTTTATGGTTAGCATCCCAGTAAGCTTTCAATCAAAATTTATAATAACAAATCTATAAACTAATTTACATAGTCGCTCGCCACATATTTTTTCATTGAGGCTTTTATTTGAGCAGTGTCATGTTTTTTTATTCAACACGACATCTATGCTCATCTTTCTCCCTTTTCAGAACCTTTTCGATTAGCAATGGTCGACGGATTCGGTTTGTTCTCGTAACGATAGAAAAAAAGATAGCTGACCGAATCATTCGATAACTGACTAATCGAATCGTTCTGAATAAGAGAGCTGATCAGTAAAGTCACAATCACAAGTCACCGGTAGTAATATTATACTCACCCACAAAGGGATCGTTTGTTTACTTGCTGCAAATGCAATGCGCAGCGATCAGAGTATGCTCATATGATCAGTAAGAATAACAACTAACCAGTCTTAACATCATGCTCGCCCACAACCACACCGAAATCGTTTACTGTGCGGTTGGCTAAGCAGTGCGCAGCGGTCAGAACATGCCTTTCCGAAATAATCACTGCCCCGCATTTGATCTGACTAATCCCCACATCTGCTAAGCCGACCATCATTGGGAACTCGTTTACGCCTGTTTCTGAACCTCCAACGATACGGTTCTGAAATTCACGTGATAGATGTGCATATTAACAAAATGTCTCGCATAGTCTCATTTCGACGGTCCCTACGAATAATCCCCTAACTACAAATGTCAATTTTTATAGGAAAGCGTTGCAAAGCTTCAAACACGTATATGTGTATCATGTTCTAGTTAACCTAAAGTCATGGTATGAAAGTTTAATACTTCCGTGACATAATTTATTGAAAATAAAAATATAGATCATAAAAGTCACTTTAAGTGTATTATTCGTCACTTACTTATACATCGGAATCAGCCTTATTGCAAACAGCTAAGTGATATGAGCTATGACTTTTACAAGTCACTTTTAGTGTATTTATTCGTACCTTACTGATTTATACATCGGAATTATCCTTACTGCAATTAGCTTAATGAGTACTTATTGACCTTTACGTGGTATAGTCTTTGAATTATTCAGAGTCGTGATTGCCATTTATGACCCATTTTTTGGGGAATCTTGCACAAAATGCAGCTTAAAATTACTGGATTACCAATTTACCACTACCGTTGTCGTACGTCGAAAATTTTAGTTTTAAATATGGATTTAAAGTTCCATTACTAAACGATAGTATAGGGTGGCCTGAAGGTCACGAAAACAAACTGGCCCATCACGGATCTACCATTCAGTTAGAGGATTGTACATAGGGACCGTCGATTTGTAAGTTGCAAGTTAATATAAAAGATGACATGTAAAGGAGTCTACACACCAAACCAGCCGACCCGCCGACACAGCCCGGCTTGATGTCGACGGCTTTATTTCAAAAGAATCATGTCGGCGACTTGTACCCGCGCGTGTCGCCCAGCGACTTGTGGCAACATGTCGGCGGCATGTCTGCGACTTGCGTACGCGTACACGCACATTTGCCCGCCGAGTCGGCGCCATGGTGACCATCATGTCACTATAGCTCGAGTGTCGGCGGCGCCGACACTCGAGCTATAGTGACATGTTGGTGTTTTCTAACTACCAAAAAAGTTAGGTAGGTACTGATTTTGTGCCGACGACAAAGTTTTACTACTTGAACGAATTGTGAAGTCGCACGACTCATGTCGGCGGGTCGGCAGGTTTGGTGTGTAGACTGTTTAAGCCATATGTCTGTGACTTCCATAGCGCAAATTGTTTTTCTGTTGCGCGGGATACCTGGGATCCAATTCTCCTAAAAGAAATGTTGATAAATCGCAACCGAAACAAGGTTGAACCGTTCATTCAGACAGTTTTCGTTTCCAAAAGCTGTCAAATTGTTTGACACAAAACACAAAACCGGCCAAGTGCGAGTCGGACTCGCGCACGAAGGGTTCCGTACCATTATCTATAAAATCGGCAAAAAAATCATATCTGTTATATGGGAGCACCCCTTAAATATTTGCTTTATTTTAATTTAATAAATTATTTTTAAGTGAATATATAACTAAATATTCTGTGAATATTTCAAGCGTCTACCTGTTGCCGTTATCAATATCGAGCAAAAACGAGCAAAAAAAATCACGTTTATTGTATGGGAGCCCCCCTAAATATTTATTTGATTCTGTTTTTTAGTATTTGTTGTTATAGCGGTAACAGATACATCATCTGTGAAAATTCCAACTGTGTAACTATCACGGTTCATGAGTTACAGCCTGGTGACAGACTGACCGACGGACGGACGGCGGAGTCTTAGTAATAGGGTCCCGTTTTAGGTTTAAAGAAAGTTATTCTCAATAAAAACACAAAGTCACTTACTTGAGAACAATAAATTAACATATGCTATGAAGAAATATTCGTCATTTAAAAAAATTTGGTGTACCCATCCAATGCAGTCATTTTTCACATTTGAGTTAGGTATCTGAAATTACATATCTAGGCTAGCTGAGTTTTGAATGCATCAAATGAGCTTACATTTTTAATACGTGCGGGTATTTTGTTACAGAGTTGTGCTCCTTCAAATGTTAACATTTTTTTGCCATAGTTGGTTCTAATTTTTGGTAAAACTAAGAAACTAACTAAGTTTTACCCTTTGGGTACGGAACCCTAACAATCATTTTGACAGTTATCGTAAACAAAAACTGACTGACGGTTGTGGTTCGTTTGCGTTTGACAGTTTTGTTAGTCAAATTGGCACTAGTTGCCTTGTGCTCTGTTTGTGCGTAAGCGTTTAGTAAGTAATTATATTACTAATCACCATGCACGCTTCATTAAATTAAAGGTACAGTTACACATGCTCATTACTAGCACGGAAGCATGCCACTATTGAGCAATTGCTACTTAGTACCATGTGTGTTGAAACCAGCGTTGCCAGATATTTTTTTTGGCAAAGCGGGATTTTGAAACTGTTTGAGTAAAAAAGCGGGATTTTTTCGCCGAAAGCGAGACATAGTTTAAAAACGTAGTTTTTAAATACTTATCTTTTTATTTGAGTTTTTAATTATGTTTTCATGATAATAGATAGCAAAAATAGCCCCAGAAAATGTATTTTAATGGAAAACCGTTACTTTAACAATAACTGTCTGGTTTACCCTATAGTTAGGCAGTTGAGTCTTTAGAGGAATATAATTGTAATCTCAGAAAAGCGGGACTGAGCCTGTCCCGGGCGGGACATTAAATTTTGATTTCAAAGTCGGGACCTCTGGCAACGCTGGTTGAAACATTACTAATAATGAGCATACTCATTTCTTGTTTGCTCAAAAATCGACGGTCGTTCGATTTTTGGGCATACTACCTGCAGCGCGGGTGGAAGGGGGCATGCTTTTGGCGTGTCTGAACAGGTTTGCTTATTGAGCATGCTAGTATCGATCAAAAGATATTGGCAAAAGTTTTTGGACACATTGAATTGCAACCAAAATGATGATTTTATTCAATTCTATGGAGAGGACCACTTGGTTTTCCATTTTTCACCTGCGCTGGAACACTGGCAGAGAACTTGCTGGAATGTCGAATACCGGAGCATCCAGCGCGCGCTTAAATAGCATGTGTGTTCAATTGTCTGCTTTGAGCACGCTTATTTAGAAGTAGGTATGCTTAAAAAAGCATGCTAAACAAAAGCAAATGTGTTAGTTTGAAGAGCACGCTTGTTTTAAGCATGCTAATAAGCATGATATTATATGAGCATGTGTAACTGTACCTTAATATTAAGGGACTAGGAGCAAGCACTACTACTACAAGCGCCTAAGGCGCGCGGACAGTACGCTGCGTTTCGGGTGCTTATTAAAATTGTATGAATTTCCAAACAACGGATTACATCAAGCGCCCGACGTTCGTGGAGCGCGCGTCATAAGCGCCTAATACGCGCGCTCCTCCCTTTTGAGCATTTTTCCTTGTTGTTTTCTCTGCATTAATAATAAAGTTACAAGAAACTAAGTATGTTGACGGTTCAAAAGTTACAGCCAAAATGTGGATAAATTGTCGCGTTTAACGCTCGCCGGGCGAGTGTAGGATCAGAGTCAAACGCGCGCTCAGTGCGCTTTCATCGAGCTCCCGAAACGCAGCGAACTGGACGCGCGCCTAGAGTGCTTACTATAACTAGTACCGTACCTGTCTCCCGTATCCACAACTGCACGTGGGCGTACTAGCAGCTTGCGCTGACAGTTGACACCTGAATTTGCCACCGGCACTCTTTGTGTCCGAGAATAAAGCTAAAAAAAAAGTATTACTCCACGTATTCTTCCGGTAATTTATAGTCCAGTCATTATAGTAAGTTCACCTCGGAATTCGAGATACCCAGCTGTAGTTCATCAACTATATATGACGCGTTTTCGACCGGTGGCACCGGTTGACCTGAAGTGATGCTGTGACCGCGCGCTCTCCGCCCTCTATCTCGAAAACGGTTCACCGTATAATTTTTTTTTAACAAAATTTGTAGAGAATTTTGTATTCTACAATATTGAAAATAAATACAAATAGCAAAAAACCCATAGGAAATGAGATATTTACAAAAAAAGCGCAAAAAAACGATCTTTGTGACCTTTGAACTTGAAATTTAATAGTTGCGTACACCCTACCATATGTAGGTTTTGAGACAACTTTTAGGGTGTCAATATACAAGTATTTACAGACTTACAGCTGGGTATCTCGAATTCCGAGATTCTTACCTAATTTAAGCTTAAATGACTGGACTAAAAAGCAGTGTGGGCTGAGTCTTTCAAAGAATACAAGGAGACCCAGACCACAGTGAAGAAACTCTATTAAGCGTTCGCCACACCAAACGCTGAGTGAGCGCGGGGCGTGTCGCCAACGGGCCCACCTGGTTTGTATTCAAGGGATTACCTGCTAAGAAGGGGCCTGACACAGAATGTGCAGTTCGCAATAGGTGCACTTCTCATAACGGGCACTTCTCAAAGTGGGCTCTTCTCAAGCTGGCTTCCCACGGTGCGTGGTAGCGCGCACCGGCTGTGCATGGTATCATCCGTAAAATCACGCACCGTGGGAAGCCACATTATGAGAGTGTGTGATGTGGATACGCCGCACCGCTCCGCACGTGTCCGCGTTACCACGGACGAGTCTCTTCCCATGGTGCGTCGGTGCGAGCTCGTGTGGCGCGGTGCGAGCTATCACGCACCGTGGGAAACAATCACAAGAAGCACACCACACCAAATGAGAGCGCGGGCCCCGTTTGACGTAGGGAACGCTTAACATCAACTTCTAGTACGCACGGCTACATTTCCAGTATGAGTTGATCTCTCATTGTATAGGCTTTCCGTACAATAAGTGATCGGATTGTATAGCTTGACATGTAGCCGTGTGTACATAAATAACTGGCTTCTGTACACTTTTGCAAATTATGAAAACTGCATCAGTTTTTGTGAGCTCGCTAAACTGAATAAGGGTGGAAACGTTAAATGTCAACAAGCGATTATTTGATCATAAATAACAGGTATTCAAAAACTTATAGCTAATATCAAAACTAGGTTGCCGAAGGAACAAGATAACACTATGATCTTTTTTTTAATTAAATCGCTTTATGTCCAAAATTTTATTTTTACTGCGCCCATATTATATTATGTTTTATGGGATTATTCCGTCAGTACACAAGATATTGAATTTGAAAAAAGTAAAAACAGACTTCAAAAAAAACTAAAAAGTAAAATACTTAATTTAATTACCATTACAAAACTAACAGTTTCAGAAGTCGGTGCCTTCAATTTAGTTTAGTGTAAAGTTGCACCGACTTCTGAAACTGTTAGTTTTATAATATGACAGAGCTATGCCCGAAAATACAAAATATATATATATATATAAATAAACATCCGAATTGAGAACCTCCTCCTTTTTGAAGTCGGTTAAAAAAATACTGTTATCGAAACTACTTAGTTGCTTATTTCATAAAGTGACATAAATATTTTTTCAAAATAAAACCCGACACCATTTTTTTTTCGTACTCCCTTAATTTTAGGGTAAATTTTATTTTCGGTTTAGAAACTTTTTTTTTGCCGTTTTGTTCATTTGATTGCCAAGTTCCAATATCAGTTTAAAGTTTTATGATGTTACTTATGGTTATGGATAAATCGTCCAAATAGATTGCTTTTCATGCGCAGTATAAATCAAATTTTAAACTTAATGGCGATTTAATTTCGTTAACATATATATGTCATTTTATTTTGTATGCAAGCTAGTTTTGATATTAGCTAAGGATTTTTTGAATACATGTTACAATTTGATAGCATGATTTTTTGAAAACCTAAGTTTTTACTTTATCATATCATCTTGTTTCCATCTTTTTAGTTCGCTTTTTATGCAGTCAGGTTTTTTTTATTTTTTCTTGCTGGTACGTAAGAAAGATAAAGTTTAGCGAGCTGTTTTAGTTCTTTGAAACTGTTACTAGGGGTACTGATAATAATTTAAAAAAGACGTACCTATGCTTATTTTCTGCCCCGTGGATACAATAGAGAGCGGTCCTTGACCGCAGTACGTTTCAGCTGCAACCAGCTGAGGGTCTCCGGTTCTAGAGACTTGCAAACGGTCCAAGGTACATCCTTGCGTCTAGAATTTGTAAAATCTTTTTATTAGAGCTCCTTTTTCTAGACCTTTGTCGCCACAAAGGTGCGCCTTTCACACGTCCAGGCCGGAGTGTACGCGCGAAACAAGACCACAATATATATCGACTAAAAAAAGGGATAAAAATCAAACAAAAAAAAATCTTTAAGAAAAAAATATAAAAAAATACCAAAAAAAAAACTTTACATACCGAATTCGAGTATTCGCCTCATTTTACTATTCGAATAGTAAGAGCTAAGATATTCGAGGTACTTATTCGAGTTTTTTTAATAATGCTCTACAATGAAATAATCGAAGCACGCGCGTACGCGTATTCGATCACTCGGCAGCCTTTGCGTTGCTTCGCCGCGCGACATTTGCCATGGCGGAGTCGCACGGGCGATATAAAACTTACAAATGGATGTTTTGTACGTCAAACCTTTTTTTCAATAACACATTGAAAATACGTGTCAACGATTTCAGTTTGATCGAATGCTAACTAAACTAATTTATCCCCTATTTTAACGGATTGCCACCTACTCCGACCAGATCGATTAGGTATAGTTTGAATTATGACTAATTAACACGCAGAAGTTTATTTATATTTTAATCTAAAATAATAAAAATCGAATAAATTCGAATAGTTGAGCAACACGATTCGAAAACCTCGAATAGTAAAATCGAGCAAATATTGCATGCAAGGACGACCCCCACGAGAGTCAGGGTTGCTGGGGAGACAGCTTGATGAGGACTGAATTATCGGTTCAAGTGGCGATAGAACTAACACAATAGCACTATACAACATGTTACAAAAATATCCCTAAAGCCGAAAGGGGATTAAAAGGTCCTTTGTAAAGAGTCTATTGGCAATATTTTAAAACAAAAGCAGGACACAAAAAAAAATAATTTGGACAAGTCATAAAATAAAATCATCACTGAAACGCAACCCTGAAAACATAAAAGTAAAGAGTAGACTACCCAGAAAGTTATTACGGAGTTTACGCGCGCACGTACCGAGCGGACGTCTTGTGTGTTCGTTACCGAAAAATTATTACTTTCGAGAATGTCGTTGAATTGCAGTGGTTGTGGTGTGGATCTAACTGGCGTGCCATTTATTGAGAGTTCCAAAAAGAATTGCAATAAAGTGCCTTGGAATTCCTACGGAAAACTTCGTAACGTACTCTCAGGAATATAAGGAGCAATGGGTATGTCCTGAGTGTATCTGTTCGCAACGCAAGCCAAATCGCAGTGCTGATACACCAGTTAGAGTATCTGGCCAAGCAAACACTTTTCCAATAAGCAGTAATGTGAACACTCAGCGCGGCAGTCGCATAAAGAACGCAGAATCGCCGATGGCGGAACAAAAATCTAACTTGCTAGAAGAGATTAAGGATTTTCGATTGGATGTAATGTCACGCTTAGATAGCCAGACAAGTATTATGGAAAATATGCAGGAAATATTTAATTGCACGAAAAATGAGTTGCAAGAATTACGTTTATACGTGAAGGTACTCGAACAAAAAGTTGATCAAGTTTTCGCTCTAGAAAATCAAATGAAGGAACTAAGTACGCGTAACCAATATTTAGAACACCAAATAAATATCTCCAAAATATCGCAAGCATCAGAGGAGATCGTGAAATGTCCTAAAGAAGCATTGAATTATTCCGAAGCGATTCGTAAACAACCCGCAAAGGACATGAGTAACAAACCCGCCGCCAGCGCATCAGCTGTTACATCAAGTGTGGCCATGAAAACAGTGGAACAACCAATGACGGGCGAAGTTTTGCAAACGAAAGAACAGCATTTGTCAACAACAGAGGTTGAGATAAACAGCAAGGCAGATAGTAATGAAGGGTGGAATGTAGTCCATAAGAATAAAAGGAAAATCCAAAGTAAAGAAGTAAAAAGAGGGCAAAACTCGAGCCTTATGGACATTCAAGCACTGGAGCGTAAGAAACATCTTCACGTTTGGCGCCTTCATCCGGAAACAACTGTCGAAAACTTAACCACTCATGTAAAACGGGTGTGTGGATCTGAAGTGAATGTCAAAATTGAAAAAATTAAGCATAAGACGGAGAGAGACTACGCTTCTTTTATTGTTGGAATCTCTGAGGGATTATACAACAAGTTATGTCAACCAGATGTATGGCCTCTGAATGCAGAATTTTCCGAATGGATTTGGTTTCGGAGACCAACAAATAAACCAAACGACGCACGGAAAATAGAAATATTGTCATTTTTTATCAAAACGCAAGAGGTTTGCGTACAAAGTTGGATATGTTTTGCAACAATGTAGAAACTGTGGGAGCTGATTTAATTGCAATAACAGAAACTGGCTGCAATGAGTCAATAGAAGATACTGAAATTATACCGCAAGGGTATCAAATCTTACGATGCGACCGAATGGACGGACGAAAACAGGGAGGCGCGTTTCTCGTGGCCACACATGGGTTCGAGCTACGTAAAGTGACAGTACCCGGTGACGTCAATGTCGATAGATGCGCTTTTGAACTGATTTGTGGTACCGTACATACCGTGTGGTTTATATTCCTCCAAGCAGTTGCGAAAATGATTATATGATTTTGTTTAGAATTATTGAACAGTTATGTGTTAAATATAGGAACGTTGTTGTTATAGGAGATTTTAATTTACATTCTTGTAATAATAATGTGATCAATTGTTACGAATATTTTCTTTCTTTTTGTGAATTCATTCAGACAAATCACGTACCTAATTGCAATAACCGTCAGTTGGATTTAGTATTGTGTTCATTGAGTGTGGGTGAGGTGCGCGTGAGTGCGGCGGACGAAGCGCTTGTGCCAGAGGACCCCTACCACCCGCCGCTCGTAATAAGCGTGCCTAAAGGTAAGTGCGAGCGTTCGGACAGTAAATCCACTGATCACACGCCTGCAGACCATGCAGTGACAGAATCGAGTGACCTGTGGCCACAGTGGAGTTTTGCCAAAGCGGATTATGATTCATTATACTCTTTGCTATTATTAAACGATTGGGGTCCGATGTATGACATACATGACCCAGAGGCGGCGGTTCAATTTTTTTATAACACCGTAAATAACACAATTATTGATAGTTGCGTTCCAAGGAAAAGGAAAATATGTGTAAATTCTAGGTATAGGTACCCGGAGTGGTATACTGGTGAAATTATTCATTATATTAGAAAAAAGGCGATATTGCATAAAAGGTTCAAACAAAGTGGGGTAAGCAGTGACTACGAAATGTTTGCTCGGTGTAGGGCGGCGGTAAAGACGATGATAGGGCGTGCGCATAACCAGCACCAGGAGTGGGTTCAACAAAATTTTACAAAGGATCCTAGATCTTTTTGGGACTATGTGAGGTCTAAAAAAGCAACAGGTAACCGTAAAACTATCATGAAAGACGGCAGCGTTTTATCTGATTCAGAGTGTGCTAAAGAGTTCGCGCAATATTTTTACTCTGTCTACAATAGCCAACAGCCGCGTCTCGACGTAAATGCAGCGGTAGCTTCAAGCGGTAGTAACAGCTCGCGTGTTCACATAGGTCGCCTAGCATTGAGTCAGGTAACGGATGCACTCACTCGACTTAAACCAAAACGGTCAGCGGGGCCGGACGGAATTCCCGCTTTTGTTATTAGGGATTGCCGCACTGTATTAGCGAAGCCACTCTTACACCTTTTTAATTTGTGCATTGAGTCCTCATATTTTCCAGAGTGTTGGAAAATCACGCGCGTGATTCCAATACCTAAGGGTGGGATGGATTCAGACGTGAGTGGCTATAGGCCAGTGGCAATTCTGTCAACTCCAGCAAAAGTTTTTGAGTCGATCATTCAAAGGTGCATATTAGAGCAAGTGTCCAGTTTGCTATCGGAAGCCCAGCACGGATTTCGACCGGCGTGTAGCACAACCAGCAACTTACTGAATTTTATGACGTACGTGGTTCCAAATGTTGATGCTGGAGTACAAGTCGACGCTGCCTACTTTGACTTCAAAAAAGCTTTCGATTTGGTTGATAATGACATATTATTGGAAAAGCTGGCAGCTGTCGGAAGTACTCCTAAATTGCTTCAGTTCTTTGCTAACTACATGAGAGATCGACGGCAGTTCGTAGAATATGCTGGTTGTAAATCTGAGCCTTATTATACAAGATCAGGAGTAAGCCAGGGCAGTAATGTGGGTCCGCTGAGCTTTATTATTATGATAAATGACCTGCCTGAGGCTGTCAGGATTGCCACTTGTCTGTTATTCGCGGATGATCTTAAGTTGCTCATGGCCATTAAAGATAAAAGTGACTGTGCACGATTGCAGCAAGATATAGACTACGTAGCTGAGTGGAGTAGGAGAAATAAACTGCAGTTTAACGTAAAAAAATGCTCAGTCATAACTTTTAGCAGAATGAGAGAACCACATCATCATGAGTACAAGCTTGAGGCACAGAATAGTAACTTGAGGGCACATCAATTGAGCGGGTAGAAAGTGTACGCGATCTAGGGGTGCGCCTGAACACTGAGTTAACATTTCGTGACCATATTGTAAATGTGTGTAAGAAATCGTACAGAAGTCTGGGTTTCGTTCTTCGACGGGCATCGGGTTATACAAACATAAAAGCAGTTGCAGCATTGTATAATGCGCTTATAAGAACTCAGCTTGAGTTTAATGCCGTCATGGGCTCCGCATGAGACTAAATAAATATAGTCTCATGTTGGAGCGCATACAAAACAAATTCACCAGATTTTTGTACTTGAAACTATACGGTGTCTATCCCTTCTATCCGTTGATGTACCCAACCTTATTCGTTATCGGTATGGTCGGGTACAACAAACTCGAGACAAGGAGGGACTTAGCTATAACCACATATGTATTCAAACTGTTACGTGGTAAGACCTATAATTCCGGTGTTTTGAAAGAGATTTATCTAAATGTGCCAGACAATTACGTATCGCGGCGCCGGAAGCCACGGTTACTAGCAGTGCCACGCGCACGGACCAACTTGCTCAGCAAAGCACCACTGACGCGCGCCTTGCACGCACTGAATGACACGGCTGACAAAATCGATTTATTTTCCTGCTCTCTGAATGAATTCACAAAAACAATGTTGTATGTGTTATGTTATTTAAGTTAGTTTAATTAAGGACCACGCTACCGCATTAGGATTTTCCTGTAATGTTAGCAGTGATTGTGATAAATAAATAAAAATAAAATTATTTACATTCTTACATAATTTCCTCAGAGAGGTAAATGATAACAGCCATAAAATACTACTTGATTAACATTTTCTTTTTTAGGGGGAATTATGTAACACGTTGTATAATGCACACTTTTGCACTGTATCGATTTAGACAAAGAGTGGGGCGGGTCTTCGTGGATTGAACAATCTGTTTTTGAACTATTCATTTTATTGTACTTAAGTACCAATCATTGTCATATTTTATTTCACAAATTAATGTCTTCATTTACTTATTTGGTTGAATAATTAACTAATAACATTTTTTATTTAAACAACTGTTTATTAGGCATGTTTTTCCAAAAACGTTGGCTGAAAAACATAATTATGTGACGATATGACGCAACTGTTATAAATCATTCGTCACAAGTATGGAATAAGCAAACAATTATTGCTTGAAAACATTTTATTCGACATTTTGTTTAAACATATTAGTTTTAAATTGTAAGCTAATTCGTTCTGATTCGGATGGTTTATTAATCGGTCCACGTTACAGGAGGCCTACCCACGCTGCGCGTTCCGGTACGCGGTCGCCACTCCAGAACCTTTCGGTCCCATCGGCCATCCGTTCTGCAAGCAATGTGCCCCGCCCACTGCCACTTAAGTTTGGCAATTCTTCAAGCTATGTCCTTGGTTCTCCTGCGGATCTCATCATTTCTGATATGATCACGCAGGGTTTTGATGTATGTAATTAATTATTTCTCAAAAGCTGGCTTCCCACGGTGCGTGGTAGCGCGCACCGCATCATCCATAAAATCACGCACCGTGGGAAGCCACATTATGAGGTGCGTGATGTGGATACGGCGCACCGCTCCGCACGCGTCCGCGTTACCACGAATCGAGTCTATTCCCATGGTGCGTCGGTGCGAGCTCGTGCGTCGCGGTGCGCGATATCGCGCACCATGGGAAACAAGCAAAAAATTAGCACTAAATAAAAAAGGATTTATTTACATATGGAATGTCAACATCGCAGTCTAGCCGACAGTTGTTCCCTGACGGACAAGCTGCTTGCCATCGGCATTGTGTTCCACCGTAGTAGTTGTTAGCGTAATTTGGACTGTAGAAGGGGTAGTACTTGCCCACTTCAATCTGTGAAAAAAAAACATGTTTCTGTTCTGCTTAGCTTTCTAGGCCTAACCTGATGCGGCTGGACACCAGTATTTTACACGGGGCGTCTGCCATCAGAACTCCGCAACTGGACAATGCCGATATCCTAAGTGTCCAAACACACTATGCCGAATTTACGCGACCGAAGTTCGGCGGCTGATTTTACGTTCGTTCCGACGCATTCGGCTGATATGACACACCATAAGTGCCGAACTTACGCAGCAGAAATTCAGTTGCGCAAACTTGTGGGCGGACACGCGGGTCGCTGGCATCCCGCTGCTCCCCACCCCGGATATCGTCGGTAATCCAACCGAACTTCGGTCGCGTATAATGTGTGCTCTACAGAATACGTTGTCGCCGAATTGCCGCTGAACTTACGCCCAACCAAAGTTCGGCTGTACGCTATAATGCAACGTAATTTCGGCATAATGTGTCGTCAGTAATTCAAATAGCATTGCAGGCGTAATCATGTCGAACTTCGGTCGCGTATCTTCGGCATAGCGTGTTTACAAACTAAGGTTAAGCCGGTTGTCAGACCGGACAGGTATTCGTATGACACCCGGAACCCGAGGCACGGAAGGGTCTTGATGTGTAAGGAACGGTCACCAATCCACGGACTGACCGCGGCAAGCACAGCTTAACCTTTCAATGTATGGATCCATGTTTTCACCAACAAATATTAGGTATACGTAAAACTTTTCCAATTCAATCAATTTCACCCTATCTCTCTGTCTATTGTTAACACACCCTATCTCTGTTTATTGCTAAGGCATCTGCCAAGTTCCCAATTCCCATTTAATGGATTCCCATTAAATAGGAATTGGGAAGCGGATGGGAAATTTCCATCAGATTCCCATTAAATAGGAATTGGGAAACTGGTGAGAAGTTTCAATCAGGTCTAATAATTTATAGTTATTTACAACACTTCTCATCAAAAAAATCGGAACACTTCCGAAATTATCTTTCTGGCGACAATTAAACAAAACAGCATTAATCCATTATAGAAAATAGATAATGTACCTAATAGCTGGAAGTTTTGCCTTTACAAGGGTGTACGAAACTTCCAAATTTATTTTATTTTTATTGAATTTTTATCCAATAAATGAATGGAACATTGTTTTGAGATAAACGTGTGTTTAGAGTTGGAGTACATTTATCGTGCAACAAACGCAAAAAAATCTGTTTGTAATTTGTTGTTTAGGCTCTGTGACGTCTGATAAAAAGTTTTTTTCTAACACACATGCAGACTTCACCCGCTATAGCCGCCCAAGTAGTGGCATTGCTGGATTCTGGGGTTAGTCAGCGTGTTGTGGCTGCAAGATTACAACTAAGCCTCTCGTCTGTTCATAGAGTGCACCAACGCTATTGGGAGACTGGTTTATTTACGCGTCATCCAGGATCTGGTAGGAATCGGGTCACTTCTGAGTGAAACGACCGGTTTATTGCAACCGTTTGTATGCGAAATCGATGCCATCGCGCTTTTCAACTGCAGCAGCAGCTCCGTGTTGTTCGAAGGGTGACTGTAAGTGGCTCTACGATTTGAAGAAGAGTGAAGGAACGTAGACTGGTACCACACAAGCCAGCTAATGGGCCGAAATTAACAATAGACCATCGAAGAGCTTATCAAAAAAATCGAAACACCTCGCAAGTTTTTCTTTTGAATGGATTATCAGAAAATAATTTTTTTATAAATAAATTCTAAATGCTTTTTAATAGTAGGTAGTATAAGGTTTCGAATTCCTTACGTTAATGTTCCATAATTTTACACTCGTCAGAAAAGAGAACCTTGCTCATTTGTAGGTTTGAACAATTTAAGTGCTCACGTGCTAAGTTCTTAACTTCACAGACAATCAAAGAGCGCGCCTTGCGCGCTCTTTGATTGTCTGTTGTTAATTTCGGCCCATTAGCTGGCTTCTGTGGTACCAGTCTACGTTCCTTCAATCTTGTTCAAATTGTAGAGCCATTTACAGTCACCCTTCGGACAACACGGAGCTGCTGCTGCAGTTGAAAAGCGCGAAGGCGTCGATTTCGCAAACAAACGGTTGCAATAAACAAATTACAAACAGATTTTTTAAAGTACTTAACGCGTTGTTTTGCGTTTGTTGCACGATAAATGTACTTCAACTCTAAACACATGTTTATCTCAAGACAATGTTCCATTCATTTATTGGATAAAAAACAATAAAAACAATTTTTTGGAAGTTTCGTACACCATTATAAAGGCCAAACTTCCAGCTAATTAAATCATGTTTTTTTCTGTAATGAATAAATGTTTTTTTTTATTGTCGCCAGAAAGATAGTTTCGGAAGTGTTTCGATTGTTTTGATGAGAAGTGTATGTAAAAAATTATCACTTTAGATATTTTAAACAAACTAGTACATACGTAGTAAGATTAAAAAAATGTACTTACGTTTTGATAATAGTCGCAACTTTGGGCTGATGAGTAATTCAGTATCAATAGCAATATTGCTAATCTGATATTTAGTTCTGGAAGAAATATTCAAAGAGTAATTAAGGTTTTTGGCCGACTTCGAAATCGAGTTCGAGTTATCAATTCGATGAGAAACTCTTCTTCTTTTCATAACTTTTCATCTTTATCGCCCGATTTTAGTAATTCTTTTGAGGAACGATTTTAGTAATTCTATTTTTATTTGTTGCTCCAGTTGGTCCCTTATGAATTTCATTTTGATTGGGTTGTTTTTCATAAAATATTATTAGTAGTAGTTTGAAAATGAATTAGTAATTACGACGACACAATAAACGACATTCTAGTTGTAGTAGTGTACACAATAATTGTAATTTGTGCCAGTAAAAAGGATTAAATAAAAAACTTCTAAAAAAGTAAAAACTGACATAAAAATGGGTACTAATCCGAAAGGGTGATAGAGTACCCATAATATTGTATGACTTTTATTATACCACTTTCCCCAAAAGTCAATAGTTTAAAGAAATAGCTGTTCAAAAATTACAAAAAAATACGCTAATATCTATCTATCCTTAGCTACGATCAGCTGTGTTTACATTTTAGTTAAGATTTAGGGTCACGGATTAGAAAATCCATTTTCTGAATTCGTAACCGAAAGAAGAATTTTTGAAAAAACTAAAATAAAAAACATTTTGCCTAGAAATTAAAAATTTTAACACTTGCTTTATTACAGTCATAATTTAAGTGGACCGCGAGTTGGTACCCCTTTTCCTACTAATCGGGGACGGTTAGAATAAAAAAAATAAAAATACCTACTTACTTCCTTCCATTGCGCTGCCAGTACCCTTGCCTATTTCCGACCAAGTCAACTTCAACAACCAAATTAAACTACCTTCTTGCGGACCTGTTACCCTCGTGAATACACATGTATTAATATCATTAATTAACAGCATGTATTTATATTGTAGAATTAACATAATAATTGTCTTCTTTAACACCTGAACAAATTAATATCATATTGTTCATATAAACTGTTTGCGTCGATGAAAAATTGGTTATTTTACACGCTTTTTACCCGACTACGGCAGAGAAGAAGGGTTATGTATCTCACTGGCTATGTATTTACTTGTTTTTTTTCTCTTGCAAATCATGTCCATCCAAAGGTTGTCTGGAAGAAATCGCCTAGTGCGATATACATATATAGGTAGTTGGGCTAGCGGACCGAGGCCTGCCGGAGTTGCGATGCTTGCAGCTACGAATCCCGCGATCCCGACCAAAGGTCGGGAGATGGAACACCGTGGGTTTTTAGCCAGTAAGAGTCGGGCATAACCTTTCACCTGCCCCGATTGAAGGGTAGGTATCCTGAGGATTCCAAATATAAAAAATTAAAAAAGATACCTGGGCAGTTAGCCCCGCTACCATCGTTGCTGACTGGCTAATCTTTTCACTATGGCATTCTCGTATAGCTCGTGCTGACACGACAGAAGAGTACCTACCCAACCAACAAAAGTTAGTCACATAGCAGTCGCGGCAACGTAAGTTACTCGTATTCAGCCTCATAGCTTCTAAGATTGGTAGTTGTTACGTTTTCCTAACCTTCCTCGTAACCTAACCATGAAGTTTATTGCCAGTTCTTCTCCATAGGAATCTACACTTTGGAATCCTCATTAACGTCGTATGTGTATGTCTATTAACTAACCTCATTACGATTAGCTTTCTTTTTTATTACTAACGTTACTCTCAAGATATCTTTATCTTATTAAGTATACAGTGATTTTCTTTGTAATGTGTTTTGATGACAATTAACCATGTCAGTTGTTTTATATATTATAGTTTAGCGTCCTTTTACCTTTTGTAAATGTGAGAGTTTTGTAGACTTGCTAGATGCCTGGATACCTAGTTAATTTGTGATCATATTTTTCATTTTGTTTTTTTTTGTGTGGTTCCTGCTCTTAACGTATACTTTGCTCTCTCATAACTATTCTAAGTCATAACTGTAGGTACCCACTTAAATTGTTAAAGATATGGATTTTAAAAGAGTAACCATGGAGTTTCTTGCCGGCTCTTCTCCATAGGAAACGACTAATTGGAACCGTGCACCTAAATTCGACTTTTCATAAGCGCCTGTAATGGTTTATGTGAAATAAAAACTTTTGATTTGATTTGAATGCGGCAGTAACTCCTCTTTTTTTCACAACAATTCAAAAGTGCCTGTAAGTGGTCTAATTGAAATACATGGAAAAGAGGGTCAGAAGAAAAAGGGAAGTTTTCCTTTTTTTTTCCTGATTTTTCTAAGAGGATGAAATAATCACATATTTAAAAATAAATTCTTTAATAAATAATACAACACTTTGTATTGCTCAACAATTATAAATACGTAACTTTGGTACTATTTCCTATTGGCTCCTTTTGGTACACAACAGTTTATTGACGACTTTTAAAGTCCATTGACGCATTCGCAAGCGAAACATTAAGGCAAGTTTATACGAAGACAATTTCGAGGAGCCAGAATTTCGCCGCCAGCGCCAGCAAGAAATATAGCACCATATAAACATTTTTCGCGCTATTTTTTTGCGGCATGCGAGCGTTAGCACGGAGTAGACCACGCGTCTTTTTTTGGCGCCAGTAACCTCCACCCGCGTCCCCAGCATCCCCCGCGCCAGGTCATCACAATCACAAGAAAAAACTTACAACTGCGCGGAAGACTGGCGCTGAAATTAGCACCGTGCAAACTACCCTGCGGCGTGCTGTGACGCCAGTCACTGGCGGCGAAATTCTGGCGCCACAAAATTGTCTTCGTATAAACTTGCCTTTAAATCAAATTAGTAGAATCTATCAATGTTCGTCAAAAATACGCCAACATTGGCCAATTGGCCGTACAGTATAGGAGCCACACAACTTTGGCAAAACATTTGTTTGTGGTAATCATTTGACACAGTAGCTACTCATAGGCTGTGTGTTGGCGACGATCCAGTCTAGGAGGGCCGTGACTCTGGTGTTGACTCCTGGCTGGTTTGACGCGCAGGAGCGGCCGTAGCTTATGATGCCCACATGGAAGAGCAGACTTGTAGCGGGGTCGGTATACAGGAGCGGTCCACCGGAGTCGTACTGAAAACAAGGGGATGGTAAGTTTCGACAAAATTGTGTATACCCGACTACGTCAAAGCCTAAAAGAAGGGCAATAAAGAGGAGGGGATTTAATTTATTTCACTAAAACGTAATTAACAAAAAACTTAAAAAAGTAAAAACCGACTTAAAAAAAAACTAAAAGGAGTAAAATAATTAAGTAGGTACCATAATATAAAATTAACAGTTTGAGAAGTCGGTGCCATTCTACACTGAAACAATTAGAAGCCATCGACTTAAGCCCGGTTTCCACCGCGAGCGGAACGGACTTATTAAGGACTCCGTTTAACTCGCAAGTGTAAACTGCATACTTGTATTCCCACCAATAAATAGTCGGGCGGAAAGGACTGGGCGAACAGAAAGCGTTGAAATGAACTCGCTTGGTTAATTTTTCTTTTGCAGTGGAAATCAACAGACTAAACTCTTTGTTGGTGGAAATGTAAATCTATTTCATTAAAAAGGAGCCCGTTCCGCCTAACCATTTCTCGCACATTACCCTTTCGCGGTGGAAACTGGGCTTTATAAAGCTTAATTTTATAATATGGTAATTATTTTACTCCTTTTAGTTTGTTTTGAAGTCGGTTTTTACTTTTTTAAGTTTTTTATTTTCTTTTTCCTACAACACACATATTATAATACAATCGTAACGAAGCAAAAACTGTGCAATGAATATTATTGAAAAAAAAAGCATTATATGTATAGGTACTAGAAACGATTCTGATGCCGAAACATAAGTTTATGGAATTTCTGTATGTTTGAGATTCACGCCTACTATTGAACAGATTTAGGTACTTAGTTGAAAAGACAATGACCAAATCACTATGGGAAGTGGTTTGGAAGTGGTGCATTTTATTTTATACCGCGGCTATTATGTTGTGACGTATCATTTTGTTATTTATCTCGGTTCAGACTGATGTTAGGTGAATGTTACCGTGTATTTAATTTTGTTCGTCTTATTATTCTACATCTAAATAATAAAGAATGAATGCCGCGAAAAAAAAAAACAGCACGCCTTTTTTTATTCAGTCTTTTGGCAAAAATTACCGTTAAAGAGCGGGCCCGGTTATAGGGTACAAATTATCACGCTATTGAATGTGGGTAATGAGCAGTAACCGTATATCTTCGTATTCAAAGTCTACTTAAGTACCATAATAAACGGAGATGGTATTCCCTTACCTGGCAAGCGTCCTTCCCAGGAGTAAAGGTGCACATCTGTCGGTTAGTGAGCGAGGACACTGAACGACTACAGACGTTCTGGTTGATCACGTTCAAGTCTACCTTCAGTAGGACATTGGAGGTAGGGCCGCCGGCGAAGATTGTGCCCCAGCCTAAAGATTAATTTTATATAGGTAAGTAATTATTCTTGACGTGTGAATAAAAAAACACATTCGAGTCCACCACACTTTTCATAGAGCTCAGGCTGAGGCTACACTTAGCAGCGAAGCGAACTGCGACACATAGGCGATTGAAACAAATGTATTAATATTCACGTGTGTGGCTACAAAAATCGCTGTCTTGTATAGTCTAGCCACATACGAGAACATTAATTTCTTTGATTCAATCACTTATGTGTCGCAGATCGCATCGCTGCTAAGTGTAGCCTCAGCCTCATACGCCATCCCGCCATACATATTGCTAGTGGACCTTCCAAGAGGGCCCTCGGCATTACGTTTGCGCTAAGAATGAACCCTCGAGGAACCCTCCTGGCATTAGTTTAATGCCATTTTTATTTGGCATATTTGACATTAAGACGCTACTACATCGTAAAATAGGTGTTTGCTTGTTTCATGACGGTGTATTTTCTAAGAAAAACCTACATTTAAAATGAACCCTTCATGAGGGCTCCCGGCATCGCAAATACGACTACAGAACTGAACGTGTTAAAAGAATACAAGTTATGACAGTCGTTAGGGTAGTCAGAAGCCCGAAGTGTAACAGTCTAACCTTAGGATATCGGCATTGCTCAGTACTTGACTTGGTTGTGGAGGTCTGATGGCAGTCGCTCCGTGTAAAATACTGGTATTCAGCCGCATTTGGTTAGACTGGAAGCTGACCCTAACATAGTTGGGAAAAGGCTAGGCAGAAAGATTCAGAGCGGAGCCGGTAGTCCTGGGCCATCAAGACGCTCCCGCTGACCGCCCCGCTATACGGTCCTGCCGCCTGGATACATACACCTGGGCCACACACAACAACGCGTCTATTCCCAACGTGGCTAATTCACTTAAAAAGAAGCTCAGTTGTAGTTAAGTTTCGATCAAAACAATGCTTTTCGTATTCTTAATCTACGATCTCTGTCAGATATGCTCGCGTGACCTTATCTTCAGCGTCACTGAAATTTGATAGGCGCGTCATGAAATTACGTGAATTAGCCTACTAGCAGGTATGTAAAATGTAGGAATTTACATATTTTTTTTCATGGGAACTTCCTCGTGGATGTATGCCCTTCGCCTTGGGATGGCGAAGGGGTATGCCGGACTCTTACCGCATAAAAACCCACGGTGTTCCTTCCCCTGACCCTTAGACGGGGTCGCGGGGTTCGCAGCTGCATGCACCGCAACCCCGCTAGGCCTCTCCTTCTGTGGAGCCTTGCCCCGCGTCCTCCTGAGAGGCGCGCCGCCTTCTCGGGCCTGTTACTGGTCGGGCGACGGATCCCCTAACCTGCCGCCCGCAGGCAACACTCGCTCGGTGCGTCTGGCGCGGGAATGGAGAGTGGCAGCTGCCTCTCTCTCTCTCTCCGCTCCCTCTTTGGTCGCCATCACCTCCTCGCAGAAAGAGGCGACGGCTTCCCAGGCACTCTCGCTCCCGAACATGGACAGAACTACGGCCGGAAGCGAGCGGTAGCATGTACTTACCTAGTGCTGTAACGTTTTCTCCTGTGAAGTCATAGGTCCGGAACTTGAAGGGCAGACATGCAGGGCCCACGCGGTCATTGAACTCGATCTGAAGCTCCGTCGTTACAATCGCGATGTCATAATCGTAATTAGATCTGTGATAAGTAAATAAGTGTTCTTTATAAATTATCTTCTTGTAATTTTTTAATGAAACTTTTATCATCAAGGGAAAAACATATTTTATAATCATCGATAAGTTGAACAGCTATTTATTAAGCAATCAATGAGCATCATTATCAGTTGAAGCGTAAGTTTCCCTGAAATTAGATTGCAAAGCAGATTATAGTCACTTTGTTTAAAATTCTGATAGGTATACAAGGTGTATCGGAATTCTACTGGTGATACAGGTTGATCCTGTGTGGGATTTCATGAGATTCAACAAAAAAATAAATAAAAAAAAAACATTGTTTTCTATTTCTGAGTGGTTTTAGACCAAGTTAACAAACTGCGCAGAACGATATCGCGCTAGTCGTGTCCGCCAGCTGTGTTGCCGTGCTTTTTTCATTAATTTATGTGTAACACTGAGATGTACCTACAATGCAATAAAATAAAAACAAAATGCAACTTTTATTTTCACGCGGGTCGTAACCTCGAAGAGTTGAGCCCGGAGCTCGAATTCGACGTTATCGCCCCGATGTGTCCCACTCACTACCCCCATAACCCTGACCATCAGCCCGATGTCCTCGACATAGCGCTTCTAAAGAACGTAAACCTCGGTCTACGCTCTATAGAGACGCATGAAGAGCTAGACTCCGATCACCGCCCCGTAGTCCTTCACCTAGGTCCCCGGGGTGGTCCCCCGGATCCTGGTCAACCCGCCCCGACCAAAACTGTCACGGACTGGGGAAAACTAGAGGAGCGCCTCAAGTCTTCCTCGTCCGTTCACTTAGATTCCATCCCCGACGATATCATTACGATCGCCGACACGTTGGGCGCGATCGACTCCCTCACCAGTCACGTACAGTCCGTGGTGAACGAGTGTTCACGGCAGGTTCCAGCGGTGGACGAACACCGCTGGAAGCTGCCGGACGATGTGCGCGAACTGCTGACGGAGAAGAACGCGTCCATCCGTGCCTATGACTCTTTTCCCTGCGAAGCTAACCGCGTCCATATGCGTTCTCTACAGCGTGCTGTAAAGAAACGTGTACGGGAGGTTCGGGAAGCCCGCTGGGACAAGATGTTGAGCGACTTAGAGCCATCCCATCTGGCCTTCTGGCAATTGCAACGTAATCTGAAATCCGATTGTGTAGCTTCAACTCCCCCTCTCAATCGTCCGAACCAAAGGCCGGCCTTTGAAGACGACGAAAAGTCCGAATGTCTAGCCGACAGTCTAGAAGCCCAATGTACTCCCAGCACCCAACCCGCAGACCCGGTCCATCTTTCCAAGGTGGATCGCGAGGTCGAACGTAGGGCCACCCTCCCACCCGATGAAGACCCCGACGAGCCCTTACCCCCCATCACCGTAGACGAGGTCCACACGATAGTGAGGAAACTCAAACCTAGGAAAGCCCCCGGCTCAGACGGTATCACCAATAAGGTGATCAAACACTTTTCCGCCCCGCTCATAGTCCTCATGACCGCCATCTTCAATGGCGCTCTGAGTAATAACATCTTTCCGCAAGCTTGGAAACAAGCCACCGTTATCGGTATCCCCAAACCCGGCAAACCCAAGAGTGAGCCCACTAGTTACCGCCCCATCAGTCTTCTCAATGTATTTGGGAAAATCTATGAGCGTCTCATTTATATCCGTTTAAAGGATTTCGCTGACTCCCGTAAAGTCATCCCCGACGAACAGTTCGGTTTTCGAACCCAGCACTGTTGCATTCGACAATTGCACCGCATAGTCGAACACATTAGCTCCCGTTTTATGCGCTCGTACAAAACGGGCATGCTCTTCTTCGACGTAGCGAAAGCCTTCGACAAGGTCTGGCACAACGGTTTATTATACAAACTGTACCAATTCAACGTGCCGGACCGTCTCGTGCTCATCATTCGAGACTTTCTGTCGAATCGCTCCTTCCGCTATCGCCTAGAAGGCACCCTCTCGTCCCCTCACCCCATCCGCGCCGGAGTCCCTCAGGGCTCCGTGCTATCGCCCCTTCTGTTCACGCTGTACACCAGCGACATTCCCAGACGTGGCTTGGCCAAGTTGGCTCTCTTCGCCGACGACACGGCTATCTACTATTCCGGTAGGAGCCTCGATAGCATCTCTCGAACCCTTCAAACCGCAGCCAACGCCCTCGGGGTCTGGTTCCGGAAATGGAGAATAGAGGTGAATCCCGAAAAGAGCGCAGCCGTTCTTTTCGAGAGACACGGTGATTCCCACACCCACATCCGTCCCGTCCTCATGTTCGGCAAACAGATCCCTTGGGAGATGAAAGCCAAATACCTGGGGGTTATCCTAGACCACCATCTGAGTTTCCGAGACCACATCAAAGCGGTGCGCGCTCGCGCCGCTTTCGCTGTCGGTCGCCTCCACCCCATCCTTAGAGCACGCAGTAAATTGTCACTTAGAAATAAGCTGAGAATCTACGTGACGTGCATCCGTCCCATCTTGACTTACGCTAGCGTCGTGTTCGCACACGTTAAGCCTTGTCGTTTCAAATCCTTTCAAACCCTCCAGAATCGAGTGTTGCGCAGAGCCGCGGCTGCCCCGTGGTTCATGCGTAACGTCCAACTCCACCTCGATCTAAAAATGCCAACCATCAGGCAATACCTCAAACGCATTTCCAAGCGTTACTTCGACACTGCCCCTCTCCATCCGAACCCCCTAGTTGCCGCAGCGGCCGACTACAGTCCCTCTCTCATAAGTAAAGTTCGCCGCCCCAGGCACACACTTTTAGAACCCGATGACGAAATAACCCTCCTCCAGGAGGCGAGTAAATCGACCAGCACAATACACAACGTCCGCCGCCGTCCGGCATACCGTCCTCGCCGACGAGGCCCGTCGCGACGTCCCACCGCCGCCGGTCACGATCCACCGAGCTCTCCCGTCGTAGAGCCGGTCGTCTCTTCAGACTCCGCAGTCACACCGATAATTCAGCCCTCATCAAGCTGTCTCCCCCCCCCTATGTCCACGCCAGCAACGCCCTAAGCCGAGGTCCGAGTCCCACTAGGGGTCGCCCTTAGTGCTGTTGTTGCAGGTAGTCATGATGTTAGTGTAGTACAAGTAGTTAGCTTAGGTTAAGTATTTTACTTCCCCCCCATTGGCTGGAGACCCTTTAGGTCACGCCAATAACTGCCCGGTTACGTAGAAACCGTCCCCTAGGACGACCTACAGCAGTCAAATAGAAAAAAAAAAAAAAAAAAAAAAAAACAACTTTTATTTTGCTTACTAGCTTTTGCCCGCGGTTTCGCTCGCGTTAATTAAGCTTAAAAAAACTCTTAACACACTACAAAATTTTCTGTAATAATATAATTCAATCGTGATTCGAACACGTGGCGCCATCTATGAACGTTATTGTTGTTTTCCTCGGGAACAGTACTTTTTTTCGGGATGAAAGGTACTCTACTCTATGTCGGTTTCTGTACACCTGACAACGTATATGCAAAGTTTCAGGATGATCGGGTCAGTGGTTTAGGCGTGAAAAGGTAACAAACAAACAAACTTACTTTCGCATTTATAATATTAGTTAGGATTTTTTCTTTTAAACCTGATAAGTTGGTTTAGATACGATCACTTACTCCTATCAAAAGTATTTTTTTTATTCGATCTAAATCCCGTCTTATTCGATTATTCGTTTAAACGAATTACACGAATTTGTTTGCAACCTCTATCGCCAAACGCTTAAACGCTTCTTAATTTTGTGGTACCATTAAATCTCGTGCTATCACTGTCACCTTAAGGTGAAGTGAGAGTGATAGCACAAGAATTACCAGCAACTTAAAATAGAGTAGCCAATAGCCACATAAAATACAGCTCGATCCCAACGTATTTGGGAAAAGTGCGCGAATATGTTACTTAGTAGATACAAATTCACGGATAATACAATGTGATTGTCCATAAAGTACACATATGGAATTGAGTGAAACGACATAACTTTAAGGAAGGGGCCAAAAAAAAGAAAAAGTTTTTACACCTATCGAGAAAAAAAAAAACAAAAAAGAAAACAGATTTTCCATAAATTCTTCCTTATTTGTAAAGACGGTATTTTTTTAAAGATATATTCTCTTTCATCCTCATTAATTTGATTACTGTTTTTGTTTTACCACAATATAGGTACGACTTGGATAAAAAATTACAATAAAAAAAATTACGCATGAAAAAAGTTTTTTTTTAAATTATTTTTCCTGTCGATATATTATGAATTATAAAGACTCGTACTGAATCAGTTTCAAACATTCTCATCACTTACTCAGTAAACAAAGGGTGTATTATGAAGTTTCTTATTCTATATGCCCTGGTAGCTGGTGAGTCCCCTGGAACAAAAAATACAGCCCGGTTAGCATACCAATTCAAGGTACAAATCCGAGACGGGCTGCAAACTGCAGACTGCAAGTCACACTGGTTTGAACCAGTAGTGACGCTTGTCTGCTGCTGTCGTCTGCTCTTCATCTGCATTCTTCGTCTGCAGTTTGTGGTCGCCGTTGGAATACTACTTTTAAGGTGTGCACCTTATAGGTGTTATTCGGACGGCGAGTTGCGGTCTGCGGATGCAGTCTGCAGTTTGCAGCCCGTCTCGGACTTGTAGCTTCATTTTGAACCCCTGCGGCCCCGGCGAAAAAAGTGGGGTGTTATAATTTTGAAGCCTATGTCTATCTGTCTGTGGCATCGTAGCTCCCAAACGGATGAACCAATTTCAATATGGTTTTAAAAGCTGGTTTGATCGAAATGGTTATTGGCTTTGTTTAATGAATATCGGTTCAGCCGTTTCAAAGTGATCAGCTCTTATTTATAAAAAAAACCGGCCAAGTGCGAGTCGGGCTCGCGCACGAAGTGTTCCGTACCATTATCTATAAAAACGACAAAAAAATCACGTTTGTTGTATGGGAGCCCCCTTAAATATTTATTTTATTCTGTTTTTTAGTATTTGTTGTTATAGCGGCAACAGAAGTACATCAGCTGTGAAAATTTCAACTGTCTAACTATCACGGTTCATGAAATACAGCCTGGTGACAGACGGATGGACGGACAGCGGCAAAAAAATCACGTTTGTTGTATGGGAAACCCCCTTAAATATTTATTTTATTCTGTTTTTTTGTATTTGTTGTTATAGCGGCAATAGAAATACATCATCTGTGAAAATATCGATTGTCTAACTATCACGGTTCATGAGATACAGCCTGGTGACAGACGGACAGACGGACAGCAGAGTCTTAGTAATAGGGTCCCGTTTTACCCTTTGGATACGGAACACTAAAAAAACAGAAATAATACCTAAAAACCCAGTGAAGTTTCGTTAGTTAATTTAAAGTAACCATGTTTAATTAATTTGTTTACTGTCAGTGACACAATAGCCTGCAAAGAACCCTTGAAGGTAGAACTCATTTGAAGCAAATATAAATATGATTAGATAAGATATGTAAGTATTTCACCATATTTTTTGTAAAGCTACCTATCAGTAAGTAAAGTGGACCAGATTTTCATTTGAGCATTGCGTTTGAGCACGCAACGGTCAGGAGTTGCTTGTTCGAAACGATCACTATGCTCATCTGATCAGTAAAGTTACAAATCAACGTTAATAACATGATTGCACTCCTACAACTACAGTGATGTTGTTTCTTGACCAGTTAAGCAAGCATTGTGCAGCGATCAGAATATTTTGGTTCGATATATTATGCTTATATGGTCAGAAAGAATAACTCACCGGTTGTAACATCATGCTCGCCGACGACCACAGCGAGGACGTTGATTGACTGGTTGCGCACGCAATGTGCAGCGGTCAGAACATGTCTGTTTGATATGAGCACTGCCCCGCACGTGATCTGGTTTATTCTCGCGTCTGCGAGACCAACCATCATTTTGAACTCGTTTACGCCTGTTGGTTCGCCTCCTACTATCCGGTTCTGGAATTCACGTGATAGAATACTGAGTTAGTCCATGTTAAATCAGCAGAAGCTGGAATTCAGAGCCCGTCAAAAGAAAAAGCAATCTTCGATTTTTACACTACTTGTATTGTAGCAGAAGTCAAATATAAATAAAGATGAATTTGCCAAAGTGGATTCGGCAGCGCAATCAGCGCTTTCTTTTGTTGTATGTTGCGTGGGAACTGGGTGCCCCCTTGTGCGCTTAAAGCGTTTGTCTACTGCCGCTGTCACCGAGAAACGAGATTATTTTGCACTGAGTTCGGAACAACATAACGGCGATCGTGTGTCCACCGAGACCGATACTTCAGTCTTGCTCAACCGGCGCCGGCAATCTCGGATGTAGTAGACAAATTCAGACGTGTTTTGTATTGCCAGCATTTCGGCCCGTCACGATCTCGACTGAGTTCTAGCGGTAGCGCCGACCTAGGTACTTACTCACAATTTCGGCGGCCGAGATGACGGCGCTCGGATGACGGACGTGCAGTGGACACGCATTCGTAATATTGTTTGTATCGCTACTTCGGCAACGCCATGTCGTTCTCGGTGATAGCGGCGGTGGACAAACGCCCAGCCACCGCAGACACGATTCTTGTAGCATCAGCGAACGTCGATTTTGCAGTTGCGTCGAGGCTGCATCGCATCGCGTTGTGGCGACTTTCTCCCAGTGTTGCCAAACGTCCCACTTTTGGCAGGAAGTCCCGTTTCTCAACCCTCTCAGAACGCACGCCTCCAGCACCCTAAGCGGGGTGCCTAAAATCCTGCTATTTCACCTAAGCAGGTAATATTGGTGCCGTAATTTAAAAATAATGTTTTCATTAAATTTGTCAGTGATTTTGTAGAGTTTCATTTGAATTAAATAATTTTAACCATTGTTATGCTTGTCTTCTACATCCCGATATTTTCGCCCTAGTCCTGTTTTTTTTTTCATTTATGCCCCGGTATTCGGAAAAACGGATTAGCAACACTCTACGTTCGATCGCGGTGTCGAAGTCGTGCGTTTTAGTAGTTGTATCGAGATGTGAGCCATTTTTCGAAGATGCCTTTCCTTAATTGCTGCGACTGACCTTCGTGTGGGCGCGAAGTGAAGTGTTCAATTATGGCATCCAGCGACCGAAAAGATAGAAATTGTCGACCGTCGATCGTAAGTATCGTATCTATGGTGGCCTTTATTTTGTCGGCTATCTGATGCCCACTATCCACCAAAGCGGAGAGGAGAGGAGATGTCTCGAACAGCCAATAGAGTTGCGTTATTTTGACATCTCTCCGCTTAGTTTCAACTCAATAAGAAGTTGTTTACGAGACATCTCCTCTCCTCTCCACTTTGGTGGATATCGGGCCTTATTCCTGGTTTGGTAAGCTTTGATAAAATGTATAGTCACCTGTCGCCTTTCCCCACAGCGGCACGAAGGAGTGGGAGCCGCAAGTTCAGCTGTCAGTTGACACCTGAAGGTGCCTCCTGGACTGTTTATGTTCGACATTAAACCTAAAAAAAAAAACAAAATAGCGTTCCAGGTCTCAGAAAGACTGCACATATATAACTTTGACGTAGCAAAACATGGATCCAAGGGTCAAGTACAAAATTCACGAAAAAAGTGTCCTGAGTTTACATACAGCACCAGAGCGCGCGCCAAGGCACACCGACATTTATTATCAGCCATTTCTGTCCCACTGCAGGGCAAAGGCCTCCCTTCCCTCCTTCCATTTATCCCTATCCAGTGCTGTTATGCGCCAATCCTTGTGGAAAGAATCGAGTTCGTCCCGCCATCTCATTCTGGGCCTGCCGCGTTGTCGTTTGCTGCTGTTTGGGACCCATTGTGTGATTACTCTAGCCCATAGCTCCTCCGGCATGCGACAGATGTGACCAGCCCAGTTCCATTTTAGCTTGGCAGCCGTGTGACCTACATCGGCAATTTGAGTTTTAGAACGCAGTATCGAGTTCCTTATACGATCAGTAAGTTTAACTCCAAGGATACTGCGCTCCATTGCTCGCTGACAGACCCCGACATATAAACTTAGAAATAGCAACAAACTAATTTAAACCCTATGTCGTCATCAGAATGCTTATTTACGCTTACAACCATTTTTCACCATAAGAAGATTCGACTGCACCCATTGGCGTAAATTAGTCTTCATTTTCGCGTTTCAGTCTACATTCGGTTGAAACATTCTTGAGCGTTGATCCGAGGTCCATGTTTCTACGTTAATGTTATACAAAGTCATATTTTTCAATCTTATGTGCCTCATTATCATATAGCAACGCTATGCTCAGTGGGACTCAGTGGGAGATCTCAAATAGATTAAGGCGATTAACCCACGGCACCGCGCACCGCCCCGGATGGCGGTGGCGGTAAAGCGGATTTCGTAGCGGTACCCCGCGCGGTAAGGCGGTTTACGCGCCTGTCCGCGCGAATTAATTTAACGCGGATTTGACCAGTTCGATCACAAACACTGGCAAGAACACCGGCGCCCCGTGTGTGAAGCACCGCCCCTCCGCGCAGACGGCAGTGCGGAGGGTTGGTGGCGGCAAGAGCACCGCTCGACCGCGCGGTCGGGCTGTGTCAATCAATGGATCATCATCAACGGATCAATCAACGGATCAACGGATTTCTAATGCTGGCTTCTCACGGCGCGCAATATCACAAGTCGCGCCGCGCCGGCCGATTTGTACGAGCCAGCAGGCGCCAACAGGCGAGCCCGCGCTACCCGTTCTCAAGAGCGCGGCGCGGCGCGCGTTGTTCCCGCCGCCGGCCACACTGTCGACACTACAGTCCGAGACACGCAGCGCATCATGTCGCAAGAAGAAGTCATCGCTGTTGCTGCTTTTGTGTTATTTAGTGGATATTATTTACTTGTTCACCCACGCCACCCCGCGCAACCACGCGCGCGCTCGAGTCGTCACGAGTGCGCTCGCGCCGCGCCTTTGTAGTACCGACTCCGAGCGGATCGGACGTGCTTGCACGCGCTAGCCCGCGTCTCCTCGAGAACCTTCACACGGCGCGTAGACGCGAGCTGGCGCGGCGCGACTTGTAATATCGCGCGCCGTGAGAAGCCATCATTAGAGACCAATGCGACATGAGATCCGCTTCACCGAATACCGCAGCGGTGCGCGGTGCCGTGTGTTAATTTCCTAAGGAAAAGACCAACCCAAAAAATAAAAACAACATGGAAATGACACGAATGGCTCGAGTGCTGCGAGCGATCTTAGTTTTTGCTGTAATTTTTTTTAAGTGGCTAAGTAATTACAGCCGCATAGACCGATCTTCCGGGTTAAGCCACGCTTGCCGAGGTTGGTCTGTGGATGGGTGACCATTTACCATAGCGAGTTTCCTCCGTGCTTCGGAAAGCACGTAAAGCCGTTGGTCCCGGCTGTCATTTGTAGATCTTTGACAGTCGTTACTGTTGGTCAGAAGCCAGAAAGTCTGACAACCAGTCTTACCAAGAGTATCGTATTACCCAGTTACTGGGTTGTGGAGGTCTGACAGGCAGTCGCTCCATGTAAAATACTGATATTCAGCTGCATCCGGTTCGACTGGAAGCCGACCCCAACATAGTTGGGAGAAAAGGCTAGGCAGATGATGATGATTGTAGGTATTTTATAATAGAACACTTATTTCTAGAGCATAACATATCTTTTGAAAAAATAATCATTGAAATCGCATTAAATTAGCTTGAGAGAATTTAAGTACGGTTATAAACGGTGCTTGCAATTTACTTTTTACGACAGCATTTATTGATTTAAATAAAAACTAATCAACGTTTTCACTAGACAAAGAATGAAGTAAAATAACATATATTTTTTTAGACGTTTCCCTTTCATAATTACGAGTATGTAGAGAAAAGTGTTCAAACAGAATTTTTGTGTCGGTCTTGTTCTATACCTACGGTGTTAAAAAATCAACTCTATGAATTTTGTATGCCTGTCCATACAAATCAATATTTTTTTTATTTGTATGGAAATTTATCAAAAAAAATGCATGAATTTCGAAAAGTTGTAGAACAAAAGTTGTTCAATTTCCGATACCGAGTAACCCCATAAAATTCTTAGAGTTGATTTTTAACACCTTGTATAGATAACAATGTTTCTGGTGTACATAACGATAACATCACGCCTGTGTTCCCTGAAGGGTTGGGCAGATGTGTATAGTACACCCACATTTCGCCGTTATGTCAGTCCAATGTAATAGGGGGCGAGCCTATTGCCATCAACCGGGCACAAATCCAGACTCCAGGCTGCTACTGAGAAATTTCACTCAGAAAAACCCAGTAACTGCAGAAAGTAAGTTCTCCTTTATGCAGTACCTACGTGCGGTCGAGATGAGGATGCATACCATGTTTTGATGGAATGTGTCCGGAATGAGAGGGAGAGACGACTAATTTTTGGTGATAGTTCCATTGGATTATGTAATTCTTATTTAGCTTGTCCGACTTCCGATAAATCAAAAATGATTCTACATATGGGTGTTGTTTAAAGAATAGATAATTTACTAACTCAATGATTGTGTAACTAGTGTTATTACATTAAGTTGATTTGTATTGTTTTGTTTTTACAGAGCGCCATATTCGCTTAGCGAATCAGCTCTCAAAATAAAGAAAAAAAAAACACTTTGTCCGACCTAGGGATCGAACCAAAGACCTCACGCTCAGCAATCGCGCTTGCGACCACTAAACCAACGAGGCAGTCAGTTTCTGGAGTAATGTTATTTTTTTTTTTTTTTTTTTGCCCCACACTTACATTTCTCTTGTATCGTGGGTGCGTTTACAGACACAAATCTCACATACACAAACGCCCAGACCCAAAACAACCATCTGTAGGCCATACAAATTTTTGTTCCGTGTGGGAATCGAACCCACGACCCGTAGCGCAGAAGCCATTCGCCACTGCACCAAACGTGTCGTCGTTATTTAACGTCTCGATTTTAATACCTATGGTTATCCTCTGCCCCACAGATGCAATAGACAGCGACCCTCGACCGCAGTAAGATTCAGCTCCAGCCAACTGACTGTCCCCGGTACGGGAGACCATGAAGCGGTCCAAAGAACATGATTGTGACTAGAACAATAGAATACATTTTAGTACAAATATCTTTGGACATCACGGCTCATCTTCCGTGCGGAAGATGTCCGGTCCTTTGGAAGGCATACACGGGAACACAGATCCAACGCGCAGAGGCCCCTTTGGGAGCTTTAATCTAAAATGGGGTGGGGCACCAACCCGGGACTATCCACGGCTGCACTATTGGAGTACAGTCATGGACCGTCCCAGGTGGGCGCAGAACTATTGTGAAATATGGCAAAAATAAAACTGGTCTATGGGAGGGGGTGTTAAATGGACTGGATAACTTCTATTGCCGGAAGAAAACGGCGTCTGCCTTTCAAGCTTAAATTTGAAATATATTGGCAGACGGTGTCTCGCCAGCTCACTAGCTGGGCCCCCTGAAAAGCCGCCAGTTTAGTACAAATATTATCAATAGACCGGTCATTCCAACATCATTGCACTACAAAACGGGTGCCCGTGTTTTTGCCGAAGTACTTATTTTATATCGAATTTCATTACACCGACAACGATTCGCCGACTTAATTCTTTGCCGAAGCAATTTTTACCCTAATTTGATTTCGCCGAATGATTATTAGCCACCATAATTAATTGGCCAAAAATCTTTCAAAAATTTTGTTTTAGTCGAATACTTATTTGGCTATTGTTTAATTTGCCAAATAAGTATTCGCACAACATTATTTTTACACAGTGGAATGTAATGTTAATCCGACTCAGCGCACCCCGTCTACACGTGGTCAGACTCTGTCCTACCCCTAGAGTATTATTGAAAAGCGTGGAGCCAGAAACTCGCGAAGGAGGTCCTGAGTGCACGAGGCCGAAGCGCAGCGAGTGGGGGAGGTGGCGAGCGAAGCGAGTCGGCGACCTCCCGAGCGTAGCGCTGGTCGAGAGTGCGAGCGAAGCGAAGGGGCGACAAAGCGAGTCTTCTGACGGAGCAAACCCAGAAACACTTGCATGCTTGCTTGCTTTCTTGCTTGCATGATGGGAAAATGAGCCATCTAACAAGTGTAAAGTGGCCAATAATACAGTTGACTAATGAAACAGTGGCCAGCAGACTATACATATAGTCGCCGTAACAAAAAGTTACAAAACATAATTAGGGACTTAAATCATTCGGCGTTTAAATTATTCGGCGAAATGAAAAGTGGCGAAAGGTTGTCGGCCAAATGAGAATCGACTAATAATATTTGATATATATTATATCTATATATTTTATTATTTATATATAATAGGTATATGTATTTTATGTAATTTATATTTATCTTAGGAATTCGTATTATAAGTATTCAGTTCAAAATTTTCAACTCTTTTTTATTTATTTTTTTGCTGTACCTATTTCGATGCTTTTATTTTTAACCCAAAGGTTGACTGGTAGAGAATGCCTTATGGCATTAAGTCCGCCTTATGTACCACCATAGTGCATAAAAATATAAATAAATAAATAAAATATTTCGATATTCCAACAGAGAACCCTACAAAACAGCTGAACTGCTAAATTAACACTGGCACCTAAAACTTAGTTAATTTACCTCTGGCATTATAATCGTTGGGCAGTTTAACCGACAGTTGTACCCTGGGGGGCAGTCAAATATCCACCGGCATGTCTGTCCGCCCGAGTAGTTCCTAGGATAGTTTGGATTGTACAGGCTGTAGGACATGCCCGCCTGAATCTGAGGAAGAAATAAAAATATATTTAAAAAGAAACAGCAGTGCAATTCTGTAAGAATCTCACCTCGATCGCGACTGCCAATTAGACACTTGTCGTGACACAGCGTGGATAACAAAACTATTATATACTATATTGTTATTTATATTATGTTGTTATTTATATTATATTGTTATTTATATTATATTGTTATTTATATTATATTGTTATTTATATTATATTGTTATTGATTATACTGTCGATTATCTGTGTGTTATTTGCTTCTATTATCCATACTGTGACATTATGGATATCGAGCTAACCGTCGATATTGAGGTGGGTTTCTTACAGAATGACACTACTGAACTGGACGGTAGCCGAGAAAAAGCAGACTATCAAATCTTATAAATACAATACAGTATAAAGGAATTCATGGAATTCCTACGAACCACATGATCTATTAATGTTTTTTTTTTTGTTGTTTCTGAATGAAACCTATGCAGGGTCAATCAGTGTCATCAGTAGATCACGCGGGTTGAAGGAATTAATTACACGAATTCATACACCTTGTAGTGGTCTCTCTCAAACGCCGCGACATGATGATTCAGCCGAAAGACATCCACTGCTGGACATAGGCCTCCCCAAATAGGAGGGATTTGCCATCATCGCCACGCTTGGCAGGCGGGTTGGCGATCGCAGTATGGTTGTTAAAATACTCAGAGAACGCTGCTGCCCATCCTCTATTGAATCCCTTAGTCGCCTTTTACGACACCCATGGGAAGAAAGTAGTGCTATTCTTTATGTCCGGCACCACACTTAGGCCCCATTATTACAAAAGATGGTTTAAACCAAGACTAAGGTAATCCCAGGTTTAAAATACACCCATCACTTTGTTATGTCATACAACAAAAAGAGACGGAGCTATTTTAAAACCTTGGTTTTTCTTAGACCATCTTTTGTAATAAGGGGGAGGGAGTTTTTATCAGACCACGGCCACAGACCCCAGCGTTTTTACAGACGCACAGAGAAACGATAAAAAAATTACTTACATATTGGTAGTAATCGCAGTTCGTAACTTGAGCTGACGAGTAATTTACTAACCATAGCAATAATGCTAATTTGAAGTTCATTTCTGGAAGAAAAATAAAATAATAATTACGATTTTTTATGCTAGCATTTTACCAGTCCATGGCTAGATTTTGCTTCGTTAGATAAAGATTACCATGAATACAATAGCGAAGCCCGAGGACACTTCCTCCTTCCTAAGGTTGGAGGGTATCTAGGGTATCAGGGATAGACTAGCGGTTGAACGCTTGCCTCCAATGAAAGAGCCTGCCTTTTATAGTAGGAAAATCCTCATGGATATCCTTCTCTTACCGGCTAAAAACCCACGGTGTCCCTTCTCCTGACCCTTGGCCGGGGTCGCGGGATTCGCAGCCGCATGCAGCCTGAGTTCGACCCTGGCCTGTACCTCTGACTTTTCGAATTCATATGCGAATCAGAATTTCATTATCACTTGCGTTAAGGGTGAAGGAAAACTTCGTGAGGAAACAAACACGGAAGAGAGTGCTCCAAAAAGGTCTCGATTGTGTGTGTAGTCCGCCAACCCACGCCAAGCCAGCGTGGTCTGTTAAGGGCTAAACCCTTCTCATTTTGAGAAGAGGCCCGTGCCCAGCACAGCAATGGACGGATTTTCACAAAGCAGTGATAACTTAGCGGTTGAACGGTTACCTTCCATGCTGGAATCTGCTGGGTCCAAGTTCAAACTAGTTCGAATCCGGTGCCCCTCTGACTTATCAAATTCATTTGTAAATTGTCAAATTTTCTTCACCTTTTTTTAGACAAAGGTCAACAAAGTAGTCTATCCGTAGCTTACCATAACAACTAGCTCAGCTTCACGGATTTATGTACCGAAAAACAGCTTACTTATTTTTAGATTTATATACAATTTTAGTCGGGAAGGGGGTACCTACTAATCCTCGGGCCATTTCAAGTATCACTGATTTTAAACTTTTAAACTAAGAATTAAAATTTCAAAATTCGACTATTAAACTTCCATGCAAATTGATTTTATTTGCGTTTTTTCTAGAATTCTACATCCCTGCTTTAGTTGCGAATTCAGATAATGGATCTTCTAATCCATGACCCCAAATATGACCAAAAATGTAAACACAGCTGGTCTTAGCTGAGGATAGATAGATTTTAGCGTATTTTTTATGAAATTTCTGAACAGCTATTTCTCTTAAAGCATTGTCTTTTGGGGAAAGTTGTAGAACAAAAGATATTTATTATTATGAGTAGTATATCACCTTTTCGAATTAGCACCCCCTTTCCGACTAACCTTGTATAAAATTTCAGTTAGCCCAGTGATTCTCAAATAGCTCCATTTTACGATATTATTTAAAACTTAAATACAGACCTACTTTGCACTGCCTGTATCCCTCACCTATTTACGACCACGTCAACAGTACAACTACCTTCCTCCGATCTAAACCGCCTCGTGCACTAATTGTTATAGAATTAACATTATAATCGTCTTTAGAATACAATTATTATGTTAATTCTGAACTAATCATGATCATATTGTTCGGATATACTTGCGTCAATAAGACTTTGTGTATTTCACACGCTTTTTCCATATGGAATGGTAAAAACTGTGACGCAAATAATCTACGAAGTGGTACAGATAGTTCAATCCACGAAGACGTGCACTCTTTGGCAAAAAACAGCTGATAATTTTGCAACGGATTAACCGATTTCCATCAAACGTAGCTTATAATTATCCTGATTAAACCAGCTTTCGAGCAACAAAAACCTTAACGAAATCGAGTCATCCATTTCGGAGTTACATAGCCACAAACCGACAGACAGACATACAGACAGAAGGACAGACTTCAGACATAGATTTCAAACTTATAAAACATCCTTCTTTTAGCGTCGCGGGTTAAAAATAGGCTTCAAACGTATAACACCTCTCTTCTTGAGTCGGTTATGGAAAATGAAACATGCTTAAAAATTGTGTTTTTAGCCTAATTTAAAGCTCAATATATCGTAAACTATTAGCAATAGAAAAAAATACTAAAGGCAGGGATTGTAGCGAATTTAATTGTCTAAAAAATTAGTCTGATCTATTTTTGGCGTAAAACCCTTTTTGGAGTTATTAAATGAAAACTCATTTTTGGGGTCTTTAATCTAAGATGGCGGAGCGCGCCGATGTCACTCAAGGTCGAAAATTTGAAAATTTTCATAAGAACTCCTAAACATACCACATATCCAAAATGCAGCACTGACGGACCTTTTGCAAGGTAAAACTACCTGACGACCGGACTACGCCACAAGTGTGTTTTTTTTTCGATAACTATACTGTAGTTGCGTCACGCTAAAAATGTATGAAAAAAGCAGCGCCTCTCGGCGCGGTGTTCAATTCTAGCGCGAATTTTAGTCACACGTAAATTTTCATACATTTTTGTCGTGACGGTAGTTAACGAATTAAACTCACACTTGGGGTATGTACTAAGTGATTAATTTTTATTTTGGAGATTGAGCCTCCTACATTTCGTTCATCAGACGACATTTGCACTAGCTTTAACCAACGAGTTCTCAACACGACGACGGTGCTGTGGTGCACAAAAGGCTGTCGTTCCATCAGCAATCCATTTGTCAAGATTGAACTAATCAGGGGCCCAATTCTTCTAAAATAAATCTTGATAAATCACAACCGAACCAAGGCCGAACCGTTCATTCAGACAGTTCTCAATTTCAAAAGCTATCAAATTGTTTGACACAAAATACAAAATCAATCATTTTGAAAGTTTTCGAAAACAAAAACTGACTGACGGTTGTGGTTCGATTGCGTTTGGCAACAATTTATTTTAGGAGAATTAGGCCCCTGGCCTTTATCACTCCACAGTTTAGTTACAGTTTAGACACAGTAGATAGACAATCTAAGGTATAAGCTAAAGCTGTACTTCAACTACCTACAATCTACAATCGTCCGAATTGATACACTCGCACAGACGTGTGTCTGTGCGAGTGCTGCAACAACTACAACAAGACTTCTAAGGTAAGTTCGGAATACAGTCACATACAAAAACAAATAACAACTCAGTATACAGTGCGTGTCTGTGTGTGTGTTTCAATTCAGGCGATTACAGTAAGTTGAGGTACTGCTTTAGCTTATATCTACTGTGGTTTAAATATGAAAACATGCCTACCCGCCGCTGAGATTCCGGAGTGAAACACAAAAGAAAACCGAACCGAATCTTCGTGAGGGACCGGACCAAAATGCAATAACAATACGAACGAACAGCGGAATGAGAATTCTCTTGCTTAACACTAAGGTCCATTTTCTCTTGTGCGGTGCACATTTTTTGACGCATTTATTTTGGTTTGTGCAAATGTTTGCACAAACCCAATAACATTACCCGACCTGGGGATCGAACCCAGGATCTCACGCTCTTCAGACCACTAAACCAACGAGGCAGACAACTTTGATGACATCGCCGGGTTAATTCAAAAACTGTATCTGCCCAACTCGTGATTTCGAGATATTGCATTTTGAAAGTTTGTGCACTAAAATTTCATATCATACTATCTTATCTAAGTTTGTGTCCTAAAGTTTCGTCTACAATCTTATCTAAGATAGTATATGAAATTTTAGGGCACAAACTTTTAAAACGCCATAACTCGAAGTCATGATTTGGGGCAGTTAGTTGGTTTTTTAATTAACACGGCGACATTACGAATTAAGAAGTAATTTTTTCACTGACACTATTTCTCACGGAAGACTCGGACCTAAATATTGTGTGGTCAGCCCTTTGGCTAGAATTTTGTAAGATCAAAAGATAAATACTCCTACCAATTTACCTGAAATTGCACTTAATCTCCCGTTCTCCTTCTCTTCGTGGAAGAGATAGGGTTTTATCGCGAGACACACTGTACTAGCACGCGTGGTAGGTCGGCACGATACTTGTAGTTTAATACGAAGATAATCGCTGCCGATAATCATATTATTAATATGATAACGTTGATAATTTCGTTTTAAAAACAACCAAAAATATACAGCGTGGACTAAAGCGGAAAACGCGTGAAATCGAACATTTTCTGTCTAGTCTAAGCACGGTTGGATTTTAGTTATTTTAAATGCAAGGAAGTCCATCAAAATTTTATTTAATACTAGCGGCCCGCCCCGCAACCTTCCTCTTGAATCACTCTATCTATTAAAAAAAACCGCATCAAACTCCGTTGCGTAGTTTTAAAGATCTAAGCATACATAGGGGCAGACAGCGGGAAGCGACTTTGTTATAAACTATGTAGTGATTAGGACGCCTAAGTACTTAATTGTTTCCTTTCAACGTTGATTTTAAAGATTGTTCAAACATCATTACGTTTTCGCCATATGTTTTCCGTAATATCATATTATGTGAATACATTCCACGTAACTTGAAACAGTTACTTATAAACGAAAAACAAAAAAGCAAAAACAAAATGATGTGCCACAATAAGGCCATAATAGACTGATTTGAAACCAATTTTCTTGAAAACGAGAAAATGGTTCAGATTCCTCTTGTTCACCAACTAAACTAAAATTAGAGAATTGTATTAGTAGTCTTTTAGTAAGAGACAACGCGAGAAAAGGACAGTGGTTTTTAAGAACTAAGTTATGTCAAACTAGTTTACGTCTTGAACTTCGCCGTGTTTTACCTAAGTCAACACGTTCTGACGATGTAAATTCTAGTTCAACAAAATTTGACAGCTCTTATTTTCATCCGTCTCTTTCTTATTTTACCAGAGTGAAAAAGATGGCAATAGCGTAAATTAAGTTTAGTTTGTGTACAGACGCCAAGCACATCAATCTACCCGAAACTATCATATTTTAATCAACCTTGAACCTAATGATTTTGCGATAAAGATGAAAATCTTTTAAAGAAATTTGACAGATTGTAGTAGCTTTATGTGCTGGCGTCTGTTTAACAGAGTCAGCACCATTATCTTCTATTCTAATATTAATAGAGCGACGCCTTATCTCTGTCTATGAACCACCCTGTATATTGGTAATATCTAAAGTCGATTTCTACTTATATCCAATTACCTTCCTATCATGTGTTATCCAAACTAAATCTTAACTTTCAAACTAATTACAATAAATGCCGAAATGTATTTGTTTGTTCTGCAAAGATAGAGCATTTGGCAAACGTCACCAAGTGTTTGATTTACAGCGAAAAGACTTCAACAGAAAGTCTTCTGGCAATAACATTACATACCATCACGCCTGTATTCCCCAAAGTGTTGAGCAGAAGTGTATAGTATAGTACACCCACATCTCGCCGTTATGTTTAAGTCCTATATAATAGAGGCGAGACTATTGCCATCAACCGAGCACAAATCCAGACTTCGGACTGCTACTGCGAAATTCCACACAGAAAAACCCAATAACACTGCCCGACCTGGGGAGTGAACTAGAACCTCTCGCTCAGCAGTCGCGCTTGCGAACATTAGACCAACGAGGCAGTCAGTCTTCTGGCAATTTAAAATGCGAACTGCTTGTAATCATCTGCCATGTTAGTAGCAGTAGAACTCATTCTGAAAGAGTTCGTTCAGGCAAGGTTAGTAGTAGAAAAATAGATAGATATACTTTATTGTACACTAAACGACAAAACAGAAGGAATACACGTAATCAAGAACAGTACCCCAAGTGTGAGTTTTTTTCGTTAACTACTGTAGTTGCGTCACGACAAAAATGTATGAAAATTTAGGCTGTGTCTCTAGGCGCACCGTTCAATTAACGCGCGAATTGTAGTTAGCGAACGGTGCGCCTAGAGACGCAGCCTAAATTTTCATAAATTTTTGGCGTGACGCAACTACAGTATTTAACGAAAAAAACTCACACTTGGGGTACAGTACAATGGCGGTCTTATCGCTTAAAGCAATTTCTTCCGGACAACCCTTGGATGTAGTACCACTATTCCTATTTCATGGTGGCATTGGTGGCGGTGGTATTGGCATTTTGGTGGTAACCAAGCAGCATTATTGTCTTACGGTTTGAAGGGTATGGGTGCCGATGAAATTACAGGCACATGAGACTTTCCACCTTTGTCCAGCTGTTGTTTGTCTAGGGGCCTAATTCTCCTAAAATAAATCTTGATAAATCACAACCGAACCAAGGCCGAACCGTTCATTCAGACAGTTCTCCATTTCAAAAGCTATCAAATTGTTTGACACAGAAAACGAAATCAATCATTTTGAAAGTTTTCGAAAACAAAAACTGACTGACGGTTGTGATTCGATTGCGTTTGGCAACAATTTATTTTAGGAGAATTGGGCCCTAGTTTGCTAAGCAATTACATTAAAAAGAAAACTTCGCTACGGTTTCAAAGACAAGACAAGGCACTTGGGGTAGCTAGTTCACAAATTCAAAGTAGGTAAGCGAGCTATGCTCCGAATTTATTGCTAATTTGATATTTTTATTTTATTAAACGACACAAAATTTTCCTGCTCGACTGTGGCGGAGGCACTACCAACTCAATATGAAAAAAAAACTCCATTGCTCCTGACAAATACACGAGTATGGATCTATTGTTTCAAAAAAATCCATCCAGAAATATCAATCCACGTAGGTGATGCCACGGGTAAAATTTAGTTCTTATTTCATTGAGGAAAATTATAATTTTATATCATGATCAAAACTGTTAACAATTAAACTGATTCGATATCACTTGTGTACATATTAGTCTAATATGCCCAATATTGTTTATCGTTATCAAACAAATTATTGTAATAAGTACCCAATAAATTTTACAAACCATAATTTTCAGGTGTGAATGGGTCATTCACATGTTGTTTTTGCCGAAAATCTGACAGTACCTACATGAATTAGTCTACAAAAATGCAAATAGAATATCTAGCTTTAATTCCGCTGAACAAGATCGCTCGTTTGGATGCAGTATCCATGCATGCAGCACCACCCTCCCGCCCACAAATATATGCACATGCAGAAAGAGTGAAAAAATAATGCAACTTGCAACCAAACCAATACACGACACGTGTTTCGCCCCTGCACGGGGCATCCTCAGGACACGTTGACTTCTCGACCGCTAGGATGCGGTCAAACTAGCGATCTTGTTCAGCGGAATTAAAGCTAGATATTCTATTTGCATTTTTGTATGCCATGAATTTTCGCAAAGTAACGCCTGATTCCATCTATACTAATATTATAAAGAGGTAGAATTTGTTTGTTTGTTTGTTTGTATGTAGGAGGTAATCTCCGAAACTACTCATCCGATTTCAAAAATTCTTTCACCAATAGGAAGCTACGTTATCCCTGAGTGCTATAGGCTATATTTTAGTATCAAAAAATTTGTTATTAAAGAAACTTTAGCAGTGTGTTAAGAGTTTTTTTTATTATAAATTAACGCGAGCGAAGCCGCAGGCAAAAGCTAGTCATTTATAAATTAGTCTGTACAGTCAACCAAAGAGATTAGAAGACAGGCAACTAATTACATTTGTAGTTTAATGGTATGTCTACACCAGTGCGCTTTCATGTTCATCTTGCGCTTTCAACTTTCAATTCCTCTTGCGTCAAGCGCATGTAATATTGATTTCCTTATGACGCATGCAGCTTATCGTCTACACCGGTACGCCTCGGTCAGTCGTCAAGATGGACGCGTGTGAACTTGTAGCTATCTGAGCGGCTTATTTAAACGGATTAGCGTGCGCTAGGGGCATGCCGTTTTGTCGAACTAGTACCTATTGCATCCGCTATGACGCTTCACGCATGCTTCAGACGAAGACACAAGATGAACATGAAAGCGCAGTGGTATACACATAGCTTAACAGAGTGTTGAGTGGCCAAGTTTTTACATCACTCGTCTGAGTTTGTCTTGCGTATAAAAAGTGGCTAAATACGATTTGCGAGATTTGGCTGCGTTTGCCGCGGTCAGTTCGTAGATAGGTGACCGTTCATTAGGTACATATTCGTCGATGTCATAAAAAATACCTTAGACAGTGTGACAATCGGTCTAATTAATAACTTGGATTCTGTTTACTTACTGTCTGCTTACCATCAAGTGCAATTGAGGTCGAACGCGACTAAGTTAGAGAATAAAAACGTTAATGCGTTTATTAAAACGTTTATTAAGACGTTTATTCCCAGCGTGCGCTGAGGAAATTCTCCAGGGCGGAGAGTATCTACCGGGGTCGCGGTGCATAGCTGCGAATCCCGCGACCCCGGCCAAGGGTCAGGAGAAGGAACACCGTAGGTTTTTAGCCGGTAAGAGTCTAGGTAACCTTTCGCCTTCCCCGGGCGAAGGCTATCCATGAGGATTTTCCCATGAAAACAATAAAAAAAAAGAGCGGAGAGTATCCATGAGTATTTTCCCACGACAAAAAAAGGATATCTGCATTGCCTAGTTAACTATCTGGGTTACGGACGTCTGTATTGTACTGACGTATTTTATAGGCTATCGAACACTACTCAAATCAAATTAATATAACTTCTTAAATAATCTATAAAATACTTTTTATTTGCATAAGCTCACATTCTTAGTTTCCGAGATATTAAGGTTTATGTTGGTGACCCGGATTAATTGCTGCCGAGTGTATAATATCGAAATTAGATAAAAAGAAGAGTTACACACCTGCCAAATCCATATTCATCTTCATCTCAAACGAATCTTCCAAATATTAAAATTGTTACGATCTTATACTAGGAATCTTAACCAAACTACACTTTAATTAAAATACTTTTAAAATCAATACAAATAAATTAATTATTGTTAAAAATAGATCACCACTATTTCCACTGAAAACACTGCACAAATATTTTCGTTAAAAAATTACAATAAAAAAATCAGTTTCATGAAAATCAAAGACATGTTTTTAAATGAAGACCAAATGCAAATCTGAATAATGTACCTATAAGTACTTGTTTATGTGACACTAAAATAAAATGCGTTGATAAGAAGACACGAGGTAATACCTCGCGTGAAGGCTTCTGAACTGATAACGATATTTTTTTTTCAGCTATTTATAATATGCAGGTTTTCATGTTAATATAGTTAAGGAAAATATTATGTGTAACATTGAGCAGTGATGTTTTAATTGGAGTTAAATGAAGCGAATTATTCAGGGCCGCCAGTAGGTTATCTGACGACAGGGTACGAACCCAGGCGCCCTGTAACCATTTCCGGGTGATAGAAAACAAAAAATAATAATTTTTGTCTGCCTTTTTTTCCCACTGCTGGGCAAAAGCATCCCCCAACTTCTTCCATGTACTCTGTTCCTGTGCCACTTCAAACCAGCTCTCGCGGCACGCGTCTAGGTCACCTCGCCACCGCCACTAGGTTTCTGGACCGAACGAGGCGGAGAAAAAACAATTTTCTTTTCTTTCTTTTTAAAAACAATTTTGCCCCACACTCGGATTTCTCCTATTTCGTGGGTGCATTTATAGACACAAATCTACATAATATACACAATCGTCCAAATCCGGAACAACCATCTGCAGGCCATACAAATAGTTGTTCCGTGCGGGAATCGAACCCAGGACCCGTAGCGCAGAAACCAATCGCTAAGTTAATGCACCAAACGTGTCGTGTGTATTTAAAAATATAAACTATTGCTACTATTTATAGTGGCCCACCGGCATGGGGAACAGGGTCCTAGCTACCGGTAGTCAGAGCTCCAGAGGGAGGAACCTCCTGATAATACGAGTACGTGCCGTCTCCAAGAAACATGGCCATGGGTAATTAACTTACAACTCAACGTGTCAGAGCGTTGAAACTGATCTTTTCTACACTAGTATTCCGAAATTAAAAGGGGCAGTGTGTGAACATTTCTTTCATGCTAATTGAGAGATCAATACATAAATACCAAAAAAAAGCCTGTGTTAACTGTGTTCAAAGTTTCATATTCGTGTATATCTGTTCTACTCTCGTTCATAATCGTGAAAACTTGTAATTGGGCATCTTATAATACTGTGAGTGATAATTTTGTTCTAGCTGTAAGTTTTCTAGAGAAATAAAATAAAATAACATTACTGTCTCCAATATCCCTTCAGACATTACATCTTAGCTTCATTACAACTTACCTCCCGTATCCTCTTGAGTAAAGGTAATTTCTCTGGTAAGCCTTTCTAAACGGTCCTGTGCCCTCATCATTATCCTTCAGCCGAAAGACGTCTACTGCTGGATATAGACCTCCCCCAAAGCGTCGCCACATCGACCGGTCCCGTGCTTCTCGCACAGGACCGGTCTGTCGACAGATCTTCGCTCTAGTCTCAATTATAGGGGATTTACCGACCGTGTAAATGGCAATTCGACTAGGCCGCAAGTGACTAAAATCGCAAACCCCAAAGTTGGGTGCCATCCGACTTTTGCCGTGCGGCGACAAGCCGCATGCGGCGGGTGACTAAAGTCGAGTGTAAAAATGGTCAGTTGCAGGCGATCGCCCGCCGCATGAGGTGTGTTTTGCGCTGTGTTATTCCGCTAGAAATGAACAAGTCGCATACGATTATTGTCGACCGGTGTAAATGGGATGACAATTCGATTTTTACAAGCGATGCGACTGGTGACTTGCCGCACGGCTAAAATCGACCCGTCTAAATCCCTCATTCCGCTATCGACCATCGGCCAGCCTTTCCTCATGAATACACTTCGCCCGGGGAAAGCGAACGGTTATCCCGGACTCTTACCGGCTAAAAACCCACGGTGTTCTTTCTCCTTACCTTCGGCCGGGGTCGTGGGATTCTTAGCTGCATGCATCCGTCAGGCATTCTTTCTTAGCCTAGTGTCCTGCCCACCTCCACTTTAAGCTCGAAATGCGCATTAATATCGCAGCCTACCTATACTCTATTTCTCAATAGACATTAGGGACCCATTTTAGCAAGGAAATGTAAAGAATCTCGTCCCGTGGGTGTCGTAGAAGGCGACTAAGGTATTCACTAGAGGACGGGCAGCAGTGTTCTCTGAGTACTTTAACAACCATACTGCGATCACCAACCCGCCTGCCAAGCGTGGCGATTATAGCAAACCTCCCCGACATGGATAGCTCAAAGAAGAAACGGCCCCTAGTCCCCGGCGGCTCCGCTAGCCCTGGTCAAGGTGAAGGTCCCGGGAATCCGTTGGATGCAAGAGGCACAGGACCGGTCGATGTGGCGATGCTTGGGGGAGACCTATGTCCAGCAGTGGACGTTTTTCGGCTGAATGATGATGACGATACAACATGTTTGCGTCCAACAGGGATTCAACACATTATTGCTGTTATGAACCTTAAAGGTCAATTAAGATGAGACAAGAAATGGTTCAAAAGATGCCTTCGAGTTAGTGTTGGGTAAGACATGACTTGAAAAAGAGTTTGTAAGAGTAGCCTCTTTTTTGCTCTGAGCCAGTACAATGTACTACTTCAAATGAGGTGAGGCGTACTGAAGCTCGGTGATACGTTTGAAGTAACGAGTCCGAATATGACATTTGATGTTACTGGTTTCGATGTACTGATTACGTCTTTCTCGAGTCCCGGTCACGTAATGTCCATTGTAGAATGAATGACGTGCTATTGTAGTATATGCCTCACTCCCTCTCTTTCTCACCCTGTAGTTTACTTACCGAGAGTAACGAGTAACGCGACTACCGCGACATAAAAGTTGAAGTAGTACCTACACTTTAAATTTTCGAGCCGCTCTTACATTTTGACGTCGTGTACGGGACGAATGTACCGCCTCTTGTAAGTCCTACTCAACACTACTTCGAGTATGCCTTGATGGGCCACTTTTGTCTAATGCTATACGTAACTTAACATCACGCCTGTATTCCCCAAAAGGATGGGCAGAGGTTTATAGCACACCCTCATTTTGCCGTTATGTTTAAGTCCCATGTAATAGGAGGTGAGCCTATTGCCAACAACCGGGCACAAGTCCAGACTCCGGGCTGAGAAATTCCACACAGAAAAACCTAATAACACTTTGCAATCAAACCCAGAACCACACGCTCAGCAGTCGCATTTGCGACCAGTAGCACAGCACAACTTGTATAATTTATTCTGTGACTGAGCGTTTATGTGAGCTGAATTGCACTTTGTTGCTTAGTTGCAAGAGTCGCTATTTCTATTAATTGCTGCGCGAAGTGCCGTTTTTGTACTTGTACTATTTATTCTGTGTCACTAGACCAAAGAGGCAGTCTAATGATATATGCAACGTAATCCCCCTTATTACAAAACATGGTTTAAACCAAGACTAAGGTAAACCCAGGTTTAAAATATACCCATCACTTTCTTATGTCATACTAGCTTTCGCCCGCAGCTTCGCTTGCGTGAAATTTTGAACCCGTTAAGTGACGATTTTCCATACAAACTTTCATCCCCTATTTAACTCCCTTAGGGGTTGAATTTCGAAAAATCCGTTCTTAGTGGATGCCTACGTTACAAAAGAAACCTTCTGTCAAAATTTCAAGTATCTAACCCCAGCGGTTTAGGCTGTGCGTTGATAGATCAGTCAGTCAGTCAGTCAGCTTCTCCTTTTATATGTATAGATAACAAAAAGAGACGGGGCTACACTAAAACCAGGGTTTTTCTTAGACCATCTTTTGTAATAAGGGGGTACAAGTTTAAGAGTTAAAATTCAGTCCATCCCGCCCTGAACAACAAGCGCAACGATACTCACACACACACCACGACAATTAAATACACATGAAAGGCTCTTTAACAATACACATACATCTCACGCAACAATTAATTCAGTATTTTATCAGAAACCTTGCAGATAAACGCACAAACAAACAAATGTACTCGTGCGCACATCGCATGGTGTATTTTCCCAAGATTTTGGCTACACTTGACCCAAATTGTGGGACCTTGCGAAATTTTTCAGTTTAAGTTTGGTCTATTGACATTTCCTGGTGATTTGGGATTGAAGGCAATGTCACTGATGCTTCCGTTTTTATTTAGGCATTTAAATAATGGTATGATTTTCTATGTAATATAACAATGTACCTACTCTATGGGGTTTGTGGCTAATGAACACTTCGAGTTTACCACTCTTTTCATGGAGCTCATACGCCATCCCGCCATACATATTGCTAGTGGACCTTCCAGGTGGGTCCTCAGCATTGTGATTGTGCTAAAAGTGAACTCTCGAGGAGGGTTCTTGGCAATAGATTAAAAACCATATCATAAAACACGCTACTAGAATATTGTTTTCAGGTCTTGTTTTATGACGGTGTATTTTCTAAGAAAAACCTACATTTCAAATGAGCCCTCCACAAGGGCACCCGGCATCGCGAATGCGACTAGAGGGTACTTATGTTCAATGTTAACAATTGCGCAGATATTGTGATTTTGTAAGTTTGAGGTATTAGGATATCGGCATTGCCCAGTAATTTGGGTTGTGGAGGTCTACAGCAGTCGCTTCGAGTAAAATACTGGTATTCAGCCGCATCTGGTTAGACTGGAAGCTGATTCCAAAATAGTTGGGAAAACACTAGGCAGAACAGATAACAATATACTTCGTGGCTTGAATCTGGTAAAAGTCACTCGGAAAAGTCCGCCATCTATTCAGTTGCGCGACTCTAAGGAAACTTAGTAAGCACCTGTAAGGGCACAGGCTCTCCGAGAAGGGCCCGTTGAACGGACTACATGGTGTCAAGAAAAACACATGTTTTGTCGACGCTTGTACAGTCTAATTGGTATGTCGTTTCGTGGTACGAATAGTGTCCTGCAGGCGTAGCATGACCTGCCGGGGTTGCGGTGCATGCAGCTGCGAATCCGGCGACCCCGGCCAAGGGTCAGGTGAAGGAACACCGTGGATTTTTAACCAGTAAGTGTCCGGCATACCCCTTACGCCTTCTCCGGGCAAAGGGCATACCTATAGCTGCCAGTGTCTGCAGCCCCGGCGAAACCGAAACGTGGGGATTTCGCTAGCGTCACCGCGAGCGCCCCTACCAGTATGAAGCCTATGCCAGAAAAGGCGCCGAAAAAGGCTGAAAATGAGGATGGTTTCGTGACGGTACAAAAGAAGTGCCGTCAGAGAAACAAAAAGAACTGCTGCGGCACGGCTCCTGCGGAGCCGAATATGACGTTTCGTGCCGCGTTGCCGAACACTCCGGTGTACATCTCCCGCATACACTACACCACTAATGCGGAGGACATCGTGGAGTATGTACGCCAAAAGGCCAAGTCCTTGGTGAGAGTGCAGCTGCTGGAATCGCGCCGTAACGCCAACTTCAAGGCGTTCGTGGTGCGAGTACCAAAGTGTCTTCTGCACCTCGTCATGGAGGAGAACTTTTGGCCGGAGGGAGTGGTGTTCCGTCGCTTCCGCGGACAAGTGCCACACGATCGCACAACGACAGCGTTTAAGTGAAGTTTTATAATATTATGTGTTAGTTTATTATGTATTGTTTTTATTATTTATGTATTAGTTTTCTATGGGCCAAGTTGCCTGAAATAAAGGTTATTATTATATTATTATTATTATAGGAAGACATATGAAAGAAAAAAAAAAAGAATGCTTTGCATGACCACCGTAGACAATGGTTTTGTCGACTGAAACATATTGCCATTTATTTATTTATATACTCTTCATTGTACATAATACACCGGTAAACAAAAATGAATGCAAACATTTACACAATATATGTACAATGGGCGGTCTTATCGCACAAGGCGATCTCTTCCAGACAACCTTAGGATTGACTGGAAGAACGGAAAGAGATAACCTAGTCCTGGTGTACAAGTAGGTACATATCGTACACACTTGTTCACCATGTCACTTATAATTACTAAGTAATATTAGTATTATTAATCCCTACTAATATTATAAATGCGAAGGTAACTCTTGTCTGTCTGTTACGCTTTCACGCCTAAACCGCTGAACCGATTTTGATGAAACTTGGTACTGAGATAGCCTGGAACGTGGAGAAAGGCATAGGCTACTTTTATCCCGAAAAATAGGTACGGAATACGCGATAAACGACATCAACGCGGGCGAAACCGCGAGCGACCTCTAGTTTGTAGTATAACTACACGATTGTATGTCAATTTTTCTATTTCTTCCGTCGACAAAACCCTTGTCTACGGTGCGGTGGTCATGCTACGCCGGCTGCAGCCCAATTCTACTATTAAAACTGTTGACAAATGGATCCAAACAGAGGCGGACTTCCCATAAGGCCGACTAGGCCCGGGCCTAGGGCGGCCAGAAAAAAGGGGCGGCCCATCGTGGAATAATAAATCTTAGCTCAGTAATGGAGTTGAGACAGGGGCGGCTTTACTACACGACTTGGTGTAGCATGGTACTACATGGCCTAGGGCGGCCAAGACTGCTAGTCCGCCTCTGGATCCGAATCCTATACGAACACTTACTGTCAAAATGTTTGGTTTGGATACGGTGTGTTTGAGGTTTGGGTTTGTTGTGAATTTTGATGGTAAAATTCGCCATCATCTATCTATACATATAATAAAATCGTGTTTCTGGAACAATTAATTATTTTTGTGTCTAGAACTTATAAATTGTGCGGTAACGAAACCATAGCGCGATCTAATTCGACGCCAACGCCATCTAGGGAAGTAAAGATTAAACATATGTTTGCATGTTTGTGAAAGCATCACGTATAAAGAGCTGACCCAATGCTGTTGATTTTTATAAACATATATTGTGCTTATCTCCAAGTAACATATTTTTTTTGTTTCATTGCAATCGGTTCACGCAATCAAAAGATATGCAAATAATCAATGTGTTCTATTAGACTTGGCGTGTCTGTACATAGCAAATATTTTGAAAAAACATTGTTGGGGTGTTAAAAGACAACCAAAAGAACCCATTTTTAATATTTTTGGATTTGTTTTCTGATTGTCTGTTTATCTGTTTGTCTGTTTATCTGTTTGTTTGTTCAAGCATCACGTAAAAAGAACTGACCCAATGCTGTTGAATTTTATAAACATATATTGTGCTTATCTCCAAGTAACATATGTTTTTTGTTTCATCGCAATCGGTTCACGCAATCAAAAGTTATGCGAATTTTAAGTTTTCTAGAAGAACTTAGCATGTATTAGTTTATTTTCAATAGATGGCGTTACGTGTATCAAATCATGTTGTGAGGAAATATATTACTACGAATAAATCTACAAATTATCTAATATTCATTGTTGAATTGGTACTTATTCTCAGTCTACGAAAGGTCTAATGAAATGCTATCCTTAAGAAGAAGGAACTAAGCTTTTACAAAAAAAAAACGAAGAAATTGTTATTTAGAATTTATTAGGTCAATTTCTTATTGTTGTTCACAATAAAATGAATTCATGATGTGGACTAATAGTAGGATTTTTATTCATTGAATGTTCGCACTTTTTGGGAATGCTGATGCCGAAAATAAGGTCCAAATTCAAATTGAAGTCGGTGGCCATGATTATTTGCAAGGAAAGCAACTCACCCAGTGCTTTCTTCGAAATTTAGTATTTCGTAATCATTCTATCTACTCAATGCACTTTTTGGAATGTTTTTCTACATTTTATTTTATTTTGTTAATTATTGTCAGAACTATTGAAAGCCTGTCGCCGCCGTTTTATTAAGTTTATTTAATTGAGTTTTTTTAAGCTTTAGGTAATGTTCCAAAGACATGGCCATGGAGGGAAAGTACTTTAAAATATTAAAAATAGCAAATTTCACTCAAAGGAAACTTCATTTTACTTTTTTTTTATGTAAGAAATATTGCCTTTACTGATTTTTTTGCCTGAACCGGGAATCGAACTGACAAAGCTTTATGTACCATCCGGTATTATATTATGGCACCTGTTGATAGATATCTATAAGGTCAATAATAAGGATCAAATCTCTCCAACAAACACACTGTCTTAAATTGAAGGAAGTGCAAGAAATAAGAAGTAACAACAAATAAGTGTTTGAATTGAAATGTACCTAAGGTAAGTAGGTACTTAATGTTAGTTTTTATGGTCTTCCATCAATTTCAGGCACTATGTTTATTGGAGCGATTTGATCCGTATTATCGATCATATCGATTGATGAAATAAAAATATAGATGATGTTTTTTCGCGTTTGTGTTGGTTCGATTTCCAGATCAGACTTTTTGAAAGCAGTACCTATTTATAACTTATTAAAATTAAATGAAGTCTTCTATGAGTATTTTTAGCTGAAATTCTACATAAAGAAATGGTTCAAAAGATATAAGTGCCTTAGTGGGACACCTTTGTCTATTATTATTATAAATGGAATACAACATTATTTAGTTGCTGCGACACAATGTTGTTTTCCGACTTCCACGCGGACGGAGTCGCGGGCACAGCTAGTATTAGAATAAGATTAAAGTAGCCTGTTCCGTGTGGTGCCGGTCATAAAGAATAGCACTACTCCATCTCTTCCCATGGATGTCGTAAAAGGCGACTAAGCGATTCACTAGAGGATGGGCAGCAGCATTCTACAACCATACTGCGATCGCCAACTCGCCTGCCAAGCGTGGCGATTATGGCTAACCCCCCCAACATGGCTTGGGGGCCTATGTCCAGCAGTGGACGTCTTTCGGCTGAATGATGATGATGATGAACCTATAAAAAAAGAATGGTGAAAATTACATAAAAACACCATAATATTATATGGAACACCTTTATTTATATTATATTAGGAACATAATATCTATATTACTTATAATACAATAATATCAATTTTATAAAACCTTATCTAGGCCTAAACCTTTACATTCTGAGGCCCATGCCCAGCAGTGCGCCAGTAATGGGCTGATAATATATTATATAATTATATTTATAAATTTTCGTTTAACTCTTGCATACAGTGGCGTAGCTACCGTAGGGCTAGACTGGGCAGTGCACCGGGGCCCCCAAGCTCAAGGGGCCCCTTTGTCTCCATGAACAACCTTTGAAAAAGTTATATCATATCAAATATCCTAGTTGAATAAAGAATTATCGACTTTTAACTTTTTAAAACATAATACTTAGTAGTAAGTAGCTTCGCTTTATTATGCCATGCATGATGCCAGCTGATGATGAAGTAGTTTTGCATTTCTAAAGTATTTAGTTTAGTTTAAATAGGGCTCCAATTTCATTTTTGCCCCCGGGCCCATGTTTGCATAGCTACGCCACTGCATGCATAATATTATAAATTATTTAGCCATATCAGTTGCACAGGGCACCGTACAAGGTTGGCCAAATTTTGTGCACAAAAACGTATTTGACTATTATTTTTTTAACAATAAGGAACAGTACTCCAATAGTGCAGCCGTGGATAGTCCCCGATTGGTGTCCCACCCCATTTTAGATTAAAGTTCTCAAAGGGGCCTCTGCGCGTTGGACCTGTGTCCCCCGTATGTCTTCCAAAGGACCGGACATCTTCCGCACGGAAGATGAGCCGTGATTCCAAAGAGATACATGAAGGAACAGTAAAAAAACCAATGAAATATTTAATACAATGCCCAAGTTATGAACAATTTTAAATTGTTCACAAGAGAGAGTCTCGTACTCGATTTAAATTACAAATTTAAATATTGCGCGCCGAATGCTGGGTTCATTGCTGGACACCTGTGGTTGGTTGATGTGTGTTTCACGGCGTCCTAAACCAATCGGAACGTATTTTCTTTTGAAACTACAAATGCGTTGTCTCGCTCCCACCTTCGGTTTCGCGTACGGACGCCGGCGATCGTCTCGCTCGCTGGCGCCACTAGTCGGTTTTCTTACTCGTTACGTTTGAAGTGTGTGACACTTCTTTCTTCTCTTTAAACAAATTATTGAAAAACATATGGCGGCGGTGACCAGCAACTTTATCGTCGGCTCCTATCGAAGGGAACTAAGGTAAGAGATCAGCTCATTATATTCCAATTGGTTTGCGGTGCTAAACGAGTTCTTTCATCGGCCAGCTAATACGGCGATCGGCAATAGCTCAGTATTCAAACGGATTGAACTATATGTTGTGGACAACACAATATTTGAATCGGGTACGCAACAGAGAGAGACAACACTACTCCCATGTGACGTCATACCTTAAAAACTTCATAGTGACTTGACATCACTCAATACAGTACAATATCCATTTCGCGTTTCTTGTCAAGGACAGAAAAAGCTTCCTCAACAAACGAAAAGCGTATCTCCTCTATTTTTTCATAGATTTTATTTACTTTCTATAAAACAATATTAAATGTTTGTACATTTTTAATAGTAGTCAAATATCCTATTATTACACATTTAAGTAATTAAATATAACTGTTCTATTTTACATAATAATTTTCGGAATGATTTGGAAGTATGATTTACAGAAGACCAGAACACAACACATTGTGTGAACAGCTCAACCTTAAGGCTGAACCAGTTGGCGAGTAACCGTTCCTACTCCCCGAGGACCGACTCCGAAAAACGAACGTCGAAGTTTCGGAAACGAAAGAACGAAAAACATCGAACTTATAAGCATACGATCAAAGTATTGTCAAACAACGAACTGACGTCTACATGTTAATTAAAATTTGAAAGTAGGGTGGACGAAAGATAAAATGTGAAATCGCAAAAATCGTATCGATCGTCGGATCCGAAACACTTTCGTGGTTGGAAAACGTGCGATCCGTCAGCATAACTTCGTAGTTCGATTTTCGGCGTTCAAGCCCCCTGAACCTTTTTGGATAATCAGTTTTCGACCGATTCGGTCTGTTATCTCGTTATTCTCGTACTTTTGTGACGATTATCGAAAATGATGCTGATCTATGTATCTATGGCCAGCGGCTTGCGCGTAACAGTGAGACAGTTATGGGCTGATCATGCTCAGACTATACATAATAATTATATTAAGTAAGAATATATTTTATTAAGGCAGTATTCTGGTAGCTTAAAGTCTTCTAATCAACTCTACCTACACTACGTTTTAAAAAGTGCTTTAGGTTACTTCAAATTATGGCGTTAACGCACTACAATTTACTCGTTTCATGCACTGGTTCTTCATTGTGGACTCAACATAACTACAGGGTGTAAACGAATTCGTGTAATTCCTTCAAACTGCGTGATCTACTGGTGACACTGATTGACCCAACATAAGTTTTTTTTCAGCATCAACAAAAAAAGTTTTCATAAAATGAAACATGGTATTCTATATCTGAGTAATTTTAGCGTGCAGAGTTAACTGACTGCGTGGAGCGATATCGCGCTAGTCGTGCCCGTCAGCTGTGTCGCCATGCTTTCATTAATTTATGCATGGTATCGAAATTTTCTATCACATAAAAAAATATTTATTAGATATTAGACGACGTCTGTGGTCTAGTGGTTCGAGTGTCGGACTGCTGATCACGAGGTCGTGGGTTCGATTCCCACAGGACACAAATATTTATGTGATGAATATAAGTGTTTGTGTTCGTCTGGGTGTTTCTTATGTATTATAATATGTATTTACAAAAAAAAAAGTATATAAGTATTATATCCATTGTGTAGTACCCATAGTACAAGCTCTGCTTAGTTTGGGACTAGATGGTGTTGTGTAGAAAAATGTCGCAAAAATATTATTATTATTATATTATATTATATTTGTGAAATTAAAAAGTTTACTTTTATTTTTAATCGGGGTTAATCGATACCATTAATAGACCATGTGGTTCGAAGGAATTACACGAATTCGTTAACACCCTGTATACTACGACATGTTATTATGTACTTCGCGGCAATATCCATCTATCTTCGGAAATACGAACGTACCTATGATTAGTTCAGGAAATAAAACGAAAATTACATAAAGTAGGTAGTTTGATTTCGTCAAATTTTATTATCAGGTTAACTGACAAAGACAAAAAAATCCGTACTGCATATGTAAAGAGTGGGGGATGTTAACAACTTTATGCACTTCTAAATACCGGAACTGAGCGTGCTTCGAACCTCATGAGTGGCTGACATGGCCAGATAGGTCACTTACTTAGTCGCATATTTTATACAAATTCGGGAACACGATGTTTCCCGAAGCGCGTAACTTTACAACATAAGTCATGCGCCTAGGCAATCTTTGTACCAATGAAAACTCTTTTCTAAATAGTATACATTGAAGTCGCTTTTCACGTCTGTCTGTTTGTCCGCATACTTCTTCTAAACTACTCAAAGAATTTTGATTCGATTTCCATTTTCATTTAGGTAATTTCTTCCGGAAAGTTTTAAGTTACACAACGAACCCGAACGACGTCAAGGCGGGTCGCTGGTCCAATTTATTTTACAATTTCCCTTTCCTCTTGCCCTCTTTATCTTGGAAGTAGCCGCCATGTCCGGGCACCAACTTGATGGATGGTTTGGTCTCTTTCCTCTGGTTGAAGGGCTCAGGGTTGGGGGGCGGTGATCTTTCTGGTGAAGAGTCCGACACGATGCCTTGAAGACGGTGTGTGTTGGTTTGACTTAGTCTGCGGACAAGAGAATTCTGTTCTATAAATGCTCAAAACATTTGACCGTTGGAGATCTACTTAACCCATTAGAGGTATCTACCGCTCAGTCAATAATCGAAATATCTTTCTTTTCTTTTAAGTAATTAGTTCACTCTAGAACCTTTCGGCCCCATCATCGGCCATCCGTTCTGTGAGCAATATGCCCCGCCTGAAGTTTGGCAATTCTTCGAGCTATGTCAGTTACCTTGGTTCTCCTGCGGATCTCATCAATTCTGATATGATCACGTAGATAAAAAAGCCAATCCGCTGGATGCGAAAATAGGACCGGTCGATGTTGTGATGCTTGGAGGAGGCCTATGTCCAGCAGTGGACTTCTTACGTACGTGGACGTACTATATGAGAATTCTCATGCCGTAGTGACAATTGTACATTTCCTCACCTGACCTCTTCAACATCAGCTACTTTATCAATAAGACTGCGTATGATCGCCTCTTTATGTTCCAACGCCATCGACGCCCTCTCTAACTCTCTTCGGTACTCAGCATGCGCAAGCGCAGCTCTGCGTTCTTGTTCTACTATGCGACGTTCTAGCTCTTCTAGGGAAGTGTAGGCGCGCGATTTTACTGCCTAGAGGAAATAGAGAATTGAAAATCTATATAATAGGTTTTAAAAACATAGAAGGCACTGTTGGGCTGGGGTCACTAACATTAATAAAATTCTCTGGTTAAACAGCCGATTATTCGAAAAATGTACTAGAATTTCAGGTAAACAGTTGTTTAACCAGAGAATTTATGTCAGTGAACACGACAAAGCGGAGATGTGCGGAGATGTCTCGATCAACCAATAGGATTGCGTTATTTTCAAATCTCTCCGCTTACCTTCAACTCAAAACGAATTCTTATTGGCTGTTTACGAGACATCTCCGCACATATCCGCTTTGGTGGAGTCCGGGCTTTAGTGTTACTTTATGATATCTTTCTGTTGTGATGTGGCGTTGGCCAAAAGACAAAATTCAGCTTTCTCTAACGTCAACATTATACGCACAGATTCGCCTTAGCATAAGCAGCTCATTACTTTTCCCACTGCTGGGCACGTGCCTCGTCAGGGAATTTACGCCTGACTCCACTACGCTAGCTTCGGGCAGATTGGCGGACTTCGCCAATCTTCTTTTTTTTCTGCATAGAAGGCAAGTATTTATCCGCCGGGCTATTTCTGATTTACCTTCAACAGTTATAACTAGCTATCGCGCTCTATCAACGGTTGATTGATTAACTTTAGCCGCAGCAGCGTTATCGGAGCGAAATAATTTCTAAGGCCCGTATATTAAACCACGCTCAACATAGCGATCTGAGAGCAGCATCCCAAATGGAGCTGTCAAAATGTAAACGTCATCGGAATTCATATATTTGACAACATTTTCAGGATTCCGTAACCCAAAGGGTAAAACGGGACCCTATTACTAAGACTCCGCTGTCCGTCCGTCTGTCACCAGGCTGTATCTCATGAACCGTGATAGTTAGACAGTTGAAATTTTCACAGATGATGTATTTCCTGTTGCCGCTATAACAAACAAATACTAAAAAACAGAATAAAAAAAATATTTAAGGGGGCTCCCATACAACAAACGTGATTTTTTTGCCGTTTTTATAGATAATGATACGGAACAGAACCCTTCGTGCGCGAGTCCGACTCGCACTTGACCGGTTTTTTATTTATTTATCAAAACAACATTATCAAGTGACATCAAACTGACACTCAAGAAGCAGCTCTCAAATGAGACGTATTTATTAATATGGGCTTTAAAAAGCGTGGTGACTTCGAGCATTGGTTTCCTTTTAGTGACTGGCCTATGCTGAGCAGTGGTCTACAATAGGTTGAATAGCTTGAGGTATCTTCTTCTATCGTGTCGGCACGAGCTATACGAGAATAGCTCATGCTGTGGTGAAAAGATTAGCCAGTCAGCAAGGTTGGTAGCGGTGCTGACTGCCCAGGGTGCGCCGGACATACTTCAGTATCGTCACTCGCTTGAGGTATGATTCGGTTGTTACCTTAATCTCATGTTTAATAGTATCGAGCGCGTGCATCGCTTGTCTGAGCGGTTCGTTGTTGTTCTTAGCGCGCCGAGCGCTCGTGCGCACGCGCGTCATTCGAGCTGTCGCCGCTTTTAAGCGCTGACGGAATATGACAGCTGCTTTGCGGTATAACCTGGGAGGAAGAACATGATATTATTTTGGGTCAAACTTTTTGTACTATTCAATTCATCTCAGACTTCTGAGATCTTCTCACACTGTTATTATAAACGGGAAAAGAAGAAGGATCAAAATTCACCCACGTCCTACAGCAACGAAAAGTATCTCAAAAAAATGATAAAAATTGGTATAAAAAGATGGCATACTTAAAGTCCATCCTTACAGTCCAACATAAAAAAAAACTATGAAAATTCGTGCGGAGGCAATAATATCTACAATGAATATGTTACAATATTGAGAAATTCTTGGCTATCTTGCTAAGGTTCCTCTTAAAAATGTTTGTAAGTAACGATAAATCTTCCCATACCTGACATTCTTGAGCGCCTTCTCCATCTCCTCCTTCATAGCCTCGTTCTCCTGCATCACTTTAGTACACTTCTCCTCAGCGGCCTTCAGTTGTTCTTGTATTTTGGTCACTTGCTCGCCTTTGCGTTCCGCTTCCATGCCGTACTGGTGTTTTAATTCTTCTAGTAATCTATGGAAGAGAGGGACATTGGTAGATATGAGTCAGATATATGTGTGAGAGCAAAAGGGGAGGCACTTACTGGTGGTTGAGTCCTTCGATACCTTGGTTATGGAGGGCAGCAGAATAATCACTTTTTATGGTCACTGGCGTAAGCAACCCACAGCAGTCTTTATTTAGGTTTACACAAAACACATATTTTGGGTTTTTGTTGTTTTATATAATTACGTTGAGGGTTTTACGGAGCGGATCACCGCACGCGTGCGTATTTGAATTGAGCTTTTTGGCAACTGACGAAATAGGGCGGGGAAAGCAGAAGTAGGGATTGCATCTCGCGTATTGAGTGAATAGTAAATTAGTGATGTGCGTGTATTGATTGAATGTGTTGACTGATTGTTTATTTATATTTTTAAACGTTTAATATTTGAAAAAGGGCGCAGACAATATGAAAACGTAACTAAAACTGTAATGAGTCAAACATGTAGTATCGATAAGTCAAACTACAATAACCGATATAAAAAAGATGTCCGGTAGAAAATGATACATCAGAACGCAAACTGTACTAACGAAACGCAACGGATCTAATGATATTCGCTTCCTCTCTTTCTTAGGTCTGAATTACATAGAAAAGGAATAAGGCTAAGCGTATGCTGAGACGCAGGTGACGCAGGTGCACGCAGCGCAGCGCAGAGCAGATTTTGCAATGCATGAACGTACTAAGAGCTGCGTACGCTGTGGCGCAGACACGTGCGACGCAGACATGCGTCTGTCCTGCTCTGCGCCTCGTTGTAGTGCCGGCACAGATTTCTGCGCGACGCGTGCATGTCGACTTTTGTTTTTTACCGCTAATTCGAATTTTATTGCAATGACAGAACATTTAATTAAATTAGTGCGTTGTGAACCTTGTTTGTATGATACTAATCATCCAGACTATTAAAAAAAACGTTCGTCAACTCGAACGCGTCTATTCTTTGTACTAATTAAAACTCGAATGTGTCTTCGAGCTGCGTCGCAGTTATGCGGTCGTGGCCTATGTCTGCGTCGCCTGCCCTGCCCTGCAAAATCTGTACTGTGCTGCGCTGCGTCACCTGCGTCTCAGCATACGCCTAGCCTAAGGCGCAGGCTCGGCGCAAGCGCGTCACTTTCATACGTTTTTTCGTGCCACTTCAAATATTTTTCGTACAAAATGTATGAAAGCGACGCGCCTGCGACGAGCCTGCACCTTACGCCGCTTATATGTTATTCACGCCTTACTAAGAAGTAGTAGAAGTAAGAAACGCAATTCGCTTCAGCGAATATCGTTAGATTTTATAGGCATTTGGGTAGTGTCATTTGCTACTGATATCGATATTTGAAAACGGTTCTTGATATAGTTCTAGGGAGCTTGGAGATTAGTCTAATATATTCTCTCTCATTTCTACGTACACGTAGGGATTGCGTCCACGTCGCCCGCCGACCGTGTCTATTGTAGACTACATAGACAAATGCCCTAACTAGGCTAGTCTCGGACCTATGTAGTACACGTCGTAGATATCTCTACGAGAGTCACCCTAAGTTTTTTTTTTATTTATTTCTAGGCCTGCGTTTGGCCGCCATCTCGCCGGATGTTAAGCGATGATGCGGTCTACGATGGAGCACACTTGTCCAGAAGAAACCGATTCACTCGTGACTTGAAGACATCCAGATTGTAGCTGTCGGGGAACACCCACTCGGGCAGCGCATTCCACTGTTTCAAGTGATTTTAAGTTGATAGACGCACGCACAAACACCCAGACCCGGAATTATCCGTATTTATTTCGTAATGGGAATCTAACCCACAACCCGTTGCGCAGAAGTCGATCGCTCAGTTACTGCGCACGCGTGTCGTCAAACTACAATCCAACATGGCTCTAAATGAACGTGGATGTCGGCGTTGCTTGTGAAGGAAGATGTCAAAACTTGTCAAATCCAGTACATTTCATGTTAGTTCTGTATTTGACCAGGTTCATTTAGACCCATGTCAAACTGTACAGTGTAATATTTTGGCATGTTGGTATTAATCTACCTCTTACAATGATCCAGCCTTCGTTCATGCATATCACCGGGTACAGTTCTCGCTCGCATTGCGTCTAGTTGAGCCAGCTTGTTCTCAGCTATCTCTAGAGTGTTCTTTACTGTGAAGTACTTGCAATGAACCTACCTCTTACAATGATCCAGCCTCCGTTCATGCATGTCAGCGGGTACAGTCCTCGCTCGCATCGCATCTAGTTGAGCCAGTTTATTCTCAGCTATTTCTAGGGTGTTCTTCACTGTGAAGTACTCGCGATGGACCGTCTCATAATCTCGCATCATTGCTGACACTGCCAAAATGATGATGAAATTATGACCCATATTTAGTATAACCTTTCTAATAATGGCGACCCGAAGGCAGACTCCCAAGAAAATGTATGAAATATTTTTGTTGTTTTTTGATCAGTAATACTGCCGTGCTAACGAAGAATACAGTAACTCGACCCTGGACGATTTCGAATTATGTACCTTAATAGGTACAGTGGTGGTCATATAATTAAGAACGATTTGTAGTTCCAGAAATGTTTGATCAAAATCATGTTATAATTATGTAGTTTTGTGTTTTTTATTAGATTTAATTAGTTTTGTTATGAAGTACCCACATAAATACAGCAAACTGAGTTAGTAGGAATAGACACATAAAATCGATATTTTTTTACAAATTCCGTTTATTTTCCATAGTAACAAATTAAAAGACAAATGAAGCTGGACAAATAATTAAGAACGACTAACAAACTGTTTGATAATTGGTTTAGAGATGAAACTTAGGTTAAATAAATTACATTAATAAGAAAGAATGCACATTTACAAAGGCAAATGAATACATTTTAATACAAATTAATAGTTAGTGGCATGTCCACGGCTTTTAATTACGGCCTTACACCGGTGATGCATTTACTGTAATAATTTTTGTCATTTTGCAAGAGAGAGTTCCATTATTCTGAGAAAACGTCGTACAGCTCCCTTAAATGGCCACACTGGCGATTTGATACACTTCTCTTAAATTCGCACCAAAGATGTTCAATTGGGTTTAGATCTGGGCTGTTAGCTGGCCAGTCTAAGACAGAAACTGATTGTGATATTGGCGGTGCGTGCAGTATGCTTCGGATCATTGTCGTGCTGGAATGTCGAAATAACCGGCAGCACGTCTTCAGCTTATGCTAACATTGTTTCTTCGAGTATTTTTTTGTATTGAAATTGTGTTGTGATTCCTGACCCGGCCACGACATGGAACGGAGATTTTACTATGGCACAAAATGGTTATTTTAATTGTGTTTTATTGTGCCACTTATCCCAGGAATTTGTGCCTTGTACTTTTTGAGTAATAAGAGTACGATTGTGGTCGGGCTGGGCATCACGGTTCCTGACCCGACCACAACCAGATCTAATAAAATATCAATAGTGGGAAGTTACTAATTATGCCAAAAATATGTGTCAAATTGTGCCTATGGCACACACAACGCATTAAGTCAAGTATTCACACTCTATGTATAGTTTAGTCTATAAGTCGCGCGCAGAAGGTTTGCCGATGACTGCCCCTCCCACTACACCGACCGCTACCCGCGCTCGTCTGGCATTAGTAGGTATGCCAGACGAGCGCGGGTAGCGGTCGGTGTAGTGGGAGGGGCAGTCATCGGCAAACCTTCTGCGCGCGACTAGTACAATTAAACATTTGAATTCTGTTAGTTATGATTTAAGTGAACTGTTGTCGTAACAAAACTGGTCATATAGAGTTACAGAGTAAGAAATAAAAATGGAGTTTATTTTGTCAGCTTTCTTATTATTATATTTATTGAATTTTTACATAAAACAAAATAAAAAAAAATCTATGGAAATCGCTCGGGAATCAAAACCAAGGTACTTCCCGTTGACCTAGAATCATGAAATTTGGCAAGATGCAAGATCTTACATCACAGGTAAAGGAAAAAGTCTGAAAACTATGTTTTTATATTTTAAAAGGTTAATTGTTAACTATTAACTTCTTGACCCCTGTATTAATAGTAAAAGTATGCAGCAAGGGATCAGCTTGTACTGGTACTGTTTAAACGAGATAATTTATGTTTAAATTTCAACTTATCGTCATGATGTGGGTTACGGAACCCTCAGGATACGAACCCGACTCGCATTTGACCGGTTTTTTATACAAGCCTAGCACACTAATATAATGCTACAAAATATAGTGTTTTTTTTTATAAATACATTTATACGCGTACGAAGTCGTGAACACATCCAGTAAAATAAAATAACAAAGTGCTTTTTATTAGAGTTGCCGCGAATAGTGTTTATAGCGAATAGTCGAATACCGATTAATCGCCATTCACTTTGGCGAATAGTCGAATAACTCGACATTACTATTCGACATAAAAAAAAACATTAAAACTTTAAGGCTTTGAGTCCCAATAAGAATAGATTTCCTATTTTAAGTAAGCTTGCTAAACGATACTTAATCACACCAGCAAGCTCTGTTTATTCAGAAAGACTATTTTCCGAGGCAGGTTTCATTTACGAGGAAAAACGAAACCGACTTGCTCCAGAACGTGCAGAAAAAAATGTTTTTTTGCACCACAATCTGCCTCTGTTGGATTTTAAATATTAATTAAAAAGCCTTACTAATTTAATTTCATGAATATGATAGGCACAGGCACATATTAGAGATAATAATTGATATTGTGTATTGTTTTATTAAGGAAAATAATTATAAAAATGATTATTTTTAACTCATTAGTTCTTTTGTTCGTTAAAAGTTTATTTTCGACTACTATTCGCCGAATGTCGAATAATACTAGCTATTATTCGGTATTCGACGAATATCAAAAAAATGACGAGTAATGCCGAATACCGAATAATAGCGAGTATTCGCGGCAACTCTACTTTTTATATAGCATAATTTCACAAAATAAAACTGCTTGCAAAGTCGTAGTAAAATTGCATAGCGTGTGATTGACACACTTTATTTCTTGATTATTCAATTTTATCCGAATTAAGATATATTCTGTGATATGAATAGTAAAAGAATTTCGTGTGCCATAGGCACAATTTGACACATATTTTTGGCATAATCAGTAACTTCCCACTATTGATATTTTATTAGATCTGATTGTGGTCGGGTCAGGAACCGTGATCCCAAGCCCGACCACAATCGTACTCTTATTACTCGAAAAGTACTAGGCACAAATTCCTGGGATAAGTGGCACAATAAAACACAATTAAAATAACCATTTTGTGCCATAGCAAAATCTCTGTTCCATGTCGTGGTCGGGTCAGGAATCACAACACTTGAAATTGATCCATGTTTCCTTCTATCAGCCTAACAGGTTCAACTCCATAACCAGAAAAGCAACTCCAAATCTTCACGTTTCCCCCACCATGCTTTAATGTCACTTTTGTGTATTTGGAGTCGAATGCTTCATTAGGAGGGCGTCGTACGTATCATTTTCCATCAGAACACGCTGTTGATTTTTGTCTCGTCAGAAAAAAGATCATTTTTCCACTGTCTGATTATCCAGTTTTCCTACTTTCTTGCAAATGCTAGACGAGCTTGCCAATAGGACCGTTTCAACATGGTACATACCTTCCTTACCATCCTTCTATGCAACTTCTCTTCTAGCAAACGCCTTCGACTAGTGCGTGCCGAGACCGCTAAAGGATTGTTTTCATCGAAATATTCTTTTCTTATCTCGTTAGACCCTTTAAAAGGATTTTGTTTTGCCAAACGAACGATATTTCGATCATCTCGACAAGATGTCTTTCTCTGTTTATGTACGCGCGGAATATTTAAAGTCGTTTGATACGTGTTAAAATGCTTTACAGCATGGAGCAAGTGTATCAAATCGCCAATGTGGCAATTTAAGGGAGCTGTACGACGTTTTCTTAGAATAATGGAAATCTCTCTCTTGCAAAATGACAAAAATTATTACAGTAAATGCATCACCGGTGTAAGGCCGTAATTAAAAGCCGTGGACATGCCACTAACTATTAATTTGTATTAAAATGTATTCACTTGCCTTTGTAAATATGCATTCTTTCATATTAATGTAATTTATTTAACCTAAGTTTCATCTAAACCAATTATCAAACAGTTTGTTAGTCGTTCTTAATTATTTGTCCAGCTTCATTTGTCTTTTAATTTGTTACTATGGAAAATAAACGGAATTTGTAAAAAAAAAATCGATTTTATGTGTCTATTTCTAACTCAGTTTGCTGTATTTATGTGGGTACTTCATAACAAAACTAATTAAATCTAATAAAAAACACAAAACAACATAATTATAACATGATTTTGATCAAACATTTCTGGAACTACAAATCGTTCTTAATTATATGACCACCACTGTATATGTATATTAGGTATACAATTCAAAATCGTCCAAAATCGAGTTACTATATTCTTCGTTAGCGTGGCAGAATAGTTCATCATCTGAGGGACTCGTGGCTAATAAACAACCGCACGGATCATACAATTTACAAGATTAAGCTGCGCTTGCCACAGTCAAACCGCGGATGGGTGACCGTTCGTTACTCATCAGGACCCCTTTGTGCCACGGAGAGCACGTTAAACCGTCGGTCCCAGATATCATACGAATACCTATGACAGCCATTACGGGTAGTCAGAAGCCCGAAAGTCTGACAACTGGTCTAACCTTAGGGTAGGCATTGCCCAGAAACTGGGTAGCAGAGGTCTGATGGCGGTCGCTCCGTGTAAAATACTGGTATTCAGCCGCATCTGGTTAGACTGGAAGCTGAGCCTAACATATTTGGGAAAAGGCTAGGCAGAACATTAATAAACTTCTCTAATAATGGCGATCTGAGAGTTGGCTCCCAGGAGCTACCAAAGCATTATTTTTTCGTTTTCTGAACAGTAAAGTAACATCATCTGAAATTGCTAACCCGCTGTGAGCAAGCATGGTAATCAATACTCGTTCCTTTTCTGTACGAGAATCCTTTGCCCCGCAGTGGGAAAATATGCAATTATTTTAGAATTGATTATACTTACTTTTATCCTCATACAACTCATAAACCTCCTTCAACTTAGACTCCGCCCTTTCAGCCCTCTCCACCAGCGTCGCCTTTTCAATATCTGCCGTCTCTTTCTCGACTATCAACTTCTTATAGCTCTGTCTCACTCCCGTCAGCTCTTCGTCCAAACTCTTCACCTTGTCTGTGAGAGTTTTGTTCTCTAAGACGATTTGTTTAGACTTTTTGTTTATGACTTCGAATTGTTTTTCGTAGTCGAGAATGAGGGTATCTTTTTCTTGGAGGTTTTCTTGGTATGCGTCGAAAAGTGGTGCTGTGAATATTATAAAATATATTTTGAGTGTGTAATTTTATGTAACTGAGATGTCGCAACCAAGGGGGGCTAGTAACGTCAGATTTCGTGAGTCATATTTCATGTCATATTCTTAATCATAACTGCAAGTGGGCTGCACATTCAGTCGGCTATCAAACAGTACTTTTTTTTATCTTACATAAATCCTCATGAATACCCTTCGCCCAGGGAAGGCGAAGGGTTATGCCGGAGTCTTACCGGCTAAAAACCCACGGTATTCCTTCTCCTGACACTCGGCCAGGGTAACCCCGGCAGGCCTCGGTCCGCCCTTTAGTTTTAGTTGCACTGACTCCATCTTAACTGCTTTCAAGCTGTGATTTTACAGCAATTTTTGGGTGCAAGGGGGTGGCCCTCGCACCCCTCTCCCGGCGCCCATGATAGGATCTGCCATGAAATGCAGAAGCTGGCGTTTCGATGGCAGCCGTCAAGAAGCGGCAACAGTTGCAGTTAGCCCTGCCATCGGCGAAATGCTGCTCATTTGTAAGAACTTTTAAAATGCTAACCGTGAATTATGACGAAAAAATCGTGGACATGACTCGCTTCGGACTATTAAATAAAAAAAAATGTGTAGCTTAGATAAATTAAAGTAATTAACTTTAGTACCTAATGCTTGTGCGCTCAGCAATCCCGAAAGATCCACCGTTCGGCCGGTATACTGTGGTTCTTCGGTACCGCCTTTAGACTGCCTGTCATCTGCGTCAAGTGTTTCTAGAAAAGAGCAAAGGTACCTTAAACCTGTTCCTTCTTTTTTGAAAGAGATTGGACCAAACGTATTCTTTCTTTTTTACTTTGTCGCGTTTGTCCCTAGTCGCACCTGATGGTAAGCGCAGACAGGGTCTTAAGGGTCCTGTAGACGTTGGCCGAGCGCGCTCGGCGAGTGCGCTCGGCAGATTTCCGTGGTAGGTACTGTTCACACGTTGGCGTGTTTCATTCTGCGACACTACAGTCTATTCCGACGCGTAACTATAAACTGAACACTCGGCCAACGTGTGAACGCTGTTTGCGGCTTGCGCCAAATTTCTTTGATTTGTGCACAAAAAAACCGACACTAATTGGGTCGTCGGCGAGTGTTGGCCGCAAACGCCAAATACACACACAACGGTACAGTACACGTTGGCCGAACGCACTCACTGAGCGCGCTCGGCCAACGTGTACTGGCCTTTAGATGGAGCACGCGAATCCAAGTAACGAAGATATAGAGGGATTCCCCTATACCCCTCTGGTTCTCACATACACACGACGGAACACAATAAACTGCTTGGTGCCGGACTTTAGTGTGACCAAAAGTATTCAAATAAAGTGCGGTACAGGACACTGGACTGGATTGAAATGTGTTAATACTGGTCTAATGCCAATCTAAAGTTGCAATCCAGTGAAGGTTGATCCAGTTACTGGATCAATGTAATTCTGACATTATATCTAGCACTGGACTGTTATCGAGATCAATATCATTTATTTTATTTCATTTACACTCAACGCATATAATGCCTTGTACAGACCCAGTGGCGTAGCGTGCCTTGGCGGGGCCACGTATAAAAATTTGTTTGGGGGTCCTTATGAAGGGTAAAGATTTCTCACAAAAGAAAAAAAATGTTTGCATAAAATTAGAAGAAATATTTATTCATCATAATTATCTATGTCACTTTTTCCAAATTTTTTACAAACAATTCGAATTAATACACTCTCCTTGCCTTTTTTTCGGCAAACTAATTTATTATATAAATTTAAATTTATTATATAATAAATCATTTAAAGCTGATGATGACTTTAGTTTTTCTAAAGTTTCTGCCTCTACTATGGACAATTGTGACAGGTCTGACGGGCGTTGATGTCACATCGAAGTAAGAAAAAAAAAATTGGGAAGTTTTTTATTAATTTTTGCTTACGCACTTAGGGGGCCCCCGTGGCCCGGTAATTGATACGGCAGATACGGCGGTAGCTACGCCCCTAGACCAACCGAACGAAGGCGTACGAATGGCTTTCGCTGATGGACACCAAACGCTCGCTCGCCTTCACTGTACTATTCCCATACACCTTTGATGTTCCCACACGCCACGGAGCACACCCAAACGCGGGCGAAGGCCTTCGTAAACGATCGCTCGCTTTCGCTGAACTGTCCGCAGCAAATACAAAGAGGAGTTGGCCTAAGCAACCATGCGCTGTGACACCAGCTAGGCCGTGACGTCATCACGGTGAGCGTGGCTTATGCCAGTCTGTGGGCACTTGTCCTGTGCACACGACGTTCGCGACCCCATCCCATTTTATCATTTTCCTTGTAATTTGAAAGAAAAAGATTAAGTGTTGTGTGTTATCTTGCAAGAGCTACTCGGATAAACGTTCTGATGCCATGGATGGCATCACATTTCACTTTACGTAATTTATTACATTTGTGACACTAGAGACATCTAGCGTTATATGGCTAAACCACGTGTTAGTTACCTATAATATCCGAAGCTTATAGTTTTTGCTATTCACCGCTAAATGGAAAATATAGACAAAGGCGGGATGTAACGTCCCCCTTGCCCGGCGAAATGTCACGCATCGTATTAAGCCGGGTCGGCTGCGCCATGTTATTGTGTTTTTGCTAACAAAACTGTTAGGCCACGCCCCTATTCGGTTAGCAAACAATGTTACGCCGGGTCCGCAGCGCCAATTTTCTAACAAAACTGTTAGGCCACGCTCCTATTCAGTTAGCAAACAATGTTATCCTGTTTGCAAATACGAAAACACGGCGCAGCGGACCCGGCTTTATTGGAAAATCGCATTACAACATCTCCTCTTTGTATTTGCTCTGTAGTCTAGAACCCAGTCGTTCGCATTCGTTCGTTAGCATTCGTTCGCTTTCCTTCGGTTGGTCTGAGCAAGGCATTACAGGCGCTTATGAAAAGTTAAATTTATTGCACGGTTCCAATGGGGATGAAGCAAAATTCTTGACCACAATTTTTTATTTTAGATTTTGAAAATATAGAGTAATCTAAGAAACCATTTTAAATATTTTTGTTATTGTCATTGTAATTATTTTTTTATTAATTATTTAAAATTCAATATCATTTCTGATCTATGACGTCATCAGTGGCATAAAATCTTTGGGCCTTTGCCTCAATCCATATTTATTCTAAAAACGGTAACAGTGATGTCAATAGTGTCAACTGTCAAATCAATGAAATAATAACCTCAGATTATTATGTTCCTTACCTTTAATTCATAACAAACAAAATACCACGTTACGCCGCTATTTCAATTAATCTCGATCGTACGCCCTTCATATTATTTACCGACCAATCGCCATGAGTGATACTTTTATCAAAGCTGACTCGCGGAACCTTCCGAAAGTTGAGTTCCCGAACACGAACAAAAATTTTGTTTGGGCTATTTTTAGTGTCGTTCTTGCAGGTAGGAACAAAGCGCTTCTTATATTCCATCGTTATTGCTTGACCGTCTCAAAAAAACACTATAATAGTAAAAGTTGAATTTCTGTTGAGGATTGAGGTTATGTTTATTATTTATGACATTCACGTCACGCGACCACGTCTATAATTTTTTTTATTTACAATCGTAGGGTAGGCAAAGGCATTACTGCCATACTGCCAGCAATGACGTCATTTGGAGGATAAATTAAGGTCATTCACATATAACCCGAAATACTAATAATCCATGATTATTTTCCATTTCTAAATAGTGAGATGTGATCAGTAACCTTATTCCTCGAAATGGTTTTCATATCTTAACAGATTTAAAAAAAATGCACAATGCCCATTGGTCAGAAAAGAGCCGACAAGAATCTCCATAGTTAGAGCGGTTACGCACTACGTCCAATCCGGATCCGTGAAAATACAGATATAAAAAACTCGGACCGAATTCGGATATAGCTTTTCGCACTGCATCTGATCCAAATTCGTGATAGTACAGATCTAAAGTCTAAAAATCTCGGACCGAATTCGGATATTGCTAACGCACTAATCCGATCTCTGATCCAAATCCAAGCAATTCAGGGGCCATCTTTGGCATAAATGTCCGATTTGAATCCGAGGTAATGCGTGAATGAAAGCGTTCATACAAACAGTATTACGGTTACTTCGGTCCGTCAATATTTCTTCCGAATTGGAGACTCACGGATGACGGAGAGAAATCGGATGACGGAAGTCGGATCTAGTGCATAAACTACCATACAAATAGTTCTATGACTACTTCGGAACTTATTTTCACGGATTCGGATCGCATGCAGTGCGTAACCGCTCTTACAATAAATGGTTATCGGCTGTTGATGATTAATAAATTCACATATCTACCTTTATATCCCAAGCTAGCAGTTATGAGTGAGTCCAGACCATCATATTTGTCTCCCGGCTTGAAAACTTGCTCAGTTTTGTCACCCGCCATGGTCTGTATATTGCTGCGTAGTCGCTCTTGATAGCGAGATAGTTGGACGTTCAATCTGTAACAGAAAGGAGGATGGGAGACATTCGTTACAGATATGAAAGTAGTGTGATGGCACAGAGTATTTTGTGAACAATTAATTAGAATTAGTTTTATTTTACAGCGATTACGCACTGCATCCGATCCGGATTCGTGAAAATAAGAATATAAAAAACTCTGACCGAATTCGGATGTTTCTTTGCGCACTGCATCCGATCCGAATACGTGAAAATACGAATCTAGAGTCGTGGTGGACAAACACCGTTTATTTTTGTAACGATTTTGGCCGGAAAGGATAGATTTTCAATTTAAATTATTCAAAGACTGCGGCCGAAGAGGTTAAATACCACCCAGAGCCAATATCGTTTGTGCAAACGTTTGCAGAAGCCGTTTGCGCATTCAAGTTGCCAGTGTGGACGCTGAGCCACATCGTTTTTTTTGTGCAAACATTTGCACAATTTATTTGCACATGCAAGTAGCTGCGTGCAGCCGAACTACAAGTGTCCTAAAGAATTACCTGTACAATACATCTTTGAGTGCCTGCATGTCTTTCTGTAGCCGGGAGTTGTGTTCCCTTGCTTGGTTTAGTATGATCTGTCGGCTGCTGCAGCTCATGCACACTTGTACCAATGGAATCGCTGTTGATGCCTCGTGATCTACAAGTTATGAAAATTGGACATGCTTACGGGATTTTTGATATCATATTTAATTTTGGATTTATAGATTTTGGATGTTAGAAAGTTCGTGTTTTTGAAGTCACAATACAAGAAAGTCTGGAGTAGAATATAGACATGGCCCCCTCGCTATGTCAGTAAAAATATACAACAAGTTACCTAAAATCTTAACAAACAAAATTAAAACCAATGTGTTTTTACACAAATTAAGACGCTTTCTGGCAACAAAATGTTATTACACAATAAAAGAATTCTTTGACGATAAACTCACTTAACAAAAAACTAACAAAATAAGATAGTACATGACAAAACTATATACACCATTCAAATCTATCTCAAACGAAATATGTAATAATATAATTATTAAGTACCGACACAAAAACTAATAATAGGTATAAAAATAATACATAAATAAATATAAAAATAAAATATAACAGAGTTAATAATAATATGTAAATCAATAATATATAAAATAATAATTTATAATAATATATAAAATACTACAATACAATAAAATATAATTAAAAAATATATACAATACTTTTATTATATAATTATACAAAAATTTCTTTTTCGGGAACCTAAATGTTATTACACAATAAAAGATTTCTTAACTTATCTAAACACTAACAAAATAAGACAGTACATGACAAAACTAAATACACTCATTAAATCTATCTCAAACGAAATATGTATATAATATAATTATTGAGTACCGAGACAATAATTAATAATATAAAAATAATACATATTTTATAAATAAACATAAAAATAAAATATAATATAACAGAGTTAATAATAATATATAAATTAAAACTAATAACATATAAAGTAATAATATAAAATAATGAAATAATAATTTATAATAATATATAAAATATTAGCAGTACAATAAAATATAATATAAAAATATATCCAATACTTATATTATACAATTATAATTATACAAAAATACTTGATTATAGACCATTTACCGAAATTGTATACCAAGCCCTCTTCCTCTCTCCTACTACCTCTGCTGTGCCCGACAGGGTCCATAGTGATTCTGCTATATTTTTATTTATAAGACCTAATGTTACACTATGGAACGCAATAAAGTATTGAGTATTGAGTATTGAAAAATGAATGAAAAGGTCAGATATTTTTTCAATATGATTTTTAACAAATCAAATACTTTGACCATGTGTTTTGTTGGAATATAAGTTCGAATGCAAACTATTTATACAATACTTTATCAATATAGTATCGTTTGGTATATGTCACTCTCGAAAAACGAACTCTGTACTGTCAAAGGTGTGCTCCTCTAATATACTAATTAAATAATTGTATAGTGTTTCAATTTATTGAAACTAGACTGAACGAGAAAATAAACCGGATCGATCGGCAACTGCTTATCGAAAAGTTTTGAATAGGCAGCTCTGATGTACTGACTTATTTGGGAGAAAATTTAAAAACCATGAAAGCTTACCTCTATCAGGCAGTTCAAACTGTTTAACCTTCTCCTGTAACTGTTTCGTTCTCAAATCCAGTTCTCTGCTCCTCTCCCTCTCTTCTTTTATAACTTTTTTACACTCTTCTGCATATTTGACTAGAGTTTCATGTTGACTTCTTAGTTGATCATTCTCTTCGGCGAAGAGTTTGTTATATTCTAGCACGGATTTTAGTTTCTCCTTTAGTTTGGCAATTTGGGAGTCTTTTTCTGTAAGCTGTAAAGATAGTGTAATTTATGGCGAGATTCACAGACCGCACTTAGGCTTTACTTTGCTAAGTTAAGTGTTTCATACAAATATGAACCTTATTTCGCTGCACATAATGTTCAAATTTGTATAAGCGGATGTGAATCAGCATTTCATACTAATATGAATATTAACTATAAACGAATAATGTTCATATTCGTATGAAAAGCTTCTTAGCAAAGTAAAGTCTAAGTTATACTTCACATAGGTCACATAGGGCGAGATTCACAGACCACACTAAGTGTGAATCTCGCCTTACGTGTCTCTATTTACCTGCTGTTAAATACAGTGTACACAGGCATTTTAAATTTAGAATTAGCATGCTTTGGGATTAGAAGCCTTATTGCACATAGTTCAACTTCTGATTTTAATTAATGATTATAATTAAAACAAATATTCGAATAGCCTATAGTTTTATTCGCCTTCAAGTGATTGTGGGGTTGAAACTTGTCTATAAAAACCAAGAAGAAATCCTAGTGCAGGGCTTCGTTTCAAAACAAACAAACAAATAATTACCTGTACAACATTTTCTTCACACCTATCCATTAACGAAGTGATGAGTTGTTCATACTTCTTAGTGAGTTTCTTCTTTTGTTCCTTGAGAAGTGACTTGCCTTCCTTCGTGGACCTAGGAGAGGATATGGCTATGCCTTGAATGGTACGCTTTCTGGGTGGCTTTGCTGGTTTCTCTCCTGGAAAAATAAAAAGTAGAACGCTTAGAAATCTAAAAACAAAATTAACGTACAAAACATAATTAGCCCATTACTGTCCCATTGGGTATGGGCCTCTTCTAACAATGAGAAGGATTAAGGCCTTAGTTCCCCATGCTAGCCTGGTGCAGGTTGGCGGACTACACACACCATCAAGAACTTTATGTAGCCCTCTCAGTAGTGTTGAGTAGGACATACAAGAGGCAGTACATTTGTCCCGTACATGACGTCAAAATGTAAGAGCGGCTCGACATTTAAAAGTGTACTACTTCAACTTTTATGTCGCGGTAGTCGCATTACTCGTTACTCTCGGTAAGTAAACTGTAGGGTGAGACAGAGAGGGAACGAGGCACATGCTACAATAGCACGTCATTGTCAGTGTGTCATCAGTGGACATTACGCGACCGCGACTCGACTCGCCGCAGTAACGTCAAATGTCATATTCGTACTAGTGTTGTTGCAATAGCGATAGTTTCGCTATCGATAGTTGACCTTGAAAAACAGTCGATAGCGCGAATAGTCCTATCGAAAATATCGAAATTCTGCAATACTATCGATACTATCGATAGTATCGATAGTGAAAATTAGGCGATACTATTGAACTTTGTCGATACTATCGATTATATCGATACTATCGAGATACGATACTATCGATAGTATCGATACTATCGATAGTATCGTGTCAAAATAGTCGATACTATCGATACTATCTATGATCTATCGACGCGTTTCGATAGTATCGATAGTTTTGTTTTAGTAACTATCGACGAATTTTCGATACTATCGACTGGGCGTAAAACGACACCTGGTCGGTAACACAGCGACACAAATATACGGTATGTTTAATATTTGCGACCGTTCGAACGACACTATGGATGATTTGTGATAGATGAACTATCTATCACCAGCTATATTATACCTTATGAGCAAGCAATACTATCGTAAAATGTTCGACTATCGATAGGGCATTACTATCGATACTATCGATAGTATTTGTACTAATACTATCGATACTATTGATCTTTAGCAATAGTATTACTTAATTTTAACAATCGATACTGTCGATAGTATCGATAGTATCGTCTAGGGTCGATAGTTTCGATAGGACTATCGATAGTATGACTGATTTTCAAGGCCACGATAGTATCACGATACTATCGATAGACTATCACTATCGCAACAACACTAATTCGTACTCGTTACTTCAATCGTATCACCGAGCTTCAGTACGCCTCGCCTCATTTGAAGTAGTACATTCTACTGGCTCAGAGCAAAAAAGAGGCTACTCTTACAAACTCTTTTTCAAGTTGTGTCCTACCCAACACTACCTCTCAGGTATGCAGGTTTCCTCACGATGTTTTTCTTCACTGTTAATGCAAGAGATAATCAAATTAGGATGCACACATAAATATGAAAAGTCAGAGGTATGTGCCTGGTTCGCACTGTTCAAACCCTTGGTTATCAACAAACAGCAAATAAAATTTTAAAATTAAAAATAATAATTTTGAATTGAAACTAATTACAAACTGCTCTCATTTAATGAACACTATAATTAAGTGGCATTAGAGCTTCATGATCGAGAGGAGGCTCTTGTGAGATGTGCACTGATCCTAAACAGAATCGCAGATGCAACGAGATAACAAACCAAATCTGTCAACAACTGCTTGTCGAAAAGGTTCTGAATCAGGGGACAGATGCAGCTGAATATCAGTATTTACACGGAGCGACTGCCATCAGACCTCCGCAACCTAGTAACTGGGCAATCACCCATTCTGTTATCTCTTCTTAACAATATAAAACAGAATTCACAAACCAATAACATCTCTAGGATCCTCATACATTGGATTATCATCAATAAATCCCTTGTTCTCCTCAATCCTGGACTCTGTCCTCCTCGTAACAATATCTAGTATATCCTGACGCATGCTTGCTCTCTGCAGGGGTGCCGATATATCAAATAATTTGTGTTTCTGTGTGAAATTGCCTGTTAACGTGAGCTTCTCCGGTGAGAAGGACGCTGAGCATTTCTTTGATACTCTTCTGTAGTTTTTTTGCTGGAAATAAAATGGATTTTATACAGTTGAGTCTAGCACAACATCATGCCTGTAATCCTCGAAGGGTTGGGCAGAAATGTATAGTACACCCTCATTTCGGTGTTATGTTTAAGTCCCATGTAAAAGGGGGTGAGCCTATTGCCATCAACCAGGCACAAATCCAGACTATGGGCTGCTACTGAGAAATTCGACATGGAACAACCCAATAACACTTTGCCCGACCTGGGGATCAAACCCAAGACCTCACACTCAACAGTTGCACTTGCAACCACTAGGTTAACGAAGCAGACAGTTAAGTCTTTTTAGTATTATGACACAACTGCTCTATCTGTTATAATTTTGTTACCACTTTCAGCATTTAATTACCCATTTGTTTTTTAATCTGTGTGATCAAATTTGTTTTCTTTTTTATTTATTTGCAAGCTAGTTTAGGCTCATTTCAGCTTTAAAAATGCAAACAATATTCTCAAATAATAGGGGTAAGTTTTTAATGTAGAGTAAATTAATAACAGATAAGCATACCTTTGGAATATTATCATCCATCGTCAACTTCTCAATTTGCGATCAATTAACTTAGCCATTTTATTTATGTTTTTTATCAAAATATAGACAAAGGAAAGATTCTCCAGCCTACACTATGACACAAAGACAATGCTCTAAAGTAGGTCACTAGAGCGGTTCAATAAAATTCGGGACAAAACAACGCAATTTTCTCTCATTTATTGATAAAACTTCGATTAAAGTTTTGGCAATCATTTTCTCTGAGACCGACTGATTGATTCATCAATATTTAACCACATATATACAATTCCAGAATATATTTACACATTATTGGATAATTTATACAGTTCAAATACTAATTAAATTGATGTATTAATTAAAACATTCAAGTTTTGATTTTAAAAAAATATAAACATCGCGGCAGTTTGACAGTTTCGTTGTTATGGTTACCATTACCACGGACTATGACAGTGTGACCAGCCACACACCGTCCGCAAATTAGAGACTGGATGTGTATTTTTCAGTTTGTTTTATGAAATTAATCCTTTTATATTATTTTAATAAACACAATTAATGTCCAGCTCCTAACTCAAAAATACCTCTGTGATCCTGTGGTGCACTGGGTAAACTAGTAGAATATGATGTTTAAGTTCTGTATTAACTTAGGAAGAAGAAGAAACAATTAATTAAGTATTCAAAAAAAAAATTGGTTGTTATATGTAGATTCAACAGCATTTTGAACAGCTCAAAGGCGTCAACTACTGAAAATGAGCACACTATTATAATACGCAGTACTTATTACTTCTATGAATACGCTATAGCAGTCGTCAGTGAACTTGGCATCCCGTACCCCCTGCACTCGTACGACTATTGAGATTTGAAAGAAATTGTTATTGGTGGACAAGAAGTTTCTGCTGTCCATACACTTATCATAACTGACATGGCTGAATGGTTTACATAAACAAATAAAAGAGAAAACCAAAATCCGAATACAAAACAAGCTCACCAGAAAGTTTAATGATTAACAAGCGCGCTGCCGTGTTTTTTGTATTAGCTAACTGATAATTACGTGTATTTCTTCTGTTTTGTTTATTTTAATGTACACTAAAGTATATCTATCTATCTATTATAGATGTACAGCGTAGGTACTTACTTATGGAGACTGAGTTAATTTTACCAGTCTATTGGAAGCTGCACCACAGCACAAATTATCCGTCACTCTAACTACATAATTAATAAAAGTACAGAAGTATGGTGTCAAAAGAAAAAAAATAAATCAGTAAAATCCAGGTTAGATAGATCAAATGTCTGTGTCATCTAATCTAACACATAATCAAATAATTATATCAATCGATCTAAGTACTTATGTACAAGAAGATTTAAAACGTAGATTCAGACGACCGTTGGAAGGCCATGAATGTTACGCTATCGCGCTAGGTAAACATTCAACAACAAGTGCCACCAGATTATCTTCTAAAAAGTAGGATAACAGATACAACTGCTGCGTATACGCTGAAAGAAATATCTCCTGACTCCTGACATAATTTTACAGACGCCACGAGCCTAGCCTAATTCCTCATAGTTTTTCTAAAAAATACCATGGCCTATTTCATAATTATTCTAAAATATAAGACACTGTTGGCAACATTTGTGAAATGAAGAAAGAGACAGGACTGAGAAGATGGTTGATAAAATTTCATAATCAGCCATCTAGTGAGTAATATTCCAAACAACATTATTACGTTTTTCTGATAGATGGCAGTAAAAGTAGCATAAACAATATTTATGCTATTAAAGACAAAAGAGCCGTTTGAAATCGAAAATTCTAAAAGAAGAGTAATTTTTAATTTAGTCGGGTAATAATTAGTGTGAGCATGCGTGAAAACAGCTGAGCGATAGCAGCGCCTTGAAGCGGAGGTTGAAAGAACTAGGCAGTCGCATCATGTCTGCCTGCCGGTTTGGTGTATGATGCTTTGGCGGCTTTGATAACCTCTAAACAGTTTGTTTGTTGTTACTCCGTCCTCTGAACCGGAGTTCCTTTATAATCGATTTTGCATTTGTTTTAGTAACTGCTTAGTTATTATTGTTTAAGTGTTGCATAATAGTGAATTATACAAGTGTATCTATCGGCCGTCGGATACGCACTTGCTGCCGTATCCTTGCTAGCGTTTATCGATTTTCATTTTACAATGAACGTAACGTTTTGTTTACTTGTTATTTGCTTGTAATATTGTGTATATCATGTTCGTAATGTGCATAATTCGACGTTAGTGTTGTGAATTGTGATCGATTCAAGTATGTGCGAAAGTTCGCGCGAGACTTCGAGTTTTGGATGACAGAAAAATGGAATTTGAGAACGATTTCAGCTTGAAAGAATGGGCGAAGGACAAACCTTTGTCCATTCTGCAGTTGGACCCGGCCGACCGTGCAGTCTTAAGGATAGCAGGTTGGTTCCCCAAGTTATATGCTACTTGGAGATGCAAATTAATAATTTTTAATCGTTGCCGCGTTGTTTTTTCATATAATCGGGTCGCGTTATCGTTCACAGTGATAATGACGACAACTAAGATTAATGTTTGCAGTGTGAACTCAATAAAAATGTGTTCTGTTACCTCTTATTACATTATAGTTGTTTACTTTCGCGTCTACGTTTCAGCGCCTAGCTTAATTTAGTTTTTTTTTCGCGTGATCACGATTCTGAACGGCCTCGCATACCTTAGTTTTCACTTTCGTCTCATTGTAGTTTGTTTTTCATGTTTGTATTATATTTTTCATTGTACAAACAACGTTATCGTATGCCGGTTTTTACCTAACGATAAACGTATAGCTATCTCTGAAGCTAGCGATTGAGAATCCCCTCGTTCGTGCGACTTTCCCATGGCATAGAGTAATAAAGTTATGGTATTATTTTTATTAAGCCACCGGCGCTGCCAACTGAAGAAATTCCCATGACTTGTTTGTCTTTATTGTCTTATTTGTCACCGTGGGTACTTACGTAGGTACTTAGTTATATGTGGGTACTTATACCTTTCGATTGTGACTATCTTTAGGTATTACACTATATCATTTATTTTCGTATATTATCCAACACAGCTGTGTGGTGTGTCATACCCGGAAATCGAAAGGGGACACTAACCGATAGGTACAATACAGACTAGCGCGGGTAGGTCGTTTGGTTCAGCTGAAGCCTAGTTCGCACTGGAACTTATACACCTACTGTTTATTCAACTATCTAGTTATAGGAACTGCTGGCCGCTTACTGTACAACCCTAGAATCTTAAGGGTACGCACAAAAGTATGTAGGTATACATTTTACAATACTACCCATAATACTCAAAAAGTATAAATTACCATAGAAATGTAAGTAAGTAGGTATCTTCTAAAATACAGGATAAAAAGTCCATTTTTTTCACTTGGTTTGTATTTGCAGGTAATTATGCATTGTAAAAGAAAAATTACGCGAATTTCGCAAAGTTGTTCTACGATAGTTGTTCTATTTCTGATACCGAGTAATCCCACAAAATTCTTAAGAGGTAATTCTTTGACACCCTCAATGGAAAGTATAACCTGATAAACTTCATAGCTTCATAGATCAAAATAATGGCAGGTCTTTAAACCAAGAATCTCATCAATTCGTCAAGTTGTTTACACGTGAATTATAATTGGCTACCTTTCTTCTTGTAGTAATGATCACCGATATTAATAGATCCACTTGACTGATTAAATTAATACCTACTTGTTTATTATCTAGATACGCACCTAATTCCTGCCCCCTCGTACTCTTAACTTGAGCAGTAAAACCGTAGTATTGTTTATTCCGCTAATACCTATTTAATTTGCTTTAATGAACTAAATAAAATAGGCAGGTGGCTGCCTGTGTGGCATGTGGTATTTAAAAAAACACCACAATAAAAATGTTTTACACTGGTGATGAAACGATTACTATCGTAACTGACGATTATTAACGATTTATGCATTAAGTAGCAGTGGCGAAGGGTGAGTTTTCTTAAAAGGGAAGCCGAAACAATTATTTGTTTAAATGATAATTGAAAATAATAGATACTAGTATTTGCCATATTTCGAAAGGGAAGCCGATAGGAATCGAGTTGTATGGAGCCTTCGCCACTGTTAAGTAGTATTTTTTAAATGTAATTTATTAATGTTATTCTCATAAACACACCTAAAGATATCTAAAGCACCAAATCCATCAGCAAGTTTCGTCCGTAAGTCGTTGCAGTTCATTGATTGCTCAGTTCACTTTCAACCTGTAGGCACACCTGCAGCTAGTCGACTTCGGCTAATTTTACGAACTAAGCAAGCAACCGTGTGGTGCCGGACGTAAGCACTACCCCATCTCTTCCCGTGGGTGTCGTAAAAGGCGACTACGGGATTCACTAGAGGATGGGCAGCAGCGTTCTCTGAGTACTTTAACAACCATACTGCGATCTGCCGCCTGCTAAGCGTGGCGATTATGGCAAACCAGAGGGGGTTTAGGCTTAGGGAGCCCTATGTCCAGCAGTGGACGACTTTCGGCTGAATGATGAAGCAAGCAATGAATGGACTAAAGCGAAAACTTGCTGGTGAACACAGCCCTTTACACGCGTGCATTCGAACAAAACTTTATAATTTGATCTTTTGGGGACTCCCCGCGGCAAAATATTGATTACAGTATAGTGTATTTTTTGGTGGACATTGCGTTGTTTTTTATGACTTTGATTAAATTATTAAGGTTTGAATGAAAAAAATTAAGTAAGTACTTTAAGAATACATATTGTAATCATCTATTATTACGAGCAATAATAATCATTATTTGACACGGTAGGTATAAAAGAAAGCAGAGAATATCAATTTTAATATCAAAAGAGATTATATCTTATAGCTACTTAAGCCTCATTACGAAAGAACTGCCTATCACCTACATATCGTGCAAACTTTTAAGGAGCTATTTTGCCTACAACACGTACTCCATCTCATCCACTGCTTAATTAACCCAGGCATCCGGCGTGTACCTGTCAACTCGGTCCTAGTTTATACCAACACTAAATTTATTGCATGCACGTTATCAATATGAACGAGGCGAACCCACTTAACCGTTACTTAATAGCATTGCATGTACTGGCAGGTGTTTGTTCACCATCGGAGAATAATACTGAACCCTTTAGGTTGCCTTTTCCGCATACCTGGTCATGCCGTCTCATTTCACTCGTAAAAAGTACATCTTTCGCTCCCTTTCTCCCGCGGATCGCCTGACTATTGTTACCGGACGCATTGCGCTGACTGTTCTAAATTTAAATTCTCCAAAACTTACTCGTAAAGGTCAATAGACAAAGAGATTTCAGTTTGTTTTTTGTGTTGGCATTACTGATGCCAGTTGGCTCTAATTTTTCTCAGAAGACGTTTAAATAACATCGGCCTTTGCATAAAAAACTATAGCCCCTTTCTGATCTATCCTTTACCCACGTCATATTACTTATCATTTAAATCGTAGACGAAAGACCTAGTCTTTGATTGAACAGTTAATGTAGGTAAGTATTGTAGTTAGGCACTTCACTAAATTACGGCATTGTACTCTTGTCAGACAAAAGGTGCTCCCACACCGCTGTTAAAAATGTTTACAAACATTAGTTAACATTTTCTAAACAAACATAAATAAAAAAATATCTGCAAAAATCTATTGAAACATTATCTAATAATCTATATTATATTAGACTAATTAGATTCATTATTATCTGATATTTTTATCTTTTCCTAACATTTGTTAGTGTTAGAAAATGTTTGTAAACATTTTTAACAGCAGTGTGGGAGCACCAAAAGAAAGCAAAAAAAAAAACAGAAAACACGGAAAGTAAATATTCTGAAGAAAGTTAAGTAAGTACTTATGTAGTTAAAGTAAATCATGCTTAACACCTTCAGTGATAACGTTAACAACTTGCGGTTTCGTTTAAAAGCAAACTTATCTTTACAAACTGTCAATGAACACCGAACCCTACTTGCTTCTTTTGTCTTTCGAAAACTACATAACGAGAATAAAAGGTGCTACAGCAGTTACCCGCTTTTGTTTAATCTAAGACGTGAAATCAAATTTAGAATTGATTAGAGACACGAAGACATTCGATTTAAAAAAAGAACTATTGTATTTTTAATTCGAGAGCTTACCATAGATTCGAATTTGTTCGTTTAGAATTTGAACTTCTTTTTTATTTATTGGGTACCTAGTTTAAAATCAAGCAATTCGTAGCTTTCACCATTGTCACCATTGTAGTCAATGTTTCATAAGAATGTTAACAATCGATTAATCGATTCTATCAAGGTCCAATAAGAACGGTTAGTATTTGCTCATCTGATAGCGAACTCAAATCTCATTTGCATCGGTTTATTAATAGTTTCTAATAAGCCTTTCTTTTAATTCGATACACTTATTACTAATAATGATATTTCGATCCATTCTTCATTGAACAGGGTCTTTTTTGCAAGCTTATTGCTATTGAATTGGTAGTATGCTTGCCGCGACCAGTTGATTTATCTGTAACAAAAAGAGGCTGTGAACAAAAGGTTTGCAATATACTTACCTGTGATGAATGCGAAATATACGAGAAGACGAAGAAAAGATGGAACGTGGTCTATTTAATTTAGCATATCTCTGTCCATAGATTTAGTCCTATTTGCAGTCATGTCTATTTATTCTGTGGTCATGTCCCAGAATCCCATACGATGTCTTTCTCATACACTTGTTCTGGGATCATTTAGGTCCGAGAGGGGTTTTTAATGTGAGGCTGTAACAGTCGGGGACCATATGGATTTTTAACCCTTTGTATGTCCACCATATTTACTTACCACCAACTTTTTGGAAGACTTCACGAACGCCTCAAGTACTTATTTATTTTATTTTTAAACGTGCCGATTTTATCTTATTTTCTTCATTCATAAAAGTTACAAAAAAAAAAAAAAAATTACTTACCTGTGTTTTTGTCATTATTCAGTTTTCCTTATACTATAAACAATAGGTCCCTGACATAGAATAATAAAAATCATTCCTTATTTTACTTGCAAAAAATAAATTAGTCTTTTTATTTTACTAAAAGAGAGAGGTCGGTTCTCAAAGTAACTGCCTAAATATACTTTCGGAACTAACAAATGAGACTTTCATCCGATATTACTTAAGCGGATTACGGTAACTGTTTTATTACGGGCATTAATCTTGAAACTTGACGGTTTTTTTTTAGTGCAACACGGTAGCCGCTATTTTTGATACGGTCTACGCCGAAATACTTTCGATTTCCTCACTACCAATCTTTAGATTCTACTTCGTTTCCATTGCATTTCGTCGCCGACCAGTGAAACCCTCGTAAATACTAATTTTGGTCAAACACGTTTTAACTACTAACACTAGTAATAAGTTATATTATTGTTTACTAACACGCTGGATCATTGTAGTCTGAAAAATAAAGAATATTATTATATATTATTATATTTATGTCGTTGGCAAGAAAATCTCGCAATCCATATTTACGACTGACCTGAGTTCAACTTGAATGCAAATAGGTAAGAAGTTGATTATGAAGAGTGCACCTGTTTATTTGCTGATAACTCCGTATTTAACGACAAAAATCTTTTTTTTTCTAAGAAAACCTCGTAACTCGCATTTGACAAAATTAAAAAAATATTTCAAGAATTTACAATCCTTTCGCGAATTCATGTTCAAATAGGTATTACTTAATTATGTTTTAGTAGGCAATGGTTCATTCATATAAATAAAAATGAATCGCCGAAATGTAATGTACGCGCATAACTTCTGAACGACTACACCAAATTGTATAATTCTTTTTTTGTGCATTCGTTATTGTCAGGACAAGGTTTGTAAAAGAAATTTTAGCATTTAAAAATCGTCACGAAAAAAAAATGGCGGTACGAAGTTCGCCGGGTCAGCTACTTAGTTTATAATAAAACTCAAATAAAAACAGTGAAGTTCCCTACAATTTTTTTCAGGAAACTATTTTTTTCGTCTCCTGTAAAATTTTGCTTTTGGCAATAAGTAACGAGATCTTCACTGATCGTCGACGTTTCCTGAGTCAAGTTTCATCAAAATCGACTACTCTGTAACAGTTTGATTTCGGCCTAATCGTGACTCGATTATATTCGCTTAACCGATTTCGATTTGTCAAATCGATACCGCATTAGATTTAACAAATTCACAGCGTCATAACTGTTATTCCGCCTCGCCTTTACAAGTAAGTAATCAATTCCATTAGAATTATCTCAATGTAGTAGATATCGATTGCGATTGAAGTTACTCGATTAACGTGTCAACGATTAACTGATTACGAGTCTAATAAGATAAATGGCTTATTAGTGTTAAGTGTTTTACTTATCTCCCCCTTATAAGGACGCAGGCAGTGGGGTCCAAGTATCGTTAAGACGGCGTAAGTATTTTCCATTCATGGGATCACAATTTATTTTTACTTTAATAACAACGGTCTTGGACCAATTACTTACAATAATTTAGTAATGATAGAGAAATGAAACATAAAAACATAGTAAAATAGGACATCTTTCATGAATCTCTCTCGCGATGCTTCACACATACTAATAAAATCTTCTTCCAATCATCCGCAAACAGATCACAGTTCGTATTATAATCCAAGAGTTCATTGAGTGCGGTGAGAATACGAGGTATTGGTATTGGCGATTTAGCTCGCGCTACAGTGCGACATGAAGGCACAGCAAAAAGCTTGTGCTTCCTGTTGCGGTGGTAATTGTCCGGTGCAAAGAATCGAGCCAGCTCATTATGCAGATCAGGTGCATCAATGGACCCGCGAAAAGTTTTACAAACTGTTGTAAGCTGATCACATGCTCTCATCTCATCATGATCACAAGATTTATAACTAGGGAATAAATACGGTCGAGTTTTATGTGATTTAAATTTTTAAAAGGAGATCTTCACAATCCTGGATCAAACGCGGGATATCCAGTTACCCCAGTAGCATACACACATCATCACACACATTTACAGACACCCACACCGTACAGACACCTGCACGCAAACAAGCACAGTCTATAAATTTTTATGCCAATCAATTAGAGTCACTGCTTATCTTATTATTTTTTCTGTGTACTTCGTAATTGGCGTAATGTTTAGTATAATTTTTGTTTATGTACTGTCAGCTCTGAAGCTACCTTTCATAAAATAAATAAATGATGAATATCGGCATTGCCTAGTAACTGGGTTACGGAGGTCTGATGGCAGTAGCTCTGTGTGAAATACTGGTGTTCAGCCACATCTGGTTAAACTGGGAACTGACCCCAAAATCATTTTAAAAAGGCGAGGTAGAACTGAAGAGTTTGAGGTAGCAAAATTCAGACAAACTTTTGCTACGAATGCAAATAAAAATTGAGCTGAATGAATCTCGGCTCTTTAATAGAACACTTCGCTGCTCTCCACGGCTGAAATAAATTATACATCTCTGGGATTGCACCAATGTGCAGCAGTGGTGTAGGGTGAATTTTCTTAAAAGGGAAGCCGGACCATAAAATGCTTACCTTGCTCAAGTGTGATGCGTGAATTCCAGTAACTACTCGTTTCGAAAGGGAAGCCGACAGGAATCGAGTTGTATGGAGCCTTCGCCACTGATGTGCAGTAGCATTCACATGTGTAGAAGAAGCACCAAAAGCATAATAAAATATACTAATTAGCAGTTCTGTGTCAATAATACCACGCTGTAACCACCAATCCATTTCTAAAATGAGGTGATTTTAGATTTCGGCGTGGGGATTTGGCAAGTCCTTCAATTGTGGCATTTTTGTTTTATCCTTGTCTTTTTCCCATGCCGCGCCTGGGGGTCTACTCCCTAAGCACGAAGTCCGTGGTTTCGGCCTTAGTTACGAGCGTTTCCTACTCCTTTATCACCTATGGACATGCGATTATTTCGGGGCCGGAACTAAGAATGAATGACAACACGATTTGACAGTTGTCCCTACTACCGATGTGTTTTTGCCCGTTCGAAAAGTGGAACTTGTTTTGTTCACTTCTACGTTTCGGGCTACTTTCGGACGGGCGACTAATTTCGTTGACGGACTTTGTGAGTAGGCCCCCTGATGGTAAGCGCAGACAAGCAAATTAATCCTATTAATAATGATATAAAGAGATTCCCCTATACCCTCTGGCGTTAACACAAGACGGAACACAGTGAACTGCGGACTTTAATGTAAAACTGGTACAATACGGTCGACATTATATCTTGGCGAGTTTGAAGTTAGTTGTTTGGCTGCGCAATGAATCTTTTAGAAACGAAATTGTCTACTGCGCAGCTAATCAGCTAACTTCAGACTCGCCATGATACGTCGGCCGTATTTTAGCTAGGCAGGCGGACAGATCATACCACTGCGAGTTGGGTTTTGTTGAATCTTACAATAAGCGTCTATTCCCAGCGAGCGGTGAGGAAGTTTTATATTCTAGGCCGTCCCCACAAGGAGTGAAAACTGAAGGAATATTGGTATTAAACACAAAAAAAATAATCTACGAATCGTAATGATTCCAGTACTTTCGCGTAAAATAACTTTGCCGCTCTGAAACTAGCCTTTAAGTGCTCTATTCGGCTCAGACGCATATGCAAGACATTGCAAAAGATACATTCTGATGAAATGAACCTTTGGCGACCGGTAGACATTTTGGACGTTCTGCGACTGAAATTTCTGTTCCTCACTTCAGAGGGGCTAAGTTACTTGGTACTCGTAAAATGACTGCCGCTCTGAAATCAGGCTTTGAGCGTTCTGTTCCTCACTTCAGAGGGGCAAAGTTACTTGGTACTCGTAAAATGACTGCCGCTCTGAAACCAGCCTTTGAGCGTTCTGTTCCTCACTTCAGAGGGGCAAAGTTACTTGGTACTCGTAAAATAACTGCCGCTCTGAAACCAGCCTTTGAGCGTTCTGTTCCTCACTTCAGAGGGGCAAAGTTACTTGGTACTCGTAAAATGACTGCCGCTCTGAAACCAGGCTTTGAGCATTCTGTTCCTCACTTCAGAGGGGCTAAGTTATTTGGTACTCGTAAAATGACTGCCGCTCTGAAACCAGGCTTTGAGCGTTCTGTCCCTCACTTCAGAGGAGTAAAGTTATTTTACGCGTACTGTACACATCAGAATTTGTTCTTTGTTCGCACAAGTAGCCAGAAAGAGTCTTTTTATTCCTCACTTTCGAAATTTGGCTTGAACAGCAATCCTGCAATCAACCTCCTTCGTTATTTCGCTCGAATTATCTATGTAGTTCATCGTACCATTAAATAATACGCGACAATTAACTCCAACTTCCCCTATGGACGTGAGAAAGTCGTTTAATTTGAATAATAGCGCACAAACAGGTTCCAGACCGGTTGTGATGTCGCAATTTAGGATATTAATTAACAAAACTGGTTCTTATTTTGCACAAATAGGTAATATGTAACGAAATTGATGTCGGTTGAGATAACGCTTGATTGTCGGAGTGTGTGCTGTTCAAAAAACCACCACCAATGTCATAGATAATAGTTACGTAACTGGTAATGCTATTACTTATACAAAAAAATAAGTAAAAACCGACTTTGAAAAAACTGAAAGAACTAAAATAATCACCATTTACTTTTAAAATTAATAGTGTCGGCGGTGCAATTCTATGCTGAAATAAATTGAAGGCACCGAATTATGAAACTGTGAATTTTTAAATAAAATAAAATTAACATATTATAAAATTCACAGTTTCATAAGTCGTTGTAAGTAATTCCTTTCAGTTTCTTTTGAAGTCATTATTTTTATTTACTTATTTATTCCTTTTTGTGCCACAAATTACTTACAACAGTTACAAATTCGTGGGCCACTACTTACTACAACTAGAAATTTGTCTATTATAATAGGTAATTCATTTTCAAACTACTAAGTAATAATATTGTATAAAAAGGACAACTCAACCAAACTTATTGAAATTCATAAAGGGCGAACTCGAAAGTATTCCGCACCAAATAAAAACTCGAATTACTGAAATCGGTCCACAAATCTCGGAGATATCGGTGTAAAGCGTGAATTACATAGAAATGGCATAAGGTGCATGCGCAGCGCAGGCGCGTCGCTTTCATACGTTTTGTCGTGTCGCTTCAAATCTTTTTAGTACAAAATGTATGAAAGCGACGCTCCTGCGCCGCGCCTACACCTTACGCCGCTTCTATGTAATTCACGTCTAAAAAGAGTAAATAAAAAACCGCTCCAATTGATAATCTCCTCTTTTTCGACGTCGGTTGTAAAGAATTTCTTAGATTTATGTCATTGACAGGCCAAAACTCGGCCGATTCGAGAATACACGCATATACGAATTGGCAGATAGCCATCTCTTTCACTCTCGTACATCTTCCGTATTTTCGTCTTCTTCTTCTTCTACTGTCTCCAGACCTTTATTTGATGACTGATTTCCCTGGACTCCTTCGTTGGTCTAGTGGTCGTGTGGTTCTAGGTTAGATCTGCAGATCGGGAAAAGGTTTATTTGGTTTTTCAGTCTGGAATTTCTCAGTAGCAGCCCGAAGTCTGGACAAATCCAAATGCCTAGGCAAGCCTATTGCCATCAACAAGGCTCAAAAGCCTTGTTGATGGCAATAGGCTTGCCTAGGCATGCCAACCCTACTATATGTATAATATCCGACAGACAGCACCCGTTCACGTTCATCGTAAGATGAGTCCTGACATGGCGGTCATTTGGTAAATAAGGAGAAAGCTATCGGAAAAACGTAAACGACATCATCAAAAACCGTAAAATAGCTATAATATATATAGCATATATAATATATTTTGAGGAGCTCGTGGCTAAATAAGTAATTACAGCCGCATAGATCGATCTTCCGGGTTAAGCCACGCTTGCCGAGGTTGGTCTGTGGATGGGTGACCATTTACCATAGCGAGTTTCCTCCGTGCCTCGGAAAGCACGTAAAGCCGTTGGTCCCGGCTGTCATTTGTAGATCTTTGACAGTCGTTACTGTTGGTCAGAAGCCAGAAAGTCTGACAACCGGTCTTACCAAGAGTATCGTATTACCCAGTTACTGGGTTGTGGAGGTCTGATAGGCAGTCGCTCCATGTAAAATACTGATATTCAGCTGCATCCGGTTCGACTGGAAGCCGACCCCAACATAGTTGGGAATAGGCTAGGCAGATGATGATTCTACTATATGTATTAGAGGCCAGACTACTATATTTCTAAAAAAAAAATATACATATACTTAGTAGGCGAAACTACTTACTATATTTTAAAGGCATCAAACTCAAAGCAATAAATATTCGTCTCAAAATGAGTAAGCGTACTTACTTAAAACGAAACATCAATATCTATTTCTGAGTGATTCTGGTATGGTAACTTGACAGTAACGTTCACTTTGAGTTTGACAGATTGGTAATAACGATTTCCGCGCTCTCGAGTTTGTGTTTTGGTAAATAACTACTTTTGAAGTTAAGTACTTACTTTATAAAAAAATATTCTTTTAAGAAATAAAGTAAGAAGTAGTAAGTAGTATACTTAAGTCCTTTTTTGGAACCCACTATTTTTTTTTTCATCCTTTTGTTACCTATTTTGTGGGTAATAAATTTAGAACTACTATTTTTGACCGACAAAGAGTTGGCAACCCTTGGCTTGCCCCTATTACATGGGACTTAAACATTAACGGCTAAATGAGGGTGTAATATACACCTCTGAATCCTTCGGGGAATAAAGGCGTCATGTTATGATTTCCTATTTACTTAGTGTTAACACTTAACGTTACTTTTATTCAGATGATTGAATCACTTATTTTTTCACCTTCAAATGGAAACTTTGTACTGTTATTTATTCAATGACCAGAATCGAGGACAAAAAACGTTTGGTTTAAGATTGTGTAATGGATAATTTTATAATTCATTGCGTGATGTCAATATTTATCAATCAATTATGTACCGTTGTTAGCTCGCTTTTGAATATTCTAATTAGCTTAGCAATTAACGAGTTTGGAGCTGCATGTTTTGTGGGAGTGGATCATAACAGGCATTAGCCTGTTATGGTCCACTCCCCGTGCAATGAAATCGCATTTTTTTCTAACATAACATCATCCCCGAAGCGTTGAAAGAGGTGTATAATAAGTACTCTTTCAGAGTGGAGGCGGGCGCGTTTAAATCAAAATGGATGTAGACGCCAGTTGCAGTCACAGTGCTCCCGCGAGCCGCGCGTCTGCATGAGGCGGGCGCGGTCGCGGGTGTTTCTAATGGCTCAGTTTACCGTATCGTTCACAGTGATATAGCGTCTGTTAGGTGACTGTGCATGTGGTTTTAAACCATTTTGATTCTCCCGCCGAAGCGTCGTACGATAGCTCGTTCGGTACTGTGAACACGCAGACGCCAAGACCCAAGCGCCCGCGCTCGCCCCCGCACCCGCTAGTGCAGTCTGATTGACCACTTACACCCTCATTTCACTGTTATGTTAAAGTCCCATATAATAGGGGGCGAGCCTATTGCCAGCAACCGGGCGCAAATCCGGGCTCCGTGCTGCTACTGAGAACACTAACAAAACAACTAACAGCCCAACCTGGGGATAGAACCCGGAACCTCATGCTTAGCGCAGTCGCGCTTGCAACTACTAAACCAATAAGGCAGTCATTTTGTTAGTCCTAAGCTATTAACCACACGCGACGAAACTGAGGGTGCAAAAAAAATTTAGATTTCTCTAGGTAGTTAATTTGAATTAACCAACTTCATTTGCACTGCGTAGGTCTAGGTACCTAATGAACGATTACTACTACCAAATTACTATGGCAAAAATATTATCTAATGGTGATATTACACGGTTCACTTCTGCCTTTCAATTTGGATGAAGCAACTAAATTGAAACGTGTAAACATAAAGGTAAGTAAATCATTCAAAATCATTGATCATAATTATGCATGCATACGCTTTCATTTTTGCACCTTTCAACCAAAGTGAATCAATTTGGTTTAACCGTGTAATATCGGCATTATCTTCGATCTTATTGCTTAGACCGTAAAAGGAAGTAAGTAGGTACATATGGAAACGTAATTTACCAGCAAAAAATCAAGACAACGTTGGACAAGATTGAGTGAAAGAAGTCACGAACACCAAATTGGGTCAAATTACTCCCATTAAACTGTTACGTATAAGCAGTGCAGTATAAAATGCAATGCAGTACAGTGCAGAGTAAATTAATCACTTCGAGAACTTTGCTACCGATTTCCCTTGTGACCCCGCGACCGTGAGCGTTGAAATGTGCTTGAAAATACGGCTATGTGAAATTTTATAATTGATTTGTTGATGTAGGTAGTTTAATTTTAATCAGGTTTCAAGTAATTTATTTTTATTTATTCCACGAATTCATGAAAGTTGAAGTTACCAACCGATTAGCACCTAGAGAAGGATACATAAGCTACTTTTATCCCGAAAAATACGGAATACCTACGCGATAAACGACATCCACGCAGGCGAGCGATCTAGTTCTTAATAAAGGAGCGTGCAAATATTCTGTCTGCAAAACGAAAAGATTCAAGTGTTTGAATCAAAATTACTTACATCTTTTACGATGCGAATTAAGTAAGTAAGTACTTAATATAAATAAAAAGAAGTAAATCCACGATTCATTACTCACAGTTTTTTTATCTTCGCCATTCACGCATGCCAATTGCAAACGCTCCTGAAGAGCTCCTGTTTCTAAAGAGTAATAAATCTTAAACCTGATAATAATCACAGATGGGCTGATAACACACAGTGCGTAGCCTGCTCCGTAACCTAATCTGAGCGACTGTTACGGGGGATTTACACGGGTCGATTTTAGCCGTGCGGCAAGTCACCAGTCGCATTGCTTGTAAAAATCGAATCGCCACCCCATTTACACCGGTTGACAAAAATCTCATGCGACTTGTTGTGCCGACATCGTAATGGTTCGTAGTTCAATTATTCAAGATATTGTACCGAGGCGGGCGACCTGCAACTGACCATTTACACGGTCGATTTTAGTCACCCGTCGCATGCGGCTTGTCGCCGCACGGCAAAAGTCGGATTGCACCTAACTTTGGGGCTTGCGATTTTATTTAGTCACTTGCGGCCTAGTTGAATTGTCATTTACACGGTCGATTTTAGTCATCCGCCGCATGCGGCTTGTCGCCGCACGGCAAAAGTCGGATGGCACCCAACTTTGGGGCTTGCGATTTAAGTCACTTGCGGCCTAGTCGAATTGTCATTTAGACGATCGATTTTCGCCGTGCGGCCTAGCCGTTCGGCGAAAGCTGACCCGTGTAGATGTGGGTTATTAAACGTATTAGTGTGGGTGAAATTATAAATAAAAATAATATAAAAAAATACTAATCTGTAACTGTCCCACTACTTTGCAAAGACCCCTTCTCATACAGAGGGAACGAGCATTGAACACTACGCTTGCTCACTGCGGGTTTGCGATTTCAGACCATTAAGTCCAGGTTTCCTCACGATGTTTTCCTTCACCGTATGTCAGTGGCGTCTAAAGTGTGAATTACATAGAAACGGCGTAAGGCGCAGGCGCAGCGCAGGCGTGTCGCTTTCATATGTTTTGTCGTGCCGCTTCAAATCGTTTTCGCAAAAAATGTATGAAAGCGACGCGCCTGCGCCGCGTCTGCACCTTACGCCACTTCTGTGTAATTCACGCCTTAGATTAACAAAAAGGTAAGTACCTACATTGTATTACATATGAAATTGAAAGTCACATTGGTACAAGCCTGAGTTTGAACCCGCAACCCGGTACTTAACAAGCGGATCTGTGATCTCCGGCCATCACGACATTCCAAGTGTGGGTTAAAGGTACCTCTAATCGACTTCAATTAACATCGGTCAAGCCAAGTCTTAAAAACGCCAATCGATTCTAAATTTCGATTGCCTCAACTGTAGAATCGATATGGATCGGTTCCATCAGCAGCACCGACAATTAGCTGATCGATATCGATGAGATTAATCGATCGATCAGGACTTGAAACATGTAACATCATCATTAGTCAAGGATGCAGCAGCCAGGATACTTATTACACAGATTTAATCAAGTGTCAATCACTTTTTTGCTGTTGATTCCATCGTCTGATATAATTTAAACGATTTAATTAAAAAACTAGTTGATCCGACAGACGCTTAGGACAGTCGTTATCCTGTCAAACAAAAAAAGAACTTTATTTTTTCCCGAATTTGGCAATTTTCGGGGCAACTTTTCCATTTTTTTTTCCACTTATAAACCTAATTCGGAGTAAAAAGAAAATTTAAAAAAAATGCCATATCGGTCCAGCCGTTCGCAAGTGATCCGCTTACCAACGAACAGGGGCCCAATTCTCCTAAAATAAATTGTTGCCAAACGCAATCGAACCACATCCGTCAGTCAGTTTTTGTTTTCGAAAACTTTCAAAATGATTGATTTTGTTTTTTGTGTCAAACAATTTGATAGATTTTTAAATTGAGAACTGTCTGAATAAACGGTTCGGGCCTTGGTTCGGTTGTGATTTATCAAGATTTATTTTAGGAGAATTAGGCCCCAGCATTAAGTTTTATTTATATTGGTAGATATCCAACCTGCTTCGTTCACACTACTTACTTTAAGTACATGGTAATGTTGGCACTACTGTTTTTTAAATATCGAATGTTTTTTTACACTCATCAGTCATCATCTTCTAACCGGCCGGATATAAAATTCGCTCGACAAAAAACCTATTTATTACTCATTACCAACCTTCATAGAATCAGACGGCATTTGTACAATATGTCATTGTGTGAATGCGTGAGCAACTAATTAATTAAATTAATAAGAGAGCATAGATAAATCATTACGCTCTTATCTAACGGGTTCATCTGAGGCCAACCATAATTAATTAAGTAGGTTATAATTAGATTGGTCTCTTGATTTGAAGCGCGGTTATCTCTGTTCTCTTTGATGATAGGCGGGTATTATGGGATTGTATCAACTGTTTATGTTTTCGTGTTACTCGTAAACGTGCCCGAGGGTATAGGTCTTTTTACGACTCGTAAACGGCTTGGCAAATTGTGATGGAATATTTAAAGTTTAAAAGGGAAACCTTTTGACACTAAAACTCAAAAGGGAATCTCTAAAAAAAGCGGCGTTCTCACGAGGCGATTTTGTTGATCAACTTCAATCGGTTTACGAGTTGAATGACAAACGTACATGATGATACGTTTCATTAACATCAAAACAATGACAAAAAGTTGCTCAACTTTTATTGGTCGACAAAAAGTTAAAAATAAAATAAATATTTAGCCTGTAACTATCTCACTGCAGGGCAAAGGCCTCTTCTACTGAGGAACGAGCATTGATAACCACGCTTGCTCACTGCGGGTTGGCGATTTAAAACTATTTAGTCCAGGTTTCCTCACGATGTTTTCTTCACCGTATGTCAGTGGCGTCTTAGATTAACTGAGAAAGTACACGACGTATGACATTGAAAAAGTTTCATTGGTACAAGCCTAGATTTGAACACGCAACCCGGTACTTAACAAGCGGGCCACTACGACACAAAGTTGATCAACTTTTATTGAACGACAAAAAGTTGACTCCCTATCAACTTTTGGCGTGCTATTTAAGTTGACCAACAAACATCGCTTCGTGAGAACGCCGCAAAAATTACTGTCTTTCCTCGCGTAACCGATTTTATCAAGACATGTTACAGAAACTACAGTCGTTGTTATTCAAAGACGAAAACTGTAGGTAACTTCTGGTGTGTGAATGCTTTGTTCAGATATACAAACAAAGCAGACAATATTGTCTACAGTACACTGTTTTCAAGCTGAACAAACACATCTTTCATATCAGATGTTTGCATAGAACTCCAGCTCGTAAATGAAAAACTCAATATTTTTTAGGCAACATATAGAAACAATGAAAATAAATTTTATTCAGCCAAGGACACAACAGCGTAAACAATGAAAACATAAAAAGAATCAAACATACATATTTAATGCTGACAGAAATCATTGATGAAATATTTAAAAAAATTATGGACTCTCTTAAGAACATTTTCCTATAGCCACAACGATTAAGGTAGCTGCCCTTATTACTACCCAATTTCAAGTAAGTTTTTTTGCGATTTCTGACGTTTCTAGTACTTAAGTAAGTACTCCAACCTTGGTTGGTTAAGAATCTTTTGATCCTTATGGGAAATGGGAACGATTGGCATCATCAAAATGTTTTGTGAAAACTGCCCATTTTCTCACTGACTGTACATTTTTTTTCAAAATCTGTGAATGCAGATAGAAATTATTCCAAAAGTTAAGGGTGGTCTCCTAAGAACGTTTTCCTGTAGTCACAATGGCTAAGGTAGCTGCCCTTCATGTCCCATCTCAAATTACCACCTTGTATATTTTATTATATGTTGATGTGGATTAAAATGTTTTTAACACACACAGTATCGTAGCAATAAATAAAATTAAGCTGTCCGTAAAACAAAGGTGACACGTCTCGAATTTACGCGAGTTTTACATCCAGAATACAGAGGATGCTTCTAATGCTCCTAATTTCGGAGGACAACGACCCCGAAAATTCCAACCGGCCTATGCAGATGGAATACACTTATGTTCAGGATTGTACAATTTGCGTGAACATGACACGGGATTGTACTTTCCTCTAACAGTTTTTGGTCATTGTTTTTTTGAAGAGTTTATGTAGGACGTGTCTGTACTTCAACGGTTCTCTTTGTTATAAGTGTCAACGGGGGCTAATTTGAGGATGAAATCCGCCAGGCGGCTCCACTTTGGCGTGAGGTAAAAATGACAAAACTGAAATTAAAACAGGTTTTAAACAGGAAAATTGATCTTAAATTCAATTACTTATAATAATATATATTTTTTTATTATATGGGGAATTTTGAGGTGCATGTGACAAGAATGAATAAAGTTGGAAAAGTGTTTATTAGAGGAAGTTTGAAAGTGACGCCTGTGACAGAAAAGGTGAAAGGGAACCTATTATCTTGGTATGGGCATGTGATGAGGAGGGACGAAAAGCATGTGACTAACGAGTGATGAATATAAATGTTGATGGATGGAGGTGAAGAGTGGGGCCAAAGAAAGGATGGATAGATTGTGAGAGAGATGATATGAATGAAAATGGAGTAAATGATAGCGGGACGGCTAATAGGGATGAATGGAAAAAGAAAACATTTTGCGCTGACCTCAAGTAACTTGAGATAAGGGCGAGCAGAAGATTAAATTGTGACAGCAAATCGCAAAGAATTTAAGAGCGTTTGTCCACCGCCACCGTCACCGAGAAACGAGATTATTTCGGACCAAGTTCGAAACGACATGACGGCGATCGTGTGTCCACCGCGACCGATCTCGGTGGTTCCCAACATAAGACAAAAATCCGAGCACAGGCACCGTCAATCTCGGATGTACTGGACAAGAGCAGACGCGTTTTGTATTACCGGCATTTCGGTCTGTCACGATCTCGGCGGAGTTCTAGCGCTAGCACCGAACTACTCACAATCTCGGTGGTCGAGATGACGGCGCTCGGATGACGGACGTGCGGTGGACACGCAGCCATAGTAATGTATGTATCGCTACTTCGGCAACGTCATCTCGTTCTCGGTGACGGCGACGGTGGACAAACGGCCTAACAGTTTTTTTTTTCATATCTCTCTGACGTGGCGCTATCTGGTTGATTTTTGGCTACAAATTAGCCGCCATTGGTTAATAGTTGTATAGGTAAAAGTACCTAAGAATTAATAATCTTTATTAAAGAGCACGTGAAGACGATCGAGTAGATTGTTTGCTGTATCAATGACGCAAACACTCGTAAGTAATTCAATCGATATTGTACGTATTCAAGCTTACGAAAGAAAACTGAGCGAATATTCGAGCCCAGTCTAGGGGCGAACTGGAAACTTGGATCCGGAACTATTCGATTCATAATTTGAGACCACAATTCGCTCCTTCGTAAGACAAGGGCATAATTGTCAAAAAATCATAAATTGAATTATTTTACTTCTGTAAAGAACATCCTCTAACTCTCAAAAGTATATATAAGGTTTATTATGCAAAAGAAGTATGACCTCAAAGTAATTAAGCAGAATAATATATTGAATGTTAAAAAAACTTAAAATGGCTCGTCTGTAAAATTACATAAAGTGCAGTTATGCCTTGTCTTACCGAAGGTGCGAATTGTGTCCTGCATAATTGCAATGCGCGCCTTTAATGCCATTATCACTTTGCTTTCGAAAAACGATCGAGCAGCTTTCGGTGCGCTTTTAAAGAGTCTGCCCATTACAACGTATTATACTAGGACCGTAATAGGCACGGCAAGAACGGCTCCGTTCACTACTATGCCCACTGCAACGGATTTACCGCGTTAATAAGGTTTTTTTTCTTTTATTGCTGTATGTGGTTCTAGGGGACCGTTGCTACGTAACCGGGCAGTTATTGGCGAGACCTGAAGGGTCTCCAGCCAATGGTGGGGAAGTAAAATACTTAACCTAAGCTTACTACTCATACTGCACTAACATCATGACTACCTGCAACAACAGCACTAAGGGCGACCCCTAGTGGGACTCGGACCTCGGCTTAGGGCGTTGCTGGCGTGGACATAGGGCGGGGAGACAGCTTGATGAGGGCTGAATTATCAGTGTGACTGCGGAGTCTGAAGAGACAACCGACTCTACGATGGGAGAGCTCGGTGGATCGTGACCGGCGTTATATACGGGTATCAACCGCGTTCTATACGGGTATCAACCGCGTTCTATACGGGTATCAACCGCGTTCTATACGATTGTACAACGCGTATGATGACCGTACCATCCCCGTTCAATGCCCATTCTATCGGTTGTTATATTTATTGTCTTTTATTGTATAAATATTCGTATTTACGAACAGAATCTATAAGATTTTCGCCCTCCATTTTTTTTGTGCCTTCTTTCAAATCCTAGCAACTTTCTTATATTATAGAGGAATTACAACGCGTTGTAGTTTGCAGTCATCTTAAGGCTTACTACATCCAATCATAATCTTGGCATAATTTTCTAACTAACGATCCTTTGTTCCCAGAAAACCTGCATCCAATCCCGAAGACCTACCAAGCCGAACAAATAACCAACCCAACATGATCCTAACATTATTTTCTTAACAAAGTTTACCTCATCCATCATCCGGCAGCCGGCAGGGCTGAGCGTGTTAAATAAACATGTAGACTCAGCTGCCATTGTTCAGGTGTTTTGCACTTAGCTCATTGACTCACACTGAGAGTTTCCTGTAAACGTATAAAAGGCGTCGTGCTTTGAAACCTGAAATGCGGAGGCAGGGTTGTCAGTTGCAAATTTTAATTAAGAATTTTTGTGTGCGTTGTAACTTTTCACACGTTCGTTATTTTTTTCTGACGGATTTTCCAGCTTGGTGCGGAAAGCTTTCAGTGATTTTTCGTGCAATGAAAAAAATGAGCGTTTTCTGACTTTACAGATTTTTTTTTAGGTTATCCAGACTTATAGACATACGTCAAATAGTGACAATACTAAAAGGGTATTTCACCAACCTATCATTAACTGTTCGTTAAGCTAATTCGGTCTTTAAACTTTTCAATAGATAACATTTGCATTTCACCACGTATCAATAAGACAAGATTATTGAATACATAAATGCCATATTTCTAGATCACAATAAGGTTATCTGATGAATAGTTACGGACTACATCATTGATAGGTTGGTAAAATACCCCCTAAAAATAATAAGTTCAAAACAAAATATGATACGAATAGATAAAGGACCGGACCTTATTCTTCCAATTCCTACTAATATTATAAATGCGAAAGTACCTCTGTTTGTCTGTTACGTTTTCACGCCTAAACCGCTGAACCGATGTTGATGAAACTTGGTACAGAGATAGTCTGGAACCTGGGGAAGGACATAGGCTACATTTATCCCGAAAACTACGCGATAAACGACATGCGGGCGAAGCCGCGAGCGACCTCTAGTCTATATAAATAAAAAGAAAACTCCTGACTGACTGATTGACTGACTCATCAACGCCCAGCCCAAACCCTTGGACTTAGAAAGCTGAAATTTTGCGCAGATGTTCCCTTTATAATGTAGACAAGGAACAAGGAAGGATTTTTCGAAATTCAACCCCGAAGGGAGTTAAATAGGGGATGAAAGTTTGTATGGAAAATCGTCACTTAACGGGTTGTAAATTTCAAGCGAAACTGCGGGCAAAAGCTAGTATAAAATAAATTGTCCAGTTGCTAAGGCAAATGGCCAGCGAAAAGTTTCTCGTCCCTGATTTTTGACATAGCAACCCTATTTGGAGGTCATAACAAAAGCGTCTGGAGGTTCGAATAGCTCAATACTTGTTATTTGAGTTGAAAGGAGAAATGAGGGACGTAGACGCAAACTTACCCTTTGAACAGAGGTCGACACTGAACTGGTACTTAAAGTGACATTAAACTTGCAGTGCCGCTAGAATGAAGATCGATAGTGACGTACACGTGCAGTATTACCGTAGGGGTTAAAAATAAAACGGTTTATCCGATTATTGGCCTCTCTAGTCTAGTGCCTTATGAAGTTATGACAATGACAAACGTAAACAGGCGACAGAATGATTAGAGTCATCATCATTCAACAGAAACACGTCCACTGCTCGACAAAGGCCTCCCCCAAGCATCGCCACATCGACCGGTCCAGTGCTTCTCGCATCCAGCGGATTCCCGCGACCTTCACCAGATCATCGGTCCACCTTGTGGAATGATTACAATAATCCTGTTGTATTACTTTATCATAGAAGCCCTACAGTGCGACATAGCTAGGCTTGATAACCTTTAGGTATGAATTTACCGGGACTTTGGCAATCACAATGCGGGACGTGGCAAAAAAAAAAAAGCGGGACCCGACTGTCAAAGTATAGATAGGCGAAAAATACAATTAGAAATTATTATTTCGTTCGTTCGACGCGAGACTCGCGGTCGCGATCACCACTCTTCTAGCTAAACAGAACGTGTGTTCACTAAATTCCGACTTCTGCGCGAAGGTTTAGCCGTAGGTCCTGTACGATGAAACGGAACAATTGGCGTCCCGCACACGTGTTTCGCGGGACGCATCCTCTAAAGCTCTAGAAACGGGACGTCCCGGCTCTCGCGGGACGGTTGGCAAGCCTAGACATAGCAGTCAAAACAGCGCAAATTTTATGAAAGCTACATACCAGTATATTTAACTATACCTACAGGGCAAATTATGCAGTATTAATTCTTACATCGTCCGTAAACACAAGATGGCATTGTTTTCTCATAAAATGTTGCAAGATATACACTCTATAGGGGCGTATAGCCACGACACTGGTTGGTGCGTGACTAAGCGAATGCCGGGCAATTACCTTGCTTTAATATTGCCAATATTGAACGCGGGCAACGCATCTATAGTTTTTAATATCATTGTATCCTTTAATATTTTTCTTTTATTATTATGATTGTCCCAGCGATCTCTGCAAACGTCTCATGTGAAGTCTAGAAGAAATATTTGAGTCGTAAAACTAAGTTTGGATACTACATGAGCTGTATCGACACGATGCATACGTTTTAGCAATTCAATGGCGACATAAAATGTATAGAAGTTTGAAATTCAAATGTATCGTCAACATGTCTGGTGTTTACGTAACGAGACGCTTTGTTTCACAATAAATATGAATTTGTTTTGACACTAGTTAAATATGTGACTCAGTTCCCAGGTATGCCAGAAGTTACATTTGTAAACGAGGAAGAATTTACTTGTACACACGGTCACTAGTTTGATGAGATCCTTAAGGAAATGACTGGACCAAAAAAAATATCAATATGGTACTTAAATGTATTTTCCTTCAATCTTCTTGAAAGAAAAGAAAAAAAGACGAGTGATAACACACAAAGAAATGAAGGAATTGGCTCTGGATGGAGAAAGATGTAGATTGCTACACCGACAAGTGCCCAGCACTTAAATTTTGGATGGTGGAATACATCTGAACGACCCGACTGCAGCGAGCGATTTTAGTTATTGCTGCCAATTTTTTTTATCTATTATTGTAATACAATACATAATTCACCAATTCAACAAAGCATAATAAAACCTACCTTTTGAACAAAGCGTTGTCTAAATAGCATCAAATTAGCTTCAGAGAGTTTAAGTACTTACATAGGTTAAATAAGTTGCTAGCAAAGAAAACAAAATAACAGCAACATGTATTGGTTTAAGTAAATAATAATTAATCCACATTTACACTGGACAAAGAATGAAGTAAACACATTTTTTAAATTTTCATTGAGGTTTTAAACTTGGACTTTTTGCGTCTGTCTTGTCATACCTTGGTGGCGACTGATATGAGCATACGATCGTAATGTAACATTTGGAATGAGCTTCTTATGTTACGTTCGCCTGTTCAAACCCTCGTTCCGAACTCTGTGTTCGCTGTACTGACTGACGTACTGCTCGCTTTGCAGCATGTTATGTTACACGAATACGGTTCAGGTCTGACACTGCCTTTAGAGTAGAACTTTCTTCTTGCCGGCTCTTCTCCATAGAACCTACCTTTTGGAACCGTGCACCTAGTTGTGACGTTTTAAAAGTGTCTGAAATCTAGTCTATTTCAATTAAAAAACGGTTGACTTTGAGAGATCAATTTCTATAAAGTTTTCGCTTCTATGTTGGAAAGTAACGTAATTAGACTGTTCTGTTAGAAGAATTATTGTGTAACCTTGACTTAGAATTATCAGAGGACCTGAGACGTTAAGTATCAGCGAAAAACATAAAAAAAATCGAAGACTGTGCGCCTCTACGTTACCCGTCGTAGATCGAAGACGCATATTGTAATCATGTATCCTTCATGAAGATTATATTAGCAAAAACGAAATAAGAGTACTTCACCAAATCTATTACAATTCCTGAGAAACAATTGGACTTGGCATTCAAGCTGAAGGTTCAATTCCAGACGGCCTAGTGATATCAGAGCCATGTATTTTTGGACTCGAATCAATAAAGGGTACGCTATGCTTGGCCAAGTCGCAAACCAGACTATCTGATGTTAAAATCAATAGAAAACCGACGAGCGATTAGAATAACTTCTGAGGCTTCGTTTTAGCTTCAAAAATTATGTAATCTAATATGTTATTATACTTTATTTAATATAACATTTCTAGACATAAGACCCATTTTAGAAGGGAAATTGTATTGAAATAAAAAACGTGCTTGCTTCCAGCAGGGACTCAACGCAGTATTAGGCTGCTTTACCACCAGAGATGTGCTATGCAACGTTGCTATGGATGCGTTTGATATCCACCAATCATATTCATTGGTCCACATAGCATAGCACTGGTGGAAACTAATTCAAATAAACTACGTTTTTTATATGGAAGGATGTATGATGTGGATGCGTGCTATGGATGGTCGTGAGTGGTGTAGCTATGCCCGCCGCTCCACGTGCCTTCCCTATTGTCGATACGTCGCATAGCTCGAGCTACGAATCTTTCTCGCACAGCTTAGCATCAGTGGAAACGGTCACATAGTTTCGTAGCTTAGCTTTTACATTCTCGCAGCATAGCTACATAGCACATCTCTGGTGGAAAGGCACCCTTATGCTTTTACCTTAACAGTCAATCAAGATGAGTTAAAACTACATGAAGAAAATGGTTCAAAAGATATTTGTGCCGTGGCGGGCTACTTTTGTCTAATGTATGACATGGAGTTTACCGTACTCAAATGTTTTTAGTGTAAAGTTACAATAAGTGTATCAAATATGTAGTTTAAGGTTTGATAGAAGGAAAGAGTCCATTGGAATAGGTACGGACGAAAGCAGCATTAGGAACAGTGGATAGATTTAAGTTATGAGAGATGAAAATTGTAATTTTAAACGTTTGGATACCTGTAAAGTTTCTAAAGATCGTAAAAGTTTAGCTAGTAAAAATATTTAAGTAAATAGGTTTCCAAGAGTAAATATATTTTGAATTAGAATCTGCGTAGCCATGGATAAAATGCCACAACATTTCAAACATTAAAATAATCTACATATTTAACTAAACTGTTTATTTCTTTGTCTATTTCAGTAAATTTTTAGGCAATAAGTTTGCGATTAGTTTACATTTTAAAATTAAAGCGGCAAATATTTTGAAAAGCTTATTTGTATTCGAAGCTACATTATTAGGTTAGACTTGTTTGTTATTACTGTTTTTTGAAGATAATTCTCCTTCGCTGATTCGGGCGTTTCTTTGTTTACTCAGATAGGCTGGATTCCAACTCACGTATGTTTTTCAAAGCATTTTCAAGCAGTATCTTCTCTTGTGTCTTTCAAGATAAATCCTCCTTAGTCGTTCCTAGCTATTAAGGTTTATGATTTCATTTATTGCGTCTTTTCCCGAATTGTCCTGATCCAGGTGTTGCGATTCATCCATTAGACACACAATATTGAGAATATGTAGTTTATTCTGTATGAATTTTCTTTGACTAAAGGCATTGCCCATACATTTTTGACGTTGACATGTGCATCTATTGACCGAATAATGAAGATATTTATAGTGTATTATTGAATGTCTGAACTTTGCCATAATGATGACTCTGAAATCTTGCGAATAGACTTCAGTATTCATTGGATAAATCTTGTTTTGATCACTGATCACAGCTAATCAGTCTTCCGAGAATAGTTACTATGTCATTATTTCTCAAAAATCGTTGTATTCATCTTCTAGGGAAGACAGCAGTGGATTGGATATCTACAGGCTCAAACCGATTAAAACCTTTTTAATCGATTTCTAAACAGGCAGATCTTAGTTTAATCCAGTGCCTTCCATTTGGTTCAGCGTGGATTAGAACTGACTTCAGAAAACATAATAATTATTTCTTATTTCTTTCGAAAGTTTTTGAAGTCGATTTAATTTTTTTGAGTCTATTTATTTATTAGTCTGAGTCTACAGTCTCTAAATATATAATTTACTATCTACCTCCCAAGCCGTCGCTTATTATTATGCACGTATGTTTTAAAAATCTTAGCGGCATGCGTAGGCGTCTCTTGTGAGTCAGTGAGGTAAACAGTCTAGCGGTCGTAGGTTCAAGGTCTGCGTGCGATATTTTATTATGCCTGCTTGCTTGCTCCCAATTTCGCCTGCAATGCACCATTTCTGCGGTATGGCATTGTGAAATGCGATTCTTCAGTTAAGTGGTAGTAAAGTTAGCGTACCTACTATTGTTTGGAATATTGTGTGTGGTCATGTACCATTTTATATTTTTGTTAAGATGAATTGCCAACTTTTTTAGAAGAAATAATCTATTCATTTGATTTCAGATATGGTCAATAATATCCTTACAAAAAAGTGTATTTTTTAAAAATTGTATTTATTTGTACGTTTTGCACGTCTCAGCAGTGATGGTTAAAATAAAGTATTTTCGAGTACTTTATTGATATTAAGTAAAAAGTGTAAAGCATTGTCTGCCTCGTTGGTCTAGTGGTCGCAAGCGCTACTGCTGAGCGTGAGGTCTTGGGTTCAATCCCCGGGTCGGGTAAACTGTTATCAGGTTTTTCGGTGTGAAATTCTTAGTAGCAGCCCGGAGTTGTGCTCTATTGATGGCAATAGACTCGCCCCCTATTACATGGAACATAAACATAAAAGCGAAATGAGGGTGTTACTAACACCTCTGCCCGTTCCTTCGGGGAATATAGGTGTAATGTTATTTTATGTTAAACTATTAAAAGTAAGTTATTGAAGCATTGAAAAAGATTTCAGGCACTTAATTAATAGCGTTGATTCTTTATACCATGTAGTCTAAAAGAAATACGTTTAGGACTGTGCACGTAGAAAAACGAGCTGATATATCATTATGATGTCGTGACAATAGTATGTTATTTATTTAATAGGTATATATTTTATTATAGTAACTCATAACTTCCTAGTCATGGCTGAATCATAAACTTTACCTTTGTTATCTTTTATGATCTTTATGTTGGCACAACATACATTAATTATTAAGTATATTATGTATTTATGTTGTGGAAAACTTCGCTGTTTCCTGTTGGAAAGATTCCCAAGAATTGGAACAGTGCCCGATAGGATCAGCCCCTGTTAGGTACATGATGTCATTGGTAATCTGTGACAAAGAACAATTGCCCCGTCGCCCGACCAGTAGCAGGCCCGAGAAGCCGGCGCGCCGTGTTCCGCGCTCTTGTCAGGACGACGTGGAGCAAGGCCCCACAGAAGTAGAGGTCGGTCGAGGCCTGCCGGGGTCGCGGTGCAAGCAGCTGCGAATCCCGCGACCCCGGCCATAGGGCAGGAGAAGGAACACCGTGGGTTTTAAGCCAGTTAGAGCTGGACGGAGGGTAGGTATTCTAAATAGCATAATATGCATTTTTTTTATATTATGGATTGGAAAACAAACCCACGGACTTACTAATGGTAGTAGTTGTTAACACCGCATATCGTCACCCTCCCCGCTAACTGTCGTAACTAGCAATTGATAATTTTTCTGAGAAATTCTCAGAGAGTGACGTATCTGCTTCAAATGAATAGAAATAAATAAATAGATACCATAGGGCTTTAGGGCAACTACTAACTAAAAAGAGGAAGCCAAGAGCAATATAAAAAAGTTATTAATTTATTAAAATAAAGCCACAGCTAACGCAACTACTGAAAAATTATCAATTGCTAGATACGACAGTTAGCGGGGAGGGTGACGATATGCGGTGTTAACAACTACTTACCATTAGTTAGGCCGTGGGCTTGTTTGCCAATCCACAATATAAAAAAAAAATGCATAGGTACCAGGCTTACGTTGAATTGTCCTTTGCACGTCATAAAACAATAGGAACTGTTCTGGCCCACCATAAGTACCTTAGGGAAGTTTTGAGAATTTCAAACGTGATGCAATAAATATAATAATAGTATTGTCATATTATACGACAACGATATGAACTTAGTCCACGTGGAAACCAAAATATTTTCGCCAAGGTTGTGGTACAAAAGTATTCGACAATGTTTTAACTGACAATACTCAGTTAACCCATTTACATAATGAACCATTTACAGAATGTGTGTCTAACATGTACCCTACATACTTGACTCAGTTTTATTTTGATGAAAAACTCAGCTCTGAAATATTATTACAATTAAGCGCAGTTCAGATTAAGCTATAATATGTAGCATATAGTAAACATTGTATATCACAACAATATCGCTCAGCATATATTTTATATGGACACGTTCACACAAAACTATGCTATAACGTATTGGCTTGCTATACGCGATAAACTTGAGCGATTCTCAGAGCTATATCGTACGATACTCTGGTCCTCGCCCCGCCTCACGTCTACCCCGTCCGTCGCCGCCCAACGGATCGCCGTCAAATAACTTGCTATACATAGTCGACCGGCTTGCGATATAGCGTATAGTGTGAACGTCATGCTACATAGTTATAGATTACGACGCAATAGACTTTACTATAGTGAAATAGTACAGCGTAATCTGAACTACGCTTTAGACTTGTGATCACTTTTAGCTAAGGAGTGGCAAATGGAACAAACCAAGATTGGTTCTATGCCTAATAGGATATTATTGTCCCTAGGCATGGGTCTCGTGTCAGGATGAGAAGGGTTTACTAGACCTAAGTTCACCTCGCTGCCCTGGTGCGGGCTGGCGGACCCATTGACAACTTTTTGTCTCAGGTGTGCAGGATTCCTCACGATGTTTTCCTTCACCGTTAACGCAAGAGGTAATCAAATTCTAATTCGCACATCAATGTGAAAAGTCAAAGGTGCGGTCCAAGGTTGAACTCAGACCAGACTCAGACCATCAGAACCCGTCGCCCGACCAGTAACAGGCCGGAAAAGGCGGCGCGCCGTGTTCCACGCGTGCCTCTCAGGAGGAAGTGGGGCGAGGTCCACCAGGAGTGGTCCGCCAGGGGCTGGCAGACCGAGGCCTACCGGGGTTGCGGTGCATGCAGCTGCGAATCTCGCGACTCCAGCCATAGGTCAGGAGAAGGAACACCGTGGGTTTTTAGCAGGTAAGAGTCCGGCATAACCCTTCGCCTTCCTCGGGCGGACGGTATCCATGAGGATTGTATTGACGAAAAAAAAAGGGTTGAACTCAGACAACCATTAGTCTATCACTGCTTTGTGAGATTGTGGACCTATGAAGCACTCAAATTGTATCGTGGTTAACTGCTCGCTGACATCGGCCTCTATTAGGGTGACTAATCAACCTTGAGCTATGCTGCGCTGTGCTGCGCTCAGCTAAGCTAACTTTCTAGAGCTATGTTTTTAACCGACTTCAAAAAGAAGGTTGTTTTCAATTCGTCTGAATGTGTTTTTATTGTTGTATGTTTGTTACGCGATATCTCCGCCAATTCTGAATGGATTTTTACTATTCTTTTTTTGTTTGGTAGGCAATACTTCAGAGGTGGTCCCATATCAATTTTATAGAAATTGATTTACTTAGCGCTTTTTGAAAAAAACAACAAAAAAATTTATACTTATTCTACAAATAACTTTGAGTTGCGCGAGTCACATAGACGGAGCGAGTCAGCACGTATCGCGTGATCCCTACTATGTTTTAAACAAAGCGCAGCCACACGCAGCGCAGCACGTTTTGATTGTTCCCTCACTATAATTTAAGGGCAGAGAATTTACTAAATAGAGCATAGCGCAGCGCAGCGTAGCTCAATGTTGATTAGTCACTTCACAACGCCCGTCACATACAGTTTTTTCATTATGTGGTCCATTAGACTGCACTAGCGGGTGCGGTGGCGGGCGCGGGCGGTTGAGTCTCGGCGTCTGCATTTTCACAGTAGTGCCGAACGAGCTATCGTACGACGCGACGCTTCGGCGGGTGAATCAAAAACCACACGCGCAGTCACCAACAGACGCTTTATCACTGTGAACGATACGGGCGGACTGAGCCACAGTGGTCTCGAACGTCATAGAGCGAAATCGGTAGAGTTGCCAGCTAAAATCGGTATATTTGTACCCAAAATCGGTATTTGACAAAAAAATACAATATTCAATCAAATTCGAACATTTATTGAAAAAAAACTAACAGACTAATTTATAAAAATCACACTTAAGTACATATAATTATTTTTTATACCAATATTCTTTGGCCGTAGCCGCGGTCATCTTCGAATTAATTTCTAAATCATAACAATTAGCTGTATTAATGAGTCGTTTTGCATGTAATAGACCAGTGATTGATTCAGTAGACAGCCTCAGGACTCAAGGGTATTCCCCAAAATTTAAGGAATTGAGGGCTTTCCCGTAATATTTGACATAAATGAAAAGGGTTGCCAACTTAAAAGTGTAAAATCGGTAAATAATCGGAAGAACCTCCTATTCTCAAAAATCGTGAGAAATTGTTTACATTTCGGTATTTCGGTAGAAGCGGTCCCATATCGGTAGAAATACCGAAAAATCGGTAGGTTCGAGACCACTGCTGAGCCATTAGAAACACCCGCGCCATCCGCGCCCGCCTCATGAAGACGCACGGCTCGCGGGCGCACTGTGAATGCAACTGGCGTCTACATACATTTTGATTTACACGCGCCCGCGCTAGCAACCGCGCCCGCCTCCACTCTGAAAGAGTACTAAGAATAAATATATTTGATTGTATGTTGCAGATGAATAGACGCTCCTTTGAATTACATCTTTACGGGTCCTCTTTTTACATCGTATTCACCAAACTATTTTATTGGTTCAATATCATTTTCCAAGAAACTATACAATAAATCATAAATTGTTCTGAAACCCATGTCCTCAGCATACCTGGTATCGAAAGGCACATCAAAGGGAACCTTGGTATTCGTCGTTATTTATTTACGAGCACGATCCGTTTACGATAATGTCTCTCTGGTCGAGTAATTGGCAACATTTCGCATTCAAAACTCGGTGTATTTTATTTCATTAAATTGCTTTTTGAATGTCCTACAGATGATGCTTCGGGATAATGTTCACGATAATGTCTCAAGGATTTGATTGAAGATCGCTAATAAAAAAACAATTTTGATTTTTAATCCTTCCTATGGCTTGTAAAGGCGTCTACACACCAAGGCCGCCGGCCCGGCGGCTTCGCCCGGCGGGTTGTTGCTAGCGGGTTGTTGCGGCCAACTGGGCGGGCGAACATGACGCCAAACAAGCTTGGCGGACCTCACTAATTGTTTTGCGTCATGTTCGCTCGCTTGGTTGGCCGCAACAACCCGCTAGCAACAACCCGCCGGGCGAAGCCGCCGGGCCGGCGGCCTTGGTGTGTAGACGCCTTAAGACACGATGAAGGAATTTGGCTATAATATTTTACACACGATGTCACGAATTAATAAAAATATTTTTTAATAGGTTCAAATATTTCGAAAAACACACGTTTGATCAACGTATGATCGAATTCGAATCAGTTTCCACTTATGAAACACGTTTAATCGACGAACGTTTGATCAAGTGAATTAAGTATTTAGAGAATAACAATTGGTCGGATAATCTTAATTTCGTTTGACACTGTAAGTTTAAGGTGCCGTTGTATTCGTAACTAATTAAAATCAAAAACACACACTCTTAATGTTCGATGAAATTGTAATTCGATTCATTCGATCGTACGTTAATCGAACATGACATGGCATTTGAAATAAAACGGACCCTTTATAAAGACGAACAAACGTCCAGATCGGGATAATTATTTTTCTGTGAGCCTCGAAATATTTGTTCCCGGGACCTAACTTTCACTGCGCTGCACGAGTTGACGGCGAGAATTACATTTTCACTGAACTGATTTTATTAGCGTTCAGGTTCATGCAAAAGCGAAGCTGCCCACACTCAGGGCTCATTCACACGGGTTACGTTATTGACGATACGTCATAAAACACAAAACGTCATGACGAATGGACGTTCACATTGCATACGGGATCGTTTTTTATCACGATTCGGCAAAATATCCGAATTGATGTTCACATTCGTTTCGTGATTCTTAGTCTTGGATGAACTATCGAACACGATGGATCCGTCACAAAAAAACACGACGATTTTTTGACGAACGTGTTTTTTAAAAGACTACCTACATGATTTAAGACGTGTCCGACATTTTTCACGATTCGTGATGCGTGTGAACACGGGCATTTAAAAAGAATAGCCGCCGTAAAAAAAAACACTAATCGTGAAAAAAGACGATTCGTCAAAAAAAACGAATCGTCTTCGTGTGTATGAGCACTTAGACAATTATTACAAGTAGTACTTAATGCCACACCAAGGATATTAAATGAAATAATAGAAAACAAATTTCAGACAATACCCCCTCAGCAAACACACTTAGTTCATCAATTATTCGTCGCCCAGTTCCCAAGTTAACCCTCAACAAAGTCAAAGCCTTAGGTATTAATAGTGTTGTGACGTCACGGGCGCCATTCGTCGAGACTTGTCGTCTCCAGCCAATGTAGGACATACTGCAAGTATCTAGCCAGTGTTTTATCTCTCCTGGCCCAGTACCAAGCCTTCGGTTACGGATTAGTTCTTATGCAATGCGGATTTAATAACGATTGCGTATAGTTAAAGTTGTATTGAATAAGCTAGACATTATTAGGAATTGTGAAATGTATCGTAAAGTTAGAAACATAAACAGTATTTGTTTGATTCATAATGTTAGTCTTACGCTTAGAGTAACAGATCGATATAGTCGGGAGTGGCCATAGCATTCTCTTTCAATCCAAAAAAGTCTATCATTTTTTGAAGGGGGGGGGGGGGGTCTCACACATGTATTCTATACTGTAGCTACGACATTCACACATTAAAAATAAACCAAAATCAGGCCCGGTACGCGGTCGCCACTCCAGAACCTTTCGGCCCCATCGGCCATCCGTTCTGCGAGCAATGTGCCCCGCCTATTGCCACTTAAGTTTGACAAACATTATTGATTACTGCTATTAATTTAGAAACACATGGACCAAGGGTCTAGTAAAAATTCACAAAAACAGTGTCCTGAGTTTACATACACCACCAGAGCGCACTCCAAGGCACACCGACATTTATAAACTTAGGAATACCAACAAACTAATTTAAATTCTATGTCGTCATCACAATGCCTAAGATAGCTTAGCTTTTCACCATACGAAGATTCGACTGCACTCATTGACGTAAATAGCCTTCATTTTCGCGTTTCAATCTACCTACGTTCGTTTCGGACATTTTTGAGCGCTGTCCATGTGTACTGCATTCTCATAGAATGCAGTAACCATTAACGTAGAAGTTAATGATTACTGCACTCTAACAGAACGGCAGTATTGACCCACGAATAAAACCAAACGGCTGGATCCCTAGCGACACCCCAACATCTACTTACGTTTAGTTTTAGTATACACTAAACCTGAAACTAGTTTGTTCAGAATCACCAGGAGAATCGATTGGCATAGTTTTTATACCACGTTAAGTAAATCTTGCATTTTTTTTTTCATAAATTTCTGTTTTGTTTCAATAGGTTTCTATGCAACAGTGGACGGGAATAGACACCTTGAGGCTTGAGACGGTCCTCTCGGTCAGTTTCCGTGTATTAGACAGCCCCTGCATAGTACATCTCACACATTTCACACTCTACTGGGGAACTTAACGCAACATAAACTAAGGTGTAACTTGGAGATTTATATAAAAAAAAAATACTTACATACTCCGGTAATTCTGACTAAAATCGTGTTGGGGTGTCTCGGTTTTTGTGTACTAAAAATAGATTTGTATCTCTAATATATAAAATTCTCGTGTCACAGTTTTCGTTGCCATACTCCTCCGAAACGGCTTGACCGATTTTGATGAAATTTTTTGTGCTTATCCGGTATCTATGAGAATCGGCCAACATCTATTTTTCATCCCCCTAAATGTTAGGGGTAGTCCACCCCTAAAATTTTATATGGCAAAACAACGTTTGCCGGGTCAGCTAGTATGATATAGTTTTCCCTAATAAAACCAGGCCTGCAGACGTATTCATGAATAACTAAAGAAAAGCAAAGTTCCAAACGAAGCGAAGATAAATTAAGCACAACAAGCGGCATCGGAAAGTATAAACACAATACCTTATTAAAATCATTAATGGAGAAAGTACGTGAATGGTAAGAGGCCAGTGAACCGGCAAAGAGAGCCTGAACAATAAATAGAGCGAGGCTGATTAAATCAGGCTATAGTGTGGCTAGTGTATAACAAGGCGTATATTTGAAAGCTAAATAGGTTTCTACAGTGGTTTCTGGCAAAGAAAAACTCTCTTTGGAAGTCTTGAAAGGCGACAATGCCAGTATCAATAACTATTTGTCGGCGGTTGGCCCAACTAGAAAAATAAATAATTTGACATTATCACAGATTGCTTTTTTTATTATTATATTGTATCTCTTAAGAATCACGGCTCATCTTCCGTGCGGAAAATGTCCGGTCCTTTGGAAGGCGTACGGGGGACACAGGTCCAACACGCAGAGGCCCCTTTGAGAACTTTAATCTAAAATGGGATGGGGCACCAACAGGGGACTATCCACGGCTGCACTATTGGAGTACAGTCATGGACCGTCCCAGGTGGGTGCAAGACTATTGTAAAATATGGTGAAAAATATCTGGTCTATGGTGTTAAGTGGACTGGATAATTTCTATTGCCGGAAGAAAAAGGCGTCTGCCTTTCAAGTTTAAAATTGAAAAGTTTTGGCAGATGGTGACTCGCCAGCTCACTAGCTGGGCCCCCTGAAAAGCGTATTATTATATTATTATTAGGCTTGGTCGAGTTGGCCCTAGTCGCACCTGATGGTAAGCGCAGACAGGGTCTAAGATGGAGCACATGAATCCAAGTAACAAAGATATAAAAAGGATTCCCTTATATCCCTCTGGCTCTCACATTCACACGACGGAACAGTAAACTGCGGCAGCGGATTTTAAATTGATGGTGGTAGCTAGGCAACCGGACCGTATAGATTCTACTACTAAGCGTGCTGGGTTTTGTTAAATCCGACAACACGCGTCTATACCCAGGGTGCGGTGAGGAAATTTGATATTCTAGCCTTTCACCACACGCGTGTATTCCCAGAGGCTCCGTTGAAGTTGTTCTATGATGGAACTACTGGGTTTTTCTTTCCCAGAGGTTCCATTAACTGGACTAATGGGATTTTCATTCCCAGAAGTTCCGTTAACTGAAGTACTGGGAATTTAATTTCCCAAAATCTCGATAACTAAGTAAGTAATTCTCTATCATACTCTAACGACGATTTTCGTCATTTTCTTTTGCTAGGGTAATGTACGCGTTTTTTTTGCGAAAAGTAAAAATAAACAATAAAACTCAAACAAATCCGGGTTAACAACGGAAGTAGTTAAAAATGTTACTGAACCTCTGGGAAAGAAAAACCCAGTAGTTCCATCATTCTTCTTCTCTCGTGTCAGCACGAGCTATACGAAAATAGCTCATGCTGTGGTGAAAAGATTAGCCAGTCAGCAAGGTTGGTAGCGGAGCTGACTGCCCAGGATGCGCCGGACGTACTGAAGTATCGTTACTCGTGGAGGCTCTTTTCATGCACCCCAGTTCCATCATGGAACAACTTCAATGGAACCTCTGGGAATACATGACCACACAGAGAAACAAAGACAAAAACGAAACGGTTGTGATTTGTTTACGGTTTGGCAACAATTTTGTCAGTAAAATTGGCTCTTAGGTTTGTCTGTTGAAATGAAAAATGAAAGAAAACATCGACAGCATAGCCAACAGCTGGACCACCGAAATGAGAAAATAGAACTAATATCATGAAATGAAATAACTAATTTCGCTTTTTATTATACGTCGGTTAGATACGCTAGAGTAACACGACGTACGTTTTTATTTTATTTTGTACGCTTACTTTTACTCTATTAACTGCAGACAAGTTTGTGTGTTTAACCGGATACTGTGATGTACGCAAAAAGTGGTTTGATTGGACGATGACAAGTATGCTTTCGGACCGGTAATGACTGTTAGGTCCTGGGAAACAATAATTACTTTCGCAGTTTGCTGCTGGAATATACGTTCAATGTTTAGTGCTGACAAGCCGCTACCAAGCCTAAGTCATGGTTCGATTCACTGGACGAATAAAGAAGCATTGCGTTTTTTTTTTAAATTCTTGATAGCGTGTGCATGATTGTCAATAAGCTTTTCCTTTATTAAATACCCTGTCTGACCTTTACCTAACCATGTTGGGGACAGCTTCCAGTCTAACCAGATGCGGTTGAATACCAGTATGTTACATGGAGCGCCCAGAGAGCACCCAGTTACTGGGCAATGCCGATAACCTAAGTTTAGACCAGTTGTCAGACTTCCGGCCTTCTGAGTAACCCGTAACGACTGCCGTAGGTAATCATATAACATCCAGGACCGACGGCTTAACGCGACCTCTGAGGCACGGAGTGCGGTGACAGACTGACCGCGTCCAGCGCAGCTTAACCTTGCAATCGTAGATTCCGCGCGATTGTTAATTAGCCACGAGCCCCTTCCTTTAAACACATTGGTTGAAAAACTGATCGGCTTACAGGTAGAAGATATTTTAAACACCGTAAGGGGCCGTCCATTAATCACGTCATGTTTTTTTTAGCATTTTTTAATCCCCCCTCTCCCTTGGTGATACGTGGTGATGTTTAAGACTACCCCCCCTCCCCCACCCAAAATCACGGTGTATTTTTAGTACCTACAAAGAATCTTAAATTTTTTAGAATATTATCTTTAAATACAGGCATAAAGTACAATCTAATTTTATTCTGAAATTAAGGACCATGATAAAAATGTTTAGACAGAAAGGTTGCAGGTTGTTTTTGACTGGCATAAAAATTTTCGCTTTTCAGTTTAGAAATCGCGCGTTTGACGAAATAACAAATACACGTGATATCTTACTACACGCTCCCCCCTTGTGATATTTCGTGATTTATGCCAACCCCCCCCCCCCTTTCGGACGTCACGTGATTAATGGACGGCCCCTAAAAGTAAAAAGAGCTTATAGAGCTGTAGCTTGAAAACTGTTGAATCATATAACACGATCTTTTCAGTTGTATTTTGAACTTTCGCAGGATGACATGTCGTCGTCTTATTAAACAGAATGTAAAACGACATCGTCGCCTTACAGTTAAAACCTCGGGAATGTGCATTTGGACATTCCACAGTTCCTGTTGGCTTTCACATGGAACAAGTCGCGGGCAAAAGCTTGTCAATTATATTTATTACGAATTATACCCAATAGAGGCTAAATTTCAGTGCCTACAAAATAATTTCGCATAGAACGGCTCTTTTATAATTATAGTACCTACCTACTTTTCGAGATGTGTCTATACCGATAACTGACCATCTTGAGCTCTTGGGCGTTACTCTGACGTCAACCCTCAACTTTGGCTCCCATATTGAGTCCAAAGCTCAATTGGCTGCTAAAAAGCTGGGTGTTCTCTCGAAGGTGCGGCGGTACTTCACATCGGAACAGTTGCTTCAACTGTATAAAGCACAGGTTCGTTCGTGCATAGAGTACTGCTCGCACCTTTGGGATGGCTCAGCCAAATACCAGCTTGAGGCGTTGGAGTCCATTGAGAAGCGTGCCAAGAAGCTCATCAGCAACGACTCCCTTGTTCAGACCAAGCTCCAAAGTCTTGAGCATCGGCGCAAAGTTGCCAGTCTGTCGGTTTTTTATCGGACACATTTCGGAGAGTGTGCTTCAGATCTGCATGATCTAATACCCCCCTGCCCTTTTTTCTATCGGACGGCCAGAAGCACGAAAAAGCGCCATCGGTTCATGGTTGATATACCAAAAACCCGAACGAAGCGCTTTGATTCCACTTTCATTGTGAAAACCGCCAAACAGTGGAATGCGCTGCCCGAGTGGGTGTTCCCCGACAGCTACAATTTGGGTGTCTTTAAGTCACGAGTGAATCGGTTTCTTCTGGGCAAGCGTGCTCCATCGTAGACCGCATCATCGCTTAACATCAAGCGAGATGGCGGACAAACGCAAGCCTAGTAATAAATAAATAAAAAAAAAAACCTATACGTCGTGATAAAATAAAAATGACCAAATTGCATTCCCCAGGTTTTCACTCTAAGGAGGCGATGTCGTTTAACATTCTGTTTTCTGTTAAAACGACCTTGCAATGAAGCCTGAACTAATAACAAACACAATGATGGCAGCCATTTTACAATATCAGAGAAGGCGCATAGAAAACAGCACATTACGTATATCACGTGAAGACGCTCAAGCGTGACCGCACCGCAGACCACGACGCACTTTCTTTTTGTTCACCTCAAGAGAAAAACATTGCATACATTTACTTATTAATATCATGCCTAGTTTCTTACGCACGGAGATCACAGAAAATGATATTGACAGCTTCATTTTAAGCCCAATACTGAAGAAAGAAATCTTGATAAATTGCAACCGAACCAAGGACTACGAAACTGAAATTCGACAAATCGTTCTACGACAAGATTTTACTTCAACACTATACAAGGTTAGTCGAAAAGGGGGTACTAATCCGAAAGGGGTACTAATCCGAAAGAGTGTTAAATAACCCATGATAGTGAATAGCTTTTGTCCTACAACCTTCCCCAAAAATCAATATTTTACGAGAAATTGCTGTTCAAAGATTTCATAAAAAATACGCTAAAATCTATTTCTCACCAGCTATGATCAAATGTGTTTACATTTTAGGTCATATTTGGGGTCACGAATTAGAAGCTTCGTTTTCTGAATTCGTTACTTAAGCAGGGATAAAGAATTTTTTTAAAAACTAAAAAAAAAACATTTTCCATGGAAATAAAAATGATCAAATTTTTTATTTTAACTCTTGCTTTAAAACAGTCATCAGTGATACTTTGCGTGGCCCGCAGATTAGTACCCCCTTTCCGACAAACCTTGTAGAATTCCGACATTACGCTACTCCGACTATTATGGAACTTCGACACTGGGGTTTAAAGTAACCTAACACGAAGGGGATGGCTTCGTTCGCTGGCTTTGCTCGCTCACTCTAGCCTCCGTCATCCCCTACGAACCTAACCTATCCGTGTCGGGGTGTCCCAAATTAGGTGTCGAAGTTCCATAATTGTCGGAGTAGCGTAATGTCGGAGTTCCATAGTGTCGAAGTTAAATCTTGTTGTAGAACGATTTGTCGAATTTTAGTTTTGAAGTGCGAACCAAGGCCGAACCGTTTATTCAGACAGTTTTCAATTTCAGAAGCTGTCAAATTGTTTGACACAAAAAACAAAACCAATCATTTTGACAGTTTTCGTAAACAAAAACTGACTGACGGTTGTGGTTCGTTTGTGTTTGGCAACCATTTTGTTAGTGGAATTGGCCCCGAGTACCTATATTATAAGTCTATGTAGATATCCAAAAGGTCATCATTCTGAACAGTTTGCGGTCAAGCCGTCATTAGGCGACACAGTAACCAGAAAACTACGCAGTGGCATTTCATCTTCGCACGCAATAGATACGTCAAATTGTAACCTAACAACGCCTAGACGCCCTGAAGATGACGTCAAACTTCCTACATAAAGAGGTCGTTGACAGAAAGAATGTGTACAGTATTCTTCCATAAAGAACTGAACAAATACATACTAAATTAGCACATACGAATGAGTCATCCGGAAGAAAAAAACTACTAAAATCTATCGAAAAATCTGCCTTCGTAAAACGATCTATTAAATGAATGAATTAGTCAGATTGCAGCCTGACATGTTTGAAAAGGCACGTGCATGGTGGCGCTGCTTGTGAAGGAAGATGTCAAAAACCTGCCAAATCTAGTACGTTTCATGTTAGTTCCCTATTTCGCCACGTGCCTTTAAATCCAGACTGTATGTGTATACTTTCATAGCTATACATCATTGTGATTTTATTCAGGGAAAAGACTTCGGAAATGCGCCGGTAAGGCCAAGGATACATGCAAAACGAATGGTTGATATTCTCGTTAACGCTATCGACGAGCTTCTTGTAATCGTTGAGGTAATTCAGGAGTTTAATGTTCGATTGTCTGACTTAGCTTCCGTATCCTGTGATTATCATTCTGTGGGTTTTTAATACTGGCAATAAATTAATAAATATTCAAGTGTGTTCAACGTCGACCGGTGTTGGAAACCACTTGGTTGTTCATTGATAGCTGACTAATTTGATCGTTGATGGAAATTTTGCGTTGGAAAGTGTAAACTCAACAATAGCAGTGAGTAATTTTTTTAACTTTATTTTAAAGTATGATCGGAGAATCGAGTTACTAAGTACAAGGTTATTCGGAAAGGGTGTACTAATCCGCGGGCCACTTAAAGTATTACATTACACTGTTAAGCAAGTGGTATTTCAAAATTCGATCATTTTTATTTCCATTTAAGTAAAATGCTTTTAATTTTAGTCGAAAAAAAAGTATTCGTCCCTGTTTTGATTACAAATTCAGAAAATGGAGCTTCTAATCCGTGACTATTAATAGTATTAATAGTTTTCTAATATATGACCTTAAATGTAAACGTAGCTGATCATAGCAGCTGAGGAATAGATTTTTGAGTATTTTTTATGAAATCTTTGATCATCTATTTCTAGAAGGTGCAAAACAAAAGTTATTCATTATTATGTGTTCTTTAACACCCTTTAAGATTAGTACTCCCTTTCCGACAAACCTTGTATAACACAGAAGGATGCTGCTAAATTCAAATAATTCATAGTTTGTCTTGTTTAAGCATTCGATGATTGTCAGTTTTGTGTCATCAAACTACCGTCACTTTCAATTTCGTATGCTCGACATGTATTGTACGCGCGAAAACCAATACTTAATAAATAATTACCCTGTCAATACATAAACGTTATTTACATGCCGTTCATAATGACTTTGTATCACGATAAGAGTATGTGAAGCGTAACACTTTCTAACTTTGCCTGTAGCCAGCGTGTGTAACGTGTTGTGTCGTGTGCTTTTTGTAGTTAATAAGATATATCGTTGGTATCATATCAGCCTATTAACACGCTCAGTGCCAGATGCCCTCCGGGAGGGCACCCTGTAGTCCCATTCGCGATGCCGGGTGCCCTCGTGGACGGCTCATTTTAAATTTAGGTTTTTCTTAAGAATAACACCGTCATTAACACATTCGAGTTCACCACACTTTTTATAGAGTTCATACGCCATCTCGCCATACATATTGCTAGTGGACATTCCAGGAGGGTCCTCGGCATTACGTTTGCGCTAAAAGCATTATCCATTCTGTGCTAAAAGTGAACCCTCGATGAGAGTTCCTGGCATTAAGTTAAAAACCGTGAAAAATACGCTACTAATCGTAAAATAGATGTTTTCTACTGTCATGTTAGCGAATTTTCCAAGAAAAACCTGCATTTAAAATGAGCCCTCCACGGGCACTCGGCATCGCTACAATGCACGGTGATTACGATTGATGAATTATTACGACTAATTTCTAAACTTGGCAAACAAATTAGTGGTCGCGGCATGTCGTTACTAGCGCACCAGTACCGTATGAGGTAATTCCGTATGAATAGAATGCTATTCCCAAGAGCGTCATTGGAGTCGCCTTAAGGGTTTCATCATCTTGTTATCCTCATACACTAAATTAACAGTCATTATGAAGCTAGGATTTCTATGAATTAGTTTTTTTTGTCATTGAAGAGCTAACAGAATCGTGTTGGAGTGAATTTATCACTACAGTTATTGCTAATACCTGTATGTCAGGTATATTGCGGTAATGGTAAATATGGAAAATTAAACCAATATAGACTCTCCACCACTGAGAGTACTTTTATTTGGGCAGTTAGTTACATGAGCTGCGTCACAATTATATTAATTTACACAAAGACAGAAAATAATATGGACAAGCTAATCACATAATAAAGGCCTTTTTCGGCTGATCGACAAAAAAAGCCCGCTTCTTGGAATGACGACAGAAATGTCGAAACGTTGTCCAGTGTTGCCAGCTAGTGACATTTAAAAAAAAACTTACACGTCATGTTAGAATACCTCAATATAAAATTTGGCGTGCTGAAGGGATGCAGAGGTTATAATGCAGATTAAATGGATGATGTAATAATATCATCTTGACTTACATCTTTGCACTTTTCTTTCTTTGTCATTATTATTCATAATAATGATGGAGGAAACTAGCCAAGTGTTTTGAGAACAAAGAAAAACATCCCATTGTAAATGTTGTTACTTTTCAACAGAGTCTTACAACTTTTTATTGCAATAAACTTAAGTAATACAATGTTTTAATGAATTAGGTCAATGTTATATGATTAAATGTATGTTAATAAAACGAATACAGATTGTTCAGTCGTATTGATAATGCAATCATAATAAATCAATCATTAAGTGAAGTTAATAGTGCATTGCGTGATTGTTATTTATAAGTATGCAATGAGTGTTGATTGGTAAAATGGTCATGTGTAAAGTCTTTTGTCTATTTTTATGAGTTTTAAAGGGTCAAAATACACGTCCGATACTTAGTTGCTTCCGGGAGCCGGATCCGACTATCTGATCGGATTCATGAAATACACGTACGATTCTCGTGTCCGATTTTTTCTGGACGACGACGACGCCCGCACCATGCTTACGATTCTAACATCCGATCCGATAGTCTGATCGTACGTGTAATTTAAGTTCAAACAAATGTATGACGCGGAGGCCTTCAGATATTCTGATCAGACTATCGGAACCGACTATCGGAGGCAAGTATCGGACGTGTATTTGGGCTCTTAAACTGGGAATTGGTTGATTATTTCTTGTTCTTCTTCTTGCCCTGGGCGCTAATTCTACTAGCAGAAACGTTGATCAATCGCAATCGAACCGAAGCTGATCCGTTCATTCAGACAGTTTTCGTTTACAAAAACTGTCAATTTTTTTGAGAATAACAAACAATACCAGGGGGCGAATTCTACTAACAGAAACTTTTATCAATTGCAACCGAATCGTTTATTCATCGTCAAAATGTTTGGTTTTGTTTTTGTTGTCAAACAATTTGATAGTTTTTGTAAACGAACACTGTCTGAATAAACGATTCAGTTGCAATTGATAAATGCTAGTGAAGTGTCAGCTCGATACTCTTCATTTACTCGCAACTCCACTCGCAAGCAACATAATACAATATGCTCAGTAACACTGGCACAGCACTGTTTCTCTCGATTTACGAAGTGTGCAAAATGTATCTGTGGTAGCACATCTAAATCTATTGTGCGAGTGACTCTTTTTGACAAAGTGTGTAGATACAAACATGCTAGCACGCGTGCTGAGTACCCAACTCTATAAATGTTTCTGTTAGTAGAATTGGGCTCCAGACCTTTTGATAGTTTTCGTAAACGAAAACTGATTGAAGGTTGCGGTTTATTGCGGCATCAGAGACTATTTTGTTATTAAATTATAATTGGCCTCCTGTTCCCAAGTTACTTGGGATTGGCGCAATATATTTTTCTCTTCGATTCTTCCCCGTCAGCCGTCATCTCATAATTTACTTCCCTTTTCTTACATATCCTCCCCAACACAATCCAAGGATGGATATCTTTGGTCTCCCTCTCTTCCTCAATTCATCGACATTGATAGATTATTTATGGATATCTAATTCTATTTAGGTAATATTTTTTATCATGTAGGTTTTTCTTTTTCATTTACTTCATTATTTACTAGCGACCCGCCCCGGCTTCGCACGTGTACGTTTTATAGCTTAAAACCTTCCTCTTGAATCACTTTATCTATTAAAAAAACCGCATCAAAATCCGTTGCGTAGTTTTAAAAATCTAAGCATACATAGGGACAGATAGCGGAAAGCGACTTTGTTTTATACTATGTAGTGATGTAGTGACTAGCCATTTTTTTAACATTTACTACAAAAAAGTTCATCAAATATGCGCACAAATTAGTCACCAACCTACACATTCCCAATCGATTCCGATGTTATCGATTAAAACACTGGCTGACATTTCATAAGTTCATAAAAGGAACATGCAATGTCAAGACGGGACCGTGACCGGACATTGGTCAGTTGTTCCGTAGCGGCCGTCGACCCGCGATCGCACAGCAAGATTGGTGGATTACGCGCATGCGCCGAATCGCGCGGCAAAGCGTGGTTCGAATTTTAAATTAAAAGTCAACAACGGAACTTGTCTATTACTTTTGATTTAGTTTGGCGCCATTGTTTGACATCCGATTTATGATTTGATTTAAATTTTCGCCATATTTGGTCCTACCAATGTTTATGTAAGTAGATGAATTTTATTTACCACGGAATAAACCGTGTATCTTTTCTTGAGATCTTAGTCTTAAAATAATGTCTCAATTTCCTTATCCGTCGATCTTTTTGCATAAAAACGTTGCGAACATAAGTTTTGTTGAAAGGAAAGTAGATTGGCGCCAAGCCAGGTCAACTCTTGAGAAAACGGCCTACGAAAACGATGAATTACTTCGACAATTTAGTATAATTTTGAAATGCAGGATTCGATTTGTGTCACAATTTAATCGATTTAACGAAATATGAAGACAGAAATAGAGCATACGTCGACGCAGAATTAAACAGATGAATTACAGTGTCCAGTATCTATTGGCACGCAGCGAAATAAGGAACTAAATCGAAATGTACTGAATATGACATATCTTTGAAATTTACCTTGGCAAGCAGCGCCACCTTCAAATGCCACGATATACTGGTTACCCTGTACACTTGCAATAACTTGAATTATACTATCTAGCGGTTACCAACGTAATGTTAGTCACCTTTCCTGTTGCGTTAAATGATAAATAGGTTTTGATAAAGCAGGTTATTTATCACCGAGTACTGGCTTTATTATGAATTTAAAAAAAAGTTACAATATGCCGGCAACAACAGGTCTTCTTCGATCTCTTCTTCGGTAATTTGCCACCCTAAGATCAACGGGCCACCAATGACTAAGTAGTCGACCGCTTTGTAAGCCTAATAATCATAAACTTAATAAATTATTACGTTCATGTAACAGCAACAAAATTAACTACCTATTGTGCTTCTACTCCTAATCCTACATTGAAAGAGAGTTTCAATTAAATTCACACAATCCCTGTCCAAACGAAACTCTCGAAGAACCAGAAACATCTCAAAGTTTGCTTATACCGTAAACCTAATTAATTCGACCGGCCAAAGTTGAGGTATCCTCGTTCAGAATATTATGTAAATACACAATTAATAGTATCAAAGTCAAGCGTCATTTCGTTCTAAGTCTCAATTCAAATCTTGTAACATTTGGTTTTGTTTTTGTTGCCAAACCATTTGATAGTATTTGTAAACGAAAACTGTCTGAATGAACTGTTCTGCTACGGTCCGATTGCAATTGATCAACGTTTCAGCAAGTGGAAGTGGTCCCTTATACATTCACATCCGTGTGCTAAATTTCATCCAAATCTGTTAAGTCGTTTATGCGTGATTGAGTAACATGCCAACTAACAAACAAAAATCATGTTTTTCTATCCAAGCTTGACCATATCTTAAGCTACTTAAATTCCTGAGTACCCTAATAATTTTCGTCCGTTTCTTATGTTTGTCATTCAAAACGAACAAGTGGAGCAGCTGACTTCTAGTTCACAGCAGTTAGGGTTCGTTCATACAGACGACTCATTATTACGATGAGAAATGACCGTTGGTCGGTCAATGTATCGTAAGGTTGTGACCGTCATGTTTAGTGTTTTTTCTATTATGAATTCAAGATTTTAATGGCCAAATACTCAAGCTCTACTCAATTTTAAGTTGCCGTTAATTTCGTTCTGTCACTGTCACTTCTTAAAGTGACAGAGAGAGCACGAGACTTAACGGCAAATTAAAATTCAGTAGGGTTTGAGTACATTTATTTGGCCATAAATTGTATCCTAACTAGTATTATAAATGCGAGAGTAAGTTTGTTTGTTTGTTACCTTTTCACGCCTAAACCACTGAACCGATCATCCTGAAATTTTGCATATACGTTGTCAGGTGTACAGAAACAGACATAGGGTGCCTTTCATTCCGAAAAAAAGTACTGTTCCCGAGGAAACCAACAATAACGTTCATAGATGGCGCTACGTGTCTTTCGAATCACGATTGAATTATATTATTATAGAAACTTTAGTAGTGTGATAAGAGTTTTTTTGAGCTTAATTAACGCGTGCGAAGCCGCGGGCAAAATCTAGTCTGGAATAAAAGCGATAAAAGGGAAATGCAGAAATAAGTAATTGTTTTATCTCGATTGCTCGCCTAGTGATTTCAAAGAGACTTCAAACGCCTACTATTGTGCTGTCAAACTCAAAAGAGTGTGCTAATAATGGCTTTCGAACGACATCATGTAACCTAGGACATTCTCTGGATCAAGACCAATCCAAGGACAAGACATTTGTTGAAATCTGTTCAGTAGTTTAGGCTGTGCGAGGACACAAAGCTACATACATACATACCCAGTGAGATTCATAACACTTCCTCTCTGCCATAGTCGGGTAAAAAGATATACAAGTGCAGATTGTAGACTTTAAGGGCCTTATTACAAAAGATGTTTTTTTTTTTTTTTAAAACGTTGCCCCACACTAAGATTTCTCTTGTATCGTGGGTGCGTTTACAGACACAAATCTCACAAACAAACGCCCAGACCCGAAACAACCATCTGTAGGTCATACAAATTTTTGTTCCGTGTGGGAATCGTACCCACAACCCGTAGCGCAGAAGCCAATCGCTTAGCCACTGCCGTGTCGTCGTGGTTTAAACCAAGACTAAGGTAAACCCAGCTTTAAAATATACCCATCACTTTCTTATGTCATATAACAAAAAGAGACGGGGATATTGTAAAACTCTAGGTTTTTCTTAGACCATGTTTTGTAATAAGGGGGTAAAAGCCTCTAGCCAAGGTTAAAGCCTGTCGAGAAATGTTTCGTCATTTTATATGGACATGCTTGACAAGTCAGTGACTCTATAACATAAAAATGTCACAAAATATCATCATAAACTAGATTTATATTACAGCGCAAAAGTTCATAGCTTTATTTCTTAGAAACCTCTCTATTGTGATTGTGGCATTTTATTAGGACAACTTTGTCTGTGGAGGACAATCAAAATATTTTTAAAGGCCAGAATTTTAAAATTGTCCACCTCATAACTCAGACAGCATTGAAAATTGTTATAATAAAATCTAATGTTCAGTGTAATAGTTTTGTGTAATCATATTAATGTTTTAAACAGTTGATGCGTGGCATCGAAATGTTCACTCACATAATTATTATTTTTGCAAAGAAAAAAATCTTTTTTTTTTAACTTAATCCTTATTAAGTGGTTTAGATACGATCATTGATAAATATAGAAAGAATATTTTTTTTTTCTTTTCTTTAATCTAGCTAAATCCCGTGCGGGGCTAATCTACACCAGGAGTAGATCATGTAGTTTTAAGGAATTACACGAATTCGTTTACACCCTGTATTACTTATCCATTTTTGAATTATAACTTTCGTGAGACCACTCGCCCGGTGTATCGCGTGCAAAGCGCACGCGTGCTTGTATTTATTTGTTCCGAGTGATTAAATTCTACAAGTTTTTTATTTATAATGGATGAAAGTATCAGTGAAGGAGATGATTTGAGTGACTCGGAAGTTTTAGCTAGTTGTCAACGAGAGCTTGAGCAAATACAGAAGAGAACTATCACCTCAGAAGTGGAAATGTCTTGTGAAGGCGAAAGAGGAAGTGTGGAGAAAAGAAAAGAGAGGGAAGATGATAATAGCGCTGAAGATGAATTTATAACTGTTGTTAGAAGGAAGCCCAAACGTTTTATTCGAAGTGACTCCACAGAAATGCTAAGTAACATGGGGGTAGATCAAAATAAAAAGTCGAATGATCATACAGAAGATGTTTCAATGTATGAAGTATGTGTTACTTCCATGGAAAGTTTACCTAAGCAAATGGCCTTAGCAAAATTACTTAGATTAGAGAATATTAAGGGTATCACCAGAGTTAAGTATAAAAGTCTCAACAAAGTGCTACTTCAATTTAAAGAAAATGAGGATGCTACTAAACTATTAGATTGTCAGAAATTTAAAGAAATGGGTTTCAGATGTCAGAGAATAAATGAACTGTCTTTGGCTTATGGCATTGTAAAAGGAGTGGACATTGAATTGAGCGATAAAGAACTGCAGGAAATAATAAAATGTGAAACGGAAATTATTTCTATCATGCGACTTAAGCGATTAAATGAAGATGGCAAATGGACCGACAGTGAGTCTGTGAGACTTTGTTTTAAAGGCAACGTCTTACCATTGTACGTATACGCATATGACTGTCGCTTTAAAGTTGAGGCTTATGTTTTCCCTGTGACTCAATGCTCAGGATGTTGGCAATTCGGACATATTCTTAAGTTTTGCCCAACAAAAAAGAAATTATGCCCAAAATGTGGAGGTAATCACGAAAATTGTGAAGTTAAAGAATTTAAGTGTCTAAACTGTAAAGGTGCTCATTTTGTTTTAGACAAAAAATGTCCCTTCTATTTAAAAGAAAAAGAAATTAGATTGATCATGAGTAAGGAACAGATACCATATCGAAAAGCACTTCAAATATTCATTGAGAAGCGAGGAGAAGCAGTCCGCGTATTACCTACATTTAATAAGTCGTTTATATCCACAAACACAGCAAGCCCTATGGAAACGTATAGTAATGTAGTCACTAAGGCATTAGTGCATGAAGAACCAAGATCAATGGATACAGGCTCAATAGATTGTTCAAATGAGACGCTTATAGAACCAATACAGGTATTGCAACCGAGGGGTATCCGAAATAAACAGAGAAGAGAAGTAAGTCAGACCTTTTCAGAACAGGTTTTGGAAGAAGGAAATGTAAAAACACAGCATGAAGAAATAGGAAAAGGTAACAAACTACATGAACAGTTAAAGTACAGATTCGATTTTAAAAAAATATTGTTAAAAATGAAATCTATTTTTATGTCGGAGGATAAATTAGAAGATAAAGTAGGATCAGTTTTAAAAATAATTTGGGAGGAATTTAGGAAGTTTCTACTAGTTACGTTTTCAACAGGAGAGTATATGGAAAAGGTTTTTAGTTTTTTAAATGGGTAGTAGTTGTTATAATAATATGCGCATAAATATATTCCAATGGAACGCACAAAGTTTACGCCCTAAATTAACATCATTTGCGGAACTTTTAAATCGGGAAAGTATTCATATAGCTATACTTAGTGAGACATGGCTAGATAGTGAAACTCACATTAATATTAGAGGCTATAATGTTTATAGAAAAGATAGATACGACTCTTATGGGGGTGTGTCAATAATAGTACATAAATCCATCCAATCTTACTTAAATCCAGTTAATGTTACGAATACGGGTATAGAGATTATTAGTGTAAAATTAGTCAATTGCAAAGATTTAGAATGTGTGGTAGGTGTTTACTGTCCTTCTTCTGTGCGGACCGAAATTTCTGATTGGGATGAGATTTTTGCAACTTTCTCCAAATCAACATTAATAGCTGGGGATTTTAACGGTCACCATACCAATTGGTCAGTCAAAAGTGATACGAGAGGCATTCAAATATTAGATTCATCTTTGGAAAATTCCTTCATTTCTCTTAATAATGCGATGGCTACACGGGTAAAGTTGGTTAATGGAAATTTGCAACAAACTTCTCCTGATATTACATTTGTATCGTCTGGTATAGCGATTAAATTCCACTGGCAAGTGTTTAACGAAAATCTTGGTAGTGATCATTTGTTAATTAAAATGTCAATTAATATCTCAAATAGTTACAGTCCAACTAAAAAAAGAAATTTGAAAAAAAGTAATTGGGTAGAATATCGTAAAACATTATTAAATAATTTTAGTTTTTACAACAATAATAATGTACAAGAAATGTATAACTTTTTGTTAGATCGAATTAATGATGCGGCTGACAAACATATTCCGTATATTAAGTTTTGTAATAAACCCACAAGTAAATTTAAGCCAAAAGAGTACTGGAACACGGAAATATCTAAAGTTATTGCACAGCGCAGATTGGCCTTGTCTATATTTCGTCGTAACCCTACCCCGGACAATTTAACTAAGTTAGAAGAAAAAACAAGAGAGTCACATAAATTAATAAATAAGGCTAAATCCTTAAATTGGCAAAAGTTTTGCGAGTCTATCGATGGTATAGTTTCCGCTCCTGAGATGTGGCGACGCATGAGGTGGATTAAAGGTTTCAGGCAGGCAAAGAGTTATCCTCCTCCTGATAAGCAAAAGGAATTACTGCGTTCGCTTACTCCTGATTATGTGTTAAACTCTATGCCTAATTTTTGTTCAAAAAATGAAATCTTAGAGTGCAACTTTAGTACCCAGGAGCTTGACAGCTGTCTTAAAAAAATAGACTCAGCACCAGGCGAGGACGGCATTTCATACTCCATGATTTATAATTTACCAGACGAAGCTAAATTATTTTTACTTAATATATATAATACTATTTTCAATTTCGGTACTGTCCCCCTCCAATGGCGTAATATCCAAATCATTCCTATACCCAAATTTAATAATATTAGCCCTGAACCCAAACTGCGACCGATCTCTTTAATGTCTTGTTTATGCAAGATATTTCATTTAATGTTGTTTAAACGTTTAGAATGGTACGCAGAAAAGGAAAGTATTTTTTCATCTAATACAGTCGGTTTTAGGAAATCTCATTCTTGTGTGGACGCAATAACTCGATTGGTCACCTATATACAGATAGGATTTTCTAAGAATATTCCAACTTTAGCTTGTTTTTTGGATATTCAAAACGCCTATAATAATGTTGCGATTGATATAGCCATAAATACGTTGGACAAACTAAAAGTAGGATCAAAGTTCTGTAATTATATTTGGTCATTTTTAAGCGAAAGACGGTTGATGATTAAACTAGACAATAATAATACCAGTGATTCGATAGTGACCAGATGGACCAATAAAGGATTAGCTCAAGGGGACCCTCTGTCCCCTTTAATATTTAATTTAATAACATATAGTTTAGGTCGATTGTCTCTTAATGTAGTGTTCTCCCAATATGCAGACGATTATGTTTTGTATATTAGAGACAGAGACATTAATAAGTGCGAAATGTATATGCAAAATGCCCTCGATTCTATAGTTCTGGTGTTAGGTGAACTTGGTTTAGAATTATCTTCTAATAAATCACACTATTGTTTTTTTAGTAGGGGTCGAAAGAGAATATTACCTACATTGAAAGTAGATCAACGGAATCTGGTTTTCTCAGAATGCGTGAAATATTTAGGTATATGGTTGGATAGAAGTCTGCGATGGGGTAAACACATTAATGAGATAATTGAAAAATGCTCAAAATTATTAAATATTTTCAAAATGCTTGTTGGTAGTTCTTGGGGAGTCCATATAAGACACTTGCGTAGATTGTACATTTCATTAATTAGGAGCCGAATGGATTATGCGTGTTTTATTTATGATTGTAGTGCAAAAACACACACTTTAAAATTAGATAAGTTACAAAATCAATCATTAAGAATAGTGGGTGGTTTTATTAAAAGTACACCGATTCATGTCATGGAAAGCGAGCTTAATATAATGCCGTTATTTTTAAGAAGACAATACTTGGCATATAAGTACAGTTTGAAATTAATTTCTTGGGCTAATAATGATACTATTGACATGATTTCCGATTTAAGTTCTCTTTGTGGTATAAGGTACTGGGAAAACAAAAGAAAACCTTTACTTGTTAAAACTTATAACGATGTGAGTCAAGTTACTATTAAGTCTTCAAATATTTTAAGTATGTTTAGTTTAGACACCTGGGTTACAGCTATTGAGATTAAAAACAATATTAATATCAATCTTGAAAGTATGGAATGTTCCAAAGCCAGTTACAATCCTACTATATTAGTGAATAATGTTATCGCGGAATTAAGTAGGAGCTACAGCGGTTGGCACAGAATATTTACGGATGGGTCTAAAGGTGATCATGGTCTAGGAGCTGGATTATATGACCAGACCTTACAATATAGGGATTATTTTAAAGTTGATTGTGATATATCAATAATGTCGCTGGAACTCATTGCAATACATCAGGCGTTATCTTATGCAATAAGTAAAAATTTGAATAAAATAGTTATCTTTACGGATAGTAGGAGTGCCTTGCAACACGTGGCTCGATGCGCCTCTGGTCGCAGAGGTGCATCGATAGCCTACGAAATTTTAAAGGCTATTATTATATTTCATAAAAGGGGTAAAGACTTGAAGTTGCAATGGGTTCCAGCACATATTGGCCTAAAGGGGAACGAGGAAGCTGATCGTGTAGCTAGGTTAGCAGCAATAGAGGGGGAAATAGTAGATTACTTGCCAGATCATTGGGAATTAGTACCTAAATTTAAAATAGTATGTTTTAATGACTGGGAAGGACATTTTGAAAACATTTCTAGGGATAAAGGCATATGGTATAAGACCATACAGAGTAAGCTTCCTCGTGTACCCTGGTTCGATGACGCTAAATTAAGTAGGAATTATGTAAAATTAGTGTTTAGACTGAGATCCGGGCACTATCCATCAGCAAAGTTTGCATACTTAATGAAAAAAACTGACTCGCCCAATTGTCACACTTGCAACAAGCTTGAAGATGTACAACATTTGCTGATGGAGTGTGTCAGGAATAAAGCTGAACGTGACTCACTGCTGAATGAGTTAAAATTAAATAGGCTGGATGTGGGTTTGATACAAAGTGTTTTATCAAGTCCAAAATCCGACACCGCCAAAAAATTTTGTAACTTAATATCAGTCATTCAGTAGTGATTTATGTTGTAATATTAGGTATGTTTATGTGTTTACTTTTTAAGTTTAAGAACACTGTTGTTTTGTTTCCTTTTTAAGTTCAAGAACAATGTTATAAGGTATGATGGGGCTTACATTTCCTAATTGGATAAAAGCCCCAACAAAAATAAAGATTAAAAAAAAAAAAAAAAAAAAAAACTTTCGTGAGACACATTCATATTTTTGATTAGATTACGGTTTACTCACGTGAATTTTTCGGGATTGTCCGACTCACGGTCCGATCTAGATCCATGTTTTGTTTTAAAAATAATATTTTATTTGTATGGTAACATTTTGTAAAAAAAACGTAAGTATTCACCTTACGTTGAAACGGGTATAGTGTTAAGAGCCATTTCACGTTTTCGCGCGGATTTCTAAGATTTTGGGCTCCTCTATTACCATCTTAGGTAATACACAGAAATTATTGAATATATGCAAAACATGGTACAATCGTTTGTGTTGACATTTAATGTATCACATTTACTAAAAGTAACTTGCTTGATCTGTAGTGACCCATTTCCCACAACCATTTTACTGAAAAATCGGCGCAGACTCAATTTCAGAGTCCTATATCTATCAATAACACTTAAAAATAAAGCTTAAAAAAATACATTCAGCATCAGACATGTATTTTAGTCGTCATTTAATGTAACAGATTCTTGAATTTTATTACCATTAATTAGTAAAAAAATAATTCCTACGACCAATTTTTAAGTTTTACATTGCAATTTAATCGTGATTTTTGGTTTAAATACGGAGTAATTACAAAAATAAAATTATATCTAAATAAACTACGTTCTTTGGATAATCGAATTCTACAGTTATTTTGAAAATCCTAGCATTTAATTTGTCAAAATATCGATGTGAACATCAGTCTAAATTACAATAAATTACGATACGCAAGTGGGCACCGATTAGTACGGCGCGAGCGCCCGTCAAGGAAGGATCTATGCTATTTTATCCCGCGTCCTGACTTTCGAGCGCTCATACAGCGAAGTAACTATTATACTGCGACCACATAGTTTTGATTCGCTTTGTAATTTTTTCATAAGGTAAGGTCAGTTTTTTGGAATTGATCCTGATACTGCCTTGCAAGCTAAAAAACTGAAATGATTTAAAGTGAACAGCCAATCACAAGTCGAGATGAACAAGAATCACGACTGGTACTACCAAGTTCAGGGCCAGTTACATATAGCAAAAAAAGACTTATGTGTATTTGCTGTGTGGACAGGTCCTGATTTTCCTTTGAAAGTGGTAAGAGTAGAGAAAGACGACGTTTTTTGGCAGGCGAAAATGCTACCCAAATTGATTCGGTTTTACCAAGACTGCGTATTGCCGGAAATTATAGATCCAAGAAAAGCAAGATCAATGCCTTTACGGCAAATATTCATTTAGAAAAAGCACTAAGCAGTTAATTAAAAATAATAAGTGTTTCTTTTTATATTAATTGTTATTAAATATTTTAAATAACATACCTATTTGTGTTTACTTATTAATCCACCTAGAAATCTTCATTAGACAAAATAAAATCTTTTTTTTTTTCATGAATATCTTTTCAAATCACATTACGATTACGGCTCAAGATAGCCTCGTCCGTCTTAACTCTCGCGTTACACTGTTTACATTGCGTTTGAGTGGGTAACTACGCACACATAAACAATGATACAGTCTTTTACCTAAACTCGAGCGCAATCATTTTGTGAAATGGCTCTTAAAATATCAGAATACTGCGATGACCTAGTTTCTTTAATAGTCAACAATTTACAATAATAAAGTAACTAAACTTCATAACATGTATAAAGAAACTTTATAGCGTTTGACAGCGCATGATGCCTGACCCTAGGCCGGAAAAATTAAAGATAAGACATTTTCTTTTATGTAGAAAAGTAGACTATGAACGTATTTAATAACTCAGCAAATTATACACATTCTTATAATAGTCAAACAGTTCTAATTAATTGTTCAAACCTCATGTGTGAACACGTCCCTATAAGTAATTGGAGTTAATGGTCGTGGAGGCTTTCTATTCATTGTGTTTATTGTTAGCAGCTACTCGCTACGTACCTACGGCTCTTTCTATGGCTTTGAACTCCTTTGAACGCGTGTCATAATGAGAACTTCTGTTAGATATGGTGGCCTGGTACTTTTGGGCGGTTTGGGTTTTTTCTGCTGGCATGTAATGGGCTACAATAACCATAAATTGACTTGTAATGTCTTTCTGTGACTTTGAACGAATGTCGTATTGAGGACTCCTGTTTGCTATGCTCGCCTGGTACTTTGAGTTATATTTTTGTTCTTTTTTGCAGGTAAGCAACTGATTGGCGAGTTACAATGGGGTGATGAACCAGCAAGCAGCCTATTCTACTAACAGAATCGTTCAATCGCAACAGAACTGAAACTGAACCGTTCATTCAGCCAGTTTTTATTTACAAAAAATAATCAAATTGTTTGACAACAAAAACAAAACCAAACATTTTGACAGATTTCGTAAACGAAAACTGACGGTTGTGGTTCGTTTGCGGTTTGGTAACAATTTTGTTAGTAGATTGGCCCTATTGATCTATCCTGTCCTGTAAGTAGCCTACGTTCGATTTCCAGATAAGTAAAATAAAAATATTTGTGGTACTTTTTACCCTACTGTGCGACAGCAAAGACTCAAAAACTGAACTTCGACAAACTCTTATTCGACAGACGCTATTGCGACACTATGGAACTCCGATCTTACGCTACTACGACAAGGAACTTCGGCACATAAATAATGTTATGAGAGTGCCTCCGCTGCCGGCAGCCAAAATGTACACCAACTCAAGCAAAGTCATGTTATTTTGTCACAGCAATCTCAGTTTTACCAAAAATGGGGTTGAAACAAATGGCGATACATTATCCCCCATCTGATGGGACCTATTACTTACCACAGAGCAGATTATTTAACAATTAATAATTTGGGGTCGACATAATACCTTGCCCTCGCCCTCGCCCTCGCGAGAACTCCACACAGGACGATTTATGTTACAGTTGTAATAATTAAATCATTTCGAAAGCGGGAACGATATCAAAGGCATATTTTCATTACGCTTTTGTAACTGAAGAAATCAGAAATCATCCAATAACCGAGATTAATGCTTTCATTTGATCTCTGAATCAGAGAGAATGGATGGAGTTATTTAATGAGAATCTGATTGTAATAAGTAAATTAGATGAAATAATTTTTATTATATTAAAATCGAAATGAAAGGTTTAGGTACTTACTTAGAGAAGTTACGCACTACATCCGATCCGGATCTGTGAAAATACGGATATAAAAAACTCGGACCGAATTCGGATATTGCTTTTCGCACTGCATCCGATCAGAATTCGTGAAATACGGATCTAGAGTCTAAAAATCTCGGACCGAATTCGGTTATTGCTTACGCACTAATCTGATCTCTGATCCAAATCCAAGCAATTCAGGGGCCATCTTTGGCGTATGTCCGATTTGAATCCGAGGTAATGCGAAAGCGTTCATACAAACAGGGGCCTAATTCTCCTAAAATAAATCTTGATAAATCACAACCGAACCAAGGCCGAACCGTTCATTCAGACAGTTCTCAATTTCAAAAGCTATCAAATTGTTTGACACAAAAAACAAAATCAATCATTATGAAAGTTTTCGAAAACAAAAACTGACTGACGGTTGTGGTTCGATTGCGTTTGGCAACAATTTTATTGTAGGAGAATTGGGCCCCTGTACCTGTACTACGGCTACTTCGGTCCGTCAATATTTCCTCCGAATTCGAGACTCACGGATGACGGAGAGAAATCGGATGACGGAAGACGGATCTAGTGCGTAAACAACCATACAAATAGTTCTATGACTACTTCGAAACGTATTTTCACGGATTCGGATCGGATGCAGTGCGTAATCGCTCTTAGGCCGGCGCAGACGACAGACTTTTTGTCCGGCGGACTGCCGCGGACAGGAATTGACGTGGTTGGTAGTCTTTGCCGGTCGCGAAATTTAACACGGACTTAACGCACACTACGGTAATTTTGTCTGTAGTTGTCGTTAGAACTCTAGTGTTTGCGATGGCAACAACTACCAACTACTTTCATTCTTGTCCGTGGTAGTCCGCCGGACAAAAAGTCCGTCGTCTGCGCCGGGCCTTACCAATTGAAAAACTGCGCTGGGTGTTGACGCCCAGCATATGCTGAGTTGGTGACCCTTTCAGCAAGAACATGTTCTACAGTATAAATGTATACGTTTAATTCTTTTTATGTTTTACTAGCTGTTGCCCGCAGCTTCACTTGCGTGAAATATCATGTTTCTTACTTCAAAAGTACCAGATTTATCATACAATCTAACAACACTTATTTCACCCCCTTAGGGGTTGAATTTCCAAAAACCCTGAAACATGTGTACGTTTATTTCTGACCAGTAACCTAAATATTGAATTTCATGCTTCTTACTTCAAAAGTACCAGATTTCTCATACAAACTTACAACACTTATTTCACTCCTTTAGGGGTTGTATTTCCAAAAACGCTCAAACACGTGTACATTTACTCCTAACCAGAAACCTTAATACTTAATGTCATGCTTCTTACTTCAAAAATGACGGACTTGCATACAAACGTTAATCACCCTTTTCACCCCCTTAGGGGTTGAATTTCGAGAAATCCCTTCTTAGTGGATGTTTTCGTCACGTAAGGAACCTACTGTCCAAATTTCATATTTCCAGCTTTAGTGGTTTAGGCTCTGCGTTGATGAATGAAATGTCAGTCAGTACCAGTCTCTTTATATATAAGAAGATTGTTTATGCTGTCATTGTGTACTTGGCTGAATAACATTTATTTCCTTCCTTTCTTTCTTATACAAGGTGTAACATAAATAACACACAACCTCTTAAGGGGTCACTGTACTCATCATTATGAACAACTTTTACTATGGGACCAAAACTGAAATCACGAAAAAAAAATATGCTGCTCCCTACATTTTGACGAGTCATGCGAACATACAACTACAAACTCCTATAATAAAATAACACCTCTGCTTACCTTTCCTTTGGGGATTACAGGCGTGATTAAATGTATGTATGTATCTTTTTAAAGGTCCCTCACTCATAACAAAGCCATTTATAAAGATTCCATACACAAAACCTTGAAGAATAATGTATTGTCATTTTACTACGAAGAAACACTATAATCTTGATTAAAGCATTTATAATCGTAGTTACGGCGAACTATTTATTTACGTCATCCATCACTTGAATGATGTCATTATTATAACACCGTGTCGTCACGGAATAAGCAGAATAGTAAGACAGAAGCTCCACTCCACTACTAACGTAATAAGGCGATTCCTTCGATTGGCCCTGAAAACGAAAATAGGTACTACTACGTACATCAATACAATGTGTAGGTAATAATCGAGGGTAAAAGAATAAAGTCTCAAAGATGTTCAAATTTTAAATAAATTATTAAATTCTCGAAAAAAAATGGACTTCGCGGGCCGACTGAAGCCGGACCTTAAACGCCTACTTACTTGTCAGTTTGTGACTGCGATAGAATCTTTAAGTTTACCTATATCAAAGTTACTACTTATCTCAAAAGAGATTGACCAAAAGTGGTACCAAAAAGTCTCATGCATCAAGATCAAAATATTATAGTAATTATTTTCATAATTTTTTACGACATTACGCGTTGGGGATTTGATTTTTGAACAGGGAATTTAATTTAATCTAAAAAAGTGTTGATATTGTTTTATTCCCTTTACATGACGTTCCGTTTCACATGATTTATGATTACTATAACCTTGAATTTTGAAAGTGTCATGATCACATCTTTCAAAAACATGTAAAAGAAATTATTTTGCCGATTCTACATTAATTAAAAACAACTAGAATAGATTAGAACTTTTTTTTAAACGATTGTCATTTTTTTATCTATGGTTAATTGGCCGTTCACAGCCGGTCATAGAGATGTAGAATGCAATAGATGCGGATTACTGTTTTTTAGAACAATAATAAATCGTGTATGACATGTCCACATTGTCAGGTTATTTAGATTATTTCTAAAATCTCCGAAACTCGCGTTTTGTTTACAAAAAGAACTTTTGTAGGAGTTAACATGATAAGTGTAGTCTATAAAAAACAAAGTTTGACTTTGATGCAGCATGGTACGGGACTCCATACATCCATGAGCATTGTCCTTTCCTCATCGCGCATTTTAAGGATTTAAGTCTTCAACCAAGGGATCAAGTTATTAACTTTGCCTATAACAGTGTACTACGCCGTGAGCCCGAGGTACCCGAAAGATTTTAACCACGTCTTTCTGATGGTATTATGAGTAAAATGTTATATCAACAAAAGTCCAATTCAGACAATTTTTTTTCATTTTTCTGATCTTAAGTAATACTTCAATCAATTGACTTTAGTACTTCCTTGTAAACAATACTTTAGGTTGAAATGGCAACATTTATAAATTATCGTGTGAGTGGCTAAGAAACTTCTCACGTCACAACCCTCCCCGACAAATAAGACATACGGCGAGAGTGGTGTGGTATAACTAAAGTCGCAACGCCGCGTTCATAGGACTTGTTACCATAGATATTTTTCGATTTGTGAATTTCCGTAAATAATGAATATTTCGAAAATTAAGCTTTATTCAACAAACTATACATTTAATAAGCTTTTCTTCTCCAATTAGGCATCGGAATTGATGCTTAAAATCTTTCGAGTACCTCGGGCCCACGGTGTATAGTCTATTTCTGGATAAGTGCATTTGCAAAATGCGCCACAATATCAGATCTGATTCCTGCACCTTGCTTATTCAATTATCCAACTACAGCTGCTTATTCAGGTCATCGTCTTGTTCACCCGGCTATCCCAAGCCATTTTCACTGGTATGTGGACCTGATAATAAATTAGGAAATGAGGATTCTAAACGTATTAGTATGAACCCTCATTTCCTAATTAATAATGCGTCAAATACCTAGAAAATTGGGCTCTTTACATGTAAAATTAAGGTTTAGTGTTAGGCAAGAGAGTTCCCATTCCTCTGTAGGTTTACGCTCTTATTACATTACGGTTCCGTCACTTACTAACATCACACATGCCTGCAGCTTGCACAATGACATGCAAGAAACTTGCAGACGCCAGCTACTGGCACGGGCATACATAAAAAGGCATGCCTGGAGATGGCATGCAAGTAAATTGCACATCATTTGATTTTTTGACATGCAATGTGCGACAGGCTTGGTGGGGGGTGCAAGTTGCATACCAAATGGCACGTCTGAACGCATCACACAGCTACAGGCATGCCATTTCATTAGGCTATTAAAGACAGTGCCATTAAAAGGCATCCTATTTCACTTGCAAATGTATCCTTAGTGTTCTATTTACTGGCACATGCTATTTTTTGGCATGCAAGCTACTTGCCTATTTTACTGGCAAATGTATTCCTGTCCTCAACATTCGGTTCGGTTTTCTGGAATATTCCGATCTGTCCCCTCGTCGGTAACAGGGGAACAGATTGAAACTTTTTATTTCTATTTGTCCCCCTAAAGAACAGCAGGGGACAGACCAGAAATAATTCGTTCGATCTGTCCGTTCGTCTTGGTGATAGGGGAACAGAACGATTTTTTATTTCTGATTGGACCCTCGAAGAGGACAGATCGGAATATTCCGGTTTTCTTTTGTGTTTCACTCAGGTGCGACGCCTAGGCATGTTTTCATACCTAAACTGTAGAGTGGCACATGTATGCTTAGAGACTCGTCATCTCTAACAGCTGTCTAATCATTGGACCTTTTGGTTTTTCTTACCATAATTCCTATCTCAGTAGCCTTCTTATAAATACAAAATTAACATAAAACCACAATTACGGTAAAATATTGCTCTAAATGTTAAATATAAAATGATTTTAATACATAATTTAAATGTTGGCCCTGACATTAGTTTAAAAATGCTGTCAGGCATGTTTAATGGTATGTCAGTGTGAAATAATGTTATATAAATAAGCTTAAGAAGCGTAATCCTTGGTAATCGTATTAAAATAACGAGGTAGGCTTTGTTTGTTAGTCAGGGAAGTACAGATACTTAGAAATACAGCTAATCCGTGGGTTCGATATAATATTATTATAACCTACAGCATGACTGCGCTAAGGCTGCTCTTCTTGAATATTTTATGTACCTAGAATAGCTTTCGGCACGTCGAGCCAATAGACATTCGATGGATAGGACTATCGTTGCAATGGAATTTCGGCAATTCGGACGTTCGATCTGATGACTTCGGGGAATTAGCCGTCGGGCATATGACATTCGAAATCAAGCAGGAAACTCCATGAACTGCGGTCATCATTTTATACAACTTTTACTATGAGACATAATCTGAATTCGTGAAGAAAAATAAGGCTTTAAAGATCCATCAGTCACGACGTTGTTGATCTGAGGAGAGGGATAATTTTGTGATGCAGCGTTCTATACCCTTTTACCGTAAGTTGATTAGTGACGTTCCTCTAAAAAATGTTACCATACAAATAATATCAATATTTTAAAAAAACAAAAGCATCGATATTGTGTATCTATTTGACGGCTTTTGATGATGTCGTTTACGTTTTTTCGATAGCAGTCTCCTTACGGCTACAATTTATGAAATTACCGGGCTGTCAGGACTCATCTTAGGGTGAAAAGAGTTATAGTGAGCTGGGAATTTGTTAAAAACTTTATCAAATTATTAACTACTAGCTTTTGCCTGCGGCTTCGCTCGCGTTAATTTATGGATCCCTAATTTTTTGATCCCAAATTATAGCCTATAGCACTCAGGGATAACGTAGCTTCCTACTGGTGAAAGAATTTTTGAAATCGGATGAGTAGTTTCGGAGATTACCTCCTACATACAAACAAACAAACAAACAAATTCTACCTCTTTATAATATTATAGTATAGATTAAATTTTTGTCACACATATCGGTATATTCTGAGATTATAATACGACACTTATTTCGAGCGTCTGAACTGAGGGATCAAGTTTTTCGACCATAACTTTTTTAAATCTCATTTAACAAATTTTTGGAGAACCCCATCACGTTTTTAATTTTTTTTTACTAATTCTGATTCTGACTTTTTCATTTGCAAGGATTTAAGATTTGATCCCTCAGTTCAGATGCTCATTGACGTTTATCCCGTATTTGCGCTTTACATACCTAATAAGAGACAACCAAGGAGGTGTGGAGGATGATAAATCATAGTCGCCGAGACATATCGCCATATAAACTGAGAAATACCAACAAAATAATTTAAATCCTATGTCGTCATCTCAATGTGTAATTTACAACAATTTTTCACCTTACGAACATTCGACTGCACCCATTCGCGTTATTGTCTAAATTCGGGTTCGGACATTTTTGAGCGCTGACCCGAGGTCCAAGTGTTTCTACGTCAATGTTGACCGCCGCGCCGCCGCCGTGAACTTCATGCACCATCTGCATTCGCAATAGATTTTTAGGTACAAAATGGCTTTTAATTAGCATTTAATTAACACCATTTTAGGATCGACAATTAGTTACGCGAAGTTTATTTAATACTTCTTACAGAAACTGTTTCCTTTCAGTCAGAACTAATCCGAAAGGCTGTTAAAGTACCCCTAATAATGAGTAAGTTTTGTTCTACCACTTTCCCCAAAAGCCAAAAGTTTAAGAGAAATACCTCTTGATAAATTACTTAAAAAATATGCTAAAATCTATCTATCTTCAGCTATAATCAGCTGTGTCTAGTGTGTACATTTTAGGTCATATTTGGGGTCACGAATTAGAAGCTCCATTTTCTGAATTCGTAACTAAAGTAGGGACGAATAATTTTTTAAAAAACAAAAATGATTTTATTTTACTTACATGGAAATAAAAATTACCGAATTTTGAAATTTAACACTTGCTTTAAAACAGTCATCAGTGATACTATAAGTGGCCTGCGGAATAGTACCCGTTTTCCGACTAACCTTGTATACAGGGTCCAAATGAATTCGTGTAATTCCCTAATACCACATGATCTTCACAGACCATCACGCGAAATACGCGCTTAAACGTGGAGTTGCGAACACCATCCCGTTATACCATATACCCTGTATACTGCCTTACAGTAAACGTAATAAAAATGTATGGTTTATAATCAATTCTTCGCGAGTGAACCTGCAACTACATAGTTGTAGTGTATTAACCTTATAAGCAGGTGTTATGTTAACCCATCGGTTATGGTCGCCATTAAATATCCCTTAGCTGCGTCCTAGCAGCTGATCCTAGTAACATTTATTTATTTATTTATTTATTTATTTATTAACTCATCATCACTATCATTACAGGAATTTCCTAATTCAATAGTGTGGCAATAATTACAGTTTTATTATTTACGAGTACCATAACATATTATGTACATCGTGATTTTTGTGAACTCACTCAGAGAACAAGTAAAAAGATCTATGCTGTCTGCTACGTCATTAAGTACACGCAAGGTACGCGTTATAGGGGCTTTACTCAGCAGATTAGTCCTACTACTGAGCACCGCCAATAGACGTGGCCGTCGCCTTCGCAATACATAATTGTCGGGCACACACAGGTTTATTTCTTCCAATATACCTGGGTTTGAAGTCTTGCCACGCAATAATTTAAAAATATAGGTAGCAAGAGCTATGTCCCTCCTTGTTTCCAATTTATTGTATCCCACCATGCCTATAACAAACAAGGTTGGATACATCAATGGATAAAATGGATATACACCATACCACCTTAGGTACAGAAACCTAGTAAATTTATTTTGTATACGCTCCAGCATGAGACTGTATTTAGCTTCATGCGGAGCCCATATGATTGCGTTACATTCAAGCTGACTTCTTACCAACGCATTGTACAAAGAAGTTAACGCAGCGATGCTTGTAAACCCCTCTGCTCTTCTTAGGACGAAACCTAGGCTCCTATAGGCTTTTTTACAAACATTTACAATGTGATTACGAAATGTCATGTCCGAGTCAAGGCGTACTCCTAAATCACGCACCGTGTCAGTTCTTTTCAGTAACGTGTTGTCCACTCTATACTCATATTTCTTGGGCATTTTCATCCTACTAAAAGTTATTACCGAACACTTTGACGTATTAAACAGCAGTTTATTTTTCTTTCCCCATTCAACAACCCTGTCTATGTCTTCCTGTAAGTGCTCAAAGTCCTTTTGTTCTTTCATAGCTAGTAGTAGTTTTAGATCGTCAGCAAACAACAGACACTTGGCATTCCTGATGACCTCGGGCAAGTCATTTACCATTATTATAAATTGAAGTGGTCCTAAATTACTGCCCTGACTTACGCCTGACCTCGTAAAATAGGGCTCAGATCTGTACCCAGCATATTCGACATACTGCTTTCTGTTACTCATATGATCAGCAAAGAATTTCAGCAATTTAGGAGTGCATCCGACTGCCGCAAGCTTTGTCAATAAAATGTCATTATCGACCAAATCAAAAGCTTTTTTAAAATCAAAGTACGCAGAATCGACCTGCACTCCCAAATCAACGCTAGGAACCACATATGACATAAAATTTAGCAGGTTTGTAGTCGTGCTACGAGCCGGCCGAAACCCATGCTGTGAGTCGGACAACGTGACTGAAACCTGATTTAAGACACAATGATGGATTACTGACTCAAATACCTTCGCTGGTACCGACAGCACCGCCACCGGTCTATACCCACTAACTTCACTCCCTGCTTCGCCCTTAGGTACTGGTATTACTCGTGTAATTTTCCAGCGTTCCGGAAAGTATGACTGTTCGAAACATACATTATATACGTATAATAGCGGTTGTGTTAAATAATCCCTGCAATCTCTAATAATAAATGGTGGGATGCCATCTGGTCCCGCCGAACGCTTAGGTTTAAGTTTAATTAACGCCTCCCTTACCTGACTCCTATCAATACTCTCTATATGTACTCGGAAACTACTTATGTTACTCTCGGCCACGGCGGCTTGCACATCTAGCTTTGCTTTCAGGGGACTGTATACGGACTCGAAATAATTAGCAAACTCGTGAACACATTCGGTGTCCGATAAAATTTGACCATTTTTAGTGATTTTTTTACGGTTCACGATACCCTTCTTGCTTCTCACATAATCCCAGAAGGATTTAGGATCCTTTGTGAGATTGTATTGCACATTATCAAGGTGTTTGTCGTATGCCAATTCTATCATTATTTTAACCCTACCTCTACTCTGAGAAAACATTTCGTAATCACTCGTTAATCCACTAATTTTGTACTGCTTATGAAGCAGGGCTTTTAATTTTATGTCGCGAATAATATCTGCCGTGTACCACTCAGGGTAATGGTACCTAGAATTTACACGGCGGCATCGCATTTTTCTGGGAACACAATCATCAATAATATCATACATTATATCATAAAAATAATTCAAACACTCCTCTGGCTCGCTCATGTTATACATAGGCGACCAGTCATGATTCATTATCATATAATACAACCGACTGTAATCCGCTTTATAAAAATTCCACTGTGGCCAGGAATTGCTCTCTTGCATATTTACAGGTATATCTCTAACAGTGCACCCACTAACAGCTGATCGTTTGCTTATCTGCGGTACAGTAATGCGTAGCGGTGGGTGGTACGTGTCTATTGGCACTATCGCCTCATCTGCCTCACTGACACACACACTCTCACCTATACTCAATGAACATAGCACTAAATCCAACTGCCTGTTATTACAATTTGGTACCTTATTTTTCTGAGCCAGTTCACAAAAGGATATAAAATATTCGTAATAATTATTTATGTTTACATTACAAGAGTATAAATTGAAGTCACCTAATATAACAACATCTTTATATTTAACACACAACTTTTCTAATAGCCTAAACAATAACATCCATTCATTCTCATTACTATTTGGAGGTATGTAAAGAACGCAACACAAAAACAAATACTTGTTACCTTTATGCACTGTTGCACAAACCAGTTCGAAGGTAGATCTATCTATTACGACGTCACTTTCCGATAGCGTAACTCGGCGCAGCTCGAGCCAGTGTGCGGCCACAAGAAGCGCATAAAATATATATACATAAAACATAAAGTACTTAAGCAATTTGTGTATGTAGGTAGTTGTTTTTTTAATAACTTGCGGCGGAGGACGGACCTCCTTGTTTACGGTCGTGGGCTCTTTAACACTTTCAGTGCCGGGTGCCCTCCAGGAGGGTACCCTGTATTCGCATTCGCCATGCCGGAAGCCCTCGTGGAGGGCTCATTTTAATGTAGGTTTTTCTTGGAAAATTCACCATCATGAAACAAGCAAACACCTATTTTACGACGTAGTAGCGTATTTTTAAAGGTTTTTAACCTAATGCCAGGAACCCTCCTCGAGGGTTCACTCTTAGCGCAAACGTAATGCACAAACGTTTTGACGAGTTATGCAAACATAAATGTAGGGACCAGCTGTTTTTTTTTCGCGATTTCAGGTTTGGTCCCATAGTAAAAGTTGTTCATAATGATGAGTACAGTGACCCCTTAAGAGGTTGTGCGTTATTTATGTTACACCTTGTATATCTATCTACATTCATATTTAACCCTTAATTTGCAGGGTGGAAAAAACTCACGTATAGTGCAAGGTGGAGACCTAGGGACTCCCACATTTCAGAGTGAAAAAAAATTCAAATCACTATAAAAGTGCAAAAAGTTTTTATTACTTAGAGGCAACCTAGGTATCTAAGAATCTAAATTTAACAAAACAATTAGAAACGATTAATGAGTATCATTTTTATGCTTAATAATTACGACTAGTGTCAAAAATCGCAAAAAAATCGACATATCAACTTTGAGCTCCAAAATCTCCACTTTTTAACAAAAATATTCTTTATTTTCAACTTATATTAGATAAACGTAATGGTCTTCCTGACAAATAAAGCATAAACTCTTAAAAAGTCGAAAACACAAAAAAACGTGCAAGGAACTACTAATTCCTAGTACGATCTACATACTTTCTTCGAACAAGCCAAGCATATTGGTTTGCGACATGAGTTGCAAACAAAACCGGTCTCCCTTTCGAGTTTATTTGGACAGAGGAAAGAATATTTATCTTCCCTGGGTAAATTCTCCTATGTGCTATCCAGCTCAGACGGAAAATCTTCTTGAAGAATCTTGGGATATTGTGAAACGAGTTGGTCTGGACAGTCGTGAGTTGTACATCCGCGATTTTTTATTTGATTCATTCAGGTCTTAGGCAACACCTTTCAAAAACTCGAGTCGAGTCTTGGACTTCCGTTTTGGGACCGATGAATCAGAAATTCTGAACATTACTACCAGTGGCAACCGAACTTTTTGTAACGTACGGTGCAGGGTGGAGACCGAAGGACTCCAGGAATCTCGATTACTTACCTTTGCGGGAAGCGCTCAGACACGTCCTCCCGCCACCACGTAGACCGTACTCCTAACGGAAGCTACTAGAACGCACAACACTGTATACGCGCTAAAACAAAAGATACAAACAAAATAAGTTTCACATGGAGTCCCTGGGACGTACCCTGCAAATTAAGGGTTAACACTCTTCTAGTAACATGATTTTTATTCCCTCCGCATAACATGTCCATCATCATCTGCCTAGCCTTTTCCCAACTATGTTGGGGTCGGCTTCCAGTCGAACCGGATGCAGCTGAATATCAGTATTTTACATGGAGCGACTGCCTATCAGACCTCCACAACCCAGTAACTGGGTAATACGATACTCTTGGTAAGACTGGTTGTTAGACTTTCTGGCTTCTGACCAACAGTAACGACTGTCAAAGATCTACAAATGACAGCCGGGACCAACGGCTTTACGTGCTTTCCGAGGCACGGAGGAAACTCGCTATGGTAAATGATCACCCATCCACAGACCAACCACGGCAAGCGCGGCTTAACCCGGAAGATCGGTCTATGCGGCTGTAATTATTTAGCCACGAGCTCCTCATAACATGTCCAAACCACGCTAACCTTTAACTCCTCAACTTTTCAGTCAAACAATGTGCATTTAAAAATAATAAAAAAAACCTTTAGTACCTAGTAGAAACTGCAAATAAATTGCACTTGTAACGGTCCTGCTCTATTCGTCGCCTGTCCTTCACCCGTCTATTCAAGACGACACAGTACAATGGCCCATGAATCTATGAAGCTCCAGTGAGTGACACTATAATGATGTCACCGGGCGCGGCCCACTTGTGCGCCACCTGTCATAATATATTAAACAGGTAGGTGCGGTGAAGTTGCAGACGGGACACAAAAATGTCGTCAGGTTTTGTTTTTTGTGTTGTCGTATGATGTAAGAGCGTTTGTCCACCGGCGCCGTCACCGAGAAACGAGATTATTTCGGACCGAGTTCGGAACGACGTGACGGCGATCGTGTGTCCACCGCGACCGATCTCGGTGGTTCCCAACATAAGAAAAGATCCGTGTACCGGCGCCGTCAATCTCGAATGTAGTGGACAAGAGCAGACGCGTTTTGTATTGCCGGCATTTCGGTCCGTCACGATCTCGGCGGAGTTCTAGCGGTAGCACCGATTGTGGCCGAGATGACGGCGCTCGAATGATGGACGTGCGGTGGACACGCGGTCATAGTAATGTATGTATCGCTACTTCGGCAACGTCAACTCGTTCTCGATGACGGCGGCAGTGGACAAACGGCCTAAGTAGCCTGTCCAACCCACACCAGGCTAGCGTGGTCGATTTAGGCCTAAACCAAGGCCGTAGCCAGGAATTTAGTTCAGGGGGGCGTTGAATTCTGAACAGGAACAACTTTTAGAAAATGGTTTACTTACTAGCTGAAACACAAAAAAACGTTAATTGGATGCTACCCGATGGGACTTATCTTGGAACATAAAGCACTGCACAACCGTCTCTGCTCTATTGGCCTGAACATCACGATGCACACTCTTTCCTGGCCAGTCCAGTGAGTCGCGGTTCTCTAAAGGTACAAGTCCGAGACGGGCTGCAAACTGCAGACTGCAACCGCAGACCGCAAGTCACATTGGTTTGTATGAACCAGTAGTGTCGCTTGTCTGCTGCTGTCATCTGCGGTTGCCGTTTGCAGTTGCCGTTGGAATGCTACCTTCAAGGTGGGCATCTTAAAGTGTTATTCGGACGACGAGTTGCGGTCTGCGGATGCAGTCTGCAGTTTGCAGCCCGTCTCAGACTTGTAACCTTAATGCTGTTTCTCAAAAAGTTATTAACTTACCCATTGAGGTTTCGGGAGGGGTTTGAAACCCCAAAACCGCCTCCCATCTTATTCTGAGAAACCATCAGCGTTAGTGAATTGTCATATTACGAGTATTCCTGTAGCGTCTTGTTCGTATCTTTATTTTTAAACGCCTACTTTAAAATCAGCTCAATCAATTTTAGACTTTAATTTCGGAGGTTGACTGCCTTCATTTATTTACGTCGTCCATTCCTGCTATCCCAATTGACGTAATTATCACACCCGGTACATTAATTTGGGCATCTGTTATCTCTAATTAAGTTAACTAAACTTGTTTATCTTGTAAAAAGCTTGTGTAATTAGTCTGTTTTAAAAAGGGTGCTAAATGAAGGATGCATTTTATAGATTACTGGGAAATTGCTTTTAGTCTGATTGATTGCAATGTTGTGTTCGAGAGTCATCAGAGTAATTAGTAATTTATTAATGGCTTTGCCATTGACGTGGTCGGTATCAGCTTTTGTTTGCCTCAATAGTTTGTGTCTGCGAGTTTATTTTTGATAACTAGTAGCAAAGCTTTGTTAAGCATAACTGGTTAGTCGCTTTACTTCCGAAATCAATGAACTCCGTTCATCATTCTGTACAATTTTTACTAAGGGAAAAATACTGAATTCGTGGAAAAAAAAATCTGCTGTTCCATACATTTTGTTAAACAAAATTGATTATTTTGTTTAAAACAGCAGTTTTTTTTTCACCATTTTATAGTTTGTCCCATAGTAGAAGTCGTACCCCCATCTCTTTCCGTGGGTGTCGTAAAAGGCAACTAAGGGATTCACTAGAGGATGGGCAGCAGCGTTCTCTGAGTACTTTAACAACCATACTGCGATCGCCAACCCGCCTGCAAAGCGTGGCGATTATGGCAAACCCACATTGTTTGGGTGAGGCTTATGTCCAGCAGTGGATGTCATTCGGCTGAATGATGATGATGAGAAGTTAGTAGACTAGTCAGTCATGCTGTATAGGTTTTATCTGCGTCTGCACGACGTTTTGTTATTTTTCATACAAAAATATCCACCAGAATCATAATCATGTTACGCTCATCTTGAAGTCGTCTCTTTGGCTAAATGTAGCTCATTGAAACACTATATCCACCAGGACCATACTCTACACTCATCTTGAAGACGTCTCCTTGGCTAAATGTGGCACAGTTCATTAATTAATGCAATTAGCTGTGACTTCCGGGACTTCTTTGGTGAATGTTATCTCTTCAATGTAGCAGATCAATACAAGCAACTAGCTTTTTTGTTCAGCAAAAAAGGACCAAGCTTAGTATTTTTCTGATAAAGTGGAGTTATTATAAAACTTAGATAACTTAGACTTAAACTTTAACTGACTTTCGACTGACTTGACTTTAACAATCTAACTGTTTATGTCTAAACAGGGCTTATGCACCATTTTTATGTATGGAGTTTGACGTTATAAGTGTTTATCGACTGTCGCCTGGATTGAGTTCGGAACGACATGACGGCGATCGTGTGTCCACCGTTACCGATCTCGGTGATTCAGTCTTGATCTTCACCGGCCCAGGCTGCGTCTTAAGAAACCATTGTGGTATCCAGAACCGGAGCGATCTGTGCCACTCAATGCTTTATAATTTCTCCCGAAACCATTGCGTGGTACAGAACTGCCGAGCTCTGCACCACGCAATGGTTTCGGGTGAAATTACATCATAAAGCATTGAGTGGTACAGATCGCTCCGGTTCTGAATACTACAGTGGCTATCTTGGGTGCAGTGGACAAGTTCAGACTTGTTTTGTTTTGCCGGCATTTCGGCCGATCTCGGACCGAGTTCTAGCGATAGCACCGGAACCGGAATATTAACAATCGGCCGAGATGACGGCGCTCAAGTGACACAGTTGCAGTGGAAACCCAGCCATAGTAATGCTACATGCAACAACGGCAACGTCATCTCGTTCTCAGTGACGGTGGCGACGGAAAAACGCTCTTAGACACGGTTTTAACAAGTGTAAACTTTTGTAGCACGATTTTAAGTCAAAGATCCGACAACTTAAAAAGAAAATACTCTGTTCCAGATTCCCACACTAATTAAACTGTAGGTACAGACGGTGTGTTCAAACTGGTATCGTTTTGTGAACAAACTCCTAAATGAGTTGATCACCGTGCACAATGTATGATGAGTGCGACCAATCATATTAGTCAAAGTCTCTTGCATTAGGGTTGCCACTGTCAGTGATAGGTTTAGCTTTTAAAACATTAGATATTACATAAAATTATTTTAAAAGAGTATTCATGGAGTTTCTTGCCGGCTCTTCTCCATACGACCTACTTTATGGAACCGTGCAACTAAATTGTCAAGACGTTTCCTAAGTGCATGTACCGTGGCTAGACGAAATAAAAAACTTTGAATTTGATTTAGACCAACACTTTTAAAACACTTATTTTCTGAGGCACGCAATTAGATGAAGATTACTAATCAAATCTTCTGAACAAATAAAGCTTTTAACAGAACGTTAAAATATTACCCTCCCTTTGGGGCAGTGGGGTAATAATACTGGTTACATCTGTTTCAACCCCGGATATTTATTAAAAAAGATACTGCGAGATTATCATCCTGTAACTTCGCTTGTAGAATTGGAAACTGTCGAGAGGGAACTGAGTTAGCAGTATTAAAAACAAGAGCATTGCTCCTACCGGTGCGGTGTCAAAGTAGGTCAACTTGTGTCCTATACGGTTTATACTATACTTGCGGTTACAACGCTTAGCCTTAGGTACTTTTTGCAAGGCTTAGCGTTACTGTAGTTATTAGCGGTCTGGATACGGTTCCAGTTATAGAGACACAATTTTATAAGCTACTGGCTCCTGTCTGATAGGCTTGGGCGAAAGCGAGACCGCAACCCGCATTTGTTAAACTTTTTACCCGACAATGGCGAAGCCAAAAGAAAGGGTTACCGACTTCAAAAAAAACTAAAAAAAAGAGTGAAATAATTAGCATGACATAAAATTAACAGTTTCAGAAGTCAGTGCAATTCTACACTGAAACAAATAAAAGCCACTAATTATTTCACTCTTTTTTTAGTTTTTTTTGAAGTCGGTTTTTACTTTTATTTAATTTGACCCCTTTTTTATCTACGTAGTTGGGTTATAGTTTTTTGACTTTATTTTTTCCGTATAATGTAGACAAAATTATCTTATTATATCGTTCTCTAAATGTCGCTAACAAACCTTACCTACATTAAAATTTAACAGTGGTATGCAACACTATAATTTAATTGCAGAGTCACAGTTGGTTAAAAAACAGTATAAAAAGGAATCTTGTTATTTTTTAATTCTCATTTTAGTGTTAAAATCATGACTCATTGTTAGCATTTTTTTTTCGTAAATCTTGTCAATTCGCTTTTTAATTAAATTAAGCATTTTTCTTGTACTTAAGTGACAAATTCACCATTATCTAAAAAAATATGTTATTACATTATAATTACCTACTGTTTATTATTAAATAGAGGATAACTCGTTTGAGTACATTTTAAATAATAAATAAATCTCGACTGTGACAACCCTACACGCGTTGATGGGCGGCGCTCTGTGTTGTATTATCTGACAGAGATTTGTGTCTTTAGTTAATGCAGTCTGAGCACGTGTTTATTTAATAACAGTCGTTAAATCCGCCATATTGTGTTATTTACTGCATGTGACTTATGATTGTGATGTTACTGATGTACCCTATATGTTATTTCTGCCTCGGCAGAATAAGTTCAAAAACATACGTAGTGTTTCATTAGGAAATAAGTTCTAATTTAAGCGAATCGAAAGGATACATTGAAGCAAACAACTTTAAAACATTAGGCAACTTAGATAAGTTAATTCGTTATTGGCAAAAAACTACTGTGAACTACGAGGGCACGTTATACACTGCTGTTTATTTTCATCATAACACTGGTCAACAAAAAAAACACTTTTTGTATGTAACATGAAAACTTTTGTCTAGTTATGTTTAGAACAAGAATAAGGATAATAGAAATAAAATTAGAATGTTCCAAATACGAATAGATTTTTTGAAATTCGATTTTATTACATTTTAGAAAAGGCATAGATAGAGATATTTTCGCCCATCCAGTGAGATGACCCACACATGTAATCAACGGATGTGTGGAACTCACGCTTTGTCTTGTTGTCCGATGTCACGGTCCGATCGCACAGCCAAAATACTGTTCACATAACTAAGTTACTAATGGCGTAACATTTCTTGGCTGAGTTTTAAAAGTAATGACGCCACAAATGTAATAAAACTTGTCAGGATTTTTACACTTTCTTGACATTATTTAAGAATCACTTAACGCGGAAAACAGAAAACACAACTAGGCTCTTCAAATAATAAATACTCTGAATGTGAACGTGAAACTTAAAAACGGTTAATCTTCAATTTTGTGGGTAGTACCTAGTTGTAACACAAAAACGAGACCTGATCAAATCAAAATAAATGTGGTGTTAGATTATGAATAGGTAGGTAATTCAAAATTAGTAAGCACCTTGTTACAAAATGTTGTTGACCAGTGATTAGCCTATTACTGTTCCACAACTGGGCCCGGGCCTCTTTCCAGAATAGGAAAGTTTTAGGCCTTTTTCCACCACTACTAGACTATTAGACTACACATACCATCGAGAAATTCCTTTTCTGGCCGACTACACACTACACTATCTATTTTAACACACACTATTTGAGTTGTAATCTTCGTTTTACAGCCGTTTCTCAAACAAAATAAACCGCCATATTTCTTCTCCCTTTGTTCTTTTTCGGGCGCCTTAACGATAGTAAAATAATTTAAAACATCCTTAAATAAAACACATTCTTTACTTATAATTAGAACCAATTTAAAATAACACAAACTTTAGGCGACTTAAGTCGTTTGATGTAGCGACTGAAAGTCGCCGGTCTGTAGCGGGCCACAGTACTCTAATTCAGGTAATTGATGGTAAATACACAAATGAGCTTACTAATGCTAACTTGTGTATGACTAGGAAAGGTTAGGTTGTATTTACATGATACGAAACGTGTTAATGAGTGGACACTCCTTTTTAGTTGTATGTAATTTTAATTGTCTGTGAAGTTGGGACCAATGTAATGATAGAAATTGTTTTATTTTATCTTGGCGCTACCTGGTCTGTGAGTTCAGCGTGGCGGACTAAGACCTAATCTCTTCTCATTCTGAGAGGAGCCCCATGCCCAGCAGTGGGACTTCGATGGACTGATTATACAAGTATAATCAGTCCATCGAAGAAGTCCACTAAATACTAATAAGCATGCCCAATTTGTGCTATGCTGTTCTGTGATGAACCTAGCTAGGATTGCCAATTCTGTATATGGAAATCCAGAGAGTGAAAAAAAAAACGAAAATCACAAGCGAGTTGGGGGGGCTGTGAAGTGAGTAAGTAAGGGGTATAGGGAAATCCCTCGATAAGATGTAACATAATAAGTGTACAACCTCTTAAGGGGTCACTGTACTCATCATTATGAACAACTTTTACTATGGGACCAAACCTGAAATCGCGAAAAAATAATCAGCTGTTCCCTACATTTTGACGAGTTAAGCGAACATGAATGTAGGGAACAGCTGTTTTTTTATATCTCTGTTACTTGGATTCGTGTGCTCCATCTTAGACCCTATCTGCGGTTACCACCAGGTTTACGTGATTATGGGAGCCTCATAGGTATCTCTTAATTTGTCGACTTTGGCGATTAATGCAAAATTCCTTCCCGCTTATACCAGGCCGAGGATTTCTTGTGCCAAAAGGGCTTATTAAAAGGGAAATGAAAAGACCTCTCTCTAAAGGAGAATGAGCAAAAGTGGTACCAAAAAGTCTCATGCATCAAGATCAAAATATTGTAGTAATTATTTTCATATTTTTAAAGATATTACGCGTCGGGGATTTGATTTTTGAACAGGGAATTTAATTTAAACTAAAAAAGTGTTGATATTGTTTTATTCCCTTTACATGACGTTCCGTTTCACATGATTTATGATTATTATAACCTTGAATTTTGAAAGTGTCATGCATGATCACATCTTTCAAAAATATGTAAAAAAATATATTTTGCCGATTCTACATTAATTAAAAACAACTAGAATACATTAGAATTTTTATTTAAACGATTGTAATTTTTTTATCTATGGTTAATTGGCCGTTCACAGCCGGTCATAGAGATGTAGAATGCAATAAATGCGGCTTACTGTTTTTTAGAGCAATCATAAATCGTGTATGACATGTGCACATTGTCAGGTTATTTAGATTATTTCTAAAATCTCCGAAATTCGTGTTTTGTTTACAAAAAGAACTTTTGTAGGAGTTAATATGATAAATGTAGTCTATGAAAAACAAAGTTTGACTTTGATGCAGCATGGTACGGGACTTCATACATCCATGAGCATTGTCCTTTTTTTGTTCTGCATCTTTCGTTACTCTTGTCCATACTGACAGCACTTAAAACAATTTTAAACTAGACTAGAACCAGGTTGCGAGAGATGCTAGTTTGAAAAACTTGTAAGTTCAAGAGTGCATAGCCTTTCTAGTTTCTACGTTACAGCTCAAAGACTAATTGGCATCATTATAACTACGCTTGACTCGGCTTTTCTAACACTAAGGCTGATGCTACACTTAGAAGCAACGCGAACTGCGACACGAGCGATTGAAACAAATTAATAATGTTCACATGTGTGGCTATATTAATATGACAGCGATTTTTGGTGTATGGTGTAGCCACCCATGTGAATATTTATACATTTGTTACTTTCCGGAGGTATCATCCAGTGAAGTTTGATGTTTATTATAATTTTTCAAAAAAAAAACTTCTAGTGTAAGTAAGTATATTATTACATAAAATTTGTGTAGGTTTTTGTCATAAGTGTCTGCATAGTGAACATTGTGTGGAATTGTTGAAATAATCACCTACACAAGGAGTACCATTGACAATTTAATAGTGGAATAGGCCACTTGATAGTGCCCCCCCCCCCCCTGCGAAATAACTGGATAGATTTGTACCCAGGAACTCCAAGAAGTAATGATTATGTACCACACCAGCATTTTATTACTTTTTGAGATGATTTGTTATTCGTCAGATAACTCATATCTGAGGAATAAGTTTGACAGCTTCTGTATAGAAAATATGTCAAACCGCTATATTTATTCCGCGGCTGAAAGTTATTGGTTGAAAAATCGACCTTAAAAAGTATAGAAAACAAACACTTAAGTTAGGCCTTACGGACTAGTAATAAGGACGAGTAAACAATTATTTAAAAAAAAAAAGTTTCATACGCTTATGTGTCGCAGTTCGCGTCGCTTCTAAGAGTAGCCCCAGCCTCAAAAACGCGGTAGAGGTAAGCTTAAACGCGGTAGAGGAAAGCTTAAACGCGGTAGAGGAAAGCTTAAACGCGGTAGAGGAAAGCTTAAACGCGGTAGAGGAAAGCTTAAACGCGGTAGAGGAAAGATTAAACGCGGTAGAGGAAAGCTTAAACGCGGTAGAGGAAAGCTTAAACGCGGTAGAGGATAGCTTAAACGCGGTAGAGGAAAGCTTAAACGTGGTAGAGGAAAGCTTAAACGCGGTAGAGGAAAGCTTAAACGCGGTAGAGGAAAGCTTAAACGCGTATTCTCAAAAAAAGACACGTCATTTTGATAAAAATCGCATTATAAAATAACAAAAGACAACTACCCCTATTTTAAATTAAAATTACCGATATTCGATAAACATTTCTACGCAAACAGCCAATAACTAAAACTCACAGATACTTAAGCCGATCGCTGTCCATTTCACACCAGATCCATTTCAAAGATTGCTCTAGTAATTAGAAACAGAGCAATTACTATTGCGATCTCGATACCAGGTTTTATCTTTAGTAATTACGTAATAAATTCTTTACTTAATCTTTTTATTGAAGACAGTGTTATTAGGGGCACGTCTTGTCAAGAAAAATGGCGATGGTTACTATAGACCGTTGACATACAGGATGTAATTCCTCAATAATACAAGATCTTATTACTGGTATACTTATTATTACAGGATTTAGCATAAAGGTAAGGATACACGGCGTCACATTACACTCGACAGTCAGTGTCGACACCGAGTGTCGTAGTGTGTACATCGCTGTTACACTGAGTTGCGCATTAGCTCTGGTTTAATTTCAGTGTCGCGATTGCATTATGTCGAATGTCAGAGTCACCGTGTATACGTAACCTAAGAAAAATAAAAAAATAAACTTCTTGCGGCTTGCGTAAGTTATCCTGTCGATAACAATTAACAAGGTAACAAAAATAAACAAAAAAAATTGTATTATTAAATTAATTGTACTTTATGTTATTGAAGATTTTGATGCCACGCTTAAATGAATAAGCAAGGCGACACGCGATATCGCTTCGTGCAGTCAGTTATCTCTAACGCTAAAGTGACTCAAAACCAGAAAACAGTTTTTTTATGAATTTTTTTTTGCTTAATCTTTAAAGAAGCAGTTTTTGGTCATATGGCTATGTCACCAATAGACCACGCGGTTTGAAGGAATTACACGAATTCGTTTACAGGGTGTAAACGAATTATTGATTGGTTGAGCAGGATCAATTTTATTGATTGACTAACGACCCGCCCCAGCTTCGCTCGGGTACTATAATATGCATGTATGACACATAAACCTTCCTCTTGAATCACCCTATCTATTAAAAAAACCGCATTAAAATCCCTTGCATAGTTTTAAAGATATAAGCATACATAGGGACAGACAGCAGGAAGCGACTTTGTTTTATACTATGTAGTGATTTAGTATCCTATCTCGTACACAAATCAGTCACTGTCTATTACCCAATAACTTTAATCTATCCCTTATTGCATACCTTAACGGAATGTAATTAAGTATAGTGTCCAATACATTCTGATTAATTAATTTATAATTATCCCTACTAATATTATAAATGCGAAAGTAACTCTGTCTGTAAAACTAACCGATTTTGATGAAACTTGGTACAGAGATAGTCTGGAACCTGGAGAAGGACATAGACTACTTTATGTCGAAAAATACGGAATACGCGATAAACGACATGAACGCGGGCGAAGCCCCGAGCGACCTCTGAGTGAATAAATAAATGTATGTCCGAATTGTAAGTAATCTGTTTGCCGATGAGTGGAAGAATATACTGTCAGAAGCATTGTGAGGCGATTTCACGATTCAAAGAGGTGTCCAAACCTGGCAGCGGAATCATATTGCGATCACATAAATAAATTCAATATTAGAAAAGTTTAACTTTGAGTTCCCTAGATGGCGTTAGGATCGAATTAGATCGCGCTATGGTTTCGTTACAAGGACATCACCTAATATTTTATTTTAAATTTTTTTGGGTGAGCATTGTAAAATTGTGTACTACATAAATATACGCTATATACCTATAATAGTGCTATATTATTTCATCTCCGCGAATGTACGGACCCTCGAGAGTAGACAGAGGTGTCTCTAAGACCTGAATTACATAGAAACGGCATATGCCGCAGGCACGGCGCAGGCGCGTCACTTACATACATTTTTCGTGCCGCTTCAAATTTTTTTCGCACAAAATGTATGAAAGCGGCGCACCTGCGCCGTGCCTGCGCCTTATGCCGTCTCTATGTAATTCACGCTTAATAATTACATAGGTATATGTATATTTTTTTTAAATTTTATTTTGTTCGTTCCATTATTTATTTATACTTTCGCACAAAATTTGTAAAGAGGCGGACTTAATGCCTTAGGCATTTTATACCAGGCGACTTTAGGGTGATGCGAAAAAAACGGAATATTCCGATCTGTCCCCCTGGTCTGTACCCTTCGGGGGTGGCCCCCCGAAGGGTACAGACCAGGAATAAAAAATCGGTCTGTTCCCCTGTCACCAAGACGAACGGACAGATCGAACGAATTATTTCTGGTCTGTCCCCTGCTGTTTTTTAGGGGGACAAATAAAAATAAAAAGTTTTGATCTGCTCCTCTGTTACCGACGAGGGGACAGATCGGAATATTCCAGAAAAACATGGTAGGTGCACTGAAAAGAGGATATTATGGTATGATACGCTATTAAAAATAAACATTTTTTTTTCCATTATATTGTAGGTCTTTAACTTTAATTATTGTAATTGGTCTTAGACCGTTTTAAAATAAAATAAATAAACAAATTATCGGATATATGCAAATATATTCATGCAAGTGAACTGACGGGAAAGACTAGTTTCCTAATAAACTTCTAACAAGCGCTTGGCGTAATTGCAAGGGCTTGTTATGGTGCTCCGTTTATCTCCTACGATTTATGCGAGCCTGGTACCTAATGGTGAAGATTCATGTTTTTTATTAGCTCCGAACAGATAAGCTGAATAGATAGATGATTTCCATTTGCAGAGGTTTAAGAATTTAGTAAGTATACCAATCGTTTGAAGTGATTGAAGGAGTTTGTGAAAAGATATAAAGAAAAAATAATTAAAATCATGTGCGAATCAGAATTAGATTATAACTTGCGTTAACGGTGAAGGAAAACATCGTGAGGAAACCAAATATTTCTCAATTCCGGAAGATACCAAGACCATAAAACTAAGCTTTACAAGTTAACAACAAAACAAATTCTAAGAAAAAAGCTAATATAGACAAATTAACACAACTCCTTTACCATCCGTGATGAATCGATTCTTAGAAAACATAATATACAAACAGTATTTCTTTTACTTTGCACCAGCTTTTGTTGATGCTTGAGCTTATCAAAAGTTATTGTTAGATCTTTTAAAACTGACTTGATTTAACTGCCTCGTTGGTGTAATAGTCGCATGCGCGACTGCTGAACGTGAGGTCTTGGGTTCGATCCTGTAACGTGCAATAAAAAAATAAAATAAAAAAAAAAAAAAAAAAAAAAAAAGATTTGTTTTGAGGGTTAAATATGAATTTAATTTAAATTTGCTTTTTGCACGCTACTAACTATAATACAATCGACCATCACATCACGCGTCATTCGGTTCTGGGAACAGCGTGGCACGCGATGCGATGGTGACTGTAAAATAATAGTTAATATTGTTAATAATGTTAAGTTGTGGGTAGATAGGAATGTTATCCTGAAATATAATAAGAGGTTGCCGAATAGACTCTCGGAGAGGGATCGAACCTCTGGATCAAGGACCTCTTGGTGGTTGTTGTAGGTACTGCAGGTGCTGATATTCAATTAAAATACAGTTTATCAGTAACACATGTATAATTTAACAAAATCAAAAATTGTTTATTCGCGAACATGGTGGTTACGGCCGCGGTATCTGGGTACCTTACAAGCTAAGCCGTACTTATCCTACCACTCGAGTTCGTTCGCGACGGACTGAGCATGCTCGCACTAATGTTAAGGGTTGGCCAACCTTACCGCACTTGTTTCTTCGGAGTGTGGCTCGAAGAAGCCTGCGCAATGCGCACAGGCAAGTTGTGTTGGTCCCCCAGCATACCACCTAGCAAGGCGGCGGCGTCGACGTCGTAGAGTGCCTGCGCAACCGGCACGTGGTGGCAGCACTGACGGCGCACAGGCCCCGGACGATGCGGCATGCGTACCCAGCGTGGTGGTGGCGGCGTCGTCAGCTGCGCCGACAATTGGGCAGCGGTGGCATCACCTGCGGTCGCCCACGCAACTGCCAACCCCGGGTGTCCTTGGCATCGTCCCGCGCAATGAACCGCGGGACTCACCGCTACGGCGTCCTACGGACACGGGGGTGGCGATCGGCGAATCGCAGGAGTGGAGCCCACGCGTACAGCGTGGCGAGATGAGTCCACATACAATGGATTTTCACCACTTACTTGATATATAATTTGCATCATCTCGCAAGATGATGAACCCAGCCTCAACCTTGAGTGGTTGAGGCTGGTGCAGGATGCGATCACGCCTTCCTGACCAGCACACCGGTCCGAAATATCGGAACTTCTTCCACAATTAGGTTCGCCTCAGCAGCAAACCCAAAGTTGAATGTCAGTCATGGTCATGCGCAACCGGTCTAGTGATTGGAATGACTTGCCTGTTTTATAAAATAGTCGACTTGACGATTTAGTAAAAATTACTATTAAATTAAATGTAATAATTATTTTTATACTAGGTCAAAGCCGCTATCATTTATCACAAGACAAGCCAATTCCAATCACAGGAAACCATCCTGGTATCGCATGACCATTAAATATTTAAAGATATCGATTGATAGTCAATCGATACTTTCTGCAATTGTCAGTTTGTAACTAATTTGACGTCACTAATTTTGACAATTGACTTTATGGATTTAATTTTAAAATTCAATTAATATTGAAAACAAATGAAATAGATTTATAGAACTAATTTTGCTGATTCCATCAATACTAATATCACGGTATCTCGTACTGTATTAGCAGAGATACAGGCGCGAATACGTTTCACAATGAACGCCGGTATTGATGTTTCATTGCTTCAAAAATACAGATATTTACATTTATGTAATGCATAAAAGATGCTGACACGGTGGTCTTAAATCACAGGATTATGTGTAATTCACTTAATTATTAATAATTAGTGAAATACACATAACCTAAATTGAGCTGTTTGAAAAAACAAGAAAAGTAAGTAGTATACACTACAATCCCCAGGCCGAGTAAAGTGTTATCCCATCAAAAACATAAATGCGAAATGAGAGCCAAGTTCAATATTATGTTAAATGCCTTGGTTGTTGACTTCAACGATAAAAGAAGTGAGATCTAAATGGGTGCCAAGTTCAATGGTTAGTCCTGAAATTTAATTTAAGTATCACAACTTAAAACATTTTATAACAACTTAAAATATCATTTCTTCTTATAACTTAGGATAATATTGAAGCCTAAGGTCTGACTTGGCTAGTTCTCAAACACGCTACAGCGTGTCTAGACGGGGTTTGTTCGTGTGAAATTTCTCAGTAGCAGCCCGAAGTCAGGATTTGTGCCCGGTTGAAGCTTAGTTTCCGAGTTTTAAGGTTTATGTTGGTGACCCGGATTCTTTGCTCCCGAGTGAACAATGTCGAAAGATTGCCTTGAATTTGTACGCTAACCTACAAGCAGTTCATGAAACTGATTGATTAAATTAATAATAAAGAGTACTTCGAAAGTGCTTCATCAGTTACAAAAATTACAAACTCGCATTATTCCTTCTACAGAAAGGACTCATCTTTGGTATAACAGCGGTATCCTAAATAAGGAGCCATGTTTATAATAGGAACACGTCGGTCAGCCAGCTGTGTAGTGTCTCCAACAGCTCACTAACGAAGGTGTCAAATATCGTACGTCTTAAACTTCCTTACATAGCTTCCAGGAACAAATTGACTACTTCAATTTGGAGTTCAATTGAACTTCAAGGAACAAGGAAGCTAGATAGCTAGTATTTCAAGCTGGGCTTGTATTTACTGTTTGTAAATGCTGGGTGCATTAAAGGAGCATCCACGAGTGATGATACTTAAGTACGTCCGGCGCACCCTGGGCAGGAAGCCTCGCTACCAACCTTGCTGACTGGCTAATCAATCATCGATAAATCAAACAATTTATCGATGATCTAGTATACGACAAACGTGCTATACAATATTTTGATTTTTTATCATTTTAATGCTAAATGAAAAAATACTAAGTTCAAAAACTAAAAACCCGACTACTAAAACATGAATGAAACAAGAAAATATTAACATCTGAAATTGTTATGTGCAAACTTTTCTTCGTTTGGGTCCGAAACTAGTCGGGCAATCCCGAAAAATGCACGTGAGTAAACCGTAACTAATCATAAATATGTATACGCAAACTATTCAATATTTATCGTCTATTAAATAAACAACTTACACGTAATATATTTTAATGTATTTAATACTACTATTCATAGTGGAGGAGCTCGTGGCTAAATAATTACAGCCGCATAGACCGATCTTCCGGGTTAAGCCACGCTTGCCGAGGTTGGTCTGTGGATGGGTGACCATTTACCATAGCGAGTTTCCTCCGTGCCTCGGAAAGCACGTAAAGCCGTTGGTCCCGGCTGTCATTTGTAGATCTTTGACAGTCGTTACTGTTGGTCAGAAGCCAGAAAGTTTGACAACCAGTCTTACCAAGAGTATCGTATTACCCAGTTACTGGGTTGTGGAGGTCTGATAGGCAGTCGCTCCATGTAAAATACTGATATTCAGCTGCATCCGGTTCGACTGGAAGCCGACCCCAACATAGTTGGGAAAAAGGCTAGGCAGATGATGATATTCATAGTGATGTTCAGAGGATAGCCGTGGTCCGTTGTCGTATGCCACCTTTTTTTTTTTTTTTTTTTTTCGTGGTGGAAATCCTCACGGATGTCCTCCGCCCTGGGGTGGGCGGAGGGGTCGTCGGTCGTATGCCACCTACCCTAACAAAACAATACATTCTAACAGTAGCAGGCGATCATAAGCTTTAGGGCAAAGCCTAAATCAAAATCTTTATATTGACTACGTAATAATTTGACCTATAATCTGGTGTTGTGGGCTTCGAGTAGCGCCACAAGTTGTGGTGACAAGTTGCGCGACAATTACTGGTGCAGCGTATAACAGGCCGGTGTCCAGCTGTGGACTTAAATAGGCTGGACTGAGAGTGTAGGATGACAAAATAAATGCTCAAGTTTTTCATGAATTTGTTGTTTTTAAGGTTCTGTAACCAAAGGGTAAAACAGGACCCTATTATTAAAACTCCGTTGTCCGTCCGTCTGTCCGTCTGTCACCAGGCTGTATCTCATGAACCGTGATAGTTAGACAGTTGAAATTTTCACAGATAATGTATTTCTGTTACCGCTATAACAACAAATACTAAAAACAGAATAAAATAAATATTTAAGGGGGCGCCCATACAACAAACGTGATTTGTTTGCCGTTTTTATAGATAAAATGGTACGGAACTCGCACTTGGCCGGTATTTTCTAAATATGCGATGGTTTTTATATTGTCACAATTCAAAACTTAATGTATGAAGGTTTTTTTCATATTGTCTTGTCCTTCTAACCTCTAAACATATTGAATGTCATGCTTTGTTTGCATAAACAAATATTTTAGCGGTTTTGTCATGGCACTTTACAAAACAATACAATCATATTCATTTATTGTATGTAGGTATGTACACAGGGTGTAAACGAATTCGTGTAATTCTTTAAAACCACATGATCTACTACTGGTGTACCTAGATTGACGCCGCATGGGAATTAAATTAAAAAAAAAAAAACTTTTTTCATGCGGTAGGTGATTAAGTGATCGTATTTATTTATTTATTTAAATTATAGCACTCCAACGACTTATTCAGTAATACATTTTTAATGTAACAAGTAAACTTAAAATCTAGAGTGAATTTGTCACTTACAGGTGTGCGCAGCACTTACATATTATACAGAGTTACATAGTTTTATACTGTTATACAGAGAGTACATATAGGCTAAAAAAATAACAAAACTACATGAAAACAAAATTTAAAAATGAAAGAATAACTATTATACTATTTAAACCACCTAATCTCGATACAGTAAAAAAAAGTTTCTGCATATACTTATTTTTTTAACGCGATATCGCTCTTTGCAATCAGTTAAGTCGGGGCTCTAAAATGACTCAGGAATAGAAAACCAAGATTTAATTCTGATTTTTTTTACTTGATTTTCGAAATTACGCATTTGCCATTTACTTAGGGTTAATCTGTGTCACCAGTAGATCATACGGTTTGAAGGAATTACACGAATTCGTTTACAACCTGTATGTTTTTATTGTAAGGGCGAACCCATTATCATCCTTTAACCACACAAGACGCAACAAGTGGTCAACCCTAATAGCTTCACTTAATAAGCTGACATCACACTTAGGCCTGTTTAAATCAAATTGGCCTGTTCATCAAACCATCATTTGGTCCAATTGGTGCCAACATTTGCGTCGTTTTACGATTGACGCTGTTTGTCATGTTTCTGTAACAAGATAGCTGCGAGTTGTTAGTGAATGGACGGTGTCAACTTTCTGCAGGTTTTGGTCCAATGATTGGGTACATGTAGGTACTTGCCGATATAAATACGGGGTCATAAGGGTCTCTACAGTTCGCAAAACGAAATAGGTCGGATTCGTTTCCATAAAACCACAAAACAAATAGGTAAAACCACAAAGTACGTCGGAAATAAGAACCATATTACTTAGACATCTTCGATGTAAAAGAAAGCCGGTTTTTATTTATCTTTTAGGGTGTTATGACACCAATCGCTCGATTGTCGACCGATGACATCGATCGATCAATCGATTGGTGTGGTAGCTTGGGATGGTTTGATCGACGGATACCGGACGATAAATAATTGATCGACCGCCGATCGATGCCATTGATCGACGTTGATCGATCGATGTGGTAGCTTTGGTTGATCGACGGATACTGTCCGGATATATTCCATCAGCATCTTCCAAAATATACAGAAGAGGACGTGTTGTTGTTGGCTAGTACGATTGGTGTAGTAGACACTGTCCATCGACGTCGACTAATCCGTTCTACCATCGATCGGTCATTCTCAACTCAACTCAAAACTCATTTATTTAAAATAGACTACAACTAGCTGTACCCGCATGCGTTGCAATGCACTTTTTCCTACTTACTACCTACCTACTACCTACCTACTACCTACCTACTACCTACCTACTACCTACCTACTACCTACCTACTACCTACCTACTACCTACCTACTACCTACCTACTACCTACCTACTACCTACCTACTACCTACCTACTACCTACCTACTACCTACCTACTACCTACCTACTACCTACCTACTACCTACCTACTACCTACCTACTACCTACCTACTACCTACCTACTACCTACCTACTACCTACCTACTACCTACCTACTACCTACCTACTACCTACCTACTACCTACCTACTACCTACCTACTACCTACCTACTACCTACCTACTACCTACCTACTACCTACCTACTACCTACCTACTACCTACCTACTACCTACCTACTACCTACCTACTACCTACCTACTACCTACCTACTACCTACCTACTACCTACCTACTACCTACCTACTACCTACCTACTACCTACCTACTACCTACCTACTACCTACCTACTACCTACCTACTACCTACCTACTACCTACCTACTACCTACCTACTACCTACCTACCTACTACCTACCTACTACCTACCTACTACCTACCTACTACCTACCTACTACCTACCTACTACCTACCTACTACCTACCTACTACCTACCTACTACCTACCTACTACCTACCTACTACCTACCTACTACCTACCTACTAACTACCTACTACCTACCTACTACCTACCTACTACCTACCTACTACCTACCTACTACCTACCTACTACCTACCTACTACCTACCTACTACCTACCTACATGATGTCGAACGGGATAAAAAGTATCCTATGTCCTTCTCCTGGCTCTAAACTACCTCCCTGCCAATTTTCAGCTAAATCGGTTCAGCCGTTCTTGAGTTATAAGTGAAGTAACTAACACGACTTTCTTTTATATATATAGACTAGCTGTACCCGCATGCGTTGCAATGCACTTTTTCCTACTTACTACCTACCTACTACCTACCTACTACCTACCTACTACCTACCTACTACCTACCTACTACCTACCTACTACCTACCTACTACCTACCTACTACCTACCTACTACCTACCTACTACCTACCTACTACCTACCTACTACCTACCTACTACCTACCTACTACCTACCTACTACCTACCTACTACCTACCTACTACCTACCTACTACCTACCTACTACCTACCTACTACCTACCTACTACCTACCTACTACCTACCTACTACCTACCTACTACCTACCTACTACCTACCTACTACCTACCTACTACCTACCTACTACCTACCTACTACCTACCTACTACCTACCTACTACCTACCTACTACCTACCTACTACCTACCTACTACCTACCTACTACCTACCTACTACCTACCTACTACCTACCTACTACCTACCTACTACCTACCTACTACCTACCTACTACCTACCTACTACCTACCTACTACCTACCTACTACCTACCTACTACCTACCTACTACCTACCTACTACCTACCTACTACCTACCTACTACCTACCTACTACCTACCTACTACCTACCTACTACCTACCTACTACCTACCTACTACCTACCTACTACCTACCTACTACCTACCTACTACCTACCTACTACCTACCTACTACCTACCTACTACCTACCTACTACCTACCTACTACCTACCTACTACCTACCTACTACCTACCTACTACCTACCTACTACCTACCTACTACCTACCTACTACCTACCTACTACCTACCTACATGATGTCGAACGGGATAAAAAGTATCCTATGTCCTTCTCCTGGCTCTAAACTACCTCCCTGCCAATTTTCAGCTAAATCGGTTCAGCCGTTCTTGAGTTATAAGTGAAGTAACTAACACGACTTTCTTTTATATATATAGATTACTTAGTTCTTTTTGAACGTCAGATTTACAATAAACAGCCCACAAAAAAGCCCTCCCTTCACCGCTTCCTAGTGTTTATGCTGTGAAGAATAAACGCCGCAACAAACTCCCCAGCAACACAGATGTGTCTGTCAAGTGAATAAATTAATTGACTCTTTATAAAGAAAATTATAAAAATTAAAAAAGTATAACATAAATCAATTCTGTATGAATTGAGCTAAATCAAAATCGTATCTTAAAAATATAGATACATACATACATAAATCTACATACAAAAACTAATGGTTTCCAGGGAAGCCACATGAGCAGAAAAGAACTAGCGCCACACGTCCCTATCGTCAACATTGTCGTTTATCTTATTGCATGCCTTTTTAATGAGAACTGATTTAACGTAAGATTTAAATTTGCTATCGGTGAATGTGATACGAGTGAATTCTCCCTAAAGCTTCATCACACTCAGAAAATTATTCAGTTTATTAAATATTGCCAGAAAATCATCAATACTTCATGGCAAAACACCTTACTTTGAAAATTACTCAGCTCCACGGCACACAAAGCCTCTGACGTCATTCACCATGAACAAGACAGTCACCTGTTGTTTCTACCCAGTCATGCATGTCAAATGTGCGTCTGCGCACACGACTCTTCTTATTAAGTGTCGTTGATCTGATTGTTAATGAAGTTTTTGTACGTTTGTATGTTTGTAATCTGTGGTTTTTATTTCTTGCGTGGTTGCTGGATAATTAGAAGAATAAATTGGTAATATAAGCTTGGAAACGTGAGGAGAGTTGTTTATTGATTTTTTAATTCTATGAAGCCATGCTGATCGGCTGTGATGCGTTTTATGCACTATTTGAGACTGCGGTTGGCTGTGATCGAGTTTTACTGGATATCTGAAATCAGAATTTGATTATGACTTCCGTTAACGGGAAGGAAAACATCGTGAAGTAAAATATTTAACCTAGTCTAACTACTTATACTACACTAAAATCATGGCTACTACCACCAGCAGCACTAAGGGCCTATGCACACGACGTCTTCTCTACGCGCCGTCGACGCGCGTTTCATAGCATAGGCTTTAAGGGAGACCTCTAATGGGACTCGGACCTCGGCTTAGGGCGTTGCTGGCGGGGGTTTGGGAGGGAGATAATTTGATGAGGGCTGAATTATCGGTGTGCTGATATGGTGGTGGACGGGTGTCGTTCGGGTGTGCCCCGGCCCACCAATTCCAAATTTGCAAGTGCGATGCGACTTGTGTCAACTTCACAGCCGCCAATTAAACTGAATCCGTGTTGTACTCTGCTTCTCTTGAATCATTGTTTAACTAACATAATGAGCCCATTACTGTCCCAGTCTTCTTCTTCTATCGTGTCGGCACGAGTATACAAGAATAGCTCATGCCGTGGTGAAAAGATTAGCCAGTCAGCAAGGTTGGTAGCGAGGCTGACTGCCCAGGGTGCGCCGGACGTACTGAAGTATCGTCAGTCGTGGAGGCTCTTTTGATGCACCCCATAATATTATTTCCACACGGCGCTGCTCGGACCAGGATCGGACCTACGGTCAACCTAGTTCATCGCCTAAATACGAGACGCACAAGCCACTAAGCTAGCAAGTTATTGTCCCAGTATTGTGATGAGTACCTCTCAGAATGAGAAGGTTTTAGGCCTTATTCCACCACTCTGGCTTGGTGCACGATGGCGGACTACACACACCATCGAGAACGTTATGGAGCCCTCTCAGGTGTGCAGGTTCCCTCACGATGTTTTCCTTCACCGTTAACGCAAGTGATAATCAAATTCTGATTCACACATGAATTCAAAAAGTCCAAGAGGTGCGGATCGGGTTTGAACTCGGACCCTCCTACACGTAAGGCAACCGTTCAACCACTAGGTTATCACTGCTTTTTCACTAATACTCATTTCATTTTTCATCGTACAGGGTACTTCTTCTGCAGCTTTCAAAACCACTCTGCATTGAGGTTCTTTTTATACACCAAAGAAAAAAACCTTATAAACACTTAACCGTACCGCACAGGACCAGCATGATTATGCTCAAAACGTGAGAGACACATACATAAATAAATATCAATCAAAAACGGACCTCGAAGTACTTTAAACTAAACCAAACCGATTATTATTCATCGCTTCACCCCAATGGTTTAGCGGTTAACGGGCACCGCACGTGGGTTGCATTCCTATTTGAAGTCAGACTGGTTTTTATTCTTACTTCTTTTTGTTCACAGGTATGATGCTGTACTGGTTTGAAGAAGTTTCCAAGAAGTTTAACGCGATGGTAACTGAGAGCGTTTATATGTTGATTTATTCATTTTTTATCTGAATAAGTGCATACGTATGAGCCGTTTGTTATCTCAGGATAAGTGAGTTTGAAAAGAAACTTCTCTCTAATGTGTAAAGGAATTTCATGAATAGTGTATTTTATAGGTACTTATGTTTTATGTTTAAAGGTAAAAGGTAAAATTAGCATACCACATCTCGTAAGCGTAAAACGCTGTAACTAAGGACGTTTCATGAAGTAATTGTATCCCATCAAAAACATTCATATAAAAAAACACGTTTCGCGACTGTTTTGCCGTAAAAAGTTCTGAGACCTATCATGAGTCTCTATCATGGCAAATATTAAAAAGCCTAAACTCAAAGGAATGGAAAGGTCCCCAAGCCCCAAGGTACATAAGAAACAACGAAAAACATTTTTTTTTCCACTTTTTGCTCCTGCTCTATCTTAATAACGGTAACACATAGAAGGACGAAACTTGGTATGATTATTGTGCACACTCTATAGTTAAATAAAAAATAATAAAAATATGGAAAACTAGTAGTGGTACGGAAACATTAGCCCGCGAGTCGGACGCGCACTTAGCCCGTTTTACATTTACCTACTAGGTACTACTGTGTCGCCTCTAAAAATATAACAGGATTAATCAATATTATAATTTCACAGACATTTGTAGTGGTACAGTCCGCGTCAAATATATCGGGGTGCACAGACTGTTCAACATGATCTGAACAACTAGGAAAATACGGTTAAGAAGAACTTTATTTCTCACAAGAATTTACAAAAATTCACTTATTGAGAAATGTACATAAACATTAAATTATAGTAAACATACTGAGCAATACATTAAAATGATTAAACATAATCTACAAATATTATAAACTGAAAGGTGGGTAACTATAAAACAAAATGTTAGTGTGGTTCTTTGCCGTAACAACACGGATACAGTAATAATAAAGATTGCGACTTACTGGATGTGGCATACGTGGTGGTCGTACGTGTAAGAAAGTTGGTTTGAGTGTGGGAATAAATACATTTATGTAAAAATTAAACTATATCTTAATGATACAAGGGCTGTTTCAGAATGAACATAGTACACGACAACTGTCATTCAGACAAAATTTTTATCCCATAGTTGATTAGGTAATTATGAACAGCGTGTTCGTACCGATATATTTGATGCTGACTGTACACTACCCTTAATGCGCGAATCTGACTCGTACTTGTTTTTTTATTCATTCACATCTATTTGTTTACACTATGCAACTTGATAAACGATAACTAATAATTCTTTACAATGAACTCTCAATAAATCATCAATGAATAGATAATAAGACAGGTCATTCACCGTCATATATTAATAATAAGTCCATCGTTATGTCAAAATAGTTTACTGTAAGGCAAAAAGTTATGTTGAACGCCCACATGTGCTAAGGTGTGTCTGACCTACCTCAATATGATTAGGTTAATAACAGATGGGATAGTTCTTTGAAGAATTGATTCAGTTGCCTATCTGCCTCCAGGGGCCTAATTCTCCTAAAATAAATCTTAATAAATCATAACCGAACCAAGGCAGAACCGTTCATTCAGACAGTTCTCAATTTCAAAAGCAATCAAATTGTTTGACACAAATAACAAAATCAATCATTTTAAAAGTTTTCGAAAACAAGAACTGACTGACGGTTGTGGTTCGATTGCGTTTGGCAACAATTTGTTTTAGGAGAATTGGGCCCCTGGAGGCCAATTCTACGACGACTAACGAACCGCAACATTAAACGTCAAAATTTTTGATTTAGTTTTTGTTGTCAAACAATTTGACAGTTTTGTAAACGTAAACTGTCTGAATGAACGTTCGGCTTCAGTTCGGTTGCGATTGATCAACGTCTCTGTTAGTAGAAGTGGTGTTATAATCTAGAACGTTTCGATAACTCTGTCGTCGACAGATTCGGTTTGTTATCTCGTTTCCCGTAACGAGACAGAAAGAGATAAAAAAACGAATCATTCGACAACTCACTTATTGAAATGTTTTGAATGAAGGGTCTGACTTGGACTTACCACTATGTAATCGATCAATACTCTCTCGTCATCATCATCTCTCTGCCCTGGAATAAGGGCATCTAGGTGAGGTCGGCACAACATGTATTCCTCTTCCATTCTCCTCTATCAGCCATCATCTCAGTACTCACTCCTTTCTTATCCATATCATCCTTAACACAATCAATCAATACTGTCTCGTACCATTTCGAATTTAGAACAAGAGACAGGTATAATTTCATCGGCTTATTCAGGGTACGAGGTTCGACCTAGTTGTGTCGTTTCCGGGAATAGCACGCTAACTTCGTTGGTCTGAGATGTGAATAAAATAGCAGCGTCTGTCTTGGTATTGATTTATCTGTATTGTAATTCTGTAGACCTAGTAAAAAGGGTACCATAATTTTTTTTTTGTAATTATGTCTTCACAATATTGACGACACGTTTGGTGCAGTGGCTAAGCGATTGGCTTCTGCGCTACGGGTCGTGGGTTCGATTCCCACACGGAACAAAAATTTGTATGGCCTACAGATGGTTGTTTCGGGTCTGGGCGTTTGTTTGTGAAATTTGTGTCTGTAAACGCACCCACGATACAAGAGAAATCTTAGTGTGGGGCAATGCTATAAAAAAAAAAAAAAAAAATCGTCTTCTAGTCTCATTATACCTATTATCCATCAACAAGTCCGTTGCTGAACAATTGCTTCGCACTACAACGAGTTATCCTCGATTATAGCATAAGCATAATCAGTCCATTACTATTGGACACTGCTGGGTGTGTACCTATTCTCAGGATAAGCAGGGTTTAGACCAGTGATGGGCAATGTACGGCGTGCAGGCCAGCTCCGGCCCGCGAACTGTTTTGATCCGGCCCGCCAACAATAGTCGTAGGAACCTTTTGAATAGTCTCGAAAATAAAATGTAGATAGTATTTTGTTTGAGTCGATATAATCAACGTAAAGACAAATTGGCATAAAAAATACTTCGAAAACTACATAGGTAGTCATTAAAATTCTAGCCATGAAGATTGACTCGGTTCATTTTGGTACTTGATGATGAAAGTTTACCCAACCCTGGACCTTAGTCCAGTCCACCACGCTGGCCCGGTTTGGCAGACTACCCACATCAACGAGAACTATTGAAGCCCTTTCGGGTGTGCATGTTTGCACACAATGTTTTCTTTCACCGATAACGTAAGTGATATTCAAATTCAAAACATCAATTCCACCGACTGTCTCTTCTATTCCACCACCTACTTACTCTATGTCCGACCGCACCTACATTTGTAGTAAGTCCGTACTAGTAACACATTTGATTGATACATTCACTTAAGCCCATTGTTGTGGCGATTACGACCCATTGATAATACGCCTTGTTATGTGACAATACAGTATAAAAAAAATCTGACTCGTCAGTCACGAATATGATGTTGATAGTAACAGGACTTTGCCTAGTAGTGGGACAGTATAGGCTGAAAAAAAAAGTAACTGTTAATTAAAGTGATTAGAGGAGTTTCGAGGAGGATGTCTCGTGTAGTGCCCGGACTTAAAGAATAGCACTACCCCATCTCTTCCAGTGGGTGTCGTAAAAGGCGACTAAGGGATTCACTAGAGGATGGGCAGCAGCGTTCTCTGAGTACTTACTTTAACAACCATACTGTGATCGCCGAACCCGCCTACCAAGCATGGCGATTAAGGCAAACCCTCCCTTTTGGGGGAGGCTGATGTCCAGCAGTGGACGTCTTTCGGCTGAATGATGATGATGATTAGAGGAGCTTGTGGCTAATTAATAACCGCGCGAATCATACGATTTGCAAGGTTAAGCTGCGCTTGCTGCGGTCAATCTGAGGATGGGTGACCGTTCTTTCCACATCGAGGCCTCTGCGGCCCTCGGAGAGCACGTTAAGCAGTCTGTCTCGGGTGTCATACGAATACCTATGACAGTCGTTACGGGTAGTCAGAAGCCCGAACGCCCGACAACCGGTCTAACTCTAGGATATCGGCATTGCCAAGTAACTGGGTTGTGGAGGTCTGATGGTAGTCGCTTCGTGTAAAATACTGGTATTCAGCCGCATCTTGTTAGACTGGAAGCTGACCCCAATATTGCTATTAAAAGACTAGACCAGGGGTGGGATAACTACGGCCCGCGGGCCAACTCTGGCCCGCGAAGGGTTTTAAGCTGGCCCGCCAACCCTCCCTTTTAGAGCAAGAGTGTTTTGCCATCATCACTACATAGTATAAAACAAAGTCGCTTCCCGCTGTCTGTCCCTATGTATGCTTAGATCTTTAAAACTACGCAACGGATTTTGATGCGGTTTGTTTTAATAGATCTAGATAGAGTAATTCAAGAGGAAGGTTTATATGTATAATACATGCATAATATAGTAGAGAAAAGCAGGGCGAAGCTGCAAGCGACCTCTAGTAACAAATAACCTTAATTATTAAAGCCAAAAATGTTAGTTTTGCAGAACAAAATGCATTATTTTTTTGGAATTCTGGTACTTTTTAGAATTTATTTCGTTTTCCTGGCCCCTGATGAAAATAGTTTGGCACCCCAGGGGCCCAATTCTCCTAAAATAAATCTTGATAAATCACAACCGAACCAAGGCCGAACCGTTCATTCAGACAGTTCTCAATTTCAAAAGCTATCAAATTGTTTGACACAAAAAACAAAATCAATCATTTTGAAAGTTTTCGAAAACAAAAACTGACTGATGGTTGTGGTTCGATTGCGTTTGGCAACAATTTATTTTAGGAGAATTAGGCCCCTGGGCTAGACTGAACAATTTAATTAAAAAGATTATGGTAATAATGAAGCAATTATGATAATCTTGACAGCATCTTATTAAAGTGTTGAGTTTAAGATGAATATCTTGAACCGGTTCATAAATCTATGTTGCTGTCTGTCTACTGTTCATTGATTAACCATAGACAATGCGGCAGCACTAGAACCTGTCTCGTGGGATATTGCCAAATCACTAGGATCCGACCGAAACCTACATAGTTCTCACATTACCTTAATATTTTTGTATTGAATTAAATGTATTTTTCTATAAAATTAAAGAAAAAAAAAACCATACGTTCTTAAAAACTTTTGTTGCTCAACTTATTGCTCAAACGTGTCCAAAAATTAACCGTAATATTAAAGTACTCATCGCGGCATATATACGCGGTATAGTTCCGGGCAAATAACTTGAACCATCATGGCGCCGACTGGTCCACCCCTTGAGTCATTTGGTGGTGTTTTTAAAAGACCAATGACTTTTTTTTTTTATTTGATGCATTTCTATTGTAGTAGACCATGGTCTGAACAACGTATGTTCTAGCAAAACAACCAATTAAATGTCAGCGTGTATAATTATGTGTACCTATATTGATTTGAATTATCTAAATTATTGATACTTCTACATTGACTTAGAATAAGTATGGACCTCGGGTCATCGCTCAAAAATGTCCGAACCGAAAGTGAGTTAAAACACGATGAATTTGAAAAGAGCTACACTTGCGCGCGTCATTCTTCTTTTGGGCGAACAAGCAGCTACACCTCAATGTCACATGTCAACAATGCCGTTCTGTGTAGTGAGATCGTGTAAAAACTACTCAAAAAAGTGAAAAAAGTTGATGGTGTATCACATTTTCAGTAGGTATATTATTGTTTTACAATTTTAAAGTATTATTTTGTTAAGGAACATTGTATTTTGCTTAAAATTGAATTAATTGCAAGAGCAAAACACACAATAAACCAACTAAACAAAAAGTATCTTATTTTCCTTCCTTTGTTTGACCAATTATGTCAACTTCATTTGGTTGGATTACCATAAGAAACTTGACATATTTGTCAGACATTAGAACAAAGATTCCAAAGAGTCGTTATTTTTACGCGATGTTTTTTTGTATTGCGATTTTGAACCAATTGCAATTTGTTTTGTTCTATTCATTTAAACAAGTTAATTTTAAACTTGCATTGTATGCAAACATATTTATGTACGAAAATATGTATGTTGTCCTTCCGTTTCAAAATTGTATTGGTTTTTCGGTCACTACCAAGTTTCCGATCGAGCTGAAATTTTGCAGGTAGGTATGTGCATCTTAGATCATTAAAATGTCATTGAACTAATTTGATGATGGAGCCGAAGATTAGGCAGGCACAGGAACAAATGGTAGGCTTGTCGAGTTTCAGCTCATGTATTTTGTCATTATAAACACTTTTCATTACATAAATAATGACGTAGGTCCGATAGTAGAGCCGGAAAACGGGCTCTGGAACTCCCTAATGGCAAATAGTGAACACGTGACGTTTGGGCTCGTTTGTTTAGTTATCATAAACTCTTTTAAATACACATGACAAAAGATAGTTTCATTCAAAAAAAAAAAAATGTGCCTCTGATTTAATTTCAGTTTTCTTTGAGATCAATTAGATGAAGATGATGATGATGATGCTGATGCTGATGGTGATACTTCAGCAAAGGAAGCGAAATCGCGTTTTTGAAAATGACGATGTTGTAATTTTGCAAGAAATGTTCTATGCTCTTTCAGTTGGTTTAAATATTTAGCGATCGCAATAAAATAATATAACAAATAATAAAATCTTTTAAAAATTAAGTTGCTCTATTACTCCTATGTTCTCCAAATTTTCGTTTAATATTAAATGAAGTTTCGAAATTTGAAAAATTGAGCAGTGCTGTCATGTTTTCGTATGGTAAAAATTGTTGCAAGCAAAATTAGGCATTATGATAACGACATAGGAATTCGTACATCGTAAATGAGCTTGTTGGTATTTCTAAGTTTATAATATGTCAATTCAGGACACTTTTATCGTGAATTTTGTACTACACTCGTTGTCCATACTTATTCTAAGTCAATGTACTTCTACGTAATTTTGTTTTCAATTCGTCCAGAATTGTTCTTTACTTATACTTTGTTTATCATCGGCAATTTGCATAATTTCATAATTGTAATTAATATTATCTTTCTGTGTGACAGACAGATTTTGTCAGTGAAATTCTAACAGTGCGTAAGTCATTTTGTGACAAAAACAGACGACACTGCAAAAGTCACATTACTTGAAATGAAAAAGATTATTAGGATTTTCAAAAGTTTAAATTATCAAAGAGTTCATTTGTAATGATAATTAAAAACAATATTGCGTTAAGCGCAGGTTACGCCCGTTTTAAATAGTTTTTTCACTCTCCTGTAAAGTAAAAGCCATTTTTGACTTCCGCTCTGTTAGAACTTCATTGACGATTTTTGTTGCTGTGGAATTCATCATTTTATTTCCTTTGGCAGTGTGTTACAGAAAACTTAATGAAAATAAGTTGGAAACAAGATAGACTGGCTACTTAACTAGTTATTACCTGATATTACTTCGATTGCAATATCTTAAACTAGCACTATTGCGATTGGTAATGTGTGTAACTAGCCGAGTTTCAACTAGCCTCCTACATTGTAACTCTATCTTTAAATGAGGGGAGCCAGAGACACCTCGATTCATGATTTTTTTGTGTGATCTACACTAATATTATAAAGAGGTAAAGTTTGTAAGTTTGGAGGTAATCTCCGAAATTAATCAACCGTTTTTTTTTTTTACCAATAGCGGATGTAAACAAATTCGTGTAATTCCTTCAAACCGCGTGATCTACTGGTGACACTGATTGACCCTGCATAGTTTTTTTTCAGAATCAACAAAAAAAAGTTTTCAAAAAATGAACCATGGTACCTATTCTCTAACTACACATACACGCAGTACACACTCAATCTCACACCCACCCTGATACTAACCATACTAACTAAACAAATTCCAAGTTTATACAATAAGATTAAAAAAATAAAAATGTTAACATGTCCTATCTGCATACCGTTTGTACGAGTACATAACATAATTTGTTAAATTAAAATGGAGGAGTCCTGGTGACCTGAAATACAGGCCTTGAGCCTAGTTTAGGCACCAGTCTCCCACAATATAATGCCCCTCCTTTATGTCACCGTAGAATTAAGAGTAATATTGTGGAGAAAAATAAACTATTATTATTATTATTATTATTCTGTATCTAAGTAATTTTAGCGTCCCAAGTTAACTAACTGCGTGGAGCGATATCGTGCTAGTCGCCATGCCTTCATTAATTTATGCATGGCATCGAAATTTTCAGTAACATAAAAAAATGTTTGGGAAAAAAAGAGTTTATTTATAAACAATCTAAATCCCGTGCGGGGTTAATCTATACCATTAATAGATCATGTGGTTTGAAGAAATTACACGAATTCGTTTACACCCTGTATTTACTTAGAATGGACCTTCAGCATGGACATAGGCTAATATTATCACGTCGGCCGCGTAGTTTCGACATGCTCATGTTGTGTCCGCTCCGCTTGCTACATTGCACATAAATTCACTTAATGCATATTAACGCTAAACATAGTCAAAAAATCATTGTTTTTCTTTCAACTTCAAAAAATAATTGACTAAAATACAATAAAATTATTTTTTTTGCAATGTATTTAGCGAGTCGTCGTTCAAGCGGGCCTAACTAAATCTTGCTTTACGATGTGAGAAAAGGTGAATTTTCCTCTTAGTTCTCTACAAAGAAACACACGTAATTGTATTTATTTATAGTTCTATGCACTACGGTGGTACATAAACCGGACATAATGCCATAAGGGATTCTCTACCAGGGGCCCAATTCTCCTAAAATAAATCTTGAAAAATCACAACCGAACCAAGGCCGAACCGGTTCATTCAGACAGTTCTCAATTTCAAAAGCTGTCTTATTGTTTGACACAAAAAACAAAATCAATCATTTTGAAAGTTTTCGAAAACAAAAACTGACTGACGGTTGTGGTTCGATTGCGTTTGGCAACAATTTATTTTAGGAGAATTAGGCCCCAGTCAACCTTTGGGTTAAAAAGAAAAGTATCGAAATAGGTACAAACAAAAACATGATTTGACTATTTTGTACTCAATAGACTACAAATTCATAAAATAAATATAAATTACAATAAAATACTTACTTAATATGCAAAATAATAAAATATATAGGTACTAGCTTTTGGCCGCGGCTTCGCTCGCGTTATTAAGCTCAAAAAAACTGTTAACACACAGTTCTATACAACGTTATTTTTACTTTATGCGAAAACCGAGACACCCCAACAAGATTTTCATCAGAACTGCCTGAATATGTGTTTTTTTTTAGTAAATCTCCAAGTTACACCTTAGTTTATGTCCCGTTAAGTTCGCTAAAAAAGTGTGAAATGCCTGAGATGTGCTATGCAGGAGTTGTCTAATACACGGAAACTGACCGAGCGGACCATTTCAAGCCTCAAGGTGTCTATTCCCGTCAATTGTTATGGGTAGAAACCTACTGAAACAAAATTGAAATTTATGAAAAAAAAAAACAAAAAAAAATGTGGTGTAAAAAATATGTCAATCGATTCTCCTAGTGATTCTGAACAAACTAGTTTCAGGTTTCGCATATACTAAAACTAACCTTGTATAATATAATTCAATCGTGATTCAAAAGACACGTGGCGCCATTTATGAACGTTATTGTTGTTTTCCTCGGGAACAGTAAGTACTTTTTTTCGGGATGAAAGGTACCCTATGTTTGAGGCCTAGGGTTGCTCTGAACCGCTGAATAAAACACCTGAATGACTTGTAAACTATATTGATGAACTAAACTATTTTCACATTGAATTTTCTTATAAAACTTTATATAAAAATGTACTACGCCATGTTTCACACGTTATTGTTTTTTGCTATTTTTTTGACACATATTACTCATTATTCAAAATTACAAGAATAGAGCACTAAACACTCTGTTGACCACAAATAATCTCAAAGGAGGCGTGAACATACCGCCCACCAAGGACATTATTGACGTAACTGTCCTTAATAACAACATCATTATAAAACTCCCAAGATTCCGCTCTAGAATAGTGTCATTAAGTGGCACTAACAATCATAGGAACAAAAAACAGCCTTACAACCCTGCATAAATTAACCCTCAACCAGAACTTATGAACTAGACCTGAATAAACTAACCCTCAATCAGAACTTAAGAACTAGACCTGAATAAATTAACATTCAATCAGAACTTATAAACTAGACCTGAATAAAATAACCCTCAATCAGAACTTATGAACTAGACCTGAATAAATTAACCCTCAATCAGAACTTATGAACTATACCTGAATAAATTAACCCTCAATCAGAACTTATGAACTAGACCTGAATAAATTAACCCTCAATCAGAACTTATGAACTAAATAACAGTTTCATTATATTAAACGAACTAATCATAAACAAAACTCAACTGTAGGTAATTAAACGATAAACCTAGTATAAAGGTTTAAAAATACGTACTTAATATATGCCTAACTCAACAGTTTAGCAACGATTGTCTAAAATATGACAACTATCGTTAAACCTGAACTTCATAACTAACAATTGTAAACCCTTGACTCAATTAAACATTTAAACTATGTAGTATTAACTGGTAGAACACATAACTTGGAGGTTGGTCGCTTTAAAATAGCTCCTTTGGTACGTAATGTGACCACGCGGGTGATATTATCTGGACCGGGATGTTTTTCAACAATTCTACCAAGTAACCGACGAGCAGGTGGAAGATCAGATTCCTTGACAAGCACTACATCTCCAACGTCGGGTTCTGGTATTTGAAACGACCATTTATATCTGTGAACTAGATTTAAATATTCAGCAGACCAACGCCGCCAAAAATTCTGCAACATTTTTTGCAAGAGTTGCCATTGTTTTAACGGACTAATAACGGAACCTTCATAGTTGGCGTCAGGAACAGTGACTAATGGTTCACCAACTAGAAAGTGACCCGGAGTCAATGGAATTGGTTGAAATAATGAATATGAACTATCTATGTATCGAGTATACACGACTGCTGCATATGCCGCCTTTGACGCATCGCTGAAACTATGTAATTCAACTAGAGAAATATCATCTCTGGATGTTCCTAAACATCTAGGAACACGCACTTTGGATAGCTGCAGCAGCTCCTCACGGTAGGTGTCCCATTCTTGCTTTAACAAATCTGGTACATCATCATCCCAATCGACACCTGCTAACCAAAGCCTTTGTATGAGTATTTTGGCTAATATTATGCTGGGCGCTATCCAACATAACGGGTCAAATAGACGCGATATGTCTGATATGACGCTGCGTTTAGTTACCTTTCCGGATGTTGAGGAGAGTTGCACAATGTACTTGAACTCGTCTGCACTGCGGCACCGAGTAAGTCCCAATATTTTAGTACTCTCAAATATTTCTTTTTCTTCCTTATCTTCACACAACTCTTTCTTTGTCAAATCCTTATTCCCTTTCTCATGGCATTCTATTTCCTTCAGTAATTCCTTACTGTTGCTGTTCCATTTCTGTAATTCGAATGCAGCTTTCATTAATAATTCCTTCATTTCTATGTACAAATTCTTTCCTTCTTCTATTGTTGAACATCCTGTCATCAAGTCATCCACATAAAAACTAGTTGGTACCTTTTCAGATGCTGTTGGAAACTCCTTGCTATAATCCAACGCGACTTGATGCATGGCCTTAACCGCCGAGTACGGAGCTGAAGCTGTACCAAAAGTTACGGTTAACAACTCGTAATCTCGTACATCTTCATCAGGACTGCTTCGCCATACTATTCTTTGGTATGCCACATCTTCTTCTGCGACTCTTACTTGGCGATACATCTTGACTGTATCTGCTATAAGTACTTTGCGATGTACTCTCCAACGAAGAACAATATGCCGCAGATCTGACTGTAAGGTAGGACCTACCATTAATGTATCATTAAGTGATACACCGCTATCGTTTTTGCAGGAAGCGTCGAATACTACACGTACCTTTGTGATGGACCTGTCCTCTCTTACTACTGCGTGATGGGGTAGATAAACCGCTTCATTTAACTTATTGTCTGGTTTCTGTACAATTCTCATATGATTTAATTGTAGATATTCTTCTATAACCTTTGTGTACTTCTCTTTCAGATCTTGATCCCTTGCAAACTTCCTTTCTACCAATTTAAATCTTTTTAATGCTATCTCTCTACTATTGCCACCAACACACGCAGGATTTTGTTCCTTGAATGGTAGCCTTACTACGTAACGACCATCTGCTGCTCTTGTGGTAGTAGATGTAAATAACTCTTCACACCTTTGCTCTTGTTCTGTAAGTATTCTTTTAGCCTGTGGCAATTGATCTTCTATTTCCCAGAACTTTTTAAGCATATCGTTTTGATCAATTTGAGTATGCATTGCCGTGAACTTATTTGTGCTGCTATTATTACCCTTTTCCAGATAGGCCACTCCAGACAGAATCCAGCCTAAGCTGGTACGCTGCGCTACTAAAGACCCAGTTGGAGCCTTCCTCACGCCGTCTCTCAATACCTGACTGTACACTTCAGCACCCAATAAGATATCTATCTTGTTAGGCCTACTGAATTGTGGATCTGCTAATACTAGATGTTCCAAATCTGGCCAGTTGATTGGGTTCAGTTGCCGTTCTGGAAGATACGACGTAATACTACTCAAAACATAAGCTTGAACTTCTATTTGAAAACTGGACTCCGTTAAAGATTGTAGTACCAACGTAACCGTGTAGTTGGCTACAATCGTTCTATTTTTACCGAGACTTGAGATAATACCTCTAGTCGGCCTCTTTTTCAGTTGTAAGAACTGCACTGTAGCTTCTGTAACAAAAGAAGTTTGTGAGCCTTGATCTAATAATGCCCTAATTACTTGAAATTCTTGTGCCGCTGTTTGAGCTTTTACTAGCGCAGTCGCTAGAAAAACCTGACCTGAACTAGCTATTTTCTTTGTTGATAGACAGGACACCAGTGGCCCACTGTCGACTGCTGTAGTCTCTTCAGTGGATGTACTCTGGTTCCTACCTTGATCTTTCTGGAAACTCGAACTATGGCCGCCTGTATGTAGCAGCGTATGGTGTCTTTTACTACATACACGACAAGTTGTGATGACCTTGCACTGACTCACCATGTGATTCCCCCCGAGACAATTAAAACACATTTTATTATTTTGCACGAACTGACGTCTCTGTTCAACATCTAACTTAAAAAACCTTGCGCAGAAACACAATTTGTGACCTTCGCCGCAAAGTTCACACCGCAGTATATCCTGCCCTGTTTGTACCGAATTAGAATTGCGAGTCGTAAATAAGACTTTGTGATTTGCTTCTGTTCGTGAACCGATTCTCGACTGCCCTGTTGTCCTCTGAGGTTCTATAAACTCCAGAGCCCTGAAACGACCTTCGAGAAATGCTTTAAACTGGTCTAAAGTTGGCAGTTCAGTTGACTCATCTGAAGAAGCAATCTTCAACTCCCACTGCTTGCGCGTTTCCTGGTCGAGCTTGGACGAAACTATATGTATAACGATAATATCCCAGGTGGTCACATCAATGCCTAAGTTGCTCAGCGCACTCATGCAGTCAGTGGTCGTATCCAACAAATGTTTTAAGTTAATGGCCGACTCTGTACTCACCCGTTTCTGTTCAAACAGACGTTGCAAAATACAATTAGCTAGATGACGTTTGTTATTATATCTGTGTTCTAGCTGCGCCCAACACACTGAATAATTGGAGGCAGTTATAGGTATTTGCCGAAGCAATTGCTCAGCTTCGCCCGTCAAACATCCTTTCAAATAATGCAGCTTTTGCACGTTGTCTAAACCTTTATTAAAATGTACGAGTGACATGAAAAGGTCGCGAAAACTGGTCCACTCGGCGTACACTCCGGAAAAGAAAGGTATATTAATTTTGGGCAACCTAACATTCAAAACTTTGCTCTCACCAGACGCTATTTGTTCACGTGGCTCTTTCACTACGAATTTTGTTAGACAATCTTTCAATTCTGACTTATATATTATAAATGTTTCTTCAGTTTTGTCATAAATGTCAGAATTAAAATATGTGCCTTTCATGTCATCGGCTGTTGCCTTTTCAATTATTTGTCTATGCGTATCATTAAACCTTTTCCATTGTTCTTCTAACGTTTCTAATCGAGTTTCAATATAACCCCGTGTCAGTCTGTCTTTTGGTGATTTTTTAAAATTTGTTCTCCCCTTCTCAATAGTATTCCTAGCATCAAGTTGTAATTTTAATAAAGACTCCATGTTTGATAAAAAACTAAAATTTTGAAGTTAAAGAATTCCTGATATTTTTCAGTGATTGGAAACAAACCTTTTTTGAAAATTAAAGTCCAATATCGCACAATATTCGAAGTCTTGATCACCTGAGTTCCTTGACCTTGAACTCCCTGAACTCCTTGAACTCCCCGAACTTCCCGAACTCCTTGAACTCCCTGAACTCCCCGAACTTCCCGAACTCCTTGAACTCCCTGAACTCCCCGAACTCCCTGAACTCCCTGAACTCCTTGAACTCCCTGAACTCCCCGAACTTCACGAACTTCCTGAACTCCCTGAACTCCCCGAACTCCCCGAACTCCCTGAACTCCTTGAGCTCCCTGAACTCCCCGAACTCCCTGAACTCCCGAACTGCCCGAACTCCCTGAACTCCTTGAACTCCCTGAACTCCCCGAACTCCTTGAACTCCTAGAACTCCCCGAACTCCCTGAACTCCTTGAACTCTTTGAACTCTTTGAACTCCTTGAACTCTTTGAACTCTTTGAACTCTTTGAACTCCTTGAACTCTTTGAACTTCTTGAACTCTTTGTACTCTTTGAACTCTTTGAACTCCGCTTCCGCTCACGAATTCACTTCAGGTCAACCCCGCTGGATCCGCTGACGGAGTGCCCTCGGCCTCCTCTGATCTATCTCCACTCTGGTGCCTCACCAGCACCTAGGCGCCATCAGTGGCGATCCGGCTCTGTAGGACCATATGTTTGAGGCCTAGGGTTGCTCTGAACCGCTGAATAAAACACCTGAATGACTTGTAAACTATATTGATGAACTAAACTATTTTCACATTGAATTTTCTTATAAAACTTTATATAAAAATGTACTACGCCATGTTTCACACGTTATTGTTTTTTGCTATTTTTTTGACACATATTACTCATTATTCAAAATTACAAGAATAGAGCACTAAACACTCTGTTGACCACAAATAATCTCAAAGGAGGCGTGAACACCCTATGTCCGTTTATATGCAAAATTTCAGGATGATTGGTTCAGTGGTTAAGGCGTGAAAAGGTAACAAACAAACAAACTTACTTTCACATTTATAATATTAGTTAGGATAACAATATATCAAATACAAAACATTATGGAAACCTGATTGCAATTATGGCGAAGACTAAATTAGATGATTAGGAGTGCAGCGATTCAAGTAGTAATACCCAAACTTAGCGCCACGATGCTTTTTATTTACCGCCTAGCCTAGTCGAACTTATTTGGCAACTTTTACTTTCGTACAAATTCTGTACAATTTTACGTTCCAGCTAATTTAACATAAAGTAAATAACATGTAATAAACTAAATAACACACTACATAGTAAATAAGATACATTTGCGTGTCGTACAAGAGGCGGTACTGCTGAGAAAGTGCCGGTTACGGTACGACGGACCAACGACGTACCAACGACGTTTTTATGCAATATTGTAACCTAGTCTGAATCGTAAGCGGTAGCGGTGAGATGTCGAGAGAGATTAGTTGAATGTTTTTTTTTTCGACGGGAAATATCAATATAATAGCCTCCACGATTAACGATACTTCAGTACGTCCGGCACACCCTGGGCAGTCAGCCCCGCTACCAACCTTGCTGACTGGTTAATCTTTTCACCACAGCATGAGCTGTTTTCGTGTTAGCTCTTGCTGACATGACAGAAGAAGAAGAACCAGAGTAAAAGAGATAGCTTATTTATTTTTCGGGCCCTATTCGTCTGTATATTATAAAATATTCTACTCGCCCCTCGTCCATCACTTGCTCCATCTCCATGCATACATTGAGAAACTCCATTAAAATCAATATAATCTATGAATCGATAAATACGAACTGTAGTTTTTATAGCGTGTTTCGCACGGGAAATTAAACTGAATAGTTTTTTTGTTATGATTTGTAAGATATATCATTAATTATATCGTTTAACAATGGGCTTATCTCCATCTGAACATGATAATCGTTTGAGAGCAGTTTTTTTACGAATAAAGCTGGTGTTGTCGATTTTTATCATAATGTTGGAAAATTAAAACAATTAAATCGTTTACGTTTTGCTTTTGTTGGTAATGAAGTTAATGGTGAATTTTGATTCGTTTTAGGTTTTGGTCGGGTGAGAATTGTAATAATCAACTTTATTTAGGTAGATAAGGATTGACTTCGTCCAGACATAATGTTAATATTCATTGCCCCTTGATGTATCCTACAATATCCTTTATTTGTTATTTATACCTAGCTTAACTTTTCCCGGAAAACAAAAAGACAAAAACATTTCTCGGTTACTCAAAAATAAAACGAACGGCATACAAAATATATCAGAGCTATCTCAATGTATCAGTTACATTCGCCGGCATTGTTTTTTGTTGTAACTGAGTAGCTGACCATACTGGTCCCATTGAGACGCTACCGGGAAATGGCGCCGGCGATTTTTTCTTGCGAAATGTTTTTGTGTATCTCATAAAGGGCTGTGGTTTTGTGTTTGTCGTTATGTCTGCCACAAATAATTCCCATGTAAAGTGCCCGTAGAGCATGCGTGCGGGCACAATCGATTCCGATCGTTGAGGCCGCGTTGCTCTAAGGAAGTGCCCATCTGACACTTTGACGACACGTTTGGTGCAGTGGCTAAGCAATTGGCTTCGACGCTACGGGTCGTGGGTTCGATTCCCACACGGAACAAAAATTTGTATGGCCTACAGGTGATTGTTCCGGGTCTGGGCGTTTGTTTGTGAGATTTGTGTCTGTAAACGCACCCACGATACAAGAGAAATCTTAGTGTGGGGCAACGTTTTTAAAAAAAGAAAAGAAAAAAAAATCTACATCCTGTTGATTGCCTTGAGTATTGCAGAAGCGATTAAAGGTTTAATTAACTATCCCGAAACTGGGGCCTACTCCCTAAGTCCGTCAACGAAGTTAGTTGTCCGTCCGAAAGTAGCCGAAAACGAAGGAGTGAACAAAACAAGTATCAAGTTCAACTTTTCGGACGGGCAAAAACACATCGCTAGTAGGGACAACTGTCAATCGTGTTGTTATTCATTCTTAGTGCGGGCCCCGAAATAATCGTTTGTCCGTAGGTGATAGGGAAAAGGTAACGCTCGTAACTAAGGCCGAAATCACGGACGTCGTGCTTAGGGAGTAGACTCCCAGAACCGTTTTCGTTTACAAAAACAATCAAATTATTTGACAGCAAACACAAAACCAAACATTTTGACAGTTTTCGTAAATGAGAACTGACTGGCGGTTTCTGTTCATTTGCGGCTTGGAAACGATTTTGTTAGTTGAATTAGCGTACAGTAACGGGCCTATGATGATAATGTATCAGGATCATTTGATTACAGTGTACTGCAAAATATGGAAAAGTGAGTGCATGAGTGATCTTACGCGATTCGTTATTGCTTAAGGAGAACTATAAATCTTACAAAAACCATACAGCGTTTAACAATCCCATTCTATTCCTAAACTTTTTACAATATTTTTGTTAAGAATAGCCATCTACGTCCACAATTGGGCTCAACAACCTTACAACAATAAACAATACAAGCCAGTGCTTAGATTCAGTACAACAAAGGGCCACAGTACTTCACAATGATGTGCGACAGTACGACCTCTGCGTAATTTATACTACCCTGGTACTTTTTCCATTACCGTACGAGTGGATATTCTCTGAGTTCCCACTTATATCAGTGAAATGTATTATTTAAAGTGCAAAAGTGTTGTGAGATAGTATCTTTCTTATCTCAATACGTTATAAAAGGGATGAATAAAAGATAAGGCACGTAACATCCGTAGGCGTCCAATGTTAAACACTTTTGCAAGACGCTAAAGAAGCGGAAAGTTTTAAAAAATGTTTGTATTCCGACCAACGTCCGATGTGTGTCTTAGATTGTTAAAAATGTGTGTTCAGCTCAGCATAATGCAGGGTTAATAACTGTTATTCAATGAAAGACGGTGTGAAGAGGCACTGCTTCGATAAACCGAAGTAAAGGTGGCCATACTACTCAGGTATAACTGAGAGGTAGACCTGTTAAGGACACCATTACAAGCAAATTGAAAGTTTATCTCCAAAATGGTGTTATTTACCCTCTCAATAATTCTCAATATTACGAGCTGCCTAACACTCTAAAGTATATCTTAAGGCATGCCCCTTTCAGATATACTTTACCTAAATACTTATTTCGAAAAACATAAAATATTCGCTGACAAACTAAAAATTTTCAAAAAAGACAAATCTGTTTTACTTATATGTATAATTTCATTATTGTAATTAATATTACCTTTTGCTGTATAAAGACTCAATTAATTTATTCACTTGACAGACAGATATGTGTTGCTGGGGATTTGTTGCACCGTTTCTTCTTCACAGCAAAAACACTAGGAAGCGGTGAAGAGCGGGCGCTTTTGGGGGCTGTCTTAATAATATTGACGTTCAAAAAGAACTAAGTAATTCTCGTCTATTTTGAATCAATGAGTTTTGAAATTGAAGTATCGACATGGCCATCTATGATTATTTACAAATAGTTATCACCAGATTGGACAACAGACTATCAGTTCTACCGCTTTTCATGTCATAGGCTTCTGACTATGTAGATCATAAGATACTAATTATTATCATTTTTATCGACCCTACATCTAATTCTTAGATTGACATTAATATTCCGGTTCCACCAAGGCGAGACGGCATTTTGTACGAGTGACATAATAATCCTTGGTTTTAACTAGAATTTTGTAAGTAATAAACCTTGAGATAAGATACACATCAAAGGGCATGAACAAACATATGACGTCATACGTGTTAAATGTAATCAAGATAGAAGTCGAATGATAGTGTTATTTCTTGTGGTAGTGTCACCTGTCGTTGAAGTATAGAGTACAACGCAATGTGGAAACATTTATGAGCTCGCAAAAGTATTTGCAAATGGCAGACATGCAAGCGTTTTAATGCAAATTAGACCAATAAAATTAAAGCCACCACCACTAGGCGATAATTGATCCCTGTAATGTCAGGGAGCGTGCCTCCTGTTTGATGCGGTACGGCGATTGTAAGGTCTTGCATTGGCTAGTAGAATCGGGAGACCTTTTTGTTTCAGTAAACTGGATTCTGGCTGGTAAAGCGATTGGGTGAGGAGGAAATAACATCTTTTTTTTCTCTTTTATTTGACAGGGTCTAAGATGGAGGACACGAATCCAAGTAACAGAGATATAGAGGGATTCCCCTGTACACCTCAAACTGTTACATACACAAGCATACACACAACGGAACACAATAAACTGCTTGGCGCCAAAGTTTAATGTGAGCGTGGTAGCTAGCCAGGTAGACCGTATACATCCTACAACCAAGCGTGCTGGGTTTTGTTGAATCTTACAACACGCATCTATTCCCAGCTTACGCTCCTCTAGCACTTCATTAATACCTTACAAAACTTGCAGAAATTACATTTGGACATAAACATCACTCACTTCAATTTGACTTCACGAAGGCACTCATAGATTTATTTATTAAATTTGAACAGACACTATCAAGCCATCATCACAAAGATTGAATTTGGTAACCTTTAGTACTACGAGTAGTAAAACCAACAATACGACGGTAGATACGACAAAAAAACGCCGTTACATATTGTCCGTAACTGGCGCCGCCTACGCACGTTATCAGGGCACTGATCTGTGAGGAACAAGGCATGAGAGATATGCTATTTGTCTCACTACATTTAAAAGGAACATGGCTAACTAGATAATGGTGTTGTGGAAATCAGTTGTAGATGTTAATATGCTATAAGCGGACCCGTAAACATGGCATTAAATCAGGACCAAAAGACATGGGAAAAATCATCTTCTGTCTACCTGTCTTTATCACAAGTTACTTGAAATCGGCGCAAAACGGTTTTCTTCTTCTACTCTTCCCTATTAGCCGTCCCCCTTACATTTACTCCCTTTTCATTCATATCATCTCTCACACAATCCATCCATCTTTTCTGTGGTCTTTCTCTTCCCCTCCATCCATCAACATTTATATTCATCACTCTCTTAGTCACATGCTTATCCTCCTTTCCCATCATACGCCCGTACTGAGAAAATCGGTTCTCATTCAACTTTTCTGTCTCGGGCGCCAATTTCAAACACATGGTAAAAATCTATTCATTGTAAAATTGCAGAGAGGCTAGCCATAGGTTACGCATTCAGTCAGCTGTAGAATGCATTAAATGTAAGCAGTATGCTCAATGCAGCAGTCGTTTAATAGTAGTGTTGTGCCCCTGACTCGGGAGATGCCGCGTTTGAGTTCCTCAAAATGTAAAATGATGGAGTTACTCGTATTTCAGTTTTGAAACACCTCACCTAACTCCTCAATTTATTATTTGTATAAATGCGAGTGTGTATCTGACTGATGAGCGAGTGAGTGTTTAAGTGGATGCAAGTATTTTATGATCTTCCGTGTGGTGCCGGACTTCCGTGTGGTGCCGGATGTAAAGAATAGCACTACCCCATCTCTTCCCATGGGTTTCGTAAAAGGCGACCAAGGGATTCACTAGAGGATGGGCAGCAGCGTTCTCTGAGTACTTTAACAACCATACTGCGATTGCCAACCCGCCTGCCAAGCGTGGCAATTATGGCAGACCCCCCCAATTGGGGGAGGCCTATATCCAGCAGTGGACGTCTTTCGGCTGAATGATGATAATGATGATGAAGTATTTGATGTGGAGTGTTCGTTCGTTCGTACACTCGGCGCCATTCCTCTCTTCTTCCCTCACCCAGCGAAGCGGCATGCGGTAGCGCATAAGCGAGCTCGCCACTCACCTGTCTCTCACCTATCTTCTCCTCGAATGAGGGGTGCCTCAAGAGTACCGCACGAGGTAAAATAAGGTCCTCCCTCATACTCGTTTCAAATAGACGAATAGGCACGTTGACAGCATCAATAAATTGCAAATCTAATTAGTACGCCAGTTAGAGTTTGGAAAAATAATGGACACGTATTTTTTCTTTTGTTCAATCTATGAATATTTGGAAAGATAAAACGCATCAAAACCCGAGAGTGGGCTTGTGACGTCAGAAGCAAGTAAAAATTGTACTTGCTTGTGACGTTTTGCCAATTTTAAAAGTGTCGTATCTTTGTCAATTTTGGTTTACGTAAGAAAAGAAAAAATACGCGTCAAATATTTTTTGATAATCTAACTGACGGACTAAATTAGATTTTTTCAGTCAAATACCCTTTTACTCTTCACTACCCGCTAGCCGCTTATGACTCTAACCGCAGCTTTTGACATTTCAATCGACTTTAAAGCGTCATTGAATCCTGCGACCGTTAACCTCGCTGTATTGGTTTTTTCACGGTTATCTGTCTTTACCGCTACCTCTTAATACTTGAGCCGTTCGTGTAGGCTGTAACCTCTCAATCGGGCAGTGTCAATTGATCCCTGTGACCATTTGCATTTTGATGTCCACGCTATATTGAATCGTATAGTTTTTTTTTTACCAGTTTACTGTTTGTTGTAGTCTTTATTTCTTTATCTCATACGTTTTTGGAGTTAGCGCCAATGATGGGCGCAATGTTTAGGCAGTTGATCAAATAATGCTTGAAGGAAGGAATAATGCGTAATTTTAGTTTTCTGTGTTAGCCCTTTTTTTTTTCTTGGTAAAATCCTCATGGATGCCCTTCGCCCGGGGAGGGCGAAGGGGTATGTCGGACTCTTACCGGCTAAAAATCTACGGTGACCGTTGGCCGGGGTCGGTCGCGGGATTCGCAGCTGCATGCACCGCAACCCCGGCAGGCCTCGGTCCGCCAGCCCCTGGCGGACCTCTCTACTGTGGGGCCTAGCCCCACGTCCTCCTGATAGGCGCGCACGGAACACTGCGCGCCGTCTTCCCGGGCCTGTTACTAGTCGGGCGACTGGTTTCTGTGTTATCCCTGGCCTACCACCTATTGTCCGAAGGTATAGCACACATCTAAGAAGTTGTTCACTTCCGAACTGAGTGTGACTTCAAGACCACGAATGTTTATTAGTACTGCAGTGTCTGCAGTAAAAAATAATCTTTACGCTGACGCAATAATTGTAAGTGGCGCGAAAATGAGCGACTGCCATTGCTTATTCGATGTAACTTTGTACTGTATCGTTCTCAACTAACGGGGTTTCCTTGATCCTGGACCTTTTCCGAGTCCTGCCTATCCTGCTTTTGTTTAAGGAAATGGTTGAACCTATCCTACTATTAGCAAACGTATGCAGAACAATAATAGAGGACTAATCGATTGCTCATACAAGTGCAAGACTTGGATCTACATCCTAATGTTTGACGACGACGATTGCCAGTGTCAGAGCGGTTGACTGACGAGGACGGAAGGTTTGATTCCAGCAACGAACAAGAATTTTATATTCCCTACAAATAGTTACGGGCTTGGCTATTTGTGTTGTGAAGATTTGTATCCGTAAACGTATCCATCCACGGTACAGGAGCATCCTTAGGACTCCACCAAAGCGGAGATGTGCGGAGATGTCTCGATCAACCAATAGGATTGCGTTATTTTCAAATCTCTCCGCTTAGCTTCAACTCAAAACGAATTCGTATTGGTTGATTACGAGACATCTCCGCACATCTCCGCTTTGGTGGAGTCTGGGCCTTAGAGTGGAGAAATGTAGTTAAAATAAGTTTTTGACTGTAAGCGACGGCAAAGCGCCAAGATTAATACCTATATGTAGTTGAAACCTGCGTTTTGTTACACTTCAAGACCCCTGCGTGCCTCGGAGAGCACGTTAAACCGTCGCACTATGGAAAATGGTAGAACAACGGCAGATCAAAAATGGTTTTTACCAATGTCACTACTGACGTACTTTTTTAATTTTATTTAATAGTTTACGGATCAAATTAAACTATACTGTCAACAAATTACATATGTTATGTAAAATGATTTTTTTACAATGCCACAAACTTTATAGTTTTGGCGGACGTCCATGTCAAGCCTGTTCACTTCATCACTTTCAAAGTGATTTTAATGTTAAACTTTGTAGGAATAGATATAAGGTATTATATATTTCTGCAAAGCTCATCTTCTGTAGATTTTGGAACTACTAATATAATGTATATGTAATATTATGTTAACGTTTACGTTAAAATAATTGCGAAAAAAAATAAGGTGAAAAAAAAGTTTTTCTAAAGTTTATCGAGACTTTTGACAGTTACCCACGTCTACCCCCGCTTTACATTTAATGTTGATTTGTAGCCAGGCTATTCATAAACATTATTCAATAAAAATCATTTGCGGATATTTGCGATTTTCGAAGTAATTGGTAAAAATGTGAAAAAAGTCAGAAAACGGAAAACCGCTAACTATTGCAATTACAAATGTAGACTGATTATGTCAATAGTTTGCGGTATGTTTTGTAATTCACTATTAACAATGCATTGATATTAGGGCATTTATCTTGTTTGCACTCGTATTACGTGTGAAAAATTTAATCAACAAGATGCACCCTACCCTAATATTTCAAATAGTATATAAACAGTTGTTACATTTAATTCTATACACTTACGTGTTTTGTTAATTCTTCAAAATGTCTACTTTCAAGTGATCTAAACGTGAAATAATACTTTCCTATATCGAAGGAGGAAAAACATTTGAGGCATTATCAACAGTTTTGAAAGAAAATTATCATGTATCTGAAGACAACTTATGTTTCATCCTCAGTGATTTTCAAATACATATTATTCCCGCTTTTAATAAACGATGGACGGAAGCTTCACGGAAAAAGAAAATATCTTTAAATATAAACAGTAATTGGTTGGAATTAGAATATTCAGTAACTTTAACGAACTCTGAAGACGTTACAACCGACTCCACACCATCTACTTCTTCTGGAAAACGTGGAAGACCGTGCGTATATTATACAGACTCGTCACAATCCAGCAAAAATAGCATATAGTAAACATTAATTTACAATTAATTAATTAATCTGTATACAATTTTTCATCACAATATTTTTTACTTTTTTTTACTATATATTTTATTTTTTAAATATTGATTTATATTTTGGGATAAACTATATGATAATTGGTTTTTCTAGACATTATAAGACGTATTGATTTTTAAAAAAATAAATAATTGTCATTTTTAATACTTTTCAATTTGTTTTATTTTTTTAGTGTATGGTATTAAATTAAATCATATTAAAATACATCCCATTTGAAGCTATATACACTAATCTACATTTGTCCAAAATTTTACAACATAATGTTTAGAAATAAAAAAGTTATCGATTTTTGATCAGAAACAGACCTCGATTTTCCATAGTGCGTCGGTCCCGGGTGTTATACGAATACCTATGACGTTCGTTACGGGTAGTGAGAAGCCCGAAAGGCTGATAATCGGTCTAACTTTGGGATATCGGTATTACCCAGTAACTGGGTTGCGGACTGATGGCAGTCGCTCCTTGTAATAAACTGGTATTCAGCCGCATCTGGTTAGACGAGAAGCTGAACCCAACATAGTTGGGAAAAGGCTAGGCATTGTTGAAACGAGCAACATAAATATACACATCAAAAAAAGTTTGCGATCACTAGCATAATTAATTATCAGTGATCGGAAAAAGGTGAGCTAATTTACCTAAACTTCATAGAACAGAGACAAAAAGTGGAGACTTCTAGACGACATTTTTTTTTCTAATTTTTAAAATTTACGCAACACCAATATTCACGTTATTTATTGTTTTCAAAAATAAAAGACAATCTCCGTTTTTGAAAACAATAAAAAATATCTTTTTTGACAACAATAAAAAACGTGTCAACTGGTTTTGTGTAAATTTTGGAAAAAAAAACAGGAAACGAATTCAATTGTTTTCTGTATTAATAACATTAATATTAAATGTACTTTAGTGATGTTCCGAAGCCCGGGACAATTTTCCCGAAAAAAAAATGTTGTCGTAGGGAAGTCTCCACTTTTTGTCTTTGTTCTTTGAAGTTCAGGTAAATTAGCTCACCTTTTTCCGATCACTGATAATTATGTATGTGAAGATTCCGAATTCAAAGTCCAACTGAAATCTGACTTATATTTATCTAGATAACTATCAACCTATATTTATCATGATAATTATCGCTTTGAATCCCGATTAGAAAATTCGGCTTCAAAAAGGCTACATAATTTTTCAAAGTGATCGCAAACTTTTTTTGAGATGTGTACTTACTCCAGACGCTTAACAACTAGTATTTAACCTAGTTCATGCAATATGAAGAGAATCTAACTTGTAGTTGTATTGATTTATAGTGAACGGAGCTCTCAATGGCCGCGAGGCATTCCCACTGGGAATTCCAGGGACGATGGGAGACCTCGCAGAAATTCTTTGAGCGAATATTTCCTACATTCTGTAGTAAGCTCTCATTCTTGGCTAAGTCTGTAAACCTGTATTATATAACGCGTAACAAAATAATACTAAAGAGCTTTGTATGTTGTAGGTATATCAAGTAGAGTTTTTTATTTTTTCAAATTTCTTATTTCTGACAACCCTATTCACAACTCAATAATTATTTTAAACTAACTGTTACTTTAATTAAAATTAAAATAAAAAAACCTTTTTTTTCTTGCGGTACTTCTAAATGATAGATACCTAATATAAAGATAAAAAAATAATAATTTGATAGTACCTACACTTCGATAACACGCATAAATGTTAGAAAGCACGGCGATACAGCAGGCGGGCCCGAATAGTGCGATATAGCTCTGTGCAGTCAGTTAACTCGGGGCGCTAAAATGACTCAGATTCAGAAAATAAGAATGTTTTCAGTATTAATTAATATACACCAAAACAATAATATCTTTTGAACCATTTCTTTCAGTGAGTTTCAGCTCATCTTAAATGACCGTCAAGGTTCATAAAACCATAATGCATTAAGTATTTTATAAACTACCTATACAATGTCTCCAGTCATGGACTAGCGATATTCTAGGTACTTATATAGCAACTATTCTAGCACACAAATACACTACACACTAGGGTCCAATCCACTTCCCCGCTATTTGGCAGCCATTTTGTTTTTTTGTTGAGATATTCTCTATCTTAAAGTTATGAAAATGTGGACCCATTGTATCGTAATGTAAACGATAGGAAATATTGTTGCCCTCCGAACAAGCCTACTTTTAACTCATTAGGACCAAAACTTTGAGAGATATGACTTTTTGTACCCACGTACAGAATATCTCAACAAAAAAATGGAAGTGGATTAGACCCTAGTGTATAGTGTATTTGTGTAATAGAATAGTTGTTATATAAGTACCTAGAATATCGCTAGTTCATGACCGGACACATTGTATATTACTACAAAAATAAAACTTCTTATGCTATAAAAAATAAACTTTAAAAAAAAGTAAAAACCGACTTCAAAGAAATACTAAAAGGAGTAAAATAATTACCATAATATAAAATTAGCAGTTTCAGAAGTCGGTGGCTTCTATTTGCTTCAGTGTAGAGTTGCACCGACTTCTGAAACTGCAAATTTTATATTATGGTAATTATTTTACTCCCCTTAGTATTTCTTTGAAGTCGGTTTTTACTTTTTTTTGAAGTTTATTTTTTATTAAATTCGTTTTAGTGTCACAATTTTAACCCCCTCCTTCATAACCCTTCTTTTTGGCTTTGACGTAGTCGGGTATAAAAAGTCCTTTCAAATGATACCTTACAGGATATAATGAAAACATTCCAAAAGGGGGGGGGGGCACGCACCCCCTCCTCTTTTCCAGTAGTCAGTTCCCAACAACAAATATAAACAAAGCAATATTAGTAATTTGAGAATTTTGCTTTGATCCGATGAGGATTTCCGTTATATATCTCTGAAGTTCATGGTCTAATCATAACAAAATTTATATGGGACCAATCGGGAAGTATACCCTTTCGAACAAAAAAAGATTTTTTCAAATCGGTTCATAAATGACGGAGATATGAGGTAACAAACATAAAAAATAAAAAAAAAATACAACCGAATTGAGAACCTCCTCCTTTTTGAAGTCGGTTAAAAATAATTTAATTTGAATAAGCTAGCATGTTTGATTTCCGTAATATAAAGGTTTATCTTAGTGACCTGGATTCATTACTCCCAAGTGTAGATCGATACATTCACTGGTCTCACATAGTTGTTTAAGATTATAGTGTAAAAGTTGTCTTAGGTGCGGTATTAATACTATTACTTTACTTTCAATAGCTTAAAACAACTTTTACTAGCTCATTTGATAGCCGATCGATACTGCATAGCATGCAACCGATGACGTCACTCTAGGAAAAACCGGTGCCCGTAAGATTACAGGTATTACTGTAGTGATTGTAATTAGTTGTAATTGTTGCTTGTCCATCAATTTAATTGTGATTCATTGTAATTAGGTTGTCGCTAATTTAAATGTTTAATTGGTTTTGTTTTGAGTTGCTGTTTGTTTTTTCAATCAGATTAAAGTGGACTGCCTCTTTGGTCTAGTGTTGCAAGCGCAATTGCTGACTGTGAGATCCTGCTTCGATCCCCAGGTCGGGCAAAGTGTTATTATAGCTTTTGTGCACTACAATGAATTTTACTGTCCGGCAGTCCGGTTTTTTGCGGTCCGATATCGATACCTCTGGGCTCAAAGGGCGTACCTATAGCACATTTTTGACATAATCACATTTTCACATAATTATAACGAAAATTCGTTTATTTTTGTTGTTTTTTGCTTCTCATGAAAACCCATGTTTTGTGCTATATCCCTTTGAGCCCAGAGGTATCGATACGGCACGCCATAAATGTATACTAGCTTGTGCACTATACGTAATTTTACCGTCCGACATTTTACTTTTCTCCATTCCGGACCGTTTTTCCGGTCCGAGATGACAGTAATGAAAAACGTGTTTATGATTGTGCAGTGTGTCCGCGATCAGTATTATTCATAAGCGGGCGGGGCGTGTAGTTTCAAAGAGAGCTACCCTAAACTGCGCTGCACCGATCCGAGTAAAGACGGACAAGTGCACAAGCCAATCATCCGTTTTTTTCATGCCACATCGGACCGTAAAAAATGAGGAGCTCGTGGCTAAATAATTACAGCCGCATAGACCGATCTTCCGGGTTAAGCCACGCTTGCCGAGGTTGGTCTGTGGATGGGTGACCATTTACCATAGCGAGTTTCTTCCGTGCCTCGGAAAGCACGTAAAGCCCTTGGGTTGGCTGTCATTTGTAGATCTTTGACAGTCGTTACTGTTGGTCAGAAGCCAGAAAGTCTGACAACCAGTCTTACCAAGAGTATCGTATTACCCAGTTACTGGATTGTGGAGGTCTGATAGGCAGTCGCTCCATGTAAAATATTGATATTCAGCTGCATCCGGTTCGACTGGAAGCCGACCCCAACATAGTTGGGAAAAGGCTAGGCAGATGATGATGATGATGATCGGACCGTAAAAAATCGGATTGCCGGACAGTAAAATTCTTTGCAGTGCACAAACGCCCTTATTGGGTTTTTCCGTGCGGCATTTCTCAGTAGCAGCCCGGAGTCTGGATTTGTGGCCGGTTGATGGCAATAGACTCACCCTCTATTACATGGGACTTGAACACCTCTGCCTTACCCTTCGTGGAATACAGGCGTGAAGTTATGTAAGTTGTGCTCGTGTTTAACCTGTTACCTCGAACAAGATGTCATTTAGCGATCTACAATTCGCCTTTCAAATAATATTATCAAAGTTTTTCCCTTAAGGCGCGATTCCATTAGGCAAGTCTTGCATGCAAGTATGACGTCACATTTGCGTGCAAGTTGCTTACATTGGAAACATGTTTTCGAGAGTGTACAAATTGTATGCTGGTTTTACTTGCGTACAAGTGGAGATGTTCAACAATTGAATTGGACATCATAGGTGTCAATCACTCATTCGCAATTCGAAAAGTGCAACTAACGGGTTCAATTTGCACGTCACTTGAATAAAAAAATCTACAGGTTCAAACTACTAGAGCTATGTTACAATTTTGGTGTACAATAAAGTATATTCTATTCTATTCTACCCCATACAAGTTGTAGCTTGTATGCAGGTTTCAAATTCAAACTTCAAAACTCATTTATTCAAAATAGACTAGAATTAGGTACGTACTTAGTAAAGACAGTCCCCAAAAGCGCCCTCCCTTCGTTTGTTCAAGTTGTATGCAATTTGCAACTTGCATACAAGTAACTTGCCTAATGGAATCGCGCCTTTAAATTGATAGCGGTAGACGCAGGGGACAACCCCTTGGGGAATACCAGGGGAGATTCCCCCTGTAGACTGCAACAAGTGGCACAAGCATCGGCAGTTACATCACATTACAACCCTATATTTCTCCCACACGTAAAAACTTCTTTGTCCTTTAGAGTTCAAACACACCACGTTTTTTTTAGGCGCCGTCGACGCGCATTTCGCTATCGCGCGTTGTCGGCGCTGCTAAACTTGAAATAGGCAGATTACTTGCGATTGCATCGCTGCAAACTCACGAGAAACGCGCTACAGACGCGCGTGAGCAACTCTCCTTGCAAAGTAAAACGCGTATAGCACGCGCGCGAAGGAGCGTGTATCGCGCTACAGACGCCCGTAAGCAACTCTCCTTGGATTAAAACGCGCTGTATGTGTTTGCAGCTAAAGAGACGCGCTGTGCCAGCGCGTCTGTATCGATGTAACTCCGTGCTACGAGCGCGTCGACAGCTCGCGAAAAAGTCGTCGTCTGCATACTACAATTTTATGACCGTGTGAATAGGTAAATTGGTTGCGATAACATCGCGTTTGCAGCGCGTTATAGTTACGTGAGACGCGCGTCGACAGCGCCCGAAAAAAACGTGGTGTGTAAGAGCCCTTAAAACGACGTTTATATTTCACGCTTCGTGCCCCTGATGAGTGTCCTTGAGGGTTGACCTAAATATAGCCCTTTTACTTAGGCGAGCACCGAGCCGTGCTTTCTTTCATCCGTTTCCGGTAGTTATAAAGGCAACCTTAATAGCTTGTCAGCAGATCCCTACTAATATTATAAATGCGAAAGTAACTCTGTTCGCGAACAGTCTGTTTTCAAAAAATGAACCATGGTATTTTGGATCTGAGTAATTTTAGCGTCCCGTGTTAACTGACTGTTTTATGTGATAGAAAATTTCGATGCTATACATAAATGAATGAAGGCACGACGACTCTGCTGACTAGCGCGATATCGCTCCACGCAGTCAGACTGACTATGAATTTTATTTGGGAAAAAAACAAGTTTTTTATTTTTAATCAATCTTGATCCTGTGCGGGTTTAATCTATACTAGAAGGAATCACACGAATTCGTTTACACCCTGTATATCTATCAATAATTTTAATATTCATCAAGTAATTTTCCGCCACTTGACTTTTGCTCGTGTTTTTATTACGTCATCTATGACGTCAAACAGAAAATGTGTGGGCAAGGCACTTTATAAGCAAATGAGAATCCTTCATACATTCGAGAGAATGTTTTAGTTTATTTACGCGGCTACCTACGTCGTACGGGTCTAGAAGCGACGCGAAAACAACAAACAGTCGATACCTATTGAAGTGCCCTACGTGACCAAACGCACGTGGAGCGCGGTGCGGCGCGGCGCGGCGCGAAGCGAACGCGATTAGTTGGCTTGACATTTTCGCGAGAACTGGACGATTTGTCGCGAAATTTGCATATTTTATAGGAAACATTTTCTTTCATAGAATTACTTATAATAAGTATGTCAAGCAAAACTACATCAGGTAAATCTCGCGACAAGCTTTTATATCATTTAATAAATTGTGTAATAAATGTACTAAATTAATTAGTTTGATTTAATTTAAAGTTTATTTTCTTCTTTTTAGGGCAGTTAAATAAAAGCTTGTTTTTAAAGTTTTTTTTTACCGTTAATTCTATTTCATCGTCATTGGTCATCTCTATGAGAACAAAATAAATAAATAAGTTTAAAATCGATCAATACAGTTTAATTTCAAAATTGTTTTATTTCGATTTTGTTTTGCACAATGTTTAAAACATGTGAATAAAAACATTTAGTTTAAAACATTCCAACCCTGTTTTCAATTAACAAGGAATAACAAACAGTGCATGTCCTTTCGATGTAGGTTTTTCATAAATCTGGTATTTTATCCATAGAAGTATGTGTATATTGCAAATGAAGGTTAGCACGCATCGTTATAAATAATCCATTATCACTAAACTGAAGTATTTTTAACAACATGACATGAACATAGCATATTTAATATGAATAACCGGCAGATAACAGATTATCAACAATTTTATTTAGTGGAGTACAATGTAAACTTGAATAAAGCTCTAATCTTATCTAAAATGTACTAAATTCTTGTGAAAATACGTATCGATACTTATCAGTGTATATTAGGTACTCTTTTCTTTGTAAATCCGTGTTATCACGTCACAAATCCTATGTAATAACGCGAAAATCTGGTTGTATGCCGCACTTCTACGACGTAACGTGTAACATAATGAACGCGAATCCTGAAAGTAGTTTGTTAAGATTCGGCAACTGAATCGATTTCAGCCATTTTTAATAGTGTATGTTTTTTTAAAACGTGCTTTCTTCGTGCCCGTCTTTTAATTGAGATAAAGAAAATTCAGTCTTATGTCCAGGTCATATCACTAAATTTTAAATGCAGTTAACGATGAAAAGTAATACTATTTTCTTAAATAAACCATATTTAAGCACATAAAAGTAAAATTTCTTCTTTCTACGGATTAACGTAAACAGTGTATAACTGTTAACGAATAATTGTGAACATTTCTCAACAAAACATTTAGTAACCTTTTGCTACAAAACAAAACTGTTCGAAATTATTTCCAACTTTTGTGAACACCGGTCTGGGAGCACCTTTAAAGAGTTCTAATTTTTACCAATAATGCTTGGTATATGTTAGATGTTGGCCATAATTGGCAGCTCCAATAGACACGATGTCATAATGCAATCACTGCAATTGACATATAATGCAGCTAAATGACATGACCACAGACATTTTCGCCGGTAATCTGACTGAACAAATGCTATTTTTATTAGATGACATAAAATCACGTCCATGATCTCTGACCGGTCAAGTAGTCACAATTAGTGCCAATCCAATACTTGGAATCTTGTTGGCAAGAACACGATATGATTAAGATTAATACAGGGTGTTAACGAATTCGTGTAATTCCTTCAAACCACGTGATCTACTGGTGATACAGATTAACCCTAAATGGGAATTTTTGAAAATCAACTAAAAAAATATTTAAAAAAATATCTTGATTGACTATTTCTGAGTCATTTTAGAGCCTTGAGTTATCTGACTGCAAAGAGCGATATCGCGTTAAACGTGCCTGCCAGCCGTGTCGCCGTGCTTTCATTAATTTATGCGTGGCATTGAAATGTTGACAAAAATAAAAAAAAATTTTTGCAAAAAAATAAATCCTTATTTTTTTACTGAATCCATATTAGGTGGTTTAGATACGATCGGTAACAAAGCCGCATGAAAAAATAATAATTTTATTTTTTTATTTTCAATCAAGCTAAATCCCGTGCGGGACTTGTCTACATCAGTAGTAGATCATGTGGTTTTAAGGAATTACACGAATTCGTTAACACCCTGTATAACTGCACAATATACAGAGCGTCCCACGACTTTGCCACATGGAGGGAAAGTACCTCAAATACTGTAGATAGAAAAAATTACTGAATGAAGACTTCATTTTTATTTTAAAAACAATACGAACTGTATTCAAAGAATTTGAAATAATTACCTGTCTGAAACGGGAATCGAACCCGCTAAATGTGAAAAAAAAACCTGTAATTTTATTTTACCTACTGATCGAAAGGCTCGATCATTTATTTCTTCACATTTATTTCTTCTAAATAACATAGCATCTAAAATAAAAGGAAGACCATGAAATGTTACATTTATTTAAAATAATAAGCTACATTTAACTGCAACTTACAATCAATTTAATTTATTAAATGCTCAAAATGTGTCCTTTCCTGTTGTATTCAAATTGTAACTCTTTCAATAATTTCGCTTCACGTTGATTTATTTATTTTTACATGGTGAATGTTTAAAATAAGTAATATTTCTAAGTTCAGTTTGTAACTCCTTTTTTTTTTTTTTATCGTGGGAAAATCCTCATGGATACCCTTCGCCTGGGGAAGGCGAAGGGTTATGCCGGACTCTTACCGGCTAAAAACCCACGGTGTTCCTACTCCTGACCCTTGGCCGGGGTCACGGGATTCGCAGCTGCATGCACCGCAACCCCGGCAGGCCTCGGTCCGCCAGCCCCTGGCGGACCTCTCCTTCTGTGGGGCCTTGCCCCACGTCCTCCTGAGAGGCGCGCACGGAACACATGCGCGCCGCCTTCTCGGGCCTGTTACTGTTACTGGTCGGGCGACGGGTCCCCTAAACCGTCGCCCGCAGGCCACACACTAGGGTGGCCGGAGATCGTCGCGCGCCCTCCGGCGGCGCCCGGTGTGTCTGGCGCGGGAAGGGAGAGTGGCCGTCGCCTCTCTCTCCCTCTCCGCTCCCTCCTTGGTCGCCATCACCACCTCGCAAAAGGAGGTGACGGCTTCCCACGCACTCTCGCTCCCGACCATGGACAGAACCACGGCCGGAAGCGAGAGGTCGGGAGGCGATCGAGAGGCGACTAGTTCACGGCGCTGCGTCGCCCACGCACGGCACTCCTGCAACGTGTGCAGCGCCGTGTCTTCCGGGCAGTCGACGCAGTGGTGACATCCGGGCGTCTGCTCCCGGCCTATGCGACACAGGTACTTCCCGAAACATCCATGTCCCGAAAGCACCTGCGTCAGCCGGAAGCTGAGGGCGCCATGCCGCCACTCCAGCCACTCCTCCATAACGGGTCTTACCGCCGCTTTTGCGGCGTGCCCTGCGCTGGGTTGCGCAAGTTTGTAACTCCTGCACACTCTCATACTGGTTCCTGTAAACTAAATCTTTTACATAACCCCATAAAAAAAAATCTAACGGGCTTAGATCTGGGGATCTCGGAGGCCATCTGATTTGTACTTTTTCATTGAATTTTGATGACACGATTGGCGCAGTGGCTGAACGCTTGGTTGCTGCATAACGTGTCGCAAGTTCGACTCCTGCACGAAACAAAGCCGCAACAATTTTGGTTCAGCGTATAGAGATTCCAGTAGTCTTGCACCTACCTGAGACGGTCCATGACTGTACTCCAGTAGTGCAGCGATGAGTAGTCCCCGGTTGGTGCCCCATCCCATTTTAGATGAAAGTTCTCAAAGGGGCTTCTACGCGTCGGACCTGTCTCCCCTCCCATATGCGCCTTCTAACGGTCCGGACTTTTTCCGCATCGAAGAAGAGCCATGGATCCCTAAATAGGCTTAAATAGCCTACAGATAATGATTACGGGTCTAGATATTTCTCCATATGAAGATTAGTGTCTGGAAACGCACTCACGAAACAAAGAGTGTTCGTAGTAAGTGGTAAAAGGTAGGTGCGAGTTTTGCGTTGCCAATACCTACCTTTTCGGATTAGCTTAGTGCCTTTACAATTAACCTTGTATGCCTACAGTTAAACACTCTTCAGTATTAGCACAGTGGTACCTATTAATATAGATAATAACAGATAGTATAATATTGTTTTATGACAAATTTTAATAGATACAAAAGTTCTAGGAATCACATATTTATAGGATTATGATTAAACTTTGCGACGTTCCTAGAAATTCGATAGATTTTGTTATAAATCCGATAATATTCAATTCGGACGGGTATATTATCGGAAATATAAATAGTACAAGGTCCATCAGCTAAATCTAAAGTTTTAGTTACACGGGAGAACCCAGTATTCGTGGCAAACTGAAAATAATTTTTTTTCTTTACTTTTTTCTCTCTAGCGGGCGCCATATTCAGTGTAAGTAATGCGACGTCACTAGGGTTGCCAACCATACTTTATTATAACGTATCCTACTTTATTTTCGATAAATATACTTTATACTTTTGCATTAAAATAAAGTACGCGAAAATACTTTATTTCTAATCTTTACTGATATGCGTAAAGTAAGTTAAAGCAGAACGTACCTACATAATATTATGAAAAAAAACGTAAAAAACAAGAAGTGTTTCAAAAGGCAAAACGGAAGCAATATACAGTTACTGATTTTTTCAGATATTTTTACCTCGGCTAAAGCCAAGTCGGAATAATACCATGTAGGTGACCATAATAATTTAGATCTTAATTTTTAAATCTTCGTGTAAAACATGGAATCCCGCACATTCTTCCGAAAAGGAAGGAAGGCACTGGTCCTTTAAAAAATAGTTTATTTTTCTTCCAAATATTTTATTTTTGCCTATTCAAACAATTTCATACGTTTTTTTCTGTCAAAAAAAGTTGGCAAACCTAGACGTCACATAGCCTATAACCAGCGGACGATCAAGACGCTCCCAACGATACCGATATTCATTTGTCAAATTATGATAAGTAGTTTGGAAGTTATGAGGGAACAGATAAACATACATACCCACAGGCATACCGGTCAAAATCATAACCCTCTATTTGCTTCGCCGTAGTCGGGTAAAAAAGAAAACCCACAATTCGTCACCCTCCGCGCTAACTGTCGGAACTAGCAATTGATAATTTCTAAATTCTAAATCAGAGAAATTCTCACAGAGTGACGTATCTGCTTCAAATGAATAGAAATAAATAAATAGATACCTTAGGGCTTTAGCGCAACTACTAACCAAACCAAGAGTAAGCCAAGAGCAATATAAAAAAGTCATTAATTCATTAATAAAGCCACAGCTAACGCAACTACTGAAAAATTATCAATTGCTAGATACGACAGTTAGGCGATTCGCACACTGCACCGCATCACGCAGCGTAGCGCGGGAGTGCGTGTTCTTATGTTGTTTGCAAGTATCTGTATTTGTACAGAAAACACGCATAGTGCAACACACTGAAAACGCATTCACGCGCAGTGTTTTCAGTGTGTTGCACTATGTGTGTTTTCTATACAAATACAGATACTTGCAAACAACCTAAGAACATGCACTCCCGCGCTACGCTGCGTGATGCGGAACAACCTAAGAACACGCACTCCCGCGCTACGCTGCGTGATGCGGTGCAGTGTGTGAATCGCCTTAGCGCGGAGAGTGACGAATTATCCGCCAGCATTTCGGCGCGTATCAATAATTCATTCAAACATGGCAGCCTGGGAGAAACATCCAAGATGAGCTGCAGTGGCGGCGTAGCATGGGTTGGCATATAGTATACCTACTATGATTATATGACTGCCAGGAACACCTCCATTAAATAGACATGGTGGGCCTTATTACAAAAGATAGTTTAAACTTATTACAAAAGATAGTTTAAACCAAGACTAAGGTAAACCCAGGTTTAAAATATACGCATCACTTTCTTATGTCATATAACAAAAAGAGACGGAGCTATTGTAAAACCTAGGTTTTTCTTAGACCATCTTTTGTAATGAGGGGGGCTATGTATAGTATACAGTGGGTGCGACGACGGCTCTACCTTGACCATTTTTGTACCTATGCATTTCTGGATTTCTATTTGAATTATTTTCTTGTTTCGTCCTTTTTAGACCCCTTTTTGTACGTATTCGGGTTATTTATCTAACAACGACAACAACCTTATCGGCTTATCAGTTTTAAAGAAATGCTGATTTATAAACCACTCATGCTGATTTACAATTTTATTCAGCCTATCATGCTGATTTGCAATTCAGTCTTTTATAATTAATCACTGGGACTGGGAGTTGACCCAAGTTGACACTACAATCCTGAAAACGACTTCATCTCAGTTTTTTTATGTTTATGGATACAAAACATTGGTAAAAAATAAATGTAACTGTCCCACTGCTGGGCAAATACCTCTACTCAAACAGAGCAGGGGCCCAATTCTCCTAAAATAAATTGTTGCCAAACGCAATCGAACCACAACCGTCAGTCAGTTTTTGTTTTCGAAAACTTTCAAAATGATTGATTTTGTTTTTTGTGCCAACAATTTGATACCTTTTGAAATTGAGAACTATCTGAATGAACGGTTCGGCCTTGGTTCGGTTGTGATTTATCAAGAATTATTTTAGGAGAATTAGGCCCCAGGAACGAGCATTGATCGCCACGCTTGCTCACTGCGGGTTGGCGATTTCAGACCATAGTACAGGTTTCTCATGATGTTTTCCTTCACCGTATGTCAGTGGCGTCTTGGATTAACTAAGACAGTACATATGAAATAAACCCGCAGCCCGGTGCTTAACAAACGGGTCTGTTTCCTCCAGGCCACCACGACGTTTTGTGATGTAAAAACATTGGTAAGATTTTTATAAATTCTATCATACGAGATTGGTCTTATGGAACGTCCACAGTCCACACCAAACCAACGAAAGCCAACGATCGTTCGTCATTTGTTCAATTTGACCAAACTTTGTATAGAACGAATCCGTTTTCATTATAAAAAAAAATATTTTGTGGGTGACCACGGCCGGTGTAATTCGGTCGAAACGTAGGGACAAAAAGGGACAAGGTGACTTTTAAAAAAAAAAACTACGCCTTTAGACCCGAATCTGTATTTTTATAATGTACAAATGATGAAAATTTCAAAACATGAATCCTTTTCCATTCAAGTTTAAGCGGTATCGTACCCCGTTCGTTGGGCATCGTTGGCGTTAGTTAGCTTGGTTTATACGTACTACTAACAGTAAATAAATAAAATAAATATTAGCCTTTAACTGTCCCAATGCAGGGCAAAGGCCTCTTCTTATTCAAAGAAGGTACGAGCATTGATCGCCACGCTTGCTCACTGCGGGTTGGCGATTTCAGACCATTAAGTCCAGGTTTCCTCACGATGTTTCCTTCACCTTATATCAAAGTTGTCTTACATTAACTAAGTACATACACATTGAAAAAAGTCACATTGGTACATGTCTGGGTTTGAACATGCAACCCGGTGCTTAACAAGCTGGTCTGTAACCTCCGGGCCACCACGACATAACGCGCCGAAAAAATTATGTCGCGCTGTGCACGTTAGGCTTGATGGAAACATAGATTATGGGCAGACCATGAAATTAGTAAGTATTTCTATTACTCGTTGCAAGGTATCGCAAGAAAGTCTTACTCTAAGGCGGTTGTTCCATGTCACAGGACAGGACACGACATAATCACTCTTATTACAAAAGATGGTTTAAACCAAGACTGAAGGTAAACCCAGGTTTAAAATATACCAGTGACGTGTATAAATGTATGCCTAGTGAATTCCCCAAAAATCCGGAATCCTCCGAAAATGAAAGTTTGGATGTTAATGAGTTTATGAATTTGGGTGTTTGTTAATCAACCACGCGTTAACGGCTGAACGGATTTGGAAGAAAGGCACGCACGTAGACCATGACTTTTTATCCGGCTACATGAAGCAGTTTTCCTAGGATGCGAGCCGCGGGCAACAGCTATACTTCATAAATTAGCGTTAATATCAATTATCTCCTTGACAGAGTCACTACAATTCTAAAAAATAGGTACATATACTCGTAGATAATAATCAAAAGATTGACAATAGACGCAGTGGCTTGACCTTCCACCTCGTCGCGTCAATCCGATGATGTCAGCGCAATCAATTCCTACATTGGAATCGTGTAGCACTTGTGATCTGCATGATTGTATACGACGATTTTATTTTTATATGTATACATAATTATTATACCAGCGACCTGCCGCTCGGGTACGTTTTATAGTTTAAAAAAGAAATTGCCTACATTAAGATGAAAAACACTTCAAAAATCCATTGAGTTTATAAGAAGTAAGCGGACAAACAGACGACGCTTTTTTTTTCTATTCGTCTGCTGTAGATGGTCCCAGGGGACCATTTCTACGTAACCGGGCAGTTATTGGCGAGACCTGGAGGGTCTCCAGCCAGCCAAAGGGGGGGGGGGGGGGAGTAAAATACTTAACCTTTTTTTTTTGTTTTTTTTTCGGGGTGGAAATCCTCATGGACGTCCTCCGCCCTGGGGTGGGCGGAGGGGTCTGTCAGACTCTTACTGACTAAAACCACCCCGGTGTTCCATCTCACACCTGCGCCGAGGGTCGCGGGAACTTACGACACTTCCGCAACCCCCGGCTGGTGCCGGCCCGCCGCAGCGGGCCTCCTCGGGTTAGCGGGGGGAGTAAGGGTCCCTCCGCGCCGTCTAAGAGGGGCGCGCTTGGAACACTTCGCGCCGCCGCCTCGGGTCCTGATGTGTGGAGGGCGACAGACTTCCCCAAGTCCGTCGCCCCTGGACCCATTTAGGGGGGCTGGAAGAGGGCGTTGTCCGCCCTCCGCCGACGCCCGGTGCGTCTGCTGCGGGCCGGGTGAGTGGAGGTGATCTCCCTCACCCTTTCCGCATCCTCCTTCTGCGACATGACCGTGTCGCAGAAGGACACCACCACGTCCCAGGACTCCTCGCTGTCGACCATGGACTCGACCACGGCCGACAGCGACAGGTCACCGCCTACCCCTGAGATGAGGGCACGACGCGGCTCCTCCCAAGCGGCACACTCTGCCAGCGTGTGCCACGCCGTGTCCTCCCAGCAAGTACATCATGACCCTAACCCAACAACAGCACTAAGGGCGACCCCCTAGTGGGACTCGGATTACAGACATACGTGAAAAGCGACTTCAATTTATACTATTTAAGGCTGATTTACACAACGCCAGTTTCTTGAAGCAACTCTCATGCTATCTCTGTTTTTTTGCTGAGAAAGACAAAGACAGAACAATGATATCATGAATGATAGCCTAGCGGTTGAACGCTTGACTTTTATGCAGGAGGGTCTAAGTTCGAGCCCAGCCCGCACCTTTGACTTTTCGAATTCATGTGCGGATTAATAATTATCACGTCCGTTAACGGTGAAGGACAAAACATCATAACCCCTCGTTTACACTTGGGTGTAAAACATTTATTCTACATGCATCCGTAATTTTTTTCAAAAAAATAATTGCTTTACATATTTCAAGTGACAAACATGTTTATGTAGACCTTTAAAACACTTGTTAGGGTTCCGTAAATCTATACCCAAAGAGTAAAACGGGACCCTAGCTATTACTAAGACTCCGCTGTCCGTCTGTCACCAGGCTGTATCTCATGAACCGTGATAGTTAGACAGTTTAAATTTTCACAGATGATGTATTTCTGTTGCCGCTATAACAACAAATACTAAAAACACAGAATAAAATAAATATTTAAGGGGGCTCCCATACAACAGACATTTTTTTTTTTTTTTTTTTTCTATTGGTCTGCAGTAGGTCGTCCTAGGTGACGGTTTCTACGTAACCGGGCAGTTTTGGCGAGACCTGAAGGGTCTCCAGCCAATGGGGGGAAGTAAAATACTTAACCTAAGCTAACTACTTGTACTACACTAACATCATGACTACCTGCAACAACAGCACTAAGGGCGACCCGTAGTGGGACTCGGACCTCGGCTTAGGGCGTTGCTGGCGTGGACATATGGGGGGGGGGAGACAGCTTGATGAGGGCTGAATTATCGGGGTGACTGCGGAGTCTGAAGAGACGACCGGCTCTACGACGGGAGAGCTCGGTGGATCGTGACCGGCGGCGGTGGGGCGTCGCGACGGGCCTCGTCGGCGAGGACGGTATGCCGGGCGGCGGCGTTTGTTGTGTAGTGTGCTGGTCGATTTACTCGCCTCCTGGAGGAGGGTAATTTCGTCATCGGGTTCTAAAAGTGTGTGCCTGGGACGGCGAACTTTACTTATGAGAGAGGGACTGTAGTCGGCCGCTGCGGCGACTAGGGGGTTCGGATGGCGGGGGGCAGAGTCGAAGTAACGCTTGGAAATGCGTTTGAGGTATTGCCTGATGGTTGGCATTTTTAGATCGAGATGGAGTTGGACGTTACGCATGAACCACGGGGCAGCCGCGGCTCTGCGCAACACTCGATTCTGGAGGGTTTGGAAGGATTTAAAGCGACAAGGCTTAACGTGTGCGAACACGACGCTAGCGTAAGTCAAGATGGGGCGGATGCACGTCACGTAGATTCTCAGCTTATTTCTAAGTGACAATTTACTGCGCGTTCTAAGGATGGGGTGGAGGCGACCGACAGCGAAAGCGGCGCGAGCGCGCACCGCTTTGATGTGGTCTCGGAAACTCAGATGGTGGTCGAGGATAACCCCCAGGTATTTGGCTTTCATCTCCCAAGGGATCTGTTTGCCGAACATGAGGACGGGACGGATGTGGGTGTGGGAGTCACCGTGTCTCTCGAAAAGAACGGCTGCGCTCTTTTCGGGATTCACCTCTATTCTCCATTTCCGGAACCAGACCCCAAGGGCGTCGGCTGCGGTTTGAAGGGTTCGAGAGATGCTATCGAGACTCCTACCGGAATAGTAGATAGCCGTGTCGTCGGCGAAGAGAGCCAACTTGGCCAAGCCACGTTTGGGAATGTCGCTGGTGTACAGCGTGAACAGAAGGGGCGATAGCACGGAGCCCTGAGGGACTCCTGCGAGAATGGGGTGAGGGGACGAGAGGGTGCCTTCTAGGCGATAGCGGAAGGAGCGATCCGACAGAAAGTCTCGAATGATGAGCACGAGACGGTCCGGCACGTTGAATTGGTACAGTTTGTATAATAAACCGTTGTGCCAGACCTTGTCGAAGGCTTTCGCTACGTCGAAGAAGAGCATGCCCGTTTTGTACGAGCGCATAAAACGGGAGCTAATGTGTTCGACAATGCGGTGCAATTGTCGAATGCAACAGTGCTGGGTTCGAAAACCGAACTGTTCGTCGGGGATGAGTTTACGGGAGTCAGCGAAATCCTTTAAACGGATATAAATGAGACGCTCATAGATTTTCCCAATTACATTGAGAAGACTAATGGGGCGATAACTAGTGGGCTCACTCTTGGGTTTGCCGGGTTTGGGGATACCGATAACGGTGGCTTGTTTCCAAGCTTGCGGAAAGATGTTATTACTCAGAGCGCCATTGAAGATGGCGATACAACAGACATGATTTTCTTGCCGTTTTTATAGATAATGGTACGAAACCCTTCGTGCGCGAGTCCGACTCGCACTTGGCCGGTTTTATTAAAATAATTTACACGTGTTCATTACGTGTTAAAAAGTAGTAGGTAATAACTTTTAAAACATATTTCCACAATTTGTTTACAACTTGTTTTTAGGTGTAAACGAGGGGTTAGGAAACCCTCCTACCTGACCTGACTTATTTTATTAACCTTTTGACCGCCACGAACGTCTATGAACGTCAAATTAAAACGTGCTCACGACGCCTCCGAACACGAACACCACTTTTTTACAGTTTAAACCTTTGACGTCCATAGACGTCCGTGGCGGTCAAAGGGTTAAACATTTCATTGATTTTTTTACTGTTGCTTATTATTTTTGTAATAGTTTCGAGATTGCTAGTAAAAAGTAATAGTCAAATACCCTATTCGAATAGTAGCAATAATAAAAAATAAAACTTTAAAAAAAAGTAAAAACCGACTTCAAAGAAATACTAAAAGGAGTAAAATAATTACCATAATATAAAATTAACAGTTTCAGAAGTCGGTGCAACTCTACACTGAAGCAAATAGAAGCCACCGACTTCTGAAACTGTTAATTTTATATTATGGTAATTATTTTACTCCTTTAAGTATTTCTTTGAAGTCGGTTTTTACTTTTTTTTAAAGTTTTATTTTTTATTAAATACGTTTTAGTGTCATAATTTTAACCCCCTCCTTCATAACCCTTCTTTTTGGCTTTGACGCAGTCGGGCATAAAAAGTCCTTTCAAATGATACCTTACACGATATAATGAAAACATTCCAAAGGGGGGGGGGGAGGGGGGACACGTACCCCCTCCTCTTTTCAAGTAGTCAGTTCCCAACAACTAATTTAAGAATTTTGCTTTGATCCCATGAGGAGTTCCGTTCCATATCTCTGAAGTTCATAGTCTAATCATAACAAAATTTAAATGGGACCAATCGGGAAGTATACGCTTTCGAACAAAAAAAAATTTTTCAAATCGGTTCATAAATGACGGAGATATGAGGTAACAAACATAAAAAACAAAAAAATAAAAATAAAAAAAAAAATACAACCGAATTGAGAACCTCCTCCTTTTTGAAGTCGGTTAATAAAAGGAATATTAATGGTGCTCTTCAAATTGGTGCGCTAAATGGAATGCCTTATTCAATGACCGGAGAACATCGTACCTAACATTTTTCTTTGCACTCAAACTCATACAGAGCTCCGTTCAATAACCATAATAAAATCATAACAAAGTACCATTGAATAAGATTTATAACCAGATTACGGCGAAGTGTTATGTGTTACGGTCTGTTACTAATACTACGATACTATAGTTCCTTATAGTACATGAACCGGAATAAACATACCACATAATGGTACAAGTTCAGCGTACAACGTAAATCAGAATATACAATGGACGATTTGTTTATCAATTTCAAAATAAAATAATGTACTTCTTAGACTTCGTGGGCCTTAAGAAAGGGTCAGCACACTGCTGATAGTAATCGACGTGTCCCGCAACGTGTTCAGGAGCCGCGCGGCCACACTAGAGGGGTACCGGTGTGGTATCCTGGGCTGTCTGTACCAGTGGTGGCTTAAAAACCCACGGTGTTTCTCTTCTCCTGACCTATCGCCGGGGTCACGGGATTCGCAGCTGTATGCACCGCGACCCCGGCAGGCCTCGGTCCGCCAGGCCCTGGCGGACCTCTCCTTCTGTGGGGCTTCGCCCCACGTCCTCCTCAGGGGCGCGCGTGGAACACGGCGCGCCGCCGTCTCGGGCCTGTTACTGGTCGGGCGACGGGTCCCCTAACCCGTCGCCCGCAGGCTACACACTATGGAGGCCGGAGGTCGTCTCGCTCCCTCCGAAGGCGCCCGGTGCGTCTGGCGCGGGAAGGGAGAGTCGCCTCTCTCTCCCTCCTTGGTTGCCATCACCTCCTCGCAAATGGAGGCGATGGCTTCCCACGCACTCTCACTCTTGACCATGGACAGAACCACGGCAGGAAGCGAGAGGTCACCACCGACTGCCGCGACTAGTTCACGGCGCCGCGTTGCCCACGCAGGGCACGCCTGCAGCGTATGCAGCTGCGTATGCAGCGTCGTATCCTCGTGGCAGTCGACGCAGTGGTGACATCCGGGAACCGGTCTAACCCTAGCTTATCGGCATTGCCCAGTTGTGGATTGCGGAGGTCTGATGGCAGTCGCTCCTTGTAAAATACTGGTATTCAGCCGCATCTGGTTAGACTGGAAGCCCCAACATATTGGGAAGAGGCTAGGCAGAACAAATCCCTTCTTGGGGAGTTGGGGACCTTTTGAAGGTGGTTTTGGTTCCACCTCTACAAAGAGTTTTTTCCCTAGTTATATTTATAAAGAGAAGTACATAAAATTTATCGTTGCGAAGTGTTGAATGGATATAGGTTGCCGATATGGTCGTTATTTAAACAATGTAGTATGTTGGGTAGGGAAGCCAAATTGCTAGAGTTTAATTCAGGACAGATTGCTAAAAATGGGGAACTGCATCTTTTTCAAATTAAAAAGGTTGATTGATTGATTGATTGGGTGACCACCACCTTGCAGCCGGCATTTTCCTATAATAGTTAGTTAGTCTTCTATGTCATTATATCAAAGAGTGAACTCATAAAATTTATCGAAACAAAGTGTTTAATGTTGGCTCATAATTGGTTATATTTCAAACGATGCTCTTCCACTCCACTGGCTCCCCTACAATCCATAGGATAGTAGGGCAGCCAAAATATGGTAGATAATTTCGGGACAATCCTTAATATTTTAGTTTTTTTCTTGTATTTCTCTGCTACAAATCTAAGGAATACCCTTGGCAGCTGTCAGATTTTCAGATTTGAACTAGGCAAGTCTTCGGTGCCGTCATGCCGTGATTGGCTGCCTAAGTCTTTGAAATACATTATTGAAGTGCCATGCGATTCCACTTACATACGGCGTATACATGCGGCTGTCAATTCAACAATTTTATGTTAGAAGGGTTGATGTGTTTTGCGTAGGAGCTGTGAGACGCTACTAGGGTTGTTGCTTATATACATTTTTTCACATTAGCGGGTCCTGACGATGATCGACAAAATACTCTTAAAAAATAGGTAAAAAGTACTGACTACTGACCATTGTGAATTTTATATCCATAAGTTGCACAATTTTCCATGGTATTGAAATAAAAGATTATGTTATAATAATTTTGTAACTTTTACTAAACAAAAGAATAAATCTTATACTAGTTTAGTAGCACGTGTCAGTGTCACAAGCCCCGCCCCCTCTGCGGTCATGTCACGACTTTGACTTCAGTATCAATGTTGATGATGATGTTCGTAACAGCCCTGGATGCAACTATGAAATGAATGAAGACACAGTCATATCCAAGATAAACAAACTGCTGCTCCCAATCCTACTTGCCAGGCGTGATTATAATAATGATTATAAAGATCATATCATCACTGACAGGACTATTGTAGCCAATAAGCCTGATATAGTGGTGATAGATCGATCAGAGCGCCTCACAATGATTGTTGATATCACTGTTCCGCATGACGAGAACCTCGTGAAAGCTGAGAAAGATAAAGAAATTAAATATCAAAACTTGGCACACGAGGTTGTCGACATGTGGGATGTTGATTCAGCAGTAATTGTGCCGATAGTAGTTACAGCGAATGGCTTAATAGCCAAGAGCCTCGACCAACACCTAAAGAGGCTTTCGTTGGGCGGCTGGATCAAGGGCCTGATACAAAAAGCTGTAACTTCTTGACACGGTGCGTATAGTTAGGAAGTTCCTCTCTCTGAGGCCCTGACCACTGGTAGCTTGGACCCTGTACCCATTCCCGGTGGGCTACTATTTTTTTAAAAATTTTAAATATGTATTGTTTTTATTTTTTATAACATATGTATTTAAAAATATAATTTAATATGTTTTAACAATGAATGAACGGAATAATAAAGATCACTCAGCTAAACGTATGTTTTACAGCAGACGTCTTGGACTGCCTTGTGAATATACAGCATGCCTGGTTGCCACTTTATATCCGAAAACCACGAACTCTGCTCATCATTCCATTTTTTTTTCTATGGGACAAAGTTTGAATTTGTGTAAAAAAAAATCTGCTTTTCCGTACATTTTGTTAAGCAATATTGATTATTTTGTATGGAAAATGTCTTTTTATCATGATTTCAGAGTTTTTCCCTTGGTAAAAGTTGTACACAATAATGATCAAAGTTCATGGTTTTCATAACATAACTTATAATGAGTGAACACATAAAATTTATCGCAACACAAGGTGTTAAATGATTGGCATTACTTGGCTGAACTTTAAACGATGCCAACATTGCAATAAAGATTGTAGGGGCGCCAACATAAGGACATTTATTCCAGGATATGTTAAAAGATCTGTTTTAACTTTGACATTTGAATTTCATGATGATCGTTAAAAAGATTTGTTTGCACTGCTCGGAATTTGCTGATGAAAGAAATGCTCCCATTTTCTGGTGTATTGATACACCCGCACGGGCTTTCAACTTTCAATTCCTCTTGCCTCAAGCGCATGCAATATTGATTGCCATAAGACTCGAACTTACTAGTACTAGCGCATGCAATAGCGCATTCTCTAATACTTTAGAGAATGCGCTATTGCATGCGCTATGGCGCTTCAGGCATGCGTCAGACGAAACCGCAAGATGAACATGAAAGCGCACTGGTGTTGACATGCCATATAAAATCCAATCCTGTTCAATCGTGTCTGTCCCTGTGATTGGACTAATCTCAGTAACTACTGACTTGATTAGGTTCTCGTTTAAACCGACTTCCAAAAAAGGAGGTTGTAATTCGACGTGTATGTTTTTTTTTGATATCGTCGCCAATTGCGAACCGATTTTAATGATTATTTTTTGTTTAAAAGAATATTCTCCCTTGTCTTTGGAGATAGACAATGGAACTCATCAATGGACAAAAGCAAATCTTCGTAATCACGATCAATATACATTATATATTTGTATTTCCTTGCACAAGGAATGAAAAAAAAAGAAATATCCTTTGAAAAATTGTTAGGAATACATATCTGATTATTGAATGCATGTATGCATTTAATTTTATTTCTCACTAACAGTCGCCACGTCATCAAACTAATAAAATTCTCATTATCCCGCTACAATCTAAACATGTGGCCACTGGCTGCTATAATAAAACCACGCCGAGTGTATGAGGATTAAAATAGCTCTTCCCGGTTTGATGAACTTGACATCAACACAGCTTCGTACATTATGAACGTGTTTATGGGATGTCGGGAAAATATGGTAGGTACCTACTTCATCTTATGCGGACTTTACTTCCGGCTACCACGAATTACGTAGTTTTTGAGTTACGCTGTTCTGTACAAATCCCAAGCTATAACAACTACACACATCAAAAAAAGTTTGCGATCACTAGCATAAGCTGATGTAATTTTTTAAATTGAACTTTGTCAAGAAAAAATCTTTGTTGTGTGTTTTCTTTAAATAGAAATACACAGTTTTAAGAATCTAAAAAGAAGAAGAAATCATAATATAATCTACCGTAACAAAAAAGATTTCGATTTTTCAAAGTGATCGCAAACTTTTTTTGATGTGTGTATTTTTAAATTGAACTTTATCAGAAAAAAACTTTGTTGTGTGTTTTCTTTAAATAGAAATACACAGTTTTAAGAATCTAAAAAGAAGAAGAAATCATAATATAATCTACCGTAACAAAAAAGATTTCGATTTTTCGAAGTGATTGCAAACTTTTTTTGATGTGTGTATGTATATTGGGTGTCTGTACCCAACAGTGTTTAATCATCATCATCATCTCCCTGCCCATGTATTCCTCTTCCATTCTCTTCTATCAGTCGTCATCTCAGTACTCACTCCTTTCTTACCCATATCATCCATCCATCCATCACACAATCTATCTTTTTTTTGGCCTACCTCTTCTTGTACAAGGTTAGTCGGAAAGGGGGTACTAATCCGCAGGCCACTTATAGTATCACTGATATGGTTTTAAAGCAAGTGTTAAAATTTCAAAATTCGATAATTTTTATTTCCATGTAAAATTATTTTTATTTTAGTTTTTTCAAATATTCTTCATTCCTGCTTTAGTTATGAATTCAGAAAATGAAGCTTCTAATTTGTGATCCCAAATATGACCTAAAATGTAAACACAGCTGATCATACCTGAGGATAGATAGATTTTAGCGATTTTTTAATGAAATTTTTGAACAGCTATTTCGCTTGAACTATTGACTTCTAGGGAAAGTGGTAGAACAAAAGTTATTCATAATTATGGGTACTTTAACACCCTTTCGGATTAATACCCCCTTTCTGACTAACCTTGTATATTTGTCCACATTCATATTTAGCACTCTTCTGGTAACATGACTTTCTTTCCTCCGCATACCATGTCCACACCACGCTAACCTATATGGTGCTCCTCAACTTTTCAGTCACTGGCGCTACTTTCAAACTTCCTCTGACATACCCTATACCCTTATCGTATCCATTCTTGTCACTCCACACATCCATCTCAACATGCGCATCTCCGCTGCATGCACTCTCCTTTCATCCGTCCCCTTAGTGGCCCAACACTCAGATCCATACAATACGACAGGTCTTATGATCGACTTGTACACTTCCCCCTTAAGTTTAAGGGGGATTCGTGGATCGCACGCTGTTCCTGAGACCTGTAATAGAATCCAAATTTATTCATACATATTTACATTGTCATATTATTGTAATGCAGTAACTAATGACTTCATATGCTTATCATGGTAACAGGAAATATATTATTAGATAAATGTTTCGCTATATAGTTCACTGTCATGAAGGATATTAATATACCTAGCATGGATTAGTAATGGAGTTTATCGTTATATTAAATCGTGTGGAAACTAGAATTTTTTGTAATGCCTCTGTATTTAACCTTTTGACCGCCACAGACGTCTATAGACGTCAAATTAAAACTTGCTCACGACGCCTCCGACGTCATGGCACGTCGAAAACACCACTTTTTTACAGTTCAAAGGTTTGACGTCCTTAGACGTCCATGGCAGGGTTGGCATGATTAAAACAAGTTGTTTTAAAACACATGTTTAAAACAGTGTTTAAAACAGTTTGAATTTAAACCGTGTTTTTATCACAAGTTTAAAAACAAAGATTAAAACAAGTTTTAAGTATTGTACAAAACAATAAGAAAAAACAAGCTTTAAAACTACTTTTCATGGCGAATGAATGGATATAAAATGAAAATAAATTAATATTTAGGAGTCTAAATAGCTTGACATAAAACCCGTTGAGTCTATGCTATTGCTATGTTATATTTTATTTTTGAAACATGCATTAGAATATTTAGAATATTCAAAATTCAATTTCAAATCAAAATAATAGAATTCATAGTTCATAGGTAATTCCCCGCCGGTATAGTCCCGCTAGGTAAGTCCCTATGTCGCCCAATTTAAAAATCAACATTAGTTAGAAGGCTAGAACATACAGGGTGAATGTAAAGCGTTCAGTATTATTAGAGATAAGCAACATAAATGTTTATCCATTGATCGTTTTTTGTAAATATTTAATTTACTATGGCGAATTTGAAAAGATCTAGTCTAGAAATGAAACATAGGTCGAATTAATTTGAAATAATGCCCTAAACTAAAAAGAACAAAAAAAAAACACTTGTTTAAAACAATTTGAACTGTTTGTTTTATAAAATAAAAATAAAAACTTTTTTTCCAACCCTGGTCCATGGTGGTCAAAAGGTTAATAGATACCTAATAGCAAAATTTTAAAGAAATATAAATGGTTATTTACCTAACTTGACAGTAGAGGGGCTTGTGGCTAATTAACAACCGGATCATATGATTTACAAGGTTAAGCTGCACTTGCCGCGGTCAGTCCGTGGATGGGTGACAATTCGTTACACATCGAAACCCCTCCGTGCCTAGGAGAGCACGTTAAACCGTCAGTCCCGGGTGTCATACGAATACCTATGACAGCTGTTACGGGTAGAAGCCCAAAAGTGACAACCGGTCTAACCTTAGGATATCGGCATTACCCAGTAACTGGGTTGCAGAGGTCTGATGGCAAAATACTGGTATTCAGCCGCATCTGGTTAGACTGGAAGTTGAAGTTGGGAAAAATGCTAGACAGAACTAAACTTGACTTTGAAAACACTGTACAAGATATAAATTAAATAACGCACAACCTCTTAATAGGTCACTGTACTCATCATTATGAACAACTTTTATAATGGGACCAAAGTCGAAATCGCGAAAAAAAAATCTTCTGTTCCCTACATTTTGACGAGTTATGCGAACATAAATGTAGGGAACAGCTGTTTTTTTTTTCGCGGTTTCATATTTGGTCTCATAGCTTTTTTGTTCTTGTTCTCATAGTTGTTCATAATGATGAGTGCAGTGACCCCTTAAGAGGTTGTGCGTTATTTAATTTACATCTTGTATATTGCCAATCTTGCAACATGAAATCCCTAGTGTACGAGCCACTTCCTCCTTGCCCACAGAGTTGTTTTTCTTACCGGTAACTCTCATAGGAAAATAACAGCTGAAGTGACTTTTACGATAATAACATCTTATTTTTAGAACCTCTGTTTTTATAGGTCTGTTCCAACTTTAAGCTTTAGTGTTAGGCTTCCTCCTAGCTCAGCAGCGTATTGCATTGCGTTGTGTCGGGCAGTGCGGCGCTTCGTTACGACGCAGTCTACGTCATGTACTAGCAGCTGCGCTGTAATAGGTACTTGTAATACAGACTTTATAGAATTTTATGAGTAGGAGCTCGTGGCTAAATAATTACAGCCGCATAGACCGATCAGCCGGGTTAGGCCACGCTTGCCGAGGTTGGTCTGTGGATGGGTGACCATTTACCATAGCGAGTTTCCTCCGTGCCTCGGAAAGCACGTAAAGCCGTTGGTCCCGGCTGTCATTTGTAGATCTTTGACAGTCGTTACTGTTGGTCAGAAGCCAGAAAGTCTGACAACTTACCAAGAGTATCGTATTACCCAGTTACTGGGTTGTGGAGGTCTGATAGGCAGTCGCTCCATGTAAAATACTTGATATTCAGCTGCATCCGGTTCGACTGGAAGCCGACCCCAACATAGTTGGGAAAAGGCTAGGCAGAACATAGAATTTTATGAGTAAAGCTAAACCGCTAAAAACAAACTATACGCGCCGCTCTGTTATATGTACTGCTCACGTAAGCCACTGGTATAAAAGTCATTTCGTTTATTATTTTCGCTACGCGATGCTTGTTGCAAAGGGTTAGGCGAGAAGTTTCCATTCTGCTGTGCCTTAGCACTCTTATTATATTTCGGTTCGATCACTCATTAATATTCAGTTTTCTTTTGTGGTTTACTCCGAAGTTGGAACTCCGTACGGCGTTTAGTCATATTTTCATGATTAACGCGTGGAGCAACATAGAGTCTGCTAAGAGCCTAGAAAAGCCGTCAGCAAACAGTCTTAGGGGCGCTGTTATCAATATGTAAACTATTCTGTTAGTATCTACTTTGTATAAATAGCGAGATAAGTTTATTTTCCTATCTGCCTTATCTTTGTAGGACAAAGGATGATTTTACTATTATTATGTTTATTTTACATAGATTTTTAATACTTAAGTAACTGATGAAGTCTCTGTCTGGTTCCAAAGGCCGTTGCCTCATTTGGGTGGGTGTTCTGAAACGACACGACATTCCTAGTATCGTAGTAGGTTAGAAAGATATTATGGCCCCTGAAGTCGTCACCACATTTTGGCGTCTCATGTGCCCTTTTTTTTGTCGTGGGAATATCCTCATAGATACCCTCCACCTGGGGAAGGCGAAGGGTTATGCCGGACTCTTACCGGCTAAAAACCCACGATGTTCCTTCTCCTGACCCTTGGCCGGGGTCGCAGGATTCGCAGCTGCATGCACCGCAACCCCGGCAGACCTCGGTCCTCTCCTTCTGTGGGGCCTTGCCCCACGTCCTACAGAGAGGCGCGCGCGGAACGCATGCGCGCCGCCTTCTCGGGCCTGTTACTGGTCGGGCGACGGGTCTCTTAACCCGTCGCCCGCAGGCCACACACTACACTAGGGTGGCCGGAGATCGTCGCGCGCCCTCCTGCGGTGCCCGGTGCGTCTGGCGCGGGAAGAGAGAGTAGCCGTCGCCTCTCTCTCCTTCTCCGCTCCCTCCTTGGTCGCCATCACCACCTCGCAAAAGGAGGCAACGGCTTCCCACGCACTCTCGCTCCCGACCATGGACAGAACCACGGCCGGACGCGAGAGGTCACCACCGACCGCCGTGACTAGTTCACGGCGCTGCGTCGCCCACGCACGGCCCTCCTGCAACGTGTGCAGCGCCGTGTCTGTGCCCTGGAAAAATAGCTTCCCTGGAAAAATGGCTCAAAATCAAAATCAAATCAAAATCAAAAATTTTTATTTCACATAAACCAATACAGGCGCTTATGAAGGATTCTACAGGGTGCCTATGAAATAGAAATCAATCCGCAGTAGAGATGTTAAAAGGGCCGTCTCCCTATTGCGCCTTACGAGTTTACGGTGAGTTTTACATTCAACTTTAAATTCATTTTATACTGCTAGTGGTATTCAGATTGCCCATCTAGTGAGCTGGCGCATTTCGTCTTAAGCCCGATTTCACACTCATAATTAAGTAGGTATCGAATTGATTTGCCATAAGTAAACTTAAAGGTACAAGTCCGAGACGGGCTGCAGACCGCAAACTGTAAAAGTAGTATCGCTTGCGGTGCGATCTGCGGCTGCGGTCTGCGGTTGCAGTTTTGCAGTCGCTGTCGGAATAGCACCTTTAAAGTGCACATCTTAAAGGCGCTATTCCGATGGCGACTTGCGGTCTGCCGTTGCAGTCTGCAGTTTGCAGCCCGTCTCGGACTTGTACCTTAACTGAGCAACCACTGAACCATGTACAGACGTCAGCAGGTCAAGCTACCCGAAACTGTCAAATTTTCCCTATCAACCTTAAACCTAATGCTTCCGCGATAAAGATGAAAATCTATTAAAGAAATTTGACAGATTGTAGTAGCTTGATGTGCTGGCGTCTGTACGTCCAAATGACGTCTTCTGCTTTATTCCCCTAATCGACAAGTTAACTCTGTACTGAACTCAAATCAGGATTTATGGAAAGTACACCGAGAAATCCAAATACTACTAAAACATACGTGGAACACCTTAGGTATTTAAAAACAAGAAGTTTACATTTATCAACGCTTGATTTTATCTTATAATTCACAGCTCTAGTTAAGACCTGTTGTATGGTGCCCTTAATCATTTAAACCCTAAATTACCTCCTACGACATCTCCGGCATGTTATGGGATACTGTATCCGGAGCCGAAAACACGCGTCAACCAACTTTAATTTCGTTTTTCCCCTCCTACAACTAGGACTAATTTAAAAACTCTTTTCGTCGGCCATAAATTCGTCAATTGTTTCTTTATCCGTAGATCACAATCAGTCAACATAGGAAGGTAGCTTAGGCGTGTGTTACACGATCAGTTTGGCGTCAGTTCGTTCGTTTTTGATATAATAAAACATAATTAAAAATGTCCTATTTCACGATTAGTCGAGTTAGTACGTATCGATTCTTTTATTATGGCAGCACTGGTTGTCTATGGGTAACAACGGTTTTGTTTTAGCTATGTTCGATTTACGTTTCGGTTCCAATTACAACTGAAAATTGGTTTAGCTACTATTAGAATTACTTTTTGGGTTGAGATCAAACGACGACCGTAATATAACGTTGATAGAAACAGTATCATTTGTCAAACGGTGTAAATTAGCGGGATCAGCCCCAAGGTAGGTTAGGCGTGTGTTACACGATCAGTTTGATGTCAGTTCGTTTATTGACTAGACCGACTGACATCTCTAAGTAATCATCAAATACACTGAGTGACAGATTAACAGCTCGAAATTATATTAAAATATTTTGCTGGCAACGCATATAAAAATGGCCCATTTAAAAAATTGGTTAGAGAACCTTAATCTATACTATCATTAACAGTGATGGAAGTTTTTTGTCTCTTGCGGTAATAGACGAAAATCAATTTATTTAGCATGTAAATGGCACACACTAGGTACATACCATAATGCCTATTGGCATTATGGTATGTACCTAGTGTGTGGTGTAACAGTTACCTAAATAAACGCTTAACAAGCACCGTGTTTATTACACCTTGAACTATTAGTAGACTAAAAATACAGAAATGCGTCGCATTCGCGTGTGAATGGGTTATCACTCAGCATAATACTGTGTAATCTTATAAACTGAACTGAGTGTAAATTCTGTATATTTCGGCCATAGTAGGTACTGTTTGATTCTGCAGTAATACCTCAGCAAAGCTAAGGCGGGTAAGATTCCCAATACTTTCATAATTGTCATCAGGCAGAGTAAGACTGACGTCAAACTGGACTGATGGCAAACTGACGGTGTATCAAACAGTTTAGGAAGGCAGTCGTTAGGATGTACATATACTATAACTACAAACAGTTGCTATACTGACCGTCGTCGATGTAATTCGGTCATTCCGTTCGGTTGTACCTGGCCGTTAGCAGAAAATTGCCGTCATCCTTTGCGGAAAATGGGATGGTGTGTCCATGGGTTTGTTAGATGATGTACTCAGTGCGGAATATATACTCATACATTGGATACTTGTCTTGACTTAGGCTGTAAATTGGGGGAGTACTTAATTTAATTAAGAGGAATGAGATGAAACCTACTTTTTGCTTATTTCCATGCCTAAGTCCATCGCCAAGCAGTTTACTGTGTTCCGTTGTGTGTATGTGATGCCGGCTGTACACTCTCGCCGAGACAGCCCGAGACTTAGATGCTGTCCTTTGTTAATTGATGTAAAAGTTAAGGATAGAAATAGCGCCTCGTGCTGTCTCGCCGAGAGTGTACAGCCGGCATGAGAGCCAGAGGGGTATAGGGGAATCCCTCTATATCTCTGTTACTTGTATTCGTGTGCTCCATCTCAGACTCTGTCTGCGCTTACCATCACGTGAATCAGAATCAGAGTATTTATTTGTAAAACATAGGTGTTTACATAAAGGTGTTAGGTTAACATATTTGGGCGCTATGTTTTGCCGTGAAGGCGTACAAATATTAAGTTAAATGTAACTAAAAACTAAAATACCTACTTAAAAACTAAATAAACCCTTCAATGTATGTTATTGTTTAAGAGCTGTATTACAATTTTGGTGTACAATAAAGTACCTATATTCTATCTATCTATATACAAATGGTAAAATAAAACCAGAAATAAACTAAAAAATACTAAAAATGATCATTTATAAAATCTGGAACATATTACGTGCAAATAAGTAGACGAAAAATTCTATTCGTATTTGCGAAACCTTTGCATTTTTCAAGCTGTTCTTTCTAACTTAATTGAAGCTGTGAGCACCATAAGCATGTAATGTAATAGTCCAAATTCCTCTCAAACAAAACCAATAATTCTCGGCTACTCATTGCCCAAGTTTATTTGACAGCACACCGCTAACCAATCCGCCCGTGCGAATGTTTGCCGACCAGTTAGTGCTAACTATAACTATTTGTGGCCATGCTTCCTGCTCTGCTAATGTTAGTGCAAATAATAGCTCTTTTAATGGTTTTATTTTGGTACAAGGTGGGGTTATGTCTGAGCTTATGGGTCAATTTATACCCCGCGTCTTCTGGAGAATCCTCGCGATCTTTTTTGGCTCGTATGTATTTAGTTTGTACTTTGTGCAATTGACATGAAGTTCATTATGCCATGTAGGTACAATTTCGTCGCTTCCATTCCACGGCGGTGTAATTTGAGCCGAAAGGTTTATTGATGCTCTGCCTAGCCTTTTCCCAATCATGTCTGGGTCACAGCTTCCAATGTAACCAGATGCGTTTGAATACCAGTATTTTACACATAGCAGTTGCTCTGTGTACAATACTGGTAAAAGGGGCAGTCGCCATCAGACCTCCGCAACTCAGTTACTGGTTAATGCCGATATCTTAAGATTAGACCTGTTGTCAGACTTCCGGGCTTTTGACCACCCGTAACGATTGTCATAGGTATTCGTATGACACCCTGTACCAACCACGGCTTGAAGTCGCACCTGCGTCTCGTAAAAATAAACCCCAAATTGCTGTATCATTAATTAACTAAGTAGTTCAAGAAAACCTTGACAGCCGGAAAACGATAAAATGAATAAAAAGATGGGCATCTACCTATATGCTAATAACATTAATATAATTTCGATTACCAATCAACCTGCTAAGCGTTCATTAATTAAATTAATATTAAATAGGCAAGGATTAATGATTAATGTTGTATCTGACATTATAAATCATGGTTTCTGTCAGCTCATTTAAATGTGTTTATCTCGAAAATGGCTAAGCCAATTTTGATCAGGTTTTAAATGAGCTTGTTGTGGAACTTAACATAATCGAAATCAAATCGAAATTAAATACTGATGGATAGTTCTTCGGAATATGGCGAACGCAAAGTCCTTAGCCGTACTTAAAATATACTAAGCAACCACAGAGGCAGGCTCAAAGGTACTCAGGCAACTCAGGTCCCGTGACTTAGGGCATTGCTGTGTCAAAAAGGCGCTACGCAAAAATTAGTCAAATCTCATGTTAAGTGACATCCTCAAAGATGTCAAACAACTTCAACAAATCGTACGCCATCTCCAACCAAACAATAAACAAGCAACAGTTGCAAGAAATACTAAGAAACGAAATTGTCATAACTCTCATAATAAGTCAACAATCAGTTAGCACAATGGTACAATCAAACGAGTTCTATTGTTTCACGACAGACGTTCATTCATGAGGTTTTGTTGTAAATAAGGTTATCAGGCCACGGTATTTGATATTAAAATAACCGTTAACTTTGTACCTATTACTCCTAGGATCATCATCATCTTCTTGCCTTTATCCAACTCTAAAATGGTATGTTTACACGAGTGTGCTTTCATGTTCATCTTGCGCTTTCAACTTTCAATTCCTCTTGCGTCAACCGCATGCAATATTGATTGCCATAAGACGCATGCAGCTTATCGTCTACACCGATACGCCTTGATCAGTCGTCAAGATGGACGCGTGTGAACTTGTAGCTATCTGTGCGGGATTAGCGTGCGCTAGGGGCATGCGCGCGCTTTTGTCGAACTAGTATTAAGGTATGCGCTATGGTGCTTCACGCAAGCTTTAGACTATGACGCAAGATGAACATGAAAGCGCACTAGTGTAGACATAGCTGTATGGAGTGCATTAAAAGAGCCTTCAAATTGATGATACTTAAGTACGTCCGGCGCATCCTGGGCAGTCAGCCCCGCTACCAACCTTGCTGACTGGCTAATCTTTTCACCACAGCATGAGCTATTCATGTATAGCTCGTGTATACGAGAGAAGAAGGTCATTTAAAGTCTACTGCACTAATAATGCAGTAAGAAATTCTCTGGTGCCAGTACCGTTTTGTTACGAGGTTAACTGTCCTAGCCAGGGTATTTATTATTGCTAAGCGTGAACACATTAAAAAATATTACAGTAACTAATATTTTACTGGTGCACGTGAACAATGATCCAAATATGTGAATTACATAAGCAGTGAGTTTGTTTTGTGTGGCTAGGAGATCAGCGAGTTGAGTTTTTTAACATAACATTTACGCATGTATTCCCCGAATGATCGGGTAGAAGTGTATGGTATAACCTCATTTCGCCGTTATGTTTAAGTCCTATGTAATACGGGACGAGCCTATTGCCATCAAGTGAGCACAAATCCAGAATCCAGACTTCGGGCCTACTAAGAAATTCCACGCGGAAAAACCTATTAACACTTTGCCCGACGACATAGGGATCGAATCAAAGTCCTCATGCTCAGCAGTTGCGCTTGGGACCACAAGATCAACAAGGCAGACTTTTTTAATTCAACAATAAAATTAATATGTGCATCCGAATTGCGAGTCACCAGCATTTTTTTTTTTTATTTACAAAAATATTGGAAACAAAATCGTACGAAATTATTATGGTCGAATTTCGACCACTGTGGTCGAACACACAAGTATTAATTAATATAATTGTGCGAAAACCTAGTTTCCATAAAGATTGCCAAACTGCGGAAATCCAGAAACTTCCATTTCAGAAACCAAAGTCTGAATAACGCCATAAAAACGCACTAGCAAAATAAATCATCTGTGACGTATAACGTGACGGGAGCTATCAAGAACATAAAATCTTACCAACTATCCTTTGCCGTTCCGGACCGCCTGTTCTTCGACGCGTATTTCATGGCCACACATAATGTTGGCGGGCAATTCTCATGTTCCGCTTCGTATGTTTTGCCTAACCTGTGCATTTCACACGCTTCACACGATGCTCCGCAGGTGGAATACTAATCGCCTATTTTATTTCTAGGTCAGGGTTTGTGCTAACATCTAAGACTTTTTTTATTTTTTAAATTAACCCCGCAGTTGTTTATTGACGAATTTATTTTACAGTTTTTAGGGTTCCATACCCATAGGGTAGAACGGGACCCTATTACTAAGACTCCGCTGTCCGTCCGTCTGTCACCAGGCTGTATCTCACGAATCGTGATAGTTAGACAGTTGAAATTTTCACAGATGATGGTTTTCCGTTGCCGCTATAACAACAAATACTAAAAAACAGAATAACATAAATATTTAAGGGGGCTTCCATACAACAAACGTGACTTTTTTTGCCATTTTTATAGATAACTAGCGACCCGCCCCGGCTTCGCACGTGCACGTTTTATAGCTTAAAACCTTCCTCTTGAATCACTCTATCTGTTAAAAAAAACCGCATTAAAATCCGTTGCGTAATTTTAAAGATCTAAGCACACATAGGGACCGACAGACAGCGGGATGCGACTTTGTTTTATACTGTGTAGTGATGGTACGGATCCCTTGGCCGGTTTTTTATAGTATTTACTGCATGTTCGTGCTGTAAGAACTTACGTACGTTGTTTACTGATCTAGGGTTGAATCTATACATATAAAACGAGAAGCTGACTGACTGACTGATCTATCAACGCACAGCCTAAACCGCTGGGGTTAGAAAGTTGAAATTTTGACAGTAGGTTCCTTTTGTAACGTAGGCATCCATTAAGAAGGGATTTTTCGAAATTCAACCCCTAAGGGAGTTAAATAGGAGATGAAAGTTTGTATGGAAAATCGTCACTTAACCGGGTTCAAAATTTCACGCAAGCGAAGCTGCGGGCGAAAGCTAGTAATAAATAAATAGTAGAAGATGGCTGAAACAGACATGTTATTTGCAGTTATGATTTCGAATGTTCTGCCTAGCCTTTACCCAACTATGTTGGGGTCAGCTTCCAGTCTAACCAGGAGGCCTACTCCCTAAGTCCGTCAACGAAGTTAGTTGCCCGTCCGAAAGTAGCCCGAAACGTAGGAGTGAACAAAACAAGTGTCAAGTTCAATTTTTCGGACGGGCAAAAACACATCGGTAGTAGGGACAACTGTCAAATCGTGTTGTCATTCATTCTTAGTGCGGGCCCCGAAATAATCGTATGTCCGTAGGTGATAGGGAGTAGGAAACGCTCGTAACTAAGGCCGAAACCGCATACTTCGTGCTTAGGGAGTAGACCCCCAGATGCGGCTGAATATCAGTATTTTACACGCAGCGACTGCCATCAGACCTTCGCAACCCAGTTACTGGGCAAGGCCGATATCTTAAGGTTAGACCGGTGCAGCGGTGGTTAGACTTTCGGGCTTCTGACTACCCGTAACGACTGTCATAGGTATTCGTATGACAACCGGGGCTGACGGCTTAACGTGCTCTCCGAGGCACGGAGGGTTCTCGATGTGTAAATAACGTACACACATCCACGGACTGACCGCGGCAAACGTAGCTTAACCCTTCAAATCAAACCTATGATCCGCGCGGTTGTCAATTAGCCACGAACCACTCCACGAGTAGGGAATCCAATCCCGCAAACGTGGGATCCCACAAATTCGGGATCCCGCACTTTTTTTGCGGGATCTGAAATGCGGAATTACTCATGCGGGATCTGAAATGCGGGATTACTCATGCGGGATCTGAAATGTGGGATTACTCATGCGGGATCCCGCACCTTTTTTGCAGGATCTGAAATGTGGGATTACTCATACGGGATCCCGCACCATTGCGAGATTGAAAAAAAACATTTATGAGCTCAGACGACGTTCTGATTATTTTTAAGACTCAGCACAGCCTCATTAATAAGTGATTTAACAACTTTCCCATGGAACTCTTGCGTGACTTTTCTATAGCATTTGTATGGAAAATTCTTTAGTTTTCAGTTTTTAACTTACAGCTAAAAAACATTGAATTTGAATTTAAAAAAAAATAAGCTGCTTTTTAATGCCTCTAAAACCATTATGTAAGTATGTTCAATTGTCAATAAAACTAAAAGATGAAAGGTTGACAGGTGTGTTTTATATCGTTTCTTAAAAGAAGCTGATTATTTTTACCTCTAAAGCTGCATCAGCTTTAGAGTTAAAAATAATTTTAATTCAATTGTTGATTAGTAATAGGTAATAACTCTACTTAATAATGATAATAAAAATTAAAATTTAGGTAACTACTAAGTACCTACTTGTCTTTATTTCATATATTTTTTTAAATAACTACTCAAAACAAAAGAATATTTAAAATATCTCAATCCCGCAAATCCCGTGGGATCTGCGGGATTAATGACCTCAATCCCGCAGGCCTGCGGGGTCGCGATTTCGATACGGGATTGGATTCCCTATCCACAAGCATTAACGAGTTATGATTTCGACTATGAAACGAAATATAATTCACCAAATGACATGTTATTAGCCCCCCTGGCCGCCAATTTCCCAGAGTTATCCGTAATTCGTGTACCGGTTAATTGAAATTGTTTTACGGCCAGAAATTAAATCACATTTTCTGACTAAGATTCCAGATGAGCTACCAACTCTTTACGACTGTCTGGTGAGGATCAATTTGATCCAATTGACCCTAAGGTAGATCTGTCAAGAGTTCAAGGTCGTGTATGATAATTAATTTACCGACTACATTATCTTAGGATCTTTGCTATTAAAGCTATCAAAGTACCTTATAAAATTATTTTCATTGACACTACTATCCTAAAATTTTAAACTGATAATATCCTGTGAATCTACGGTGTTTCTTTAAAACATTTTGTTTCTAAGACATGTGTCGCGCTCTATCGGGCGTCGCAATAAACAGGCACTTAACTAGTCACCGTAGCGTAAGAGAAACAATGAACGTTACTCAGCTCTCATGTAGTTTGCGCTATGTAAAACAGATGGCGTTGTTTTAAAATTATCTTTGTGCTGAAATGTTTACATTTTTTTTTCTTTTTGGTTTCAGGTAAGACATGTCATGTCATAATGTTGAGAATTGCGTATGGGGAAATTCTAAAGGAAGAAACTTTTAAAAAGTGAGTATTTTTGATTGATGCATCAAGGCATATTAAGTTAAGTTATTTAATTTAAAAATCAATTTTCAAAACTACTTCATCATTACGTAGGTAGTTGTATTATATTGACCGTAATGGTTTAAAAATATCTTATCATGCATATTGATATCTTAAAATTAATTTATTCACAAAGAATTGAATCGATATCATAGAGCAACTGACTCGATTAATGATTTTACAGGCATTATCTATTTCTCGGTACATTATCTGCTTATGTGATCCTTTTACTGTATTTATCACGTAGACCATGTTCGTACGTTCATGACCATATCGGAATCGCTCATACTCTGTTCATCGAAAGAAGAGTCCTGACATAGCGGTCATTTCGTAAATTGTAGCCATAAGGAGACTGCTGTCGAAAAAACGTAAACGACGTCATCAGAAACCGTAAAATAGATATTAGACAAAACATTATTTTTTTTATATTTTGATTTTCTTTGTATCGTAACGGTTTGGTTTTGGGGCCGTTCAAGTATTACGTAAGCACTATGGGGGGGGGGGGGGTCTTTGTTTTGCTTATTTTGGATGACATGGGGGGTAGTAGTGGGGGGGGGGGGGAGTCTAGATGATGATTACGTCATCGGTAGTTATTCACTTTTTTACACGAATGGCAACCCTCACATTGTCTATGCTTGAAAAGTTTGTTATGTTCGTAAGATTATAATATTTTTGTCCCTTACTCTATGTTGAATACTGTATCAGTAAAATGTAATCTCTATATCCTAAATCTATTTTCTTATTTTAAAATTATAATTATAACATTATAATATAAAAAAAACATGTATAATTGAAAAATGTTTACGTAAGCATGGGGGGGGGGGTAAGAGCTTTGCTTACTTTTGCTGACAAGGGGGATGGGGGGGGTAAATAATTGTAATAAATCTGCTTACGTAATATTTGAATGGCCCCTTTGTTGGAGGTGAAAAGGAAGACCAAAGAAAAGATGGATTGATTGTGTGAGAGATGATATGAATAAAAAGGGAGTAAAATGTTAACGGGACGTTCTTTATAAATCTCTCAATTTGTTACAATAAATAAACATCATCAATGAAACAATAAATATAAAAACATACCATAAACTATATTTCAAAATAACTAATTTTATAGTTCAATTAAAAATAAAAATTTCAAAACTGCACAACTTGATACACGATTCACGGATTTTGTAAGAAATTAAATGAGAAGTCATTCGTCGAGTCGATTCGAGAAATTTATCTATTCTAAACGTCAAATTTGACATAAGATGTGGATAAAACGACAACAGTTGTCACGTAGCTAAGCAAGCATTGTCATCCAAAATAAGCGTAAGTATATACCAAATTTCAGCTCAATTGGTTAAAGATAACTGATTTAAAATTCAGTTTTAAGACTCCACCCGGACAAACATACATACCTACATTGCAAGTTAAATAAAAGCTTATAAAAACCTGCCCTTCGCAACACAACAGACAGGACGAACCCATACTGCTTGCTAACACCTACTGGCTGCTTCCCTGCTCTGTCTACTTTAGTTACAAGCTTGATAAAAGTTCCTATTAGCGTTTTTTATCAGCTTCGTCTTTCTCCTTGATAATTTCAGCTATGAACGTCTTGATAGCTTCTTGTTCTAGCATCTTGACAGGCTGACCCCTCTTAATTACAGCTACCTGTAGGCGTAAAACAGATGATCTTTATTCAGATTTTATAGTGATTTCCTTTGCTTTGAAAGTCAAAGGTTTTTCGATATCTATGGCGCTACCCTCACTATTGTGGAATCTCGGAAAAAAAGAATTTACTTTGTCTGTAAATGTAAAACACTTATTGGACTTTTAATTCGATTTCCCTTCTGCTCTCGTGTCCGCACGATCTATAGGAGAATAGCTCATGCCGTGGTGAAAAAATTAGCCCGTCAGCAAGGTTGGTAGCGGGGCTGACTGCCCAGGGTACGCTGGATGTACTTTAGTACTGCCACGCGTGTAGGCTCTTTAATAAAAATCAATAAAATATCAAGACTTGGCACACGAGATTGTCGCCAAGTTGGATGTTGATTCAGCAATCATTGTACCGATACTCGTTACGGCCAATGGTTTAATAGCCAAGAGCCTCGACCAACATCTACAGAGGCTCTCGTTGGTCGGCTGGATCAAGGGCCAGATACAGAAAGCGGTACTTCTGAACACGGTGCGTATTGTTAAGAGGTTCCTCTCTCTGAGGCCCTGACCACCGGTAGCTTGGACCCTGTTCCCGATGCCCGGTGGGCTACTACATTTTTATGTATTTTTTTGTATGGAAATATTTAAAAAAAAAAATTAAATGTGTTTTGAATGAATAAAGGAAAATAATAATAAATTAATTTATAAACTTTTACAAAACAGTGACAGATAGGCGCAGTAGTATTAGTAAGGTCTTATAATAATGGTTATATTAATGTTTAAGTATACAGTAGTGTATAACTTATATTAATTACAGATGCAAGGAAAGTTAACTGCATTAAGAAGGAGGTATAGTGACCTACCCGATCTAGGTTTATTCAAACCTGTGTTTCAGGCCATCACTTTACAATAGACTTTAACGGGACAGTAATTTATGTTACGTAAAACTAATAGAAAAACATTTGATTGCCTTTGCCCTGTGAACGTTCAAGACAAGTCGTTTACAAGTGGAAATTACATTTATAAAATGAAACTCGAGAGAAAATCGTTTCCCATTGAGTTATAGGATAATTTAATTGCAGTTTCACTACCTATTGCCGACTGTATTCATGTACTTAGTTAGAATTAACGACAGGTCTAACGAGTCTTTTCAGATTTATAATGAGCGAGAATCGCTTTTGAGGTGAGGTCGAGAGATAGCTATTTATATCTATCTGAAATTAATTAAATAGAAAATACTCGAAGACACAGCCGTGTGATCATGATTACGAAGATACCGATGTGATCGCCTACATTAGTAGTTCGATGATCGGACTGATGAGACTTTTTCGTGTCAGTTGTCGCAATCTAATAGGTCCGATTTGAGGTTTGCATAAAAGCACAAAATAAATGTGTACAGAATTTACACGCCTTCGATCTTAAAGAAAGTTGCCTTTTTATTTATCTAAACATCGCGCACTCTTTTATAATGAAACTAAACGCCATTCATGGGAGTATTTATTAAGCTTAGCGTCCACTAGGCTCGCCGAGTCGAGTCGAATAGAATCGCAATAATTCGTCTCCTATACATTTACTATAAAACTGCGTTGATCAGCGAAGAGGCGAGACGCGCCGAGTCGCACCACTCAAGCCTTCCGGGAGCCCGGGTAAGGCGAAGGGTTATGCCGGACTCTTACCGGCTAAAAACCCACAGTGTTCCTTCTCCTGACCCTTGGCCGGGGTCGCGGGATTCCGGCCAGGTCTCCTTCTGTGGGGCCTTGCCCCACGTCCTCCTGAGAAGCGCGCACGGAACACATGCGCGCCGCCTTCTCGGGCCTGTTACTGGTCGGGCGACGGGTCCCCTAACCCGTCGCCCGCAGGCCACACACTAGGGTGGCCGGAGATCGTCGCGCGCCCTTCGGCGGCGCCCGATGCGTCTGGCGCGGGAAGGGAGAGTGGCCGTCGCCTCTCTCTCCCTCTCCGCTCCCCCCTTGGTCGCCATCACCACCTCGCAAAAGAAGGCGACGCGATGGCTTCCCACGCACTTTCTATCACACCTGAGACCTTTAAAAAGTTCTCGATGGTCTGTAATCCCCCAACTAGGCCAGCGTGATTTACTAAGGCGGAAACCTTTTTCATTCTGAAAAGAGGGCTGGCCGTGTTTATTTTCGTTCAGATCTCTCAGGATGCTGTCTCTTCGAGGACTACATACCTCAAGATTCCTCTGCCCAGACTGCACGACCTCCAGTATGGTTTTGATGGCCAACTTGGTGGCTCCCTTGTCTGAGCTCACGATGTCCTCGTTGTAGTTGGTTTCTAGAAACTCTCGCGCTGTCTTGTCGTATTTGCCCGTTGCAGTCGCCTGAAGTGAAAGACTGTCATTATTTTTAAAATATCAAAAATAGAATTTTGTTTCTTAGCTGTTGTGTTGAGTGGTTCGTAACTAATAACCAGCCGCGTGTATGTGTGTAACCGCGATTTGCAAGGTCGCGAGAGTTCAAGACCCCTCTGTGCTTCGGAGAGGACGCTAAGCCATCGGTTCCGGTTGTCATACGAATACCTATGACAGTCGCTACGGGTCATCAGAAGCCGGGAAGTCTGACAACCGGTCTAACCTTAGGATATCGGCATTGCCAAGTAACTGGGTTGCAGAGGTCTGATGGCAGTCGCTCCGTGTAAAATACTGGTATCCAGCCGGATCTGGTTATTCTGAAAACTGTCCCCAAGTAGGTGGGAAAAGGAACATGAATTCGAAAAGACAGAGAATATCGCTTCCAAGTAAAAAACAAAATCCTTCCGGGTTTAATTGACCCGAGCAGAAAACCACATCATTTTTTTTCTTCAATATTTCGTACAGTACGGCCGACGTATCTTGGCGAGTCTGAAGTTAGTTGTTTGGCTGCGCAATGAATCTTTTAGAAACGAAATTGTGTACTGCGCAGCTATGCAGCTAACTTCAAACTCGCCAAGATACGTCGGCCGTATTGTTACCTTTCTTCCTCCTAGCCTGATCCCAACTATCTTGAGATCAGTTTCCAATCTAATCAGATTCAGATGAATACCAGTATGTTACACGGAGCGACTGCAATCAGACCTCCGTAACCTAGATACTGGGCAATTCCAATAATCGAAATATTACCTTCCACTCATAGTAAATGCCTGAAGGTTCAGTCTGGAACAGATGTGAGTTCCCATCGTAGTCAAAGCCTCCGATCAGGCAGGAGATGCCGAACGGCCTCCGTCCGTTGCTCTGCGTGTAGTTTTGTTTCATTTCTGCTATGTACCGAGTGATGTACTCTATGGTGACTGGGTCTTCTACTGTTAGGCGGTGGGACTGGCATTCTATTTGAGACCTGAAAGATAGAAAAAATAAAATGTTTAAAAAAGGTAATAAGCTATGTCTACACAGTGCGCTTTCATATTCATCTTGCGTCTTCGTCTGAAGCATGCGTGAAGCGCCATAGCACATGCCTTAATACTAGTTCGACAAAAGCGCATGCCCCTAGCGCACGCTAATCCGTCTATTGTATGACGACTGACCGAGGCGCACCGGTGTAGACGATAAGCTGCATGCGTCTTATGGCAATCAATATTGCATGCGCTTGACGCAAGAGGAATTGAAAGTTGAAAGCGCAAGATGAACATGAAAGTGCACTGGTGTAGACATACCAATAGATTATCTCGTGTGGTGACGGGCTAGTTTATGTATAAAACTTCCTCGCCGTACAATGGGACTAGACACGTATTGTAAGATTATACAAAACCAAGCACGCTTGGTGGTAACATCTATACGGTCCGCCTGAACATTAAAGTCCGGCGACAAGTAGTTTAGCGCCCTATGTCACTAGGACACCACAGTGGCGGCCACTAGTCGCGCAACCAGCAAAACGTATGCAGTTGTATAAAGGGTACCTCACCTGGTGTCAGCTTGGTTGCGTAATAAATTTGTTGCCGGCAACCGAATCACTCACTGGTTCATACATTTTGTTGGTGGCGCGACCTGATGGTGTCCTAGTGAGATAGGGCCCTAACTGTGTTCCGTCGTGTGTATAGGAAAAATGCAAGAAATTCTGCAGTAGAACAGAATTCCAAAAAAAATGCTTTTATTCTGCTAAAACTAATCATTTTTGCATCAAATAATTACGGTTATTTGGTATGGCCATACACTCTTGCTAAACCCCCTCTGGGTTAGCGGGCCAGATTAAAACCCTTCGCAGCCCAGGGGTGGCCCCCGGCGCTTTCTTCTGCGAGGTGGTGATGGCGACCAAGGAGGGAGCAGTAATAGGAGAATATAATAGACCAGTAACAGGCCCGAGAAGGCGGCGCGCATGTGTTCCGTGCGCGCCTCTCAGGAGGACGTGGGGCAAGGCTCCACAGGAGAGGTCTGCCAGGGGCTGGCGGACCGAGGCCTGTCGGGGTCGCGGTTCATGCAGCTGTGAATCCCGCGACCCCGGCCAAGGGTCAGGAGAAGGAACACCGTGAGTTTTTAGCCGGTAAGAGTCCGACATACCCCATCGCCTTCCCCGGGCGAAGGGCATCCATGAGGATTATCCCACGAAAAAAAAGACCAGGGGTGGCTCGCGGGCCGTAGTTGCCCACCCCTCACCTAGATGATTGATGGTCATAAATCCTAAAGTAACTCCTATTCTTATTATAACTCTTTTGTTAACAAAAAAATATTTCGAATGAAGGTACTACCTAGAGATCAGAACCCTGGCATCAGCCCTTAACCCTGCAAAAGCCAGCACAACATGATCATCCAACGCCACGATCTTCTTCTCCGATCTGTCGTCCTGGAGCTTCTCCACTGACTTCTTCTCTACAGCTAGAATTATAACATTTGGGCCTCGAATGCCCACTACTGGAGAACCTCTTCTTACTGCTTCTTGGGCATATTGAACTTGGAGAAGTTGACCATCTGGGGAGAAGACTGTGATAGCTCGGTCGTATCGTGCCATTTTCTGTTATATTTGAAATGGTATTTAGATGGTATTTGGCCTTTCTAGGCTTTTGACTTGATTGTAAACTATAGGATATAAAAATACAATCTGTAATAAAAATGAATAAAAATCTCTAAAAGAATTCTCGTGTTCGATTTTTGACGTTTAGTTTTGACAGATTTATTTATGGGTTCCGGTTGTTGTTTTTATCTTGGCAAAGGCATAGTCATACAGCTTTATTATGTAGTTTTTATTTCCGGAAACTCGAAACAAATTAATTTGCAAGCAGCCATGTTTTAGTTTCTAAATTAGTGTTAGATTATAAACTAACTCTTGTTAGTTTATAATCTAACAAGAGCGTAATATCCATGGAAGTAATTATGTACTAGTTCTATAGTAATAAAAAGTGGTAGTATCTCATTAGGGAGATTAAAATAATTATTAACAGTAAACACTCTTTGAGACACGTTCAGCAGTCAAATCAAAGAAAACTGGCTAAAGTTTCTTCTTTTTACTGTAGAGTATGCACTACCATCATAGCAAGTCTCAAGACTAGCCTCAAGACTAGTCTCATCTCACGCTTGGAGGACCCCGCTTTGAATTTAGAATAGTTTTTTTTTTGCCATGATAGATGCCATATTAACACATATTCTGTGAAGATTTCAACTGGCTACTTATTACGGTTCAAAAGATGCAGCCCTGCGATAGACAGTCGGACGGACAGACGACGTAGGCTCGTTGGCACCCCATGAGTACTGAACCCTAACTACTAAAATAAACTTTAAAAAAAAGTAAAAACCGACTTCAAAGAAATACTAAAAGGAGTAAAATAATTACCATAATATAAAATTAACAGTTTCAGAAGTCGGTGGCTTCTATTTGCTTTAGTGTAGAGTTGCACCGACTTCTGAAACTGTTAATTTTATATTATGGTAATTATTTTACTCCTTTTAGTATTTCTTTGAAGTCGGTTTTTACTTTTTTTTAAAGTTTATTTTTTATTGAATACGTTTTAGTGTCATAATTTTAACCCCCTCCTTCATAACCCTTCTTTTTGGCTTTGACGTAGTCGGGCATAAAAAGTCCTTTCAAATGATACCTTACACGATATAATGAAAACATTCCAAAGGGGGGGGGAGGGGGGGACAAGCACCCCCTCCTCTTTTCAAGTAGTCAGTTCCCAACAACAAATATAAACAAAGCAATATTAGTAATTTGAGAATTTTGCTTTGATCCGATGAGGAGTTCCGTTCCATATCTCTGAAGTTCATGGTCTAATCATAACAAAATTGAAATGGGACCAATCGGGAAGTATACCCTTTCGAACAAAACAAGAATTTTTCAAATCGGTTCATAAATGACGGAGATATGAGGTAACAAACATAAAAAATAAAAAAAAAATACAACCGAATTGAGAACCTCCTCCTTTTTGAAGTCGGTTAAAAAAGATAGATTAACACATGACTGTTAAATGTATTTATTAAAACAAATATGGAACATAACATCCAAACATACAACAGACGCAACGGTGTAGGCTCCGCTCGCCCCTTGGATCTTGCCCCTGATTGCGTAAGTGTATCTACTCGCCCCCTTGAATATTAGATACCCCAAATCGCCCCCGATTGTTAGTAAGTTAAAAGTACAGTCAGCACTCTAAGTTTTTAAGTATTTAAATAAATAGTTTTTTCTTAAAACTTCAATATTCAATTCAATAAAATATAAAAAAAAAAAAAACAATTCTTCTTGGGATTTAATGAAGAAGATTGAAATAAAACTGCACATGTAGTTAAAAAAGTGTAATTTGGAATCTAATCACGTAGGTATATACTTACTCTTCAATGTTTAACAATTAAATGTTACACTTTTTGGTTTATTTAAGGATAATTATATAAAAATCACAGATCAATGTTATGGAATCAACACTTACATGACTAAAAAAACAGTACAAAATAATCAAAGATTTTCTAATTAAAGACTACGGTTTTGTACAAAAACTATTTATCACCAGAAACTCTAAAAAGCTATAAAATGTATCACACCAGCATTTTTCAATCGTCAGATAACTTCTAGCTGAGGATTACAAATGAAGGAACAAGGAAAAAACAAAAGGAAGGAAAAAGAAAGAAGATAACTTTGAAACAGCTCTGCATGTCAGTTTGTAAAATTCACAAAATAATTGCAACAAGTTAAATTTATTAAAAATGCACCAATTATGACAAAATGAAGCAAAATTCAGTAATGACAGATATTATGAAAGTGCAGTAGGTTCACACAAGTAAAAAAAAAGGCTTTTGTTAGATTTAGATTAGATAGTTACATTACGATGATACCTTTGAAAAGATAGATACAGATATCTATCTTTTCAAAAGTATCATCGTAATCTAATGATTAAAATTATGCTAGTTATAATTCTAGAGTCGGCAGACTATGGTTTAGTCTGCCGAATCTAGAATTTGTTTTACGAGTATGTACTCAAAAACTCAAATTGTATTTGTGATTATAGCGTACTCGTACAAGGCAAGAGTAGCAAAATTGTTTTATATAATATTTGTAGCGATGTAATAAAACTGATACCAGACGGAAGTAGTAGCCAAACACAGTTATTAGAATATAAGGCGTTAGCTTAATATCTAATTTAACAAAAAATGGAAATTCAAGTGTAATAAAAACTTACCTTAACTTCCAATCAGGAATTACACTCACAATACACAGGAATATTTCACCTACTTAATCACACATGGAGATAAGTACTAAATTAATTGGCAAATATCGCAAAACGCATCCCTTCCACATTATAATACGAACATAGAAAGAGAAAGCATTATATTATACAGGGTGGAATCGTTAAGTGTCAACAGACGATTTTTTCGTCAATTTAAGAGATATTTAAAAAGTTAAGGCTATTATCAAAACTAGGCTACATGGAATACCTTCAGGAAAAAAAAAGCCCGACGTTGAAAATTTTATCTTTCGCTCCCTCCATACATTTAGTATGAGAACTTCTTTCAACTGTTCATACCAATCATACCTAAGTAATCTCTCTCTTCTTTTCTGTTAATATGGCGGCGGAGTTAGCTTTACTCGACTTCGATCTATTTTAGTCATCTCTGTAATAAAGCTTCATATCACCAGATTCCTGAGCACCACCTAAATCTAACCCAGGATTTCGAAGAGAAAACAAACAGATTTTGTAGGTTCAGATTGCCTTCGTAATGCGATAGCCTATTATTTTCATGTCAGTGTGTTTCAGTTTGTTTAACTAATAAAATACTAACAGTTCAATGACAATGTTTTTTATTAAATGGCCCTAAATACCGTCATGACGAACTGAATGAACGTCATGAGGCTGCATGTATAAAAGAACTCCTCTACCTACCTATTACCCATAACATTTATGATGAAAGACTAACACGAAGGTCGTGATATGTGTCCATCTCATACGAAAATTGAAATGGGCCACGAGTAGTTTCTCTTTAAACCAACATCAACTATTTTCTAAAAGGCTAACACAACTTTCATATTTCTCTTTCATATCCATTTCAATATGCGGTTAGGTGTATTTTTTATTAATTAAAAAAAACCAAGAGAACAACTTTTTTTTGAATTTGGAACTCTGAGCTTACGCGGTAGTTTTTTTTTAGTAACTTGTTATTTTTCGGTTTCAGCCAGTTCAATTGATTAAAGTTAAAAAAAAAAATTGCTGACTTTATCAATTACAAGAAAGAAAAATTATCAATTTTTTTATTGAGTTATTATTAATCCTATCATTCATAAACAATTTAGCTCGAAAATTAAATGCAAAAAAAATATAAGCTTCCTGAATATCTCATGAACAAAAATGTCATACTAAATGTACAGAAGTAGGTAAAATCAAAGTTCTCGACTAATGGCGATTTTTTTCCAAAAATATTTATATTATTTTAGTAATTAGGCAGCCTAGTTTTGATATTAGCCATCATCATCATCTTCCTGCCCTTATCCCATGTTACTTGGGGTCGGCGCAACATGTTTTCTTCTTCCATTCCGTCCTGTCACCCGTCATGGTATCACTGACTCCCTTCTCTTTCATATCATTCTTCACACAATCCATCCATCTTTTCTTTGGCCTCCCTCTTCCTCTCCATCCATCCACATATATATTCATAACTCTTTTGGTCACATGCGTTTCATCCCTCCTCTTCACATGTCCATACCAAGACAAACGGTTCCCTTTCAACTTTTCTGTCACGGGCGCTACTTTCAAACTTCCTCTAATATACTCATTCCTGACCTTATCCATTCTGGTCACTCCACACATCCATCTCAACATTCTCATCTCCGCTACATGCAATCTTTTCTCATCCGTCTTCTTCACGGCCCAACATTCCGATCCATACAGTACGACAGGTCTTATCACGGACTTATAGATTTTCCCCTTTAACTTGAGAGGCATCCGTGGGTCGCAAGTAATTCCAGTGACCTGTCGCCATTTCATCCATCCTGAGTTGATCCGGTGCGTTACGTCTCGGTCTACTCCGCCGTCCCCTTGGACAAGCGACCCGAGGTACCGAAAGTCGGAGCAGATCGGTATGGGCGTTCCGCCGAGAGATATTGGCTCAAGACTAGAGAGACCGCCAAAATCGCAAAACAAGTACTCAGTTTTTGTTCTGCTCAATTTCAGGCCAACACTCTCTAGTCTTTGCCACCACACCTCCAATCTGCTCTGGACCTCTAAGCCACTCTCGGCAACCAGCACAATGTCATCGGCAAACAGCATGCACCAGGGAGCCTCTTCCTGGATGTCCGCTGTCAAAACGTCCATTATTACCAGGAAGAGGTAAGGGCTGAGTGCCGACCCTTGGTGCAAGCCGACAGCCACATTGAAGCTGTCAGTAGTACCCACTGTAGACCGGACTTGGGTACTGCATCGACTGTACATTGCCCGAATCAACTGCACATACTTCCCAGGCACACCTTTCTCCTTAAGGGCCCACCACAAAACCTCACGAGGCACCCGGTCGTATGCCTTTTCGAGGTCAACAAACACCATGTGCATGTTTTTATGCGCACTTTTGTATTTTTCGCATAGCTGGCGGATAGCGAAAATGGCATCTGTTGTACCCCGACCTGGCATAAAACCGAATTGGTTTTGTGAAATTTCACTCTCTTCTCTCAGCCGCCTTTCAATAACTTTCTCCCAAGCTTTCATACTATGTGACATTAGCTTTATTCCTCTATAGTTGTTGCACTCCAGCACATCACCTTTGTTTTTAAAGATGGGCACCAGCGAACTGTTGCACCATTCATCAGGTATGGCTTCTTCCAGCAACAACTTATTGAAGAATGAAGCTAACCACGTCCATCCATCAACCCGTAATACCTTCCACACTTCAACTGGTATTTCATCTGGCCCTAGTGCCTTACCATTCTTCATTCCACTTACTGCTGTTCTCACTTCATCCATACTTACCATTCTCACTAACCCCTCATTCATTGGTTTATTCTCAAGCACACCACTCCAGTCATTCTCCTCATTCATCAGTCTTTCAAAATAACCCTTCCACCTATTCCTAATTTTCTCATCATCTGAAAGAACCATTCCCGCTTCATCTCTAATACATCTAATCTGACAAACATCCCTCGCCTTTTTTTCTCTAGCTCTAGCCAGCCGGTACAGGTCTTTTTGGCCTTGTAGACTATCTAGTGCGTCATACATCTTATTCTGAGCTTTCGCTCTCGCTGTGGCCACAGCTTTCTTGGCTTTTTTCTTTAAAGCATCATACTCATTCTTCTTTTCGGCTTTCAAACAAACACTATTTTCTTCAACACTCTGCCATTCCTTGAATTTTCTCTTTTTCTCCTTCAATACATTCTGTACTTCTGTCGACCACCACCATGTATCCCTATCTATCGTGCCCCTTCCTCTCGTCTCTCCCAAAATATCCTTGGCTGCACACCGAATACACCCAGCCATTTCATTCCAGCATTCATTCACACTCTTATCATTCATATCTCCCATCTCTATCATTTTATCTACCACTCGCTCTCTGAATTTCTTCGCACAATCAGTCTTCTCTAACATATGCCATTTAATTTTAGGGGGGGGACGCTCTTTGTTTTTTGACCACTGTAGTGTTAAAACTACCGTCAATACCAGGAGTCTGTGCTGTGAGACCAAATCTTCTCCTGGTATTACTTTGCAGTCTCTGACGTGTTTTATATTGTGGCGTCTGACAAGGAAGTAGTCTATTTGGGTTTTGTGGTTGCCACTTTTATATGTTATCAGATGACTGTCGTTCTTCTGAAACCAGGTGTTGGCTACTGCCAGGTCAAATGCAGTAGCGGATTGCAACAGCGTTTCTCCCTCGTTGTTGGGATTTCCAAACCCCCATCCCCCATGTACTCTTCCATAAGCCCCTTTCATTCTTCCCACATGTCCGTTAAAGTCGCCTCCAACTATCAATTCCTCCTGGACCGGGATGGTCATCAGAATTGAATCAAAATCCTCCCAAAACTTCTCTTTCACGCTTTCATCACATCCTACCTGCGGTGCATATACACTAACTACATTCAACATCACATTCTCTAACATAACTTCCACAACTATCAATCTATCATTAATCCTTTTCACTTCCATCACGCTTTCTTTCAGGTTACTATCTAACACTATTCCCACGCCATTTTTTTTCCCATCACTTCCACAGTAGAAAAACTTGTATCCTTCACCTATTTCCCTCGCTTTTGTTCCCTTCCATTTTGTTTCTTGCAAACACGCCACATTTATTCGTCTTCTTTTGAGTACCTCTGCTAACTCTCTGGCTCTTCCAGTCATCGTTCCAACATTCCAACTTGCATACCTCAATCTCACTTCCCGAGCTCGCTTCTTACGTTGCCCCCGCCCGGGGTGGTGCAACAACCCTAGTCCATTTCCCACAGGAGCCGGGTGCTGCCCCTGCGCGTCGCCTGTGGGGTACGCCCTAACCCTATCGCGCATTCCATTTAGACTTGTCATGTTGCAGAATGATTTGGCAAATGTTTTATAGCCGGCCGCCTGCCTGACACCAACCCTCTTTGGGAATGCTAGCTGGTGGTTTACCCGCCACCGGGCGGTTGGCCAAAGGTGATTAGTGGTCTACACAAGGCCTCACGCTCCCTTAGTCGCCTTCTACGACACCCACGGGAAGAGATGGGGTAGTGCTATTCTTTAAGTCCGGCACTACACAGACCCATAAATCCATAAACCCAGACCATAAATTCTGAAATATTTCATAAACTGACGGAATAATCGGTCTAAAGCATATTATAGCCTAAATCAGTAGGTACATCGAAGATAAATATGTCTGGCATACGATTCCCTCCTGACACTGACACTGCGACCCTCTGGCACCGTCTAACAGAAGAAACGGACATTATTCAAATGCTTACTTATTATAATTATTTTTTATTTTATTGACTCAATAAGTATGTAATTTTATCTTATTTTTTATTCTAATGTTTCCAATTTTGATTGTTTTTTTTCTTTGAGTTTTCATTTAATTTATTTATTGCTAATATTTGCCTATATTAGTTTGACATTGAATTGCAATTATCAATTATTAATATTATTCTGTTAATACCTACGCAAGGCTGTAAAATGTGAGGACCATGCAGCATTCAGTGTTACACTTTCATTCTTAATATTTGACTGCCTATTGTCTATCGGTATGAGTCTGTCATGCTCACTGAAATGTCCTGCTGATGGTGGCGTTGTGCATCGGGTCGTTGAGTTTCCTGCAACAAGTCCTGCAACATGGTTGAACTGAGCGACGCCGATGTATGCGTCATGCTCGTGAACGGGTGCTGTCTGTTGGGACTGGTCAGCTCGTAACTGCTATGGCAATCGTTTTAAAAGGCTAACTTTCTCATTGCTTTTCATGTTGTTAACTGTATGTACTCTAATCTGCATTGTTCTTACATTACTACAATGAAAATTGTCAAATCATTTACATTTTTAAAAGAGTGTCTATGGAGTTTCTTGCCGGCTCTTCTCCAAAGGACCTACTTCTTGGAACCGAGCACCTAGTGTTCACCTTTTGAAAGCACCAGTGATCTGGTCTACATGAAATAAAAACTATTTGACTTTGACTTTAATCGCCTGTTGACACTTAACGTTTCCACCCTGTATACGAATTTCTCAACGGGTACCAATTAAAAAAAAAACCGTTTTTTATTGGACCTATAAAAAAGTTTCCTTTGTAGGTATAGGTAAGCCAGGAAGCAAAAACTATCACAACTGTCACGAGTTGGTGAAGATTACAGATATTTTTCTGTCTAACTGTACCTTTTTTGGTTAAATTTCAAAGGAAATGCCGCAAGGGGCGAATCGATACACCAAAATAATTATTTAAATGACAATTTTCCACTCGCCCCTTCGTAAGGGGCGAATCACTACAACAAAAAAATAAAATACGGGGCGAGTTGAACATTTTAATCGAAAGGGGCAAGATCTAAGGGGCGAGCGGAGCCTAAACCGACGCAACATCTAAATTAATTAAGAATTCAAATCAAAGCCAAGTCCTAATGACTCAGCACTCGAATCCCTGCTAAAATTCCTTTAATAAATTAATGTTGCCCGTGCAATATGTCTCGCACACTCGTCGACTGCGTTTTATTCGCCATTGCGCCAGTCCCGACGAGATATGACGACGCTAATGTTGCTAGTTGATTGATTTTATTGAGTTGCGGCTTTGAAGTTTAAATATACGGTAAGGTAAGGCCCGGCACCCACTGGTGGGATGGCATGGCAAAGGATTTTTTTAATTCAAATAATTTCAATTCTTATTTTAATACCACTAGCTCTTGTATTTGCTTAGCATACCGCGGGAGGCTTCGTCGTGCCGCGGCATGTTGAAGCATCCCACGGTACGGAATTATGAGTCCTAAAGGATAATAATAAACTACTTAATATCTCCTTATTCCTTTATTCATTTTTAAACATATTTAATAACATTTTTAAATATTCTAATATAAAAATAAAAACGTTTAAAAATATAAAAAATAGTATCCCACCGGCATCGGGATTCCCGATGCCGGTGGGATACTATTTTTTATATTTTTGCCCTGACTGCCTGGCTCCAGAGAAAGGAACCTCCTCACTATGCGTGCCATATCTCCTTATTTATTGTTACACCGAGAACTACCCCTCAATTTTTTCTTGCAAATCATGTCCATCCAAAGGTTGTCTGGAAGAAATTGCCTAGTGCGATAAGACCGCCCATTGTACATTTCTATTTTATAATAATGTTTCTTGTTTATTTTGTGTACAATAAATAGTATTGTATTGTGTATTGTATTACTAGGGTTTAAAATTATTTGAGCTTACAAAAATCCCTTGCCGTGTCGTCCCGCCAGTGGGCGCAGGCCCCAAGGTGGTGTTTGGAATGCGAACTTGGCGCATTGCACTGCCGTGTCTCCGGGATTTGAGGGAGAGATTTGTGTCTTTATTTTTGTGCTTTTGTTTGATAAAAATGTTAATTGAATAGGTTATATCATGCTTATGATTCGTAGTTATGGTTCTTACATGATTTGCGCTAATGCAAAGGCATCATAACAATACATGTAATAAAATCGTAACGAAGGAAAATCAGTACATTAAATATTTTCCAGAAAAAATAAGTGCAAATTGTTGGAAAAACGCTACAGATGTCAAAAAGAGAGTTTTTAGAATTTTTGTCTTTCTGTTTGTATGTTGGAGCTTCACGCCGAAACTACTGAATAGATTTTGTTGATATTTGGAAACCATATTTGTTGCAGGTCGGGTCAGGTTATAGAGTAGAAATTATCACGCTATTTATTATGGGGGACAAGCAGTACTGCATTTTGTACGCATTTTCCCTATAATTTGCCGCGGGCTATATGGAAATCGAAAAAAACGATACAGTATCTTATTTTAGCAAGAGACCTCTCTTCTGTACTAAACTGTAGGTTTCTAAATTCTAATATGAATTTAAAGTGTGCCAGAAGTAAAATAACACACACAATTCAATTACTTGCAACGCCGTCTTACGACTAAAAATAGAACTAATGTTGACGGTTGAACTTCATATTCGATAGATAGCGTTGTGCATATAATTTAATGATGAGGTTATTCATGTTATAAGATTTAAAAAATTGTGAACACATCATTGTTTAGTAGTTTCGACACAGTGTTGTTTTCCGACTTCCACGCGGACGAAGTCGCGGGCACAGCTAGTCTAAAATATAGCTGTTGTAGCGCCAAATTTTTCGCATACTTATTTCTTAAACAAACATTCTGAATATCAATAAGAGCTATTCACCAGCTAACGCCTCCAAGGTCAATGGCTTCACATTCATCAGAGACCATATTCGTATCGCCGCCATTCGCCAAATTACTCTAAAACTAGTTTACATACAAATTACTAATAGGAGCCAACTTTTATTAGGGTTCTGTAGCCGATTGGCAAATGCGAAATCCTTATCGCCGTGGCTGTCTTTTTGTTCGTCTGTCTGTATGTCGCAGGTTATCCTAAAGTTCCCCTCTTTCTGACTTTTCAACTATGAATTTGAAAATAATTGTTGTCATAAAATATAAAAATTGTGTTTCACTACAGGGTGTTTGGCAGAACGTTGAACATACGAAAATGGTGGATAGGTGGGGTCATCTGCTACTTACTCAGCCCTAATTTATTTGGCCCTGGCCTCCTGGTCTTTTTTTTTTAATGCAAGTTGAAATTAAGATTTAAGTATTTTTTACATCTTTCTGTAAGTTTGAGGACTCATAACTTTTTTTCTAGCTAACATCTGAATAAAGCAATAATTTTATAAGATCCTGCCAACATTAAAGATTAAAAAGTTAAGAAAGTGGTGAAACTAGAAGAAAGCAAAAAATTTTTTTTAAATATCAAGGTGTCCAGGGCCACATAAATTAGGGCTGAGTAAGTAGCAGATGACCCCACCTATCCACCATTTTCGTATGTTCAACGTTCTGCCAAACACCCTGTATACGGGAGAACACTGGCTCCTGCAACACAGTTTCTACTAGCGCAGGAGTCAGGGAATTCGATTCTTTGTACATTTTGTTTTATGTCAATAAATTACAATAGGTCAAAAAAAAATTGGGATCAGATTATACAGTATGACTGGTTAGCCACTTATACGAAAACCATAAACTCTGCTCATCATTCTGTACAACTTTTGCCATAGGGAAAACTCTGAATTCATGAAAAAAATTAGCTGTTCCATACAAAATAATCAATGTTCCATATCAAAATGTATGGAAAAGATGATTATTCCATCGCTTGTTTTGTTCGTAAAATTTGCAGAAGCCAGCTGCGGGTGTGCCCCACCAATTGAAAGTGAATTAAGCGAGCAATAGAGAGCAATAGCTTGGGCAAATAAACTTGCTCGTGCATTTGGCGAATTAGACTTTCTTTATTTTACGAGTACTTTGTACCTTGTCGCACCTGATGGTAAGTGCAAACATCTAATCTAAGATAATCTAAGATGCACACGAGTCCAAATAACAGAGATATAGAGGGATTTCGCTATACCCCTCTAGCTCTCACATAAACACGACGGAATATAGTAAACTGCTTGGCTGACTTTAATGAAGAAGTATATCGTTAAAGTATGGTGAAGGCGAACATCTTTTGTAATAAAGGGGATTGGGTTAAGCAGTATGATTGATGTCTTCATCGTTTAAGTAATACTAAATGTATGGAAAAAGGATTCAAGTTATATTGTTTGTTACTGTAACTACGGAACCATAAGAGCGTTTCAGAAAGGCACTTGACCAGTTTCTATCAAACTACTTTTATTAAAGGACCGACGGGTTTTGTTTGATGATACCTACGCTACGAGTTGTTAATAAGATTCGGAAATCGCGAATTAAAAATTAAATTTATTGGCTTGCTTTTGAAGGGATCAATTTCATGGGTTTGAGTTTTTTATATTTTTCTATTTTTTCGACCGCCTGTTTCGTCTAGTGGTCGCAAGCGCGACTGCTGAGCGTGGGGTCCAGGGTTTGACCCCCAGGTCGGACAGTGGTATTGGGTTTTGCCGTGTGGAATTACTCAGTAGCAGCCCGGAGTCTGGATTAGTGCCCGGTTGATGTCAGTAGGTTTGCTCCCTGTTACTTGAGACTTAAACATACGGCAAAATGAGGGTGTGCCATACACCTCAGCCCAACCCTTCGGGGAACACTGGTGTGATGTTATGATATGTTATTTTTTTCGCATTAATCGCCAGGTAAGGCAAGACAAGGCCTAATTCGTTTTTTTCCTGAGAATATCCTCATGCATGTATAACCCTTCGCCCGGGGAAGGCGAAGAGTTATGCCGGATTCTTACCGGCTAAAAACCCACGGTGATCCTTCTCCTGACCCTTGGCCGGGGTCACGGGATTCGCAGCTGCATGCACCGCAACCCCGGCTGGCCTCGGTCCGCCAGCCCCTCGCGGACCTCTCCTTCTGTGGGGCCTAGCCCCACGTCCTCCTGAGAGGCGCGCACGGAACACATGCGCGCCGCCTTCTCGGGCCTGTTACTGGTCGGGCGGCGAGTCCCCTAACCCGTCGCCCGCAGGCGTTCTGTAACCCCCTCACATCCTCCAGGTAACATGACATTAATTCCAAGAAATGGAAACGCTATGAGATAGCTCGACAGCTTTGATGTTTCTATTCATGTCTTCTGTGGTCGCTACCTGTACGGTGAAATGCATTATCACGAAAGTATGCCTATCAAAATACTTCACCTAATTAGAGCACAAACATCAATGTATTTATCCCAATCTATTTAGATAAAGCTATCAAAACACACTGTTGTCATAAATAAAGGCATCTTTCATGCAATTATGTCAATGAGATAAATATTAGCGGTTAATTAGTTGGGTAATGGATATTTAGGTTATGCGACGTAATTAGCATATCTGCAGTCCTTATTATTATGAGATAAGCTGCGGAATCTTCTTAGTTCCAGTGAATTTGGGAAGCAGGCAGGAAAACCCGTTTACGCACGAACGAACACAAGCATTGCGAACACGTATCACTATGACGGTGTTCGCCGAAAGCTGGGTACGCACGAATGAACACGAACATTGAACACGAATTACTATGAAGGTATTCACCGAACACACTGTTCGGTTGTGGAGCACACGTGTAAACAATGTGCTCGATATTCGTGTCCGCGATGTTCGTGTTCGCTCGTGCGTTCACGGCTGAACACACTGTTTGGTAATGGTACGCACATACAAACAACGTGTTTGATATTCGTATTGGCGATGTTCGTGTTCGCTCAAACTCAAACTCAAAACTCGTTTATTCAAAGTAGACTAGTAGGTATTACTTAGTTCTTTTTGAACGTTAGATTTAGGTACAGAAGACTGCCCCCAAAAGCGCACACCCTTCACCGCTTCCTAGTGTTTATGCTGTGAAGAAGAAACGGCGCAACAAACTCCCCAGCAACACAGTTCAGCCTGTCAAGTGAATAAATAACTGAGTCTATACACAAAAAAAGTAAAATATTAATTATATTGATTAAATTATGCAAGTTGATGATGATAAACAAAATATTTACCTAGAACAATTCTGGATGAATTGAAAACAAAAGTAAAAGTATCATTCGTTCGTGCTAATAATTCCACGGTTAAAAGTTGATAAGGTACTGCCTTGCCTTTTCCCAACTAAGTATGTTGGTGAGCCCAACATAGTTGAGCTTCCAGTCTAACCAGATGCGGCTGAATACCAGTATTTTACACGGAGCGACTGCCATCACACCTACGCAACCCAGTTACTGGGCAATGCCGATATCCTACGGTTAGACCGCTTGTCGGACTTGGGCTTTCTGACTACCCGTAACGACCGTCATAGATATTCGTATGACACCCGGGACCGACGGGTTAACGTTCTCTCCAAGACACGAAGTCCTCGATAACAGTCAAAGTTTTTTATTTCAAATAGACCAGATTTTAGGCACTTTTAAAATGTCAAAACTAAGTGCACGGTTCCAAAAGGTAGGTTCCATTGAGAAGTGCCGGCTACAAACTCCATGAATACTCTTTTCAAAATAGAACTTCATGACTATTCCATTACAATAGTGAGAGAAATCGATGTGTAACGAACGGTCACCCATCCACGGATTGACCGCAGCAAGTATTACTTAACCTTGCAAATCGACTTGCTGACGACTCGAACACAATACCTATATTCGGACTCAGTGTCCGAATTGACACATTTTAATTTCAATATTTTTGTCACTGATGATTCGGACACCATCAAATTATTGAAGCTGTTTAGTGTAGTCAGATCAAAAAGTGTTATAATAAAACGGCCGCATTTGGTTAAAATCCGGTTAAAAACTGTTTTTTTACAACTATATGCTGGGCGGAGGACGGATTTCGACAATTAAGGTATCGTTGGAAGTATTTTATCTGACTGTACAAAACAGCTTTTTTTATTGGTATCCCAATCATCAGTGATAAAAATATTGAAATTAAAATGTGTCAATTCGGACACTGTGTCCGAATATATTGTGTCCGAATCGGCAGCAAGTCTGCAAATCGAACCCTTCCAGTTAGTACCTACCTACTAATAACAACATAGTAATACCACAGTGTACCTACTTACTACATACAGTGGGTCAACGCCCATACATTTGACAGGTCCTATGAAATGTCAAAATTATGTAGGGGCGGAGGTTATGTTTATGTCCCAAGTATGCAGTACGGCTACTCGGGTCATAACCTCCGCTCCTTCACCCCGCAACCCCCCGCACGATTGCTCTGCGACAATGTTCTACGTTGACCGACTGTTAAGGAGTAAGATATAGGTAGACTGTGGTAGTACCTAGTGGTACTCAGATGTCATCTATCCGGAAATGACCCCGAAAACTGCTAAGATATTTTTTATACCTTCATTTTAATGTCTTGTAAATTCATTCATAACAACTTGAAGTATTTTTAGTACCTCATTACGTCATTTGTTTACCTAAAACTGTCCTTCATAACTACTCGTGCCCTTATCGACTAACCGTGAAGTTATTTGCTGACCGTGGGCGCAGTGGGGGCGAGAGCGTATTGCCAAATATGCAGGTTTGATGCCCGGCTGATGTCATCGGTAGTATCGATCCAAATGAGATCATAATTATGTCATTTATTGTGATAGGGAGTTAAAAGTTTATAAATATTCATGTATCATTCTGTTACATTTGGGTTGGTTAAAACTAATAGAAGTATTCTATGCAGTGATCGGAAAAAGGTGAGCTAATTTACCTAAACTTCAAAGAACAGAGACAAAAAGTGGAGACTTCCTTACGACAGCATTTTTTTTCGGGAAAATTATTCCGGGTTTCGGGGCATCACTAAAGTACATTTCAATATTAATGTTATTAATTCAGAAAACAATTGAATTCGTTTCCTGTTTTTGTTTCCCAAAATTGACACAAAACCAGATGACACGTTTTTTATTGTTTTTAAAAAAGAGATTGTATATTGTTTTCAAAAAAGGAGAATGTCTTTTATTTTTTGAAAACATTTGAAAGAAATTCTCCGAGAAAATTCTCCCAAAAAAATTGTTGTCATAAGGAAGTCTCCAGTTTTTGTCTCTGTTCTCTGAAGTTTAGGTAAATTAGCTCACCTTTTTGCGATCACTGGTTATAAGTTAGTAGTTAGTTGTAGAACTGAGTGTTTTTTACCCAACTTCCAAAAACGAAGGTCGGTATTCGACCCGTATGTATGTACGTCCTCAATTGATTTTCTTAAAAAATATTGAGTTAATTTTGATGATTGTAAGCATAACAACAAATTCTGTATTAAAATTCTGAGATACATAAATTAAGTTTTCCAAAAAAATTGTCTCCTAGCTGCATCAGAATTTCAGATATAGAATTTAAGGTTAACTTAAAAGTTATAAATTACTTCAACTGTAATTAATAACTTTCATGTTCGTACATACGTAAGTAGTTAGGTATCTCGTTTCCTTCTTTGGAATCATGGCGAATTGTCGACGCCAAGCAAAGATTTCTGCGGTAGGTATCTTATTCCCGTCCAATACGACTTTTTTCTAACTTTTTGTAAATTTTTTTTAGTCACTTAATAATTGCAGCGATCGTTAATTGGTGTATGCAACCACCACCTTGAAATGCTCGAGCGTCCGTCCTGTGGTTTGAAACTGTCATAAGTTAAGTACTTTCATGTTTCTCAAGGCATTTAATAAAAAACCTCACCCAGTAACAGATTTGTCTTTCGTACTAACATGACATCAACTATCTGTATTTCATTAGGGTTCAGTACTCAAAGGGTGCCAACGGGACAATATTACTACACCTACGCCATCTGTCCGCTCATTTGATTATCATAGAGCTGTATCTTTTAAATCGTAACAGGTAGGCAGGTGAAATTTTCACAGAATATGTGTCACTGTCACTATAGCCTCTATCATGGAAAATTTAAAATAAAAATAAAAAATAGTCTAGATCCAAGAATCCTAAAACCAAAGCATTTTTTAACGTTTTTTGTTCTTGCTCTATCTTAATAACGGTAATACATACAAGCATGAAACTTGGTACGATTGTATTGCATATTCTATAGTTAAATAAAACATTATAAAAATAAGGAAAACTAGTGCTGGTGAGTTTGTTGCGCCGTTTCTTCTTCACAGCATATACACTAGGAAACGGTAAAGGGTGGGCGCTTTTGGGGGCTGTCTTTTGTACCTAAATGTGACGTTCAAAAAGAACTAAGTAATACTAGTCTACTTTGAATAAACGAGTTTTGAGTTTGAGTCGTGGTACGGAACCCTTATGTGCGAATCCGACGCGCACAAAGCCCATTTTACTTTAACCTACTACTGTGTCGCCTCTAAAAATATAACAGGATTCAATAAGTAGTTATCGCAAGTACAGTTGAACCGTTACTCCCATTCAAGCCACCCATGTTTTTGTCTCACTAATCTCGTGACCATTTAAGGCCACTCCGGTGACCATTGGTGACGAAAAAATTAAATATAGATAGGTCCGTCATGTTTTTGTGAGTAATGGTATACTGCCTACGTAGTCCAATACAGCCTGATCATCGAATTAGGGTTGGCGAAGTTGCAAGAAGGTGGTAACATTATTTTTGAATAAAAAAACTTTATAAAACAACAGTTTTATCATTTAAGGCTTTATTTATTTCTCAAGACTTGGTTCATTACCTACTGGTCTGTGCTTAAGACTACATTGTTCTCTCATAACTATTCTAAATCAAAGTACTGTATTTACTGAAATGGTTAAAGATACTGATTTTAAATCAGTAACCATGGAGTTTCTTGTCGGCTCTTCTCCATAGGAAACGACAAAATGGAACCGGGCACCTAAATTCGACTTTTCATAAGCACATGTAATGGTATATGTGTTTTTTTACTTTATTTATTTTCATTTGAAAATCAAATTAAAATAAATAAAATAAAAAAAAATGATGGATTTTTTTTGCAAAAATTGCCAACTTTCTTAACTGTGTTTTTCATGCTTTATCCATAAGATAATACTTCAATCGCATGGGCATTTGGTTCCCTTTGACTTAGCCCAGTTTGACATTTTTTTATGCAAACATAATCATCGAAACATAGTAAAAGTTTTCAAAGTTCATTTAAATCTAGCTGCTCGCTTGCTAATGTGTTACCAACCCTATAAACAAAGTTGAAGAGTCTCATGCATGTACCTGTAATTTCACCGGCACACATACCTCCCAAACCCGAACACAGCAATACTGCTTAGCGGCAGAAATAGGTGTGATAGTCAGGGGCAGGGGGTAAATCTAAATACAAAGTAAATAAATACACAAAAAATAGTCTCGAGAGGGTTTTTTAGTCAGATAATAATCGTAGAAGTCGCGTTATAATTTGAATAATAATATAAATTACATTATTGGTTTAATTTGCGAATTTTGCGCCCCCCTTTGAATGACGCCCAGGGCACGAGCTGTACTTGACGCACCCTACATACGCCACTGGTGGTAGTATTTCTCCGGACGAAATCATTCACAAGGAGATCCACTACTATTAAAAATCACGCGAGATGAGCAGAATACTTAACTTTATATATCAAAGGCCTATCATAATGAATATTTAAATCACGATGAGCTGTTAGGTTATTCTCAAGGTGTGAAGTGGCGCCGTCAGACGCCGTTCGCGCATTGATTTGCTATAAATATATCACTGTATGAATCAATTAAGGTCTCATCTTTATTAAAGCTGCATTTCGAGACCTTAGAACAGCTGCCGTTCAGTCAGAAGCCCAATTCTCGTAATTAATTTGAAGTAAGACTGAAGGTTGACCGAACTGAGATTAAATTATGAATAGAATAAAAAATGGTATTCTGGTCTGGTACACTTAAAGTTCGGTCCGGTTTCAGTATCATCTCAGTCTAATCTCGTAATAATGTCAATTCAGTCAACTTAAAATCTATTACCGATACCATAACGATATCAACAGTCATAGACTAAAATTCTAGAAATAAATGAGAATTCAAACTTGTCAAAATGGCTCAGTACATAATGTAACGAGAGTACCCTTTTGGCTTCAGTCAACTTTCAATCTCATTTCGATATATCTCACGTTAGACGTTGTTTGTTAACGAACAAGAATACCATTTGTTAATATTTATGAGATTGAGACTAGACTGAGACTAGATCGAAACTATACTTTGAATATTTTAAATAACGAGAATTGGCCTTCTGAGCGATTCGATCAGTCAGTTTATGCTATCTCTTTTTCTCTCGTTACGACAATCTTAGATGGAATGAGATGGCAAATCGAATCGGTCGACTGCTTATCGAAAAGGTTCTGAATCGGGGGGCTGGGGTCTACGGATCCTTGAGCATGACGCCAAGGAGATCGCGGAAATATCGACAAAAATAAAAAAAAAATGAGTATTACGTACCTAACAACTATTTCAGTTATAGCATATATGATAATTATTACTGATTAATTTTGATTTTTCAAAGGCTTCGTGTCCACCATCGTTGATCTAAAGCGTGAATTACATAGAAACGGCTTAAGGCGCAGGCGCGTTCATACGTTTCGTCGCTTCAAATCTTTTTCGCAAAAAAATTACGAGTATGAAAGCGACGCGCCTGCGCCGCGTCTGCACCTTACGCCGCTTCTGTGTAATTCACGCCTAAGGGACAGTCACCGAGGGTGGCGTGTTTTCTTTTAAATATCCCACACTGGGATTTGTTCTGAATAGTGGGTGCGTTTACAGACAGAAATCTTCACATGCGCAAACACCCAGATGCGGAACAATATTTGTTAAGTGCGCAGAAAGCCAAACGCTCATCATAGCCGCACGCTGGTTTGCCTAAAAGAAAAAAAAAAGATTCCTCACTTTAGGGCCCTTCGTTATTTATTGTCTTTCTAAAATATATCACTCGTCGGGACAACCCTAAATATCGCAGTTTCTGTACGAGTAGGTGCCTAATTGAATAACGGTAATTTTAGTACACAGTGGACATTTTTTGCCTTTTAATTCACGTCTCTTTTCACTTTCGAATTTAAGCTTTTTGGGTGTTAGATATTAATTTTTTGTCATGTGTAATCCCGGCAAAAAATTGCTCAAAATCTGCCATGAAGTGATTCACCCGCCATACACTTGTCTACTAATGACGTCATACTTAATACCTACTAGGAAATATGGAAAAGTGGCCTACCGGCATCGGGAACAGAGTCCGAGCTGCCAGTGGTCAGAGAAGGGAACCTCATCATTATGCATGCCATTGATCCACCCGCCTAACGAGAGCTTCATACGGTTTTGATTGAGGCTTTTGGCTATTAGGCCATTCGCCGTAACGACTATCAGGACAATGACTGCTGAGTCCACGTCTAATATGCGACAACCTCGTAGGTATGCTAAATCAAAATATTTTATCCCATCGAAAACCATCATGTAAAAAACGCGTCGTCTCGCGCTTTTGCCGTGAAAAGTTCTGAGATCTAATGTGAGAACCAAGTCGGGCATTTCATTTATAAATATATTTTTTAGACTTTGCAATCACACAGCAATAAGGATATACGAGAGTACTTGTTTACTGTGGTACAAAGTTGTATAAAATTAACAAGGTATCATCTTGTATCATCACCATCATCATTCAAGCTTTCGCTCTTATCTGTTTTAAAGATATAAGGGGCTTCGAAGTGTCTTGAGTTGTTTCGAGAGAAAGGTGTACGGCCGTGCCTGCTCGACGTTAACGGGTTACTGCTGTGCCCCCTGATTACAACAAATTTTATTATTAGAGATTATCAGTCTGCTTAGAACAGGTATTATTCCGATCCCACTCCGCGCACAATCAAATAGATTGAACAACTATAACACGTTCACCGTTTAGATGCAATAAACTAATGTTGCTATAATAAAACTAGATATTCTGATCATGTCGTATAATATTTACACAATAACACTTTATGCACATGCACTTAGAATAATTAAACTTGTACTATCGTTCACAACAGTACTAATACATCCTCAAGTATACCGGACGGGGTATCGATATTTCTGTTTTACACGATCACACAATTTGTCACGTTAACAATTTTCGTTGTAGACTAATAGCCCAAATACACGTTCGATACTTGCCTCCGATAGTCGGTTCCGATAGTCTGATCAGACTATTTGAAGGCCTCCGCGTCATACATTTGTTTGAACATGAATTACACGTACGATCAGACTATCGGATCGGATGTCAGAATCGTAAGCATAGTCCGGGCGTCGTCGTCGTCCAGAAAAAAACGGACACGAGAATCGTACGTGTATTTCATGAATCCGATCAGATAGTCGGATCCGGCTCCCGGAAGCAACTGTCGGTCGTATATTTTGACCCTAATTCGTGTAATTTCTTAAAACCACATGATCCGCTACTTGTACAAATTAAACCGACAAGGAATTTTGCTCGATTAAAAATAAAATAAAAATTATTTTTTCTTCTTGCAGTAGAGGTTAATGATCGAATCTAAAGCACCATGATTGAAATATAGAAAAAATTAGAAAAAGAATAGTTGCAAAATTAAATGTGATAGATTCGATGCCCTGTAGCGACCGGCCAAAGTCTGGGCTGAAAAAGACGGACATACGCTTGCCGGAATTTGGAAGAAGGACTTGAAATTTAGAGTGCTCTTGCCCACACGCTTTTTGCGTTCTTTGTTTGCCCTTCTCGCTTCATAGATTTCTGTAACGGTTTTTTGGATGTTCAACAGAATCTTTCTCGTTACATTATAATTTTACGTATTCATTTCCAATACTTCCATTCATTTACTAATTAACATTATCAATAGTTTGAATGACAAGCTCTAAACAGCTGCACTTATCTTGCCCTACAGAGATACGAAATGCCACCTGTCTCATTTAGCTTCCAATACCTCGATAGGTCATATTTTATCAAGAAACTGCCTCAAAAACGATCGTAGTCTTCACAGCTAACTGTTGACCTTATGATAAAGAGTTAATTTAACTTAAAGGGCAGTTGGTACGCACGGCTACAGATCAAGCTACACATTTCCAGTATAAGCTGATCTCGCATTGTATAGGATTTCCTTACAATGAGAGGTCAGTGTAAACTGGAAATGTATAGCTTGATGTGTAGCCGTGTGTACACCTGCGTTTTATTCTCCCCAAGTACAAAACGCCTGTGAAAAGTTATTCGGAATGGGGGTACTAATCCGCGGGCTACGGCGACTGTTTTAATCAAGTGTTAAAATTCTAAAATTCGATTATTTTTATTTCCATGTAACATAATTTTCATTTTAGTTTTTTTTAAATTCTTTTTTTCTCCGTTAGTTACAAATTCAGAAATAGAGCTTCGAATCTATTATCCCAAATATAACCTAAAATGTAAAGACAGTTGATCATAGCTAAGGATTGATAAAATTTTACCTCATAACTCTATTATACAGGTGGGTCAAAACACGTGGATCAAACGAAACAAGGGCGATAGTTGGGGTTATTTGCAGCATTTTGTGGTAGTACATTTTTATCAATTAAAAACATCGTGAAGAAACCTACACACCTGAAATTTATTTATTTATTTTTATTTATTATTAGCCTATACTGTCCCACTGCTGGGCAAAGGCCTCCCTCCGTTCCTTCCACTTGTCGCGATTCTGTGCAGTTTCATGCCAAATCTCAAGAAAGTCATTCAACTCGTCCCGCAATCTTCTCCGCGGTCTGCCGTGACCCCGTCTCGCTGTCTCAGGGCTCCATTTATGTGCTATACAGGCCCACAGCTCATTCGGCATATGGCAGACATGCCCTGCTCAGTCCCACTTCAGCTGGGCGGCCTTTTCAGTCACGTCGACAATTTGAGTTTTGGAGCGCAATATTGTGTTTCGAACTCGATCTGTTAATTTAATACCAAGTATACTGCGCGCCATAGCTGTTTGGCAAACCTTGAGTTTGGACTTCTGGATATCACAACATACACCTGAGATATCCAGAAATGCAAATAAAATATCTAGCTTTAATTCCGCTGAACAATAAAACTTGTTCAGCGGAATTAAAGTTAGATATAGATGGCGTATAGATGACGCATAGATGGCGTGTGTAGTCCGCCAAGCCGCACCCGGCTAGCGTGGTGGATTAAGCCGTCTCATTCTAAGAAGAAATCTGTGCCTAGCAGTGGGGGATCAGCCCGGGGGCTTACTCCCTAAGTCCGTCAACGAAGTTAGTCGCCCGTCCGAAAGTAGCCCGAAACGTAGGAGTGAACAAAACAAGTGTCAAGTTCAACTTTTCGGACGGGCAAAAACATATCGGTAGTAGGGACAACTGTCAAATCATGTTGACATTCATTCTTAGTTCGAGCCCCGAAATAATCGTATGTCCGAAGGTGATAGGGAGTAGGAAACGCTCGTCACTAAGGCCGAAACCACGGACTTCGTGCTTAGGGAGTAGACCCCCAGTAAGGGGTTGATAATGTTAAATGAAAATCTAAGCCAACTGTCGCCACCTGTACTCCTCTCATTAAATCACAGTTGACGGCAAACAGCGTTGCAACACCCTTTGTTACATTCAAGTGAACAGAATCTGGGTGACTGTGTAGGATGATCGTCTGTCTAAATGTTTGAGCGATGATCAGTATTTATCTTAGACAACTGTGACTATTGTGAATTTAATGGTACTGTGAAATGAATCATATCGGCCTGGCTGTGTTGAATATGGCGTTTAACGACTTAATGGAGTATTGCTAAACTTAGCTTACCCCATCGTTTCAACCAAGGTGTATGATTTACACCTTGGTTGAAAGGATGGGATGACGTGTTTCTACATGGAGTTTCTTGCCAGCTCTAATCCATGAAACCTACCTTTTGAAACCGTGCACCTAGTTTTGACGTTTTAAAAGTGCCTAAAATCTGGTCATCATCATCTGTCTAGCCTTTTCCCAACTATGTTGGGGTTGGCTTCCAGTCGAACCGGATGCAGCTGAATATCAGTATTTTACATGGAGCGACTGCCTATCAGACCTCCACAACCCAGTAACTGGGTAATACGATTCTCTTGGTAAGACTGGTTGTCAGACTTTCTGGCTTCTAACCAACAGACGACTGTCAAAGATCTACAAATGACAGCCGGGACCAACGGCTTTACGTGCTTTCCGAGGCACGGAGGAAACTCGCTATGGTAAATGGTCACCCATCCACAGACCAACCTCGGCAAGCGTGGCTTAACCCGGAAGATCGGTCTATGCGGCTGTAATTATTTAGCCACGAGCTCCTCCTAAAATCTGGTATACCCATATAAATAAATATGAATCTCCGAAATATATATACGCGCATAATTTCCGAACGACTGCACCAAATTGGATAATTACACCTACCCTAACAAAACAATATATTCTAACAGTAACAGGCGATCATAAGCTTTAGGGCAAAGTAGCATACGACCACGGACCACGGCTATCCTCTGAACATCACTATGAATATGTATTAATAGGTACATTAAAATATATTACGTGTAAGTTGTTTATTTAATAGACGATGAATATTGAATAGTTTGCACAAAACAATTTCAGATGATTATATTTTCTTGTTTCATTCATTTTCCAGTAGTCGGGTTTTAGTTTTTGAACTTACTTTTTTTTTGTATATTATTTTCAAAGGCCTGACTGAGTTGGCAGGTTGAAAGTATATCTCGAAAATGGTTCACTTTTGCATAAAGTATTTCCGGGTTTTAAGATAGTGAATAACATGTCCTACTATCCTGCTATGGGGATGGGGATTTTGGTACAGTTTTCTTACGACCGTTTTCAATAACCTCCTTTCGGCGATTTGCCCTACTAGAGGTAGAAGTTTGACATAACCTCCATAGAAGTAAGGGCATATACTTAAAGGAACCAGGATACCAGCGCTTATCGGTACTGGTCCGTGCAGGTAACCGCTACATAAAGGAAGCGGGTAGCATTAGCAAGCGGGGCGGGCATTTTTAAACAAAAATACGCCTTGTTCCCTTGCAAATACAGCAAAAAATGACGGCTTACCAGCGCTGATCGGAGCAGGTCGGAACTTGTCGGCGCAGTTCGGAGCTGGTCGGCGCTGGTTTGCCACACAGTATAAGACTAACTGTGCGGACCAGCACCGACAAGCGCTGACAGATCGGCGCCGGCAATCCGCTTTCTACGTGTATACGCACTTAGTCAAATGTCTATCTCTCGTAGGGCAAACTGTCGATTGATAGGTTATTGAAAATTTAATTACATTGTGGTTTTCGAAGATGGTTTTTGATTCATTGGACTTGAAATAGAAATGTAATACATTAGTAGCTGCGTCTAACCATTCTCGAGAAATCTATAAAAACTGACATTAAACTTTATCTTAACGTCTTTGAAAACAAGTATCAGCAGACACATCCTCTTGACTGATCTAGAAAACACGGCATTTATTTCTATATCTTTATTTTAACGATCCAATATACATATATGCCAAATTACATGCAAACTAACAATAAAACACGCCATCTGTATAAGGAGACGTGGAAAATATTCAACACTTGATAACTACACAACACAAGAACGCGCAGAAGGACCATTCGGACCCTGATTAGAAAGTCATTTAAAAAATATCTACGGGATTGATAGCAACCCAAATTCCCCAGATCAGTAAATGGCGGTAAGTTGTCTGGTGTGACAAGACTTGCTCCAAGATCGACCTTGGCTTCGGCTGTTGCTGAAAACCAACGCTTTGGCTATGCTCTGTGCATATGCCATAGCAATATGCTGAGCGATGGCCGATTTGCTCGGTTGTGAGGCATATTTGAAAAAAAAAACTTTTTTTTTTCGTTTTGTAAATTTTTGGTTAGCATGTGCGTCACGTCGTGGCTAAATAATTACGGCCGCATAGACCGATCTTCCGGGTTAAGCTACGCTTGCCGAGGTTGGTCTGTGGATGGGTGAACATTTACCATAGCGAGTTTCCTCCGTGCCTCGGAAAGCACGTAAAGCCGTTGGTCCCGGCTGTCATTTGTAGATCTTTGACAGTCATTACTGTTGGTCAGAAGCCAGAAAGTCTGACAACCAGTCTTACCAAGAGTATCGTATTACCCAGTTACTGGGTTGTGGAGGTCTGATAGGCAGTCGCCGACGTCGTCCTTGTGTTCGATGGGGGGACTGCACTTGAGGTCCAGAGGGATGCCAATGCCGCCCTGGAGTATGTCCAGGCGTGGGGAGTCGTGAACAAGCTCAAATTTGCACCGCACAAAACCAAAGCTATGCTTATAACGCGGAAGCTGAAGCACGACATCCCATGTCTTAGGATGGGCGGAGTCGACATTGGCATGTCAGAGGAGATCAAGTTGCTCGGTCTCACCATCGACCACAAGTTGACCTTCAACACCCACGTCGCAAACGTCTGCTCCCGAGCCGTTGGCATTTATAAACAGCTGTCGAGGGCTGCGAGGGTCAGTTGGGGTCTCCATCCAGAGGTAATCCGCTGCATCTACACAGCTGCAGTGGAGCCCATCGTCCTGTACGCGGCGAGTGCGTGGTCGCCGGCCGCGAACAAAGTCGGGGTGCAGAAGAAGTTGAACGCCGTCCAGAGGAGCTTCGCTCAAAAGCTGTGCCGTGCCTATCGCACGGTCTCCCTGAACGCAGCACTGGTGCTGGGTGGGATACTCCCACTCGACATCCGAATCCGGGAGGCGGCCTCGTTGTATGAGGCCAAGAAGGGGGTAGTATCCCATCCCGCGCTGGCGGGCAGGGAGATCGAGCGAATGGCATCGGCGCTAGAGGCACCACATCCGGCGGAGCAGAGGGACATGGAGCTGCGACGCCTGGTAGACGAGGAACAATACAACAACCACCGCGACTACGCGGTGCGCATTTTCACGGACGGCAGCAAGATCGAGGGTAAAGTCGGAGCCGCGCTATCAGTATGGACTGGCGCGGCTGAGACGAAGACCCGAAAGCTTGTTCTGCCGTCCTATAGTACCGTCTACCAGGCTGAGCTCCTCGCCCTCTGCGAAGCCACTAAGGAAGTCCTCCGAAGAACAGAGACGGCGTTCGCTATCTACAGCGACTCCATGGCAGCCCTCCAAACAGTCGTGAACCCCGAAGCCCTCCACCCCCTTGCAGTGGAAACAAGAGACGCCATCCGCCGCAGCAACATCCAGAACAAGAGCGTCTCCTTGTTCTGGATAAAAGCTCATGCGGGGCTGGAGGGTAACGAGAGAGCCGACTTTCTCGCGAAGGAGGCTGCCCTGAAGTCGAAGCGTGCACCCGACTACGACAGATGCCCGGTTTCATTCGCAAAGCGAATGATCCGATTGGAGACGCTAGGCGAATGGAACCGGAGATATTGTACGGGAGAAACGGCGGCCACCACCAAGCTGTTTTTCCCTTGCGCGATCGCGGCGTACAGGACGGTGAGGAAGATGGAGATGACCAAGGAACTGACCCAAGCTCTAACAGGGCACGGTGGGTTCTCCGAATATTTGACCCGCTTCAAGTGCAAGGAGAACCCAGCGTGCGCCTGCGACCCCGACACGCAAGAGACGGTCCTCCACCTGCTGACGGAATGCCCTGTATATGGCTCCCACAGGCACAACGTTGAAATGGTTATAGGAGACCATATAAGAAAAGAGAAGTTGAGTGTGCAACTTGTGAACAAGAAAAATAGACAGAAATTTTTAGAATATATGATTCAAATAGTGAAATTGGTAAATATTAAAAACAAATAGTAACTTTGGACTTAAATTAAATAGTAAATGTAAATGAATAGATATAAAAATAGACCTAAAAAACGGTAGTAAAATTCAAAAATGTAGCTTAAATAATATAGAAGTACCCACTTACAGCACAAAAACGAAGAGTCAAATGCAAAGATACAGCCCATTATAAAATCCCTGCGTAACTTGTACGGCAGGGGCTCACGCCGGGGCAGGAGTGTGGTTTTAGTCGGTAAGAGTCCGACACTACCCAAGCCATCTCATCCGTGAGGTGGCTTGGGTGTCCATGAGGATTTCCCACTCGTGCCAAAACAAAAAAAATAAAATAAAAAAAAAAAGATAGGCAGTCGCTCCATGTAAAATACTGATATTCAGCTGCATCCGGTTCGACTGGAAGCCGACCCCAACATAGTTGGGAAAAGGCTAAGCAGATGATGATGTGCGTCACGTCAAGACGCAAATTTTGTTTTTTTTTTCTTTCTTTCAAGCTTTTGTTCATTTTGAAGTGGTCCTTCCATTGCCTTCGATAGGCCAATAATATTCTGTGCTGCGAAGCAGCAGTATGTTTTTTTTTGCATCTATGTGTGAGCTGAACGTGAAATGAGCTTTTCATTACGCCCTGCATTCACAAGGAAAGCTCCCCAGAAATCCGGTTCCGATTTGCTTCGTTTTAAGATATGTTGCAGAGCATTTTTTTTACCGGCCCAAATTCATATTTACTGGGGGAAATCGTCAGTGGACCTTCTGTCTTTCCTCTTCAGCGTCAACCAGCTCATTAAAGAAAACTGCACCATATTCGGTCTCGGCGGATCATTGTCGTCCGCGCCTACGGGTAGCCTACGCACTCCTTAAACGTATTGTCGACAGCATTCCTATGAGTTGCTTAGTGACAGATAGGCCTAATGGGGTACATTAGCATTTTTGTTGAACCTTGGATCGTTTTTATTCCGTTTGAGGCGTGGTTAGGAAGTAGGAAGTGAGGGTGGGTAGTTTTGTAATGAGCTGATCGAGGTGATCGTTTGCCTAGAACATATTTTATTATTTTCCAGCCGGTGCGTAGCATGCCCACGGTAGACAAGAGTTTTGTCTACGAAACAATAGACAAAATGACATAATTATGCACAATGGCAATGTCATTTTGTCTATTCGTTCGTCGAAAAAACTCTTGTCTACGGTAGTCAATAGTCATATTAAGCCTGCAGCTTCATGTTAACTTTATGTACGCACCATTGTCCTCTATCGCCCTCTCCTTCTCCAAATTTCTGTAAACAAAACAATAAAACATATTCTGTAGACAAAATCCGAAGCCCAGGGGCCTAATTCTCCTAAATTAAATTGTTGCCAAACGCAATCGAACCACAACCGTCTGTCAGTTTTTGTTTTCGAAAACTTTCAAAATGATTGATTTTGTTTTTTGTGTCAAACAATTTGACAGCTTTTGAAATTGAGAACTGTCTGAATGAACGGTTCGGCCTTGGTTCGGTTGTAATTTATCAAGATTTATTTTAGGAGAATTAGGCCCCAGTTGCTCCTAGGTTTGACTAGCGGGCTTATTATTAGTCAAAGTCCAAAACTATTCTGAGTTTGAGCGTTTGACTAATTAATTTTTAGTTAATCCTTTTTAGGGTTCCGTTACCCAAAGTGTAAAACGGGACCCTATTACTAAGACTCCGCTGTCCGTCTGTCACCAGGCATCTGTCATGAACCGTGATAGTTAGACAGTTGAAATTTTCACATATGATGTAGGTATTTCTGTTCCCGCTGTAACAACAAATACTAAAATAGAATAAACTGAATATTTAAGGGGGCTTCCATACAACAAACGTGATTTTTTTGCCGTTTTTATAGATAATGGTACGGAACGCTTCGTGCGCGAGTCCGACTCGCACTTGGCCGGTTTTTATTCTTCACTACATATTATAAAACAAAGTCGCTTCCCTCTGTCTCTCCCTATGTATGCTTAAATCTTTAAAACTACGCAACGGATTTTGATGCAGTTTTTTTTAATAGGTAGAGTGATTCAAGAGGAAAGTTTGTATGTATAATACATGGATAATATAGTAGAAAAAACGCGGAATACGCGATAATTGACATCCACGCGGGCGAAGCCGCTGGCGACCTCTAGTTGCTCATATTTTAACTAATTTTATCAGTAAAAATATGACTAAAGAAATATAACCGACCGAATCACCTGCTGCGTCCTGCTTTACCAACGACGCTGCTATACGTGTCTCGGCTACATTACTCTACAAAGGCCCAGGAGATTGTAGAGTACATCCGAGTGAAGACCAATTCCACCCTGAGGGTCGAACGGTTGGAGTCTCGCCACAATGTTAATTTCAATTCCTTTGTGGTGAGAGTGCCGATTGAGCAGCTGTCGACGTTCATGAAGGAGGAATTTTGGCCGAGAGGTGTAGCGTTCCGACGATTTCGGGGCCGGCTACCGGACACCGCGCGACACACGACGCCGACTCCTCGTGTGATTTAGTGTTAATATTTTATTGTTTATGTATAGTATTTTTGTTAGTTTTGTAAGTTTTATATTGTATTGTATTATTGTATTTTGTTAATATGTATATTTTATGTAGTAGTTTCGCCTAGCTTCCACGACACAGGGAATCCTAGTGTGGAAGCTAGTGCCAAATGTAAGTTTATTTGTACAATAAAGATTTATTAAAGATTTATTATAAGTTGGACCATGAAAATATGAATTCGCACCAGATTTGATACTAATGACCCATCTACTTTGCTGTGACGCAACTTTGACTTTCATCATCATCATTCAGCCGAAAGACGTCCACTGCTGGACATAGGCCTCCCCCAAGCATCGCCACATCCACCGGTCCTGTGCTTCTCGCATCCAGCGGATTCCCGCGACCTTCACCAGATCATCGGTCCACCTTGTGGGAGGCCTACCCACGCTGCGTCTTCCGGTACGCGGTCGCCTTTCCAGAACCTTTCGGCCCCATCAGCCATCCGTTCTGCGAGCAATGTGCCCCGCTCACTGCCACTTAAGTTTGGCAATTCTCTGAGCTATGTCGGTTACTTTGGTTCTCCTGCGGATCTCATCATTTCTGATATGATCACGCAGGATAACTCCGAGCATAGCCCTCTCCATTGCCCTTTGGATGACCTTAAGCCTTCTTATGAGGCCCATTGTGAGCGACCACGTTTCTGTGCCTTACTCATCTAAAATCATTTTTACGATACGCCTAGTACTCATAACATAATAAATCTATCTTCCATAAACAATGAGTTTTATGACTAACGTAGGAAGATGATCCGATTAAGATTTCAGTTCGATTCTAAATCAAAAGAAATTGCTTGTAATTGACAAAGATAGGCTTTAACTGTTCTGTGGGTAGACCATAATGATTGATTTATAGTTTTAGATGTTATGAGTGGAGTTTTGTTTCTAAGGGCAAGGATTCGTACCTACTAATGAGGATCGAAGTAGAAACTGTTGGAATGTGTGGAAGATCCTTGCACACATTACAACATTCTTTTGTTAGGAAATAGGATCGATTGGCACCATTTTTATTTTTTTACTAGCTGACCGCGCGTACATCGTACCACCATTTTTTTAGGTGACGATTTTTTAAAATTTTGATGAACCTGAAAGCGCACTGGTGTAGACGTCCCATAAATACAGTGCAAAATATTTTGAAAGAACATGGACAGTCTCCTAAGAATGTTTTACTGTAGCTACATCGGTTAAGGTAGCTGCCCTTACTGCTCCATCTCAAATACCATCCTGTATATGGAGAAAAAACGTTTCAAACATAGACTTTTGCGTCGGTCTTGTCTTTCTCCTCAAAACGCAGTATGCAATGTGCACAAAAGGAGATAGGGAAATATACATTAATTTAGTAAATTTTCCTTACGTTTTAGCCGCGGGGCCTGTTCGGCCCAACGAAAATTGACTAAATTCTTAGTTACCTACACAGCTTTTCCGGTGCATGCAGTTGCGAAGCTTGCCCGAGCGGAGGGAATCCATGAGGAATACGCCAAGATTAAAAAAAATGGTTTACATAGCTTGAGCTGAATACTGTTCGACTATACCCTGTTCAACGAATTATGACCTTAACAGCTCGGTGATTTTGTAAATTGTAACCTCGACTGCTATCGAAAAAACGTGAACGACATCATCAAAACCGTAAAATAGCTATAATATCCATGTTTTTTTATATATTTGATATTCTTTGTACGGTAAAATTTTGAATAGAAACGTCATGACTCAGGACTCACCTTACGTTTTAAAGGGTAGCTTAAACGGCTTGGCTATTTAAGTTCCTAATAAAATCCGTAGCAAACTTGACCGCTTACATTTATAAATACATTTCCTACAACATCCAGGAAACACATAACCAGAACCTTCCTAGGTAATAAACTAACAATATTACGATACCTAGGTACTAAAATAATTAACCAAATATAACTCTTAAATGTACGTAATAGGGTTCAAAATTGATTGAATTTCGTCACAAATGTACAGTTTACTTGAAATTGTGTTTGCAAGAATCGTAAAACATTAGAAGTGTTAACATTCGCAAATAGAAATAGTGTGAATGAACCTTAATGTTGATTGAATTCTGTTTTTGATGCGGTGTGTTGTGACCTTTATGAGCAATATTTCGGGTTAAATGGTTTCATTGTGTAAATTTTTGGGATAGAAAATTCTCAAAACCCCGCACGAGTTATCAAAATTAGGCTACACTCGAGAGCAATGAATCCGGTCACCAATATAAACCTTAATATTTCGGAAACTACAGTTTATTTTTTAATCTCGGAGACTAAATTGACAGGCACAAATGTATTTGTATAATTTTTGAAAATTATTATCATATTTGACATTTCGTGCCTGTCAATTCTTGCTTGGCTTGAAAGAAGTGTATTATGATTGCTATTATGGTAGTAATTAAGGACGCGTTTGCAGAAAGCGTAGGTAAAAAGTATAATTACGATATGCGGACGACCAACACACACACAGCGTACCTTTATCTTCAAGTTAGGTCAAATCAAATGTTTGTGACCGTCGAGGGATCTATTTGACCGCTTATTTCTGCTGTCAAGCGACTCGAGTCTACTCACAATGATGGCTGACAGTAAAATGACAGATGGAAAACCAACTTTATTTTCACACAGTTGAGGTTCATCGGCCTAGCAAAATATGTATATGAAAAAAATTCAAAATGATTTTTTATTTTCCTGTGCATATTCCAACAATTTTCTTATTTTATTTTCTCTACCATTTTAACGTTAATATGTCTGTTAACTAATGGTATTGTATTTATTTATTAAAACCCTTGAATTCTTCAGGAAAATGTACCGAAACTCACCCCATTTTCAGTATTTTCGTGGGAGGAGGCTACGAAAAATTAATATTATTTAATTATAAATTAACAAATTTAAAAATGTTTTATCTACCATTTATAGACAAAAGCGTAGTCTATCCGTAGCTTACCATAACATCTAGCTAAGTTTCACGGATTGATCGGAAAATGTACCGAAAAACAGCTAATTAATAGCAGTTTTGTAAAAACCCCCTTTTAAAAATTCTGTAAAAATCATGTGGACTGCCTTGTTGGTTTAGTGGTTGTAAGCGCGGCTGCTAAGCGTGAGGTCCTGGTTTCGATCCCCTGGTCGACAAAGTATTATTGGGTTTTTCCGTGTGGAATTTCTCAGTAGCAGCCCTGAGTCTGGATTCGTGCCCTTTTGATGGCAATAGGCTTGCCTCCTATTATTACATGGGACTTAAACATAACAGCGAAATGACGTGTACTATATGGTATTTCTACACGAGTGCGCTTTCATGTTCATCTTGCGCTTTCAACTTTCAATTCCTCTTGCGTCAAGCGCATACAATATTGATTGCCATAAGACGCATGCAGCTTATCGTCTATACCGGTGCGCCTCGGTCAGTCGTCAGTCGACATACAATAGACGGATTTGCGTGCGCTAGGGGCATGCGCTTTTGTTGAACTAGTATTAAGGCATGCGCTATTGCGCTTCACGCATGCTTCAGACGAAGACGCAAGATGAATATGAAAGCGCACTGGTGTATACATAGCTACACACCTCTGCACAACCTTTCGCAGAATACAGGCGTGATGCTCAGATGTTATGTTATTGAATCATTCATCTTACTACTTAAAACTACAAACGAAATTCAATTTAAGTTCGTATGTTCCAAAAGAACTTGGCATCCATACACATCATAATACTTTTACTGGCGACGCAAACTGAGACAACATAAAAATTGGACTATTTATTTAATTAAGTTTTTGGTAAGATTCCAATTTCTCCATAGAATACGTTACAACTTGACCTACAAAGGGACAAGTTCACCAACAATACATTTCGACGGTCACGATCCACCGAGCTCTCCCGTCGTAGAGCCGGTCGTCTCTTCAGACTCCGCAGTCACACCGATAATTCAGCCCTCATCAAGCTGTCCCCCCCCCCAAACCCCCGCCAGCAAAGCCCTAACCCGAGATCCGAGTCCCACTAGGGGTCGCCCTTAGTGCTGTTGTTGCAGGTAGTCATGATGTTAGTGTAGTACAAGTAGTTAGCTTAGGTTAAGTATTTTACTTCCCCACCATTGGCTGGAGACCCTTCAGGTTTCGCCAATAACTGCCCGGTTACGTAGAAACGGTCCCCAAGGACCATCTACAGAAGTAGAACAGAAAAAAAAACAATGCAGGGTGTCCCAAAAAGTAGTGTCAAGCGGAAGTCCAGAGGTTGAGCACCCTTAGACTTAAAACGCACTAGCGGCCAGCCGCATTCCGGCGTGCTGCTTGCGGCTGGCCGCATATCGATTTTTATATGAAACCGCATGATCTCAACGCACTGATTTCCGGCCAGCCGTCGTGCGCCAGTGCGTTGAGATCATGCGGTTTCATGTAAAAATCGATGTGCGGTCAACCGCAAGCGGCACGCCGCATTGCGGCTGGCCGCTAGTGCGTTTTAACGCTTAGAGGTACCCGAATCACCGCCATGTATGATCCGCAATTTTTTGTAGTTTTCGAGTTATGATTTCTTTTCACATTGTAACCAAACTCTGACTTTAATGACATTTTTGATCATAGTGACGTGAACAGTTTTTTTTTCTTTGGTGGATAGTGAATCTAATTTTTAAAAAAACACGCATTTGCCTCAATTGTTCTTGACACTAAGATTAATAAACCCGGCCAAGTGCGAGTCGGACTCGCGCACGAAGGGTTCCGTACCTATAAAAACGGCAAAAAAATCATGTCTGTTGTATGGGAGCCCCCCTTAAATATCATAAAACAATGCTAACTGTATGGAGTATACAGTTAGCATTGGTGGTAGTAAACAGTAAGGCCTTAAAAATAGTACAGATGGCAGCACCAGCCCCAATAACAAGTTAGTCTAAAAACAATAAACTTTTTTTTGTACATCGCAATAATAACACTACAATGAACAGGTACATTCACCTTTCATTTATGATAAGGTCGCTGTCTTTCATCTGAATAAGATCTTTATCATAGTCCAGTTACGATTTAAATTAAGTTTTTTACTAACCATAGAGCAACACGGACAACGATGACTTGAAGTTATTAACATTTCACTTTTTGTAGACTGGACGCTAGATTTTATAGTGTCAATTATGGATAGACTTACCAAAGCATCATGATTCGAAAAACACCACAACAGTGATGGAGACGAGAGATCGATATAGGCTTTTCAAAAATCGTTTAAATACTTATCGTCAGTGAAGTTCTAAAGGTGGATCCAGACTTTGCGAGGCATGCGCCACGAACGGCGCACAACGAATGCCTCGGAGTGAGGCGTGCGTGTCGAAAAAATATACCAACGTATGCTCGGGTCGAGCCATCGCGTGCGAAGCAAATGCTTCGTTTGTCTGTCTTCATGTTTGTGGCGAGGCATGTGCTGCGCACAGGCTGAGCATGTGCGAGGCGAGCCAGCGTGTGTCGGTAGGGATACGCATGCGTTGTGCGCCGTTCGCGGCGCATGCCTCGCAATGTCTGGAGCCACCTTTACAGTGCGTAAGTCATTTTGTGACAAAAACAGACAACACTGAGAAAGCCACCACATACGATTAGAAATACTACCCAAGCAGCACATTGGCGGAAATTACATCCATAAACAAGCTATACTACAGTCAAAGGCTCTTATGCAGCTGTACTAACGGATAAAACGATTCTTGAGACTGTATGAGGGGTAATCTCTACACTGTTAAACAGCACAGCTGACTAATGGCTGTACAATGGAGAAAAAAACAACAAAATGCATTTTAGTAGAATTTGAAATAACTGTTGTCCAGCCTTTGGCTACGTATAATGCCACTAGCTGGTTAAGAAGACCAAAGCTTGTGAACGGCTGCTTAATGCGATAAAATCACACCCTCTTCTAAGCTGTGAGTTTTAGTAGAGAATCAAATTTTGCCCTTGGCTTTTTCATGGTGTACACTAATTCTATTATAATGCTACCACAAGGAGCTTAATAGTAGCTGGTTTAAAGCATTTATGACTGCCTGATCTGTAAATTAGTGTAGCGTTACTCCTCTTTAATTCAAAAGCTTATAGCATAAATATGAGCTATTTTACAGCCTCTAGAATTATTGAAGAGTAAACATAGGTTAGTATTGCTCAGGTGGGCAATTCTCGTGTATTCGATTTAATCACGAATTCGAGAAAAAAGTCGAATTAGAACTTTTCTCGAGCGAAAATACGAGTAGCTTCGAACAGTTGGTATCGGTCGAGATACATTTCGAAATCGAACCTTAACAAACGACAATCAGCTGGGAAGCGATTCTCGCGCGTTACAGATCTTATCTTCAGCATACTTGAAAACTAAGGAATTAACATCCATTACGAATAATCATAAAGCGTTAGTTTTTATCTAAAATAGACTTTTAAGACGAGAATTGCCCCCCTGATAACATCGATTTGTCATAACCTCAAAATGATTTTCTATTAATAGAGATCCCTTCTCACTTTACTCCTTTAACCAGTCGTTAGAATAACTGTAACCCACTGTACAGCTAGCGTACAGTTTTCAGCTGATTAACAGACTTAAATATGGCCATTGAACAGAAAAGAGACGGACAAGGGAATTTAGTTAGAATTATTGCTGGATAACAAATTAACGCCATTTTAATGTAAATAAGCCAATTACATATGAAAAAACTACTAACATCTGTTAAACTTTCATGATATTTGAGAGCTATTAAAGTAAAAACACATTATTTAATTGTTACAAATAGATATTAATGCACATTAAATGGAAAAAATGTAGTTAAAATCCATGAATAATTCGTACACCGTATTTATTTTGTATAATATTTTTAGTAAAACTATATTACTTCGATGGCGCGTGTAATATTTGATAATATCACCTATATATATTAACAGTAAAGTGGCACCCGCAGTACAATTTACCAACAGAGATACGAAAAACAAACGTGAAAAATTACTTAATTAGGAAATTATTATTTGTCCACAGAAAATGGCCGTAACACTTTCACTGAACACATCGTTTTTTGTTGCTACGAGTATTTCTTTGTAGATTTAACAATAGCCGTTACTAAGCCATAAACCATCTTTTGGCTGTCTACGAGAATTAAAGGAGCTGGATAGTGGCCTATTGATAGCTGTCTAAGCCATTGTACAGCCCATGTACAGCTCTTACAATGCTCTGGACAGCTGTTAACAAGCTACTATAATGCTCAGGGCTGGTTAATTTGGGGCCAAATTTAGAATTATAAGAGCTGTGTAGCTGGATATACAGCCCTTGTACAGAAAGCAATACAGCCTCGAGTTTTCTAAAATTCTGTTGTCCAGAGACTATACAGCTAAGTGTGCTGCTTGGGTAGGGTCCTATAATATAGCATGACTGGTTCATCGTTCAGCCGAAAGACGTCCACTGCTGGACATAGGCCTCCCCCAAAAGAGGGGGATTGCCGTAATCACCACGCTTGGGCGGGTTGGCGATCGCAGTATGGTTGTTAAAGTACTCAGAGAACGCTCCTCTAAAGAATCCCTTAGTCGCCTTTTACGACACCCACGGAAAGAGATTGGGTAGTGCTATTCTTTAAGTCCGGCACTACACGGCACTGCGTGACTGGTTAGTCGCTTTAAATCCGAAAACCATGATCTCTGCTTATGCTTTTGTACAACTTTTACTGTGGGACAAACTTTAAATTAGTAAAAAAAATCTGCAACTTGGTAAACACACAAAATAACTAATGTTGCTTAACAAAATGTATAGAACAGCAGTTCTTTTTTTTAACCGACTTAAAAAAGAAGGAGATTCTCAATTCGTCTGAATGTTTATTTTTATTTTTGTGTGTTACGCCATATCTCCGCCAATTGTGAATGGATTTTGATTATTCTTTTTTTTGTTTGGTAGGCCATACTTCAAAGGTGGTTCCATATAAATTTTATCGAAGTTGATTCAGCGCTTTTTGAAAAAAATCAACAAAAACAAAAAATATAATACTTAGATGACGTTTTGGTTTGTGGTTCCCTACAACAAAAGTTTTGATGAGAACTTTCAATCTCTGTTTTAACTGTCATCACAGAAACATTAGCCAAGAATAAAGAAGATTGTATGTATTTTTAATTTTGTTCAGCCTTCACGAGGGACAGCAGGCATTTTGACAGCATCAATAAATTGCAAATCTATTAAGTCCGCCAGTTAGAGTTTTGAAAAATAATGGACACGTATTTTTTCTTTTGTTAAATCTATGAATATTTTGAAAGATAAAACACATTAAAAGTCGAGAGTGGGGGCTTGTGACGTCAGAAGCAAGTAAAAATTGTATTTGCTTGTGACGTTTTGCCAATTTTAATCGACTTCAAAAAGAAGGAGGTTCTCAATTCGTCTGAACGTTTTTTAAAAGGGTCGTATCTTCGTCAATTTTGGTTTACGTAACAAAAGAAAAAATACGGGTCAAATATTTTTTGATAATCTAACTGACGGACTAATCAGATTTTTTCAGTCAAATACCCTATTGGCGCATCCTGGGCAGTCAGCCTCTCTACCAACCTTGCTGACTGGATAATCTTTGCATCACGACATGAGCTATTCTCGTATAAATCGTGCTGACACCAGAGAAGAAGAAGCTTTTTAAGTCTTACGAGTTCAGGCTGACAAGACAAAGTAATCCGATGCTATGCTATTCCATTTTGTCAAGGAAAGTGCGTGCTTAACAAAAACACAGATAAACCACTTATTCATTTATACGCCGCGGTTCAGTTGCGAAAGGCGTGGCCAGCGAAAGTGCACCGGTTTGTGGCAGGTTCGATGCCTGCTATGCTAATGTTAGATTTATGATCTAGACCCTACACTGTACTTAGAATTGTATTTGATTAAGAATATTGATAACGTTGTGTGGAAATTTTGTTCCTTAGGTATAGTTTATGCAACGCTGAAAATTAAAGCTGAAATATCAGTACTTGCAGCCGGGCTAACAAGAAAAGTGCGAGATAATTTTGTCAATGCATTATCTCGTGCCAAGACGAGATAAGCCATACATTATCCCGTTTCGGCACGACATAATTCGAAGAGAAATCCGATTAAAAAAAAAAACTAAAAAGACCGTGACTAAAAACTCCTAAAAATATCTTTATAAATGAAATGCCAGACTTGGCTCTTCATGACATCTCAGAACTTTTTACGGCAAACGTGTCGCGAGACTTGGCTTTTTTAACATGAATATTTTTGATGCGATTATACAATACGTATATTATCTCTAAATAGTAGGTATAAATTAAAGGCTTATTATTTTCCAGGTGACTAATAACTTAAAAGGCGACTAAGTTTTTGCAACTAATAAAATGAGGCGAGGAGCTATAAATAATGACTTGGCGACTAATAATGTTAGCAGGGTGGTTAAGGGGAATCCCGACATGGATAGGTTAGATTCGAAGGGGATGACGTCATCCCCTTCGTGTTAGGTTACTTTAAACCCTGCAGACAGAAATAGGAGCCCCGCACAGCGGGGCTCCGTCGACTTAAGCTCCACCTAGTTTAAAAAGAAAAACCTAAAGATCACTGCCAATTTAAATTTAAACAAAGCTTACAACTAAAAATAAAGCAGCTACTTTATACTTAAAATGCTACATCACTGTAGCTGCCAACCTATTATTTTTGCTACCCATTTTAATTATTTTTAAAACCCTAAATCAGATTAGTTTGTCGCCGCGGTAAATACATGCCTAAATTAAAGTCGCTTTTCGGGTCTGTCTGTTTGTCTGCTTACTTCTAAACTACTCAATGGATTTTGATGCGGTTTATAAAACGTACCCGAGTTAGGTAGTAACGATTTAAAAACAAGCCTATTTAGTCTTCGTTTTAATAAGACTGGTAGAAAGTAATAGGGACAGCAAAAAATGTATTGTCTTATGTGTGACACAGAGTTTTGTGCATTGCATACTGCACATTTATTTAGCACCTTCACTATCCACCCCGCTGTATTTCGCCATCGTTTGCCAATCGCGTGCACCCACCGAGGCAGTCCGCTTCTCGCGAACGCCTACACTACGCCTAACGAGAGTAACGAGTGCATAAGATCGCTGGCTCGTGTGACATATTTTGCAGAGTTAATCATAAAAAAAAACAAATAAAAATTGTTTATAACTTAATAAAAGACATGAAAATGTACAACTGGCGGCCTTGTAGCTACTAGGCGATCATATCCAGATAACCACTGCATGGGCTGAAATTAACATTCCAGTCCGTTGTGTTGTATTAACATACGCAAGAGGCAAGGGGGACTGATTGGTACAAAAGTAAAATTACTTCATTTTATATACAACGTGTTACTAAAATACCCCTAAAGCCGAAAGGGGATTAAAGGTCCCTTGTAAAGAAAGAGTCTATTGGCAATATTTTAAAATAAAAGTAGGACCCAAAAAAAATATTGAACAAATCATAAAATAAAACCATCACTGAAAAGCAACCCTGAAAACATAAAAGTAAAGAGTTAGACTACCCAGAAAGTTATTTACATTCTTAAATAATTTCCTCTGAGAGGTAAATGACATTGTTGTAAAGAAAATGTTAATCAAATAGTCTTATAAGGTTGTCCTTATAAGACTATTTGATTAACATTTTCTTTTTTAAGGGGAATTATGTAACACGTGGCACGAATATCTTATGAACCATTTCTTCAAGTAGAGTTTCGGCTCATATTGATTGACCGCTAAGATTCGTAAAATAAAATAAGTAGAAAATAATATACTGTGTTAAATCCCTGCTGGAGGCAACCACGTTGCTTATTTCCATACATTACCAATCTCAAATGGTTCTTATTTGTTTGATTAAATAGAGTATAGTCATGACTGATTCCCATTTTACAGAAATAATCCCTGATATAAATTATAATACCTGCAAATTCCTAGTACACGAAATACTTATTAATCCTTGACATTTTTTATCAGACATATCAAGGTCCACACTAGATTCCAGACTAGATAATAATATGTTTATTATTAAATTTGATTTTGCATATTGTCACTTCTTAAGGCCAAGCCACACAAAATCCGGGGCGCGAGAGAGGCGTGTCGTCGACGGGCCCGCGTTAGTAATATCAAGGGATTACAAAGAAGTATGCCACACAAAATGCGAGCGCGGGTCGTGAGCAGGGCGTGTCATCGGCGGACCCGCGTTAAGCGGTCCCTAGGCGGTAATGCGGCATGACATACCTTACGTGCTACAATGCCAGCATAATCGTTTAATTGTATCAGTTAATGCGAATGACATGTAAACTATCAATAAACTATGCATGACAGCATGTAAGGCAGTAGAGCCCGCTTTAGTAATAGGTTTTCAAAGGATTACTATGAAACATGTCACACCAAATGCGAGCGCGGGTCCGCCATAGACACGACCCGCGCGCTCTGTGTTTGGTGTAGGTGTGGCGCAGCCTTAAGTCTTTCCGTGGGGCTGCCTACTTCTTGCGACAAAGGAAGCATTTCAGACTAGATCCTAGACTAACTGATATGTTTAGAATGATATTTGTCTAGATTATTTCGCATAATGTCACAGCAAGTGTGCCGAGTTGCCGAGGCAGTCCGCTTCTCGACTCGCCTACACGCGGCTTATATAATAGGGCTGTCGCGCATATATTTTATGACTCATGTTCATGAGAGAGATTATGACGTAAAAGATCATTATTAATGAATGGATGACTACTCAATTCTGGGAAAAAAGATGGAATAATAATGTAGGTTGTAGTCAGAATTTAGTCTAATTAAGTATTTTTGTAAACAACGCTCATTGACTTCTCCTAAACCACAAATAATTTTAAATATATTTTGTTTTATTATGAGAATTGTTTTTGAACCGAAACTAATAGCAATTGTCATTGAATTCTTATTCATATTTATTATTCATTCATTTGTTATTAACATTTATGAAAAACATCTCTCGAATGACGAATAGTTTGCACAGATGAATCTTGTGTTATTGTGGAGGTGTCACAGTTTAAAGACCATATATTATTATCTTACTTAGAGCCGAATTACGCCCGTTTTCAATAACCTATCTATCGGCGGTTTGCCCTACTAAAGATAGAATTTTGACATAAGTTCTAAGATACTAGAAGTTAATGTCTTTACATCTCTATTAGGGCAAACCGCCGTGCCGATAGATAGGTTAGGATAGGAAAACAGCCGTTGGACGCGGTGATCTCCTTCTGCGAAAGAGTCATCTCGCAGAAAGAGAATGCGGAAAGGGAAAGGGAGAGTGCAAGCACTTCTCCAGCCCGCAGAAGGTGCACCGGGCGTCGGCGGAGAGAGAATAACGCCCTCTTCCAATGGATAACGCCCTCTTCCAATGGATAACGCCCTCTTCCAACCCCCGTATACGGGTCCAGGGACGGCGGACTGGGGGACGTCGGCCTCCCCCATCCAAATGGACCAGAGGCGGTGGCGCGTAGTGTTCCACGCGCGCCTCTCAGATGACACAGGGGGAGTCTCACTCCCCCCAGCGATTGAGGCCTGCAAATGCGGGCCGGCACTAGTTGGGGGCTGCGGACGAATGTATTGCTCCTGCGGCCCCCGACCTAAGTGTGCGAGGGAACACCGGGGTGGTTTTAGTCAGTAAGAGTCTGACAGACCCCTCCGCCCACCCCAGGGCGTAGGACATCCACGAGGATTTCCACCCCGCAAAAAAAAACATAAAATGAAAACAGCCGTTGACAAGCATCGGATAGCTTTTATATGAGGAATAACTTCTTAAAATGTCAAGTTTATTCTTCGAATAAAAGTAATTATAGTTGTTATAGTTTAACTCATGAGGGGCCTGGCTAAAATATAAAACTTCCTCACCGCACGCTGGGAATAGAAGCGTGTTGTAACATTCAACAAAACCCAGCACGCTTGGGGGTAGGATCTATACGGTCCGCCTGGCTAGCTACCACCCTCACATTAAAGTCCGGCGCCAAGCAGTTTACTGTGTTCCGTCATGGGTTTGTGAGGCCCAGAGAGGTGTAGGGGAATTCCTCTATATCTCTGTTACTTGGATTCGTGTGCTCCATCTAAGACCCTGTCTGCGGTTACCATCAAGTGTGACTAGGGACAAAAGCATACATTTTTTTTTTACATTTACTTTTTTCCTTTTCAACCAAATCTTTCCTTCTGCCACCCCTATAACACTTCCTAACCCAAAGAGAAAGAGGCTCAGTCTCCAAGGCTCAACCGAATCTATTACCAATCGTAGCGATACTGACTGCGTCACAATCTGACTAACGACTCCCACGCATGCGCTAATTACTGCAAGTGCTTGCTCATAGATTTAAGCGTAGTTCAGACTATGCTATAGTGTACAAGGTTAGTCAGAAATAGGGTACTAATCCGAATGGGTGTTAAAGTACCCATTATGAATAACTTTTGTTCTAACACTTTGCCCAAAAGTCAATGCTTTAAGAGAAATGGCTGTTCAAAGATTTCATGAAAAATACGCTAAAATGTATCTATCCTTAGCTATGATCAGCTGTGTTTACATTTTAGGTCATATTTGGGGTCACGAATTAGAAGCTACATTTTCTGAATTAGTAACTAAAGCAAGGATGAAGAATTTTTGAAAAAATATAATAGTATTTGTTGGAAATACCTAAAAGTTATCGTATTTTGAAATTTTAATACCTACTTGCTTTCAAACCGTCATCAGTGATAATTTAAGTGGCCTGAGGACTAGTACCCCCTTTCCGGCCTTGTATAGCTTATAGCAAATATTGTATAGCACAACTATATCGCTTAGCATACATTATATATGGACACGTTGACACAACACTATGTCATAAAGTATTGGCTTGCCATTCGTGATAATCATGAGCGATTCTCAGAGCTATATCGTACGATTCCCCGGTCCGTTGCCCGATGGATCGCCGTCAAATAACTTCCTATACATAGTAAACCGGCTTGCGATATAGGGTATAGTGTGAACGTTCACACTATACCCTATATCGCAAGCCGGTCCACGTTCTCAACAATCAAAAATCCACGCAAGATGACGTCATCTACATACATAAATAAAAAGAAAAATCCTGATTGACTGACTGACTCATCAACGCCCAGCCCAAACCCTTGGACCTAGAATGCTGAAATTTTGCACAGAGGTTTCCTTTATACTGTAGATAAGGAATAAGGAACGATTTGTAGAAATTCAACCCCTAAGGGAGTTAAATAGGGGATGAAAGTTTGTATGGAAAATCGTCACTTAACGGGGTCAAAATTTCACGCAAGCGAAGCTGCGGGCAAAAGCTAGTGCTATATAGTTATAGATTATGACGCAATATTCTTCACTATATCGCGAAATAGTATAGCGTAGTCTGTACTGTGCTTTACTGAGCCCTGTGGCGTAATACTGAGGGCGTAAATAGTAGGTACTAATAGGTTTATATACGTCTTGTTACGATTTATAATGCCCATAAAAGGAGGTATATAATAGTACTTGAGTATAAATGCGTAGTTTAAGTTTTTTTAAATTATATCGGTAAAACCCGAAGGTAAACGGGACTAAGTAGTTATTTTCAGTGCGTTTCAGTTTTTGCGCGTAATGTGAGAGTCGTATCGATATAAGAAGCAGTGATAGCCTAGGCCGTAATCTCTCTCAAACGCCTGACGACAGACGCGGCGTATTGCGTTTGCAATAAACCACGGTCCTAGCGGTCAAACGCTTGCCTTCTATGTAGAAGGATCTAAGTTCGATCCTAGCCCGTATATCTGTGTTTACCTCCTTATTACAAAAGATGGTCTAAGAAAAACCTAGGTTTTGAAATAGCCCCGTCTTTGTTTGTCATATGACATAAGAAAGTGATGGGTATATTTAAAAGATGGTTTAAACCAAGACTAAGGTAAACCCAGGTTTAAAATATACCCATCGCTTTCTTATGTCATATAACAAAAAGAAACAGGGCTATTTTAAAACCTAGGTTTTTCTCAGACCATCTTTTGTAATGAGGGGGTTAGAGTTCATGTGCCGATCATAATTAGATTATCACTTGCGTTAACTGTGAAGGAAAACATCATGAGGAAACTTGCACACCTGAGTGGGCTCCAAACAGTTCTCTACACTGTTTGTGGTCCGCCAACCCGAACCAGGCCATCGTGGAGGACTAAAGCCTAAATTCTTCTCACTCTGAGAAGAAGCCTACGCCCAGCAGTGGGACAGTAATGAGCTGATGATGATGATATCAATACAGGCAAAAAGCCACGCAGGATGCAGAAGACAGTTATTTCCAGTATAATGGTGCAACGTTGTAGAGACCTGTCTCTTGCGCGACGTCTTACGTAGGCGGTTTAAAGCGACGCGAATTGCGAAGCGATGCGATGCGGTGACGCGCGATGCGGTGCGATGCGGCGGCTTTGTCCTACGAGCTCGCGGACCGCTCGCCGCGCGCCGCCGTCATTCAGTAGCACTGTACGGCACCGCATCCAGTTCGCGTGAAAATATCAAGCCAACTGACAGCGTTCGCTTCGCGCCGCGCCGCGCCGCACCGCACTCCACGTGCGTTTGGTCACGTAGGGCACTTCAATAGGTATCGACTGTTTGTTGTTTTCGCGTCGCGCCGCGCCGCTTCCGTCGCTTGTAGATCGCTCACGTAGGATGACGCGTTACTGTACAGCCGCGGACTCGATTCCTTGACACACTGTGCGCAATAAGGTTCAAGATGTCATATATTTGCGAGCGACCAAGCGATCTTATAAAAAAGTAATGTGCAAGCAATTATAGACCTTAGGGTGGTAAATATTTCAAGTCCGGGACCGTACACCTCATAGGCTAGGAAACGATTGAGTGCTAATTATCGGGATCCGCCGCACACAGCGCCGCGTTTTCCACCGGTTACTGTCATTTTTTAAACGCTACTTATTGTTAAGCGCACACACTTTCTATAATGGAGCATCGAATCTAAGTAACAGAGATACAGAGGGATTCCCCTATACCTCTCTGGCTCTCACATACAAACAACGGAACACAGTAAACTGCTTGGCGCCGGACTTTAAAGTGAGGGTGGTAGCTAGCCAGGCGGACCGTATAGATCCTAAGACTAAGCGTACTGGGTTTTGTTGGATCTTAAAACACGTGTCTATACCCAGCGTACGATGAGGAAGTTTTACAGTTTTATCTTTCAGCGGCTTAACCATTTTATTAAAATTCACAGATCATTTCAATTTAAAATTAACGGTGCCTACCGTTTGCGGTTAAAAACACTTCAATACACCTTCCTTCCTTTCTAGAAGCCCTATTTATAAGTCATCTATTCACAGCCTTGCTGCACAGCCTACACAAATCAGCTAGCAGACATTACCATAGCAACACTTGATAACATTGCCAATACATTCTGGGCCACATGCTTCCACCATATTTGAATAGACAAGGGAAGTGAGCTAGGATCATAGAAACTGAGAGTTATGGATACGGTATTTGTCTCTTCAATATGCCCAAAATAAACAAAGAAACAATAGTATTATATTTTGTATAAAGGCCCTTTTTAGGGTTCCGTACCCAAAGGGTAAAACGAGACCCTATTACCACAGTAGACATATAAGCTAAAGTAGTACTTCAACTACCTACAATCGTCCGATTTGACACACTCACACAGACACGCACTGCAACAAGACAAATAAGGTATTTTCGGGATGCAGTTCCATACAAAAAAAAAAACTACTCAGTATACAGAGCGTGTCTGTGTGAGTGTTTCCATTCTTGAGATTATAGTAAGTTGAAGTACTGCTTTAGCGTATATGTCTACTGTGCTATTACTAAGACTCCGCTGTCCGTTTGTCACCAGGCTGTATCTCATGAACCGTGATAGACAGTTGAAATTTGCACAGATGATGTATTCTGTTGCCGCTATAACAACAAATACAGAATAAAATAAATATTTAAGGGGGCTCCCACACAACAAACGTGTTTTTTTTTTGCCGTTTTTATAGATAATGGTACGGAACCCTTCGTGCGCGAGTCTAATTCGCACTTGGTCGGTTTTTTAACGTTGGGAAATCCTACAGAAATTACAGAACGTATTATTACGCCTGTATTCCGCGAAGGGATGGGCAGAGTTGCACCCTCATTTTGTCGTAATGTTAAAGTCTCGTGTGGGAGCGGGCGTATTGCCATCAATCGGGCGCAAGTCCAATGGGCTACTACCGAGAAATTCCATACGAAAAAACCCAAGAACACTGCTGTCTTGGGGATCGGGGCTAGGACCCAATGCTCAGCAGTCGCGCTTGCGACCACTAGACCATCGAGCCAGTCAACTACCACGATGTTCCTCCGAGGACGTATGGCTTGATTCGCGGGATTCGCGATTCCATTCATTCCCGGCAGGTGCTGACTCTGCTTCTTAGCATTTGTCTGCAGGTCATGGAAATAGGTCTGTAATCACTGCTAATGATGATTTCGACGTTCATCATGGCAGAGGGCTGCATGAAAAGAGCCTCCACGAGTGACAATACTTAAGTACGTCCGGCGCACCCTGGGTAGTCAGCCTCGCTACCAACCTTGCTGACTGGCTAATCTTTTCACCACAGCATGAGCTATTTTCGTATAGCTCGCACTGATACGAGAGAAGAAGATCATGGCAGTCCAGCTCCAGCTGTGTAATTATTTGTGAAAGCGAAAATACTACTAACTAACTAAGCCTACGTAGTGAATATCGACTACTTTTGCACTGTTAGTAGTCTCCTGCGATCCATGGGAAGAGATACTGTCTTATTCTGAGATGGGGACTACATGCCATGTTCTTTCACATCTACCTTTTTTCTACGATCTCAGTGATCAACCGTGCATAGAACACGGTAATAATCATTAATCACTTCATTAACTCCCTCCATTTTTGTACCTGTTGCTTTTTTATTTATTTTTTCTGTCCCGTTCAGCCAGTTATGTGGCGTATACGGCCTTGTTTTATAATAATTAGTAGCGAGGTGTTATAAATCTGCATGGCCTCAATGGTTTTAACCATATAACGATAAATGAAGAGTTATGGTTATTTGTGAAGGGATTTCCTTGAGGAATTTAAATTGATTATGTTAGGATAGAAATTATACTCATTAAACATGTACCTAATAGATATATTACAACTCGAATTACACAGTCATTAATACTTTTGCAAACATTTCGGCGGGAAGCGCCAACTTCATAGGATTTTTAATTCGCTGGAGTAAAGTGACAGGTTGTTATTTCAATTCAATTCAAATTTAATTTTATGGCTCCATCGTTATTCGATGATTCCGCCAACGTCAAGGTTGAAAAAGACACTGTGATAAGTATGTAATGTATTACACTAAACAAAGACTATTGACCGGTGTTTGTAGCGTTGAAATCAGATGATCATGCTGAAAAAGGACGATACATTATGTTAATAAACAAACACAAGACGTAACAAATAACATGCAGATTTAAAAGGAGGAAAAGACAGTAGTGCAATGTTGTTTGACATTAGTGCATTGGTGTTTGTCATTAGCACCTGTCAGTTTAGTCTAGGGAATTAACCTAAGAATAGATAGATAGATACACTTTATTGTACACTAAAATAAATAAAATAGAAGGAATACGCGTAAATAAGAACACAACAAATGGCGGTCTTCTTCCAGACAACCATTGAATGGAAAGAATTGTTAAGAAAAATATAAAAAATGGAATTAAGAAAGAATTAACAATCCTACAATATTGTATCACTGCCGGTTGACAGCGACTCTCCCGTAGGTGCTAGAGATGGGACGCGACGTATAAAAACCGCTCATCACTTAGAATAATTCGTCAATTAATAATGATCGATAATTCGATAATCTTAAGTGCAGAGATTAATTCCACCATTGTCAATTTCGATCACATTTTTTGCTTGGAGGTTATCTATTACAATACTCTTTATTGTACACAAAACATACAAGAAACATTTATTTATAATAGAGATGTTCTTCCAGACAACCTTTGGATGGACATGATTTGCAAAATAAAAAAGTAAGGGGTAGTTCTCGGTGTGACAATAAATAAGGAGACATTAAATTAAGTACTTTAAATAAAACTAAAAACACAGATAAATAAACATTATATACAGTTTTATATGAAGTTATTCCTATGATGAAGTTGGCTAATAGAAAAATTTAATCTCGATTAAGATTTTAAACTTGCTTTCTAACATCTAAAGATAAAACTTAGTTCAGATTGAGATTCAATTCGAACCTGCAAGCAGGTGTTAACATAGATAACACTATCTTTAATCGTAGCTGTAGTAAGCTATAAAATTACTGTTAGAAACGTGTCTAGTGATAACACAAGTTTGCTTAGATTCTTGAGAAGCAAACACTTGGTTAAACTCGGAAGTCAGACGACATACCGACTTACGTAAGCCAATTACAGGTATTCACGAATAGCAACAGAAATTAAAACAAAAACTTAGGGAACACTTGATAGCAGAACATTTAAGATTCAATAATAATACAGGGAATACAGGGTGTAAACGAATTCGTTTAATTCCTTAAAACCACATGATCTACTACTGGTGTAGATTGGCCCCGCACAGGATTTGGCTTGATTAAAAATAAAAACTTTTTTTTTTCATGCGTTAGCGGTACCTAATTTATCATATTTAAACCACCTAATAAGGAATCAATAAAAAAAAATTTTTTTTGCAAAAAAAATTTTTTATTTGATTGAAAATTTCGATGTCACGCATAAATTTATGAAAGCACGGCGACACGGCCGGCGGTACGACTAACGCGATATCGCACTGTGCAGTCAGATAACTAGAGGCTCTAAAATTACTCAGAAATAGAAAACCAATTTTTTTTTTTTTTCTTTTCTGTTGTATTTCAGTAATACCCATTTGAGGTTAATCTATGTCACCAGTAAGTAGATCACGCGGTTTGAAGGAATTACACAAATTCGCTTATATCCTATACAGTCTCAAAATAAAACCAAGTACACGTCACAATTAATTGAAAAACTAAAGGTTGCCTTTCTTGCCGTGCCACTATTATTGACAAATGGGTCAAATGAGAACTCCATACAAAGTTTATTAAAATCATTGCTCGCTCGCACAATGTAAAAACTTTGCATATAATTAGAAGAAGAGGTATATTCGGTCTTAAGATTACTTAATTTTATGTAGTCAGTCGCAACTGTATCATTAGTGACTAAATAATCTAGCAATTTGAAATCTGGAGCCGTAAGTGTTTATGTCAAAGATGTTCACTTATTGGTAACATTAATATATTTATGTTCTGAGTCAGAACAGACCTGGCATCTGGCCTTCCATGGAATTGTGACATCATACGCGAATCACGATTCGACTGTGACTTGAATTGGAAATAATTGTGAAGGAAAATAAACTTGTCCTAGATTTTATTTGGGTCATATTGCAGTTTTTGTTTGAGGATAATGTAGGTATTGAATTCTTAGAATTTAATTAGGCTAGAAAATATTTGTCACGTTAGCCAGACTATATTGGATTCTACTCTCGTTGTTTTAGGAGAAGCATTCAGCATTATCCTCAAATAGACTTATAATACTAATAATCATAATGGTGTTAATTTGATATCAGAGGATTCAGAAGGTTAACATGCAGATGTTAAGTGTGGAGAAAGAACCTCATCAACGATTAAAAGAATTAGGCCAGCCAAGCTAATTATAAATGCTAACATGCTTAGGCTAAAAAATAATTGTCATCGCATTATCTCATGACGAGACGACATAATGTTTATCTTACAGCAAGTTAGGCTTGCAGGTTACTCGCTAGCTAACGAGCGTCCTGTCTCCCTAGAAAAGAACATTAATTAAATTTATGGAATTGACAGAGGCGTTTGAATGTGCTTAAATTACTTCGAGAACTTTTTACCTATTAAAAACATTGGTCTAGAAAACATTAGGCTTTCTAAAATAAGTATTAAACCCACAATTAGGTCAAAAAACAACGTGTTGTTTCACAAATTAGGTAATAAAAATACCAACACGTGTTTGGAATTTATCCTCTTACATAAATTAGTAATGGCCAAGGAATATGTGTCATTACATTAGTCTGTCAGTTATCGTTCTTAAAAATTATATCGTTCTTAAACATTAAACATTCTTGCTGGCAATTGCTTCGTATGGGAAATAACCTCCTGATTCCTTAATAATAACTTGTTTAGTTCATCTAAGGCTTTGAATTGGAAGGTCATGGATGGATCTGTCTACGGTGAACACGATAAAGGAAATTGTTATGATCATGCACTACAGAAACCATTTTTTGCTTAAGATATAATTAATAGGACTACCTCGTTGGTCTAGAGCCTGAGCGTGAGGTCCTATCCGATCCCCAGGTCGGGCAAGTATTATTGGGTTCTTCCGTGTGGAATTTCTCAGTAGCAGCCCAGAGTTAGGATTTGTGCCGCGTTGATGGCAATAGACTCCCCCGCTATTAGATGGGACTTAAACATAACCGCGAAATGAAGGTGTACCTACATCTTTGCCCAACTCTTTGAGGAATACGGGTCTTATGTTGTGTGTGTTATGTTATACATCTAATAGAATTTTACCCCTTGTCTACTAGCAGAGCACTGAATAGTTTTTATTTCATTGTAATCGCTATGTTTCTAGTATAATTTCAATTGATTCAGATTTCAAATGATGTTGGTCTAACTAAATTGTTTTCCTCTTTTTGTTACAGGTAATTTCGGAGTGTTCCAGTTCTGAAAAGGGAGAGTAGGCAGCCAGTGTCTAAACATCTGCTGCTATACATGGTCCAGCTAAGCAGCTACAATGAGCAACAATCCTTTAGCTAACGGATTGGTGATTTTAGTATGTTGTAACCACACACAAGAGGATGATTCCACCCATATAAATCGAAATATTTAGATTTATTTGGTTCTATCCATCCTTTTGATGTAATCACTTATGGCTGATTCCTGTGATTCTGAGCGTTATTGATTGAAATTAACGAAAGTTTCTTTATGTTAAAAGAAACAATCAAAATCCTTTCTTTCTATTTATATGCACAGTTTGGCATTAGGAATTCTACCATTGGTAAGTATACCGATACGTTTTTGACTGTAGGAACCGGGTTATCTTTTATGATATCCACAGGAAGAGGTGTACAGTTCATACTTTCGGAATCTCACGATAATGCGACAGCCAAATTAGTCCGTCTATATTAGTTTACTTTGTTGAGCATTCATATGGACTCCATGTCTATGCTGGCATCGCTCAATATTTTCATTCTTATTTTATTTCGTCAAAAAGATTGCATATCCGCCTCAAAACTTTAATCAATGGATTACCTGGAATCCATTTTGGATATTTTTAGCCGAGGCATCCGAAGTTTGTTTCCTTTTTCGGATCAACGTTATTTCGACAGGTTTAGGTGTCTTGATATTTATTAGATGTTAGAAGTTAGTTCTCGGAATTATATAACTGGTATTTATGAGAATCAAACACAAAATAAAAAGTTTTGACACCAATTAGGTTTTTGTCTAGTGTTAGGTTCTCAAACAGAAGATTCTCTAGAGGTTATTTTTTTATTATTTGACCCTTCTTGCACTTGATGATAAGCGCAGACAGGGTCTAAGATGGAGCACACGAATCCAAGTAACAAAGATATAGAGAGATTCCTTTATACCCTTCTGGCTCTCACATACACACGACGGAACACAGTAAACTTCTTGGCGCCGGAGTTTAAGGGTGGTAGCTAGGCAGGCGGACTGTATAGATCCTACCACCAAGCGTGTTGGGTTTTGTTGAATCTTACAACACGCCCTATTCCCAGCCTGCAGTGAGGAAGTATTTTATTCTAGCCTATCCCCGCATGGGGAACGTTCATTTAGACTAAATGGACATAAGGCAAGATTAAAACATGCTTCATTAGATTCTCTTCTTTGTGCATGTCCTTCGTCTTCGTAACCGTTATCCCGGCCTGCTGCCAATCAGCTTATAAACATTTGCATGTTATTAAATATAATGAGTCAGTATCTACATATTTCCAGATTGACTCATCGATATTATTAATTGCAACACATCCTCCATACCTTCTGTATGTGGACGGGAGAAAGTTACGAAATAATTTAAATAAAATTGCTTTTCCTTGTATGCAGAGACTAATAATGCCTTCCTGTTCTTATTATACAATGGAGAATCTTTGTCTTGTTTCTTGGCATGCACCCTAATCTCCCTTGCCAGACAAAACTTCGTCTTTAAAACTATTCAACTTTCCTTTGTTGGAATTGTGCCATAAAGCGATAATATCAACCCCTGCCCTATTGAATTCAATACCGTTTTTGGTTAGTTGTAATTGGCACACAGTATTCATTTTAATATCCCTTCGAACATTTTGGTTTAGATCCTTACATAATTATTATCGTGTTAACTTTCCCCCAAGACTTTGCATGGTCTACAATTTTACGTGATTCTACCTCTTTACTAAACGTCCAAATGAATCCAGTCATCCAAAGGTTCGCATTTGTAATACTGTTACTTCATTAGTAGTATTACATAATTTCACAAATGAAACCAAAGTCATAGCTGTGTGGGCAGTTTTGCTAAAAATGAGGTTAAACGTGACAGAAAAAGAAACGACCTTGACCTTAGTACAGTACTTAAAACTGTCAATGTAATACCACCTATGAAGAATAATTACGACTTTTTATCAACCCACGTTACTGACTCATTGAGGACTGGGTTGCTACATGCGAATTTGAAATTACACGTGAGTAATCTGAAATCGATTTTCGACTGTATAAAATTTGCTAAATCTCTGTGAAAACACTAGGAAGCGGTGAAGGGTGAGCGAATACTAAAGTGCTGGTTTTGTAAAACCAATTTGAAGAAATGATATTGACTTGAATTAGGATGGAAGCAATATATGTATTTCGTCAAAGAAAAGAAAAAGTGACTGCTGAGGGCAAATTAGCGATAGAAACTAAGGATTTAAAAAATCCATGAGACACGTTTATTTTTGCATTGATATCGTTACACCGGCTGATAGATGAGAATGGAAAAGGAATACATGTTGTTCCGAACCCACTTAAAGTGGGATAAGGGCAGGGAGATGATGATGACAATTGTTACACCAGCTAAATCTAATTTCGAATTTTCAGTAGCTTCTAAGTTTCAATGATGACCTATGAAACCTGTGACCCTCGATTGATTATTGGTTTTTGATTATAAAATATCATCCTCACTTGTTAATTTATTTGTTTCAGTCATCACAGTTCCTTGAATTAGCAAATTTTCATTTCCGCAATCCGTTCTAAATATTGAAATTAATTGTAATGCATAATTTATTTTTGATTATGTTAATAAAAATGTTATTCTGCATTAAGCGCCAGATTGACAGTAGATCATTATGAAATAATTTATTGACGTGATTTATTTCTGGTTTTTAAAATGCTTATTTTGTTATGGTTAAGTGGTAAGCGATGACTTGTAAAATTAAACTATTTCTATAGCTTTCATGTGTTTTTACGCCCATAAGTTATTCGTAGAAGCTACTTTTAATCTGTATCGTAAAACAGTTAATTTATAGACTTCAAACGGTTCAACGTTTTCGGAATCCTTCCCGAATGATGCCCGAAACTTCAATATAAACTTGTTACCTAAAAATAGTCGTATTCGGTGGAAATTGTTGTAGCAACACACTGCAAGCAATGGTCGGCTGCTACCAAGTTTGAATTGAGCCTTTATCCATTCAAGCCTTCGTCACACACATGCACGAAAATACATGCACACACACACAGATAAACAGAGCGAGTTTGACAGTTCGCGGCAGCCGGATCAGTTGGCCGATGCTCGGCGTCGCGGCACGATCGTTCACCGCCGCCATCTTGAATTTACGAAACGCGGGCTATTTTTTTAATAAAAATAAACTAAACGTGTCAACTGTGTAAGTGTGTGCTAACGTTCTTGTGGAGGTTGTTAATTTCCAATTTGTTTCGGATACAAGCAGAAACAACGAGGATTTCGGTATTCACCATAAAGTTTTTTTTAACGTGGCATAAACCGGTGTTATGTAAATTGCAAAATAATTATCGGGAAATCGATATACCATACAGTATAGTATAAAATTACTAAGGTGTTGATCATGGTGGATTTATTATCCAGGTTTGTCTGTGCTCCGACATTTTTTTAAATATAGTTTGTAGATCACGTCCCGCCAAAATGTAGGTTACGGTTAAAAATCTTTAACAGATCTTGTTGACTTAAAATTCTCGTACAGATGACAGTTGAATTTAAATTCAATAAAAAACCAGTATCGATAGACAATGTCATCATGATTTTGACGTTAGCCATTCTTTACGCTCGCTATTCCACGTAATAATTAAAAAAAATGTCATACTCTGATGTCATTATTATTTAATTTTATATAATAATAATCAAACCTTCCTAGTTCTATCCAAAGGTGTTGTTTCGTTTCGGTTATCATTCTAATATTTGCAATAATATTATTGTAGACAATACCGTCGCTGATGTCATTCACATTGTTGTATGTGCGATATTAAAAGGAAATAATATTTAAATCATACAAATAAGTGTCATAGATGCATTTATATTAAAATAAATTTTGTGTCATTGCTTAGCCTAACACGGCTAGTTTTTGGTTTCGTCAGAATTATGTCATTTTATTTATGTTTTTTGTATTGAATATCATTGTTATTCTCTTCTTTATTATTGCTACTTTACCACTTAAGTACATTATTTAATTCTTAATTTATGATAAACTTGTCATCGGGACAAAGTTTGTAAACAAAGTACCTAGTATACATAAATAATGTTTTGATACACCTCCCTCCGTAGGGTAGATTGAAATATAATATTGTCATAATATTTCATAATAAATTTAGGCTTATTTTCATTCATCAATTTGATATATTCAATCACAATCACATTCCCATGAACAAATATAAAAAATGATTCAACAAAAAAATTCTTGTCTATGAACGAAGCCGCGTGCGGTATTTTTTTGTGTCTATTATTTTCGGCTTAGATGAATCAAATGTTGTTACAAGTTAGCGAACGGTAAAAATAGAATTTGAATAGGAATTTTCAATCTTGTGAATATTTGTCATTACTTGTTCAGATTCTAGATTAAGTACCTACTTACTTAGTTCAATAATACAAAAAAAAACAAAATTGACAAAAGATAAAATAAAAAATTAAAATGTGAAGATTTGTCTTAGGTACCTACTGAGATTGATCCAATCAAGAAAAATGATAATAATTATAAAACAAAAATTGACAGCTACCTAAAAAGAGCTTAAATTAAGATAAGCCTATCAAAGTCCACTCTTGCGCAAGGTTATGTCGGAGGCATTAGTGACGTCACTTTTCCAAAAATCCTTAACCACATTCTTTCCTCTTTTTAGGGCAGTTCGATCAAAAAATCTTTTAAATACACCTGACTCACTGATAACGTCATACACTTGTCATAAAGTCGACAAAATTCTAAGACTATCAACATTCAAAGGAATGTCAACTTTATTCCCTAAGTAGTAATGATCTCTGTATCGTTTACCAAAGTAAAATAGTGTTTTTATGTGTTAAAATGGTAAGTCAATACTACTGTAACGTAATACCAAGTTGTGATACGAACATAGATGATAGATCAGTTAGCGTGTGAAAATAACACGAAGACGAGTTAGGTTTTGAACAGACGTAATACATTTGTGCAATTGATGCATTAGTAATAGTTGTTCTACAGTTGACTGTAGCCACTGCTCATACCTAAAGAGTAAGGAAAATGATAGCAAAATAATGTCAAGGAAAACACGTTAAAATATGCAAAAAGGTTTACCTATTGCAAACGCAAAATACGTTAAAATTCTGAATACATTTTCAAACTTTATTGAAGTACCCTTTTTTATTCTTAAATTTTTTGGAGGCATTAATTAGTTCACTTTTCTTTTACAGTTTCACAGTTTAATTTCTAGTTCCTTATGTTTTGTTGACATAACAAGTTGATCCAGTATTATTATTTCAAACTAATAGTAGTAAAAAGGGAGTAGCCCCAAAATCCTGTATTTACTGTATCTGGATGAGTGGGTTGATTAATTCATGTTAGCTATAACACACTCGAAATAATACTGTAAATTAAAATACTATAAAAAACACTCATAATCCTGTAAAAATCGATTCATAAACAGCTACATTCAAGTGGTTCTGTCAGAACACCTCCCTTAGATTGCTATCAAGATACTTAATTTCCGATTGGCTAATCCAGTTCAATTTGGCGAGACCTGTTTCACTAGTTTGAAATAACGTTTATTTCTGTCTACCACTCACTTGATTTTGCCTTACCTTTCACGCCGATAAAATATAGAATGAGTCTGGTTTTCTACCCACGCTTGTCCCTAACTTGATTGGGGGAAAGGGCTCCTGTAATACTGGCAAAAAAACAAGAAGTTGGTGAATTGGCAGCACCATTTTTATCAACTTTTACCCAAGATTTACAAAAAACTTGTTCTCAAGAAAATTTTAATCCAGTACCAAGTATTCTTAAGACAATAATTGTGTCAAGTGCATCCGATAATTGTTTCAAGTGAATTGTGAATTCGCTATGCATTCGATAAAAAAATAAATAAAGATGTCAGTGAATTTACAAAACATGCAGAACATAAAATGTTATCGTAAGATAAGTGATAACTCAGATAAATCGAGGCGGAACTGATTTGACGTAATACTGACGATATAAGCGATTTATTAATAAAAATTCTTCACATGGCCACTAAGTTGATTTAATGATGTCAAATTTGTGATCGTTCAAGGACGGAGTCTTTTGCGATGTTTTCTTAAGTATTTTTAATCAATGCATAATATTAATTGATTAACGGATCGAATCTGTTTATCAGTTTGAGTTCTGCGACCTAATCTTAAAAAGAACTGACCTGTTTTTGATACAATTAAAAATTTGCGAAAGATAATGGATTATTTTTAAAATTCACATGAAAGAACTGACAGTCCAGTAGCCAAATACAATCTGAAAATAATCACATACAAAGTCTATTAACTAAAAGCCAACGTTAAAACATAACCAAGTACAGAAGAAGCAAATAAGAAAGTTCAGACCGTTAGCAAAGTATCGGTTCAAATATTAAAATACAATTATCCTCAGTTAATTTCAAACGTGACAGCCATAGAGGTGTCACAATGGAACATGTTGACGCTTGTCAGTCACTAGGGCTGGTAGAACTAGAAACAAAACACGAATAAAAAGAGATTAGCATAGATATTAGTATTCTAGTACAAGTAACTGAAACCGCGATGTTTGAAATTAAGGTTGCTAGTGGTCATGTACCAAGCGACTCGTACTCTGGTAATAATTGCTATCAATTCTCACGATTAGAGTAATCATCAATGCGCCGCAAGTGGCAATGAATTTGTTTGTATGTTAGTGTGATTTTGCGGAAATTGATAATCAGTCTCGTAAAATGATATATTTAGAAACACATTATTGTAATTGACATTTACAAATGACCGTCTAATTTTAAAATGCATTAAATTAAAACTCCAATTCCAATCAATTAAATTGATAACATTAATCATCATAAATTTTCAATATAGATGTTGTAACTCATGATTCATCTGATTAAATTAATAATTTGAGATTAATATACTTATTAACTTCAGTGGCAACCATATTTGCTACATCCTCTCTCTCTGAATACATTACTTGAGGGCTTTGACCAACAGTTTCAATGTTAATACTACATACGTTGTAGATTTCACCAATATTGTTTTATTTGCTGAAGATTTTAGTTTTCCATTTCTCTCTAGAAGTGAGAGTATTGAAAATCACTCTGCTGCAAGGCTTAACGTGTTCAATGGCGGGATCCACTTATCTTAAAATGTTCTGCACTTAGAAGCAAGTGCACGGTCAATTCCTTTAATTAAAATATGGCGAGATTTGATTGTCATAAAATCCAGAGATATTTAATCTTAGCAACGCGTAGGACAACTGCGGTTCTACAGTATACTGTATAACGCAACACTCCATCCTTTAGATATCTCCTATCATACAAATATGCTATGATAATCGCTCAGCAATATAAATGCATCATAACCAACTAAGTATGGCCATTTTAAACACTATAGTGATACGATAATCAGTTTTCGCATATCAGTCTCCCATCTCGCGCTAGGAAAGTATGGCAGAACTATGGAAAATTTCCCACGTGCCTAACTCAGTGGTATAAAAAAAGAAAGTTAGGTAATAAAGAATACACTATTCTAGTTCAGACTTAGAAGGCTTCTTAATACCTAGCACGCAACCTAGATTAGCGATAAAGGTCTTTTATTAGCAAAACTTTGGGTAGATCGAGAACTATGTAGGGTAGAATTTTAATCTCTTTCGCAAAATTGTAATACCATTGCGAGATTACTGGTTCTGTCTGAGGCTACCAATGCACTTGCCCAGCGTTGAGACTACGGACAACAGGTCTTCATTGAGTGAAATTGCATATCTAGCTGTAAATAGCGATAGTTTATTAATGTTAATGATGATTACAAAGCATGATACCGTTTAACAGAACATTTTATTGTTCTTTTGTCCACTTATAAATATAGCTTTCTATAAAGCGTATCTTTATAATCCAAAATATTTTACGACAAGTTCTGGCAAATCGATGTATTGATTAACATTATGTAGGTACTGCATTTACTGATGTTCAAAATAACGTCATCGATTAATATAGATTGAATCTTTGAATTTCTAGATTATCTTAAGCACTGCTCATTAATTTAATTACTGTAGCTGCATTGATATAGGCATAGTCATCACTTAATTTGCATGTAACAGTTCGAATTGATAAGCAAACCAAACATGAATTTAATAGAAGATTTTGTGTGCAATGTTTAAGTTCTAGATGCAATAAATAATTCCAATGTTTTCTCTTGCGGAAGAAATAGAGCTTGAAACAATACTAATTTGAGGTTTGTTGATGTTGCAGTTATTGCTACAGATTGCAATGGTGCATAAATTGTAAGACTAGGTTCTATAACGACTTTGCAAAAAAATACTTTACGCTATAAAATTAGAACAAAGAACTACGTTCAAATATGAATGATGAAAACCGTTTCAGAATTCGTGTATATTTTTGCGGAACCTTTGTTTAATATTTCTTATGGATTCTTCGAAAGCTACTCGATAAAGTTACCTGTCGTAGTATCTCTTTCAATAGGTTTCATTTAATTCCGAACTGTTATATTGCCTTTACGCATGTAAGTGCATCCGAATGACCGCCAACTTAGCCCAGCTTGGCAAGACTGGCTTCCCTCGAGATGTCTTTCTCAATGTCGTATGTATACTGTATTATGTAATATTTTATTTCTGCCACCAGATCGTAACCACTGCAATTTATGCAGGTGCATTTGTTGTTTTCTGTTGCCTTTCTCAACAAATTGCTCCATCTGCTAATGTAGCAATTTTTTTCAATGTTTGACCTCTAACACTTCTTGTTTCTTATAAAAATAATATATAATTTTGAAACTAGGAGTCCATTAAAGTAATAACACGTACAATATTTACACAAACCATTTCCAACAACTCAATCCATTTAAGAAACTACTACCAGTCAGCCAAGATAACGAAGCGCCGGTAAAGTACCCCGAAACGAGGCCAGTGTTCGATTATATCGACATATATGGCGTCCAAGTCGCATTTTGTTTTGATACTTTCATGGCCCGAAGCCATATGCTCCGCAATGGTGATCGCAATGAGTGATACTTACAGAAAGGTGAAAGGTGCATGTAAAGAGGTCTCTAATTGCACTGCACTGAGAATTATGAAGAAAGAAATGCTTAGCCTAATGATGGATGACTGAACCAAATTGGTTCGTCGATTGAATTTAATGGTCGTAATAATAGCCTTTATCATGCTCTAGTTAATTGTTATGATGAATCGCGTTTTTGGAATTTGGGAAGGTTAAACATCAGTCTTACGAAGTTAATTACTCTGCAATTACAAATCTGGAATGTAGATTTCTGAATATTATTGCGGTAATTAAGATCAATGATACTCGAAACTATTAAAACAACCGACAGGCCTTACTATCTCAAATAGTATTATGAGTTTAACCTACAACAGTGCCTACCCTCCAGCAATACGTGATCACAACATCTACAACTACCGTATCAAACGCTCGCTTCGTGCATCCCGGCTCACAGCAATCCCGTTAGTGAACCGGTCTCGGAATGCCGTGCGTTCCCCACATTGTTTTGACGAATACGAGACTGATTTTAGTTCTCCAATACGTCTTTGTTCCCCTGGTACTTTCATGTGCAATTTATGCTATGATCCGTGACGGGGTAGAAAGAGTTGAAATGAATGTCAACGCAATAGTCTAAACCATGCTAGAAATGTGAAGCCCTAGAAAAATAGAAAATTCTGATTGATATTTTGCTGTACCTGTGTTAAACTGAAAGGCGATTCAAACATCATTGAGTAAAGGGCAAGGAGGATGATTGCCAGCATAGTCTATTTTGTTTGTGTTTAAGCTATCATCTATAACTGTAGCCCTTGTATTCAATTCAAATCCTCTTGCCTTTTTATTCAGTTCATAGATTTTACTTTTGCTCCCAGAAAAGATAGGCGATTGATATGTTTTAACTAAGTGTGGTAAGCATAGGATCGTAAGTTGAGCCATTATCTTTGTGTGGAACCACACGCGGTTTTCCGTTTGCATTCGTGATAGGTCGGGGTGGAGTCTAGTTTGCTCTAAATATAGGTGAAACGACGTAGTTTGTAGAATGTAAGAGGAAAACTGAAATAGCCAATACATGTCGCAATGCTTTAACAGTTGTATCGGCTCGTTCCTTCATATGTTCTTCATTATAAGATATACACAAACTGTAGGCAGATTCCGCTTTAATCTTCATTTTGGTCCTTCCATTCTACCTTCCAAATCTGAAAAAACGACCTCTGACGCATCCAATATCCAAAAAACTTTTTATCCGAACGAAATATGAATCACTGTTACAATGACGATTGTATTACTCACGTCTTATACAATTTCGCTTCAGAAAAAGCCAGTTCCAAACCGGTATTCGAAGTTCTCAGACTGTGTGTGCTTAGAATCTAGATAATCTGAAGATGTAATCCTAGTTGCATGCCAAAGTAGTTTTAGAAACTGCATTTGCAAAGGAGATAAAGACACTGTTTCGCGCTTGGAAATATAATGAAGGCTCTTTAGTCGTATGCGGTCAAGTGTTGATTCAATGAGAACGTCCGAATTTGAATGTAGCGGACAATTGATTTGAACTCTGAGACCAGTTTATTTAATAAATTGGAAAGTTAAATATAGGGTTTTATTTCTTCGTCTTTATTGATTTCGCCCTACTTACAGGAATTTACAGACGAACTCATCATTCATAAAATGATGCAAGCGTTGGTTTTACGTAATGCATCTGTGGCTGCAGACTTTTGTAATCCATGAAGAATCTAAGGTTGCAGGGCATGTCACAAGAGTAGATTCAATCATTGCCTGATGCATCTGATATATTTCTGTAGTCGACACAAGGATAGATGCAGGATTCGAGATTGGAACCATTCAAATCAGCAAGCTAGATAATTAATCTTGAAGATGACACAACATCACAATTAAAATAAATAGATAGCGAGATAAAACAAGATTTTGAAATTTTCAACTTCACACATAACAGACACATGACTTCAAAAATCTTAGTTCTGCATATAAGTGATTTCACGGCTATGTCACGTAACGGTGTGCTGCGGTCAATGGTCATAGAATGGATCTCGTTGGAGCAAACGCTGCGCTGACACGCACAATAGATGATTCGTCTTGAGAAATTAAATTAGTTCGCACGAGACTGGACGGTTTTTGTTACAATTTTGGGATGATATAGGAGCATATGCATTTCATTTGTATCTCTTTGGTTCAGAATGTTTTAGAGAACCAATGGATATATTTCTTTTATTATCATCATTGATCGTTATTTCTGTAATTACAGTTTACCATTTTTTTCAAAATTAATTGTCTTGGTCGCGTTTGACCCTAGTCGCACTTGATGGTTAGCGCATACAGGGTCTAAGATGGAGCACACGAATACAAGTAACGGAGATATAGAAGGATTCCCCTATACCCCTCTGGCTCTCACATACACACGACGGAACACAGTAAACTGCTTGGCGCCAGACTTAAACCTTGACCTATGCTGGCATTGGATCCTATGTAATTTGTGGCTTGGATTACTACTAAAAAGTTTTTGCCTGATTTGAGGCAATAACTCAAAATCATATTGTCCGCTGTTTACTTTTATTAAGTCGTGATCTGACAGTCTCAAAATCAAATACAATATGTAACGATACTTCGGCCAATAAACTTTCTCATACAAGCATTTCTTGTCCTAATGATGTTATGGGATCATATGTCTCTACCCTCAACTGGATTAAAAATATCAACATCTTAATGTTACTCATTACTGAAGGCACCCGCATATTTTCTTACACATCAACGAATCTCAAACACGATACTGAGTCCTATTTTCTTAATCATAAAGTTGGTAATAGCTTAATTTTGATCAAGTAATCCGATACATTTGACGGTATCTTTGGTTCATGATCCTCAAAAACTGGAATTATTATTTAGAGGGCATTGGTCTTGGTGTCATTTGTTAAATATGAATATCAATCACTGTTTTTTGCCTTCTTTACTTACCCTTTCAGAAAAGCATTAAGAATATAAGTGGGGCTTAAAGTATTATTGCAGCTAAAATCAAACACATTGTCCATCAAATATATTTTATAAAATCTTCTAGATACATACATAAACTCACGCCTTTTTCCCACGGGGGTAGGCAGAAATTGCAGAACATAATTGTATGTCCTTCTAGGGCGTCCTCTACTGGCGTTTTCACTGACATCCGCATAAATTCCTTTTGTTAATTGCTGTCGGCCGTTCACTCATTCTCTAAACATACAAACCACCTAAGCAAATTTTTGTCAGTACATCATCTTTCAAACCGCAACTTTGTCTTGTATTTTGGTGAAATCCTATAAAGAAGGTTGCCGAAGTGATATTGATACCTCGGTCGATAATACCTTCTGCTTGTCGTTCATTGTCATCATAATTATTAAGTTCAATATGAAATTATGTTGTATCACTATCAAAATTAGATACATACACGTGATAGACAGTTAACTTTGCTGTTATTCACGAGCAAGATGTTAACGTAAAAAATATTTTGGCATTGCTGTTAGAGTGTATTATCGATATGCTAAAAGATAGAAACCAAATGTTTATTAGGAAGTGCTCGCTAAAAGCCAGTCAGATTATAGAGGACAAATCTTTTTTAAATGTGTATATGCTACCGGAAGGATAACATCATCTTCTTCTAAATCCGATAAAATATTTTCTGTCCTTATTTTCTGGAGCTGTTTTATTTTTAGAACTTTGTTATCAGCTCCCGTGCCTATTGTGTGGGGCTTGTGGCTAATTAACAACCGCGCTTATCATATGATTTACAAGGTTAAGCTACGCTTGCCGCGGTCAGTCCGTGGATGGGTGACAATTCGTTACACATCGAGACCCCTCCGTGCCTCGGAGGACACGTTAAACCGTCGGTCCCGGGTGTCATAAGAACCTATGACAGTCGTTACGGGTATTCAGAAGCCTGAAAGTATGACAATCGGTCTAACCTTAGGATATCGGCATTGCCCAGTATCTGTATTACGGAAGTCTGATGGCAGTCGCTCCGTGTAAAATACTGGTATTCAGCCGCTTCTGCATGCTTATTCTCAACCATCGGATGAGTTTCCGTATCCGAACGGAAAGTATCCGACGGATTGATTCCCGATCCGATGGATTACAGATCTTTATTCACAGTTCCTATCGGAAGGGAGTTTCCGAATCCGTGAATAGTTTTTGGAAGGTGTGTTTACGGAGTATGCTACGCAATGGTAGAAAATCGATTATTGTGGTAGAAAATGTTAACGTAGTAAATAATAATTTAATTATTATGTATTTCGCAAATAATCTTATGTGCAACTATACAATATACATTAATACATGAATGTCATCATTTTTTTTATAAAATAATGTCTAATTTATGCGATCGTTTCCTTATTTCAAAACATGCTTTGTAAAAAAACAACTTTTATAATCTGTCAAACCAAACGGGGAAATAGACAATGTAAATAAACAAATACCTATATTCATTTAATTATTGATAAATATTCAATCAAATTATCAACCGAAAACGTGTGAAGTTCAGTGTGATCACCGAACAAAACTCTAGTGTGTGATGGTCCAGAAAAATGAATGTAAAAATGTTATCAGTGTCGTATAACTCCTTGTTATTAAACTTTTTGATATGTAAAACGTAGTTGAGTATAATTCGATTTTGTAGAAATGGGATAACACAAACTCATTATTGCCTACGTGTCTCCAAGTAACCACCTAAAATTAAGTATACTTTGATACATCGAGCATTTAAAAGCGGCGGTCAAAACATTCTTAAAACTTGTTATAAAATAGGTAAACTTAGCTCAAATATAGCTTAAAATGATTAACAGTCCATATAATATTGTTATTAAACAGTTTTTAATTCATCCCAGCAGAAATTGTATTGTTTTATTTAAAATCGAGTGTTTTCCGACAACAAATAGCTCTCGGATTAGTTTCCGTGAATTGGCGTCTTCATTCCGAATAGAACTGTCAAAAGTTTTCGATTTCGGATTTGTGAATAGAGTTTAGAGGGCACTGTCGGATACTTTCCGATCGGATTCGGAAAGGGCAGTTTCCGATGGTTGAGAATAAGCATGCTGGTTAGACTGAAAGCTAACCCCAACATAGTTGGCAACAGGCTAGGCAGAACGAATGCTCCCGTATCTATTGTGCCTCTTCAATCTTCGTTTCCTTTTTTTGCTGTACCTAGAAATGATTAAATGTGTTTTTAGGTCAGTCAGTCCTGTATTGTATGCATCAATTATGTTAGTGAGTCAAGGAAAACAGCTCACTGCTTGTAGGTGGACTTGTTATTTATCATTCATTACTATTGCATTGTTATGTATGGCATGTAACAAGTATTGATACGTATTAACTTAAATTGTCAATGTAGATCTAGATAAATCTATAGATGATTTCGTACTAAAAGATAGGTGAAAGACTATACAAGTATACATTGTGTACTTAAAATGTCTTCTACCTCAGCATAGTATGATATACCCTTTTTAATTTCAAGCAATGTTTTCGCACTAGTTCCATCTCTTTTTACACTGATTGAGATTCAATATTATACAGAGTGTAAGCGAATTCATGTAATTCCTTGAAATCGCATGATTTATTACTTGTAGGGATTAACCAAGCAAGGGGTTTACTATGTTTTTTTTGATCATATCTGATCCACTTTATAAGATTTCAACAAAAAAAAACGACAGTTTTTTTTTTATCGTTTCATTTCCACGCACAAATGAATTAACGATTAGCGCGACATCGCTCCACGCAGTCAGTTGAAATGACTCCGAAACAGAAAAACATGATTTTCTTGTTTTTTTCTTTTCATTCTTATAAAATACTATCTACGGTCAATTTGTGTCACTAGTAGATGACGCGGTTTAAATGAATTTCATAAATTCGGATACATCCTATAGTTTAGGAGTAGGAGACACGATTGCACTTAATTGTACTTTTACTTTAAATGCCATCAGTAGCTAAGATGTTATGTAATTTTTTCTATGACCTGCCACACGAACTACCTCAGTTTATTGTGAGTTTGATGTGTTTGCACAGCGTCTATGTCATTACAAATATTTGATCAATAAGATGGACAAATACACTTTGCAGCAAATCGCTTACTGGCATGAACCCTCATTGTGTTCAGTGGCATGCCAGGTGACTTTATGTTAATATATTGATCAATATGTTTATCATGATGTAATGCTATCAGTATTAAATGTTTGAGCTTGACTAATTGAAGTACATTTTGAAATTTTAAGTAGATCTAGCCTTCTGATCGTTTATCTGTGTACATCTTCATCTGATCGAAAATTTAAGTTTTTCGTGACTGGAAAATTTTGAAAACCTAGAATCAAATTACACTGAAGCTGTTCGTTGGGAATTAAATTAGAACTTTTTAATTTACTTTATCGCCTCGTTGGTCTATTGTTCACAAGCGACTGCTGAGCGTGAGGTCCTGGGTTCGATCCCCAGGTCGGGCAAAGTGTTATTGGGTTTTTTCGTGTGAAATTTCTCAGTAGAAACCTGGAGTCTGGATTTGTGCCCGGTTGATGGCAATAGGCTCGCTCCCTATTACATGGTACTTAAACATAACGGCGAAATGAGGATGTACTACACCTCTGCCTAACCCTTTAGGGAATACAAGCGTGATGTTATGTATGTTATGTAATTTACTTTAAATTGTTCAAGTATTGGAAAACGAGTTTTTTAAGTCCATTCAAGTAAATTCATGAGCAAACAATAAAGCTAAATATATTATCAACTTGTTTGAAAACCTTGTTGGTAATTCTGGCTAAAAATAAAACGATTATTTAATCGATTTGAAAGTTATCAATGAGAATGACATAAAATACAAGAACTGTTTAAATGTATTTATCGAGGATATCAAGATAATGTTGGCCTCAGTCGTAAACAATTATGTCATATGTGCTATCTTAAATGGTAATTTAATACTTATAGTTAATAAGTATGAGATAATACTTAGGTAGAAAATAATTTCTTTATATTTTAAAGAAATATTTTCTTAATTTAAAAAAAAAACTGTATTTAAATAAATATTTTCTTTATTTAAATAAATATTTTCATTTAAAGAAATATTTTATTTATTTAAACAAATATTTTATTTATTTAGGGTCGATTTTTCAATCGTCAGATTACTTTTATCTAAGGAATAAAGGGGAATGCCAAGATCCGGCCATTACAAAGTAGTATGAACTGACATGCCCTAATTTTGATAATTCGCGTTTATTTTTTGTAAGATTTATGTAATATAAATAAAGTCTGGAGAAGTACACCGTCGGATAGTCATTTTAAATAGTATTTCAATGTTTTGGTTAGCAAGTTTCAACGCTTTTTATCTACAACTACAAATAGAAATGTTGCACAGATGAAAAATAAAATTATATCGATACTAAAATTACATTTATAAATCGATTACAACTATGAAACAATAATGTAATTGTAAATAATTATATCACAATAATATCATGTTATTTATTTATTTTATTTACACAAGTATTTATTTTTATTCACGTTTTCTTTTTTGAATAATGTGTTAAGTGAATTGTGCTCTTCCATTATTAGCTATAAATTATAGTACTAAGCTTTATTAGTAACAAGCTGTTACGAATAATCCTAGTAACCACTATAACACAACAGGTTTGTCACTATTGTTGTGATTTATCTTAAACGGGCTACTTTTCTTATACGAAACAAAATAAATAACATATAATATTTTATTAAGCTGAGTATGTATAGGTACCAAACACGTTCAAGTGTTAGTTAACATATTTAATTAATCTCTTTGATTTAGGTATATTAATTTAAAATTAATATTTTGTAATATTATGAAATAATTTACAAACATGCTATTATTACTATCAACTATTTATGTAGCGAAATAAGTGCCTATATTTCTTTTTTTATTTTATACTCCATTCGATGATATGCATACTTGATAATCGATTACGTTTAAAATCGAATATTGTTATGATTTTATTTTAATGGCGACAACACCTTTGACACAATTAAAATAACTTCCACTTGTTTCTTACGATTAATTATGCGACAAAGTAAGTATCTGTATCGAAGTAAGAAACCATATTAAATGTAATTATTCCTTAACGTGAATACAATATTATGAATTTCGGTTGGGCAAGATTTTTGTTAAATAAAATACTTTAATTTGGTATTAAGACATGCATGTTTTATCATCGTTGCCATGGCAACGTCAATAAACGCCAAATTCAAAATAATATAAGATTTATTTTGACTTGGTTTGGTTATTTAGGTATTATTCTGACCAAAAATGGTTTAATTTTGTTATTTACATAATTAAATGCTTTAATCAAACAATAAGATTTTTACAAAAATATTGAAGGTCTATCAATATGACAAGGATTAAAAAAATTAGCCATGAAAATGTAGACGGAGTATAAAGAAAGTGTTAGTTCGATTTTCGAATTACTTTTCTTCCCTAAGTTAAAAATCTACTATTAAGGTCAACTTTATCGACCTATAACTTTTCTTGGTGTACTTCCAGCGGAAATGTTGTTATTGTAATACATTCTACAATATTTGCCCTTTTTAATAAGATCTGTTTCATTCTTGTTCCTTCTGGCCGAGTCGTAAAGGAAATCTTGGCATTCCCCTTTGACATTTTGACATATTGTCCGTACAAAAATTATCAAAACGACAAACTTATTCCTTAAAAATACAAGTTGTCGGATGGCAGTTTGACATATTTTCTTTACAAAAGCTGTCAAAACGTCAAAATTATTCCTCAGATAAAAGTTATCTGACGATTGCACAAACCGGCCATTAAAGAAATATTTACTTTATTTAAAGAAATAAGTTCTTTATATAAAAAAAAAACTTTATTTACGTAATTATGAGCCATCGGGCGGTCAAATCTGTTAAGCGGTGAATCTCACCGGTATAAAATAAATACCTACATAGATAACTATAAAATACCTTAACAAGAAACAATTGCATTTTTTTTTAAATTCTGGCCCCCTTCGAAACTTCTTTAATTTCCCCTCACCCTTGATAAGCATTGTAACTTAACAGTGAACTCTGCTTGTTCCATAAGAGAAACAGGCCGTGAAGATAACTCGATTTAATAGTACTAAAGTAGTCAGCTGTCATTACTACAAGCAACTTAACAACTCGTAACTAAGTAGCTATAATTGTTACAATTTGCTGGTTAAAATGCTTGAACCAAACAACTAAGTATGTATTTTTCTTTCAAGAAATCGTTTGAGCACGGGTATAATGCCGTCCGATTTCTAAAACGACGTTAAGTGATTGAACCCAATTTTGAGTTATGAGTAAAAACGTGGAAAATGTTGTCCCTAGAAATTCTGAACCGATGTTTTTATAATAAAACTATGAACTAAAATGGGGCATCAAAATATTCCTCCGCATCGCTGTCTACTGGTAACGTGCCCAGAAGGCTGGCAGCATTGCCACGTTGTATGGCAATGCTAATCCTTTGGCCAAAGTAGAGACCAGCCTTCGGGTCACGGGAAGTGTCGATGTTTTTGTTATACCAAATTATTCTGCTACTTTTAAGCTCACTGTATAACTTTTTTTCTAGGTTTCAAACATAGAGTTTTTGTGTCGATCTTATCCTTAAGAAATAAGAGATTTCAGAAATGGGTTACTACAAAATAAACGTAATTTGTCCCGCTTTTTGAAAACACCTATTATAATGTCTATTTTGGAACTGCCTTATGAAGGAAAGAAAATAAATTAGATTCAGCCAAGGACACAATGACGTCAAACTAATAAAAACATTAAAAAAACCGGCCAAGTGCGAGTCGGACTCGCGCACGAGGGGTTCCGTACCATCTATACATATAAAAATAGAAGCTGACTGACTGACTGATCTATCAACGCACAGCCTAAACCGCTAGGGTTAGAAAGTTGAAATTTTGACAGTAGGTTCCTTTTGTAACGTAGGTATCCACTAAGAAGGGATTTTTCGAAATTATACCCCTAAGGGAGTTAAATAGGGGATGAAAGTTTGTATGGAAAATCGTCACTTAACGGGTTCAAAATTTCACGCAAGCGAAGCTGCGGGCGAAAGCTAGTTATCTATAAAAACGGCAAAAAAGTCACGTTTGTTCTATGGGAGCCCCCTTAAATATTTATTTTATTCTGTTTTTTAGTATTTGTTGTTATAGCGGCAACAGAAATACATCATCTGTGAAAATTTCAACTGTCTAACTATCACGGTTCATGAGATACAGCCTGGTGACAGACGGACAGCGGAGTTTTAGTAATGGGGTCTCGTTTTACCCTTTGGGCACGGAACCTTAAAAAAACATACACTATTTAAAAATAAAGTTTTTATAGGCGCACTTAGCAGCTTTGTTCAAATTTTGCCTAAAACCTAGGTCTCTAGCTAGCCTAGGTATCTTATACCCAACACAACTAAATATCTAAACAGGCAATTACTTAGCGCTAAAGCGGATAACAGCGAGGTTAGTGAATGGAAGACCGAGGAAAAGGCACTAGACCGCCAATGTTAAATGTAACGCTCTTTACGTGAAGGTTATACTTGTTTCCGTAAGTCTGGGAGGTGCATAACATCCTTTTGTAAGACTGTTTTGTATCTTGAAGATGTAGCCAACAATGCAGAACTTATAATCATCTCAACTCAGCTTCTTTTTCGTTGCAAGTTTTTGAGTAAGAAAAAACACGACGGGCTGGTGTTAGCTGTACTTGAACGGGACCCAAAAGTGTCGTTTGAGAACTGTATTAACAGATTAAAAAAGCCTTTGTGCAACCCTTCGGCGTTAGGGGATTATACGGTTGAGCTGAGCGACACCGATGCATGCGTCAGGCTCGTGAACGGGTGCTGTCTGTTGGGACTGGTCAGCTCGTAACTGCTATGGCAATCGTTTTAAAAGGCTAACTTTCTCATTGCTTTTCATGTTGTTGTTGAACTGCATGTACATTAATCTGCATTGTTCTTACATAACTACAACGAAAATTGTCAAACCATTTATTTTTAAAAAGAGTGTCTATGGAGTTTCTTGCCGGTTCTTCTCCAAAGGACCTACTACTTGGAACCGAGCACCTAGTGTTGACCTTTTGCAAGCACCAGTGATCTGGTGTACTTGAAATAAAAACTATTTGACTTTGATTTGACTTTGATAGACTTAGCTTCCAAGAGTCAGCCCCGCTACCTACCTTTGCTGAATGGCTAATGTTTTCGCCACGACATGAGCTATTCTCGTATACCGCTTACTGACACTAGAGATAAATAATGTACTGTAGCAGGGATGCTAGACGTGAGGGCAGCTTTTAAACCAAAGATTATGGCTGTTTTTTTTTATGCGGTACAATAATGAATCCGAAAGCGTACTTAAAGCCAAGTTTGAAATAATTATGGAAGGCCCAAAGTTAGTGAAAGTGTTTTACGCTATGATAGATTGCAAACTGCCAACCCATCGCGAAACGACGCTATCTTATCAATAACTTTCTTAAATCGTGTTTAGCTAATTTTTGGAGTATCCAATCAGTTTTTTTTTACTCATTCTTCCTTTTTGTTCCGCAAGGATTTAAGATTTGATCCCTCAGTTCAGATGCACATCTTGCAATAGTTCGTATCATTCTTCTTTTCGCTTCTTAAGCCTGTACCTATCCAATTCTGCATGCAGGTGTTCTCATGATCTCGCCATTCTCTGTCACCTTCAAGTGTTAAACTATCTGCAGTTTTTCAATAAACTGACCACTCTATTCGCCTGGCTACTAGGACGGCAGTGGGCGGCAGAATGTCGGCGACTAATTTCGTCGACCATTTTACCGAATCGAACACAATTTTTCAATTAACACCGACTTTAGCCGACAGTTGTCGGCGTAACCTAATTAATTGACCACTGGGTATTGAGGCAATGATTTTTAAATGATTCTGTGCGGTTTTAGTGGCTAAACTGTACGTGTAATTCTTTTTAGGAGTTCAATTTTTTCAGAAGTTGTTTCGTTGTTTTATTTTTGATGGATCGGGTTTTTAACTTTGCGAAATGATTGTCTTTTCCGACTTATTGCAAAGTTCAGCCAATCTCAGAAATTACAGTACACATATAGTATTATTTTTGCAGTAACTTAGATTAGTGCCTCGTTGGACTAGTGAGGTCCTGGGTTCGATCGCCAGGTCGGGCAAAGTGTTACTGAGTTTTTCCGAGTGGAATTTCTCAGTAGCATCCTCGAGTTTGAATTTGTGCCCAGTCGATGGCAATAAGCTCGCTCCCTATTACATGGGACTTAAACATTACGGCGAAATGATGGTGTACTATACACATCTGCCCACCTCTTCGGGGAGAACAGGCGTGATTTTATGTTAACTTAGATTATTTGGAGACATTGACAGACAATCAACATTGTTTTCAATTATACTTACTTAAAACTCAATGAGCTGATTGGAATCACCAAACCACCAAGGATTAAAAAAAAACATTAAAACAATATACAATTTTTCAATAAGTAATTCATTTTCACCCGAACGAAGCGCTTTGATTCCACTTTCATTGTGAAAACCGCCAAACAGTGGAATGCGCTGCCCGAGTTGGTGTTCCCCGACAGCTACAATTTGGGTGTCTTCAAGTCACGAGTGAATCTGTTTCTTCTGGACAAGCGTGCTCCATCGTAGACCACATCATCGCTTAACATCAGGCGAGATGGCGGCGAAACACAGGAATAGAAAAAGAAAAAAGTAATTCACAAAATAACAAACCACGTTCAAAGTCGTCAAACACAGATCCCAAATGAGAACTCAACATTACGAGTTTGTCCAGAAGTCGTAAAAATTACGTGTTTGTTTTAAAACTCGTAAAACTATTACGCGCTGTTATTTTTTAAGCGAAGCGCGCCATCATTGTTTGCCTAAGTGATATTTTTCGGTTTGGTGACATTACTTCCATATTGATATTGATTTATGTTCAAGCACTCGAGCGTAGTGCTACTTTTCTTAAATAAACTATTGAAACTGACTTGAATGGAGTGGGTAGCGGCCGAATTGTAAACGATGTATCCCTGTGGTCTTAGTCAACCGGCGAAAAGTCGGTTTGTTCAAGTTCTCACTGCATGCGTACGCTGAGCGGCCGACTACTTTTCGAATAAATAAAATTCATGGTTGACTGTGAGCGAGCCTCATAAGTAAAGTTCGCCGTTTCAGGCACACACTTTTAGAGCCCGATGACGATATTACCCTCCTCCAAGAGGCGAGTAAATCGACCAGCACAAAACAGCGTCCGCCGCTGTCCGACTTACCGTCCTCGCCGACGAGGCCCGTCACGACGTCCAACCGCCGCCGGTCACGATCCACCGAGCTCTCTCATCGTAGAGCCTCTCGTCTCTTCAGACTCCGCAGTCACACCGATAATTCAGCCCTCATCAAGCCGCCTTCCCCCCCAAGACCCCGCCAGCAACGCCCTAAGCCGAGGTCCGAGTCCCACTAGGGGTCGCCCTTAGTGCTGTTGTTGCAGGTAGTCATGATGTTAGTGTAGTACAAGTAGTTAGCTTAGGTTAAGTATTTTACTTCCCCCCCCCCCTCCCATTGGCCGGAGACCCTTCAGGTCTCATCAATAACTGCCCGGTTACGTAGAAGGGGTCCCCAAGGACCATCTACAGAAGTCGAAAAGACAAAACAAAATTTGCGATCGTTAAGTTTCGTGAGTTCTAACTGAAAGAAAGAAAGAAAGAAATCGGGTTTAACCACAGATAAATGGGTATAATGGGATCGACAAAAATCCACGACCGCGATAGATCGAAATAAAAAACTTGAGCTAATATTAAATTTACATTGAATAACTTCAATGTTATATTTTCAACTTTGATCGTGAACACAAAACGTTGAAAAATAACCTCAATACGTAATAACTTTTGAAGGTTGTACCCTCAGATTATAAAACAAAAGGCAGATAGACTGTACTGAACCATAATGTGAGGCACGTCTGTAGACATGTGTGCCTGACAGCACTATAAGAACACGTTGCCTCTTTGTGCGTGTACGGTTGCCATGATAATGACAAAATTCCCATAATATTTCATTATATTAAATAAACAATTTACTGTCTCCGAAAAATGCAGATACATACAGAGTTATACATACAGTGGTGGACATATAATTAGAAACACCAAATGTGACTTTTATTTTTAGTACAAATTAACTTGATAATTAATGTTTTACGTATCATAGAGGGCTTATACCTATTTATCTATAATGTATCCACATCATGAAGTATTAGTATGTTAGTTTTGGAAATATCATACAACCGATTATGTAAAAACTGGTATACTTTATAAAATAAAATGAAGCAGCACAACGTACTAAGGTGGACAACTAATTAGAAACAGACAAAAAAACATTAACATAAATATGAACAAAGGTAACGAAACAATAAATAATGAAGTTAAATGGTACAAACGTTTTACAATAAACAATTAATGTTTGGTTGGGAAGCCTCTGCTGTCGATTACAGCTCTACAACGACGTGGCATTGATTCTATCAATGTTTCATACATTTCCAGGGAATTTTTCTCCAAGCTTCTACAAATGCGTCTTAAAGATGTTGTAGTATGATACTAGTAGTAGTACGATATTAGTGATATGTTTATTGGACAATGTTTTCTTTACAATGTACCACAAACTTAGATTTGATTCAAATCTGGACTATTTGCAGACCTCTCTAACACCAATACCAATTAGTCTCTTAGAAATGCTTTAACTTTGTTTCTTTGGTTTGGATTATTGTAGTGTCGGTATTAGAGTGGTCTGCAAATAGTCCAGATTTGAATCAAATCTAAGTTTGTGGTACATTGTAAAGAAAACATTGTCCAATAAACATATCACTAATATCGTACTACTACTAGTATCATAGTACAACGACTTTAAGACGCATTTGTAGAAGCTTGGAGAAAAATTCCTTGGAAACGTATGAAACATTGATAGAATCAATGCCACGTCGTTGTAGAGCTGTAATCGACAGCAGAGGCTTCCCAACCAAACATTAATTGTTTATTATGAAACGTTTGTACCATTTAATTTAATTATTTATTGTTTCGTTACCTTTGTTCATATTTATGTTAACGTTTTTTTTTCTGTTTCTAATTAGTTGTCCACCTTAGTACGTTGTGCTGCTTCATTTTATTTTATAAAGTATACCAGTTTTTACATAATCGGTTGTATGATATTTCCAAAACTAACATACTAATACTTCATGATGTGGATACATTATAGATAAATAGGTATAAGCCCTCTATGATACGTAAAACATTAATTATCAAGTTAATTTGTACTAAAAATAAAAGTCACACTTGGTGTTTCTAATTATATGTCCACCACTGTATATAAAGTGAATCTCTGCCGTTGAGTCAGATTGTATTTTAATGCAAGTACCTACTTTAGAAATTTACTAATCTCAGATTACAGAATAGAAGATGATAAATAGAAATATTTTGTGGATTTATGGCAGTCATTTAGTATAGTCGTGAATGGTTGTAATTATGTTTTTGATAGCTATATTTACTTTATGTTGGCAAATCGACTGACGTACATGATTATTATTAGAGGCAGACAATACATTAAGTAGTTTTAGTTACGAAGACACATACAAACGGACACACATACCTACAAACATACCAACCAAAAAACGCGATAAATAAAACACTATAATCGAAATAAATATTTTTGTAAATCGTTATTCCTGTATTCTTTACTTATTTCCTAACTTAGGGGGTAAATGGTTTCAATATAAACAAGCAACACTGAATGATTTTTGTTAAGGTTTTGTGTTCCAAGATGTCACTAATAATAATCACGTAAAATAATATCCAAATAGATAAATAATCAATAAAACCTATGAAAAGATACTCCATCTTCTTTATTTTGTTTTTAGGAACAGTTTTTGCAATGTTTATAAACGCAAGATGGCATTACTATCATAAATATTAAAATTATCGATGACGTCCTAACAATGCGGCGCTTCGTGTCATACTGACTCGAGATTGTATTCGCTTTTGAATTTGTATTTGCTTTTTTGGCCGCACTCACGTTGTTCCTGTCACTCTATCTGCCTTCTGTTTTATAATCTGAGGTTGTACCAATAACGTCTGTTATACAACACAAATACAACATTACCATTTAAATAAAACCTGCTAATAAATAATTAAATATTGCACAATTTTAATTGAATATTCTCCCATCGACCGTGGCACAGTACCGCGATTTTCCACTTGATTTTAAACAGTAGTTATTTAAATGAGAGAACGCACTTGACAGATACACTGTCACCGCCAGCCAAATAACAGGATTCTAGGATGTAGTGTGTACAAGTATTAAATGAAAATAATTACAGTAAAAAATAAATAAAATCTACAGTATAAAATAAAAGCTACAGTTTGAAATAAATACTAAAGTATACAATAAAAAGTACAGTAAAAAGTAAAATTTACACGACAAAATAAAACTATAATATAAGCATATAATAAAAACAACAGTATAAAATAAAACTGAAGATTAAATTAAAAACTACATTATAAAATAAAAACTACAGTAAACATTTTTGTTTATGAGATAACAAACCTTTGATCGTCAAACCTTCAATTTGGTCTAAGAATTCATTAAACATACACATTTTTTTAAAACCTTGTTTTTTATACACTTTTTTGTCAAAAATGTGTACTTTTTATCGATTCTTAATGAAAAATAAATGTTTCACGACCAAAAGTTTGTTTACCTTTAATACAAAATTAGAATTTTAATGGCCAGACTATACCTAGTGCGTTGTCTTAAATTAGTTATTCAGATTGCCACTTGTTGTTCTTATTGACACAAATGGTAATGATATCAGAGGCTGAATGAGAAATATATGAAGTAACGCGTTTTCAAGTGAAGAGAATTGAATTGTTTGTGATAATTCGATACGGTGTAGCAGTGTTTTGTTTAGAAAAACATATGTTGGTGTTGCCAAAGACTTTTTCTTTTGAAAATATTCGGGGAAAAATCTTTGGTTATTTAAATCGTTCCAACATTTCGAAAAGACGAGGCTTTAAAAAATAAAAAAGCCTTTTTATTTTTTAAAGCCTCGTTTAAAAAATAAAAAAGCTTTTTCTCTCTAATTGTAAGCTGAATAAACACAACAGATTATAGCCAAAAATATTTTGAAAATAAATTAATAAAAAAATGTCCGCTTTTTACTGAAATAATCGTGTACTTAATCAGTGTAACAAATACTTAAACGAAAAAGAGTTTTCGTTTATCGAATCGAATAAAATCCGACAGCTTTTAATTTTTACAAAGCTTTTTAAAATCAGCGTCATCATTTTAAGTGCCAGAAAATCAGAAACAAAAAAACTATTTTCAATTCAATGTCCAACAAAAGGTCTAAATAATTAAATAGCTTTATTTGCGTTTCTCCGTGTCTCTAAGGGTCTCCCCGCACTTATCGATGCGGAATCGGCATAGGCTGGTCGGAAAAAACTTTATGTCTACGAGCGTAAGGGTGTTACCGACGTCTTTCACCTCGGCTCGACGAGGCCGTCCGCGATTCTGCAGTCAATTCCGCGTCGATAAGTACGGGGAGACTAATCCGTCCCCCCACGGACTTGTTACCTCATTAGCAGAATTTCTCTTAATACCATATAAATTGGTTATTAAATAAACATTTGACAAAACATATTTGTATGTACCTTTACTTATTAATGTTAAGACATAGTCTTTTCTTATATCTGTGCCATATTACGTAACGTGACAATAATCACTCGCATTAAAAAATGCTCAATCTTTTATATATTAAGACTATTTTTACGTTTACGAAACATTGCGATGTAGAAGGCTTGTTAGTGGGAATTTGAAACAATACGACTGAGATGAAGCTATTATTAAGTAATCTGAGGTTGTCTTTAAGTTAGCAGGCGTCCTTTTACACCCAATTTGAAGGGCGAATCTGAAGCATTGTTTTTTTTTGTTTGGCGGGCATGTTGAGGAATACTGCATGTTGAGGAATACTGCATGCTTTCAAAATTAGACAATATTTTAACGCAACAGTAAAAATTAAACATGGATACCTAAGCAGCGAATTCTGAAACTGTTAATTTTATAATATGGTTATTATTTCACTCATTTAAGTGTTATCCGAAGTCTGTTTTTTACTTTAAAAACAAACCTACATAATTGTTTTTTTTTCTTTTCAACCTATAGTGTACTGACGTTTCTCTAAAAAAATGTTACCATTCAAAAAATATCAAATATTTTCAAAGAACAAAACAAGAATAATTTAACTATTTTACGGTTTTTGATGATATCGTTTACGTTTTTTTGATAGCAGGCTACTTACGGCTACAATTTATTGAATGACCGCTATCTCAGGACTCATTTCGTTGTACAGAGCAATACCTAGTGCCACAAATTACAATTACAATAGACTACAAATGCGTAGCGTAGATCACTACTTTTCCTTACCAAAAACATAGATTCTCTTGACCATTGCAAAACATCTCTCACTTTAATACTTCCACCCTATTTTTGAAACAAGTTTTTTCTTTTACTTCTGCTCCTAAGACCTTCATACAATTTAAGTTCTTACAAAATTACGCTTCGCAATAAAATCAGCATCAGCATGGAGATTTCAAAAAACGAACAATGCATCGAAATCCGGACCCTATCATGTCATTGTCTGCGACCTTAGTTATGGGTAGGGTCGCACTGACAGCGGATGTATATGATTCGTTAATCTCGCGTTTAGATACACAACAGAATAATGAAATGTTAGCTACGATTAAGCGCATTTTTCATTAATTTACTTATAAAGGGTGTAAACAAAATCGTGTAATTCCTTCAAACCGCTTGATCTACTGGTGATAGATTGACCAAGCACTGTTATTGTTAAGACAAAGAAAAAAAAACATAATAAAAACCTATCTTTCTCTTAGTCATTTTAGCACCCCAAATTAACTGACTGCACGGAGCGGTATCGTGTTAGTTAGGCCAGAAATGTTCAATATAATTTTTTTTGTATTCATACTTGCTTTTTTGCGTATTTTTATTTTATTTTATTTTGTTACTTTTAATCATCTAAATCCCTTGCAAGGTTACCAGTAATAATAGATCATGTGGTTTTAAGAAATTACACGAATTCGTTTAAATCCTTTATAGAATTGAAAAGTGCAATTCCTAGAGTTTTAATATCTTGCTTAACATTTTGCACCTCTTCAACAATTTAAACTGGTGCACTATGAATAGCTTTAAATTATCAAGTACTGTAATTATAGACACAATAGATAAACAATGGCACTGACGATCCGGATCGTCGGTCGGGCCGCTAGCGGTTAAACACCTATTGCACCTAAAATATATCTATAGAAAAGCGAATGACAAATATTTCCGTGAATAGAAATTCAAAACATACACAATTTAATCTTTATGCTCCATTGTTTAGTCTGTTTCAAAGATAAATGCTGTGTTATTAGATAAGATGATATACTATCTCTTTGTATTTATATTTAATAAAATATTAGAAGCGCTGTCCATTCACAAGTAGCTCAAATTAATTAAACAATCGCAATTTGATAGTAAACATTGGCAATTAGCCAGAAAAAGTCGATGACTTGTGATTGCGTAGTTTGTATTTATTATTCGGTTATTTCTAGTTAAAACCGGATTCCGTTACATTGTAGATTAATGAATCAGTCGTATGCTTACCGATGAACGCAGAAAATTGGCAATAGGCCGAGAAAAAGTGGGACTTATGATGTAATTTTTAAGCTCACTCAATCACCTATCCCTTCGTAAAAAGATCATATCTACCGAAACTTACTGCTGTGTGAAACGAGTCAATGCATTCGTAATCCACTTGTTTAATGCATTACCCTTGGTATTAATACAATTTTGCTAATTACTGCTATATTAGGAGGTACCTGTGAGGCTTGCATTTACCACAAAAAGTGAGATAAAGCTTCGAAAAAAAAAGGGCTTTGACAGTCTCCCCACTGCGAAATCTTGTATTCTAACCGCTACAACTGGCACCCTAACTTTATGATTGTTCGCCGTTTCCCACGGCCGAGTTGGTCAGTGTGGACGAAGGTCGGCTGACCTTGGATTTTTGTCTGAATGTTCTCGGGATGTCGCTCACTGTGCGATTTGGGGTACTTACTCGTATTATTGAAAAACCTGTTTTGTTGTCTAGGTAGCGTGTGAAACTTGTTGCAAGGAAGTTTGTTTTGTGTTGTATATTTTACACACAGTACATTATCCTTGAAAAGTTTGATATTGTAGTTCACAATTTTGGTTAAATTGTTCTTATATGCAGCGAGAGAGAGAGCCGTCCGTGTGGTGCCTGACGTAAAGTATAGCACTACCTCATCTCTTCCCATGGGTGTCGTAAAAGGCGACTAAGTGATTCACTAGAGGATGGGCAGCAGCGTTCTCTGAATACTTTAATAACCATACTGCGATCGCCAACCCGCCTGCGTGGCGATTATGGTAGACCCCCCCAACATGGCTTGGGGGAGACCTATGTCCAGCGAGGTTACAAATAATGTGCCGATTCTCTTGTCCACCAACTAAACTCAAATTAGAGAATTGCTATCTCTTACTAACAGATAGCGGGAGAAAAGGACGGTGATAGACAACAACTAAGTTAGAGATGTCAAACTAGTGTACGCCTTGAACTTCACCGTGTTTTAGTCGACACGTTCTGACGTGTCGTCTAAATTCGTATGGAAATTTTTGCTTAACTAAATTAGACAGCTCTTATTTACAACCGTTTCTTTCTTATTTTATATGAGTGAAAAAGATGACAGTAGTCTTAAATCAACATTATGAAAGCAGTACCTAACCTTTCCTTAAAGCTAACTTGCAAGAAATAGGTCGATCTAGGCGGAAAATCTATCATTTACCCTCATCTCTCAGATCAGAGTAAAACTAACAGTTCTTAAGCAATTCAATGTTCTATAACGTTATTCCTAACACGTGCGCAAGAGCAACAGCGATAGATACGAGGAAATCATACTAAGAACGAAATATTTTACTATAATCAGCCATTTTTATTCTGCACAACTAGTTCTGCTAGCTAATGGAGCGGGGTATTACAAAAAATCTAGATTAAAATTGCCATTGTATACGTGAAATTGCGCTCGAGTTTGTCCGTGAAATTACGGTGATGCCCTAGATTTTATTGCGAAATATTATGACTATGATTTTGTTTAATAGTTTATGTCATGTAATAAACATTTCTTTCGCGATTTTACTTTCGGATGTTGATGATAATTTCGGATTTAGATCATTTATCCTATCTTGTTCAGCCTCAACCAGTCAAAATAATAAGAAGTATATAATAATATATCGTGGTGGCCCACAAGTAGAGACCTTCTTGTTAAGAAGAAGCCATATTTTTCTATTTGTTACTCATAAGAGTGATGTTATATTAACCTGCATTATTCTCATTCTATTTCTCACACTACTGTAACGGAATTGTCATGATCTTCTTGCCGGCTCTTTTCCAGAGAAGCCTCCTACCTTTTGGAACCGTGCACCTAGTTTTGACGTTTTAAAAGTGCATGAAATCTGATCTATTTGAAATAAAAAACTTTGACTTTGACTGTAAGCATCGGGTTTAAACCCAGGCAAGCACGAATGTGACTTTTTCAATGTCGTAATGTACTTTCTTAGTTAATCTAAGACACCACTGACATACGGTGAAGGAAAACATCGTGAGGAAACCTGGACTTAATGGTCTGAAATCGCCAACACGCAGTGAGCAAGCGTGGCGATCAATGCTCGTTCCTTCTCTGTATGAGAAGAGGTCTTTGCCCAGCAGTGGGGGACAATTTAAGGCACATATTATTCAAAACTTCAGATCACAGTGATTTGAGGGAAAAACCATCCAACAAGTGCTCAAAATTAAATTGAAATCCATCCACCAGTTCCCGAGATAGGCTCGAATATACACGACAACGTTTTTTAACCTTAGTTTATTGTATTTGTAGTGATGTAGACTGTGAAATTGTAGCAGATTAAATAGAATTTCTTAGTATTGCGTTGTATTACAAGGTCGGTTTAGTAGTCGGTCGATAACCTTACTAACTTACGATCATAGTCGTAGTTCAGAAAAGAAATTGCGTCTGCGACAAATTTTATTTGAATGTAGATTTTGTGATTCCTTATAAAATTGAAAGAAAATAACGTTTTTTTGACACATCCAAGAAACATTACATTTAAATTGCATACGGTCCTACAGGCGTAGTATGGCCTGCGTTAACAAAGGTTTTGTCAATAAAAGAATGAACAAAATAAAATACTGTGAAATCTATGATCATGGTGGTTATGGTACGCCTGCTGTTGTCGATACGTTTTGGCGCCAATTATATTTCAATATGAATTAAAAATTTAATGTATCTATAATATCATCAGTAACTAATAAGCGCCAATTTAGTCTGAATTTAAAGTTTAAATGTATCATAAAATAATCAGTAAAAGCCGCATCGATGATAGTATGAATGCTCTGTCTCATAGTTTCTCTTATAACAATGTTTCTATTCAAAAAAACATCGATCTCAGTGATCTTCTGAATAAAAAAATAAATTCTAATTATAGAAGTGAACTGAAATTCTATATCTAGAATTCGGCATTTAGAGTTCCTTAAACCTCCCGATGATTTAAATCTACCTACATATCAAATAAATATCATACATAATTTCGAAATAAATCGAAAGAATTAAGTCACTTTTTAATCGATACCTTTTGTTTTTTCGATTGTTTAACCGATACAAAACAAGGTTGTTACTTTTAACATACATATTTTTCGAGAATAAAGTTAAAACAGCGCAGTACGTAATGAATTGTGGCTGCGATATGACAAATTGACGCGCCGCGCCTTATGAAGGTTACTGGCGAATCGAGATTAATTCGATTTAAGTTGACTGCATGATTTATTAAACAATCTTTTTGTTTATCGTGATTATACGTTAAAGGGAGGTAGGATTTTAATTTTGAAAGTTCTTTTTTTGAATCTTTTGAAATTCTTTTGGAACAACTATAAATGACTTGCTTAAAAAAAGAAGAAAGAAAAAGAATGTTTAAAATGAAATGCTAAATTATGTAGGTACCTACTATTCTTATTATTATTCAAACACGTATTATTTTCAATATTCTAATAAATAAAACATTTATTTATCGAATTCGAATAAGTACAGTCACGAGCACTAAAATGTAAAAATGTTGCGATATTTAAAAATAAGGATTGAACTTGTAAAGTAATGTAAATCCTCAAATATTATTTTCATGGCAATTGGAACACATTCGATTACTTGGCATGCAAACTATTTCATAACATCAATCGGTACTTATTAGGAAGGAAGGAAATGACACGTATAAATATTGGCGCTCATGACTACTGTACAAAATAATCCTATTTATTTTACACAAAACAAACAAAAAACGTTACTATAAAAATAGAGATACAATGTACAATGGGCGGTCCATTTGCTAGGTATTATCGCACTAGGCGATAATACCCACCAAATGTTTGCAAATTTCATTTAAAATTTATTTGATTTTTACATTAATTAATCAAGATGAAAATTTTCATCTTCAAATATTCTAGAACGTGTTAATAGTTTTATATAATTTTGTTTTATTATTTAACGACCGTGACACTGATCGGTCAAAATACGAATAAATCTTCACTCAGTAAAATATGCTTACTTTTATTATACGAGTTTTTTGTATAATCAATACCTGCCAGCTATTTAAGTAATACAACTATTACTTAATAGATCTCGTTATCTTATAATTTGTTAATTAGTTCTTAGTCACATGTCTCTTAATAAATCGTTAACTAAAAGCATTAAGCATTTATTTAATTATTTTTATTTGAAGGCAGCTTTCTTAATAGGTCATTAATCTAAGTTATTAGGTTCTATATTTGAAAAACACAGACAGACAAAAACAGTTTTATACCAAAAAGTCTTGAATGTTTAAGCGGAGCATAGACAAACTTGATTTCATCAAATGAGGTCGTTCACCAAAACGTTTTTAATACTAACTATTACAGTCGCATTACTTTTTCGTTCAAGGCCGTCCAAATTACCTAAATCCTCGTTCTCATGGTAAATAGTATCATTAAAGCACCTCCTAAAGAACGTGTGAGTCATTATTTGTGTGTGGCAACTCAGACCTCGTGATACAAATGTAAATCATCCGTTCCCTTTGTTTCCACAGGCCGTTTCCAGTTTTATTTACACAAATGTGTAAGAAGCTTTATGTGAAAAACCCAATACAAGTGAATCATACTTTACTGACAGCGTATCCGAACGGATTTTAATAATATAAAAAAGTAACCAAGCATTCCAATTTTGAAAAAAACTAACGTTTAATTTAGTGTTGCCATATTAACATTAACAAGCTTTTTTAATACTCGATAAGGCAGACATTTAAGTGAGTAATAACAGAAAAAAATCGTGTCAAGATCAATAAGTGTGTGTCAAGGGGTTTCTGCAACTTTCCTTTTGTAGAACAAGCGAACTGGATGACATCGATCGTGATAAAATAGTGGTGAATCGTTTAAATACGACCTCTGTTACCTTATTCGGGCTTATTGTGGATGGTTTTTGGCGAATCCTTTCATAATAACTCGCGAAGCGGCAGTGCTCGGACCCTAATTAAACATAAAAAAGTGCTCACAATAATAATACCAAACCAACAAAAAAAAAAAACAAAAAAGAAAGTGCTTGAATCTAAATTTAAATAACAAAAAGTGAAGTTCTAAATTCAAACTATGCTAAGTGTGTGTGCGTGAAAATGTCTACACAAGCGTATTACAAGGAACGACTGGGTTTCGACCCTCAAGAGGTGATGCAAGATGGCGTCAACGGCGGCGCCTACTACGACGGGCCTCATCCATCGAAACGGCACAGGGGTGAACACTCGGAGACCCACGACCAGGTTTACGAGGAGAACTTGACGAAATTCAAAGGTACAACATGTTGGGGGTTCTTTATTCAACAGTCAGGTTCGTGGTGGTGGGATATAGAGAATGCGCGTGTGTGTGTTAGAAGTATAGTCGCAAACAATAATATCTGACATATAGACTGTAGGATATTAATATCTGAACTAAGTCTCAATTTTTTTTTTACTTTTATTTTAATTGATTGTATGACAGAGGTCAGAAGATCCAGTCACCAAGAGTCAATCACACGTAAAAATGGAAAGAAAGAAAAAAAAACTTTTTGCAAAGTATAAAAGGTATGTAGTAAAACTCTTGACTTTCAAACTAAATAGAATTTATATTATGAAAGTCAAGGCGCTCTCTGATATGCAGAATTAAATGATACCTACAATTGCGAGGTAAGGATGAGTGCAGAAGGTTTTCTTTTATTTTTTATAAAAAAAGAAAAAAGTTGAACAAGTACCGAGGCACCATAGTCACAAAAAGTGTTAACATAAGGAAAAAAAAAGTTTTTTTTTTTAATATATGTCGCCCTGTTGTTAATCAGTCTACTTCAAAAAATAATTAGGAAAAAGCTGATGACCTAGTTCAGATATTATACTCGTATAATATTCGTGTTTGAATGATGTTTACTAGTGTGTGTTTGGAGCGTTTGTTTTTTAAAAACACTGTGTTGTTTTGATGCAACGGTGTTGTTTTAACATTCTTCGCGCATTCTGTTTTGATTTTCAGGGTTGCCATCCGTCCGCGAATATCATACTATATTTCCTGTAGATGCCAAATTAAGTCGATTTTTAATTGAAATGAGATATTTTCATAAACAAAACAATCAACAAAGAATTGTTGTTGTTTGTTTTTGGATCTAGTAATTATAATGTTTATGATTGTGAAGGATGTTTTTTCGATGGCAACTTACTTTTAATTTTATACCTTCACTGCTCAATAAAATAAAAGTAATATAGAAAAAAAGAAGAAAGAACGACAAGTTAACATTTTTTTTTTCAAAATTTCTTTTAATTTAGCCCTAAATTCTAGATAAATAATTTACTTTTTTAATTTGCGAAGTCAGCTGTTGCGACATAAACTTCGTATAAAGCCTGTTTTATAACAAATTCAAGTTCTTAAAAACTTGTTTTAAGTTTTTGTACTTATTTTTTATTTGTTGTGTCGCCTTGTTAATTTAAATTCAAATGAGTTAACGACTTTTTAGATTTATAGTTTTAAAAATGTAACGTTCTAACTAATCTTATTTGTGTTGTTTTGGCATGTGTATTCGTAATTTCGGATTAATGTCATAAATAATAATCTGATTTTGATGTGGATTACTAATCTATCGATGTGTTTCAAATGCCTAAAAGTTATTTTGATTTATAAAAAATGACGTAAAGTAGTGATGATGCCTTATAAGCACTTCACGAACGAGCTGCAATAATAATAATAAAAAAAAAACAATTCTTGTCAGCCCAAATCCCATTCGCGATCGTAATAATCAACCAGCGGACTTTCAGAAAGACCCTGAGATCAGATCACCTACGTTCACTGTTTAACTGAGAACATTATTACGTGATCACCATACCGCTTCAGGGCTGAGCATAGCGTAATCGCCCCATTCCTGTCCCACTACTGAGCACGGGCCTCTTCTCAGAAGGAAAAGGTTTTAGGCTATAGTCCACTACGTTGGTCTAGTGCGGGTTAACGGACTGCCCACACCATAGATAAGTCTTTGGAGTCTTCAGGTGTGCAGCTTTACCCGCGATGATTTCCTTCACCACTAACGCATTTGAAAATCAAATTCTGATCTGTAAGCTCAAACCAAATAAAAAAACCAAGACAGAGCACTGGCAACAGTGACGTGAGGCCGGTTTCGTAAACATGCGTGCACTTAGTGAGGTGTAGTTTGATTGAAAAATGTTGTAAATGTGTGCGTGTATGCACAGAGCGGAGGTGTAGTTTTGGCATGCTTCACTGTATTGTTCGCAGCGTTCTGTCTTGGTTTTTTATTTGGTCTGAAACTGTAAGTTCGAAAACTCAGAGTTGCGGGCCGTGATCGAACTGAGCAGGAGGGTCCTGCATGAAAGGCAAGCTTGCCACCGCTGGGCTATCACTACTTCAGCGCTAAATCTTCTGACTATAGCAACATATTAGCGCAGCCGTTCGTTGAAACTTTTTTTTCCAAATCCAACAGACATTTACAAGTTTAATGAATATTATCATTAATAACTCGAAATTCACATTCACTTTTGCTAGACTCACCTCTTCAACAATATAATTTATTCATGAAAACAAGTACCTACATAAGACTGAGCATAAGTTATTGTCGGTGACTGTAGCATTCTCTACACCCACAATATTTCGTAAACGAATGACTCATTGGGACCTAATATTTGAAAGTGAATTACAGTCGAAATGTACTCGTTATTAATGCTGTACTGACAAAATTAATGACAGTTTTCTTTAAAAAAAATACTAAAGGTCGCCCGCAGCTTCGCCCGCGTGGATGTCGTTTATCTCGTAGATATTTCGCGATTTTCGGGATACAAGTAGCCAACGTCTTTCTTCGGGTTCCAGACTATCTCTGTACCAAGTTTCATCAAAATCGGTTCAGCGGTTTAGGCGTGAAAGCTTAACAGACAGAGTTACTGTCGCATTTATAATATTAGTAGGATTTTTATTCACAGTCAACCACCAATACAATTTAAATCGTTGTTTTGTAAGCATCCCCACGGATAACTCATACTATCCCTCGCACTCAGATTCGTTCAACATTCACTCGCATAACTTTCAGAAATCTTCGTTCAAAACCTCTTCAGCATTCCATACAGTAATGAAACTTAGTCAAATAATTATTCCACAAAGTCTGGTAAAATTTTAAACCGACCTTCTTGTTCTCCTCCTAGCCTTTTCCCCTACTGTAGGGGTCTGGTTCTAGTGTAAACAAATGCAGCTGAATACCATATTTTATACGGAGCGACTACCACCAGACCCCCGCAACCGAGTTACTGGGCAATACCAATATCCTAAGGTAATCACTGTCATAATATTCGTATGACAAACTGAGACTGACCGGGACGCGACGGTGACATGTACTCTCCGGAAAAGGGCGATACGATTTTTTTAATTCTAGGTTTTTTCGTAACTAATAACAATATAGAAGATTTTTTTTATATATTTTTTATTCTGTATATGTACTTATATATTTGTATATGGATATTTTTTTTCAACTTTACTGGCGTAGATAATAAATGTAGAAATTAAAAAATATTCATCTAATTTTCTCGTTGACTGTACCTACCTACAGCAGTAACCTGCAATAAGTTAAGTGGATTGCTTATTTTTAAGACATTGAATTTTAAGGATTTAAGTAAGTAGGTTTCTTAAGACTTAAGTACCCTTAAGTAATTAAGTTTAAAGCTAATTAGTTTAAGCTTCAACCTAATCAGTTGTTAAGACTACATTAACTAATGTACGATCCAATTAATCGTTAATCGTGTAGTCTTCGGCTAAGGATAACACCGCTCCATGTAGGATATCTTTAAATAATCAAAGGGATTTAATGAGATGAATGATTCGAGTCCACCGCCGCCGTCACCGAGAACGAGATGACGTTGCCGAAGTAGCGTAACATACATTACTATGACTGCGTGTCCACCGCACGTCTGTCATCCGAGCGCCGTCATCTCGGCCGCCGAGATTGTGAGTAGTTCGGCGCTACTGCTAGAACTCCGCCGAGATCGTGACGGTCCGAAATGCCGGCAATACAAAACGCGTCTGCTCTTGTCCACTACGTCCGAGATTGACGGCACCGGTGCATGGATTTTTTCTTATGTTGGGAACCACCGAGATCGGTAGCGGTGGACACACGATCTCCGTCACGTCGTCGTTCCGTACTCGGTCCGAAATAATCTCGTTTCTCGGTGACAGCGACGGTGGACAAATGCTCTAACTTATCATAAATATGAATGTATCTCATGGAAGTTATAATACAAAAATATACAATAGTTATTGACAAAATTATCAGCATCGTCCACCATCAGGTACGATATATCGTTATCATGAACGTTATCTAATCACCGCCATGTGTACTAAACAAAGATAAAAATATAACGTAACGTATTATGGACATTATTTACCAGTTCATTACCATTACCACCATATTATTGTGGGTAACGGAAAATTATGTTACCTTAATAGGTCGAGGTTTATTTTCTATTAGAAGTTTTGTTTGTTGATGTAATACTTGATCCCCAAAATGTGTTAGAATCCATAGGACTGTTTGTAGATGACCGGGCAATTAATATCGAGACCTGAAGGGTCTCCAGCCAATGGAGGAGAAGTAAAATATTTAACTTTTTATTTTGCATGGTTGAATTCCTCTTTGATGTCCTCCGCCCTAGTGTTGGCGGAGGGGTCTATCAGACTCTTACTGACTAAAACCGCCCCGGTGTTCCTTCGCCCACTTAGGCCGGGGGCCGCGGGAGCAGTACACTCGACCGCAGCCCCCAACTACTGCCGGCCCGCTAAACGTTGCAGGCCTCAATCGCGGGGAGAGTGAGACTTCCCATGTGTCATCTGAGAGGCGCGCGTGGAACACTACGTGCCACCGCCTCTGGTCCATTTGGATGGGGGAGGCGCGGACGTCCCCAAGTCCGCCGCCTCTGGACCCGTTTACGGGGTTTGGAAGAGAGCGTTATCCGCCCTCCGCCGGCGCCCGGTGCGCCTTCTGCGGGCTGGAAGAGTGCTTGTACTCTCCTTTTCCCTTTCCGCATTCTCCTTCTGCGAAAAAGCTAACTTATACTACACTAACATCATGACTAGCAACAACAGCAGTAAGGGCGACACCTAGTGGGACTCGAAAAAATAGTTTCCTTTTAAAAAAAATGGCTCTTGTCGCGATATTTGATTTGATAAAGCTGAATAAAGCATATAACGTATTCACTCTTGAATATAGCCATGTTATAGAATAAACATACCTCAAACAGTATCGTAACAGTTATGGTAAGGTAACACAAACATCAGGTATGGAATGTGATAACATTACTTAATAAGACAAGCGTGTCTTATGTACATTGATAACCTGCGTTAGGTAATGTTTGCTTGACCTTTACCTATAAACACGGTAGTGGCTTTCCTTCAATAGATGAATCAATGATTGTATTTCCATTGGAATAAAGAACATAGCATTCATAAGCATTATAAGTCTGACAATGACTTCCCCGTGTGGGGACGGGCTGGAATAAAAAACTTCCTCATCGCACGCCGGGAATAGACGCATTGTAAGATTCAACAAAATCCCTCACGCTTCGTAGTAGGATCTATACGGTCCGCCTGGCTAGCTACCACCCTTACATTAAAGTCCGGCACCAAACAGTTTACTGTGTTCCGTCGTGTGTATGTAAGACACAGAGAGGTTTAGAGGAATCCCTCTATATCTCTGTTACTTGGATTCATGTGCGCCATCACGGGTCAAACGCGGATAAGCCAAATGTAGGTAGTTCGGAATTTTGTTTTTATTGTCATAGTATTTTAAAACTATTTACGAATGACTTTTATTTTTGTTGCTGCATTACGGTCACCTGCAAAAAGTTATTTATTTAAGCGGGTCACACGAAACTCAGGTCCCGAGAGGGTCGTGTCGTCGACGAGCCCGCATGCTTTGTATTCAAGGGATTATTATGAAGCGTGCCACAACAAATGCGAGCGCGGGCCGCGAGCGGGTCGTTTCGAGACCCTTGTACTTATTGCCTCTTCTAATCGTCTCCCGATATCGGCTTCCTTCAGGTCGCGCAAAACGCTCTTAATCGCAATGGCTTTGATTTTGACAGTTCAACAATTTCCATAGCAACGTATGTATTAACAATCCGACTTCTCCACAACTATGTAACACGCAATGAATATTGTTGCATTGTCAAAATGAAAGCTCCTGAAATTACGAATGTGATACGCAATTCGGATGTATTCGGGGCTGTCCCACGTTTGCTGATTCAGCTTTTTCCTTAACCTCAGTTACAATAAATCCTACAATGCATTTAAATGCAACAATTAAGATTGATGATATGAATTCAAAAGGCCGTATACCGGCCTCAAACCCAACTTGATTGTATTGACCCCAAGACATTGGAACGAATCGGTTAATTAGTGCAATCAACGTGCCAATTGATAAAACACTTTAAAAATGGCGCGCGTTCTCCTGAATCAAGCGAGTGTAGTGAAACAAGAAATCGAGCGGATGTGCCAGCAATTTTAATCCATTTAAAGATCTGTGGCGGCATCTATCACGCCACATGTGAACTACGCAACACCCCGGTAGTGTAGACGACTACAGCGACAATATCGACAACTCTCATAGATGACAGTTCCTACATCGCGCTATCATGATTTACATGATTTACATCCGGTACCCGAAAGATTTTAACCTTCGATTCCGATGCCTAAATGGAGAAGAAAAGCTAATATAGTTTGTTGAAAAAAGCTTAATTTTCGAAATATTAATTTTTTGATAAAAATTCACAAATCGAAAAATATCGCGGTGTTGCGACTTTTGTCATGCCATCCCCTCTCGCCGTATGTCTTATTTGAAGGGGAGGGTTGTGAAGTGAGAAGTTTCTTATCCACTCACACGATAATTTATAAATGTTGCCAGTTCAACCTAAGGTATTGTTTACAAGGAAGCACTAAAGTAAATTTTTTCATAAGGAAAAGAAAAACAAAAAAGATTGAATTGGACTTTTGTTGATATAACATTTGTCTCTTAATAGCATCAGAAAGGCGTGGTTAAAATCTTTCGGGTACCTCGGGCCCACGGTGTATACAACCGCCCAACATTAACCATTAGGCACTAGCCCGCCAGGCATAAGACTCCGCCTGGTTGGAGGATCCTCCCTTTGGTTGGAGGAACACCACACCACGTTCCACCACAGATTCACCAAACATGGGTGACCTTTCACACACATCGAGGCACCTCTGTTCCTCGGAGAGCACGTTAAACCGTCGGTCCCAGGTGTCATACGAATACCGATGACAGTCGGTACGGACTGTCAGGAGCCAGAAAGTCTGACAACCGGTCTAAAGTTAGGATATCGGGTATTGCCCAGCAAATTGTTTGCGGAGGTCTGATGGCAGTCGCTCCCTGTAAAATACTGGTATTCCTGGTATTCAGCCGCATTTCGTTAGACTGGAAGCTCACCCCAACATAGTTGGGAAAAGGGTAGGCAGAAACCGAGAAGGCGGCGCGCAGTGTTCCGCGCGCGCCTCTCAAGAGGACGTGGGGCAAGGCCTCATGTGGGGCTGGCGGACCGAGGCCTGCCGGGGTTGCGGTGTATGCAGCTGCGAATCCCGCGACCTCGGCCAAGGGTCAGGAGAAGGAACACCGTGGCTTTTTAGCTGGTAACAGTCCGGTACACCCCTTCGCCTTCCCCGAGCGAAGGGCAACCGAGAGGATTTTCCCAAGACAAAAAAAAAGTGTATGCAGAAAAGAAAAGACAGTTTGTTTATTAAGTACTTTAAATTGTTCCTGCAAAAGCAAAAAGGAAATTCTTACTCATGCTGAATGTAAAGAAATAAAACATTTAGGATCTATACGGTCCGTCTGGCTAAATAGCCTCACATTAAAGTCCGGCGCCAAGCAGTTTACTGTGTTCCGTCGTGTGTATTTGAGAGCCAGTGGGGTATAGGGGAATCCCTCTATATTTCTGTTACTTGGATTCGTGTGATCCAACTTAGACTAGGATCGAACGTGACCAAACCAAATAATAAAAAAAAGGTTCCTTATTCACCTCGCTCATCTTGTGTATTTTGTCATTCTTTTTACCCGACTGCGCGGCAGCAAAGACAAACAATGTTTTCTTCGATTTTTTCCATTACACCCAATCTGTATACCAAAAATTCTGTTGGTACTAGGCGTTCCGACATAACATTTTATGTGGGTAAGCTTCTTTCATGTTTTGTATAACAAGCCATATAAAATACCTTAATTCCTCTCGATTGTCTATTGTCGGTAGAATTTTACACATGTGTGGGTAGCTAAGCTGCCAATAAAGGTAGATTTAGTAGATTTCCTTTAATTTCAAATTCCAATGGAAATAACAAAATGGTAATGTGTTGTAAATAACAAAAATACAAATTGATACCTACAACTTCCAAACATGTAGTCACTGTAATTTATCAAGTAGAACGGCCGATCTATTTTCTAAATAACATTCTTTATTTAAGTAAAATTGTTGCCTTTATTCATTCTGATACATATAAATTACATTTTAAAATATTTCATTATAAAAAGTAAAACATGTAAAAATATAAAAAATAGTAGCCCACTGGCATCGGGAACAGGATCCAAGTTACCGGTGGTCAGGGCCTCAGAGAGAGGAACTTTCTAATAATACGCGCCGTGTCCAGAAGTACTGCTTTCTGTATCAGGCCCCTGATCCAGCTGCCCAACGAGAGCCTCTTTAGTTGTTGGTCGAGGCTCTTGGCTATTAAACCATTGGCATTAATTAGAATTATTATTGCCCCTTCAAATCTACTTCGCTTTTCGTTCCAACTATCTTTTATTTATTATGGACCCGCCTTCTGTCGCTCGGGTACATTTTATAGCTTAAAACCTTCGGGAAGAAATTACCTAAATTAAGATGAAAACCGCATCAAAATACATTGAGTAGTTTAGGAGAAAATAGCGGACAAACAGACAGACGTGAAAGCGACTTCAATTTATATTATTACCAACGAATGTAGGGTTGTCGGCTCCCGTTTTGTGTTTTCAAGGATTTGTTAAAATAAAATAAAGGCCCAAGGATGAAAATAAGGGACATCATTTGTTGCCATTTTAAAATCCTCTGTTATGGTATCAGTAGCGACATCACTACATAGTATAAAACAAAGTCGTTTCCCGCTGTCTGTCTGTCCCTATGTATGCTTAGATCTTTAAAAGTACGCAACGGATTTTGATGCGGTTTTTTTTAAATAGATAGAGTGAGTGATTCAAGAGGAAGGTTTATATGTATAAATTGCACCCGTGCGAAGCCGGGGCGGGTCGCTAGTTTATTAATAAAAATAACTATTGTAATATGCAACGTATCGTAATCGTCCATTGAAGCGAATAATAACGAAGATTGTCCTATATTCTTGATTTTAAAAGGGACGAGATCTGTTTTTAGAGCTGAAAATAGGGACTTCCTTTAAACTAATTGACGTCTGGCAACCTTAAACGAATGTGTGTGACTCCAGATATTCGCTATATTGTCGCATAATCATTCAAGAAAGGAGATGGACAAAAATTGTATAGGCCTGTACCCCAGGCGGTACAGAGATGAAATCTATGTAATTTAAAAGTACATTTCGTCTATATAAATAATATGAAAGGTACATGTAGCTCTGCAGATTTGGACAAAAGTTATGAAGGTTTAAAAATGTTGGTTTGGTCACTTTGATTTTACTATGATTTTTCTACTACTATTCTTTTGTAGTATACTACACAGCCTGAAAATAAAACAAAGTGCACTGTTTTATGCATTTTACATTTAATATGATTAGTTAATACCGTATATTATAATTATGATCATCAATACTTTCTTGGTGTATCTCGCCCATATCAAGTACCACAGGTCCATTTTCCTTATTCCATTTCAATTATATACAACATTGTTTATAATAAGTGGAGCACTCGTGTGGAACTAAGACTCTAATATAAACAGAGACTATATTAATATAAAGGTGAAATAAAATAATAACACAAACACGAAGCCAAAGAACAGAAACGGCGCAGAATCGAGTATAAAGCGCGAAACACGTGAGTCGCGATCGCGACTAACGGACGCGACTGGTGGTCGTGAAAAGTGTGCACGGTCGTTTTCGGGCACCCTGCTATATAAACCTAATAGATAATCTGGCTGAGGCGCAGTGTAACCGTTATATAGAGAGTACTATTGCTGTAAACGTAGGGTTCATACTGCGGGGCGTCCGAAACCGATCGTACAGACTGTTAGTCACGATCCGACAGCTAGTCGCGTCCGTGAGTCGCGTTATAATGTATTGTGTTTCGCGCTTTATTATTAGTTTGACAGTTTTGACACTTGGTTTACTTTTTTACTTTGACACTTGCGGTATAGAGTAAAGTGATATAGAATCTACTTATAGAATTATTGAGTGTTGCTGGTACTAAAGTCAAATAGTCCTGTCCGCAAGCACACTTTAATATTATGATAAATTAATTAATTAATAGAAGGTCGTTTTTATAGACAACTTATCATAAAAAGTATTCTTAATATATTTTAAGTAATCAATATTTTCCTTGTTTAATTTCTGCCAAGCGTTTAGTTACTATTTATTCCCTACTCTGATTTTTGTTAATATCATATGGCAATATTTAAGGTAGTTTAGCTGTTTGAAATGAATTTAATACGGAGAAATAATTGAAATACTTTGAATCTTGTACTTTTCTACAAATCTGCTATGAAATGTAAATAGCTATTCAAAAATCTTTTTTTATTTTGTTTAAATTAACTGCAATACTTTTATTTCTGTACTACTTGGGGCACAATTTGGCCATCTCCTTTATGCTCACACCGATAATTCAACCCTCATCAAGCTGTCTCCCCCCCCCCCCCCCCTAAGCCCCCGCCAGCAACGCCATTAGACTAGGTTCGAGTCCCACTAGGGGTCGCCCTTAGTGCTGTTGTTGCAGATAGTCATGATGTTAGTGTAGTACAAGTAGTTAGCTTAGGTTAAGTATTTTACTCGCCCCCCATTGGCTGGAGAGCCTTCAGGTCTCGCCAATAACTGCCCGGTAACGTAGAAATGGTCCCCTAGGACCACCTAGCAGACCAATAGAAAAAAAAAACGAAATTGATAGCGCGCTTGCGCCTGTTCAAGAGCGCGACAGCACGCTGTTGTTTATTTTCTTTACAATATACTGACAATCGCATATCCAGCACATAATAATATTATTGTATTATTGCTTCTACAACTGTCAAGATTAGCAAGTAGGTCAATGCAGTACATAATGTGTATTTCTCAAGGCGATAGAGAGTTTTCGAAGTAATTGTACGCCCACAGGTTAGTGCGTGTTCTTTTGTAAGGACCTACCCACCTGTCGGTTTGCGTAAGTTGACGTCCTAGTTTCTATGTTACCCTGGTACCTCTCGGAGTAGTTTGGTCGCTGATAAGAGCATGGTTGTCGGTTTGCGTAACTTGCTGTGTTCTGTTGTCCTAGTCTTTCACAGATAACTTAAAGGCTGTAGGTTCCTACATACGTTATTTTTAGTATACAAAAACCGAGACACCCCAACAAGATTTTCATCAGAACTGCCTGAATATGTGTTTTTTTTTAATAAATCTCCAAGTTACACCGTAGTTTGTGTCGCGTTAAGTTCCCTAGTAAAGTGTGAAATGCCTGAAATGTGCTATGCAGGGGTTGTCTAATACACGGAAACTGACCGAGCAGACCATCTCAAGCCTCAAGGTGTCTATTCCCGTCAACTGTTATGGGTAGAGAATCTACTGAAACAAAATTGAAATTTATGAAAAAAATAAAAAATGTGTAAAAAATATGTCAATCGATTCTCCTAGTGATTCTGAACAAACTAGTTTCAGGTTTAGTATATACTAAACTAAAACTAAGCTTGTATAACATTAACTGCAAAATATCGTGGATTATTAAAATAAGACCTTATATAGGAGCTGCATACACACTGGCACTGGAGTTTGGGCACATTTGAAAATCTCTTGATGTTACTACTTTGATAGACGTATTGTGATAATGTTTATTTTGATTCAAATATTTTGTAACCCTTGGTCAAATGATTGTCATTTATAACTTCGCCAAATCATCAATAGTTTCGGAAACGAAAACAAAAGAAAGTGTTTTATTGATGCATTACATAGTGTATTAAACGAATGACGCAGAAAAATGATATGTTTATCAACGTATCAAGAGAAAAGATAGCCGCTGATGCAAGCACTGATACTGAATTCACGTGCAGTGAAACAAGTAATGCCTAAATGTCTGCTGTTGAAAACAGGCTCCTCTTAATATTTTGCTGTTTGTTGCCATAGTGACTTCTATGCGCAAACGGCTTGTGCAAACGTTTGCACAAACCGCTATTGATGGCAGTGCGCGGTATACCGTTTTGCCGTCTTAAGGTAAATGCTAACTTGTGCAAATAAGACTAACAGTGAAGCCGGATTGATTACATAATCTTTTCTTGTTTTACTAGCCGATCAGAAGATAATCTAATAAATCCCATACAAATGTGCAACTCAGCTCAAGTCATGTCATGCGTGTATGTAGGTATCATTTCGTATTTTTAATAATGGTTTTCCCTTGACCTCACTAGGAGACTCTCTAGACACCTCATTTGTTGAAATCGGTTCAGTAGTTTAGGTTGTGCGACGGCACAAACTTACATACATTGCCAGTGAGATTCATAACTTTTGCTCTTTGCCATAGTTGGGTAAAAATTGATCTAATTTTTCTCTCCTACACGTTGGCAGGATCTCAATAATTATTTAACGCCGTTTTATTATAAAAAAGATAGCAAGGAGTCGGCGCCAGTAATGACGTCATAATTTCAATCAAAATTCGAACTTCAGGATTGTATGTTCAATTCAGATGACGTAACTGCCAGTATTGCACCGTGTGAACGGCCGCAACTAATGCGAAGTCGTGAAGCATGTTCAATTCAATCAACACGATGGGGGGAGCTCGAGAGCGATGCACCTGCGCACTTGTGTTATGTTGGACAATTGTGCAGTTTGCTCGTGAATGGATATTGGCCATTATTTGCTGTAAATCGGGTCAAACGTTGGCGTTATAAATGTTTTCAGTTTTGTTTACGGCAAGGGTGGGCCAATTCCGGCCCGCGTAAGGTTTTAATCTGGCCCACCAATCTACTTTAGAGTGTATGGCCCATCGACACAAATAGATATAAAAAATAAGTACATAGATAATTATAAAACGCTCTAACAAATAGCCGTAATTATTTGAGCCAAAAATTATGGTTTTGGCAGAAAAAAATGTAGTTTTTTTTGGATTTCTGTTCCTCCTCAATTTTTTTGCGATTTTCGGGCCCCTTATGTAAAAAGTTTGCCCACTCTGGTTTAGGGCGTTAAATCTTCTTTGTCCTAGATTTCTCAGCCTGTTTGTTGTACTAGTGCAGCTAGTGAAAACTTATCGGATAATATATGCAGTCTAGTAGGGCCACATTTTTTTTAGAAAGCAAATTTTTGTAGTCTCCCTTCTGCTTCAAAATTGCAGATACGTACAGAATTGGCTGTCTTATGCTGAAAATGACTATTTTATTAAATTTTTACTCACTTAGTAGATTTTAAGCAGTCGTCTTTTTATTTTTTCGTGTTCTGAAATAAAAAAATGTTATTATTATTATCTCTCTTTAAATTCACGGCTCGTCTTCCTTGTGGAAGATGTCCGGTCCTTTGGAAGGCATACGGGGGACACAGGTTCAACGCGCAGAGGCCCCTTTGAGAACTTGAATCTAAAATGGGATGGGGCACCAATCGGGGACTATCCACGGCTGCACTATTTATTAATATTGTACATAATATGCCATAATATCCCAAACAAGAGGTCTGTTTACCATGCTGGACAAAGTGGTTGACCCACTAGCAAAATATTTCGTAATTTTTTACTGCAACATGAATCCATATGCAAGAACACATGCAATACTAATAAGCCAGAGTGCATCAACGGCTCATCTAATGCATAGTGTAGGAGTCAATGAGGGAAATGGGTCATTACTCAGCGTAGGCAAAGAGCCAGCAACACTCCTGCATCCTATTGTTATTTGAAACCCAATACATTGATATACAAGGTTACTATAAATGCAATCCTGCTATATTTAAGGTTATGGCTGATGCGTACAGTCAGGTATGAATGCCGGTGAAATTACAGGCACATGAGAGGAGCTCGTGGCTAAATAATTACAGCCGCATAGACCGATCTTCCGGGTTAAGCCACGCTTGCCGAGGTTGGTCTGTGGATGGGTGACCATTTACCATAGCGAGTTTCCTCCGTGCCTCGGAAAGCACGTAAAGCCGTTGGTCCCGGCTGTCATTTGTAGATCTTTGACAGTCGTTACTGTTGGTCAGAAGCCAGAAAGTCTGACAACCAGTCTTACCAAGAGTATCGTATTACCCAGTTACTGGGTTGTGGAGGTCTGATAGGCAGTCGCTCCATGTAAAATACTGATATTCAGCTGCATCCGGTTCGACTGGAAGCCGACCCCAACATAGTTGGGAAAAGGCTAGGCAGATGATGATGAGCCTTTCCGACTTAGTCTCTAAGGTTGGCAACAACTCAGCTATCCGCTTGGTAGTGAGTGTATACAAGGTTAGTCAGAAAGGGGGTACTAATCCGAAAGGGTGTTAAAGTACCGATAATAATGAGTAACTTTTGTTCTACCACTTTCCCCAAAAGTCAATAGTTTAAGAGAAATAGCTCTTCAAAAATTACGAAAAAAATACGCTAAAATCTATCTATCCTAGCGTAGCTATGATCAGCTGTGTTTACGTTTTAGGTCATATTTGGGGTCACGAATTAGAAGCTCCATTTTCTGAATTCATAACTAAAGTAGGGACGAAGAATTTTTGAAAAAACTGAAATAAAAATAATTTTACATGAAAATAAAAATTATCGAATTTTGAAATATTAACACTTGTTATAAAACCGTCATCAGTGATACTTTAAGTGGTCTGCGGATTAGTACCCCCTTTCCGACTAACCTTGTTTAGGCGACGGTAACCATTTACCATCAATTGCGTCGGCTTGTTTGCCAAAATAAAACATAAAAAAATTAAAAGAGTTCTTTCCTTTAGGTAACATGTACAGTTACGAGCACCAATATGTATACACGTAGTCGAATTATAAACTGCATTAACGAAAGAGTTGTAATGGAAAGCTTGAAATATTGTTTACATAGTATCTACGAATGTATACGAATATAATGGCATTAAAAATATTTCGTAAACTCAATCGGTATTTAGGGAGAAAATCATTTGAATTTCGCTACATGTATACATATTGGTGCTTGTGATTGTACTTACAAATGACGTGATTTTTATAATAATGTGGGAAACCACGAAAAAAACGATATACCTACATACATAAAGTCACGACTTTTCCCATGGGGGTAGAAACTGTCGAACGCCACATGCTATATCATCCTTGCTTAATCCGTTCACTACGTCCACGTTCATACATTTTTTCATACACGTGGTAGGTACGTGTCCTTTTTGAAGATCATCACCAACTACATCGATGTCCTTCTACGGCAAAGAAAGTACAAATAATTTATGTAATCATTTTTACATTTTAAATCGCAGCAGTATGGTATTTTAAGTTTTCATCGGCACTTAAAATCATCTCAAACGACTAAACCGACCGTTTGGTTTCTCTCATAAGAACATAATCGCGCTCTCATTTGATAATTCTGTCAATTAGGTTCGCGAAACTGCTAACAGAATAGCACTCGATGCCGACACATGAGCTCTTGAGAATTACTGTGAGAAACGTCATAACGCTTGCTCCCCTGACTGTGTCAATCTTTGTGGTGATAAAGGAACGTTCACGTATTATTAAAGTGAATTAGAAAATGACCTATTATTTTTCATATTTTTTTTTTTGTGAATTTCTGCACCCGGGACTGCATTGCTCTCTCATAACATAGTTACTCAGATTATGAAAGATTTATTGATTCTAAAAGAGTAACCATGGAGTTTCTTACCGGCTCTTCTCTATAACAAACGACTAATTAGAACCGTGCACATGAATTCGACTTTTCAGCGCTTTTAATAATTAGGTAATGTGAAATAAAAAATTATAAAAAAATGATTTTAAATAATTGGGAGGAGTTGCTTTACCTTTATTATATCTAGAATAAATCTTTAAGATTAACTTTAATCAATATCGTGTCATCTATATTATCTAGAATACTGTATTTGCTAAACTTCCGGGTTGTCGGTAGTGCACCCCGAGGTCCGAATAAGTCTGTTTCAACAAGCTTTTCCAGTGTTGTGAGGTAGATTTTATTTTCTTCTAAAAGCTTTTTGAATACATCGTTCCAAAACGTGTTCCGGTAAATAACAATCTCACCGCTTATCCCTTCAATAAAAATATACCAGCTATTAGTCGAGAGTATGAACTGTCCACACATCATTAGATAAGCCTGGAATTGGATGTAACATACTTGCAATAATTGGATCGCTTCCATGTCAACCAATAAGCATGGTTAGCACCAGAGCACGAAATATCAGTTATCTGTGCATACTTGTATAATAGACCTAGCTTCATAGCGCGCACTGCGGCGCGCGGCGATTTGTAGTACGTTTTCTTCACCGCAAAGTACAAAATAAATACTCGTAATAAATATGTGGTGAATTATTCACAGTGAACGCGCTTCATGTGGTTTCATAGTATGCAGATTTTACGAGTAAAATTCGCACGAATTTTATTCATATAGGGGGCGTGCTTATTACTTCTACACTAAGCTAAGGTTGAGCTACATGATGGCTGATGCATGCGTGCCGTCAGTTGGGAGCGGTCAACTCAAACCTGCTGTGGCTCTTTCTTCAAAAGGCTATTCCAGACGTTGCCCTTTGTTGTTACACTCGCATAGTTTTATACCACAATGTCTGGACTTTAAAAGAGACATTGACATTTGAGTTTGTTTCGGTTTTTCTTCTTAGAACTAGTCAGATAGGAAATGCCGGCGCCATCTAGTCTTAAAGAAAACATTACATTAACTTGTAAAAGTGTTAAGTTAACAGATTTATTTACAGAAATAAATATCATTTATTATTTGCTATTGTAAAATACGTTTTAAATTTTCACTTTCATTTAAACTTTTGTGAAACTAAAATCGTTTGGCAATAATAAATACAAAGATATTAACTGCAATCAATCTTTCTATTCTATATTCAACTTAATCATAGCTGTAGCCGTCGGCATCCATACTTGGTACGCTCTGACAGCCTGGTACGCTAAACATTTTAATGAACCATCGCCACGCTTAATTAAGATATCGCGAAGCTCCTCCGTCTCATTCGCTCCTGGTATGTTTAGATAATTTCCTGTTTTATATCTAGGTTTAATGGTGGTCTAGATTGCGCTGTGCCTAGATTTGTTATTAGTACTTATTAAAGTAATTGAAACCGGTCAAACCTGCTTTTTGTTTTTGTTCAATTAAATGTTTTCTGTAGGCAACTTTTTTATGGTTATTATGGAACGTTTTAGTAGTTAAGCTACGCTTGTCGTGGTCAATCTATGGATGGGTTGACCGTTCAGACGAGAAAAGCACGTTATGACGTCGGTCCTACTCCCTAAGGTCCGTCACCGAAGTTAGTCGCCTGTCCGAAAGTAGCCCGAAACGTAGAAGTGAACAAAACAAGTGTCAAGTTCAACTTTACGGACGAGCAAAAACCCATCGGTAGTAGGGACAACTGTCAAATCGTATTGTCATTCATTCTGAGTTCGGGCCCCGAAATAATCGTATGTCCGTAGGTGATGGGAGTAGGAAACGCTCGTAACTAAGGCCGAAACCACGGACTTCGTGCTTAGGGAGTAGACTCCCTGGTGTTATACGAATACCTATCTGACAGTCGTTACGGGTAGTCAGCAGCCGGAAAGTCTGATTACCGGTCTAACCTAAGGATATCGGCATTGCCCAGTAATTGGGTTGCGGAGGTCTGATGGCAGTCGCTCCGCGTAAAATACATGTCGCATCTGGTGAGACTGGAATTTGACCCTAACATAGTGGGGTAAAGGCTAGGCAGACCTATTCCCAGTGGCGTAGCGTGGGTTTCAGCTGCCCGGGGCGGAGGATAATTTCGCCGCCCTCTATTTAAGTATATCAATTTAAGTGTAAAATATACATTAATTCTAAAGAACTTTTCCGCAAGAACAATCATCATTATGTGTATTGTACAGGTTACAAATAAAATAGGTATATAAAATACAGAAAGACAAAAATATGAAGTGATTTTATCGCAAATTCAGAATTTTACAAGATATTTGTATCTCTCTGCAGTCACGGCTCATCTTCCGTGCGGAAGATGTCCGGTCCTTTGGAAGGCATACACGGGGACACAGGTCCAACGCGCAGAGGCCCCTTTGAGAACTTTAATCTAAAATGGGATGGGGCACCAACCGGGGACTATCCACGGCTGCACTATTGGAGTACAGTCATGGACCATCCCAAGTGGGTGCAACGTGCAAGACTATTGTAAAATATGGTGAAAAATATCTGGTCTATGGGAAGGGGTGTTAGGTGGACTTGATAACTTCTATTGCCGGAAGAAAACGGCGTCTGCCTTTCAAGCTTTAAATTTGAAATATATACAAGATATTGTTATTATTTATTGTGAAATTTTGACGCCCCCTAAACGTGCCACCCGCGGGGCGAGACGCACCTGCCGCCCCCACTACGCTACGCCACTGCCTATTCCCTCTTATTATAAAATATACATACCCATCACTTTCTTATGTCATATAACAAAAAGAGACGGGGCCGTTTGAAAACCTAGGTTTTTCTTAGACCATCTTTTGTAATAAGGGGTAAGAGTTTATTTCTCAAAAGTTCTTTGAAATATTTAAATTCTATCTTTTGCGTCGTTATGGACATCAATTTCAGAATTTCGTGTACCAGTGTTTGTTATTCGATTCTTTGAATATGCGGTTCAATGATCTTCGTATTACATGGTAATTTTCTCAAGATGTATTGTCCATTACACACCAAATAAATAAAATCTATCTAATAACATTTTATAACTATGAAAGAAATAAAAACGCCAACAAAAAACGCGTATTCAATATCCAATCATTGAAGAAAAAATGTGTAGACGGACCCATCGGTACTTCCGATCTAGAAATAATTTGGCAACTAGCCGTGCGCGCCAAAATAGTCCAGGTATTAATAGACCAAATAAGAATGTTATCTATCCAGCCCAAGTTCATTGACCCGCAACAGCTGTTCAATTCGGCCGTGTTATATCGCAGGAATAATAAACTGTGCAATTTTAAAGTGATGTTTGGAATTTGGGTACAGCCAATGTTTTTTTAATGAAAAATGGTTCTTGTTAGTATAATCCCTACTTTATAAATACAAAAGTAACTCTGTCTGTCTGTCTGTTACGCTTTCATGCCTAAACCGTTGAACCGATTTTGATGAAACTTGGTACAGAGATAGTCTGGAACCTGGAGAAGGACATAGGCTACTTTTATCTCGAAAAATACAGGATACGGGGAAAACGAACTCCACGCGAGCGATACCGCGAGCGACCTCTTAGTATGCAATGGTTCTCTTACATAATTTATAATTTTTATATAAATTCCATTGTTTTGTTTTAAAATTAAGCGACTCATTGATCTCCATTGTCTTAAAAATAATTTGACTCCACAATATAAAAGGTATTCCACAAAGTTTGGCCACAAAATAAGGTATTTGACTGAAAGTAGGAAGATTTGTACGCCATGTTATGGAAGGATATGCTGGAATCAATATTATAACATCTAGTGTACCATATTCTAACAAATAAACATTTTTGATTTTCATTTGTATTGAAAAAATCTAATTAGTCCGTCAGTTAGATTATCCAAAAATATTTGACCCGTATTTTAACTTTTGTTACGTAAACCAAAATTGACGAAGATACGACACTTTTAAAATTGGCAAAACGTCACAAGCAAGAACAATTTTTACTTGTTTCTGACGTCACAAGCCCCTCGAGTTTTGATGCGTTGTATCTTTCCAAATATTCATAGATTTAACAAAAGAAAAAATACGTGTCCATTATTTTTCAAAACTCTAACTGGCGGACTAATTAGATTTGCAATTTATTGATGCTGTCAACATGCCTATTGGTTAAAGTACAAAATTAATTCTTTGCGGTATTCTCAAATGGTTCAGATGAACCAAATGAATGAATAGTGAATGGAGGGGTTCGTGTATCATACGATTTACGAGGCTAAGCTGCGCTGGCCGCGGCCAGTCCCCAGATGGGTGGCCATTTGTCACATACGAGACCCCTCCGTGCCTCGAAGACCACGTTAAGCTGTCGGTCAAGGGTGTCATGCGAATACCTATGGCAGTCGTAACGGGTATTCAGAAGCCCGAAAGTCTGACAAACGGTCTAACCTTTTGATATCGGCATTGTCCTATAACTGTGTTGATAGCAATCACTCCGTATAAAATACTGGTATTCAGCACTGGCGTAGCTATGTAACTAAGGGCCCCAGGGCAAAAATGAAATTGGGGCCCTATTTAAACTAAATACTTTGAAGGTACAAAACTACTTCATCATCAGCTCCTTATCGCCCACTACAGGGCATAATAAAGCAAAGCTATTTACTAGTAAGCAATAAGTATAACGCAGCAGGTAATTATTTAATCGTAATTCCTAATAATGTTATAAATGTGAAAGTTTGTTTGTCACGCTTTCACGTAAAAGTCGTTGGTTAGGGGACAAAAAGTTTTTTTTTTATTTTTATTCTACCTATATTGTCCCACTGCTGGGCAAAGGTGTCCCCTATAGCCTTCCACTCATCTCTATGCCTTGCCTTCTCTGGCCAATTTCCCAGAAACGACTCTAAGTCATCACGCCAGGGTTTCCTAGACCTCCCTCGGCGACGACGCCCGTCACCCACTGCGTGACGACTCTAGCCCATCTGTCTTAATGCATTCTGCATACATGACCCATGGTTAGGGGCCAAAAAGTTACAGTCAAAAATTCTTTATTCAACTAGGATATTATATGTACCTATAACTTTTTCGAACGTCGTTCATGGAGGCCGAGGGGCCCCTCGAGCTTGGGGGCCCCGGTGCTCTGCCCCGCCTAGCCATATTGTAGCTACGGCACTGGTATTCAGCCTCTTCTGGTTAAACTGGTGGTTGACCTCAACATGTTAGGAAAAGGCTAGATTCTAATCTTCCTAATTCAAAATTAACATTTTTAATACCTTTTAATGATGTAACATAATTTTTTATTACATCTAATAATAAATAATATTTTTTTATTATTTTTCAGATGAACGTGACGCGATACAAAAGAAGACGTTCACTAAGTGGGTCAACAAACATCTCAAAAAGGTAATCACAATTTTTATTTTTTATTATTTTTATCTTTTTATTAATACCAACTGTCACAATTCGCTTACATATGGATTATTTATTTATTACATAACTAAATTACGTGATTGAAAAATTATTTTAATCGATTATAAAATTAGGCGTTCAAAATTAATTAAGTGTTTATGGTTTTATGTTATTTACGCCTGAAGACGAATAAATTCAATTTCTACACTTCGATGTTGATATAAAATTAGGCTTCAAACAAACAGCGTTTTCTATGTAAGTTTGGATTGAGTTTGACAAGAAATCATACTAAGTAGGTACTATAGAAGCCGAAATAATAGATTGTAAAGTGTAAAAATAAGGGTTTTCGATCTTTGACTAAAAGAACGATCTTTTGTGTCGATTCGAATCGAGGACGCTGAGATCTATCCAGTAAAAAAATCGATGAAAAAAAAATCGATATGTCAAAAATCGATTTTTGGACGTGATATGAGTTATCTCTTTACAATAATAAGATTTTTTATTTCAAGAAAACTGATTTAGTAGAAAATACATATGAATATTGAAAGTCTATTGCATCTAGGCTAAGAATTGGAGTCGACTTTTTAGTACATGGAGTATAATTAATACTTATAATTGAAATAGATCGTTAAAGATCGATCTTCGATGTATTCATTTCGTTCGCTTCGTTGTTTAAATCATCGAAAAATATATAATCGTTAATAGAAAAAAATCGATTATAAAAATCGAATATTGGGCTTAAAAGAATCGATCATTGGCTGGAGACCCTTCAGATCTCGCCAATAACTGCTCGATTGCGTAGAAAGGGTCCGCAAGGACCATAGACAGTAGTGCATAAGAAAAAAAAACGAGTAAGGGAGAAGCCACACGATGCGGTGCGGTGCGCCGCCGCACAGCTACCATTTTGCCCCATCAGTGTGCACACGTAGTACGCGGCGCCGCAAGAGCCATGCGGTGCGGTGCGGCGCAGTACCGCACTGTGTGGAAAGGCTCTCCGTTATCACATCTGCGATCTGCGACGCCGGGGCGGTGCCGTTCTGGGCCATACACCCTCCCCCCTCGTCTTGGTCCGGCGAGCGTACGGCGCGGCGCCGCACCGCACCGTGTGGTAGGCATGGACATTTGTATGTATTACGCCGCAGCGGCACCGCTCAGGCGCCGCGCCGGAGCCGCACCGCATCGTGTGGCTTATCCCTAACTGCGGGTTGGCGATTCCAGACCATTAAAGTCCAGGTTTCCTCACGATGTTTTCCTTCACTGTATGTCAGTGGCGTCTTAGATTAACGATGAAAGAACATATTACATTGAAAAAGTCACATTGGTACATCCCTGTAACCTCCGGGCCACCACGACTGTCACTCATATGGGTTTTTAAGATTTTTGTCAGGCCATAAAAACGTCATACCGCATATTGAGTAGGCTATTAACACACGTCACGCGTGCAAATCTTCTGTAACACGCTTTATAGCGCATACACGCCACATAACCGATCAATTTGACGCTACACAGCCAGTTAACGGTAGTACAATACGATTATACGTCATAAATATAGGTGTTTTATTTGTAATGTTTATTTATTAAAGAAGGTTAGACCTATTGCAGAATTGATTGATTTGAGATTGTAGATCTTAATATTAATAATAATAATAAATTCTTTATTATCAGGCTACTTAGGCCCATAGATATACAGCGTGTCCCAGAAAGTAGTGTCAAGCGGAAGTCCAGAGGTAGAACATCCTTTGAGGTACCCAAATCACCCCCATGTATGTTCCGCGATTTTTTGTAGTTTTCGAGTTATGAATGTTTTTCATGTTTTTTAATCAAACTCGGACTATAACGACATTTTTGATCATAGTGACGTGAATAGTTGAGATACATGAGTATTTTTTTTTTCTAAATTAGCTGATTAGTGACCCTATCGAATGCATAAACATTTGTAACCATAGATCTAACGGATGCGTTACAAAAAAATATTGAATTGTCATAAAGTTAAAATCCTGCATGTTTCTTAAATCTTTGTGGGTGATTTAAAAATAAATCTCCCTAAACTTTTTTTGTCAGATGTATGTTAAAAACTTATCCATTTTATCAGCTATTTACCCTGTAAATTTCATCGAGCTATCTCTACGACATCGCAATAAAAATTTCATTCAAAGCATACAGTATCGAACATTCCAGTTGTAAAAGGGTGAATGAAAAATTGATTAAAAGTGACTAATAACGTCTTTTTTAGTAACCTTCGACGCAAAAAGAGGGGTGTTATAAGTTTAACGTGTGTGTCTGTGTGTCTGTCTGTGGCGTCGTAGCTCCTAAACGGATTTTGATTTAGTTTTTTCTTTTGTTTGAAAGGTGACTTTATCGAGAGTGTTCTTAGCTATGATTCAAGAAAATCTGTTCAGCCGTTTGAAGATCATCAGCTCTTTTCTGGTTGTTGAAGGGATATGAGCAACTTCTACTGGTCTGATCGATTTGAAATTTACTATCCTGTGACTTCAATGATATTACAATAACATGGTAACCTTGACCTGATACTCAAGCATCATCTGAAACAGCATGATACCCAACTTACAGTAGAGGTATTGTGTGCCTATTGATTCTTTAAGTTTATGATAAGTTGTAATAACCTTCTTCTTATCACATGTCATCAATATCATTGAAGTCACAGGATAGTAAAATACGAAACGATCAGAACAGTAGAAGTTGCTCATATCCCTTCGACAACCAGAAAAGAGCTGATGATCTTCAAACGGCTCAACAGATTTTCTTAAATCATAGCTAAGAACCCTCTCGATAAAGTCACCTTTCAAACAAAAGAAAAAACTAAATCAAAATCCGTTTAGGAGCTACGATGCCACAAACAGACACACAGACACATACGTTAAACTTAAAAACACCCTTCTTTTTGCGTCGAAGGTTACTAAAAAGACGTTATTAGTTAGTTTTAATCAATTTTTCATTCACCCTTTTACAACTGGAATTCTCGATATTGTATGCTTTAAATGAAATTTTTATTGTGATGTCGTAGAGATAGCTCGATGAAATTTACAGGGTAAATAGCTGATAAAATGGATAAGTTTTTAAAATACAACTGACAAAAAAAGTTTAGGGAGATTTATTTTTAAATCACCCACAAAGATTTAGGAAACATGCAAGATTTTAACTTTATGACAATTCAATATTTTTTTGTAACGCATTCGTTACATCTATGGTTACAAATGTTTATGCATTCGATAGGGTCACGAATCAGCTAATTTAGAAAAAAAAATTACTCATGTATCTAAACTATTCACGTCACTATGATCAAAAATGTCGTTATAGTCCGAGTTTGATTAAAAAACATGAAAAACATTCATAACTCGAAAACTACAAAAAATCGCGGAACATACATGGGGGTGATTTGGGTACCTCAAAGGATGTTCTACCTCTGGACTTCCGCTTGACACTACTTTCTGGGACACGCTGTATACCTTACAAACTAACATATATGTATATTATAATACTACATTTGTATTAGTATAGAAACTTAAGCCTATGTTAGTTAAACGTCATTGTGCGATCATGTGGCACTTGTCCGCGGAAGCGACGGAACACCACTCCCTTCGGCCAAAAGTTCTCTTCCATGACGAGGTGCAGAAGACATTTTGGTACTCGCACCACGAACGCCTTGAAGTTGGCGTTACGGCGCGATTCCAGCAGCTGCACTCTCACCAAGGACTTGGCCTTTTGGCGTAGGTACTCCACGATGTCCTCCGCATTAGTGGTGTAGTGTATGCGGGAGATGTACACCGGAGTGTTCGGCAACGCGGCACGAAACGTCAGGTTCGGCTCCGCAGGAGCCGTGCTGCAGCAGTTCTTGTTGGTTCTCTGACGGCACTTCTTTTGCACCGTCACGAAACCATCCTCATCCTTTTTCGGCGCCTTTTCTGGCACAGGCTTCTGACTAGAAACGCCAGGGGCGCTCGCGGTGACGCTAGCGAAATCCCTATGTAGAGATTTCGCCGGGGCTGCAGACACTGGCAGCGGGACGGGGCGAGGGGCGGGGGCGGTGCTGCGCGGTGCGGCCGCGGTGAGGTGCACCGGACTGCGGGGTGCGCAGGTGGGGCGCACTGCATATTTAATTAGTACAACTCCTAATATGGACAGTAGATATAATTAATGTCGAACTAGCTGCTACTCTTTTTGCCATAAGGCTGTTACCTTTTTAATGGTAATAGATAGCCAGTTGAAATTTTCACTGAATATGTGTTACTATGGTCTTTGTCAGGCAAATATAACAAAAAATGTCTAAATCCAAAGGGCAGCCTGCAGAATTAGGATTACTATCTATGAAGCAAGATACCTTGTTAATTTAATTAACAAATCTGTAAAATGGTCAACAAGCAGTCTAGTATATCCTTATGCTGCGTGATTGAAGTCTAAAAATATATTCTTAAATGAAATGCCCGATTTGGCTCTACATTAGATCTCAGAACTTTTCACGGCAAAAGAGTCGCCAGACGTGGTTTTTATTACATAAATGTTTTTGGATGAGATATTCATTGACTCGCTAAGACCATGCTAGGCAGAAGTCTTTTTAACTCAAGTTATACTTCTGAACGCGCCGTATACACTTGTATAGCGCCGTACACACTCGGTAAGTGAGTCGTGCGCTATAAATTGTCACTTTGGCGGACGACAGGCGTCAATATTCATTGAGTGGTAACGTATAAGCGGGACATCGGCTGAATAATGATCTGTGCCATACATGTAGATGCACTTGACTTAGTTTTCTTGTTGGAGTTACGTTAAGGTGTATACATATATGTGAGGTGTGGGAGGATCGCATAGCGGTAGAGGGTTTTTTGTTCAGCAAGGCAATTGTGTAACGTAACCAACATCAATCATGACAGCTGATGTGTCAAAAACAATATTTATTTCGTGGTACATAGTGAGAAGTCGGATTGTTAATACAAACGTTGCTATGGAAATTGTTGACCTGACAAAATCATACCCATAGCGATTACGATTGTTTTGCGCAATTAGAATTCTGATGTAATCAAATGTTGCCTCCGAGTAGATAAAACTAAATATGTGTCAGAAATAGTTGGAATATTGACTGCAAGTGAAAAAAGTAAGTGCAACGCACCCTAGGAACGATACCAATTGCAAAAATTTCGTTTTTAGAAAAGTAGCAAATAAAATCGCGAAATTCGATATCTTGTTATTCAATTTCCGATACCGATAAAATTCTTAGAGTTGATTTTTTAACACCTGTATAAAGAAACCTTATACCCCGAGTGTTATTCATCCCTGCATTTTAGAAGAAAGTGAATAGTTACGTGTGTAGCATGCGCATTTAAATCAATCAATCAATCAAAATCAGCCTATCGTTCATCGCTAGACATAGATCCCTTCAAAGTTGCATCACAGCACTTGCTTTCTCCGCCTTCTGCAACCTATCCACGCAACAGATGTCCATCATTCGCAGTGACTTCACTTGCAATATGCAATGTTACTGAATAGCTCATTGGTTTAATGGTAGGAAGCGCGGCTGTCGTACGTAAAGAATGGATTTGATAGGGCTCTGGAGACAAAATCCCTTTTCCTTAAATGTTAACGCCAGCAGGCGTAGCATGGCCGCTGTATAAGGGTTTTGTCGACAAAAGAATAGACAAAATGACGTATACACAGTGGCAATATGTCATTTTGTATATACACCATGGGCCCGAGGTACCCGAAAGATTTTTATGTTTTATTTTATGAGTCAATAATGTTATATCAACATAATAATGTGTCCAATTCAGTCAATTAAACTATTTTATTTTTCGGAACAAAATAAATCAATTAACTTTAGTACTTCCTTGTAAACAATACCATAGGAAGAACTGGCAACGTTTATTAATTATCGTGTGAGTGGATAAGAAACTTATCCCTTCACTAACCTCCCCGACAAAATACGACATACGACGTGTGGGGTATGGACGGTATGGTCATGACCAAGTTATGACAAAAAAGTAAAAACCGACTTCAAAGAAAAACGAAAAGGAGTAAAATAATTACCATAATATAAAATTAACAGTTTCAGAAGTCGGTGGCTTCTATTTGCTTCAGTGTAGAGTTGCACCGACTTCTGAAACTGTTAATTTTATATTATGGTAATTATTTTACTCCTTTTCGTTTTTCTTTGAAGTCGGTTTTTACTTTTTTTTAAAGTTTATTTTTTATTAAATACGTTTTAGTGTCATAAATTTAACCCCCTCCTCTTCATAACCCTTCTTTTTGGCTTTGACGTAGTCGGGCATAAAAAGCCCTTTCAAATGATACCTTACACGATTTAATGAAAACATTCCAGGGGGGGGGGGGGGGGACACGCACCCCCTCTTCTTTTCCAGTAGTCAGTTCCCAACAACAAATATAAACAAAGCAATATTAGTAATTTTGAGAATTTTGCTTTCATCCGATGAGGAGTTCCGTTCCTTATCTCTGAAATTCATGGTCTAATCGTAACAAAATTTATATGGGACCAATCGGGAAGTATACCCTTTCGAACAAAAAAAGATTTTTTCAAATCGGTTCATAAATGACGGAGATATGAGGTAACAAACATAAAAAATAAAAAAAATAAAAAATACAAGCGAATTGAGAACCTCCTCCTTTTTGAAGTCGGTTAAAAAGTCGCAACGCCGCGTTCACAGGGCGCGCGGCGTTCATAGTATATCTTAGCTTTTCTTCTCCAATTGGGCGTCGGAATCGATGGTTAAAATTTTTCGAGTACCTCGGGCCCACGATGTATTCTTATGTCGACAAAAGCTTTGTCTACGGTGGTCATGCTACGCTTACTACGGAAAGATCAAATTGTATAGAAATGACATTTGCTTATTACACTTTTCATCTTAAACTTTCGAATAATGGCATGTATTATAAATCGCGCGGAGAAGGTTTGCCGATAGCCTCATGACGTCACGCGTCGATGGTCAGTACGATTAGTAGGTAGGCCAGACGAGCGCGGGTAGCGGTCGGTGAAGTGGGAGGGGCAGTCATCGGCAAACCTTCTGCGCGCGACTAGTACTTATTATTTTTATGCAGGTATCCGCACGGGTAGGTATCCGCTTAAGGAGGACGGAGGGTTAAACCTTCTTGTTGTTAATTTTGAATATTATCTGTTATTCCCACAAAATACAATTATTTAGTTACTCAATAACCCTTTTCAGAATATACAAACATCATTTCTGTTGGTTAGTTGGACCGTTTTGACTCACGGTCCTTTTATTTCCAAATGCTACATCTCATCTTAAGTGTAAACCCACAAAATTTACCTCAAACATAATCACCGTCAGTCGTTAACCTGTAAGGCAGAACAAAGGGCGAACAGATCAAATAAAGCATTCCTTTGTACGTCTGTATGTCCGTTTGTACGTTCAGTAAATACGCGCAGGATGTTATTAGCAATGTTCCTTTATTTATTGGTTAAACATATTGAGTTGGGTATGGCGATTACTTCAAAGGGTACGGAAATGATTTTGAGGATTAGATGAGTCAGATGAACACAGCTAATAAGTTACAATCGAACAACCAATGGCAGTCAAGCGCAGTTCAGACTACGCTATACTATTTCGCTATACAATGTGTCCAGTCATGGACTAGCGATATTCTAGGTTGTATAGCAACTGTTCTAGTACCGGTACACCGGGATTACTTACAAATACAGGGGTGACATTGATAGTTACTGAAAATATTGCATTTGATGATATCTCTGTGAAAACGTAACTTATGCATTTTAGTTTAATTATGTAGGCAACATTGACAGTTTTCCTATATTACCAATGGGTGTAGAGGTGTCTGCGATGTTACATGGAAAGATAAAAAATATTAAATTACACCATTTATGTAAAAACATCGATTTTTAGATTTCTCATTGGGGCTACACTGAAACTTAATGATAGAACAGATATCATCAAAGTAGAAGCTCTAGGGTTTAAGTTTGACAAGGATTTTTTTTCGAAAACAATGCTCTGTTATTTTTTTAATTTAGCCTATTTGGTTATATATGTATATCTGTTCATTCAGTTTATATAAAAGATTTTGGTTGTAGTTGCTACAACAAAAAATCTTTTGTACATATAAACTGAATTGACATTGTTGTAGCATCTACAACCAAAAATAAATAAGATATAAATATATGAAGCTCAAAAACAAATCAGTGTCCTCGGTTTACGGTACACAAATACACTACACACTAGGGTCCAATTCACTTCCCCGCTATTTGGCAGCCATTTTGCTTTTTTCTGAACTGAGACTGTCATAGGTATTCGTATGACACTTGGGACCGACTGTTTAACGTGTTCTCCGAGGCTTGTAAAGGTCTCGATATCTAACAAACAGTCACCCATCCATGGATCGACCGCGCTAAGCTCAGCTTAACTTTCCACATTCCAGCTACAAACAATTCATACAGTGATTTCACAATCGCAAGTGTGATAGCAACCTAATCCGGTGACTGCTCAAGTGAAGGGGCACAGTGGACATTTGCACATACCAAATAAGGCAATGCGTAAATGCCAGAACAAGACCATTACATGTTGGAAACATACGTACATAAAAGTAGATTAGTAAACACGGCCTAGCTTTTTTAACTTTCTAAAAGGGCCCCTAACTCTGTGTGCCCTAGGGCCCCTAACTCTGTGTGCCCTAGGGCCCCTGAATGGCCTAAGAAGGCCTACTCTGAAAATCGAACTAGGTAGTTTCGGCTGACGGATCGCACATTTCCCAACCACGAAACTGCTTCGGATCTAGGGGCCTACTCCATAAGTCCGTCAACGAAGTTAGTCGCCCGTCCGAAAGTAGCCCGAAACGTAGGAGTGAACAAAACAAGTGTCAAGTTCAACTTTTCGGACGGGCAAAAACACATCAGTAGTAGGGACAACTGTCAAATCGTGTTGTCATTCACTCTTAGTTCGGGCCCCGAAATAATCTTAAGTCCGTAGGTGATAGGGAGTAGGAAACGCTCGTAACTAAGGCCGAAACTACGGACTTCGTGCTTAGGGAGTAGACCCCCTGATCGGTTTTGATCTTCAAATCTCGTCATCCTTCCACTTTCCATACCAATTTCGTCATCCTCCCAGACTTTCAACACATCCGTTTAAATTCGCGTTTATTATCATAATTAATTCCAGCCCAACATGGTCTTGTTTATTTATCTTCGAGATAACATCAGCAATTTTAGCCGATGATAGTCATTGTTGGACAAAGAACTGAGTACTGTACTAAGTGACTCACAGACAGCCTCTGTGAAAGTGATACAAAAAGCTGTTTTGTATGTAATGATTATTTTTGATATGAAAGTTCCCCTTGTTTGGAGTGGTCAGTGAAGTCGTTTTGGGAGGCGATAAGTTTTTTATAAAGCACATCTGAGTTTTGTAGAATGAACTGAACACGGGGCGACGTCAAAAGAATTGACTATCGTTATCGAAATAATACTTTTGTGGGGTCATAGCCAAATAAAAGAACTTTTCGAAAAAATATAGCACTGAAATGTATAAAGTAACCCTATCCCTGTCCTAGGATATGATTCTAATAAAAATGTTTTTGAACTAGTTGTTCAAAAACATTTCTAGAATAATTCTTATCCCTTGTGGGGGACGGGTTAGAATATAAAACTTCCTCACGGCACGCTGGGAATAGAGGCGTGTTGTAAGATTCAACAAAACCCAGCACGCTTGGTGGTAGGATCTATACGGTCCGCCTGGCTAGCTACCACCCTCTCATTAAACTCCGGCACCAAGTAGTTTACTGTGCTCCGTCTTGTGTATGTGAGAGCCAGAGGGGTATATTGTAACCCGTCTATATCTCTGTTATTTCGATTCGTGTGCTCCATCTTAGACCCTGTCTGCTGTCAAACGCGACCAAGTTTATATAAATAAAAAGAAAAGTCCTGACTGACTGACTCATTAACGCCCAGTCCAAACCCTTAGACCTAGAAAGCTGAAATTTTGCACAGAGGTTCCCTTTATAATGTAGACAAGGAATAACGAAGGATTTTTCGAAATACAACCCCTAAGAGAGTTAAATAGGGGATGAAAGTTTGTATGGAAAATCGCCACTTACGGGTTCAAAATTTCACGCAAGCGAAGCTGCGGGCAAAAGCTAGTCTAATAATAAATTATCTGTGATAAGTATATTTGACAATAGACTCGTTTATAGTACAGCAAATCAGAATTTCCTCTCAAACTTCAACAATTGCCCAACTCCTATCAAATATAACAACATAAAGCAGTATAAGTCTTTGTCGTTGTAAAACTAAGATGTTTACATACCATGGTGCTAAGTTCCCCATAACAAAGCGTGTTATCTATGAGTCAGGGTACAGCTATGTTGCAACTGACCGCCTGACCTGGTGAATATGACTTAGTCATCAAAGATAAAGGTAAGATAGAGCAAGGATCTGTACGCGTAATGAGATTGTTGAGCCTAGTTTAATTTTATTATCGTGCGTTGGAGTTCATTGTTGAATGAAGTGTTTTGTCTCATATTAATAAAGTTTCTGGGTTGTTATGAAGGCACAATTCATTTTTAAGCGATTTCAAAGAAGGATTACTTTGTCAATAATTTGTGTATTTAAGGTTTCCGTACCCAAAGGGTGCCAACGGAATTCTATTACTTAGCCTACGCCGTCATTCCGTGCGTCCAACTAATTGAAATTTTCCCAGAATATGTGTTGGTGCTACTACTAAACTATGCTATCATCTCAAAAAAACGCATTTTTTTCAACGTTTTTGTTCCTGCTTTATCTTAAAAACCGTAATACATACAAGCTTTAAACTTAGTATGATTGTAGTGCATACTCTATAGTTACACAACAATGAGTAAAAACAGTTATTTTACAGACATTTCTGACGGTACGCAACCCTTAGAGCGCGAGTCCCACTCTCACTTGCCCATTTTTTATCCATATATTAGTTTTCTTGAAATCCATAAAAAAAAAAACATTCTGACGAGTATAATTCAATTGCAAACGATTCGATACAACATACAACAACATCAATCCGATAAACTGTTCTTTTTAATGTAACTTTTTATGCAACAATACTGACAATACTCTCGTCTGTGTATTGTAATATAAGGTAACAGAAAGTAAATGAAACAACTTTATTTTTTTTATTTTGCAGCCTGCACTAATAAAGGCATTACCATTATTTTTACAACCATTGCACTAACATTCACATAATAAAAAAATAAACTTTATTCTACATTTAAATTTAAATTCAGCCTTCTAAAGAGACAGCCAGCATCCCACGTGAAAAAAAAACGTGAAATCACAGAAATGGCGAGCGGTGACATAATCTTTCGTTTAGTGGGTGTTGAAATTTAAATTTATGATAGCTGACCAGTCATATTTGACCTAAAACCATATCGGGTAAAGATCCCTGTGAGAACGCCTACGAAGTGTGCCAATGTCTACCCACATCAGAATCTGATAATCTGATGAGATTTCTTTTTAAGATTATTTTTTTGGCAGTTTAGCCCAGACTTAGGACCTATGCACACAGCGTCTTTTCTACGCGCCGTCGACGCGCGTTTCCGCTATTCCATACATAAAACAAATCACAATGACGTTTTTTAAGTATGAAGTATGACTGAAACGCGCGTCGACGCACGGCGCGTTAAGAAGACGTCGTGTGCATAGGCTCTTACTGCAACTTCTTCTTCTTCTCTCGTGTCAGCACGAGCTATACGAAAATAGCTCAATGCTGTGGTGAAAAGATTAGCCAGTCAGCAGGTTGGTAACGGGGCTGACTGCCCAGGGTGCGCCGGACGTACTTAAGTATCGTCACTCGTGGAGGCTCATTTCATGCACCCCAACTTTACTGCAACTGATTTGATGGACAAAGTAGCGCAAAAAAGTAGTGGTTGAGGGATATTCGCGAGCGGACAGAAGACACGAATGTTGTTGACCTGTTCCATCTCGGAAAGTACAAGGAGAAATATTCGGAGTTGATGATGATGAGTAATTGAAGAGGCACCAGAAGAAGTTCTGCTCAAAACGCAAATAAGAAACTGTATAAAAGAAATTGGCAAAACTTACCAAGCCTGGCTGCACGTATACCTGACGCGCTAATCTGCTCATATATTTTGTACAAGATCCCGCACATTGTCAAAATTTACGGGATCCGGCAGCCTGCTGGCTCTAATACAAAACGTATGATCGCGAACTCGTCAGAAATTTTCTGACACATTTTTTTTACAATTTGCATCCGGACTTAGTACGTTCTGCCAATTTATTTAGACCAGTTTCTCATTTACGTTTTGACCAGAACTTTTTCTTCTGGTGCCTCTTCAATTACTGAAGGTTGGTCATTAACTCTGAATATTTCTCCTTGTCCTTTGCGAGATGGGATAGCTTAGCAGCACTCGTGATCCCGGTCCACTCGCGAAAATTCCTCAACGAAAACTTTTTTGCGCTAATTTGCCCATCATTATAAAGTTTAATAAGTCATACCCTTCTGATGAGCTGAACGACTGGTCATTTTTACCAGACTGTTAATACAGATCAGTCGAATTGTTCTACCTGATGTATGCTTATATTTTTCCATTATTTTAACGTGGAACCACGGGACATCTAAATTCTTATATTTTTATATGTTTTGTAACTTATGCATGTTATCTGGCGGTTTTGAGTATATTTTCCTTAAGAAGGACGCGATGATGCATACGGCCCATATATGGTGGAACCCACAAAAACTGGAGTTCAATGACCTAGATAGACCAATCGTTATCTTGATCGTAATCATCAGTAAAATAATATTATCAGCCGCCAATACTAGTTCAGTATCTATAGATAGTCCTAAGATTATCAGAAACCGATTATCTGATTCTAGGAATGAAATTCCACGTAGTTAGTATATCAGTGACATATTTTCCCAAAGAAAAAACTTTAAGTGTGAGCGTTTATTTTTTTAGCGAAGTTATTAGTTTCGTCTATACTCCGTTTCGCATAACATAACACAAATAAGACCCATATTATTTTAGCAAGAAAATGTAAATACAAGGTTAGTTGGAAACTAATCCCCCAAAGTGTTCTCAAAGCATGATTCCCTTGATTCTACTCCTTATTACAAAGACAATCTTGAACCTATACAACCACGAGCCCCTCATGCAACTAATCAAACATCAGCTTATAACTCTACCTACCTCAACAAACGGTACACATGTTTCTCCAACCACCCAACCATATTCACTTAATCTAAACGATTAATTCAAAGAGATTAATCATCAAGCAAACGCATGCATTCTTAAACATCATACAACATAAATGGTAACAAGCTAATGGATGAATTAATCATGGATAATGACTCACGAGAGTACATTCCTTTTAGGAACATTTGTTTTATGTCCAATCAATAAACAGTATGGGTCTACTCTATCCTAATGTGGAGAGAGAATTCAATTTAAGACTATCTGATCTTTAGTAGCATTTAAATCAATGTTGATGAGCACTGACAGATTTGAAGAATCGAAAATAGCGCTATATACATGACGTTTGGAATAGAAAGGTAATAATGTCATAGAGAGCTAACAGAATCATGTACGAGTAAATCTATCATTACAGTTATAGCTAATATCTGTATGTCAGGTATATTGCCGGCATGGTAAATATAGAAAATAAAACCAGCAGACTTCACCACCGAGAGTACTCATATTTGGGTTAGTGGTTAGTACAAGAGCTAGGTCACAATTATATTAATTTACGCAAGAACAGAAAATAGGAAGGACAAGCTAGTCAGATACTAAAGGTCAGACTTCTTCGGCTGATCAACACAGAAAGTGGGCTCCGTCGAATGACAACAGTTTTTATAACGTTGGGTGCGTTGATCCATGACGACTACCCTTCTTTATCTTTTAAACATTGCTCAGTGTTGCCAGCTACTGACATTAAAATTGAAGTATGAAATTTTTGGTACTATTATGTTGTTTTTAACTGGTTTAACCGGTTGCGTACCGCCCGTCGTCCCAGGACGACACTTAATTGTCTTATCTATTGTGTCTTTAATTACGGTGATTGAGAGTTTAAATCTAGTTCCAATTTATCCTAATCAATCTTATCTAATAGTACAGAATAAATAATATCATGCGACTATTGTAATTAATCGACCTTATCGATAATGTTTAATGTCTTACTTCCGGTTTCTGAATTGAGAATTCTAGGATGAGCAGTACTTAAGTAACATTTGAGTATGGAGTTGTCAAAAAAATTACTCAACAACTGCGTACTCAAATATTACTTAAGTATTGCTTATCTTGAATTCTCAAATCAGAAACCGGAGGTTAGCGTTGTCCAGACTTCGTGATAGGTTTTGCTTTCTGAAGTACTCTCAATTTAGCTACTTAAATCTTTTCATTATACAATTTAGAAATGATGAAAGCTGGTGATCATCCAATAATTGTTTATAAGTCTAGTATTTAGGCAAGACAACAAGCAGACACAGTCTTAGACTTAATGAGTGTTACAAATTCAATCTTGAACAGATTGTCTATCAAGTAATACGATGCTAGGGTAGATTGTGATCTAGGCATTCAATTAATGCCTTTTAAGTGCCATTACATATATGCAATGAGTATTATTGCATATATCTGCAGATTGAATCATGAATTTAATCGTCCTAATAGGAAGTGGCAGTTAATTTGATCGATGGCAATTTATTAATTAGGTTAACTAGTCATATGATCAAGAGCTTAGGTCTGGGTGTTTAGTTAAAGCTAAAGTTTCAATGGGCTTTAAAAGAGAGGGGTAAAGAAAAGCATCCATAATAGTGCAAGCAGCGACCTTAACTGAGCGAAGGGTGAATTGAAACTGTGAATGATAAAAGAATAAATAAGACGAAGTAGAAGAAAGCTTCTCTGAAGCGTTCTTTATAAAAAAAGTTTTGGGAATCAATAAAATGTTCGCTCTAGATAATATTCTTTATTCTAAAGAACTCTACATGTAGTGGTAAAGTTTCATTATTTTGCGAACATTTTATTAGGTAGGTAGACTGCTAAATCATTGAATTTAGACACTGGTTTAAATCCAAATTATTTTAAGGATATTTAATGAACAAAGTTTTATAATTAACAGTACCAAGATACGAATTCAATCATCAAATACAATAATTGCGTTCACTAATAATATACATCTTCCCATCTACAAGGTTAGTCGAAAAGAGAGTAATAATACGAAAGGGTGTTAAAGAACCCATAATCACGAATAACTTTTGTTCAACAACTTTCCCTAAAAGTCAATAGTTCAAGAGAAATAACTAAAAATACACTAAAATCTGTCTATCCTCAGCTATGATCGTTTGTGTTTACATTTTAGGTCATATGTGGGGTTACGAGTTAGAAGCTCCATTTTCTGAATTCGTAACTAAAAAAACATTTTGCATAGAAATAAAAATGATTGGATTTTGAAATTTTAACACCTGCTTTAAAACAGTCATCAGTGATACTTTAAATGGCCCACGGATTAGTACCCCTTTTCGACTAACCTTGTAAAAATATATTTCTATCGATATCAATTTAGATACGAGTATAAATAGAAACAATGAAACGCCCATTTAATCTTCCTCAACATTTTCTTATAGTGTAACCTCAATACAATTGATGTAATCGATCAAGTGCCAATGACCGCGTTTTTTACCGCTCTTTACGTTACAATGTTTATTATCATTTACTAAGCGAATTGTGACAGCTATTTTTACACTTGGCAAAATAAGTTTATTATCAAAAATTTTAATTTTCAATTTTGTTCCACCAATTTTTCCAAAATTTATTTTGTCAGTCTCAAAACCAATTTTCACTAATATAAAAGATTGTATGTTTGATTTTTCATCGCTTGTCGTTTGGATATGGAGCAGCACTGGAAATATCTCAAGGTCTGTAGTATACACAGCAATCGTGTAGTTCGTCTGTATTTTTGCTTAGGCTCCTATAGATATATTACCATGTTTCATTTCCATTGCTGTTATAAACTGAAGTATAGATATAATTTTCGAACTATTAAGGTAATGGAGTGTGGCAGTATGTCTATAATAGTATTATACACAGCTTTACACTGTGTCGTCAAGTCTATCAACTCTGAACAGTTATGTTTACAAAGTGATTCGTGTCAAAGAACTCGACATCTGCATTATCATAAAAAAACGTTTGATAAATTAGTTTAGCTGTGTTTGCTTGAAATAAATATATTTAAATTAGTGATGGCTAGTTTTTGGATGTTTATAAACCTTTGGGTGATGGATAAAATATTCTGCCTAAGTACATTCTGGTTATGGACAGACAAAACAAGTTTGCATTGGTTGCACACAAAATAAATAATACACGTATTTTTTTGTAATTTGGATGATATTATATGTTTGCATTAAAACTTCAACAAAAAATCAATTGAAATGTTTAAGTTTACTTTATTCAAGAGTTGATGGACTTGTATTGACAAAATTATCATCTCGATAGTTCGATCATCTTTATATTTTTGGTTTGCATGCTCTTCGCCAGTTTTTTGTTTTATAGATTTTTATTTTAGTTTTCACACATTCCACACACGTTTTTGGAGCTATAGTTTTAGTATTTTTTTATAGTTAGTTTTTTTTTTTCACTGAGTATTTCGTTGATTTGGTTTTGTACGTTTGTAAATAGGTAAGCTAAACTTGTCTTAAATATACGATGATAATGTTTCAAAACAAGTGGATATTAATAAGCTCTGCGTTACAATGTGACAAAATGTATTAAAGTTACATCCTGCACCCGTTTAGTTAGTAGAAGTAAGATCGTGGCCTAAATGAAAACAAGAAACTATAATTGGGATTACTGAAAGCAGAAAACGTCGTAATTCATAAAATAAGGATGTTCCAAGAGAAATTATTGTGAGATACTCTATTGTTATCTTGCCCTACTGACAGATAATTTCAATTTAGTATCTTAATTATCTGAGGTATCCCTATAAATCCCTAGAGAAGTATCATAAATATTTTGTAAAATGCGTTATGTTTGTACAAATTCAGTACTTTAAAATTGCCTTATCTTTTGTTTCACGAATTTATGCGAGATTTGAATATTCTTCCGATTTTTTTATCTCAAATGTGTTTGCGCTCGATTCGGTCTCCAATCGAAGATCTGTTTTAAAGGAATGTCTTGATCTGACTGGTATATCCTTGTAAAGAACAAAAGTATCTAAATTGAAGAATTTAAAAGCGTCTACTTTAGATTGGTTAATTGACTTAACATGTTATATATTTTAAGAAATTTTGTCACATTGTCTCCTATCTTGTGTTAGGTGTGTGTTCAACCGTGTTCTCATCCAGGTATTATCATTACTTTGCCACACGCTGCTCGGACAGACCTACACGCGTCTCCATGTCTGCGAGGTCATCAATAACCAGCCGTGTTGTCCGCCACAGCAAGTAAGTTGTTTGTGGCTTGATGTTGTTGTGTCTATAGTTGTTGTTTTTCTTCTTTGAGTTTGGGGAAGGCAACGTAGAATTTTTTTAAAGAAATCAGATTTTTGGGGAGTTTTGAAAATTTCAAATAATTGGAATCTAATATTGAGATATCAAAGTAATGAATTGGAGATTCTAGAAATAGTAAAACAGAAACTCAATCCAATCGTATTTTTGTAACATAAAACACTTCCTAGATTCTACATATTTTTAATATTGAAGGAGAATTCATCTAGGTCAGTGTGTATTCAGGCGAACCAGGCCGTCATTGATTTTTTGAATAATGTAGTATGCTGCTCAGTCTTAAAAAAATACTTTTTATTAGCCTTTATATTTGTTTTATTAAAGATATCGATAGGCAGCGGGGTTGTAATCAATATTGTAATATTGCCTTCCCTAGTTTAGTTAACTTACATTTGCGTATTTCTAATTTAGGCATGCAGCTTATTTAAGTCGTCAGTCACTGGTTTTTTAGTTTTCTTTCATTTCAGAGTTTGTTACTCTTCATGTATATTGCTTTATTAAAAATGTTTTTGCTGTCGTTCATTCTGATTATATTCGATTGATTGGTATTTTCTTTGTTGTTGTTTGTAGGCTTTACTAATAGATGTTTGGCTGCCGTTGTTTTTTTTTTCATTAACATTTATTAGTCCGGCTAGTACGTCTCAGTACATTTTAGAACACAATGTAGGCTTGCATGTATTAATTGCAGTCGGAGAAGTTTGAGATGATTTAGATTTCACAGTTGAATTAATCTGAAATACTGATGATTTATTTTTGCTGATTTAGATCCAGAAACACTTCAAAGCGGACTAGTATTCTCTTCATTTGTATCGTGAACGATATTACCTCAAGAGACACTAACCGAACGCTCTCTCCCTTATTACAAAAGATGGTCTAAGAAAAACCTAGGTTTTAAAATAGCCCCGTCTCTTTTTGTTATATGACATAAGAAAGTGATGGGTATATTTTAAACCTGGGTTTACCTTAGTCTTGGTTTAAACCAGCTTTTGCAATAAGGCGGTAAATGTCTACATCATCGGGATCCTTAAACGTACGTTATAGTACAAAAATCTAATGTAAATGTATTTGTCCAGGTGAACCGTCACGTGAACGACCTATTCGAAGACCTGCGCGATGGACTCAACCTCATCTCGCTGCTGGAGGTGCTTTCTGGCGAACACCTCGTAAGTATACTTTGTAATATATTTTATTTTAATAAAGCGTAATATTTTTCAAACTAACTGCACAAAGTAATGTAGTCTACTCCTAAAAAAGGAACTTTCAGGAACCAGATTAATAGATTGATTGGATAAAAACACAGATAGTGTATCAAGTTGTTATGTTAAAAGTTTAGTTTTGCCGCCTGCCTGATTCAGGTGGTCTATTCCCTAAGCACGAAGTCCGTGGTTTCGGCCTTAGTTACGAGCGTTTCCTACTCCCTATCACCTACGGACATACGATTATTTCGGGGTCCGAACGTAGAACGAATGACAACACGATTTAACAGTTTTCCCTACTACCGATGTGTTTTTGCCCGTCCGAAAAGTTGAACTTGACACTTGTTTTGTTCACTCCTACGTTTCGGGCTACTTTCGGACGGGCGACTAATTTCGTTGACGGACTTAGGGAGTAGGCCCCCAGAGTCCAGAACGTTTCTTTATCGACCGATTCGGTTTTATACTTTTTTCTCTGCGATTCTCGTAACGAGAGAAAAACATAACAAACCCAATAGTTCAACAGCTGACTTATCAAAATGTTCTGAATCAGAGGTTGGGCCTTGAGACAAAATCCCTTTTTCTTAAACCTTAACGTCTGCGGAAAGATCTAATTGTGTAGAAACTACATTTGTTTACGCTTCAGTAAATGTAATTTCCATACAAATTGATCCTTCCGCAGGCGTTTGAGGTAAAAGGATTTTGTTTCAGGGGGCTGGTTGTGTAATTTGTTATCTGTCGAAGACTTCACTAACGGCAAAAACCAATAACCTATCCATTTGTCTAGACAATAAACCCATTTCTTATCTGCATCAATCGTTTCAAGGCTCTATAGAAAAATATTAATTTTTGTTTGTCCCACTTACCCTGTTTTAACCTTTCCTAAAACAAGGGTGTGAACCGGATGATACCCTCATGATAGTTTGTAACAGAATTAATTTGGAGTAACGACGTGTTTGCGTGCCTAAAGCCTTAATTCGTGAGCTGCGGTACGCAAAATAAAGTTATTAACAGCAATTATAAGAGTTAAGTTTCCGTAAACACGGACGTTTTTGTTTTTGTGGATATGCGCAGATGTTGTGGCCTTAGACATTTCACTAGTGTTTGATACCGAATTTTGCTTGCCAAATAAAATATACAATGTGTCCGGACATGGCCTACCGATATTCTGGCTACTTACGTAACAACTATTCTGGTACACAAATACATTATACACTAGGGTCCAATCCACTTCCATTTTTTTTGTTGAGATATTCTGTACGTGTGTACAAAAAAAAGTCATATCTCTTAAAGTTTTGGTCCTACTGAGATAAAAGTAGGCTTATTCGGAGGGTAACAATATTGTCTATCATTTACATTACGATACAATGGGTTCACATAAAGACTTACAGTTGTAGACAATATCTCAACAAAAAAGCAAAATGGCTGCCAAATGGCGGGGAAGTGGATCGGACCCTAGTGTATTTGTGTACTAGAATAGTTACTATATGTATAAATACCTAGAATATCGCTAGTCCATGACTGGACACACTGTATAAGTAAATAAAAAGAACAGACAAAGAGGAAGAGAGGATTAACGTAAGAAATATAAGATATCTAATTCTTCGTTTGATATTACTTTACAAGATACTTATATTATCTAGTACTTAGTAATAATTTATCAATAGGCCAAGATAATTCCAGATAGGCTTCATCATCTTCTTGACCTTATCCTACTCTTTGTGTGGTCGGCACAACATGTATTCCTCTTCCATTCTCCTCTCTCAGCCGTCATCTCAGTACTCACTCCTTTCTTACCCATATCATCCTTCACACAACCCATCCATCTTTTCTTTGGCCTACCTCTACTTGTATATCCATCTACATTTATATTTAACACTTCTGGTAACATGACTTTCTTCCTCCGCATAACACGTCAACACCACGCTTATGTATTACTCCTCAACTTTTTAGTCACTGGCGTTACTTTCATACTTCCTCTGACATTCTCATTCATTATCGTATCCATTCTTGTCACTACACACATCCATCTCAACGTTCGCATCTCCGCTACATGCACTCTCCTTTCGTCCGTCCCCTTAGTGGCTCAGCCAGATAAGATGTACTTACCAAGTACAGTTTTATTAACATTTATAACTCCACCACATGTTAGTCAAAACTTTTTCAAAAGTTCTTTGACAGTAATTGTGACCCAATTTAAATCTTCAGGGTAATTACATTATTAATTCCCAAATTGCCTGATATTACCACATTATTTTCTCATCGATCCACCATTAACCTAGAAAGGGATAGCTGTTACCTAAAGGGGTTATCTAGATCTATAGAAATTAATCAGGCCGATCGCAGGTGTGGCTAGGTAAACGATACTACCCCTCCCTTTACCGGAGTTGTTTAGATGGTGTAAGTGATTGCGGTATAAGGGGGTATCTTTAAAAGAGGTGATCGGAGATTTTTGTTTTTTTAACGCTCTTCCGACTATTTGCTAAAACATGACTTGCGTTATTAAATCAAGAACCGCCTTTGTTTCTTTTTTGTTTTTTTTAAACGTTGCCCCTCACTAGGAGTTATCCTGTTTTGTAGGTGCGTTTACAGACACATAGGAACAGAAAGACCTAGACCCGGAACAATTATCTGTAGGCCATAAATGTTGCGCAATAGCCAAGCACTCAACCACTGCGCCAATGGTGATGTCTAATTGAATTTCTTATTTCATGAAAATTATAATTATCCTTCTCTTCAGTAATATTCCTCAATGCTTGAGATTCTGACTTGAAATAACTGGTGTCATTTTTACACGCACTAGCTGACGATCTTGTACCAGTATCATTCACACCTCATCACCTCATAGAAAAAAGGCATAATTCTAGTTTATGATATCCTATTTTGTTTAATTTCATTATCGCACCCATAGAATAAGTCGGAGTGGACTTATTTTGGCATACAGAAAGTTAAGACTATCCAAAATACCTAATACGATATCTTGTGGCGAATAAATTTATTGTATTGTAAATGCCTCTTCCGTATCTCTCAACACATTTCTCCATTTTCCAGCCGCGCGAGCGAGGTCGAATGCGTTTCCACATGCTGCAGAACGTCCAGATGGCCCTCGACTTCCTCCGCTACAAGAAGATCAAGCTCGTCAACATCAGGGCCGAGGACATCGTCGACGGCAACCCCAAGCTGACCCTAGGACTGATATGGACCATCATCTTGCACTTCCAGGTTAGTGACTTATTGTTTATGGAGATGTACAAGTTGCTTGTATAGTGCAGTAGTGCAATGCCTATTAGAATTTGATGAGGGACTTCGTGGATCCAGGATAATAATAAATTTCAAGCTCTCGAGGACTTCTGATTTGGGAGGCTCTTGATAATTTTATGTTTCGGAGTGTTCTAAATGAACGATTGCTTATGCTACAGTTCATGATGTCATCAATACGGATGAATTATGAGGATGATATACTAAATGACGTGTATTAACGTCATTGACGTCACGTTGGCGGCTTCATAATGCTTCGATATTTTTTATTTGCGATTGAAAAACGTGATGCTTACTACAAACTAAGACAAGCTTTTATGAATTGATTTTGACGTGATATAGCGTTGTGATAGAAGATTCTATGACGCATAAGTGCGTCATTAAACGATGATGGCATGTAGGATGATTTAGCACACATTAATGATTCCTTAAAGTTACATTGTTAGAAGAAAATGGTTATTTATTTAAGGATATTGAAATACATTACGCCTTTGTAATAGGAAATTCAGTCCTAGTTTCATGAACATGAGTGCATATTTTCCTTGCGTAACAAAATGTATGGAACAGCAGGTTTTTTTCACGAATTCAGAATTTGTCCCTTCGTAAAAGTTGTATAGCCGCGGAGTCGAAATGTTTATCAGATTTCAAATTCGATTCTTTCTCGCGCAATAAGGTTTAAGATGTCATATCAACTCACATAGGTGTTTTATGTTCATTAGTTTTTAAAAGTGTGAAACGTCGATTCTAGCAAAAACGCTGTTAACCACTTTTTGATATTATGAACTCTTTTTAAGGTACACACATCAAAAGTGTCTAGGGATCAACATATATTTTTGCAATAACTTTTCTCCTGATTGATATTAATTAAAATTTTCTTTAAGGATTCATCAAATAAAGTGTTTTCGTTTGTCACAGTAACGATAAACCAAGTCACCTTTGCATTAATAAAGAAATTTGCCATTTTCCTAATAAAGGGATTTTTGACATTTGAACCACTAACACAAAAGTTCGAAAAAAAGACTGAAATAACAGTTTTCTTTAAAATTTTATTGGGTAACTTAAACAATTAATAATCCGTGTTTCTACCGCGAACACTAACAACACAAGAACATCGGTTTGGCATACTCAAAATGAGTTCATCCAAATCACGCTGTGGAATGGCCGCCCATGTTCGTTGCAACAACAAAAAAAGGTCTTCTTGCGACTGGATACCCTCCATATTCGGCAGAGCTCTTCTCTGTAGCATATCCCATGCATGCTCAATCGGGTTCAAGTCTGGCGACTGAGCAGGCCAGGGCAGGACATTGATGTTAGCTGCGGCGAGAGTCTGTCTTACAACTCTTGCGGTGTGCGGTCGTGCATTATCATGCATTAACTGAAATAAGGGACCGATTTGCGCTTGTAGAGGAACGATGACGTCTGATACAATCGTCTCAGCATAAATTTGAGCGTTGAGGTTGCCTCTGATCCAAATCAACTCAGTTCTTCCGCCGATCCAAATACCCGCCCATACCATGATGGTTCCACCACTATAAGGATGGACTTCCTGGCAGGATTTTAATCGCTGTTGGCGTCCAGGGGTTCTCCAGTGTCGTATACGTCTTGTATCCGGTCTCATACCAAAACGAGACTCATCAGAAAAGCACACGAAACGCCATTGTTCTTCTGCCCAATTTCTGTGTCCAAGAGCCCATTGATATCGAATCCTACGATTGTGCATTGCTATAGGTGGTACCCGTAGCGGTCTTCGGGAATGAAGGTTCACTTCATGCAAGCGGTTTCTGACTGTTTGGTCGCTAATTAAGTTCCCTGAAGAGTGATGAAGCCTCACGGCTAACATCATGGCGGTTATTGTTGGAGCTCTTCGAGTTAAGATTTGAATGTATCGGTCTTGTCTCCGTGTGGTGCAGCGATACCGTCCTCCATGGCGCTCAGCCACGGTACCAGTGCTTCGGTAACGTGTCCAAAGTCGACTGATAACACTCTGACTTGTATTCAGAGCTAAAGCCACAGTACGTTGCCGGGAACCAGCTTCTATCATTCCCACGGCTCTGAGCATTTCTTCCCTGCTTAAATGACGTCGCCGCTCCATAATAACGTTGGTTTTAATCAGTAGTAGGGAAACAGTAGCACTAATAATGTCTTCAATGCGTTGTATGTTTTTATAGGGAAAATATTGACAGCTGATTTTCATCTTTTACTCGAATTTGATTCACAGTTCCTGATTCAAATTATGAAATGCACCAAAAAGGATCCATATAAATTTATAAAATCATAAATTTATTACAAAGCCACATCTCAATCTCAAGAAATCCGCATAAAAATGCTTGATCCCTAGACACTTTTGATGTGTGTATATGTCTAGTCAAAAGTTGTATAGAGCGAATTAGATTGAATTTACTAAATAGGTTGATTTCTTTTCCTATGCTGCCTAGTAACCTCTTTGAATTAACCTTTTTAGGTCAATTACTTAATAAAAAAATAATCTTTACCCTTTCAATTCTTTGCGAGCGATAGGGCCTTTTTACTGTGACGCGGGCTCGTGCCCGCATGCGTGAGTCACCCGCACCCGTGGCGCCTGAATTTCACCTTTTCATACATGTATTTATTGTGATGCGTGAAACACGTACGAAAAGGTGAACTGCGAGCGCCACGCATGCGGGTGACGCACGCACGCGGGCACGAACCCGCATGACAGTAAAAAGGCCAGAGCGACTTTATGAAAATGTAATGTCCAAGCAATTATAGACCTTAGGGTGGTAAACATTTCAAGTCCCCGACTGTACAGAACGATGAGCAGAGTTCATGGTTTTCGAATGTAGGTAAACTGACTAACCAGTCATGCTATGTCGAAGTATTGGACCGACCTCATATTCACAAAAGTATCTTTTTGCAGAAATTTTTATTTAGTTACCTTTGAAAGTTTTTTCTTGGAAGTCTTTTGATTAAAAATCTCACTCTTAAAACTGGCTTCCGACCAGAAGTCAGCATTTTTGACACAGTTTTTCAACCGGACTTGGCAGCGTAGACCTTAGGTAGTTCTCGCCAAGTATTGCCACAGCATGAGCCTATCTTTACAAATAGATCTGCGAGTAGTAACTAATCGATTTTTAATTGATCGACATTGCTATCGATCGTTGAGATGAAAACATGATTCGCCGCTCAGCATGCCGTTAAATCGCGTTTATCGATTTATTTGAAGAACTTTAAATGGTCTTGCTCCTTTAATTATGTGGTAATTAGTAGAACAATTTGAAAAAAAAGTTGCACCGTTTACTGTTAAAGTAAAGTAGACTTTATCGTTTCTGATTTGGTAGTTATAGTTGTGATACATAAATGATCCCATAACTGCTATGGCAATCCTAGAAGGCATATTTTTCTATTTGTTACTCTTATGTGAGTTTATTTCTTACTAACCTATCCTGCATTATTCTCATTCTATTTCTCACACTACTGTAATGGAATTGTCATGAACTACTATTTTGAAAAGAGTATTCATGGAGTTTCTTGCCGGCTCTTCTCCATAGAACCTACCTTTTGGAACCGTGCACCTAGTTTTGACGTTTTAAAAGTGCCTGTAACCTGGTCTGTTTAATATAAAAAAAACGTTGACTTTGATCGTGTTAGAGATATTAAGCAGCCAATTTTCTAAAAGAAACACCCGATAGCAATTTTTTCGATATGGAATTGGAACCAAAGACTTCACGTTTGGCAACTGCGCTTGCGACCACTTTGACTAATGAAGCAGTAGCTTTAACCAATTAATTTTCTCTACTTTTGTTATACAATCTTTCCCAGGAAAAATAGCTATTCAAAGATTTCATAAAAAATGGGCTAAAACCTATCTATCCTCAGCTATGATCAGCTGTGTTTACATTTTATGTCATACTAGCTTTTGGCCGCGGCTTCTCGCGTTAAAAAAATCTCTTAACACACTGCTAAAGTTTCTATAATAATATAATTTAATTGTAATTCGAAAGACACGTGGCGCCATCTATGAATTTTATTGTTGTTTTCCTCGGGAACAGTACTTTTTTTCGGGATAAAAGGTACTTTAGGTCCGTTTTTGTACACCTGACAACGTATACGCAGAATTTCAGTATGATCGGTTCAGTGGTTTAGTCGTGAAAAGGTAACAAACAAACTTACTTTCGCATTTATAATATTAGTTAGGATTAGGATAGTTAGGAAGTTAGGATAGTTAGGATTAGGATTTGGGGTCACGGATTAGAAGCTCTATTTTCTGAATTCGTAACTAAAAGCAGGGATGAAGATTTAAAAAAATAAAATAAAATGTAAATCATTAGAAATAAAAATTATCGAATTACGAAAACTTGGTTTAAAACAGTCATCAGTGATACCTCGCGGATTAGTACCCTTTTCCAACGAACCTTGTATATGTATATACCCTAGGGGGAATACAGGCGTGTTATTGTGATATGTTTATGATTGTTTGGTATTAATATCTATAAACCTATCAGAGCTTGTTTAGTCCCTACAAATAAATTCGTGACTGCAACTAATAATATTTAATAACACAATAGAAGGATTACGCAAATCTTACCAGAACATTGCTTGGCATTAGAATCTAAATCGGATTATAAGATGAATAAAATTAAGTACTATTGTCATGACGAATTTCTATTAGATTGTGTTGCGAATTATGTTTATTATAATTCTCTGTACGGAAGTCTTGGGCTTTTGTGCTCAGCGCATAAAAGCGAAATCTCACAAATAGGGTTACCTACCAGATGTATTTTTTTTCCCAACTTGTTATTTTTTTCCGAAACGTTACTATTTTTTTTTAAATTTTACCCATTTGCAAAAAAGTTAGTATTGCCATTAGAATATTTGCCTAGGTAGGTAAACGCTTTAAGTACACGTTACCACTACGAGATATAATTTTATTGTTTTTTAAAAATATATTGAGTAGAGTAACGTATACGTGGAATAAAAAAGTTCGTTGCACACTTTTTTTATTCTTTTACCTATTGACATAAAATAACCTAAATTGTCAATAGTAGTAGCAAGTATATTATACGTATATTTAACGGACGCGTTTGTTTTATTTCGAAAAAATACACCAAATTACGTTCCATACATTTCATTGCAAAATAAAAATAGAATTTATTAAAATATTACTTAAATTATACATTTCATATAATATCTTCTTTAATAAAGAGAGTTCATTACGGAAGTCTCAGATTTCAGGCAATTAAAGTCTTGTTCTTATTTTTATGCACATTGTAATTATACAAACTTCTAAGAGAACGCGAATTAATTTTATTATGTAACAACTTGTTATTTTTAGACATGCTAAGTCTAACTATTAACAAAGGAAACCAATCCGTCCATCTTTTTATAAAAGATGGTTCCAACCATAGTTTTTTTATATACATTTTTTATTATTTTTTAAACTCAAACTCAAAACTCGTTTATTCAAAGTAGACTAGTATTACTTAGTTCTTTTTGAACGTCAGATTTAGGTACAAAAGACGGCCCCAAAAGCGCCCACACTTCACCGCTTCCTAGTGTTTATGCTGTGAAGAAGAAACGGCGCAACAAACTCCCCAGCAACACTGGAAAGTTTGTTGCGCCGTTTTTAGCTGGAAACCCTTTAGGTCTCGTCAACAACTGCCCGGACCATAATACCAGCAGCCCAAAAGATCGGCATTGCTCAGTAACTGGGCTGCGGAAGTCTGATGGTAGTCGCTCCATGTAAGATACTGGTATTCAGCTGCATCTGGTTAGACTAGAAGCTGATCCCAACATAGTTGAAAAAAGGCTAGGCAGAATAGTACTGGTAATCTAAAGCTAAAGCCATATTCATTTATAAAACAGTATTTGAGATACAAGTTGCAAATGGTTTTTGAAACAATAATAAATGTTTCTAAAATAATAACAAAAGTTTCGAAACAATATTTCAAACTTTTGCTACTAAAAACTGTTTACAACACTTTGATTCTTGTCTCCGCCAGTGTTTCTAAAGGTACAATTCCGTGCATCGCGGCCGATTGAAGCCGCGCGCGGTCGGTCGCGTGCGGCTGACGCGCGCGGCTAATGCGTCAATAGTCGTGTCTATAAATATACTGACTAATCTGTCGTAAGCCGCACGCGTCTGTCGCAGACTTCGGAACCGGTGCCATACATTTTCATACTCTGACTATTGACGCAATAGCCACGCGCGTCAGCCGCATGCGACAGATCGGGCGCGTCTACGATCGGCCGCGATGCACGGAATTATACCTTTACAAATGAAAACATGGGTTAAATATGTTAATAATGGTAGATAACCACGAACACTCCCATTACCATAAAACCCAGTAACCACAGGCAACAAGGATAAAGTAGATAAAATACAGCGAAACAGATGATATCACACTTACGTGACTATTAACGTACGTGTTACAAATACTGATCTGATCTGAATGTTTAATTGTGCTAATGTTAGGTATAATGTAGAAGCTAAAAGAAAGCTGTTACATGACATTTTGCCTTAGAAAATGAAGTTTTATGACTTAGAAAGTCATTTTCCCCCTATTTTAATGACAGTTTTAATCTTATAATCAGACTTTAGTAGTTCACCTCTGACCATAGAACTCAGTTAGACCTTATGGCCTAGGTGCTTAGCTCTGAATCAATCTAGTTTGATTCAATTAAGTATCAATTTGTACTCTTGAAATCGACAAAAGTGCACCATCGTGTGGAGGTTCGAATTGAAAGTAACTAAGGGTACAAGTCTGAGACGGGCTGCAGACCGCAAACTGCAACAGTAGTATCGCTTGCGGTGCCATCTGCGGCTGCGGTCTGCGGTTGCAGTTTTGCAGTCACTGTCGGAATAGCACCTTTAAAGTGCACACCTTAAAGGCGCTATTCCGATGGCGACTTGCGTGCAATCTGCTGTTTGCAGCCCGTCTCGGACTTGTACCACTTGTACCTTAATAGTAAAAACAGTCGTTAGTTTCAATGTGAGTGCGAATTCACACTAATTTTAATCAAACTCTATTGATTCAGAACTCGGAAGCGGTCAGGAGTCTCGTTTTCCTCGATCCCCCAATTCTGAGAATCGCGACAACACGACACAAATATCTTCATATCCTATATAGCAGTGCATGCTCCACAAAGGATTAAAGAGGATGTCGCTTTTATCACTCACATGAACCAGATCCTGCCAATGACATCACAGTCATAAATACAGCTATTGGTGTCTTTAAAATTCAAATGAATCGATTTTAGCACGTATGTGGTCAAATAATGGCGGCCGCTAGTGACGTCATGGTATTTAAACCACTTTTATATCTGTGGTAGACCTCTAAAGCAATGTAGCGGTAATAAACTGAAGCATGTATTATTTGTCTACTTGTTTCTCTTTCATTATGTATACAGTTTTCCTGGACTGGCTAATGCTATGAACGGCTTAAAATCGTTCGGTAAGCATGTCAGAGGCAAATATATCGGGTGTAAAAAGACCCTTAACGATAACGACAACCACGTATTCTACCCATTTTTTTCTTCTAGACCATACCTAGGAAATCATTGGTTCTGGAGATATTGAAGGTCAAAGTATACTTTTTTTTAGTTTTTTTCCAAAAACGAATTCTAAGTGATAATACTAAAGTTTCTTCGAAAAAACATTATCAAAATTTTCAAATTTTCCTAACAAATTACGCATTTGAAGTTACAAAAACGCAATGAATATCAAACGCACACAACCGCCTTGGCTTAACTATGTAGCCGCTGCACAACACACACAGACACAATCGGTTACGTGCATTACATTGCGCTCTACAAAAAAACAGCGTTTTTTTATGCCTAAAAATAAAAGTCGTTTCCCAGCAATTATTTTTGGTCACTGCAATTTAGTTTGATGTACAGAGTGCGTAGATTTCGGCTATGTGATGGGTCTTTTTACACCCTGTATAGCAGTTGCTATCTTATAGCTTCTTCTCTCGTGTCGGCACGAGAAGAGAACAGTATGCCGTGATGAAACGATTAGCTAGGCAGCGAGTTTGGTAGCGCGAGTTACTTACAAGGGTTCCCTGGACACCCTAAAGTATCGTCATTCGTGGAGGCACCCTTTTATTCTACTAGGTACAGTACGACACCTAAGAAGTCTCACCGGCAAACTTCGTTAAACCGATCGTTTCTGAACTGAGTGCCACTTCAAGCCTACTAAGCTACTGCACTAAAAATTATCTTTACGCTGACACAATAAGTGTAAGTGGTGCGAAAATGAGCGACTGCTATTGGTTGTTTGAGTTTGATCAGGTACACACGGCTATACATCAAGCTGTACATTTCCAGTTTACACTGACCTCTCATTGTAAGGAAATCCTATACAATGCGAGATCAGCTTATACTGGAAATTTAAAGCTTGATCTGTCGCCGTGCGTACATCGATGTAACTTCTACGAAGTGTCGTATAAGCGTTTTTATAAGGATGTGGTTTCTCGCGGAGCAAGTCTTTTCACTTTTATAAGTTTTAGTAAAACCAGTTTTGGAAAAGAATAATCCCGTTTAGGGACGGGCTAGAGTATAAAACTTCTCCAACGCACCTGGAAATAGACACATGATATAAGATTTAAGAAAACCCAGCACGCGTGGTTGTAGGATTTATACGGTCCGCTGGCTAGCTACCACCCTCGCATTGGAAGTCCGGCGCCAAGCAGTTTACTGTGTTCCGTCGTGTGTATGTGAGAGACAGAGGGGCATAGGGGAATTCCTATATATCTTTATTATTTGGATTCGTGTGCTCCATCTTAGACCCTTTTTTTTAGATTTTAGATTAGTCAGACCAAATCAAAGAATAAAAGAAAAAAACCTCATGTTGATGTTATTTGCAGTCGAAGTATCTACCTTCTAGTTACTTACTCATCAACATCAATTTGCCAAACAGCTCACGTAGACAATAAAATGTAAACTCAATGTCCTTCCAATAGAGCATTAATTTAAATGACAGCTAATAGAAAGGTTTCAGGCATTGTGCCAAGAACCCTGGCATGTCGCCACAAGGCTTCTGTACTTACGGATTAATCCTTAGCTCATTAGGTCTTCACTATCAATGAACTTTGTGTTACTATCAGGACAGACTTCACACATTTTATTAACATGTTACATAAGTATACGAGGTGTAACTTAAATAACGCACAACCTCAGGAGTCACTGTATTCATCATTATGAACAACTTTTACTATGGGACCAAATACGAAATCGCGAAAAAAAATCAGCTGTTCCCTACATTTACATATATTCGCATAACTCGTCAAACTTAAGGAACAGCAGATTTTTTTTCGCGATTTCATTTTTGTTCCAATAGTAAAAGTTGTTCATAATGATGAGTACAGCGACCCCTTATGAGGTTATTTAAGTTACACCTTGTAGATAGAAAGAAAACCTATTTATTCAGCGTGCAAATCAACACACTACATACAAAGATGTAACAGTTCCTTAAATAAAAATACTTACAAGCACTGTGTTTATTACACTTTAAACTATTATTAGACTAAATGTACAGAAATGTGTCGCATTCGCATGTGAATAGGTCATCACTAAGTGTGATGCTGTTTTGTGGCAGCATTGGGACAAATTTTCCCATCGTTAACCGTGAAATTTTTTTTTTTTATTATTGTGAAGTGATTGTAAGTACAAGATTTAAAACTACTATAAATAGTGACATTGATACTGATATGTGTGCTGAGTTTAAACATAATCCGTACGTACTAAGTGCGGTAAATAAGAAAAAACTGAAATGATGTGAGTATTAGGACTGTGTGAATTTTAATTTTGTGCGTTCTAAAAAATTAGTAAATTATTTACTGGAATCGTCTAAGCCACGCATTTTTCAAATCTTACAACGTATTTTAATATTGAGGACATGGTATTTTAGTATACATAGATAAAGTGTATCGGTACATCACTACCTGCATTACCGTGTTGCAAAATTATGTACACTATTAAAGCAGCAAAGGTCATGTTCACACAATAGGTTTTTCCATATACCATAATTCGATGGAAATTATGTACTAATGGTAGATCTAGATTGTAGAATGATGAATGATATTTATTCGACTCTAGAGATCCGTACCGGTTAAACTTCTATCTGTTAATACGTGTTACATAATTCCCCATGAAAAAGAAAATATTAATCAAGTAGTATTTTATGGTTAATGTTTTTAAACTTTCGCGATTTGTACACATTATAAAAATATTGCATCGGGTCTTCTCGCGTAACAAACTTTAAGAGGCACAAAATACCTTTTATCCCGACGTTTCGGCCGAATTTCACCGGCCGTGGTCACGGGTAGACTGAAGTGGCGGAGCAGTTGTCATCTTCGTGAAGCAAGGGCATTTTCATCTACCCTCACTTGATCTTGATTTTTTATAAAGTTATCGTCGGTACTTCGACACACCACACTAACGACGTCTTTACACTCGCCTAAACCGTCCCGTTGACGATAACACTTGCTGATGACCGGATTCCATGATGTTGATAGTTTGTATCCATCTTCCCGATTGAAATTCTTGTATTTCTTAATTTCAATCGCTTCACGTACAATTCTGGGATAATAGTGACGATCGGTGGAGAGGATTTTTGGACTATGTAATTCTATCCAGTGATTGGAACCGGACTCCAGAAGATGCTCGGCTATTGCGGACTTATTTATCTGGCGGTTTTTGACTGCGGCGATATGTTCCTTAACCCGTTCTGCGATCGTTCTTTTGGTCTGCCCGATATAAGAACTACCGCAACTGCAGTCAATCTTGTAGACGCCAGGTGTCTGAAGAGGAATAACATCCTTTGGAGTACGCAGTTGCCTTGATACCTTGGAGAGAGGACTATATACAGTCTTAATGGCGTATTTCTGTAGTACTGTACCAATTTTATCCGTCACTCCTTTTAAATACGGCATGAACGCTGGCACTCTGTTTACCCCCGGTTTTTTATCTTTCCTCTTCGGACGTCGTAGGTACCCACTGTATCCGTTTATCTTCAATACCTCCTGAACATGAGCGAGCTCCCTATCTAAATGTTCAGCGTCGCACAGATCGTATGCTCTGTTCGTCAGTGAGGTAACAACTGATTGAAGGTGACGCGGATGGTGGTGCGAATGGGCATTAAGGTACCTATCTGTGTGTGTCGGTTTTCGGTATACAGTGTGTCCTAGGGTACCATCATGTCTCACCTTTACCTGTACATCGAGAAAAGCTAACGACCTGCCTGTTTCCATTTCAAAAGTAAAATCGATGTTCGGATGTATGGAATTCAAGCGGCTAGCTAATTGTTCTGCTTCCTGACAACTACCCTTCATGATACAAAAGACATCGTCGACATACCTTTTCCACAGCTTCACTCCTGCTGCCTCTAAGTCGAAGAGTGTCTCGAAATGTTCCATCCAGATATTGGCTATCACCGGCGCCACTGGGCTGCCCATAGCCACTCCGTCGATCTGGAGGTAGTGCTGTCCACGGTAGAGGAAGAAGTTACCCTCTAAGCATTTCTTCAACAGAACAATATACTGTAGAGGCAGGTCGTTTTCTCTTAGCTTTCGTTCGATAACATCAAGACTTTCTAAGATTAGAACGTTGGTGAATAAAGATGCCACGTCAAAACTCACCATGATCTCATCTGGTTCCAACTTCATGCTCTTGATGATGTCTACAAAATGGCGTGAGTCTTTCACGAACGATGAGGTTTTACCTACTAATGGCTGCAGTACAGTAGCTACGTGTTTCGCTAACTCGTAAGTGGGAGAGTCAATTTGACTTACGATCGGCCGTAGTGGAACGCTATCTTTGTGAACCTTAGGCAAGCCATATAGTTTAGGCGGCTGTACGATTTTTGGTCTATGTAACCGGTATTGTATATATGTAAAAGGTATTTTGTGCCTCTTAAAGTTTGTTACGCGAGAAGACCCGATGCAATATTTTTATAATATTTTATGGTTGTTGTCATTTACCTCTCAGAGGAAATTAGGTAAGAATGTTAATAACTTTCTGGGTAAGAGTATCGTATTACCCAGTTACTGGGTTGTGGAGGTCTGATAGGCAGTCGCTCCATGTAAAATACTGATATTCAGCTGCATCCGGCTCGACTGGAAGCCGACCCCAACATAGTTGGGAAAAGGCTAGGCAGATTGAGATTGGTCCCATAGTAAAAGTTATTCATATTCATGAGTACCTACTGTGATCTGTAAAAGTTTGTCCAGGTATTTTGATTGGACCTTATATAACCAGCCCATTACTGTCCCACTGCTGGGCATCTTCTCAGAATGAGAAGGGTTTAGGCCTTAGTCCACCACGCTGGCCAGGTGCGGGTTGGCAGACTGCACCCACCATCGATGACTTTATGGAGCCCTCTCAGGTGTACAATTTTCCTCACGATGTTTTCCTTCACCGTTAACTCAAGTGATAATCAAATTTTGAGCCGAACATGAATTCGAAAAGTCAGAGGTGCGGGCTGTGTTCGAAATTGGACCTTCCTGCACGGAAGGAGGATCCAATTTCGAACCCGACCGCAACCGCAAGGCATCATTTGTTCAAAATCTTCAAATTTCCCAATAGTTCCAAAGTAACACAAAACACAGACTAGACTGGAAGCTCTATACAATCTCTTCTTATATCAGAAAGCTTTTGAACTTCTAAAATGTCAAGTTACATAAATTGTCTTCATGTCGCGCTGCATCAAAAGCTGATTGATCGCTTTCTCTTTCACTCACGTTACGTAATGCGTATCCTCTGTCTTTGTCACACAATCAGGATGTCACGCTTTGTGGAAGGAAATGCAGAAATGCATCGGAGTCTACAGTGTGTTTGGTTTTGCACTAACGAAAATGTAACGTGTTAAACACTTCATTTTATCGACAAAAATAATTTTAATACCAAACCCCTCCCTCAATTGCCCAGTAATGTAGAAGTTCATTAAAAAAAAACTTTGGATCTAGTTTACTAAAGCCTTCAATATTTTTTATTTGCAAGCAGGTAGGCGCTCATCTCCTTCATGAAAAAAAAACACAATTTTTGCCAAAACTTTGCTTTTCATTTATTTATCCTTTTAACAACCGATTTTTCAATTGTCAGGTAACTTAAATCGGAAGTTATTTTCCTTTTATCTGAGGTTCATTAGACGTTTTGAAAACTTTTGTATAGAAAATCTTCTGATAAAAATTATCTGAGGATAAAAAAATCGGCTATTAAACGACTTTTTGCCTTGCCAAATGATTTATTGACTATTTTAAAGTATTTGTCAGGACAATAAATCGGTTCCGATCTACTGCCACTTTCCTGACCTTCGAATCTTTCAAGCCTGTTTCACCAAATGAATTTTTCTTAAGCTTATCAACTATTGCACAAGGAACCATTCACAGTTACGACAATCCTTACAATTTCTACTTTCGTTTGTTGCAAACAGCATTCATTTGTTGACAAGAGGATCCAGTGCAGATCACTAGTGTACGAGCATTGAGCATGACTCAACAGTGATGTAACCGCATTGTTCGCCGGAGCCCGAATAATCACCATTTCACTTTCGCTACATATATTATTATCTGTTGTTGCTTTGCGAGGTCGGGTAGAATGCCTGTGTTAAATCTAGCTGGTAGAATTATCAGAGTCTATCTATCTGCCGAGCCTATACCCAATTATGTTGAGGTTAGCTTCCAATGTAACCAGATGCGGCTGAATACTAGTATTTTACACGGAGAGACTGAGAGACCTCAGCACCCAAGTTACTGGGCAATGCTGATTTACTTAGGTTAGACCGGTTGTTAGGCTTTCGGGCTTCTGACTACCCATAACTACTGTCATAGGTATGACAGCTCAGCCTATTGCAGTCTATTGCTAGACTTAGACCTTGCATCATCAGACTCGATCCTCCTCTCTTCTTCTTTTAAAGAGTCAATCACTTTAACTTATCGCAGTTCATCACTGGACATTATACATATTAGATCACGGCTCATCAGAATAGGTCCTTTCTTCTCCTCTCCTTCTCCTCTGTTCTCTTCTTCTTTTAAAGATTCAATCAATCAACTCAGCCTATCTCATTCTATTGCTAGTCATAAACCTCGGCTCATCAGGCTCTGTTCTCTCTTCTCCTCTGCTCTCTTCTTCTTACTACATCTATACGATTAATAAATTTTATAATCTTAATATCAGCTTCGAAGGCCATTTTGCATACAAAATGACACCTTGAGGGTGGAAACTTCCTGATAATTAAGGCACCCTTTTTTACGTGTGGAACTCCTCATCTCTCCTCCGCTTGGGGAAGAGGAAGGCCTATGTATGGACTCTTACCGATTAAAACCATCTGGTGTTCCTTCTACATTTGGCCAAGACCGCGATATTCGCTCGTACATTCGTCTTCCCCAATAATTAAGACCCCTGGCCCCATCTGTTGTTATACAAACTAATCTTCTATGATTTTTTACAATAACTAGTCAACATAGACATTAGTTGTATGTATTTATTTGTTGTAAAAATGAGTTATGAGATCACACGTAGCTTAACCTTCAGAGTTTTTGCCTTACAAGGTGTTTAATGCGCAGGAGCATCGAGTTCGATGATGGTCATTAACAACGTGAACATGTTATTTTGTAAATTTTATTTTTTTGTTGGTTAGCAAACTGGCTGACGGTCCACCTGATCGTAAATGGTACGCTGCCTATATACGCCCACAACACCAAGAGGATTGGTGATGCGTTGCCAATCTTGAGAGACTTAAGTTGAAAAGTCTCATAACTCACGCCTGTATTCCCCGAAGGGTTGGCAGAGGTGTATAGTACACCCACATTTCGCCGCTAGACCAACGAGGTAGTCTAATTTTAAATACGCAGCCTAATTTTAAATTTAGGTTTGATTTGTTTGTTGATGAGTAGTATGGTTAGGTGGAAAGCAAACGCCACATTTCAATAGCTACGACAAATTATTTTGTATCGATAACCATTGCTATTTCATTCCGCAATACCAGCATCATTTAAGAAAATCCTGACCCAATTTCGGCCTCAGTACAGTCAAAAGCGAAAGTCATTCGCTGTCCAATATTGTAAATTAATAACGTAATGAGGAGCATCTTATGTACAATCGCGTGGGCAGTCACTGGCACACTTACGACTACCCTTATATGGAGCGGCGCTTGTACAACTGGTGTTCGAATTTATATTGTTCTTTTTTTGAAAGGACAAATAATAAATTGTGATGAATAATGGAGGGTTTACATTAAGCCAATGAACGTTATCGAACGTTTTTAATTTTGAATTTGATCGAACTTTGTATAGAACGAATCTGGTTGCATTCAGATTTAAGCGGTATCGAACCCCGGTCGGTGGCCTTCGTAGGCTTGGTGTGAAAGTACCATAAATCAATTCAACATTTAGCTTCAGCATCTAGTCTGAAGATTACCTCAGTTATTACCGTGAAATTAAAATACACTTGGGAGGTAAGAAATCGAGCCACTCCTTTTTTCACGTGTCCTGGTTATTTAGTTTTGGTTTCATGAATTATAATTCGAAATACAAAAAAACTACCCTCATTGTAAAGGTTATCAAATAACCTGTTAGGCGATATATGTTTAGAATTGATCTGTACCATAATACCAAAAATAATAACAATGATATCTACCTATGTGAAAAATAGAAGTGGCTCGATTTATTTTCTCCCAAGTATAGTTACTTATATACTTTTCATAAAGTACTTTGAATTGTTTCTTGTCATACACTTGACATAGAAACAGCCATTATCGATATATTATTATGATTCACATTATATAAACCTTTTGTTGCAACACCAACGCATTCCAGATGCATCATCTTTATTCAATAATAAATGATATTATTTTTCCCAAAATCCGATGTTGAATCAGCCTGTACGTGCAGCGTATTGCTCCTTATATGGTGATGTCAGTTATAGGTACATATAATAAAATCGTAACGAAGCAAAAACTGTACATTGAATATTATTGTAAAAAAATATTGCTACGTTTACTAGGAACGATACTGATGTCGAAATTTGGCAAAAATGTCCGTTAAAGAGCGGGTCAGGTTATAGGCTCAGACCAAATAAAAAACCAAGACAGAACGCTACGAACAATACAGTGAAGCATGCCAAAGCTACACCTCCGCCCTGTGCAAACACGCACACAGTTACAACATTTTTCAATCAAACTACACCTTACTAAGTGCACACATGTACAAAACCGGCCTCACGTCACTGTTGACAGCACTCTGTCTTGGTTTTTTATTTGGTCTGAGGTTATAGGATACATCACGCTATTTAGTGTGGGAGATAAGTAGTAATCTTATCCCTACTAATATTATGAATGCGAAAGTAACTCTGTTTGTCTGTGACGCTTTCACGCCTAAACCGCTGAACCAATTTTGATGAAACTTGGTATAGAGATAGTATGGAACTCGCAGAAGGATATAGGCTAATTTTATCCCGAAAACCGCGGTATATTTATGCGATAAACGACATTCACGCGGGCGAAGCTGCGGGCAACCTCTAGTTGGAAATAAATGTGATTAGAATAATAAAAACCGCCCAAGTGCGAGTCGAACTCGCGCACAAAGGGTTACGTACCATTATCTATAAAAACGGCAAAAAATCATGTCTGTTGTATGGGAGCCCCCTTAAATATTTATTTTATTCTGTTTTTTTTAGTATTTTTGTTATAGCGGCAACAGAAATACATCATCTGTGAAAATTTCAACTGTCTAACTATCACGGTTCATGAGATACAGCCCGGTGACAGACGGACGAACGGACAGCGGAGTCTTAGTAATAGGGTCCCGTTTTACCCTTTGGGTACGGAACCCTAAAAATGGAGTACACACTATCCCCCTTATTACAAAATATGGTTTAAACCAAGACTAAGGTAAACCCAGGTTTAAAATATAACCATCACTTTTTTTATGTCATATAACAAAAATAGACGGGGTGCTTTAAAACCTAGGTTTTTCTTAGACCTTCTTTTGTAATAAGGGGGACATTGTTTAGTTGTTTCGACACAATGTTGTTTTCGGGTTTCCACGTGGACGAAGCCGCAAGCACAGCTAGTTCGATAATAAATGATGTTATTTTTCCTAAATTCACAAAGTTGAATCAGCCTGTAGGTACGTGCAGCCGTCTCGCTCCTTATAAGGTGATGTCATTTTAAATAATAACCGATTTGTTTATTCATACGCGCGGTTTACATTACATTGTGTATTGTATATTGAATATATTAGAGGTATTACCATACTAATGTGGCAGTGAATGGAAAATATAGCGATAGGGTTGTCATTCTGGAAAATGTTTGCGAATATGATGGTTGCTGACTTAAACCGATAATTCAGCCCTCATCAAGCTGTCTCTCTCGCAATCCCCCACCAGCAACGCCCTAAGCCGAGGTCCGAGTCCCACTAGGGGTCGCCTTTAGTGCTGTTGTTGCTAGTAGTCATCTTGATCCCTCGTGTCAGCATGAGCTATACAAAAATAGCTCATGTTGTGGTGTAAAGATGCCAGTCAGCAAGGTTGGTAGCGGGGCTGACTGCCCAGGGTGCGCCGGACGTACTTAAGTATCGTCACTCGTGGAGGCTGTTTTCATGCACCCCCGTTAGTAGTCATGATGTTAGTGTAGTATAAGTAGTTGGCTTAGGTTAAGTATTTTATTTCCCCCTCATTGGCTGGAGAGCCTTCAGGTCTCGCTAATATTTGCCCGGTTACGTAGAAACAGTCCGCAAGAAATATCAACAAGACAAATAACAAAAAAAAAAAATGGTTCTTGTCTTTTGTAGTTTGTTCAAAAATTGATTTTAGTCCAGTAGTGAAAGAAAACATCGTGAGGAAACCTGCACACCTGAGACGGCTCCATAAAGTTCTCGATAGTGTGAGTAATCTGTCAACCCGCACCAGGGGGCCTACTCCCTAAGTCCGTCAACGAACTTAGTCGCCCGTCCGAAAGTAGCCCGAAACGTAGGAGTGAACAAAACAAGTGTCAAGTTCAACTTTTCGGACGAGCAAAAACACATCGGTAGTAGGGACAACTGTTAAATCGTGTTGTCATTCATTCTTAGTTCGGGCCCCGAAATAATCGTATGTCCGTAGATGATAGGAGTAGGAAACGCTCGTAACTAAGGCCGAAACCGCGGACTTAGTGCTTAGGGAGTAGACTCCCAGGCCAGTATGGTGGAATAAAGCCTTAATTTTTCTCATTCTGAGAAGAGGCTCATGCCCAACAGTGGGGCAGTAATGGGCTGATTATTATCTATGTTATGATGATAATTGTATAACAAGCGTATTTTGAGAGTAACATTAAAACCAACAGTGACGTCAACACTAAACATGGCTAATTGATTGGACAAGTAACGTATACACGTGCTACTTCAACTTTACAATGTTGATGCATCGTTATTTCTCGTTTAACCGTTGTAAATACTATAATAAATTATATTTTTAAATACACCTATTAAAAAATGAATATATGGATATTTAAAAATATAAAAAATAGTAGCGTACATCGAGGACGAGGTCCAAGCTGCCGGTGGTCAGGGCCTCAGAGAGAGGAACTTCCTAACAATACGCGCCGTGTCAAGGAGTAGAATAGAATAGAATATACTTTATTGTACACCAAAATTGTAACGTAGCTCTTATACAATATCATTTAGTGAATGGTACAATGGCGGTCTTATCGCTGAGTATTGCTTTCCGTATCAAGCCCCTGATCCAGCCGCCCAACGAGAGCCTCATAAGGTGTTGTTCGAGGCTCTTGGCTATGAGGCCATTCGCCGTAACGACTATCGGGACAATTACTGCTAATACTGCTGAGTCCACATTCCAGCCGACAACCTCGTGTGCTAAATAAAAAATGTATTTCTGTATCTTGCTTAATGGCATGATTATTATTAAGATAGTCATAGACATTGTTTATTTGATAATTGTTAGTCTCAATAATCAGATTACAATTTAATAAATCACCACATAGTATAAAACAAAGTCACTTCCCGATGTCTATCTGTCCCTATGTTTGCTTAGATCTTTAAAACTATGCAACGGATTTTGATGCGGTTTTTTTAATACTTAGAGTAATTCAAGAGGAAGGTTTATATCTAAGGTTTATATGTATAATACATGTATATTATAGTATAGTAGAGGAAAACGCGGAACACGCGCGAAACGACATCCACGCGGGCGAAGCCACTGGCGAGCTCTAGTTCTAAATAATTAAAATTATCCTAATATTGCCTAATGTAAAGATCCCAGAGGGCTTACTTCTGACAGCTGTGAGTTCTGTATCAATCGAATTTGATTCGAATTAGTTGTCAATTCGAATGAAATTTGAATGTGTAAAAATGCACCGCAGCAATGCATCTTAGCCGTTCAGCCTGGCTAACATGCGTATTACACAAGTCATACATTATCTCGTGTGACGAGATAATGCGACGGCAAAATTATGTCGCGCTGCGCATTAGGGCGTATGTTAGGCTTGCAGATCGATTGATTTGCGCTAACCATGTATCTCAAACAAATGTCAGACATTGTGTAAGAGAATTTATTGTTTTGAGTCTCTTATTGGTCTCCAATGAATAATAACATTTTATTTAACTGCCTCGGTTGAAAGGTCACAATTTATTGCACTGTATGCCTCGCATTTTATTTCGTTATGCTGCTGCCAAATATTTTATTGATGTATTTTTATTGAGGCCGAAGGCTTGAATCTTCTTTTTTATTTGGAAATGACAGTTTTATAAAGACGCGATGGCTGATAAGTTGATAACATATAGCAAATTCAATAAATTGACGCTAAAATATGTTTTGGTAAAGTTTTTTCAATATACCTACAGAGTGATGTCATCAACTTATGTCATTTAAAATGATTATTTACACAACTTTTTTTGCTATGGTGATTAGAATACAAACACGTAACGAACCAATTAGAGAGTCGTTTAAAAAATAAGCGTTTTATGAAAACAATTTAAAATGCAAATAATATTTCTAATTCCAAACTCAACCAAACGATACAAAACTGTTCTAATTTCGAAACCCAGACTATTCTTTAAGTAAGTTCTAATTTCAAAATGAACCAACGCCATTGAACAGTTCTTATTTCAAATTCAACCAGCACTATTTCTATACCAGTTCTCACAAACGTTCAGCAACTATAAGCATTTCGCTATAACTCTTCGGCGATACTCAGAAAGCCGGAACTGCTAAATCCGAAGTAACCGCGGTTGTATGCGCAAGAGCACGTACAGTTACGCGGGTCGGGGGTCAACGCCCGGCTAGTAGCCACGCGTGTTGTTACACCTTTTTTTAGTTCTAGTTCTAGCAATAAGGTGACTCAAATTTTAAGACGGTTCACCCATAAAAAGTTAAGGAATTATCTGTGCTTATATTTTTCATAGAAATCTGTGTCCTGTGTACCTAAAGCCACCTTTGAAACCTTTTCAACCTCAACCTCAGTGGTTTCCTATTCCTTATCTGTGTGGTAATTATTTTCTGGTTTCCTTCCTTCAATTTAATATAAATAGCAATGCAAGTACATATGTATACTGAACTTCTAGAAATAATCGAAATAAGGAAATTAAAACAAAAATGTTACTTTTATCCAAACTGTATTTTCCCCCTATTAAATTCCGAGCAGTAACAAAATTCTGATTAGTAAACATGGCTGCACTATGATGACGTCACGTTGATTTGACATTGTCCTTGTCCGTTCAAGGTCTTTGCCACATTTAGTTGCTAGCGCCATCTAGTTTTGGTACGCGTAAACAGAACGTTTTCTCCGAGTGAGCGGTGTTTGTGTAGAACTTAGTATTAGAAAAGGTGAATATCGATATTCAGACTAAAAATATCAATTTAAAAGCGATCTAAAAGTCTAATGAAAGACCGAATAAATAATGAATCACGAAAACCTTGCAATATCACAAACATTTGTCCGTTCTATTACATTTCATTTATTTTAATGTCAAAATCGTGAACTTCTTTTTTTAGAACGTATTCTATTCGACAACAGATTACAATAAGAATTATTCTGATAGACAAAATTGAATTTCTATTCCTGTTGACACCGCCATCTACTATAAAAAATAAGAACTAGCTTTTTTTGCGATATGCGTCAGAAGTTGCGATTTTGATTTTATTGAAATACGGTCTATTTCATTTGTTGCAGTCTTAACGTTGCCTTTACGTTTAATTTAATTTAACGTCGATAAGATTCTATTTTTAGATTATCGTAATCATTGTTTCTATCGCTTTGTTTTAAGGGTAAAGCCAAAGTTTAACCAAAACCTACTTACTTTATGAGGTTACGGCTTAGAGCTATTTTCATTCAATTTCTTTGTAAGTATTGTCGCCTGGTTCGTAGGTTTTCTAAGCTGTACAAAAATTATTTGCACCAGCAATTTCATCGTTTTATTTCGATACGTGTATCGTGTCGTTGGAATCCAACGTATCCTTCAAGTTAACTTTAAGGAACTTCGACATTCTTCTTCCAACAGTAGGCAGATAATTTGCATACTTATCAGCAACACTTTCCGGCTCAGTATCAAGTGACGTCACGATCTTCAGGGTGACCTATAGACCGTAGGGTCTATGTAGGTCGTTACGAAGGCTATAGACCAGATGGTTACACCTACGGTACGCCCTCGCACCCTCTTACGAAACATTTTCTGAATATTTTTCTTCTGTCCTGTCTTTAATATGATTTATTATTAACATTTCGTCGTAAGAACGATTTCGTTATTAATATATTTAAAGTGAATTCGGTTTTTGTAAATACCAGAGCTAGAAAAGCTTACGTAGAGGACTCCACTTAATTCATCCTGCAAATTAGATATGATTTTAAGTTCAGTATCAATTTTTTTAATGCATTTCATTTGAGATAATACTACTAATCTATAAACGAGGAGTTCGTGGCTAATGAACAAACTCTCCAATCGTATAATCTGTGAGGATAAGGAGCGCTTGCCGCTGTTATCCGTGGATGGTTTCGTTTCACATCGAGACCCCTCCGTACCTCGTACAGCGCGTCAAACCGTCGTTTCCGGGTGTCATAAGAATACCTATGACAGTCGTTACTAGTAGTCAGAAGCCCGAAAATCTAACAACCGGTCTAACCTTAAGATATCGGCATTGTCCAGTAACTGGGTTGCGGAGGGCTGATGGCAGTCGCCCCGTGTAAAATAGTGGTATTCAGCCACATCTGATTAGACTGGAAACTGACCCAATGTAGTTGGGAAAAGACTAGAAGGAAACCTATGAATCTATAAACCTAGAAGATTTATTCATTGTTGGCCTTGTTATTTAACTTTTTAAATTAAATCGTGCTCAGATCTTATTATTATAATAACTTTTAAATGTTTATTTGCCTACATTGTTGTGTCTGACAAGCCAATTCAGATTCTATTCAATTTCAACTGCTCTTTATTATTAGCTTTATGAATATTATTACGATGAGGTGCATTATTTAATAGAACTCTGACATTTACGTCCAACATCTGATTTACGAGTGACGCAACTTATTTACGATGTTAAATTGTGTTTACATTTTTTGTTACAATGGTTATAACATGCCAATTCAATGTACTCGCGTGTTTTTTAACCGACTTCAAAAAGGAGGAGGTTCTCAATTCGGTTGTATTTTTTTTTTTTTTTTTTTTATGTATGTTACCTCATATCTCCGTCATTTATGAACCGATTTGAAAAAATCTTTTTTTGTTCGAAAGGGTATACTTCCCGATTGGTCCCATTTAAATTTTGTTATGATTAGACCATGAACTTCAGAGATATGGAACGGAACTCCTCATCGGATCAAAGCAAAATTCTCAAATTACTAGTATTGCTTTGTTTATATTTGTTGTTGGGAACTGACTACTTGAAAAGAGGAGGGGGTGCGTGCCCCCCCCCCCCCCCCCCCCCTCCCCCCGTTTGGAATGTTTTCATTATATCGTGTAAGGCATCATTTGAAAGGACTTTTTATGCCCGACTACGTCAATGCCAAAAAGAAGGGTTACGAAGGAGGGGGTTAAAATTATGACACTAAAACGTATTAAATAAAAAATAAACTTTAAAAAAAAGTAAAAACCGACTTCAAAGAAATACTAAAAGGAGTAAAATAATTACCATAATATAAAATTAACAGTTTCTGAAGTCGGTGCAACTCTACACTGAAGCAAATAGAAGCCACCGACTTCTGAAACTGTTAATTTTATATTATGGTAATTATTTTACTCCTTTTAGTATTTCTTTGAAGTCGGTTTTTACTTTTTTTTAAAGTTTATTTTTTGTTGTTCTGTGTTAACATACTAATCGTACAAAAATGATTAATTGTTTAATGCCTTAATTACAACTACGAGTACAAGTTTCGTGAATGTTATTTAGACTCCCGTCTCCTGTGTGATTTCTTACACAAACCAATAATCACCCATTTGCTTTGCAAAAGTCTTCTTCTTCTGCCCTTAGCCCAAGTTATGGGTCCATTCTTCCCTATTATCCCGCTATCATTTACTCCCTTTTCATTCATGTCATCTCCCACACAACCCATCCATATTTTTTTTGATCTCCCTCTTTCCCTCCATCCATCAACATTTATATTCATCACTCTCTTAGTCACATGCTTTTCATCCCTCCTTATCACATGCTCATACCAAGATAATCGGTTCCCTTTCAACTTTTAAGTCATCGTCACCAGAAAAGTAAATAAAACAATTCAATTTATTAATTGTTCTTACTTTTATATCGACATAACTTCCTTGGCTACTTTAACCTTTACTAGTGTTTTTCTTTAAACAGGTTTCTTTATCATTTGTCGACAATACAAGAAGTACTGCATTATTAATTTGGATAGGATAACAGGCGGTTTGGTTAGCAGCTGATGTCATTAAAATTACTTCCGTAGCCAATAAGAAGTAAGGTGTGGCTATTTGCATATTATGACATGTATATCAATTCTTGTTACTATAACTTATTAATTCTGTTTTTATGTAAATTTTTATGTTCACTCAGAAAATTTACTATAATTTTAGGTAAACTGTTGGTGAACACCAGCCTTCATGTTTGATGATTTAATTTATTGATCTTGATCGATCGTTAGTTAATCTACTGTCATTGTCGATGTCAAATCTATCAAAAGGTTAATAGACAAAATATTTTCCAATAGTTGTTAGACGTTCTATTAATAGACTCTAAAGACCTCTTTTGGCGTTGCGAAGGATGGCAGTACATTAAAAATTAATTGCAGTGGATGGCAGTAATTTTTTTAATTGCAGAAATCTTGCGACCTTTTGTTGTAGGAATCAGAAATGGCCTATTAAAAACAATGGGTTCAAAACTATTGTTACTAAAACTATGTCAAATTTTCTAGACTAAGAAAAAAGTCCAGTGTGTGTGAAAGGAGGCTGAGCTAAAAAAAAAACCTAGCCTCTATTTACTATAAGCTTACGATATTTAGTAATTATCCTATACTCACACACTTTATTTGTACATGCGAACCTCTGGCCAGACCATTATGGTAAGTTGTCAGAGCGAAAAAAAAAGCGCCGAAAAAAAAAAGCTTGCTTGCTTGTTGATGTTAAATGCCAATAGATGGCGTTGTACGGTGAATGTCGCTGTCGAGAAACGTACTCAAGTCGCTTCGTATCGCTTTACTATTCGCCTCGACAGATGGCGTTAGTAGTTGCGATCTTTGTAATGTTTATTGTAAAACTATATTGGAAGCTTTTAGGGCATAAGTAGTTACTGTTAATATGAGTAAATGGTATATATTTAATATAGAATGTATTGTATTCAAAAGTAAACTATTAGTATTCTATGTAATGATGTCTTAGATAAAATATGTGTGTAATTGTTATGTATTATATGCACAAAGCTTTTTATGTAAACTGAGTATTATATGTAAACCTTATTTACTTGTTTTGCTTTACAATATATAAACAATATTTACAATTACAATGCAGCACAGATCTCTTTGCATAATTGCATCTGTTGCCTCGTACATTAGCATTGGAAACAAAAAATCTTGCAACAAACAATCTGACAGGTGGCTCACTTTACGCTCCCACGCGGATGATAGGCAGAAATTGTGCTTTATAATTATGTATTTTTTGTTGGAATACTTCTTTTTATTTATTTAGTTCGATTTAAAGCAACACATTTTTATAGGGTGGTAATTCATTTGATAAAAAAAACAATAATGTTACACAAAAAATAAATATTCCATTTATTCATCTAATCTTAAAAAAATACATTTTAAATATTTCTATAAAATATAAATAACATATACTAGCCTACCGGTATCGGGAACAGGGTCCAGGATAGGTGGCAAATGTATGTACTGTTATGTCGCTCACCTTATTGTGCTAATAAATGTATTGGCAGGTCAAAATACCGCGTCTATTGACGTTTCAGCTACGGAGAATCGTGACATTAATGTCAATCGTTGACAACAATGACAGGAGCTGAGATCATTCGCAACTTGATTGATGATTTGACAGCTCGTCGATCAAAGACATGACATGTTTAATATGGCTGATAGTGGTCTACACGGCCTCTACGGGCTACGCAGTGCTACGCGGTCAGCTGCGTAAGTAAATAAGAGAAAAAGTATGTTTCTCCTGTATCGTGCGTGCGTTTACACACACAAATTATCACATGCCCAGACCTGGAATAACCATCTGTTGGCCAATGTTGGCCATGCAAATTTTTGTTCAGTGCGAGAATAGAACCCGCGACCTGTACCACTGAAGTCAATCGCTCAGCCACTGCGCAAAACATGTTGTCTTTCAAGACTAATTTACGTTAGTGAAGTGCGGGTTTATGATTGCCAGAATTTTGTAAATCTAATCGTTTATGAAACCAATTTAGTATTTAGTCGAGTGGTTGTTAACGTCTTTAGTAACAAAGTAGTCATTGGTTTTTAACTAAAGATTCGCACTCTGCTCTTTAGCAGAGTGCTTAGAACTTGAAACGTGTATTTCCAGCTTTATACTGCTATTTAGACTTCATTTAGCTTCATAATGACTCTAGTCTGAAATACTAATGACATTTGCAGACAATTCTAACTGTAGGAAAATTCTCCCGGGAAATCCCGAAAATCCCGGTTCGTTAAAACAAGACCGATTCTGCATACCCTAAATCTAACCTTCACAATACAGATATGGGATTTTCACAATTTATTATAGTTACGAAGACTGCCTCGTTGGTCTAGTGGTCGTAAGGGGGACTGCTGAGCATGAGGACCTAGGTTCGATCCCTAGATCGGGCAGGGTTATTAGGTTTTTTTGTGTGGAATTTCTCAGTCTGGATTTGTGCCCGGTTGATGGCAATAGTCTCTCCCCCTATTACATGAGACTTAAAACAGCGAAATGAGGGTGTACTATACACCTCTGCCTAGGCTTGCCAACCGTCCCGCTAGAGCCGGGACGTCCCATTTCTAGAGCTTTAGAGGATGCGTCCCGCGAAAAACGTGTGCGGGACGCCAATTGTCCCATTTTATCGTACCTACGGCTCATTATATCGTACCTTCGGGTAGAAGTCGGAATTTAATGAACGCACGTTTTGTTTAGCTAGAAGAGTGGAGATCGCGACCGCGAGTCTCGCGCCGAACAAACGAAAAAATAATTTCTAATTTTGTTTTTCGCCTCCCTATACTTTGACAGTTTTGACTGCCAAAGTCCCGGTAAATTCGTACATAAAGGTTAGCAAGCCTACTTCTGCCCAATACTTCGGAGGTACAAGCGTGATGTTATGTTATTATAGTTATGGAGATTACGTGATTGTAGTGAGCGTCATTATTACAACATATATTATGTAGGATCATTAGGTAAAGTTTTCCATAGTATTCGAGTAGGAGAGTACTTCAAATAAACACATTGGCGTAGTATTATGATCTTTTCTACTCAATGTTATCGTAAATATTAAAGTATATTATGTACTTATGACGTAGGATTTACTTTCAGTTTTCCCCATTTCACACATTTTATTTCAGTAATTTTCTATAGACTGCAGTTGGGGTAGGTTTAAAAGTTAAAATAAGTATTTCTTTTTAGACTCTGTTCAATGAATTTGTCCTGTCCTGACATAGTGGTCATTTCGTAAATTGTAGTCGTAAGTAAACTGTTATCGAAAAAACGTAAAGGTCATCATCAAAAACCGTAAAATGCCTATTTAAACCATGTTTTTTTTTATACTTGGTATTCTTTGTATGGTAACGTTTTGTAGCGAAACGCCACGACTTATCTTACGATGAAAAGGGTATAGTAGATTGTTGCTGTCAAAAAGGCATGAAGTTCGCCTCTGTACTAATATTGTGCATAAAAATAAAATAAAATGATAGTTCTACATAATCGATTATATTGAATTTAATAAATCATCGATAAGGACGCGTTTAATATAATTAAATGCAACCTCATTAAAAAACTCATAATCCCACGTACAAAATACTTCATTTTTTTAACCGACACAGCCCCGTCATGGGTAACTTACCGTACATTTGCGCTTGCGCAGCCAGTCACCTGCAAGCTACCGGCGTAGACGCGCGCGCACCGCGTTCGATATACAAACATAAAAAAATCGACTCCGAACACGAATTCGAAAATTAACACAACTAACCGACTAATAGTGTTTTGAAAATCGAACTAGTGGTGTGTAGTGCTTTTTAGTGTAGTGACGTGTATTAGGGATTCGATACGATTTTTCGATTTTTACCGATACCGGTGACAACTAACGGTTTATTGCGACATTGTAGTTTTATCAATGAGCTATTGAATGAACATACTCGGATTTTAATACATCTGTTAATTAGTGTTTATTGCTCTATTAGTTACAAGGACTGGGCGGACTGCTATGTTAATTTGACCCCTCTAATTCTGTTTTATTTAGCATTGTTTTGAGTGGGTCTGTACATTGATTTGTTGCGTTTTGTTTGTTGTGTTATGACGTCATTGCACTGACTTCGAATATAGAGCCTAAGGGCGAAACCCACGCAGTTAAGCAATCAATCTTAAAAGGAACTGTTTCGTAATCAACCTTCAAAATTGTCTATTCCCTAAACTCTGCACTACCAATCAACTATTCCACAAATCTTCAATTGCTTCAATTAACGTCACTTATGGCCAAATGGTTATGTTCCCTGTCGGACCAGAAAATGGCCCAACTCCACTTAATATAATCGAATCTTTAAAATGAGACTAAATTCTTCTAGCGATATCAAAGGTGACATCTATGCTAATTAAGCATAATAAAAACCTGACGAACTGAACTTGTTTATGTAAACAAAAACAAAATGAACAACAGTATCGAAGTGACATCGATTGTTTAGTGATGTTTGTAAATATAATGTATTTATTAGACACGATACACTAGCACAGTAAAATGTATAAAATCAAATGCAGCTTACAAAAAAAGAAAATATTTCAAACACTGTTCAACAATCTCTATACTACTTTCACGTGTTAAAAGAGGTTGATTATACTAATGGATATGTTTATAATTTATTAATAAACGATTTAAAGTCCATTAAATCCATCTCAAGAGAACTCATTGATTTATGTTAAAAAAGTCCTACATCTAACGAACTGTATTTTTTTTTATGTCTTCTTATGTTACCTCTATTTTGTTCTCCAAATACTTCAGGCTCTCCTTCATCATTTACAAAATACCTTGGACAAGTTGTCCTACCTTCAACCTTCTTCATGTACCAATAAAAAATGCATTATGCAAGAATTCCAACGCCCAATTAAATATTAACCGACAATTATGCTATAAAATGTCGTCCCCATATAAAGTTAGCCAAGGTCCGGCCATGTGGGAGTCACCATTGAATTCTAACACCTCCGTCCCCCGCAAAAAAGTATCACCCACACAGGATATCATTGAATTTAGTTTGAACATGATTTATATTGAAACAAACAAGCACAATAAAAAATAGGACAAGATTTTTATGTTGCTAGGTTAGCCAGATCAGATAGATATTAAAAGAGACTAGGTGCTAGATAAATTTATAAAAAAATTAAGCAAGAATATCGAAATATCAACAGTAAAAAACAGACTAATGATATAGATAAGGACAAGGTATATATTAAAAAAAAAACCTTGGACTTGATGTATTTAGCATAATTCTATTTTTGTTTATTTATTTGAGATGCTTGATGTAATGACAACTGTCAATGAGGATGTACGCATGACAGATGATGCAAGTCCTATCGGAAATACTCTAGATAATGCATCAAAAATGATATGGGAATTACGATAAAAACGATTGAAGAGATCGATATAACCTGCAATGTCAACACAGCAATTGATTAAGATTGAACATTCAATGATGTATTTATAGCACTACTTTCTTAAGGAATCTAGAAAACCTTTGTTTTGCGACTTTCGGGTGAACTTTTTTTGATTCTAGTTTCATCTTTTCTCTTATCCTTTAAGTCTAACTTCATCTTTTCTATTTCCTTCATCAATTGCATCTTCATTTATAAGAATATCAGTTCTTACAGGTCTCACAATTTCACAAAAGACGTCATTTTATTAGCCATAAAAATTAGTAGCGAAACTTCACCATCGATGCGCCTGCGAAGCTTTTCCACTGATATTCAAAACACGTATTACACAATAGCAAGTGGCATATTTGAAGGGGCCTCGACATAAACAATAGTAATTAGCACATTTACCTGGCTAAGCCTGTTAGCAATGAGCAATGTGTGGTCATCGCGCAAATATTTTATTTGCTACCTATGACCATACTCGATACGTAACTTCTTAGCCACAATAAACCTTTGATTCAAACTAGTTTTAGATTTATTCCTCTTCTTTTAATTAATGTTTATCTGTTGACTAGTTTCTGCCCTTAGTTTGTGTGGAATAGTAAATATTTTATGTCCTTCGGGTATTACTTCCACTGCCTTAATCAATGCTTGATTAACTGTATGTTCTCCATGACGTAAGGCAGTAAGCAAATTCTATCTCAAATCAATTTCGCATTTATGACTTAGGAAATAAAATAAAATGTTCATGTGTTGCAGAACATGACTAAGCATACGTTAAGCTATTTCCTATATTTAAGATTAAAAGTTATAGCCTCCAAACTGCATTTCCGCTCTTTCATATTCATAAGGTTCCTGGAAGTATTTTTCAATGGCAGTCTATTTATTTTAAAGAGCTTTTTCTGCAGTTTCTTTTCAATAGTACTTAACTAATGGAATCTGTTTAATGTAGGATAAAGACCTTTTGAAGATCTTTGATTGATGCTAAATTGAGCTATAAATGAAAGACGAAAAAAATGAAAGATATATTATTAAAAAAGAACGGCATGTTGGACCCGTGCACCAAGGGCTCTGTACCACCACACATGTCTGTAAAATAATTGTTTCATTATAAAGATAGAGCAGGAACAAGAAGCGTTGAAAAAAAATTTTTTTTTTCCAAATTTCTTGTTTAGGGTCTTCTTGGATTTGGACTTAAAACTATTTTTAATATTTACCGTGATAGAGGCCATAGTAACACATATTACTCTTTGGGTACGGAACCCTGAAAATAATATCACATAAAATTATTTACGAACTTTTATTTCATACGAGTAAAAACAAAAATCATCCAAATATACCATTCATAATATATTTTTCTTCAATAGTCTAAAATACTTTATTTATATCTTGCAAAAAGGCGTAGTTTAATCAGTTGCTGTTATGTAAAAATGTTTGCTCTATCATTTGGGTCAAGTTTAGCTCTGACTTTGACAATGACATTCTTTTCTACAATTAAAATACTGGTTTTGCCATTTTGCTTAATTATTTTGGCATTATGCTATGGAAATATTGACCTTATAGTACACGAATCATAAATGGCTTCTCATTTTAAGCTATGGCGGTACTTTCTCTTATCTGCTTTGTATCCAAATTCTTTGTGACCTTCAAAGACTTGTAATTCGTGGTTGATCATCACGAGTAATTAAATTTTCTCTTTAATTCATATGAAACCTTTTGTTTTTAATAGTTTGTTGAATTTATTCAGTCGGTACATCTGGTATTTGATCAGCTGTATCGTCAAATGATTGCGTAGATCTATTAGTTTATCTTCTACCCTAGGGTTTATTGAACCAACTAGTGAATAATTTATATGTAGTCTTTAATTAGTATAGAAACGGTTTCCCCACGGCCACGGATATTCTCGTTAAAATTTAAAATCTTGTCCATAAGTTTCCTGCTTGCGTCCGCCGGAAGGGCCCTACCATACTTGCGACTCGTGCGGTCCATATTTGGTCTAGCGACGCGCCTAATCCGTCGCACGCTTAACACACGACCACTTTTAGTTTCAACACCTATCAGTTTACTTTCATGGCTTTTTGTATTGCATTTAACGTGTATAGTTTTTGTCGTGGTTTTTATTAAAAGACTATAGTTTTGTTTATAATAATAATCGATTAAACCGATGCAAAAACTTTAACATCCGTGTCAAATTTTCCTTATGATTCTCGTTATGTTTTATACACACATATTTAACTTCAAATAAAACAGTACGTAGAACTAGAAAGCAGTAAAGTAAAGTAAAGTAAAGCAGTAAAGAAACAGTAATCGTTTTAACAACATCTCAGCTACTTGCAATATAACATAACTATAAACAAGGGGACAAAAGAATAGCTTAGCATACCTTTCCTTAATGTCTTACGAATTCACACCATAAGTTGTCACCGGTACATGAATAAGTAAACACGACGCGTATCGAATCCGTAATAAGAGGGAACTCCATTGCAGAGAACAGTATAATGTGTTACGAAGGCCTTAAGGCCTAAGCGGAGCGAAGATGTCGATGTACCGATTTGTGAAAGAAGGCGGAAGCAGCAAGCGTCTATTCGTTCAGGGGACGCTGGAAAGCGATGACTCGAAACCCCTGAAATCAAGCTTGAAGAAGTCCTCTCCATCGCCCGTTGGGTCACCCATCACGACAAGTTTAAACTTGGCTTCTGTACCCAGAAGTTTGAGAGAAGGATTGACGAGACATGAAACAGTGTACGATGGAAACTACCCAGGAATGGAACGTTCGTCGAGCTACCGCTCCGGGTCTTACCGTGAGGAGAGCTACAATGGTCGTATCGTACACGATGGGAATCAGACTCATTTCGAATATGATGGGGAGAGCGCACTAGCCGTGCCGACTTCAGCCGGTGGCCTAGGAATGTCAGAGTTGCAGGCGATTCACACGAACAAGAGAATGTCGACCGAGGTTCTAGGCTCTTCTTTAGAGTCGACTAAAATCTCGAAGAAAGACGATGTCAGTGGTCAACGAAGGATCACCACGAGGATTGTGAGGAAGGTGACGACCTTGACTCGAGGTGAAGAGAAGGCTTCGGCAGAAGATGTTAGAGGAGGATCAGTGCACAGATCCGCTGAACATTACAGACATGTGGAAACAGAATCGTCGCTTCCTAGAAAAGTCAAGGTATTTGTTGATCTAGTGTCAGACGTTTTTTTATTAGTTGATTAATTGACATGCGACGTGATGGAACAAGTCTTACTTTATATGTATATAGGTTGTTATGTCGTTAAGGCTTGTTAATGTTAGGGAAACAAGCTCTATTAACTTTAATACCTATGAATTTTCACAGCAATAAATGCAAAACAATGCTTTCAATGCTAATTTCAAGCAATCTCTGGTAACCTTTTGTTCGAAGTGTTCATTGAAGATGAGAATATTACTGGTAAACATTCTGCTAAAGGCGATCCTAACTTAGATAGTAATATCCACAACTTTAATGATAGACATTTCTTTCTAAACATAACGATGAGAACTAAAACCATACAATTAGTTCCAAGCGATAATAATATCCTATCGCAGACCATAACTGATGGCGCCTGTCAAATTGATAGCTCCAATTTAGTATTAAATTACAAAGTAAGAAAGATATCGGTTAGTGTAATTACTGAAGACAGTTTACAAATGGGAGACATTTTGGAGAACTGTAATTAGGTACCTACATATTTGGCCAGCCTAGATTTTTTAGAATGAGAGTGATGTGACTTTTGATACATATTAACTTTCGAAGAGATTGTTGAATAAGAAACGGCTTGAGACCTGAATCAGAACAAACATCAAATAGTCCTGATTAGGTCTTTTTTATATCGTTGTCTTTGTACTTTTTAATCTATATTATTTGCACATAGTTGAAGATAAACTTATTGTTTATATTAATAATACCTGTCATAGCTACGAACTTGATTCAAGCATCCGCAGACTTTACTTATCTCTCGTTGTAAAATTAGAAGCTTATTGTGATACGAACCTTAAAGCGCTTCTTTAAACTTATAATCAATAGCTCCAAGAGCATACAGAAGAGCCTACTCAAAATTTAAATACACCACTTCGATGCCCAAACTTGATTCCTAAAATAAAACATCAAATGTTTAATTATGCTCTTTAGAATCTCTTGAATGCAATCCAAAGTGTTGGTTCGTTTGTGAACATTAATCTTCTCAATTGAAAGTAGAGAGCTTCGCTTCGATCGTGATTTTGTAAGGACTGTTTCGCCATATGGCAAGCCTTTGTTCGGAGTAGGTTAAACGGTTCATATACCAACGTATGACATACATAACACCAGCGGTCATTCACTGTTAAGGATATACTTCTTAAATAAAGGGTTAAAGGTTTAAAAAATGAATTTGCAAGCTCCTAATGCTGATCGATCAGAGATCGGAATAAGTAGAATATATTTACCTAAACTTCGAGGAAGGAAGTAACATAGAGTACCTCCTCTAAAATTCCGGAATAATTATAATGGCGTTTTAATGCCGGGATTTAAAAATCACAAATTATTTATTGGACTTTAATTATGGTAACAAATTATTTATTTGAAGAATTATATAACATTTTTTAGGGTGCCGTACTAAAAAAACTTTGTTTTACATATTACATACATTGTTTTACATTATGCATAGTACAGAACCCTAAACAATGTAAAGGATTTTAGAGGAGGTATTATCCAGTCTATGTTACTTCCTTCCTCGAAGTTTAGGTAAATATACTCTACCTATTCCTATCTCTGTCGATCACACATGGGCCACTAACTTGCTCGAGACATGATCTGTATTTGTTTCTATATTCTTAATCATACAAAGAATATCAAATATTTAAAAAAAAGAAAACATGAATAATATAGCTATTTAACGGTTTTTGATGATGTCGTTTATGTTTTTCCGATAGCAATCCCTTACAACTCACGAAATGACCGCTATGTCAGAACTCATCTTTCATGAACAGAATATAGATGCAGTTACCCTTTGGTGTATGGTCTGCAGTTTAAAACAGATGGCAATCAAACGTGTCTCGAGCAACTTAGCTCATGTGCGGTCAACCAAAATACTTCGTACGTTTTCGTTACTTGTTCCAATAGATGCTGCTTTGTAGAGGTGTAAAGTAAGTGAGTTATGTAGTAGCATTTATAAGTGGTATATTTATGTGGATTTTATTGATTTGCGCTCTAAGATAAACCACTTCTGATCAGTTTCATCTTTATTTTGATAAGAAGTATAAAACATTTTTGATTCAGTTTATTTCTCCATGAACCTCAACTTTAGATGATTAAGATTATCAAAGGCTTACCCTAAATCGAATTTCTCTACAGTATTTCATAAAACATGCATTTGAACAATTCAAAATCGTAACATAATCCGTGCGCTCGCAGGCTAATCGTCGTCCATATTGCTATGCAAATGACAATAACGAAGTGCGCACGAGTATGACCCATACAGCCTTGATGACGTCACCTACGATTTTATCGATAACCTTACTTCATAGAATTTAGGCTTGCTATGGACTTGTTTGTTATATTGTTTAATGTTCATTTTGTGCTACATATACAACGTTATTTTTAGTATGTACAAAAACCGAGACACCCCAACAAGATTTTCATCAGACAGCCTGAATATGTGTTTTTTTTTTATAAATCTCCAAGTTACACCGTAGTTTATGTCGCGTTAAGTTCCCTAGTAAAGTGTGAAATGCCTGAGATGTGCTATGCAGGGGTTGTCTAATACAACGAAACCGACCGAGCGGACCATCTCAAGCCTCAAGGTGTCTATTCCCGTCAACTGTTATGGGTAGAAACCTACTGAAACAAAATTAAAATTTATGAAAAAAATAAATAAAAAAAAAGTGGTGTAAAAATTCTCCTAGTGATTCTGAACAAACTAGTTTCAGGTTTAGTATATACTAAAACTAAGCTTGTATAAGTACAACAGTACATAGGATTTCAAACCTGCTTTAGAAAGAAAAAAAAAATGTAACAACTTCATTTTTGCGGAAGTTGTTACAAAAAATACTTTTTTTTTTGTATTGTGTGCTATAAAACGCGACATTGGTATCATTAAAATTTCGTATAGATGATATTCGCTTTAAGCGATAAGACCGCCATTTGTACTATTCTTAATCATGTGTATTCCTACTGTTTTATTTCTTTTAGTGTACAATAAAGTATATCTATCTATCTATCTATCTATATACAATTTTGGAATGGAAAAGTAACTGCTTATTTAACTATAAACGACTAATGAATCACAATAGTTGGCGCACTACCCAACGATACAGCGCCTTTAGCATCCTTGCGTTTGACACTACACATTGTACAGATACAAAACTTCTGTTCCAATTGAATTTAATGAATTACAAAATAATATTTTTTTCACGAATTCAAAGTTTGCCCCGTAGTAAAAATTGTATAGAATGATGAGCAGAGTTCGTGGTTTTCGTATGTAAAGTGATCCAGTCATGCTGTATATTTCCTAAAATTACCTATCGCTGCGGTAACAGGGTCCTATCTACTTAGATATTATCAATTGTTGAAAAGGCACTTAGACATATAAATATGTACAATATGCAATCATGCACAAAAATATTATACATCAGAAATAAAACAACACTTTAAGCTCTGATCACAGAATAACAACAATACTACTACTATGATATCTGAGCAAGTTACCTCGACAAGTTAAAGTAAAGTAGATATCCTTGCCCGTCAGTAAGTGTTCGATCATCATCAAACTCTCATGAATATTAGTAACAGTTATTTTGTTAATAGCTGCTCACTAAGGTCAGTGTTTAATATTATTAATTGTACCACAAGTTGTTTTTATTTCTCATGCAATAAGCAATAGGTCAATTTTGATTCACTTTTGAAAAGCACAAAAAATACTGGTCATGTTTGGTTTAATAGCATTACTTTCTAAGCCAAATATGCATTGGTACGAGTTCGTTCATGGCTAAAGTTCATCAGATATATTTTCAATTCATGACCTCTCAATCTGTAGTCAGATTCTTAGTTTTGATTGATTGCAGGTTTAATAATTTGCAGATATTTATTTTTATTTAAATTGCGCTTGTATTCGTCGTCATCATTTACTATAAGCGTTTCGTCTTTAATGTCGTGCTTGGTAGAACTAGGGAGCTTACTCCTATTAGCTTCGATTTCTGAATCAATCGAGATTTGAATTATCGTTTCATTTTCTTTATTCTTTAAATTGGTCTCGTTTGACCCTTGACGCATCTGATAGTAAGCGCAGATACCAGATATTGTCTAAGATGGAGCACACGAATCCAAGTAGCAAAGATAAAAAGGGACTCCCTTAAATTATATCTTGCTCTCACATACACACGACGGAACACAGTAAACTGCTTGGCTTAAGACTTTAATGTTCAGGTGGTAGCTAGCCAGGCGGACCGTATAGATCCTACCACCAAGCGTGCTAGGTTTTGTTCAATCTTTCAAACAAGCGTCTATTCTCAGCGTGCAGTGAGGAAGCAAGACCCACACGATGGAACATAGTAAATTGCTTAGCGTTGAACTTTAATGTGAGGGTGTTAGCCGGGTAGCTAGCCAGGCGGACCGTACAGGTCCTACCACCAAGCGTGCTGGGTTGTGTTCAATCTTACAAACACGCAACGAAGCAGTGTCAGTTCTTTTCTACGATTTTGTTTATGTCTTCAGCGTCGACTTGCATTACATTGATACTGCCATCAATCAGCTGGTGGAATTTTTACTCTTGTTTTTTTATAGTTTCTTTTAGTTCCTTTTATGTAGAAACCTTTTTTTTCTGTTCTTCTGTTTATCCTATTACAGAACAAATGAGCGTAACAAACAATAGCATTGTGTTTAGAACTCGACCTGTGCCAGAGCCCTTTTTGCAACGATAGAAAGTATGAGATAAAGTCAATTGTACTTTAAAGTTCAGCTCTTGAAATAAACTCAGTAATGTCACGATGGTGCTGTACCATCACGGAAATACCAGCCTTATTTATTTAACAATAGAGATTATAATCCGATGAATGATTCTGGTATTTCAGTAACCTACTTTTGACAGTATATGATCACATGCATGCAGAATGCGATGTCGAGATGAAGATTAACAGTCTCTTGCATTCATTGTTTGTGGAGTTGGGTTTGGAAGTATTTATGTGAAGAGAAGGTATGTCCTCAAGAGTTAATGTATTACAAATGTGAGACAAAGCTAAAAGGTACTCAGATGTTGATACCTTGAAAAGGAATCCGAGATCAAAACGTAAACAAAGAAATGTCAATGTATCATTCCAGTGGTGTTAAATATTTTCTGTTGAATTTTAATTTTTCCCAGATAAATATCACTTAATACTTACGAGTCATAGTTTTTTATTTCAAATAGACTAGATTACAGATGCTTTTAAAACGTCAAAATGAAGTGCATGGTTCCAATCCAATGTATAAGACCTACGTCTTATGGAGAAGAACCGGCAAGAAATTCCATGGATACTCTTTCTAAATAATAGATCATGCATGACAATTCCACTACAGTAGTGTGTGAATTAGTATGAGAATAATGCAGGTTACTCGTAATGTAAGAAATAAACTCATATAAGAGTAAATACGCATTTTAGGATTGCCGTGGCAGTTAAGAGCTGACTAGGTAGTACCGACAGACGGCGCCCGTTCACGAGCATGACGTGCACAAGTAAATCAACAGTGTGACCCTAACCAATTTCCAGATTAAATTGACCATGAGATATGAACAGCATGCAAATAGTTTTGCACGGAGTCACACGAATGTATCCCAGAATTGTGTCAAATTGTAACAATAGATGTACTAACACTTTGTTTGATGGCTGATGAACTAGATTCTGTTAGTAATGAAATTCAATTAAACTACAATGCAATCGTTGTATCTTGGAATAGCAAACTGCCTGACAGGCTTTGACTAGGCTAACATCGTGCTGAACATTTCATCACATCCACGGCAAACTTACGAATCTGCAAAATATGCATTTTAAAGTGAAGCGAAAAGAAGCAAAGAAAAAAATTGTATTATTAATATCGTGGTACATTAGGTTTTCAAAATTTTAATTTAATCTCTTTAAGATACAATAAACAGATGGTTCAATATTTTACAAAGATCAGAAACAAACGCATACTCGTATTCGTTACTTTACCTCATCATAAGATTCGAATTTCGATCGGCGATCAGCGCTTCATGTTTTTTTCTTCTACACATCTCTATTAGCCGTCATCTCAGAAGTCAACCTCTTTTTTTCTCTTAGTCACCATTCCCAGCAGCGGGACAGTGATTGACTGATTATGTTATGTATTTAAGGGGTCATACAATCATATCATGATATTTGCTAAATCATCATCATCATTCAGTCGCAAGACGTCCATTGCTGGATAGATGCCTCCCGCAAGCATCACTACACCCGTGCGTGTTTCTCGCATTTACTAAATATTTTGCCTTTATATACAAAAAAGGCTAACTTTTTACGTTCCTCTTAAAATATTATATGGTAGTTGTGATAGAACGTTTTATACTTAGGGGTTCTTTCACCATCCTCAAGTAAAGGGTCGAGTAAGCTAACCGCCAGTTAAAGTCACCCGTAACTACATGTGTCAATTTCACGACGTTCGAGTAGCACTAATCATAACATTAACCGACCCGTAACTTACTTGCCACCACATCTGGCAATTAGCGTGCTTACTTTACGGTTAAAAGTTGTCCATTGTCATTTTGTGTAGGAACTCATCAGAGAACACCGATTATTTTAAATTTTATTAACAAAAATGGACTTATTTGACTTGATTGAGCATCAATTGGATAAATTAGAACAGTCTACGACGTAACAAGTACCTTAGGATTCGTGTGTTTAAATTCCGTGTTGATTATTTTACGGTCCTAGAGGAAACGGATTTTTTGCTAATTTATTTATTAGGCTAAATCTGCACAAGGGATACCAAAATGTCCCTCTCATATAAAGAAAAGTTTGCACTTTATCTCTTTTAACTCTATCCAAGTTAATTAAAAAATATAGGTAAATAAAGTTACAAATTAAAATCACACACTTTCTAAACCAGACAAAAAAACACCACAAATGACAATTGACATCTGGCTTGCATCTGTATAGGACGGTTGACGAGTACCATTGACGTATTATTGAATGAATGTAACGTATTTTTTGTTACCTCATTCACTTAACCAGTAAGTTGTTACTCGAACCTTTATTTTTGTTTGTGAAATTGACAAAAGATACTCGTAACTTTTACTTGCCAATTAACGCTAACTAGGAAGTAACTAATCAACACTTTACTTGAAGATGGTGAACGAGGCCCTTAAAGTCATAACAACTTTTAAACATAAAAAATCTAATAAGATTTTAGGGCCTCCCCAGATACCTTAAGACGCAGATGTTTTCAAGAAATTTCTTATTTTGAATACTTTGGTTTTACAACTTCTAGAAGAATCTAACTTAACAACCATAATCGTAAGCAATTATGATGTAAACACAGTACCTATTTATATTCCGCAGTCGGTCAAAGGTCCTCAGTTCAAGACAACAAAACAAGAAGTCATTAACCGTCATTGTTTAAGACAACTTGAACATTACTTGAGTACTTCATTTTGGCTGTAATTTTACGTTTCTTTTTATGAATGCTTATCTTAAAACCATTATTTTGTTAGGAGTAGCACACCTGTTAGCACACATGTGACATCTAATCTGGAGAACCGTTCTAATAAGCCTTGTTATTACTGAAGATGCCTTTGAGCAAGTTGGGAAGATAAATTCACAATATATTCCAATTGTGGTTCTGTTACGTAACAAAATTAGGCATCATTTTAATGATTATTATTTTAGTTAGATCCCCGTTATCCCGTTTGATCCCCGTTTGCCATAGTAAACAAAATATCTACGTAACACAACGTACGTAACGTATTCTAGTACGATTATTATGTGCCAAATCTCGAGTGGTAAGAAAGAAAACTAATCCAAGACTTCACTTCTCAAAAACGATCGACTTGCATCATCATTTATCTGTAACCTTCGAGAGTTATATCTTCTCCTCCCTTGTACGCGGATTTAACAAGAGGTTTTGATTGAGGCAATCATAACACTGATGGAAAATATTGATATTTAGCACGCTATTTAGTTCGTCCAGTTCCAAGTGTGGGGTGCACAATTTAGCTATACGTCGACTAGATTCGTGTGTTCCATCTTAGACCCTGTTTGAGAGGGTTCAAGCGCGACCGAGTGAAATAATAAAATATAGTTTTTTTTATCCTCTATATTAGTAACAGCTAACCATGTCCAACCCATCATAGTGCCGATTAGTCTGGCATGCAAATTGTACACTTTCCGTGGCGTGTCTGATCTCACGGCCCGATGCCTCTGCAATAATGAGGGGGAGAAAAACTCTAATTAAATATGTAGTCACTTATTTATTGAGGATTTCCTTTTGTAGTCAAAGTTTTATTTTTAATGATTACGTCATTATAATATGGAAGTAACAAGGCTTAGTAATAGATTATTTATTTATACTTCTTGATACTAGTTGGTACATAAGGTGGACGTAATGGCACAAGGCATTCTTTAGTCAACCTTTGGGTTAAAAAGAAAGGCATCGAAATAGGTAGGTATAGGAAAAAATTAGTTGACAATTTTGTACTACATAGACTACAAATTCATAAGATAAATACAAATATACACTTGGGAGCAAAGAAATCGAGCCACTCCTTTTTTCACGTGTCCTGGTTATTAGTTTTGGTTTCATGAATTATATAATTCAAAATACAAAAACTACCCTCATTGTAAAGGTTATCAAATAACCTTTTAGGCGATATATGTTTAGAATTGATCTGTTCCGTAATACCAAAAATAATTACAATTATACCAACGTGAGAAATAGAAGTGGCCCGATTTATTTGCTCCCAAGTATAGTTTAACCTTTTTTGTTTTCTAAAAATAAAATCCTAAACAGCTGCAATTGTTTTTTTGCAATTGCATTATATTTTTTCACTCCGTGCCTCGGAAAGCACGTTAAAATGTCTGTTTCGGTTGTTATACGAATACCTATGACAGTCATTACGGGTAGTCAAAAACCCGAAAGTCTGACACCAGTCTAACCTTAAGATATCGGCATTGCCCAGTAACTGGGTTGCGGAGATTGATGGCAGTCGCTCCGTGTAAAATATTGGTATTCAGACGCATCTTGTTAGATTGGAAAATGCCCCCAACATATTTGGGAAAAGGCTGGACATGTATTTGGCAATAACACGCCCATTTAAATTTAGGGGAAATTACAAACTTCCGCTTTACACATCCTTGCATAAAAAGTTGACCAGCGCAGTTTTATTATTCAATGGTTTTAGTTCCGAGGGAATATCGAACTATCGAATCGGAACAGCTGTCATAAATTAACTTTAACGTCATCAGTGTACTTGTAGGTACATTTGAATACAAAACTGATGATAGTGAACAATGATGCGTGTGAAAAATGTCTCGTGAGCGTCTCGAATGCTTTGAAATGTGTTCACACGCGAGATTGTGAATGCGTTGTTGCTAAGGTGGATAGAAGCTATGGGGTTTTGTATTGTCTTATTATGTTACGATTTAGGTTCTTAGAAATGAGATTGTTGGTTTGAGGAATCTTTCAGATCTAGCTTCATAGTTAGACCACAGTGTACCTACTTACTACATACAGTGGTTCAACGCCCATACATTTGACAAGTCCTATGAAATGTCAAAATTATGTAATGGGGCGGAAGTTATGTCCCAAGTATGCAGTATGGCTACTCGGGACATAACCTCCGCTCCTTCACCCCGCAACCCCCCGCACGATTGCTCTGCGACAATGTTCTATGTTGACCGACTGTAAGGAGTAAGATATAGGTAGACTGTGGTTAGACTTACGATTTAGGCATGTTCACTGACCAGCTACAGATTTGGGTAAGACCCAATCACGGTAAGAAGTGCCTATTTAAAGTCTAAACTTGATAGTGGCAGCTTGATTGTCTGGCTCTAGGATGAGCAAAGTTTTTTCATAAGGGGCCAGCAAAAAGCATTAAATTTAGCAGAGGACCAGAAACCCAAAAAATTATGCATTTTCTTCTGCAAAAACTAACTTTAGCTCAAATAATTAGGACTATTTGTTATGGCCATACACTCTTGCTCTAAAAGGCGTTTAATCCGGTCCTTGGCGGGCCGGACGGCGCGAAGGATTTTAATCCGGCACGCCAAGGACCGGATTAAAATCCTTCGCGGGCCGCATTGGCCCGTAGGCCGTAATTTGTCCTCCTCTGGTCTAGTTAGTACATTGTCTCCCGAAAAATAACAATTTTGCACAATTATTATTTCTTAACTCTTTACATACTTAGTTGGCCTTAGTTTTTGCACTCCACTGTACACTTGCTTGCATACATGATTACCATGTTAATCAGGCAGGAGTTTTTGTCATTTCTTCATCGAGGAAAGTTAATCGGAGCGATGTGATGACCAGTTTTTGTGCCAGCAGTGTAATTTGCTGGTGTATGTTACTTTCAAAGCGGTTTAAGTTGATAAATTAAGTTAATTTTAACTTAATGATGCAGCGATAAGGTTTATTATGATTAACTTTAGTTGCTATTAAAGGTTATGAACTGTCTTCGTGCCTCGGAGAGCACGTTAAGCCGTCGGTCCTGGGTGTCGTACGAATACCTATGACAGTCGTTACGGGTAGTCAGAAGCCCGAAAGTATGGCAACCGGTTTTACCTTAGGATATCGGCATGGCCCAGTAACTTAGTAGCGGTTGTCTGATGGCAGTAAATACTGGTTCAGCCGCATCTGCTTAGACTAGAAGCTAACCCCAACTTAGTTGGGAAAAGGCTAGACAGAATGATTGGGCAGGAGTCTGGATTTGTGCCCAGTTGATGGCAATAGGCTCGCCCCCTATTACGTGTAACTTAAACACAACGGCGAGATGAAGGTGTACACCTCTGCTGAACCCTTCTGGGAATACAGCCGTGATGTTATGTAATAATATCATTGACTTCTAGTACGGTAAGTATTATACTAATCTTTGATCAATAATGTTTCGCCGTTAGTTTGAATCTATATTTCTATCATAACCCCTTTTACCATCGGACATCTAGACGCACTGCAAGTTACCGTCCATACCTAGTTGCCATTCCACCAATTCGCACTAAGCGCTTCCAAACATCCTTCATAACGCAACGGCAAAAGAGTGGAACTCACTACCTGCGTCCGTGTTCCCGAACGCTTACAACCCAAATCTCTTCAAAGTAAGAGTAAACAGGCTTCTTCTGGGTAAGCTCGTCCCATCGTAGACTTTGTCTCTGTCACCAACCTAGACCAGAAACAGGAGCAAACCCATCACAAATCACTTCATAGTATAAAACAAAGTCGCTTCCCGCTGTCTGTCCCTATGTATGCTCAGATCTTTAAAACTACGCAACGGATTTTGATGCGGTTTTTTTTAGTAGATAGAGTGATTCAAGAGGAAGGTTTTAAGCTATAAAACATACGCGTGCGAAGCCGGGACGGGTCGCAAGTAAAAAATAAAAAAAACTGTATGTAGTTTGTTTTAACGCGATACTTAGACAATAGATGAGTACATTATAGTCGTGACTCGAGATTAGCTCAGGCATGTGAAACAAAACACGTGCTAGTATTATTATTGACAGCTCATATAGGTATGCAGATATTGAATAATTTTCCTTATGTGATGCATTTCTAAATGCATACAACACTTAAGATAATGTCGATAGTTGATTACAAAATAAATTGGCCTCGTAGGATCTATTTCCTCAGTTTGATGCTGTTGGTTTACAAATGGATGCTGAATCTTCCTTGTCTTGTAAACTTGTTAAACAAATTCAAAATTCTGAATTCAGTCTTTTATTTATTTTTATATTTAAGTACTTATATTCACAGATTTTTTCGGCAATTCTCAACTGAATGGAATGATTCTTTTTTATTTGAAACGGTATACTTTCAGTGTTGGTCCCATATTAATTTGCTCAAAATGTGATGATGGGTTTTATACCCCGGCTACACGCTCCGTCTTGCCTGCGCAGTCCAATACTGCGCAGGCAAGACTGTACAAAAAGACTGAATACCGTACAGTGGCCACACGTGCAGATAAGATCGTGCTAACTGGACTGTGCAAACCTCATAGTGTTTTGAGAGCTCGTCACGTCACGATATGCGACTGCTTGCATCACTCATTGTGTCGACGAAAATAATTTTGCCAGACTGAAGCGCGGCTTGAATGACCGGCGCCAAAACTGCGCAGTCCAAGACTGCGCAGGCCAATCTTCAGCATGTCACCGATTGCGCAAGCCGCGCTTTCGGGCCTGCGCGAGCTACCGTCTAACCATTAACCATCCACACGTGCGGTCTTACCAGTGCAAACTGGTTTGTGCAAGCATGCTCGCAGGCGACACGGAGCGTGTAGCCGGGCCATCAGAGATAATTAATGGAACTACTCAACGATTATTTTGCAAGTGTCTTGGGCTACTGTTGTTAAGTGAATACAATAATATCACACCTGCCTATTCCCGAAGAGTTTTTTTGTAGTAGTTTTGTGTTCTTTTATTAAATATAAACTTAAAAAAGTAAGAACGGGCTTAAAAAAAACTGAAAGTATAATAATTACTACACTATATAAAAAATAAACTTTTAAAAAAAGTAAAAACCGACTTCAAAGAAATACTAAAAGGAGTAAAATAATTACCATAATATAAAATTAACAGTTTCAGAAGTCGGTGGCTTCTATTTGCTTCAGTGTAGAGTTGCACCGACTTCTGAAACTGTTAATTTTATATTATGGTAATTATTTTACTCCTTTTAGTATTTCTTTGAAGTCGGTTTTTACTTTTTTTAAAAGTTTATTTTTTATTAAATACGTTTTAGTGTCATAATTTTAACCCCCTCCTTCATAACCCTTCTTTTTGGCTTTGACGTAGTCGGGCATAAAAAGTCCTTTCAAATGATACCTTACACGATATAATGAAAACATTCAAAAGGGGGGGGAGGGGGGGACACGCACCCCCTCCTCTTTTCTAGTAGTCAGTTCCCAACAACAAATATAAACAAAGCAATATTAGCAATTTGAGAATTTTGCTTTGATCCGATGAGGAGTTCCGTTCCATATCTCTGAAGTTCATGGTCTAATCATAACAAAATTTAAATGGGACCAATCGGAAAGTATGCCCTTTCGAACAAAAAAAGAATTTTTCAAATCGGTTCATAAATGACGGAGATATGAGGTAACACACATAAAAAATAAAAAAAAAATAAAAAAAAATACAACCGAATTGAGAACCTCCTCCTTTTTGAAGTCGGTTAAAAATTAACAGTTTCAGAAGTCGGTGCCTTTAGTTTGGTTCAATGACGTCGTTGACATCGTTTAGTCGATGCTAATCCACATTGAAACAAATTAAAGGCACCGACATCTGAAAGTGTTATTTTTGTAATGTGGTAATTATTTTACTCCTTTCTTTGTCGGTTTTTACTTTTTTCAAGTTTTTTTCTAAAGTTACCTGGTATAATTTGACTCATGTTTCCAAGTGTACTACTGCTGAAAATGCCTACCTTTACCAAATTATCAAGTGCATTTTTTTCTTGTTTAGCAGTCTGTGTTGTATCGCTCCTGGGTAAAAGACCTCCCTCCATTTTTTCCACTTCTCACGATCCCCTCCCATTTCCGTCCAGTTTTACGAAATGCATCCATTTCATGCTCTTATATTTCTTCCAACATATCATTATTAGCCTATAACTACATCTATTTACTTGACAAATGAATATGCAATCACAGAAGCGTGAGACGTTTGATATAGCGCCATCGGCGGAGATTTCTAAGATTAGTCATAGTTTCGCGACGGACGGCCGAGCGCAGACCGGCGCACACGCAGGGTTCCGCTTCGGTGCGTCCGCTGTCGAAATCAACACTGTGTAGGGTTTTATAGAACACTAGCAGCTGTTAAAAGACTAGATTTTATGAAGCTTTTATTCTAGTTGTGGTAGAGGCTATGTTTGTCTTCCTACCATGCAGGGCTTTTTCTAGGTAATCTGGCGCCGGGGTGCGAGCCTTGCTCAGGCGCCTCCTCGCGCGACCAGCCCCTCTCCCCCGTCAGCGCTAAGTAAAATATTTTCTAAGCCTCACCTTGGCGCCCTCAAAACTCCACCTTGGCGCCCTCAAAACGCCACCTTGGCGCCCTCAAAACGCCACCCTGGCGCCCTCTAAGCGCCACCTTGGCGCCTCGGCGCCCGGGAGCGTTAACCCGTTATGGTGTGGCTTGGTGGCATTCAATCGAATGTCCTCCAAACTTTAAAAGGTTTCGTATATACTGAGAGACGATTTTGTTTAGACTTAAAGTAACTCATACAAGCATCACAAAAAGACTTAACGTCATTAGCGATCAGACTCAGCTCTCAAAACTCAACAATGAATGTGCTATTTCTAAACTATGTAACCCACGGTCACGTCTATACGGTAGCTCTAGGGTTAACGGTGAGCTATGCTTGCTCGGCGAATCGTGGCCCCATAATGTACGTTTAATATCTCTCTGTGGACGTAAACGACGTTTCATTGAGGTCTTTGACGTTTGTTGGCAGCTTTAGTGTCTGTATATTCAAGCTTTTGAGGTAGTACATTAAATAGCCTGACGTACAGACGACTACAATAATTGGCTATAGTACGATACAGCTAATAAGTCGCATTGGCAAACTTCGTATAACCGATCATATCCGAACTGATTGCGACTTGAAGACCAAGAAGGTTTATTAGTACTGCAGTAAAAAATGTTCTTTACGGTGACGCAATAAGTGTTAGGGGCACGAAAATGAGTGATTACCATTGGTTGGCACGAGCCAAATGAGAATAGCTCATGCTGTAGTGGAAAGATTAGCTAGTCAGCGAAGTTGGTAGCGAGGCTGACTGCCCTGGATGCACCGGACGTACTTCAGCACTTCACTCTTGGAAGCTCTTTCAATGCACCCCTATTTAGTTACTAGTACCTCTTGCCCGCAGTTTCACTCGCGTCCTAGTGGAACTACTTCATTTAGCCAGATAAAAAGTAGCCTGTGTCCTAATCCAGGTCATGATCTACCTGTGCGCCAAATTTCATCCAAATCCGTACATCTGTTAAGGCGTGATTCATTTACAAACATCCAAATTCAAAAACATCTAAACTTTTAGTAGGAAGTTATATTTGTAGGATAGGATATTAGGCTATTTAGGGTTGTTCTTATTTTATATAAATCCTACAATAAATCAATAAGATTGAAGAACCAAAATGGCCTGAAGCACTCAATGCTAGAAATTACAGAAACCATAGAACATTAATGTCCCAAGCTGTCATAACTAATTATCCTAAAGCGTCGTTGCTACGGCTTCTTAAAATTAAGCTCTGTTTTCACTAGGCGACAAATGTTGGGAAACATGTTGCCGACATTAGAAACATGTTTCCTGATGGGTAGAGAAATAATGTTTCATAATTTTGGCGTTCAACTTGAGAGCCACCAACCAAAGAATTTCCAAAATAATTCTACACTCGAAAGCAATGATTTCGGGTCACCAACATAAACCTCAAATATCTCGGAAACTAAGAATTATAGCTTACTCAAACAAAAAGTATTTTAAAGACTGTTCAATACTACTCAAATAAAATTAATAAGCAGTATTACATAGTCTATAAAATACTTTTTATTTAATACTCAAATAAAATTAATAAGTATTATTTAAATAGTTTATAAAATATTTTTTATTTGAATAAGCTATCATTCTTAGTTTCCGAGATATTAAGGTTTATGTTGGTGACCTGGATTTATTGCTCGCAAGTGTAATTGTATTTTACAGTGGTTCTCAGCAAACACTCTTGTCCTGTACTTAGCACATAACAAACGATAGACCAAACAATCTAGCAACAAAAATCTTTGTGGAAGCCGAGACTTTTTAAATGTCAGAACACTTACTTTTTTAAAAGACTTTATAGTTGTTGATGTGCGATTTATCGCCCAATAAATCCACTGCATAAGGGTTCCCAGAGCGGTAATGGCGCAAGATGGCGGACAGGAAGCACGTACAGGTGCGCCTGAGCGCCGGCGCACATGACACGCGCATGCGCGGCGATGCGTTAACGTGAACTTGACGGTGTGCGGTATGGTCGGGTTTTAAGGACCGTTTTGATGTCAAGTTTAGAGGGGTATAATGGAAATAATGATGATGTGAGGATTACTTGAACATTATGAGTCAGATTTAGCTTGTGGGGAGGTCTTAGTAAAATATTAGCAGCATTTAAGCCTTTTTAATGAGAGATTATGTTGTAGAATTTCATACTTTTGACAACCTTTTTTTTAAATTCATCTGTTCCTATCCTATCTACTATCGACACTACAGAAATACCTCTGTATCTCTCAAATATGAACTGTTTATTAACATCGCCCTTAGTTTTATTGAAAACGTTTCCATGCACATTGAAGGTGTCCTCTTCTTCGTATATTTTTTTTTCGCTTATTCAATAGTTTCTCTAGAGGATCATCAATGACACATTACTTACAATTGTTCCTTCTGTTTCTGGGATTATTGGTAGATACATATGTACTAAATGTTCCCCTGATATTCTACCAGATTATTTCCTTTATTCATACATAGAAGTCATAGGATATTGAATTCATAGCGGAAATAACTCTGTTCTTCTTATTTGCTTGCACAGCACTAGTCGTTGTTACAAGATTACGTTTCATACAACGGATATACATAGATATCCTAAACTTAAACCCTAGACTACAGAGTGACACGTAACATCGAAAGTGTTGGTTCCGCGCTAATAACCCCGGTGCGCCGGCGCCGCGTAGAAAGCAAAGGGCTGGCTCACACTCTAATTGGGAAAGTGAGAACGCGATAAATTTGCGACACAACACCCGTGTGAACGCGGATTAGTGGATATTTATTGTTTGGTTGGTTTAACGATTATCTTTAAGCGGGTTTGAAGCATTGCGGCTTTAATTGATAATATTTTTTATGATGACTGTTTTAATTCGATAAGGATGGATTGTGTGAAGGATGATATGGGTAATAAAGGAAAGAGTACTGAGATGGCGGCAGATAGAAGAGAATGGAAGAGGAATACATGATGTGCCGACCAAACCTAGAGTGACATAAGGACAATCAGATGATGATGTTTTAATTCGAGAATATTTAGGTTTACATCAATATTCATTATCATATCATTCATTTATTAGCCATCTTAACTGCTACCTTAAGAGGTGATGATCTGGCCACGGCTCTGGTTATCATTTGCAAGACAAAGACACACAATAATGATCGTAAATTCGAATTGATTTTGATTGCATCTATGCCATAGGCGACGTTGACCCCTTCGAAAGTTCAATCAAACGTCGCCCGTCTACCTTAAAATAGAAGGACTTTAAAATGCGACAAACATGTACAAACAAGCCATGTAACTGAACTAAATCAACCTTATCTTCCATCGCATTTTTCGCACGTTTACCTTTTTTTCGGCGACTCTAGAAACATTATATTTTCCAGTAGCGATTAAGCAGCTACCGCTGCAGATTCTGAGAAACTGCAGTTATCATGTCACTCACTCCAGTTGTAAAATAAAGAGGCACAGAAGTGCCACTTGATTTGATACTGCCTGATAACGTTTGCGAACACAGACGGCGCCGGCGCCGAACAAAATGAAATATCCTCTAGTGCTAGTACGTCATTCTACTGTTGTAGTTCAAGACTGTTCCGTTTTATCAGAAATGTAAATTAATACCTCTTTTTACCGTAAGTTGATTCCTGACGTTTCTTTACAAAACGTTACCATACAAAGAATAGCAAATATTTTCAAAAAAACAAAACATGGATAATAAAGCTATTTTACGGTTTTTGATGATGTCGTTAACATTTTTTCGATAGCTATAATTTATGAAATGACCGAGCTGTCAGGAGACATCTTTGGGTGAACAAAGTATAATATCTCTGTTCACTCAAAGATGATTTTTATATAGGAGTCTCTGCGGGCGCTTCAGTAACTGTGACTGCAATTTTTACTAAAAATGTAGCTAAGAGATGTTTTGATTTTCAGCCTACTAGAGTCCACTGTTACAACCTAAGTTTAGTAGCCCAAGCATCTTCCAAAAACGCGCTACCAACCAATCACCGTTTAGCCCCCCGATTTAAAACCTTTCCATAAGCAGTTGTCGATCGTTTCGGTTCGTTATCTCGTTCCATCTACGATTGTAGTAACGAGAGAGAAAGAGATACCTTACCGAATCGTTCTGAATCTGGGAGCTGGTCAAGCAATATTCATTCAATGAGCCAGACTTTGCGAACCATTGACGCAGTCTATTTGGACACACAAGTTCAATGGTTTATTAGATGTGAGTTCCTTATCCCGTTGTTGGGACTGGATATTCTATACCATCTTATGTTATACTCAACTCAAAACTGGTTGAAATATCCGCAAAACATGCAAATTTTAGCCCACCTAGAATAGTTTCCGTTGCTATGACATCACTCACTATATTTATTGGTGCACCGTTAATTTAGTTTTCCGTTTTAATCTAGTTTAATGATCTCAGAACATTTATGTTGTCATATAAATTTTCATTTACAGACAGTTATAACTTCTATCACAGTTCAACAGGACTTTGTCTGCGTTTAAAGATTATAAGAAAAATATGTAATAAATCCGATAAAATATGGACTCTATATTTATCCTTTACGTAGTTGTCCATTGTCCAGCTGTAATTGATGATGATAATCAAGTCGATCATCTTTTTTTAGATGTGTTTGATATACAGGGGAGAGGTAAGGTAAAGGAAGCTACCTTAATTGTTGTGGCTACAGGAAAATGTTCTTAGGAGATTGTCCATAATTTCTGAAAGTATTTAGAAATAACAGATTTTCAAAAAACATAGGCAGTCCGTTTTTCTGTAGCTGTAACTGTTTAGATAGCTGCCCTTACTGCTCATTCTCCTGTACGTTTTAATGGTCTAAATGTATTTTGACCATATGTTTCCAAATAACGTCATCGATAGTCTAAACAACATATGCAAAAAAAACCGTGCATTAACCATGTCCTCCTTACGTCTTTAATTTGACTTTGATTGACTTCGTTGCACTTAACAGCTAATATCCGTTGCAATTTCCGGCCATTTTTTCATCCATGCAAGTATCTTTTTCCTCTTAAGTGCCAGTACATAATCTTAGTGCACTAAATCTTCTCACACGTGTATGTACCGTTAATATTGAGGAACTAGAATTCTGTATATGGCATGCTCCGGTGAAGTCCTGCTGATGTCTCACACGTGATGTCATTCTAACTGTATTGGAGAATGTCTTTTGTATTGAGTTTTAAAGCTTGCGATTTATTGCCAGAGATATTGTGAAATGTAGCAGTAAAAATCTGGTTGTGATTTGCATGTTGTCTGAAACGTTTAACAGTTAATTAATGCTATTTCGCAGAGTTTATATCAAACGTGTGCTTCTGGTCTTTTATCGGGCCATGAAACCTTTTAACGATGCAAATAGGTACGCTGTCAGTATCAAAACGCAATACTCGGAGATAAATTCATGTTGGTTAAGTCCCAAATAAGTATTGGCTTCCAATTAAGTATAGAGTAATTGCAATAATGAGAAAGCTGCGATTAACTGGTTACTGGAACTGAGAGGATTCTCGATAAATACTTGATGTATGCAAGCAGCTGCAGCAAGACGAGTTTATATCCAAATAAATTAAAGGGTGGACTTAATCCTTATTTATTATAAAATGTTTTCCCTTTTTACGCTATACGTTCTATTTTTTGGCTTATCTGGAAAACACATCTCTTGGCCTTTATTAGAGCGATTTTTGAGAAAGATATAAATTCAACACGTGCGAATTTCAGCCATTAGGAGGCCAGCCAACCAAAGCGTGTAGCTTCTACCGTCTCTAGATTGGATACTAAATCTTTTCCCATATCTTCAATGTTCACATAACCAAACACATTTATTTTCCAGATTGAATCTTTATACCTTACAATTAAAACCTCCATTGTTTTTACAACTAAATCTTTAAACACATAATAATATATCATAGCTATTTGAACTCCTACATGTATTTCTTTTAAAACTTTTTGTTCTTCATACGTTTGTTTCTGATGTCCATACATGGGCATGATGTCAACTTGGACATGATCTCATTGGCCAGGACTGTCGATAATGTTCGGTCGTTTGTTGTTTATGCTTCATTTTATGGGCTGATCTTGATGTTAAGTATAATATGTATTGACATCAGTCTCTAGTTGCTTTGCAATTATGTTATTTAAAAGTTGTGTATTTTTCAAATGTATTAGGTCCTTCTTTGTTTCACGATCAACTGTTTTGTTTTGTCAATGGTAATATGTTGTCTTTCAAATTGTCTCTCTTTTGTTGCAATGGCATGCATTCTTTAACTAGTCAATTGTGCAATCGTCGGCCATCTTTATTCGTCTTCTTCGTTTCTGTGAAGTGTGCATTGAATTAAATGGTATAAGATTAAGGTATTGCAGCTTAAAGTTCACAACGCTACAATTGATCGAAATTATCTCTATGCACTTCTGAAACATTACCTCTTCATCAAGATCATTTCTTTCAACTGCGCGATCAAGATGTAACCAAACCATCACTTAAAACTCAAAGTACAGCTTGCAGAACAGCATTTAATACATGTACGATAAGGCTAACAATCGGGCGATTCTTCAGACCGCCACAATAGGGTTCCCAGATTATCGGCCGACGATCTGCCGACCGGCTGACGGTGACGGTCTTTCACTTGCATACGTGTCATGTAATTGTCCAATTGTTTTAGTAGCAGTTTCAAAAGTTTTATCTTTTATGATGTGTTGATTCTGTTTGTGGGTATTCTGAATGTAGTCAGAATTAAGTGCTTATGGGAATACTTTAAAGCGACTAAAAAGTGGTCAAAGAAAGGAAAAGTCGTTTTCTTGTTATGTATCGGTTGCCGGTCGTGTGAAATTATTTTGATGTTGTTTATATGAATTTCAAAGCTGGCAAAGAGACTTCTTTTATTAATTACTACGTATCTTCAATTACCTTTTCTTATTGAATTTGATGCCGAAGAAGACATGTAAAAAAGTACCATGAATATTTTAATTTATTGGCTTCTCATTAAGACTGTGATAAAAACAAAACAATCCTTTGTAATTATTGCCTATTCGACTATTTTCGCATCGTTAGTATACACAACAGTTTATGGTCAGTAAACGCATTACCATAAGCGATGTGTGAAGAGAGGAACACCATTAAACCTTCAACCCAACACAGACAGGCCTCTTATTAGGATTTTTAATTACACGTTGATGGGAACGAACATGGCCTTGATATTTTGAGATAGAACGTAATCAAATTGTGTGTAAGATGTCAGAGGAATACAGACTTGACTGTTGTAGTAAATAAGCTGAATATCAGAAGAACTAAGAGTTTAGTGACAGTATGGAATGGATGTTGATGATGGATGGAGTACCTATGCAGAGCTACTTTCAAAACACATTTTATTACCATAAGAGTAGTCTGTCGGTACATTAGAAGTCTAGTTAGAGGTCATGTTGAACTTATCTAAAACCGTCACGTCTGGCGCACCCTACATTTTTGAGCCTGGGCAAGCCTTGGCCTCAAAGGATGTTGCTACATTGAACGTGTATGTCAATTTATAGCACGCCATAGTAGTAAAAGTGTATTGTTATGTATACGTCGCGAATATTACATATAAGGTCATTGATAAATGTAGGGTTTTGTAGGACACTAGAAAAGTAGGTCATACTCTAACTCTAGTCCTTGAGAATTAATAAAAATACAATTTTCTTGACAAGTAATCTCGAAAGCAAAAGTTGATTCTCATAAGGATTGCATTTCGCAGAATGGTTGATTTATTTTGTTGTATCAAATTCTTGTTTCTTAAATATACCAGGTTTTTGTTATAATAATTGTGTAAACAGCTAGCCAGCAATTTCATGGTCAACCCTTGCGGCATCCCTGTGAATCCGAAGTTGTCAACCTAATTCATAATAGCGAAATACTCTTTAGTATTAGTTAGTCTACTAATAGTTTTAGGTGTATATGTAAAGGTAACTGTTGCAGCACCCTTTGGCATTATAGTATGTATTGTGTCGATTTGCATGCTGAACAAAATGATTTTCTCTTTTCTTTCTTCTTTCTAATAAAACTTTCTTTATTGATTAAGTGACTATAATTTTCTATTAACTTTTCGTTCGCATGTCACTCACTATACTTAGTATTTCCACTGGTAGTGACGTATTCGTGGGCAGATACTTATCGGTCGATCACGAGCGCGCCTCACGAACCAAATCCACGCCACTGATATTTATTTGGAGCAGCCTAGTTGATTATGTACCCCTGGTACTGCAGTAACGGAATAGCAGTAATGTAAAGAACGTTTTGTTAGTTTTTTTTTTAACTCATTTTGAATTTATTTACGCGAATCTTTCGCTGTTAAATCCTTCGGCCGTCTCCCAATTGTTTTTTCGAAAATGTTGTTAGATTATTCAACTTCTCCAGCCTTACTAATTGAATCTTAAACGTTCGCCACACCAAACGCGAGCTCGGGCCCGTCGTTGACACGACCTGCTCGTGCTTCGAGCTCATTTGCTTCATAATAATACAGCCCCGCGTTTGGTGTGCGAACGCATTTGTTTTTTTTATCTGCTTTCGTACAGTAATTTCTAATCTAAAAGTTCCCACACCTTATCAAGCTTAGACGCAACAAGCATTTAAATTCGCGCAAGTTGATTAACTCGAACACTTTATCTAAACGAGCTCTTAGCTCGTCTCACGAAGTCCCTGATACTAGTAGTATTCATTTAGAGCAGACATCTCATTGATTATGCACTCCTGGTACTAACGGAATCAATCCGGTGCAGCGTAGGAGGCATTAGGAGTTACAACATATTGCAAAGTATCTTTATTTAAGTAGGTGTTTTAGTGACAAGCGAACCGATCAACCTGTCTGTTAACTCCTCGCCTACGAAGCATTGAGTAATTCAAATTGCTTTTATAGAATGTTAAATAGTTTCTTTGATTAAATTAACCTGTTGTAAAGTTGTAGAAAAAAATATAGCCAAGAAAGAATGTCAGATTTTGACTAGTGTAGGATACCTACCAACTCATAAAAGTGCTGTGATATCATCATCTTCATTATTACATTCCTTCCAATAAAACCAACTCGGCTGATTTTATGTATATCAGTGATTTACCCAGAGATACTCTTGCTTGGCCATGAATTAAGGAAAAAGGTTTTATAAAAATAGAATTCACACTTAATATATTTTCCGCGTCTATTTAAACATTGTATCAAATTGTATCGATACTGTAATCGATAAATAAAAACAATTCAATAGGTTCGTTGCCCCCAATACAGTCTTCAAGTTCAATGCTGAACCGAAATACATCGATTGGATCAATCATACCCAAAGATAAATTTAATGTGTCTGCATCTCTTTACGTACAGTCAGCCAATATACGGGACTAAGAGAACGTTCATAACTACCTAAACAACTAAATAAATTAAACTTTATCTCAAGGGGATAAAATTCTTGTCAGAATGACAGTTGTCGTGTACTGTGCTCATTCTGAAATATCCCTTGTGTCATTGGGATATGGTTTTTCTTAGTTGTTCAGATCGTTTTGTTCATCAGTTCGTCCCGATATATTTGATGCTGGCTGTACAGCGTTCACTTTCCTTTGTAAATTTTTTTCGGTAGTCCGTTTGAGGTCAATTTTTGATCTAATCACACGTGGGAAATAAAGAACAACTCTTGATTTATGTGACACAGTTGCTGCAATATGCATTGTGTTGCCTTTATCAAGACAAACGTATACGGGGCAGAAGACTTTACGTTTGGGTTTAATTAAATGTTTCATGATTGCACAGTTACACAATATCGGCGAAAGAAGAGGAACGCTGTAGAACCTATCTTTCAACAAAAACGTAAATATTATTGCTTCTTCATTTGTATTCTAATACACATCATGGTAGTCAAAGATAGATCAATTTGCCCGTTGCTAATCAAAAATTTCTACCCAAACATTCAAAACAATTTAAGTCTAATCTTCGTACCAAATCTGTTGAACAAATTGAAAGAGCCAATGATATTTTACGCAGACGAGATTGAGCGAAATGAAGCCCGGAATACCGTTCTAAATAGCCCGATAGGATCTCAGTGAGGCGCCCTGCCTTTTACAGTAGGTTGTATTACGATAATTCCGTTCTCAGAAATTTGGCTTGAGGTATCTGTGTCATGATTTTACTGGTGCGGGAAATAGAAGTCTTGCGAATTGTCAAGTGCCATGCAAATACTTTTGCTTCTCAGAATTGTAAGGACGCTAACAAAATTTCCCATTGATGGTAAAGATTTTTGGTTTTCTAGGTTTACTAGCGGAAGTAACAAAGGATGTCGATATTTAGTTTTAAATCTTTGTTTTGGCAAATTATTTCTGTTTGTGCTTATTGATAAGTTTAAGTTTAGACTGCAAATAAAGAAACTGCAAATATACAAAAATAAATAGGCGGTGTTTTTAATGAAGCACGAAAAGCTAGCTGTTGTTTTCAAGACTCAGTTACCGTAATACTTTAGATAGCCGGCAAAAAACCGAAAACAATCAAAATCAAAAATATCATGCTGTATTACTAATCTCTATTCTAATCATGTCTAAGATTGATACAATAAAAACTCTTACAACCCATATTTCACAGAAAGACTATTTGCGCTATTCATTTTTGTGGGCAAACCGCAAACCGCTGACAAAGTTAAATTTACCGTCGCATCTACGAACTTCCAGCTTAATTCTTTGATCATTTCCAAATAAAATATTTTTAAGACCGCAGTAATAAGTTGGTTGTTACCTGGACCATGACCGTACAGTTTCATTAAGATTTGACGGCCAATAGCGGGCACTTTTGAGATAGTTTAAGTCATTGATATGGATTAAGATACGGTTCTAATTACGACTGGTATTAATATTGTTACTGTTTGTTACTCACGGCGGTTGGTTTACACAAATAAATTGTATGATATCATGTCAGGCAATGAGTTTTATTGAAGCGATAATGTGTCTGATATTGTAACGATAGCATTTTAATTTGTTAATTTTTTTTTCTAATTAAAAGAGATTCATAATTGCTCTAAAGCTGTTTTAAAACTATAAATAACAACTACCCATAGCGAATGACAATCAATTTCATGATCAAGTACTTGATGTTACTAGTTTTATCGATGATATTGGTTTTTATTCAATTTCAAAATCAATAACGTAGATAATAAATCTATGTTAGGTGTATCCTGTATAGCCAACGACAGCAATTTAACTTCTATTAAGCCCTGCCATAATTATTATTGACAGGAAATCGGTAATCGTAACATTGAAATATAAATTGATTCATTAAGAGATTTCAAATAAGGTTTGAATCCGACTCCAATGTCACTGGCCTATTCCAAGAAATGTGACACGTAGGGCACGATGAGGCTTTGACCATGAAATGTAATAAACATGAATGTTAATAAAACCAAACCCCACCAGGTATTAATCATCTGGTACTGTTAAGTTGATGAATCAAAAAAGTGAGGAACATATCAAAAAATACAAGGCTGGCAGAGGCATGTGTAGTAAATTTTTAAACTCAGCCTATATGAGTCCACTGCTCGACATGGGCCTGCTAAGGTCGCGCATACTGTAAAGTCCAAAATTTAGTTGCTGGGGAATTGTCGGTGTAGCAATTTTCATCTTTCTCTGTCCGAAGCAAATTCCTTCACTTCTTGTCTTTTTGTTCAATTGCTCTATGTACTTTCTTCTTGGTTTACCAAGCATTCTTTTTGCCTTTAATTTACCCTCCATGATATTAGTTATAAAATTGTCGTGTCGCAGTAAGTGACCAATCACATAAAAAATTAAACCCCCACAGTAACAAATAACAATTTAGGAATGTTTTTCCGTTTCATTTCGTCTTGTTCACGTTTCGCTTAGGTCATCTTTGCAACTTTTTTCGACCATGAAATCATCGTTTCTCCAACACTGTACATCTTGAATGCTGATACCATCAACATTCGCTATAATATGCCTGTTGTATGTGGAACAAAGGATTTTATGCCTTCCCACTTAAAAAGGTTACTCATCATCGTGATTTATTGTAGTAAGGCTGTAACTGGCTTTTTACATGAACAAGATTGTTCTGTGTTAATAACCTCATTGGTAGCTAGCAGACCTTGAAGCCTTGGGGTCTTATAATAGAAAAAAGCATCTACGACTATGTCTCATAATAATATGTTCTAGATTATGCCATCAACTAAAATGTAGGATCAAGGTATTTTGACTAGTTGTTCATTGAAGATTCTGGATTTTACCACAATAGGTACCCGGATTGGATGCAAAAACACACAATAAACAAACTCTCACTTATTACAAGTAGTCACATGTATAAACATCTCACAATAACTTACAAGCTATTTACATAACTTAAACAACAATTTATATACAATATTGGCATTATTGAATTTACATAGTAGAAACCGTAGAGTAATCAATTTAAATCATTTTACTATGATGTATTATGAACTGGAAAGTGGGACAGAAGAATTGATTTTCATTTTGATATGGAAGAGTAAAATCATTTGTTTGTTGCTACAATAATTGCTTAACATATTTTTGTAATAACAATAGCGGTAGATAGCTCTAGTACCGCATACAAAACGAATTTAGCTAAGAAGATATACAATAGTAATTACATAGTTAACAATCAATCAAATATTACTTGTGTTTATCATAATATAGTGTACTTTCGTGTGATCTATTTCTGCTAAGATCTGTTTTCCAAATTCTTTCACTCTTCGCTCAATCCTGTTCATCCTTATCTTCGTTGCTTCAGGAAGATCATTGGCTTACATAACGGCTTTTACAATTTCCTTACAACGTTTCTTAAACCTCTTGCGAGTTCTCATTTTGGGGACCGCTATCCAAGGCTTGCGTTTGCAACGCAATACATTATTTTGCGAGAAACAGGTCGAACTAAAATAGCTTCTTTGTTGCCAAACAAAGTCCTTATTTTCAATAAAGAAGAAGATAAACTCAATTTCAAGAATAATTCTAAATAAATTCGAATTAACTAACAAACATCCAATAAAGAAACGAATTGCTATTAAAATAAGTGTAGACTAAGTAAAGACCCTGACACCGTCTGTATGACATCATGGATTCCACAGCCTCGGCCAAACGCCCACGCCTTACCAACATATTATTGCACTCCAACAAACACAAAATTTTCCTTATTTTGACAACAGTAAAGATTAAAATCAATTGACAAATGAGCGTAGTAAGCTTATAGAATTTGGTTATGTTGTTTATGTAACATAAGTATTACATTGATCTTGTGAGTGCAATAAGTTACGAATTTTGTTGATTTAACTGATTTAGCTTTTTCTGTGGTTGTTTCAATACCTTGTATCTACACTTTAAAGTCTTCTGTGTCGAATTTATTTTATTAATATCTCTTGAAGGGTGTATAATTAAATTAGGTCAGTGTCAGTAACATGATGGTCGATTACTTCAGATCATTCCAATCCTGCAACAATATTTACACGTGCGATTAGCATGAGCGAAAGTTGTACAAACATGCATAGCTATGCTTTCATGGACTGATTCCTGTGGGCCAAGCCAATGAACACGATGATTATACTTTCTTGATTTACCTAATTTTTTACTGTGTTTCCTGTTTTACATTATTGCATTTTACATGTGTTCATGTGTTTGCTGAGAACTATTAAGCAATTTAGCCCTATGGTCTAAGACAAGAATGTAGGCTATTTCTGCTTCAGCATTCATGGCAATATTTCTATCATTTTTAGTTTAGGGTCATATCAAAATGTTTATCCTAACTCTTCCACTGAATGCCAGGCGCAGGTGACAAGATTTGGTCACCGATAACATCACACCTCGAAAGAACTACTACTTTGCTTAAAGGTTGCCGATTTCACACAGCAGTAGTCACTAACACGCTTCGCACGACCAATAACTTTAAACAAAGTAGACCCTGCGAATGAACTGAACAACTCTTAGAAGGCATCAGCAGTATATTTAGATTCCCAATCTTCGTTTCACAAAAAATCTCTGTATCAATATTTCTTGTTACAAATTCTTGCTCATTAAAAATAGTAACATTTATGCTGTCCAAAATATCAGTACATAATAATATGGAACATGTCACGCAAGGTCAGTCTGACGTACGAAACTTGTTCGGTAACACGTCCGAAATGATGCACAAGGTTAGGAGGAGGGATCAGATTCCAATTTCGCTGAAGGGAATTTGACTTAGTGTGGATACTTTGATGTTTAGGTAACTTTATCGAAGTTTAGTGAAGGTCAAAAGATAGGCATAATGTTTTTTCAGAATTAATTTGGAAGTAATCTCATTCTAAGGCTGACAGCACGTGGGTCACTAAACTGTGTGTCGAGACAAAGTTGATATCTATTTGTTGGTAGCTGCAGTTACTGTTTGGTGTATGGCCTACAGCTGAAAAAAACAAATGGCGATCAACTGTGTCTCAAGCAACTAAGGCCCGTATTATGAACAGCTCTCATTTGAGGGATCTCACTTAAAGTGAATCGAGATGTATTAATTAAATATTCAAAAAGTTGTCAAATGTATTGAATTCTAGTTTAGGGTAGCTGCTGTTTGAAGATCTCTCAATTGAGAACTGTCTGTTAAAACATATCAGCCTAATATACCATGTCAGCCTAAGGATCTAAATGGATTATTCGCTTCACTTATACGTAAGCGTATACTGCTGAACAAGAGCCTCCCAATTACCGCTTCTGTAGATAGATATGTAGTCATAAGGGATATTGCCATAGTCACTACGCATGTTAGCTTCTTCAATAAAACCAAGTATTCTTAAGCTCAAAATTGAGCCATGGAATTTCTAAGTTTCAATTTCTTAATCGATCTAGTGACAACATAACTTCACGTAATTTCCATTTCAATGAAGAAGAAATCTTAATGTATCGATCGCCTATTTGATTTTCTCACGCAATAGGAGTTGCAAGATTTTTTGTGAGGATGAATCGAATTACCATCTTGTCTTCACACATTACTATTACCCGCACTTGGTTTTACTTACTTCTAGATTTAGAAATATTTCGTACAAAATTCCTTACTTCTCGGAAAAATCCAGCCATAGTTTACCTAGTTGAACTCAAATCTCCCATTACGCCTTATGTGGGTATTGAGGAAAATTTCAATTCCCTTTTTCGCATAGCAGTCTTAAATGCCTTTCCTTTGCCAAATAATAGTGTCGACAGCCTATATTGCTTTCACGGTAAGTTGATTAATTTGGCAGATGTCAGTTCATGACATGAAAATAAATTGTAATGGCGCTTGTGTATGACAATTTAATTCAACAAGTATTATATCAATTTAAAATATTAATGAAGCGTTACCCAAAAGGTTGTTTTAAAATCAGAAACATAGAAACAATATAGTTATATGTGTTTAACGCCATAATTATATATTACATAAATTATTTTGAAAAAACCCCGACGCGTTTTCAAACTTGCGTCAGATGGTACCAGTTGCCAGAGACGTGCGTATCGATAAAATCATTTCGGTAAATTTATATTAACAGAATGAATATTTTGACCATCGTAATAATTATAGACGATAGGCTCAGTTGATTGAATAATTAAAATAAGGCTCATTATAGCCCAGTTGCCTCGCAAAAGGTCGGTCAGTCCTAAATTTTGGATATGTGATATGGATATGTGTTCTTATAAAAATTACAAATTTTGTACCTTGAGTGACCTCGGCGCGCTCTGCCATCTTGGGAGAACCCAAAAAATAGTTTTTATTAAATAACTCCTTATGGGTTTTATGCCAAAAATTATTCACATCAATTTTGTAGAAAATTAAATTCTTATTTTTCATTCCCGACTCAAAATCAGAGGTATTTTATAGGTTTGAAGCCCATGTCTGTCTTTCTGTTTGGCTGTCTATTTCTCTCTCTGTCTGTGTGTCTGTTTGTGGGCTTTTCATAAAAACACCTAACATAACACATCCAAAATTCAGGACCGACGAACCTTTCGCAAGATAAACCTCTTTTTCGCGATCCGGCTACTGGGCTTATTATTGGTGATAAATAAACATTTATGTTCCCTCATCCCATACCTGCTGGATTCATTATCACATCAGCACGTAATCGTCTATTGTTAAAGATATGCATGCTAATTGACTTAATCCTAATTACTTAAATCACAAGTATTTGAAATGTACATACAATCACATTACAATAATTTGTCAAATTCTCGCTGAAATTTTACAAATTTTATCGATAGTTGAATCGACTACAGTCACATGTCTAGCAACTCCTATTGACATGTGTCATTTTAATCTTCTTATCGTGAAAACAATATAGCGAGGTTGAACGCATGCATTCCCTGCAGGACACCTCTGGCTTTTCGAATTCATGTGCGTATCAGAATATGATTATAATTTGCGTTAACGGTGAAGGTAAACATCTTAAGAAACCTGAAAACCTGGTGGGACTCCAAAAAGTTCTCGGTGGTGTGCTTCCTGTGTAGTCCACTAACCCTCACCAGGCCATTGTGGTGGACTAAAGCCTAACCCGTTCTGATTGTCACAAGAGACCCGTGCCCAACAGTGGGATGATAACGAGAACCGATGGATATCGTATTCACATCTCGTATTAGCCAACTTACTAAACTTCACTTCTAATTTCCCCAAAGCATCCCATTTTTCACCTTTCTCATCCATTCAAACCCAATCTTCAAGTCGTCGGTCTTCGCTTGTAAATACAAGATACAGTGTTGTTGTGACAGCTCATGTTGTAATTGCTCATAGACAGTTCTCATTCACAACGTCATACAATGGCGTTCCGGTCGCGAATTTAGTCACGTACACAAAAAGATTTCTTTTGTACACAGCGATGTATATAAAAACTGATTTTGTTGTCGTATTTGTTGAACGCCATTAGTTTTGCATAGCAATGTGACGCAAAATGGATGGGTTTTTTAAAGAAATGTAAGTTTATTTGTGAAGGTTTTGAATATTTGACCGTTATCTAATAGAAACAATTTCAATATAACATCTTGTTCCGAACACTAACTTACTTTCTGATGTCCTGATTCTTCTTTTTAGACAGAAAATAGCTCTGTCTTTTTCCTGGTTGATCAATACTTTTTCATCTATTCCATTTTTTTAACATGAAACAAATACATTGTTTCACATTTTTTCTCTCTCATAGTGTGTATGGATTTGACTGGCATAAAACCGCGGTGTGGCATGCAAAATAGGAGACGTATGCCCAGCAGTGGGATTGTGGACGCTGATGATGATGACAGTGTTTACAATAAGAGTATCCACCACATAATTAATTACCTTTAGTAATACACTTTTCGCAAATTCCGTAACACCACTTCGTCCATCTACGTCCGACTCGCATTTCCGATTAGTTACCATTAATATCTAATTGTTCGGAATAAGGTCATTTGGTCCCACTCCGTCACAGTTGCATTCAGTTGCTCATCGAATCGTTGCGACGCCAAACAGTTCATTGATCTCGCTGTAGTTTTGATATCGTCTACTACTGCTCAGAATGAATAGAAATTCAGAAGGATCATTACATGCCCTCGCTTCCTTTGGGTCAAAACGTAAACGTTGATTAATCGCAACTGTACCGAAGCCGAAATGTTCATCCAGACAGTTTTCGTTTACAAAAACTGTTAACACTGTAGTTTTGTTTTTGTTGTCGTTGTTGATGCTGTTGATGTTGATAAGTGTATTAAGTCCCCAAATGGAAACAAGCTCGGCTCGGCAGCTCATGTCTTCTACTACCATCATCGACGAAATGTTGACAACATACGCAGACAGAGCTGTTTAAGCTCGGCTGCACATTATAAGAAATTTCTTTCAGAAAAATTTTGACGCGCGACTCTTCTCGTTCTTTTTGTACTAGACCGCGCACACTTTCAGAATTTTCTAGATTCGGCGACCTTCACGATACTCTGCATTTAGGGAGCACGAGCTTTTTTGCGTTTTGTTTATAGTGTACCTTCTGTGTTTTGTATATGTTGTGGTGTCAAAGAATTTGTCAATAACGGTGATTTTTATTTAAATTATTATTTTGACGTTTCTTAAGCAGATTCGGTTCAGAGCTCATTTATACTACAAATTGTATTTTTTTGCGTGAAATAATTTATTCTTGGATATGTATCCCGAGTTAATAAGTTAGCGTCATACGATTTAAGAACGGATAATAGCTTATAGTCTATTATATCCGACTTCAAAAAGGAAGGTTCTCAGTTTGACCTGTATGTATGTATGTTTGCAATTATCTCGAGAACCGTTGTTGATATTTTGATACGGTTTTCATTAAACATAGCTATTCCTAAACAAGGTTCTGACGTATAAAATATTTCGAAAATGTTAATAATTTATTACGCGTGAACACTTTTTATTACGGCTATCTGCAGATGACATTTAGTTATCTGCCATTGGTTAACTAAACCGTTATTTTTTGGGTATAGGAACCGGTCATCCAAAACCCAAGAAAATTCTAGAATGGCATAGAGCACATAATTGTTGATACCATACAACAAGCTTTCAATATAACTGGTCCAGTCATCAATAAACGTAGCGTACACAAATACATCTCTAGACGCATTTCCTCATAGTTCCAGTCTATAATTGGGTCTGGATGTTAGCCAGACTGTGCGTTCAACTGGTCTCACTTTCACTGAAACTTAATATCATTGGTAATAATTGTTATGATAGCCTGGCTCACTTATTACAGCTCATTCATTCTTGTTCACTCTGTTCAACGAAAGATAATTCTTGACATAGCGGTTATTTCGTAAACTGTAGCCGTAAGGAAAACCGTAAAATTACAGGGTGTAAACGAATTCATGTAATTTCTTCAAGCCACATGATCTATTAATGGTATAGATTAACCCTACACGGAATTTAGATTGATTTTTTTTTGTTTTTATGGTGTTGAAAATTTCGATGCCATGTTCAAATGAATGAAAGCACGGCGACACAGCTGACAGCACGACTAGCGCGATATCGCTCCACGCAGTCAGTTAACTTGGGACGCTAAAATTACTCAGATACAGAATACCGTGTTTCATTTTTACAAACTTTTTTTTGTTGATTCTGATAAAAACCTGCAGCGTGCCTCAGTGTCACCAGTAGATCACGCGGTTTGAAGGAATTACACGAATTCGTTTACACCCTGTATTATCCATGTATTGTTTTTTAAAAATATTTGATATTCTTTGTATGGTAACGTTTTGTAGAGAAACGTCAGGACTCTTACCTATTACGGGTAGTCAGAAGCCCAAAAGTCTAACAATCGGTCTATCTAGGATATCGGCATTGCCCAGTAAATGGGTTGAGGAGGTCTGATGGCAGTCGCTCCGTGTAAAATACTGGTGTTCAGCCGCATCTGTTTAGACTGGAATCCGATCCCAACATAGTTGGGAACAGGCTAAGCAGATAGGGTGTACTTATTCCACCACAGATAAAATATATATGAATAAAATTTCTCTATTCGAATTTTAAACGAAAGTTATATCTTCAATCTACGAGATCGAATACAATATAATATTAAAATCATAATTGAGATAATGATCTGGCAACATCGACTGTTCAATCACAATTCTACAGTTCTCCTTAACATTCAAATATGTACTCTATTACTTACGATTAAGATTGAAATTTTAACTAGCCATTGTTGGTAATGGCTTAATTGGATGTATTCTCACGTCTTGTAAAATTTTCGCGATACCATCGACATAGATACTGCACTATTTATGAACATTCATTTATACTACATTCTTTATGAAAAAAAAACTGCAAAGCGCTCAGAGAATCATGTACTCTATGCTATAAGATTAAGGTATAATTTTGCATGTCGATGCTCATAGGCTTTTGAAACAATACCTTTCGACAAGATTTTTATTTTTATTCAAAAGTGTCGCGTTTCTTTTTACTTTTATTTTCTACAGTGTAACGTTAATTAAGAAAAAATAACGCAGAAAAGATTAATTAGAAACGTGATCTAGTTACAATAAAACAATTAGGTGTAAATGAACCGAGCTTTAAAAATCATGTACAAAAAATAGGACAAGTTCTGCGGTTACAACTAATAAGTTACATTGATGTACCTGATCGATTAAGTGCAGTCGCTAATTTTCGCGATACTCACACTTATTGCGTCAACGTAAAGATCATTTTTGACTGCAGTAGGTACTAATAAAAATTCGTAGTCTTGAAGTCGCACTCAGTTCGGAAGTGATCGGCTTTACGAAGATTGCCGATGCGACTTGTCAGTTGTCACGTACTGTACTCTGATTATTTCTTTAGCTGTTCATCCTCGGCCTTTTTTCTTTTTCAGTTATCTTTTTTTGTTTTCTTTTGCCATAATGCTAACGAATTCTTTTTATTCTTCTCCAGATATCCGACATTGTGATCGGACAAGAAGCGAACGTGACAGCCCGCGAAGCGCTATTGAGCTGGGCTCGGCGCTCCACCGCGAAGTACCCAGGCGTCAGGGTTGCAGACTTCACGTCATCTTGGCGCGACGGTCTGGCCTTCAACGCGCTCATACATAGGAACCGTCCTGATCTGATAGACTGGCGTAATATCAGGTAATTATCGATCATATTTGTATTCTGTTAAGGTATTTTTTCCCTTAACTCTGACTTCGAATTCACGTCCAGATCAGAATTTGATTATCACTTGCATTAACGATGAAGGAAAAACATCGTGAGAAAACCTGCACACTGACCGCCTCGCTGGTCGCAAGCGCGACGGCTGAGCGTGAGATCCTAGGTTCGATCCCTAGGTCGAGAAAAGTATTATTGGATTTTTCTGTGTCAAATTTCTCAGTAGCAGCCTGGAGTCTGGGTTTGTGCCCGGTTGATGGCAATAGGCTTGCCCCCTGTAACATAGAACGAGGGTGTACTATACACCTCTCTGCAACCCTTCAGGGAATACAAGCGTGATGTTATTTTATGTTGAGAATAGTGATGTTCAAATCCGCTATAAACTGAAGACGTGTTTTAAACTATAAAATATATTCATATAGTCTGTTACTTTATACGCTATCATTATAACGCGGTGTTACAAAACTCGGGCGCAGTCTGAACGCGGAGACGCTATAATTTTATTTAACAACGCGCTAAACAGACTTGATGATGCGCGGTAAATGTTATCTCGCAACGCGCTGTACACTAAAGAATATAATAATATTTCATTCCCTTACGCGCTGCTGCTAGTCGCTACGCTATCTTGCTATCTCGTTCTGGCCCCGCTATGCGCGTTAAGACTTTTATTCGTTGAGTAGGTTGAGGCGTTATAATATAGCGCGAAGTCAAAGCCGCTATAGCAAACGCTATACGCTATGTACACATAGTCTGTTATATTTTGGCGCTATACGTTTTATTAACCACCACTAGTGACTTGAGAAGGCTCCTAAAAGTTCTCAATGATGTATAAAGTCCGCCAACCTGTACTAAACCAGCGTGGTAGACTAAAGGCTAAACCCACATTCTCACTCTGATAAGAGGACCTTGCCCAGCAGTGGGACAGTAATAGGTTGATATGCTTTATGCTATGGGGTGTTTTTGGGCTGCTAGGCATCTGGAGCTTATACACAAGAACGTTCCTAAGGCAGATCTTATTAGATAATCTCAAAGAGAGCTAACAGAATCGTGTACGAGTGAATCTAGCATTACAGTTATAGCTAATATCTGTATGTCAGGTAATGCACGCATGGTAACCAACGTAGACTCCAACACTGAGAGTACTTATATTTGGGTTAATGGTTAGTTACATGAGCTAGGTCACAATGTATTAATTTACCCAAAAACAAGAGTAATAAGGACAGAAGAGTAGGAAGGAGGAGCTCGTGGCTAAATAATTACAGCCACATAGACCAATCTTCCGGGTTAAGCCACGCTTGCCGAGGTTGGTCTGTGGATGGGTGACCATTTACCATAGCGAGTTTCCTCCGTGCCTCGGAAAGCACGTAAAGCCGTTGGTCCCGGCTGTCATTTGTAGATCTTTGACAGTCGTTACTGTTGGTCAGAAGCCAGAAAGTCTGACAACCAGTCTTACCAAGAGTATCGTATTACCCAGTTACTGGGTTGTGGAGGTGTGATAGGCAGTCGCTCCATGTAAAATACTGATATTCAGCTGCATCCGGTTCGACTGGAAGCCGACCCCAACATAGTTGGGAAAAGGCTAGGCAGATGATGATGAGAAGAGTAATAAGGAAAAGCTAGTCAGATAATAAAGGTCAGACTTCTTCGACTGATCGGTGAGCTCCGTCGAATGACAGCAGCTTTTATAACATCGGGTACGTTGATCCATGACGACGACTACCCTTCTTTATCTCTTAAATGTCAATGTTGCCAGCTACCGACAATCAGGTTAAGAAATATGAAGTAGTCATCAAGTCGTACTGCAGATTGAGTGTGTAATTGAGATGTTTGTAAGCCCTTACGAATAAAGCTAAATATTGTCATCTGAACGGTTGAAGTACCGATGTTCGATGACGTAATAAACATTGATAATGTTAAGCTACCTGATGTAATGATGAGCTAAGTCATTGTTAATTAGAGTTTACTCCTTAGTGGGCGGATTATTATTTTGTTTATCGTTCCGGAATCCGGATGTTTCGGTAGAACCAATTTAATGTACCTATTCATTTTAACTGAGTTACTTGAGATACTTATCTATACTATAAAGTTCGATTCACAACAGAACAGGTTAAAAGCGGTGAGTGGCTTGTGTCATATTTGTGTAATGTAACATGTTTAAGATGGTGCCTTTTGAACACACGAAATTATATGCTTGTACGAAAAATAAATTAAATTAATTGAAAAAAAACTTTTCAAAAATAAGCTTTTATTAAAAAGTTTTTTTTTACCATTAATTTATTTTTTAGTTATGATTGGAAATGTTTCTAAGTCTGTTTTCGTGTTCTCCTCAGCAAGCCCTTTCATTTGATACCCATACTGTGGTAGTACAGAAAAAATAACTAGTCCGCCATCTTGGATGATCCGTCATATTGGAATTAGAATGACGTCACATAGCTAAGCATGCATTGTCATCCAAAATAAGCATGTATACCAAATTTCAGCTCAATCAGTTAAAGATAACTGATTTAAAATTCAGTTGCAAGATTCCACGCGGACAAACATACATACACTGCAAGTTAAATAAAAGCTTGTAAAAAAAGTTCAGAAGATTTATTCTTTATGTCAAATACGATTAAAATAAATATTTGTTCTTTTACAGGTCAAGACAAGTCCGTGAGCGTTTGGAGACAGCCTTCCATGTGGTCGAGAAGGAGTACGGAGTTACCAGACTGCTGGATCCCGAAGGTCTGTACATTATACGTTTACGGTGTTAAAGAGGAACATTACTTGATCTTCTGTACGCATGAGATAGTTGAGCGTTAGCTGTCATTAATGGGGCTAGTACGGTCAGCATCAAAAGTAGCTGAACATTTGAGTGTTTAAACTTGGCATTAATTAGAAAACGAATTGTTTTAAAACAAAAAGTTTAATAGATACTTAGAGCTGCTAGATATAGCTCTAAGTATGCCTTAAATGTTTTGCTTCCTATCAATTAGTTATCTAATTAATGCAAGGTTTAAAAACTCAAATGTTCAGCTACTTTTGACTGACCGTACTTATTTAATATATCGTCACCCTCCCCGCTAAATGTCGTATCTAGCAATTGATAATTTTTCAGTAGTTGCGTTAGCTGTGGCTTTATTTAAATGAATTAATAACTTTTTAAAATTGCTCTTGGCTTCCTCTTTAAGTTAGTAGTTGCTCTAAAATCCTAAGGTATCTATTTATTTATTTCTATTCATTTGAAGCAGATACGTCACTCTGTGAGAATTTCTCTGAAAAATTTATCAATTGCTAGTTACGACAGTTAGCGGTGAGGGTGATAATATGAGTACGTAACGAAATATGTTTGCTTCAAAGATATATTTATTAAAGCCGAAAACCTGCACTCAAAGATCGTTTTATAACAATCAATTTCAAACAATTGCAAAAAAATTGGCAATCTTTGATCTTTTCGTGACTGATCAACAATAAAAGTGTTTTAATGAAATCCATGTATTTAAAAACCGTTTTATCTGACGATTACGACTACAAGTTTTGGAACAAAAAATCGTATGAGTATGTATGACACAAATAAGCGTAGAACTTGGCCGGTTTTTTTACAAGCACAATCTATCTTGCTCATATAAACTCCGGTCATGGGTAATAAAGCGAGATAATGTTTGTGGATCGAATCGTTCGCGCCTACGCGTAACGATAACCATGTTAGTGGGAACTTAATGTAAGTTATTATGCTTCAAGTAATAGAAAAACAAAATCATGTGTGATAAATGGCTTCATGACTTCATATCCCATGTACAAGGATACAGTGACGATGCTTTAGTACGTCCGGCGCACTCTGTACAGTCAGCCCCACTATCAACCTGCTGACTAGCAAATCTTTCCACCATTGGCTTTTCTGACCGATATTGACATACGTCATCGGTATGACAGGTTATCTTGTATGAGCCCGCTGGCTGGACGCTTATTTAATTTACGAATATATTGTAAAGTATACTTTACAATATATTCGTAAATTGAAAAGTTACAATTCAGGATTTGTAAGATACATAATAGGTACAAAATCTTAGTAACATAAAAAGCATATCTTTAAGGGCCCGCTAGCAGGACGCTGCATTAAAACGTCATTATACAACGTATTTTTTTGTTATCCCATAAATCTAAGGTTATATTATTTATGTAAAAAGAACACAAAATCTCCTAGAATAGGTGGTCCAAAAATGCATAGTTTCGAAGATATAATCAATCATAATTAAATTATAGGTATTTTAAGTTTCATTGATAATTATGAGTTATTCATTTTTATTCAAACCAATCATTCATATTTAAAGCTAAGAAAATGTGACGTTGTCATATTCCACGTAAGGGTGTTTTACATTAATAATCATGACTTTGTCGAATTATTTTGTATGAAAAATGAAAACAAAAAAAAATGATGATTGAAGAATAATTCATATGCCAGTTGGTTCTTTGATATGGTCTCAATCATACCCTAGAGTTATGGGATATCAAAAAAAACACCTTGTATAAAAAACTGTTGAGGTACAAAATATTAAAATTCAGATTATGTAGGTACAAATAAGATCTTAATGATAAGCTATTGCCCATCGAAAAATCTAATTATTATAAAATAGGTGACAGTTTTTTTTATTAATAATACATGCGACACACAAGAAAAGTGTATTCTTCTTCACTGAAGTGTCCTCGGAATCACCACCTGTGTTGATAATAACATATTCAGCAGCGTCTCGCGGCACCACTGTTTTGGCGAACGAAATTATCAGTACTATATACAGGCTGTAAACGAATTCGTGTGATTAGTTCAAACCACATGATCTATTAATGGTACAGATTAATCCCGCACGGGATTTAGATTGATATAAAAAAAAAAAAAAAAAAAAAACAATGATTTCGATGCCTTGCATAAATGAATGAAGGCACGGCGACACAGCTGACAGGCACGACTAGTCCGATATCGCTCCACACAGTCAGTTTACTTAGGACACTAAAATTACTCAAATACAGAATATCATGGTTCATTTTCTGAAAACTTTTTTTTGTTGATTCTGAAAAAACTTGTGCAGGGTCAATCAGTATCACCAGTAGATCACGCAATTTGAAGGAATTACACGAATTCGTTAACACCCTGTATACTATATGACCATTGACGTAGAAATACATGGACCTCGTGTCAGCGCTCAAAAATGTCCGAATACAATGTAGACTACTTACAACGCGAAAAAGTAAACTATTTTACGTCAAACAGTGCCGTCGAATCTCCGTATGGTGAATAGCTAAATTAGGCATTGTAATGACGACATAGGATTTAAATTAGTTTGTTGGTATTTGTAAGTTTATGACGGTGTGCTTAGGCGCGCGCTCTGTTGTTGTATACAACTTTATTTTTAGTAGGTATATACAAAAACCGAGACACCCCAACAAGATTTTCATCAGAACTGCCTGAATATGTGTTATGTCGCGTTAAGTTCCCCAGTAGAGTGTGAAATGTGTGAGATGTGCTTGCTATGCAGGGGTTGTCTAATACACGGAAACTGACCGAGCGGACCGTCTCAAGCCTCAAGGTGTCTATTCCCGTCAACTGTTATGGGTAGAAACCTACTAAAACAAAATTGAAATTTATGAAAAAAAAAATGTGGTGTAAAATATATGTCAATCCGTTCCTCTAGTGATTCTGAACAAACTAGTTTCAGGTTTAGTACACTAAAACTAAGCTTGTATAAACTCAGGACCCTTTTTTCGTAAATTTTGTAATAGACCATTGGTCCATGTGTTTCTACGTCAATGTAACATATAATTCCATACTAACAAATTCAATCTCTCTCTCATCTCATACTCATCGGTAAAGATTATCCGTACTAGATTTGCGGCAAATTCAAACGATAGTAAATAAGGCAAGAATCATTTAGAGCCACTTAAAGCTTCGTAACAGTGCATAAGTGAACGTAATGCCGTAATATTCAGACCATCGCAATTACTAAGTAATTACACACCATAATTGGAATATTACATTCTTCAGGAAAGGTTGTTACAACTTGCTTGATGTGTCAACCTGGAAAACTTGTTAGGCCTCTTGTTCACAGACGTTTTTTCGCCGTAAAAACCTACGGTTAATTAGCCGTGTGTAGGCACGGTCATCAGTTTTCTATGGACTACTATAGAAGTTTGTTGACGGACACGGCGGCCCAACGGCACGCCTGCTTCGTCGTATGCACCGTGGGCACCGTGGCTACTCCTCTTTTGCACACGGTTTGATTTACATTAGTGTTGTATGACGGTCTATGAAAGTTTGTTAACGGCACCGGACGTTTTCGCAACAGGCAATTATTGCATGACAGCTTTCCGACGCTGATTTTGTGTTACAAAATGGATATAAATCAGTTTCGGTTGGTGGTTAGCCGTGTCGTGTATAAGCTCACACGATTTTTCTACGGCGCGGCTAATACGCCGTACGGTTAAGAAACCGTGCCGTGAACAAGAGGCCTTAGGGTTCATACTAGCTGGGCAGCGCGTTGCGTCGAGTAGTGCGGCGCGTCATAAACCCTGCCTCACATTATCAGAACTGTCATAAAATTTCTGACGCGTGACTGTGTTCATATATTTTGTACTAGACCCCATTTGTTTTTATTATTCACTAGCTGCTGCCCGCTGTTTCGGTCGCATCTTAGGATAACTTTATCATGTACCTAGATAAAAAGTATCCAATGTCCTAATCCAGGTAATGGTCTACCTGTGTGCCAATTTTCTTTCAAATCCGTTCAGCCGTTAAGGTGTGATTGATTATCAAACATCCAAATTCACAGCGTTACAAACATTCAAACTTTCACGTTTATAATATTACTAGCTATGCTCGCGACTTCGTCCGTGTGGAAGTCAGAAAACAACATTGTGTCGCAATAAGTAAACAATGTACCTACCTATATGTACTCCATTTTTTAAATGTAATTTCATTTATTTACAATAAGGTTACTGCTCATCACCCACAAACAATATCGTGATAACTTGTACCCTATAACCTGGGGGCCTACTCCCTAAGTCCGTCCACGAAGTTAGTCGCTCGTCCGAAAGTAGACCGAAACGTAGGAGTGAACAAAACAAGTGTCAAGTTCAACTTTTCAGACGGGCAAAAACACATCGGTAGTAGGGACAACTGTCAAATCGTGTTGTCATTCTTAGTTCGGGCCCCGAAATAATCGTTTGTCTGTAGGTGATAGGGAGTAGGAAACGCTCGTAACTAAGGCCGAAGCCACGGACTTCGTGCTTAGGGAGTATTCTATAAGCTTCTGTTTCGGCATCACTATCGTTTCTAGTACACGTAGGAATTTAATATTCAATGTACAGTTTTTGCTTCGTTACCATTTCATTATATCTATAGATAGTAGCATAAGATATAATTTCCTAACCTTTTATATCCTCCTATTCTATTCTAAGCATAGTAACAATGAGTGTTATTGTTCCCAATAGATTCTCAGCACGTATTGAATCAGAGTCTAGATAATATTAAATTATTAGCCTGTTCAATCAGCAGGTCGCAGGTTCATATTCAATGGGAGGTATTTTACGATCTATTGTTCGCGATTCGGCTGAACAAGTGTAGCCGATTAATGACGTCATCGCTCAAGTGTGGATATGGCTTTATGATAATTTGATTTGTCAAGTACTCTGTGATTGTTGTTTTAATTATTGATGTGACAATGTGAGCCAAGTTCTTGTGAAAATTGTTATTTTTATTTAAGTAGCAGACATTTGTTAAATGAATGATTTATTGACGAGTATTATTTGAGTTATAATATGACAGAAATAGTACTTGTTACCTGTTTTGATAAGTTTTAAATATTTATTGAAAATTATTTACATATTTATCAGATAAAATATTATTTTTTGCGCAGCATTTTTCGCATTCCGTTTATTTATAATTTTGATTTAATTTATTTATGGTACAAATATTATGGAGATGGCCTTAATGATAGAATATAAATAATACAGCCTCATTGGTCTAGTGGTCGCAAGCGCGACTGTTGAGCGTGAGGTCCTGGGTTCGACCCCCGGGTCGGGCACAGTGGTATTGGGTTTTTCCTTATGGAATTTGTCAGTAGTCAGTTGATGGCAATAGGCTCGCCTTCTATTAAGAGCGCCATCACACTAGCGTTTGTCCAGCGCGTAGGCGTTCGATAAACGTATGCGCAGCGCAGCAACGCGACGCCTACGTTGTTGCAGCGTTTCCTCTGGAGTCAATTGAACGCTGCGCTAACGCGGCGCAGACGTCACACAATTGCGTTGTCGTTTCGGAAATATACGGGTGCAAAGGGGCGCGCAGCTGCGGGTGGCGGGGAGAGGTCGAATGTGAACAGGATTGTACATGACTCCGCACTGCCGTACGTTATCTAGAAGGCAGCTAAGTCCAAGGCAGTTAATTGTTCTATAATTTTCAGTATATTTCAGTTATCTATCTCTTTCAGTTTTTTCACAAAATTAATTTTTACTTTTTAGTTAAGCATTTTGTAATTATGTTAATGAGTAATACGATACTGAAAAGTCGCTAACCATACCATAGCCGCTTTGTGTTATGTGTAACTTCGCAACTACAACAGATATAAAAACAATTCCAAGACAGGACGATAGAGAAATAAAATGGCATCAAAACCTCAAATTCGGCCAACTGTGGCTTAACTGCCTTTTAGTCAACGTACGGCAGCGCAGTAATGCGGCGCATGCGTCGCGCACTTGCGGCGCTAACGCAGCGAATTCATTTACCCTTGGGCACCATCTCCACGAGCAAGTGAATCGCTGCGATATTCTCGCCGTGCCATCAAAATCAATACTAACTATCGCCGCGATAAAATCGCCGTGTGGAGACACGTTTTGAGGAGTGTATAAAAATACGTGGCACGACGATAATATCGCCGCGATTCTCTCGCTCGTGGAGACGGCCCCTTGCACTGACACCGCGACAACGCGACGCCTGCGCCGCGTTGTCGCGGCGTCTGCGCTGCGCTTACGTTTATCGAACGCCTACGCTGGACAAACGCTAGTGTGTAGTCGCTCGAAATGGGACTTAAACATATCCGCGAAATACGCCTTTGCCCCGAGGAATACAGGCGTGGTGTTAAGTTATAAGAATTACATTTCTTCTAGTCAAATATGAATACAAAAATAGGCACCATATGAGGCCTAGGCCGTTCTGCTTATTATCTCAATAGATTGCCAGCAGATATAACATTTTAATAATAATGCAAGCACCTTCGTTGTTTCGAAGCAAAATACAGAGACAAACAAAAGAATAATTATATTTCAAAGTCGGCTCCAACTTGGCGTGAATAATCGGTGCAGCCTCGAGCCGCGATTTTATTGTGCGATTGTCGCGATAGGGTGCGACGTTGCGACTAATTGCTGTAATTATCTAAATTTGCAAGTTATTTGTGTTTCGTTTGATTGCGGTCATGACTTTGGCATGATTGTTTTGATTTTAAGTATTGGTTTACATAGGATTTTTTTTTTTTATAAAATAGGTATATCAATCTACGGGGTGAAATTGTAAACAATCGACAAACCGAAATGGGAGATTGTACCTACTCATCACTATGAACAACTTTTACTATCGGAACAAACCGGAAATCGCGAAAAAAAATCTGCTGTTTCCTACATTTTGACGAGTTATACGAATATAAATGTAGGGAACACCTGTTTTTTTTTCGCGATTTCCGGTATGGTCCCATAGTAAAAGTTGTTCCTAGTGATGTGTACAATCTCCCATTTCGGTTTGTCGATTGTTTACAATTTCGCCCTGTATATCTTAATCCCTGCATCATGACGATACGATTGGCTCAGTGGCTGAGTGCTTGGCAGCTGCGCAACAGGTCGCGGGTTTGATTTCCGCACGGAACAAGTATTTCTATGGTCTACAGATAAATATTCCGGTAAAGATTTGGGTTTGTAAATAGACCCGTGATACAGAAGTATTTATAAAGAGGGGCAACGCTCCACAAGCAAGATAGCTTATAATAAACCTCATAAGATTCTCGCAATAACTTTAATTCTCCAAAGAACTTCTAGTAAAATAGGGTATTTGACTGAAAAGATCTAATTAGTCCGTCAGTTAGATTATCAAAAAATATTTGACCCGTATTTTTTCTTTTGTTACGTAACTTTTAAAATTGGCAAAACGTCACAAGCAAGTACAATTTTTACTTGCTTCTGACGTCACAAGCCCCCACTCTCGAGTTTTGATGCGTTTTATCTTTCCAAATGTTTATAGATTTAACAAAAGAAAAAATACGTGTCCTTTATTTTTCAAAACTCTAACTGGCAGACTAATTAGATTTGCAATTTATTGATGCTGGCAACATGCCTATTATGTCCGCCATTATCAAAATATTTCCAGCATCTAATTCAACCTTTTTTCCCCCAGATGTGGACACCCACGAGCCCGACGAGAAGTCCCTCATCACGTATATCTCGTCACTGTACGAGACGTTCCCGGAGCCGCCGGCGGTACACCCGCTGTTCGACGCCGAGTCGCAGCGCCGCGCCGCCGCCTACACCGAGCAGGCCGCGCAACACCGCGCCTGGTTGCACGAGAAGTGCGCACTCATGCAGGTAACATAAAACTTACGAATCGTAGTACTAGTCGTTTTACGATACGTTTCCAGAGCTGCCTTTGTAGAAGTCTAAAATAGACCACGCATAGATAGATGTATGCTGCCTAAATATCTAAGTGGGTGCGTTTTGGACTTCTTACTATTCGACAGTCTTTTGATTTTTAATTTTGAATCCGACAACCAGTACATCATCATCTCTTCTATATTTTTTGTGCCTTATCTAAAGAGGATTTGACATGTTGGTTGAACGAGATGATATCCGTATTTCACTATAGGGATCTAACAGAATACATGGATCAGGTATACTCGTATTAAGCTGGCATTATGCTGAGCTATAATTTTTCACTATTGATACACATTGCACCTTTAGTCGTTAATTGGGTACTAAGTAAAAGTCAAAAACTGATTTTTTAATACTTTTCTTTAGAATCTTGCAAAAGTGTCGCAACAAAAAAATACGAATAATTAATAACTCTTCTTTGGGTAATTCATCAACTCGTCCTACATGCCTACGGCCCATTTAGGACGACTTGCAGAAAATCAAAATAAATAATATTTTCATTCTGCAACTCGTCCCACATTACTATCAAAATGAGAAAAGGTACAATCAGTAGCAAAAGTGTTACTGTGTAAATAATAAAAAGAAATTGTTATAAAATATTTAATCATCACAACATTGTCACATATAAACAGAAAAGATTAAATCATCACAAATGTGACACCAATTAACACACGAGGTAACATTCATACATGTGGGTTTAATAATAATAAACCTAAACCCGCAGGCTAGCTTATGGCGAGCTGTTGGGCAGTAGCGACCTCACACGGACCTAATCTCCCCGGAGATGTATTGTTCCTCATCTCTGGCTTGCCTTCATTGGCCGGCCGGAGTGAACACTGACGAGAAATAGAGCTCCCACCTGCTATCGCAAGAGAGAGGTGGACTCAAACCGGCCAATGATAATTGGCCGGTTTGAATTGAAATAAACCTAAAATTATAAAATAATAAGCAATCGTCATAAAGATCAACAGTTAAATGGCCGCAGGGAGGGATGGCGGAGCAAGGAGCTTCACGGACGCTTCTACCGGGCCCTTCATGGGATCGATGTAGACTTTCTGGCGTCCGTAAAAAGTATCTCCTGATAAGTCTGCTCGCCTAGTACCATGCTTCACAAAATATTAATTCCATATTTTATTTTACCGCAGGCAGCAATTGGCGAACAGTCTGATTAAAGCCGCAAATAATATTGCCAATAGAATATTGTCAACATTATTGCGTGTGTGTGGGCGAAAAAAAAGTATCTCCTGATAAGTCTGCTCGCCTAGTATCATGCTTCACAAAATGTTAATGTGATCTGTGTGATTCTTTTCTCTTAACAAGCATTTCTAACGTTGAGTTAGGTAGAACGGCTGTAACGCGACTGATCTGAGAAAAATGCACCTTCATGAATAAGGGCCGTTATAAATATAAACGACGTTACGCGTAGCGGCCGTAGTGCGACTCCGTCAAATAATCTATAAACAAAACAAAAGTAGAACCTGCAAATTCTTAAAAAAATATTGTTAAATCTTGTCTTACTAACTGTATCAAACGTCGATAAAGTTTAAAGTTCCACACAAAAAGAAACGTGGGACGAGTTGCAGAATGAAAATATTATTTATTTTGATGTTCTGCATGTCGTCCTACATGGGCCGTAGGCATGTAGGACGAGTTGATGAATTACCCTCTTCTTTCTTCCAGGACCGTGCTTTCCCGTCAACTTTGATCGAAATGAAGAAGCTGCTCAGCGAGAGCACGCGTTTCCGCCAAGAAGAGGTGCCGCTCAGGCAGAGGGAGAAACAGAAGCTCTTCCACCACTACAGGGAATTAGAGGTAAGCAGACAACACATGAGCGAAGAAATCGCTTGAAGCTTGTCCCGAATGCTCTTAATTGAAACCGAAAAAAAACCTTACCGTACGCTGGTAATAGATGCGTGTTGTAAGAATCAACAAAATCCAGCACGCCTATTGGTAGTATCTATACGGTCTGCCTGGCTAGCTACCACCTGAACATGAAAGTCAAGCAGTTTACTGTGTTCCGTCGTGTGTATGTGAGAGCCAGAGGGATAGGAGAATCCCTCTATATCTTTGTTACTTGGATTCGTGTGCTCCATTTCAGAGCCTGTCTAGATTTATGGAATACAAAACGCTTCACTACATTCTTACTGCATGAATTCTAACAAGAAGTCTAGTAAGGGTTGCAGATTATCTAACTAGCCGTTGACAAAGCCCATTTTAAGAGTATATTCTTCTAGTTTCCACCATAACCATACCCGATAATGTGATCTTTCCCCAGAAATACTTCGAAACCGTGGGTGAGTGCGACATCGAGCCGACCTTACGACCCGACGCGTTAGAACAGGCGTGGTCTCGACTGCTGATGGCGCAGCAAGAGCGAGAGCGTGACCTGACCGACGAGATACGACGACTGGAGCGACTGCAACGACTCGCCGAGAAGTTACACAGGTAAATACATTTCTATACGAACAGGCGTGTTTTTGACGGATGATGATAGAATCTAGAACGAAAGAAGGATCAGATCGAAAACCGTAGCGACTGCAATGACTCGCCACAAAGTTACCCAGATATGTGCACTAGCGATGGGCGATTATTACTAAAACTAATCGACTTAGTCGATTGTTCAGTACAGTCGATAAAAGTCGATAACAATTGATGTTAGTCGATTGTTATCGTGCGTATGCGACAACGCATACGCACGTCACACACTCACATGCATAGCGGATTGCAGTGTACGTAAATTTAGTAGTTCGTCGATTGTTATTCGAATAATTGTGGCGAGGAACTACTAAATCGACAATCGAATGCGCAACAGTACAATTTTCGATTCAGTCGATTGTTTTTTTTGCAACAATCGCCCATCGCTAATGTGCACACAGCTACTATCCAGTATAATCTGACCTCTAATAGTACGGAAAGCCTATGCAATGCGAGATCAGCTCAAACTGGAATTGTATACCTTGATACGTAGCCGTGCCTACTACGATAAGACTCATTGAAACCTTCATAAAAGACCCTGAAGCCACTTCTCTTCTTCAGTGAAGCGGAGAAGAAGACTCCTCTGAATCCACCATATAAAATCCTTGTTTCATTTTCATCTAATACGGTACATATAAAAGGCCCGTATGGTTTCCAGCTAACAGTCCGTTCTGTTACAAGTCGAGAACCTATTAAATATTTTAGAAGAAAAGTTTAAAATTAAAAAATACATCCGACATTATAATGTGGCTGTCGATACTTGTTAGAGATTATTATTAATGCAGTGATAAATGCTTTCCATAACGAGTCATACGAGCTCAAACACGATGGGTCTATAACTAGTCATTGCGGAGGGCAGATCACCACCTTTAGCCACCTTCAAAGTCCTTCATTGAAATCGGTTCATCCGTTTGGGAGCTACGATGCCACAGACAGACAGGCTTCAAACTTATAACAAGATCTCTCTTTTTTCGTCGCGGATAGTAAAGAAAATAAGTACTAAACAAAAATTTCGCCAACAGGGACATAAAACAAACGGAAGGCGGACTCGACAGCGTGGAGCGTCACATCGAGAGTGAGATACGTCGCGTTGAGCGCGGCGTACACCCGGCAGACGCAAAGCTAGCCGTCGAACAGATCGAGCAGGAGTTGCGGGCCATGGAGCATACCATACAGGAGATGTTCCAGGACTCTCATGTGTTGAGGGAGGGCCGGTACCCGCAGGCCGCTGACTTGCATCGACGGTTAGTATATTTAATTACTGAATGTTTGTGTTTGTTGAGAATTTTGTGAATGGAAAAGAACTTGGCCCTTCTACTGTCAGTCTTTATAAGATCAATGTGAAAAAAATACACCTATTTTTAATTTTGCAAAATAAAAGATGATTAATGATTTCTGCGGCCAATCCTTCCAATAAGTATTTAAAGGTACTATTCCGAATCGAGCTGCCAACTGCAACTGCCGACAGCACGTGCAGCGGCTAGAGGTGACGTTAGTGTGGCGAGTGTCGTGCGTGGTGCGACTTCATGCAGTCGCTGCACGTGCTGTCGGCAGTTGCCGTTGGCAGCTCAATTCGGAATAGTACCTTAACTCGTCCCGCCATCTACTTCTGGGCCTGCCGTGACGTCAATCATTAAACCGAGAGGCTTGGTAGGGAGGCCTTTGCCCTGCAGAGGGATGATCAGGACCAAATAACAAAAAAAATAGGCGTATGAAGCCAGTGAAATACAATTTAACATAACTGACCCACTACCAGGCCACATAATTTCAATAAAAAAAAAACTGTTTTTATTTTTGCATAATATTAAGATAGATGAGAGCCAGTGAGCTTAAATTGAACATACATGGCGGTTCTTAACGGTTTTGTAGCCAGTTTTTGTGCAAATACGTTATAACGTTATAAATAAGATAAAACCATTCTTGTTCACTTAAAATTGGCTTACTATGAAATTCTCGATATGAAAACTAATTTATAATTATGATTAGTTACGGTTTACTCACGTGCATTTTTGGAATTGCCCGACTAGTTTCGCACCTAATCGGAGCCTTAATCATGAACTGAACACTCGGAGAGTCGAACACCTCATCACCTAACGAAAAAAAATAAAAACTAATATTAAAATTCCTCTTTCAGAGTCCAACAAGTTCACGACCGCTGGCTAAACGCTCGTCAGTCGTTCACCGGCCGCCTGGTCCCACGGCTGTCATCAGTCAGGATGCCAGTACAGCAGACCACGGTCCGGCGCGAAACCCGCACAGTCCTCGAGACCAGGGTCCATGACGCAGACCCCAAGTTCCAGCAGCTTAGCGAAGCTACTAGATGGTGCAAAGAGAAACTGGTAAGTACCATGGGAGATAATGGGGACTATCCTAGCATGTACAGTACTATAACATAATTTATGCGCTTCGGCAATCGTCTTTTACGAATTTGTACAAATTAAAGGCGATAAAATAAGCGGTTCATACGAATATGAACGTTATTCGTATAACGTTTAAGTTTATATTCGTATGAAACGATTATTCACATTCGGTTATACGAATATAAACATTAAACGTATTAAGTTAAAATTCATATTTGTATGAAACGATTATTCACATTCGGTTAGCAGATTTTCTCCAAACCTGATTTATAATCTTTTACAAATAAAAACTTTGACAATGATGTTGATAATAATGAAAACTGTTTTCTTGCAGAAAAAACTCCATGAATCAGACTACGGGTCCGACCTGCCGTCTGTGCAACACGAACTGGACAAGCATCAGAGAGAACACAAACAGATCGATCAATTCCACGCCAAGGTACGTCGTAGCATAACATCTATCATATACTGATTTGTATGAAGGAACTGTACCTTACTAATCGTTTTATTTTTGTTTAAGTATAAATGATTTCCTGCTATAGGAACTCTACTGTAACGTGGGTGACAAACGCAAACCCACTCATACATATCTATAGGCCATATAAAAACTGGTTCCGTGGGGGAATCACCCCGATTTGCGACTCATTGCGTAGCAGTCTGCCACTCAACCACTATGCCAATCGTGTCATCGAAAGCTTAATTTTCCCCTATCCATAATGTCCATGATAATGATGTCGCGAGTTTCTGATGTAACGGAAAAGATACTGATCTCCTTCAAAAAATCAGTAGCAAAGCAGGAAAATACCTTAACGACTTATTTTTTTTATTAATGGCAATCATATCCTTGCTGCAAACAATTTGTGGGAAAAGGAGTTGACCGTCTAATGTTTAACAATTAACCCCCTTACTTATAATATGTCCCTGTCGTTTGTATGCCAATGAATAGAGATGGCAATAGACTTAAGAGTCATTATGTATGGGTATTAGTATCCACAATTCGTCCTAATACTAAACAAACAAACATATTTATTCCTCAGGTGGAGCAATGCGTACACAACCGCTCAAACTTCAGCGGAGAAGAACTAAATCTGTACAACCAACATCTCAGTCAGCTGCAGAAGTTGTATGCTGAACTGCTATCTACCAGCACTAAACGGTTAGTTAAATATGTACCTTATCGAAATCAAAATAAAGTCGAGTTTTGCTTTTGACTAATTCATTCGGAGTCACAAAGTATAGATGTACTTTAGTTTCATGAGTACTTCAAATAAAAATTAACTTTTTTTATACAGCATGTCCGATTTGGACGCACTTCAAGACTTCCTCCAATCAGCGACTGCCGAGCTGAACTGGCTCAACGAGAAGGAACAAGTGGAGCTGTCCAGAGACTGGGCAGACCCTCACATCAACCTGCCGGCCGTACAACACTATTATGAGGTATGTAGCTTGGTTTTGAAGAGTCCTTTGGAATGTGAAGCTTCCTTATGAAGATTAGAACTCCTCAAAAAGTATAAGTAATCTGGTCTACTTGAAATAAAAATATTGGACTTATTTGACTTTGACATTACGCAAATCTGATTTCAATAAAAAAGAAAATTCGAAACTTCCTTAATATTGTTTAGCAAGCTCATAGGAATCCCGCCTTTATCCATTAAATTGCATCCATTGTGTCGTATCATAAGATGTTGTTTTACAATTAGTTTAAACCATTCGTTTGTTTCAAGCATTCGTTTGGGGACGATAGAGAGGTTGGTTTTACATAATTTATGTTAATTATTCTTAAATTCATTTTTGTTGCCAGTTTTTGTTTTCGTTGTGCTTTTTATTAAATAAGTGCATGTCGATGTTAATACCATAAGAATGTTGTCATGAATCTATGGAGGTGCTGTAAGAGTTGACCACAGAGTAAATACAAAGAGGTATTAACTTAAGCAACTGTGAACCAAGTAGTACTTATTACTTCTATGCTGTGCACTTTGATATCAGCTAGGTCCTGACGTCATGACGGTGGGCGTGGCTTTTGCCAGTTCCCATCCCATATTTTTTTTACATTTGATAGAAAAATATGAAGTATTGTGTTTTGTAAAAGTTTGTCGGATAAATGTTCTGGTGCCATGGCATCGCATTTCACTTAATTTTAAGCGTAATTGATTACATTTGTGACACTATTCACCGCTAAATGGAAATTATAGAAGTAGGCGGGGTGTAATAGACTATCGGAAAATCGAATTACAACATCTCTTTTTATTTGCTTCGTAGGGTTGACTCACAGAAAAAGAGATACATATTTACAAGCAAGCAGGGGTTATCTATACTATGCGTAGTTTTACCAATACATACATAATTTCACACTACCATACTCCCTATAGAGGGCACTGTCTTCATAATTACGACTACAGAACGTGCGTTGGTATAAAATATTCAAAGTCTACAATAGGGTGGGTCAAAAAAATTTTTTTTTAGTAATCGATTTCTAATAGCGAAAATATGTTGAAGTAAGGTATCGTTATCAACCCTCTAAAATATTATTGAATTATTTTAAGTGGAATAGCCCGCGCAAAGCCGTTGAAGTTTTGAAAAAAATTTGTTCAAGTGTGTTTTTACATCTCAATTCATACGTTTGTGGTTGGGTGTATTTTAGTGTTCTAATTGGAATTCACTGAAATACATGTCGGTTTTGGTATTTAAATTGTGTTTTTTATTCTGAAAAATCAGTTTTGAGGTAAGTACATTCAGAAAAATCATGTGAAAATGTGACTAAATTCTTGTGAAATTCCGGTAAACTGTTACTTTTGTTTTAGAACTAGGAGTTAAATTTAATCATCATGTCGAATAATAAATAGACAGTCGTACAAGTGTCCTATATTTGGAACTATACACGATATGAAGGATAATGTGTTACCAACATAACAGGATGTCATGAAGTGTTACGAGTGGAACAGAATACAACGGAAAATTCGAAATGGTAGTAACATGGAGCACGCGTTTTCCGAAATTGCAGAAATATTAACCCAAAAAGTTGAAGGAGTATGGCAAAATGCATCAATTCCTGTAGTCTTGCACACTGAGCCTATCATTTGAAATGCAAAAATATTATTAAATCATTCAAAAGGTTGTCATATGAGAGAAAAACTGAGTTCTTGCAGCAAAGTGAATTTATTCCATATTTGTTCTTGCAAATGCAAGTTAATAAGTCAGTGCAATTGTCCCAGAGAAGTCAAAGTTTCCAAAGAAGAGTTACTGAGACTTTTAATCAAAGGGTTTAGAGAAAAATGAGAATCGGTGGCATTGATCGCATTCGGACAAAAACTTTATAGAAAAAGTTAGCTCGAAAGCATGCTTCAACAAAAATCTCTCAGAAGAGTGATAACAACCCATCCAAAATGCCAGAGCAAGAATTAGTCTCATCAACAAGTAGTGATTCTGATACAAGTATTTCATCTCCGAAAAAGCTTCAGAAAAATATAGAAAAACCCTTACTTTCTACCCCAGGAACTATGGAAAATAAGAAATGCATCAAAAGTTTACCGGTGTTGTCCCAAATACGTGACCGTCATGGACTGTCCGACAGAGCTGGTGCTGCGATTGCTTCTGCAGTTTTACACGAACTTTAGTCGGATGTCGTAATTGATAAATCAAAACTACGAAGAGACAGAAGGAAAACACGCGACGTTCTTATGCAACATCAAGCGCCTCTGAATTTGCCTGCTATATATTTTGATGGGCGGAAAGATAAAACCCTGAAGATAGTCACAAAGGAATTAAAGAACCGGATTCCATTTATTTAGGGTATGTAACACTATCACAAGGAACAGCTAATATCATTAAGATATCAATAAACGCTCTTCTTTTCGCTAAAAATATTAGTACTGATGTTCTCCTGGCTATTGGATGCGATGGAACAGTAACAAATACAGGTAAATTTAGTGGTGTCATAAGACTATTTGAAAAAATACTTCAGAGACCCTTGCAATGGATAATTTGCATGCTTCATTTAAATAAACAGCCTTTGAGGCATTTGTTTGATTACATAGATGGTAAAACTTCTGGTCCATCTTCATACAATTGGTAAGTTGCTGGATAAGTGTGAAACATGAATTTGAGCCAATACCAGGTCAATTACCAACGCAAAAACCTGATGACTTAAGCACAGACCAAAAATATTTGTATGAAAGAAAGATTCAAGCAAAACTTGCTTCCAGAAAAGTTGTCCTAAAATTTGATAGCAAGCAGGATTTTTTGCATAAAAGTATTATTTTTTTTGTTATATATTGTGTGTTTATTTGGTTAAGCTTTGGTTTTCAACGTTAATATGTGTCCTTAGCTATATATTTGTTTTGTTACAATAGTATATAAGCGATTTCCAATAAAGAACTATGACATTTAGTACGACGTGTTTTTTTTAAAAATCGTGTATGTTTGAAGCGCATGCGCGGGCTGAAGATATATGTTTCGTTAATATTTTTTTCACTGAAACTATTTGCTATGTTGCACTTCAACATAATATTACTATTAGAATTTGATTTGTCAACTTTTATTATTTTTCATACTATAGTGACCCACCCTAGTCTACAAGCCATAAAAATACCGAATACTTACCAAAATCGCTCTTATACACAATCTAATAAGTCCCATTTCTCCGCAGCAACTGATGTCATCTCTAGAGAAGCGAGAACTACAATTCAGCAACGTGATCGACCGCGGAGAAGCGCTCATCGCTCAACACCACCCGGCTACCAAGACTATTGAAGCTCATCTGCAGGTTAGTTGAAAAGCTACCTTAACTTCATGAGCGTAAGGTTTATATTTCTTTGTGTTAAAGTAAAAGGGTATTTGCAATTAAGCCATTTTGATATGGTAAAGGTCATTTGAAAAAGTGCCACCATCCATCTTGATAGGTGAATGATGTGGCTCCCGCAGTCCCGCAATAATACCTCAGTGGATATCGCGACATACAGAGAATATATGGAGTAGCGTAACCACAGCAAGGCCACAACATAGCTCTCTAGTCTCTACTTAGCCAATCTCAGAATAGGCTTTTCCCAAAAGGTGAAAAGTTGCCGCACAATCCCGTGTGGGCACGGGCTATCCTCACCGCACGCTGAGAATAGACGCGTGTTTGTAAGATTCAACAAAACCCAGCACGCGACGTGGTAGGATCTATACGGAGCGCCTGGCCAGCTATCATCCTCACATTAAAGTGTTTTGTCGTGAGAGCCAGAGGGATATAGGGGAGTCTCTCTAAATCTTTGCTACTCGGATTCGTGTGCTCCATCTAAGATCTATGTGCGCTATCAGGTGCGGCTAGGGTGAAACATGACCCAGTTAAAGAAAAGAAAAAAAGGGAACTTATGCTCAAAGCTGGGCAAGCGAGTTATTGCCGAGCCAGTCCTTTGGCATCGGTGATGTCTACAGCCTTTGGTAGTAAACCTAGTATTAATCTCGATTTAATCTTACAGGTGATGCAGTCCCAATGGGCGTGGGTGCTACAACTGACGCTGTGTCTCGAAACACATCTCAAACACACGACGCAATACCACAACTTCTTCGAAGAAGTCAAGGAAGCAGAGAAATGGATACAGAAGTAAGTAATTCAGTTTAGTTGAATTCGGAATAGAATTTCATAAGTTATACTCTATGCTGTACGGAATAGTGCTCATAATGCAATGTACAATTTGTCAAATTTGGCGTCACGTACACTTAGTTATGGTGTCTATCTGTAATTTCATGATAGTGCTTCGAGATTAATGAAAGCCAACACCTGCAATAGAATTGTTTCCTTAAACGCCTCCAGTCCTCCGATTCAGAACCTTTTCGATAAACAGTTAGTCGACCGATTTGTTTTGTTATCTCGTTTCGTCAACGATTCTCGCAACGAGAAAAAAAGGGATAGTTTACCGAATTTGTCGGCAACTGACTATTTGAATCGTTCTGAATCAGGGGGCAATATGCGTCCATATGCATGGATGCATTTAATAAGGCTTTATGGAAAAATTATAAAGAGTCCAACATAAGAACCTAAAGCAACAACAATATTAACAAACCACTTTTTCCAGGCGCGAGGAAGCTCTAAACACGACCTTCTCGCAATCCGAATTCACCCTCGACCAGGGCGAGCGTCTGCTTAAGGGCATGCAGGAGTTACGTGAAGAGTTGAACTCTCACGGAGGCCTCGTGTCCCGCCTCGTGGACGACGCGCAGGACATCCGGCCCGTAAAGCAACGACGAGCACCCATCACGAGGCCGCTCAGGGCAGAGACTGTCTGCGCTTATAAACATGCTAATGTAAGTATATTGTTACGGACGAAGGTGTTAAATCTCGTAACTAAATTCACGGACTGGCGGGACTTACAGTAATGCCAAATAAAAAGCTTCCGAATCCTCCAATGTTCTTTATTCTTCAGTATACACTGCTTGATTCCAAATTACAACTCACTTGTTTAATATCCGAATAACAACTAACTGTTCTGTTCCAATGTCAATTTACAATTGACTATGCGGAACTAAATTACAACTGAATTGTTCGATATCCAAAATACAACTGACTTGTTTCACGTTCAGAATGTAACTGACTTGTCGGGACTAACTGGCCGTATTTATACTATACCACTGACCAATCAAAGGCCGACACATTTTCGAGAACGTTCTACTACTTACATATTCTGGAACTTTCTAGTACATGTTCTGGAATATTCTAGCAAATACATAGTCGATCGATATAATATTCTAGAATATTCCAGAACATACGACAAACTTCTAGTATGTTCTATTAAACTGTTCTAGAAAGTTCTCGACCTAAATATTATTATTTAACTTCACAATTATTAGAAATCATGCGGCGTCGCTAACATATATCAACCGGTTTTTTTCTTACGTGGTCGGTTAAATCTTCATGGATACCCTCCATCCTGGTGAAGGTCGGTTAAGGTTAAGCCGGCTAAATTCACAACGGTATTCCACCGAGGACCTATGTACACACGGCTACTAATCAAGGCCAGAGTCGCGCGATTTGCTAGTGCATTCATCGCAAAGTAAATTAGTCCTTTACGCAAGTATCATCTCAATTTGAACCTTATGTCTGTGCCATAAAAGTCAAATGATGTTACAAAATGCAATAATGTTGGGGTCGACTTCCAGTCATATGAAAGGTGGCTTAATCTGTATTTACACGGAGGGAATAATGATCCAATATTAGAAGTTACTACAGTCGCTAGAACAGTTGTCAGAATATCAGGCTTCTGACTATTTCATGGGAGTTACAGACGTTGTTGGACAACTGGAATGGGTTTAACCTTCTTTTCGGAGTGCGGCGGGGTATTAACTACGATAACATTGATCTATCCATCAGCGCGGTAGATATCACGCCAAAATCACTTTTTTTACCATTGGTACTTACTTGTTTCATTCTTTTCACGCAGGTGGCCATCGAGAAGGGGTCAGCAGTGACAGTAGTAGACAACTCAGGGCGCAGTCGCTGGCGCGTGCGTCTGGGCGGCGCGGGCACTGACGTGCAGCTGCCCGGCGCAGTCGTAGCGCTGCCACCGCCCTGCCAGGAGGCCATCGACTCCGCTGCCAGGCTGCGCAGCGCGTATGATAGAGTAAGTACTAACCTTTATAATATAGAAAGAAAATTATGTTCATTGATAGTTTCTAGTAGTATTGCTTGAAGGCACCACGATGCGCAAGCGCATGAATGACGTCATAGGCTCGGATATTTGGCCTGGCAAATTAGTTGTTATCGTGATCTATCTGCCGTTTTGTCTTCGTGGTGTACCTTATTAACCCCCGACGAAAGAAGAGGGTGTTAAAAGTTTCAATCATTTGTTTGTGTGTCTGTGGCACTGTAACGCCCAAACGGATGAACCGATTTCAATGCGGTTTGCTTTATTGACTGCTGGTTTAATCGGTGGGGTTTTAGCTATATTTGATGATAATCACTTCAGCTATACCAATAACAGGAGTTTATTTAGATCGAAAACGAAATTCAAAGACAATGTCACCCACGTAAGAAATTATTAGCACAAAATTAAACATGACGTATGACACACTTACCCTTTATCTAAACTAACCAATCCCCACAAATTACTGTTAATGAATGATCAACAACTGATAATAACACATAAACATTCCCAGTATATACTTGACGTTGACGCGATGCGTTTGTTAGACTGTTGTAATTTATTTCTATACTGTGCATATGTGGTGATACTGTATGTTTTCGTTAAGGTGATCCAACTATGGCAGAGGAAGCAGCTGAGGATGCGACAGAATATGATCTTCGCTACTATTAAAGTGGTGAAGGGCTGGGACTTCCCGCAAGTGAGTAAAATCTTGTTATACATATGCATACGGATCCGAGTAACATTTTTGATAAAATTGGGTTAATTTTTTGGGGTTTTGGGATTCAATGTGACATTTCAACTCTAAAACTCAGGGAATTCCCCAAAGGCTGGTCGACACTTCGGGTAACCAGAGGGCTGGCTTATTCTTTGGCCAAAGAATTAGCGTTGCCATCCAGTGTGGCAACGCTGCCAGTCTTCTGGGCACGCTTCTAGGTGACAGTGATGCGAATGAATATTTCGGCGCCTAAGTCACAAAATATATAAAAGCTCAAGCAGTACTTCAACTACCTACAATCATCGGAATTGACACACTCACACAGACACGCACTACAATAAGACTTCTAAGGTAAGTTCGGAATACAGTCACATACAAAAACAAAAAAACTACTCAGTACACAGTGCATGTCTGTGTGAGTGTTTCAATTCATGATTATAACGTCAGTGGAAAGGTAAAAAGACTAAAGCGCCAATATACCTACTTTACAGGAGAGCGTTTTAAAGTTTTTTTTTGAAGAAAAAAATTCATTATAATTTTTCTTTAAGAGGTATCTTATTGAAACTTACATACCAATATAATGTGATTTTTTGCTATTTTTTGGTCTTTTTATAAAGCTTCTATCTTTACTGGTTCGTGAGATAGATGTCGCTTTAGTCAATATTCACTCACAATTTCAAATAACTTGGTAAGGCCAAAATACTAATCCACCCTAGATGCTTTTGTACCCACAATCGAAAAAGACTAACTAACCATCAAGCACTAAAAGGTAACCAAGGAAATATACTTATAGTTCTATGTGTTGCATAAAATGGAAAGCATAAATCACTAACAAGAATATTTACATTTAATCTGGTCCAAGTAAAATTACTAACTACTAATTAAATACCATTCCGAATAACAGACACAGGAGAGTAAAATTACTAAAGAGCAAAAAGTTTCATTCCATTCCCACCACTGAAAATAATGTTTTTTTTTTTTATTTTAATGTATTTAATTACGGCCTATTAACATGTAATTTTACTTGGACATAAAATTATTTTTATGACTTTACGAGATGTGAAAAACCTTTAAATGCCAATGCAGAAATATTGTTAAAACCTAAACAACGGATTTAATGATTTTATACAACGCAACCACGTCGGCTGCCGCATGCAGAAATCCAACCATTCAAACTTTCTTATTCAGGATATCGGCAGATTTTGAGGAGTGGAGAACCGATCAGGATCGAGTATGATATATTCCAGGGCTAATATTTCTTATGGTTTTGATTGGCCTTAAGTCCTATACGTACATTGCTGAAGAAATCACTGCTGGACTACCAAGTGAGGAGAAAACGTCAAGTAATATCCCAACTCCTTTACATGGTTGACCCAAAACTGTTTGCCCCCACCGATTTGCAACTGATGGAGTTACTGAAGGTAACTGAAAATTTCAGTAATTCTGTCAGTATTGAATTTGATGTGGACAAATATTTATGTATGAAACGTGAGGGAAGATTGTGGGATTCGAGGGACTCCAAATAACTTAGATCCCTCTCTCCAACTGAAATCGACACACACTTGGGTATATCTAGGTGATAGGCATCAGGGAGACCGATATGATGCAATAGTTGCGGGAGAGCTTCTGGCCGCCTGAATATGTTCTGAAACATATTTTATCGGGCGGAAACAAGGTCTTTAACGGTTGGGTCATGCCGGTCTTGATGAATCCTTTGGCATACTCAAGTGGACTCAAACGATTCTTGATGCCTTGGATAAATGGTCCGTGCACTGCTGATTGTAAATCGGAATGCATCACTTCCGTTTGTCGGTGATGTGGCTGTATATTCCGCGGAAGTGATTTAGGGATCGAGACTTTTTAAACGCAAGTACCCCTCACAACCGCCAAATGTACAGTTTCAGAGAGATGTGGTCGCCGTGGACAAGGAACTGACCCCGCTCTCCTGGGCTTAAGAGGTGGAAACCTACAATACATAGCAACAACGACCGCAAAGAAGTATGGCAAAGAAAGCGTTTGTATCCTAGCATTTTTTTATGACGACTTCGAAGGTCTTGTATGTGCAATTGTGAACGAAAATCTATTCGACAAATTATCTCCGGTTGTTCTTGTCTTACTAACGGCAAGAATTTGCACAGACACAACCTGAAGGTCAAAATTATTCACCAGCTACTTGCTCTGAAATACAATCTTGTACATCGTGTACCATACTTCAATCAAGCACGTCCGACTCAGTTCTTGAGAATGTCAAATTGTACTAGGATCAAGCTATCATTACCCACAGGACTGTTGTTCTCAATAAGCCTGATTAGTAATCGGCCAGAGCGTCGCACAATGATTGTATTGATGTATGGTTGATATTATTGTCCTTCATGACGAGAATTTCGTGAATGTTGAAAAAGATAAACACATCAAGTATCTTGATTTAGAACACGAGATTGTCAACATGTAGGACGTGGATTCAGTAGTCTTTGTGCCGATAGTTGTTACGGCTAATGGCCTAATGGTCAAGAGCCTCTATCAACACCGCAAAAGGCTCTCGTTAGGCGGCTAGATCAGGCTTGATAGAGTGCGCGGTACTCCCTGACACAGTACGCATTGTGCAAAGGTTTCTTTCTCTGAAGCCATGACCACAGGTTGCACTCGCGCGTACGAGCCATTCGAAGATTGGCATCGTAACTCCCAAACGAATGAACCGATTACAATACGGTTTTTTTGTTTGAAGGCTGGTTAAATCGGGATAATTATAGGCTGTTTAATGGAAATCGGTTCAACCGTTTCAAAATGATCAGCTCTTTTCACAGTTGGAGTAGAGATTTCGACCAATCAATAGATTATCACAATAGATATTTGACTTTCGCTCGTCCAATTGAACTTACATTTATGCAAACCTAGTGACAATATTAGGGTACCATTGAGGTGATTTTGTATAGGGTTTGGAAGGTTGTTAGCACTACCTACTTCGAAATAGCTAATAATCAGGCAGACACAGCTATTTTGCCACATTTAAATTTGTTTTTTTGACAAAAAGGACTTTGAAAGTGGCTCAGGGTGGTTAGTTAGTGGTGATAAATCGATCAGAGCGTCTGATGACAATGATTGTTGATATCACTGTTTCGCATGACTAGAACCTCGTGAAAGCTGAGAAAGCTAAAGAAAAATAAATGTCAAGATTTGGCACACGAGGTTGTCGACATGTGGGATGTTGATTCAGCAGTAATTGTGCCGATAGTAGTTACGGTGAACGGCTATTAGCTAAGAGCCTCGACCAACACCTAAAGAGGCTCTCCTTGGGTGGCTGGATCAATGGCCTGATACAGAAAGCGATACTTCTCGACACGGCGCGTATTCTTAGGAGGTTCCTCTCTCTGAGGCCCTGACCACCGGTAGCTTGGACCCTGTTCCCGATGCCGGTGGGATACATTTTTTTATATTTATGAATGTTTTTTTAGAGAAATATTTAAAAATGAAAATTTTTCAGTTAAATTTATCAGTATTATGTTAAATGAGACGTATAGCCTTTCGTACTATTAAACAAAATCTCATACCGACTACTAAATAGACTTCCTTATTGAACTTAGGGATATTTTTGTTACTTATCCGCCATTTATTACAAATACTTGTAAAACGATTTTTACTAAAGCGCCAACGATACTACAACACAATAATGCAGATTTACTAACAAACCACTCAAATGGATATAGTCTGAAGGATAAATTACTAATAAACATTATTTAGCTTAAATGAGGAATCGAATAATACTGATAAGCCATCTTTTCTCTTAAGTACTTAGATAAAAAGTATATAAGCGACGTCAACCTGTAAAACATCGAAAAAACGTCGCTTTAGTCACTTACCAATGGACATATAGGCAAAATTTTGGAAGACTAAAGCGCCAAAAAAGTGCTCAGATCACTACGAGACCTAGACCAATCGACGCAGAAAAAAAAATGCAGTCGAACTGTATATATAACTCATTTTGACCAAAAGTGGCGCTTTAGTCTTTTTACCTTTCCACTGACGATAATAAGTTGAGAGTACCTCAACTAACTAACCAAGCTAAAGCAGTAGCTTTAGCTTATACAAGGTGTAACATAAATAACGCACAACCTCATAAGGGGTCACTGTACTCATCATTATGAACAACTTTTAGTATAGGAACAAACCTGAAATCGCGAAAAAAAATCTGCTATTCCCTACATTTATGTTCGCATAGCTCGTCAAATGTGCGTTCAGCCCATGCTTCTACCCGCTTCCTTTATGTAGCGGTTACCTGCACGCACCAGTACCGATAAGTGCTGGCAGGTCGGCGCCGGTTACCCGCTTTCTTTATGTATACGGCCTTAAATCGCAGAGGGCTCCCCTAACGCCCAAAACTAAAGGCTTTGACTGGAGTCGTTTTGGTTAAGCGATATGTACAAAGACAAGTATTTTATTCGTAAAGACCGAACGACGTTATCACGTCTTATAATTATGCTACAAATCCTTAAATGTAACTATGTTCTAACAGTTTGTGGCGATGGGCGCGGAACAGCGTCAAGCAATCCGCCGTGCTCTCAACGAGGATGCCGAAAAACTATTAGCTGAAGGAGATCCGGCCGACCCGCAGCTCAGGAGGCTGCGGCGGGAGATCGATGACGTCAACCGACTGTTCGACGAGTTCGAGAGGAGGGCCAGGGCCGAAGGTACGTCAGAAAACATTTGACTGTTTAATTTTTTGTAGGATTAGGAAAAAAATATAGGACTATGGTAACCTGCATCCTGATTCAGGGAGTCTACTCCGAAAATCGAACTACGAAGTTTCGGATGACAGATCGCACGTCTACCAACCACGAACGTGTTTCGGATCCGACGACCGATTCGATTTTCGATATTTGACATTTTGTCTTTCGTTCATTATATTTGAGCTTCAGACCAATGCTTCTGGACAGGTCCAGTTCAAATTAGGCATCTACATCCGTTGTAGAGTGGATCAGGTTATAAGGTACAAATTATCACTCTATTGAGCGTGGGTGATGAGCATTAATTTTGACATTACTGATGACGTCAATAATTTAACTCGTTCTGATTGGTTGTGATGAGTACTTACCACTGGTGCTGCCATCTGATATCGTTTATTAACCTTCCATTCTCGCACGTTGTTATTGTTTGAAAGTAGAACGGGCAAACCATCACAGATGGACAATCTATAAAGACAAACATTGCCCTTGGCTACACTTTACTAGTGTTTTATTATTTAATAGACACGTTTGAGTACTACGATCATTGCACACTACTAAACGTAAACTCGAACGAATGTTTCGTACTACGTAATTAATCAGTCAGGAAAAAACAACATTTTTATTGGTCTAATTGAATAATAGGAGTTCGGAACACGGCTGGCGGGAATTAAGATTTATATTGTAACGATATTTTTATTTTGCTAGGCTAGGATGACGATGGCCTTAGCAATAGTAGATATTGAGATAATTTTGCTAGGTATTGTGTAGTTAATAGTTTCATCAAATCCAAAAAAGCTAGATCGATAATTTTACCCCAGCGTTGGGCAAGGGTGGTTCAACACTGGACAGAGGGTTTCCTCACGAACTCCTCGCTAAGTAGACTGATAGAGAGGATTTCTCTAAAAACAAAATGATTCATTTAAAAAAATCCCTTGTTATATAGACTTGTCGACTATTGGTCTAATCCTAAGATTTCGCTTCTTCGCATGAAAAGTGCATAATCTCAAAAGTTTTGCAAAATCATGTTTTGTATACAGAAATGCTAAGTATCACCTAATTTTTTTTCATAAATAGTGACAAAAAAACCCAGTTCCAAAATTCGCCGCTAAGAGATCTAATGGTCAATTTTAAATTGGTGGGATTTTATTAGTTGTTATTTTAAAACGTTTTCCTGTAAAATTAGTAAATTTTGAGATCACTTTTCATCTGAAGAGGCGATTTACTGAGCGTTATTGGTTAAAATTAAGTCTCTTGTATCTTTACCAATAATGAAGCAAAGACTACATAACTTTGCATATTAAACCCTACCATACGTAGCCATCACAAGTAGGATTAGCTTACAAGTTACTATAGATAAAGATTAAGGTGCCTTTGAGGGTTCCAATAAAATTGAGGCAATGATGTCCGTTTAAAATGTTTAAATGGACACACAAACAAAGAATATTAATGACGCTCGAACCCATAACGTGTAATAATTAAGTATCTAATTAGAAGACAATAGAACATTAGTGTCAACTTGCTGGTACCTGAGCCTGTGAATATGATAGCGGGCTATCTTTACCGGATGACTAAAGATTCACAGAACGCACTTAGACTACTTTGCTAAGTAGAATACGAGCCTTATTAATGTGCAAATAATGTTCAAATTCGTATGAAACGTTTCGCCTGTTAAGTGGTCTGTGAATCTCTCTGTAACAGTTCTACTTGGCTTTACATCTTCATCTCAGCGTTTCACTGCCTATTGCCATCGTAAAGTTGGGTTAAAATAACAATTTTCCTGGTTATGAAGACGTATTTCGATCAGACCTCTCATTGCTTAAGAAAAGCAAATTCCTTTTTTAAAAGAAACCTTACTAACTAATTCAATGACTGACTGGAAACAATTTTTGTTTTCTGCAATTTATTTTATCTTTGGAATGTGTACTTCGCCAACACAACTAAAAAATCAGACATCATGCTACCATATCCTATCTAAAGTGCCTTAAGTCCCATCAGAAAGTACCCTTACTTTCCACAGCATGACTTAACAGCTATAAATAGCTCATATTCAGATTGTTTACTACTCGTCGCGTGGCCACTAAACGGCGATGCTTTGGCCCGCTAACGGTAGATAACGTAATTTACCTAGTGCTTGCACCTTGATACTTTAATAGGCAAGACATTTTGATACTTGACAATAAGAATTGAAGGCTCATGATCACAGTTTCGGTCTGCTAGCATAACATGTGCAGTGCGAGATAATTTTGTCGTCAAATAATGTCGTATCGAGACGAGATAATGTATGGTTATTCGTATCGGCACGAGAAATTGTGTGAAAACCGGTTGTCATGGTATGGGTTGTAATGCGAAGGAATGAGGAACATGTTGTGAGGAAAGTGTTGAGTATGAATGTAGATGGATATAAGAGTAGTGGAAGATCAAAGAAACTATGAATGGATACCGTAAAAGATGATATAACTAAAAAAAGGTGACTACTGAGATGAGCTATAGCAATAATGCCACGGCTAAATCTCTCGTAGTTTACTGCAATATGCATGAATTAATGTAGAATGCTGGCCTAAACTATTTAGTGGGACTGTAAGCTTAAAAAATCTGGAAGGACCAGAAAATGGTTCTTAGGACCAGACAATGGTCCTTTGGACATTATCAATCAATTACATAAGTATTTATAAATAGCACTCAATGATTGAAGTCTGTTTACTAGATTTATAATGTCCCGTTAACAGTAAGATAATGTAATTTATTTGCACCTTGACATTATACTATGCGGGCGGTTTTGATACTTTTGATAAATAATAATTTATTTGGGGTTTTCATTGCAATTATTTACAATACAAGTGTCTTTGATACTTGCAGGAGATTATTAGTAGTATTTATATAGAAATTGGTTTTGTAGAAATTCGTTAAAAGAAGAATGGGGAACAAACGTGTCTTAAGTGCAATTTAGACATTCAATATTATTGACAATATGTGGTCTATTCTGTTTAAATTTTCTTTGACTGATCTATTGAACGAATGGATCGAATAATTAAAATATTTTTTGAGTAGTATTGAATATGAGTAAGTAAAATTTTTCTTTACTGTGTACTTTTTTCTTACTGATAGAGCTACGAATTCTGAACTATTTACTAACATTTGCATTTAATCTACCAAAATGGTAATAATGCTTCTTGATAGTAACTTTTATAATTTTAGCTCTGGCAATTATTCATAATATTACACGCCTAATAAGACCATGATCCTCATAAAATACAGGCCAAAGTATCAAGATCCCTCATCCAGCAACACCTCAATAAACTTCGACGTCTTGCGACAAAGGACGAATCATCTCGGTCCTACGGGCTACTCGCTCTCGCCGTCAGTCGCAATTAGTGATTCGTACAACCCGTAGTGTAGATCATTGTTTTAAAAAAGAGCCTGTGAATCCGTTGTGTTGATAACGCAGTGATTTTTACGAGTTGTGTGTTTGTATTGGAGAATAATTTTGTTTTGTATTGATAGATGGCGTTGTTTAGTTTTTCAGTGTTCAGATTTTGTTTAATTAATAATTAGGGAGTGTAGTATTTTTTTGAGATTGTATTTTTGTTGTAAATAACTGTTTTTAGGGACTGAGCGTGCGTAGTGGGATCTTTGTAATATCGTTTTGGTTACGACATATTTTATTTGTTTACATCTATTTCTATGTGACTTCTATAGATGTGAATAGAAATTAACAATTTTCAGTGCTCTTTTTTATAATAAGTATACCACGTTTAGAATTATTATTAAATTACATCCTTTATACAACTTGGCCCATAGAAAAAAATACGCATTATTATTCTCTGTGGCCAATTGGCAATTGGATAATTATCTAAATACTAATAATGTGAATTTTGGTTTGTTTATAACAATTAGGTATCCACCTGCAGATAGTTGGTAACTCTTATTTTTTGCACTAAATGGCGCTGATTTACATATTAGACAAAGCCCGCATGCAACCAATCGTTTTGCAATCGACTTTCGCTAGATCGATTCGGTAATTACACTCTTTGAAAAAACATTTCGTAATCTTTTACAGCTCGTGTATCCCCCTCCCTTTTTATGTTTTTTTGTATGCTTTTTGTTTTGTTTTATTTCAAGTCGAACAACTGTAGGGTTTTATGTCATCCCATTGCCCTTATCCCGATTTATTTTGGGGTTTTCACAGGATGCCATTTTCTTCCATACATCTGTATGAGATGTCAAAAAAAAAACAAAAGTCATTTATTCAAAATATGCTGAAAATCTGTGCTTTTTAAATGTCTAATTACAATAAACAACACCTAATTTCGCCTAGTCTTCACCATTTCCGTGTGTTTATGATGGGAAGAAGAAAGATGCAACAAACTCCCCAGCAACACATTTCACTCATCTCTGTGTTCGCTTCCTTACACCCGTTACGACACAAAATAGGTTCAGTTGAAAACCAGCGTCAGAGACGTTTTCTGGCATTACGCTGCACTGGCCCTGTTTTGCGCAGCCGCTAGTTACACAACACTATCTTTTATTGTATTTCTATTATTTATTACTGTGTCTGTGGTTCTGTTTCTGCGTCTTGTGCCAAATTAGTGTTTTCTTTCTTTCTTTTTAGCCATTTATCATCTTTCCCTTACACGCAATCCATCCAATTTTTTTGGTCCTTTTAGCTTCGTTATTATCATATATAAAAATTGGTGCATCGCCCCTTATCTCTTGTAAGTTGAGTAATGTTTCTGTTAGCATGACCTGCTACTGTTCGTTTGTAGATCAGTTTTGCAATGTTTATGCTTAGTCTAGTGACTGTTAAGGGAACCGTTGAACCGTTCTTTCGGAATTCATCCGTATATTTAGTATTTAATATAGGGATTCATTTTCGGATTCTAAGGATACGTTCTATTATATACAATGTGTTACAAAAATACCCCTAAAGCCGAAAGGGGATTAAAAGGTCCCTTGTAAAGAATCTTTTGGCAATATTTTAAAAGAAAACTAGGACCCAAAATTTTTTTTTGGACATATCATAAAATAAAATCATCACTGAGAAGCAATCCTGAAAACATAAAAGTAAAGAGTAGACTACCCAGAAAGTTAAGTATTTACATTCTTACCTATTTTTTTCTGAGAGGTAAATGACAACAATCATAAAAGACTACTTGATTAACATTTTCTTTTTTAAGGGTAATTATGGAACACGTTGTATATTAACTATTAAAAATAAACTAATATTAGTTCGACCTCAACCCACGTGTACTAAGCATAATGGATCGAAGACAGGTAGTTACTTAGACATTCCAAATATAATTCCATATTTCTTTCTCTTCTTTGAAATAATTTGCTTCTTTGCTTCCAATTAATTATTGGTTTATGACAAGGTCGTCTGGCACGGTTTATTGATTCTGGCGAAGATATTGTTTTGAAATAAGTATTTATATCAAATTCAGTTACCTTTTTCATTTTCTGTACGTATTGACTTTTCAACGGACTAAATTTTTGGGGATCAAAGCGATCTGCTAACTGATAAATGATAGGTACTGATGAATACTGTTTTCTTGCAAATTCAATATTCTGAGTCCTCTACTCCAATTAGTACAACATTATTACTGTTCTTTTAGTACATTTTCAGCTATCAAAACTTTCAATATAGCTAACAAGCCTTTTTGTTGAATATACTTAGAAGATTGATCTAACCTGAATTTACGCTCTATTCCCATTTAAATATTTTGCGACCTAACTCTTCATTATTATTTTAATTAGTCTAATAATAATGTCAAACAGAGTCCCGGTAATTATCCAAACGATATGAGACTGAATTCTATTATTAGTTCGCTTTTTTTCAAACGAAAATCATATGCGATTCATCCTTGGTGCGAAACGTTCAATGAAATTGTATATTAGAAGCTGGTCCTTTGTCCCTTAAGAAGGACCAATATTTTCAAACCTTTTTGTCGAGGGTACATTGTGGTGTTAAAATATAGTATATCTATTTTTTTCTTATTTTATTAATTGATAGATATTCGAATATAATATCATTGTTTATAGACACAATATAAACAAGTGAAAATGCTGTATTGTGTGATGGTAGTGACGTAATTTATAAGTGTCATTTTGGAATTTAAAGTGCTAAGTGTAAATTACGATGAAGAAAATTAAACGAATATTTTCCTTCGGGAAAGGAGGTAATGTATATTATTATTGTTAATAACCCTCTTTTTATAAAACCATTCCTAATGACCCGGTGTTTATTTCTTTCTCGATGTTCGAATATTTAGAGTTCTTTTGATCTAGCTTTATAAACTCTCACGCGATCGGAGTTAGATGATTCTCTGGGAAGCTTCTAATTTTGCTCCATAGTGTTGGGCTAGGAACTTAAGTCTTTATATTATCTAGTCGAACAATATAATTTGCCACACAACATTCAACACTAATATTTCTTTACGTTAGTGGACCACATTTTTAACTCTGAACTCGGAGTGTGTGTCTGTGTGTGTGGGATAATAAGAAGAGGCCTTTCATAAAATCCAGCCCTATACATAATCTTAATTTTAGTCCAAGCTCGCTCACAGCCCTATTCGTCTCGAAAGACCAAAATCGTAAATACAGTGATACATCAGTCCCTTCGAGCATCCTGTCAAAAACACATCCACAGCAACACCTCGGCATTCTCGCCTACTCCTAATTTACGATGAGATCACTCACGCAACACTTATCGTCCAATTGTAACAGCAGCTCGAGGTGTCGACCTTGCTTGTCAGATATTTACTTATGAATCAAAACCCTCCCACTTTTTATAAATTAGGGAGTTAAAAAGACCTCTGTGTTTGATATCATTTGTGTTCAAATTGATGGGATTTAGGATTGACTAAAATTGATTTTACTGATGTTAGTTGATGTTATGTAGTTGCTGTTGACACTATATTGCAAGGTCCCGCTTCCTTTGTTATTAATGATGACCATTCATACTCACGAGTTGATATATTTTTAGGTATTGTTAATGAAATAACTAAGATCTACGCTTAAAAATATGGATTAGTCGTTACCGAAGATATTACATTAGTCAGTTTTTTAAAATAGTCAGCAGAGCAGCCTAAAAAATTAGCACAAACCGTTGAGTAATCCACTTAGTCTTCTTCGAAACGATGAATCACTGCACGCTTTTGAATTATAAAATTTTGAAAGATGTTCCAGTCACTTGACAACATCAGCACATCAAAAAAAATGATTGTTATTATAGTCGCATGATTTGTACCATGACCTCAACTTAAATGATTATTAACTGTAATCACTCTATGAATCCCAAAAGTAGCGGCAATTAGTTTTAGTGCCTAATGATGTCATACTTGTTGACTCCCCTCGTTGGTCTAGCGGTCGCAAGCGCGACTGCTGATCGTGAGGTCCTAGGCTCGATCCCCAGGTCGAACAAAGTGTAATTGGGTTTTTCCGTGTGGAATTTCTCAGTAGCAGCCCGGAGTCTGGATTGTGATGGCAATAGGCTCGCCCCCTATTACAAGGGACATAACGGCGAAATGTGGGTGTTATTATACATCTCTGCCAACCCTTCGCGGAATACAGGCGTGAGTTTATGATGTCATAGTATTTTTGAACAGGCAACGTTCAATTCGATTGACCTTGCGTGCTGAAATACAGGTTGTGACAGTTATCGCTGCAATTCTCAATAGAGCAAAGAGTGGGTGGTGTATAGAGTAAAAGAGAGCAGTAGGCTAAGTTTTGAATGTATGAATGAATGGTGTGTGAAAAGTGAATGTAAATTATGAATGATATTTTTGATCTACATTTCCTTGCGTTTGGATTTAATAAAGAAGAGATTTCGGAACTTCCACCTTATAAAAAAGCTGAAATTTGTAAAAATCGTCGAACTACCTAACTAAAAAGATTGTGAAGAATATCTTTTCATTATAACTTTCGTGAGACACATTCATAGTTATAATTAGTTACGGTTTACTCACATGCATTTTTCGGGATTGCCTGACTTATTTTGGACCCAAACAGGGCCCTCAATCATGAGCTGAACACGCGGCGAGGTGTTCAGGGTTCAAGGTTTGAGTGAGAAAGAATGTACGTGAGTGAGAAGAATATCTTGTCTTAACATATTCTTGTTCCGATGAATTAGGTGAACCTAATTAATATGTAAAAGTTTTTCCGCTAGTGCTAAAAATATAAGTTATCTTGCCTTCTATACGTGTCGATAGAAACCTATTAATTTCATTAAGCCGTTATTTTGTAACAAGCAAAAAAAGTCTATGTGTCTAATACTTTTCCCAGCTGTAGAAAAAATAATTAAATTAGGAGATTAAAATTACAGAGCGAACTCAAAAAATCGCAGTTTCTCTTTTGTAAAAATAGTACAGAAGTATAAACAAAGCGTTGATCTTAGCTTACTGCGTAATTTCCACTAAAAATCGTTCTCGTCGCACTGTTTCGGCCATTCTGTGTTGTGTCATACCGCCGGTCTAGATCTCCTGGTTTCAGTATCACGAACGCGGTCTACTGTTTAACGTTTTCTGTACTTTTAATAAATATTAAATGTATTTGAGGATTTATTTAGTGTATGTTGAGAGGACCGTGGAACGAGTTGAGCGGCGGCGGCGGTCCCCAGGTGCTTAGTGAAGCGTATAATTGGTCTTTTGATACGAATTGGAATGGGTTGTGAATCAGTGTCTGTGATTTTGAGTGCAGTGTGCTTACTTCACGAGGGGTTAGCGTGATGTTTTCGTTTAAGTTTGGCGTGATGTAGATCTGTGCTTAAGTTAGTGACTTTTGGTTATTTGTGAAGTTAGTGAGCGTGGTACAGTCGATATTTTATTGGCAACTGTTGTGAAATGAAGCGCCACGAATCACGATATTTAGTATTATGGTTGACAAATTATTTAAAGAAAGAACTGAAATGCGACCAGTTAGAAAATTAACCTGGAATATTGGCTAGTAATAATCCAAAACCTATTCCTGTGGGTGTAATAAAAAGGCCTCTAATTTAAAGGTTTTTTTTTAAATAGGGTAGCAATTATACGGTATAGCCTTTATACAGTGAGTGAGTGCATAAAGCAGTACACGCATCTTCCATTGCTAATGATTTTCTACTACGATCAACTTCAATTGCACATCATGAATAGGTCAAGAAACAATGTCGGTTTATTACTATGATGATAGTATAATAACGATATGATCTGCGAGTCATTCTGTATACAGTGAACTTGTTTACTTTTAATTAGTAAAAGATTGACTGTAATATAAAAGTTTACACAGTGACTTAATTTATCAATTAACTTTGCATTCAAGCATTTTTAAAGACAGTTGTGGCGGTTGCGGCTGATTCCTTAGAGTCAAGATTAAGCGACAAAAATCGGTCCTAGGATCCGAACTTATATGTAGACCATGTCAACAGAGGGACTTCTCTTTTGGGTTTATACTTTTCTATTAACTGCCAAAAAGAAACTGAGTTATCCAAGACTGCTTAGGACTGCCAAACAAATCTGTCTATAATGGTTTACTGCCACATGCAGTCTATCTAGATCGTCTTTTATGGGTCATTTGTCCTTTTTACCAGCGACCGTGGCAGTTCTTTTGTCATAGCAATGTAGATACTCTTTCATGCCATAAACCAAATTTATTTAATTTTAATCCAACCCTACAACTTCTTCCACAGAGGAATCGAAGAACGCCGCCCGCATATTCACAGAACAGTCATCGAATCTTCTAGAGCGTCTAGAAGTTCTGGAGAGACAGTTGCACGAGAGGATCGCGAGCCACATCCCTCGTGACTTAGACACATTAGAACACCTGGTGCTGCAGCACAAAGACTGGGAGACCAGCGTGCATACACTGACCAGCGATGTGGAGGAAGTGCAGACTACTTTCAGAGGTAGGACTTGGTTTTTATTAAATATTTGTATAGCATTTGCTGTGTCATGTTTTGGGATTGTCTATAAAGTCCATACGTGGAAAAAACAATTATGCTATTGTAAATCACCCACTCCTGCCACTGTCTATGTTCCTGAAATATTGAGACGATGATGCGATCTAAAAATTTCCGATTTACTAACTTTTTGACAATTTGAAATTATGACTAATTTACCTAAAATCAATTAACATCATATTTTCTGCAGCGGGTGGGTTTATCAGTTTATGAATCCTTTTACTATAGTCAAATTGGACTACAAATTCAATTGATCACAAAATACTTTCTTCACAGGCATCGCCCTCAAGACTCCCGCCATGAAGAAGAGCCTCGACAAAGTGATGGGCAAGTGGAACGACATGCAGTCCAAGAGTCAACTCTTTGTCGAAAGGTAAACACACGTTCTTATTACCTAGATTTATTCCCCTTTCAAATAAATTCAAAAGTTCTGAAGATATCATTTTTATGTATTCTTTTGGCCGGAATGGCGTCGCATATTATCATCATACATTGATGATAATATGCGACGTATTACGAAATAAATATTCTAGCTATGTCTTGCTTTCTTATGAATCCAAAGTTCCAATGACATTATTGGTCCTTCGGTACATGAACTTAAAAACCCTCAGTTTATTTTACCATTCTTCTGGATTATAAATCGTCAATAATATGAATATTATTGACTGGTAACTATAGACCGGTATCTGTGCTTCCAGTTGTTTCCAAAATATTTGAAAAAATTATGTATAATCGTTTGGACAAATATCTCACCGACAAAAACTTTATAATCGAACAACAGTACGGGTTCCGTTCAAAATCCAACACCCTTTCGGCTACTATGGACTTAATAACAAAAATAAAAGCAGGTATTGATCAAAAACAGATAGCACTAGGTATTTTTATTGATATAAAAAAAGCATTTGACACTGTCAGTCACGTTAAACTACTACAAAAGCTGAACAACATAGGTGTTACTGGCCAAGCCTTGAGTATATTCACGTCCTATCTCCGAAATAGGTTTCAAATTGTGAAAATCGGGGATACATTAAGAAGTGGTCTGCAAACCATTAATTGCGGTATTCCTCAGGGATCAGTTTTGGGGACACTATTATTTCTAATTTATATTAACAATATAATAAATATAAATTTAGTTGGACACTTGACTGTTTATGCAGACGACACCTGCTTATTTTATTTTATTTTGGCCACTCGATTCAGGACATTGTAGCTAATGCCCAGAACGATTTAGGCATGCTCAATGAGTGGTTCCTTTATAACTTATTAACTATTAATGAATCAAAAACCTCCTACATGATTTTCGCTGCAAAAAATAAGAAAATTCAAAATTTTGCGCCGTTAACTATTAACAACAGTATAATTCATAGATCACGACAGGAAAAATATCTCGGCTTGTATTTAGACGACCGACTTAATTGGAAAGCACACATTGAGCATGTCAGATCTAAGCTGAGTTCAGTCTTGGGAGCGCTGCGGAAGGTTGTTAATTGCATACCACATACAGCACGTATAATGATATATAATTCACTTATAAAGACGCATCTTGAATACTTGATTGAAGTATGGGGATCGGCTACCAAAACTAATCTAAGCCAGCTACAAACTACACAGAACAAAATTATAAAAACATTATTTCATTACAATTACTTAACACCTACTAAAGAATTATACACTAAAACCAAATTATTTAACATTAAACAATTATATAAATTTAACATTTGTACTCTCGTTAAAAAAATTGTAACAGGTAATATCCACTCAAACATAACATTTACTCAAAAAACACACAAATATTATTTAAGAAAAAGACACAAATTAGAATTAACTCAACCACGCACAGATTACGGCAAAAAAAACATACTGTATGAGGGAGCACAACTTTACAACAGCTTACCTAATAATATAAAAAAGTGTACTAAATTAAATATTTATAAAAAAATACTAAAATCACATATTTACAGTCAACCTTTGTGATGTAAAAACTAATTTGAACAGATTGTGAAATATTTAGTTTGTTTTAATTATTTGTATAAAACTTGTCACACTAAGCTAGACCTATGATTTATTATTAAGATATTCTGTTTAATCTCATTTTAAGTGAACTATGTTCTTATGAGAAATAAAGTTCTTTAAACCTATATTAAATGCTAATAACGTAACATTTTGTATCCAGGCTCAAGTTCGTGGAGATCGTAGTAAACAGCATGGAGGAGAACCACCAAACAATATCCGAGTTCGAGATCAAGCTCGCACAGTTCAACGACCTACCTAACGATGTTGAACTGCTGAAGGATGTAAGTATTGAGATTAACTAATATTTTAATAGAAAAACATTGCTAACAATTGTGATTTCTTTTTGCGAATGAATATAATTAGAACTGAGATATGATGTATAGTCAAACTTTACATGGCATCTTAAAGATTACATGAAATAGGATCTCTCTTTAAACTTATAATGTGAGAATATATTATAAAAGATATACTGTTACCAAAGATATAGATGACCTAAAATGCATCGAGATTGCTTCTGAAGTAAACGAACCTCGATCATCGACTTCACTATGAGTTCTACCTCTTCCTACCTATACATGCATTATTAAACTAATATTTACCCTAACCAGATGCACGAAGATCTCCTCCGCATGCAAGTAGCAGTGAGCAAGCAACAAATCCAAGTGGACCAGATGAATGATGATGCAGAGAACTGCCGCCGTCTTGTAGAGACATCCAGGGCTGGTCTGCCGCATTCCTCGCTCCCACGGTCAGGGAAACACATCGACCTGGAGAGACTGGACAAGGAAGTGTCTCAGCTGAATAATAGATGGAACAATGTGTGCAGTCAATTGGCTGAGAGGTGAGTGAAAGCACTTTACGCTTGTTTTTTTATCAATAAGTTGCTTCGCATGAAATTCCCATGAGGATATCATACTAAAGATTGTTAAAAAATTAACTCGTAAGAATTTTGTGGTAAATTAATAAAAAAGATACGCGAATATCGAAAAGTTGTTCTACAAAAGTTGTTCAGTGTCCGATAACAAGTAACGCCACAAAATTCTAAGAGTAAATTTTTTAACACCCTGTATACCTAGCAGTAGATGGTACAAGAAGAGGGAAACGTGAATTTATATTTAAATAATGACAGAACCACTTTACACATTATTTCTGGAGTTTGACACTAGTTTTCCCAAACCATATAAATTACAACAAATGATGCACTTACAAGCAAATTTTGTCCACAGACTCCGAAGCTGCGAAGCAGCATACCAACTCCTACGCAACTACAACGCTGGCTTGGAAGCGGAAGCCGAATGGATCGATGACGCTTACAACAAACTACAGGCACAGCCTCCCATCGAAGTCAGGCCTAAGGAGCACTTCGAACCGACTAGGGTGAGAATTACAACACCAGGACCATTTTGAAAGCATATTTTTTTGGTCTTTTATTATTTTAGGACATCGAGTCTTGAAGTTCGGTCATTTAGCAGGACTTTTCGTAGATTTGGGTGAGATAAATACTTGCCAGCAGGATTTTTCCATCAGTCATAAGTTTGGAATTATGTCGATTCGTCAATGGTTTTTGGGTCAATTTAAGTTTCAGTCACAGTTTGTTGGTCCTTAAAGTTTAACTATATACATGATAAATAAGGAAGAGAGTGACTAATGTAATCCATTTTTGTATATTATTACATGAATGCATGTAATTTATTAACGTCTGAAGAAATATTTAATAAGTCGGTTTTGGATTTTGGTCCTTTGATACGCAAATAGATTAACTTAAATATAAGATCGCATGCGATTATTTTATGGAAAACGGGGAGGAAGGTTATATTTATTATCATTAAAGTGTGGTTTCACAAGAATACATAATAAATAAGAGGATAATAGATTTTTGCACCACGTGACTCATTTATTATAAAAGATTAGGATGTTCGGAACTAACTAAAGAATTTAACTTCACCAGAAATATACCCATTTTGCACCTAACTAATTCTAATGTTACCGGGTGTTATGTGGTTATTCACAGAATCTACTCACGAGCGTCGTCGAGAGGACGCCTAAGATTGAAAAGGTTAACGTTGATGGTGGGAGATACATACGCGAAGCGAAGGTAAATATCAGTAGACTAATTGATGTCTTAGACATTCGATTAGGCTGTGGCAGTTTGTGGAATATTCGGGAACTGAGGAACTTTCTTTGTTTTATTTATAAGTCCGGTTGAAGAGGGATTTTTCTCATGTTAGGCATGGGCGTAACAGTGTTAATATTATATCTTTTCTGTATCACAGGTTAAGCTCATGTTTAAACTTTTCACTTAATTCATAGCTTAGTAAATTGATACCAAAAATATTTTGACCCAGAAAATTCCACAAAATGCCTAAATAAATTCAGGATTTTTATAATGAAAGGTTCTGAGTGAAGTGAGTTCGGTCCAGCGTTTCGTTCCTGCTATCTTGTCTGTCTATGTCTGCTTCGGTCATTGTCTTTGAGTCTTTCAAAGTCTCTTCGTATATCAGAGGTGTTTTTGGCTCAAAATCGTCACAGTGCACGAACGCTTTCGCCCTTAAACAATAATGCTTGCGTTTTTATACTAAACTATGCTTCGCTACTTAACTATTATATCGATTGAATCGATTGCTTTCAACTAATCGTAATCATCTGAATGCGAGATGTTTGTGTGATCGACACTAAAATACGAAAAGCAATTTATTTCTGCTGAGTGTTGCATTGTTGTGTGACTAAAATGTTTAGTGGATTCTATAAGAGTTCACTTTGTGCGTGCTTTATCAATGTCATCTTTATATATAAAATAAAATAAGAAAACAATTTTCCCTTAATTAGAGCTAACGTTCTTCATGTTGGCATTATTTTTTTCATAATAGTAGTAGATATCATATTTCTTAAATACATATTTAATAGACTCGCCAAAAAAAAGTTTCCGTTTCGGCGGATTTAAAAAGACAACGAGACCATATTTAGAACGCGAATTTGAAATTCAAATATATTTTTTGTAAATAGCTTCTAAAATGTTTACAAATGAGTTCATTGTTCTTTACAAATGTGAGCTTTGCATGCATTGTTTGGGTGTCTCAATGTTGCCAGACTATAAAAAAAACTACCATTTTATCTGTACAATTTCAACACTATCTATGGGTTTTCTTTTGCAATGTACACAGTTCTTTCGCTTAAATGTGCACGAAGTGGGGGCTAGTCTAGTGTGGCTGCACATTTGGTGTTGCACGCTTTTAAAACACCTGTTTACTGAACAGGCCAATCTTTTCCATCCAGCATGATTCATTCCCGCTATGAGAAGCTGGACTAGTGTTGCCAGTAAAAAAAAATGGAAGGCTGAATGGATGTTGACGACCAGTATTTAAATTAAAGTATGCATAATTGATAGTTAACTATGTTTTTTCTACGATGTGAGTAACTGAGTTGTAGGAAAAACATGGTTTAACGTCTTTTTTTATTATTACTACTTACTGGTCCTTTGAGTCGGTGAATTATGAATGTGAGACTGCGTGTTTGTGTTTTTCACATTATTTTATAAGATTCATTAAATTCTGTAAAAGTGTGTAAGGCGTTATGAATGGTTAAAATAAATTCTAATGAAAGCTTAATTTTAACAAGCAGATTGTTTTTTCCCTGAAACTTTAACAGAGTTTCGTATCAAAAATGGAACAGATTATTTAAAATAGTTTTAGAATTTAGAAACGAAATTTTAATGAAAGAACAGTCTGCTCTAAACTAACCGCCCAAATAACCCGCTTGACCCTAACCCAACATAGATATACTCGTCGAGATGCCAGCGGTACGCCGAATGGCTTTGCGACGAGGTTCACCCTTCGCTGGACATGCGTCAACTCCGCCGTCAAGCGGACGTCGAGCTCGCCGAACGCTTCCGAGCTCGGGGCCGAACCGATCCCGAACGAGTGCCGGCGGGATCCGAGGCGGTTGCGAGGGAACTCGATGACCTGAACGCGAACTACCAGAGATTGATGGATATGTTATATGAGAGGCTGAGAAGGATCGCCGCCGCTAATCCCGGAGACATCGTTACTTTGGTGAGTTTTTTTTTCTTTTCCTTGAACCACTCATATCGGACTCCGGCTGAAAGTCGGTGTTGCAATACAAGCCAAGATATCCCATATTCAGGCTATAGTGTTATCACGATTTTCTACTGAAATCCGATACGGGTAGCCTTAGCATTATTAATGTTTTAACTTTTTTTTATTGTGTATGAATTTAGCTGAATTCAACATTGATCAATGCAGATTTTAATTAAGAATTTGCATTTATGCAAATATAGCAGAAATTAATAAACATGCCATTTACAAGCAAATTTAAATAATTTATGATCACTTATACAGTAAAATCTACAGGTGGAACAAATATAATTACCATTTCACATAAATATTTTACACTATACTACTCTCGTAGTAGTTATATCATTAATTGCACTGGCAATCTCAACGGTCACAGATGAAAAATAAACCAATTGAACGTACCAAAGAGGTTTATTAGCAGAATTAATACAACCTCTGCGCATGGCTCTATTAATGAGAATTGTGCATAATGCATTTTAAATTATGAGCGTAGTCACGCGTAATTACATGTGTAAGTATTTATTAATCATTTATGTAATATTATTGAAGAGGGGTTAAAATATTCGTAGTAATTCCCGATCAAGTTGCGCCCAAGAATAGTACACCAAACATGACCATGTCAAAGGATGTTTGTCCACCGAGATTCTGAGTGTACAAAACACGTTTCCGGCGCCGCGCCGGTGCACGGATTTTTGTCTTGGTTGAGAATCGCCGAGATCGGTCGCGGTGGACACACGATCACCGTCACGTCGTTCAGAACTCGGTCCGAAATAATCTCGTTTCTGGGTGACGGCGGCGGTGGACAAACCCTCAAACAAGTAGCTGGTTATATAAAACGACTACTATCTACCCTCATTGGAAAAATTAATATTCGCAATATGATTAGATTTTTGCATACTAAACAGATATCCATACGTTTGAAATGTATGTTATTTATTTTAACAAAACTTACACGTAGTTACACGGAACAAAAGTTACACGGAACCCAGTTTTACTAGAATCGCGCAAACTAGTTTAATACAAATGTCCTTCCAACGTTGTCTAAGCAATGTCACGTGTTAGACCGACCTCATAAACAAGACATTAGATAAAAAAAACTATATTGCTACTCACATGAAATATGGCTCTAATTATCTATGTGGTTTATTTATGTTGTTGCTCGAAATTAGAGTCTCAAAAAGTAATATTAAAAACGTAAAAACAGACTTAAAAAAACTGAAAGAGTTGAGTCGGTTTTTACTTTTTTTTAAGGTTTTATATTTTTAGTGCCACAAATTCGTGGACCACTACTATTACTAGAACGTCGTCTATATAGTTAATTCATTTTCAATATACTAATAATATTGTACAAAAAAACCTACTCAACCAAATTCAATGAAATTCATAAGGGGGACCATTTAGCGAGTATTTCGCAACAAATAAAAAAGAATTACTTAAATCTCAGAGAAATAGGTGAAGATACATAAAAAAGATACTCATGGAATTGATAACCTCCTCCTTTTCGAAAACGGGTAAAAAAAATGTTATTAGAAGCTAGAATATATTAAGTTTACTTTTCAGATTTGGCAATCTTAAGTACCAAAAGGTGGGCGGAAGGACCAGTCCCTTATGAGATATTCTTCTGAATATACACACATATATTTATCTTTTTGTCTTCAGAAAATACAGTTCGGTCTTCTCTCGTTCCAAAAATAACACACAAATGCATTAGTGTATTTATTTATTCTAGCAGGCGCCGGCGCTTTCTAGCATCAACACACAGTGTAACCGTGTCACGTAGTAGGAAAACCACGCATTCACATCACACGAAGTTTACCTAATTCACATAAGCGTAGTGATGTCACCATTAGGTCATCAGTCGGACCTCTTCCAAGGCCGTTCACTATTTAAATTTTAACGTTAAGTATTTTCAAATTGAATCAACGAATTTGTTATTAAATTCGACGTTTGAAACTGGTTTGAATTTAAAAGCCGTTACTCGATTTTCTATTTTATAAAAAGGAAAATACGTTCTTAAAAACGTATAAGGATAGACGTCTAATATAAAGCTTTTGTGTAACTAATAGAATCTACGAATTAGCATAAAAATCTCGTTCTAGGTTTGGGTGAAAAGGATGTTTATTTCAATGAATACATATTTGGTTTCCATTTTAAATGATCTTACTTAATTATCCTAAAATCGCTTGTTTTCTCGATGATGAATGCGTCCAAAATTCATAATCAATTTGACCTCAAAAAACTTACCTTGACTAATGACACTCAAAAATATTTTAGTTTTTCTAGTTCCGTATTCGCCCACAATACCAAATATTGCCAAAACAATGATCGTAGATATCTTCAAATTGCATTTAATAATTACTGAAGTACCATTTATTATCTGCCCACAATACTGACTTATATGTACGTAGCGTGGGCATAAGGACCAGTCTTATATGGAAACGACTTCATTGGACCTAGACTTTATTGCGATGATTTCATTGTAGGTATATTTTATTATCGGATTATAGTGAACTATTGTAACAGTGCAGTCACTTTATACTTTATTTGCGTTGAGATATTTAATTGAATTGTAGGCGTATTATAGGAGTTAAGTTTAAATTGCAAACGATATTTGCAGAGTCTATCTACTGCAGGCAACGATAAGGTTGCATAAATTGAAAGAGGTCGGGTTCGTTTAAATTGATTGGAAGGGAAATTGAAACGTCTTTAGGTAAATCTAGTTACCTCATTAACCTAGTGCTATAACAGTTTTAGACGGTATCGTGCAGGTTGAGTACGATCTTCAGGTCGGGCAAAGTGTAATTGGTGTTTTCTGTTAGAAAGTTCTTAGTTATAACCCGGGATTGGAGTTGTGCGATAGCCCTCACCCACTATCACATGTACCTTATTATTTCATCAGGAAACTGTGGGAGGAAGAAAGTACACCGCAACGTACCGTATTTAGTGTATTGTATCAATAATCATTTTTAGTCCTTCCAAGTTCGCTTTGAATATAATTTTTGGTCCTTCTATCCGCGATGGTTTCGTGGCTAATTAACAACTGTGCGGATCATATGATTTGCAAGGTGAAGCTGCGCTTGCCGCGGTCAGCCCGTGGATGGGTGACCATTCGTTACACATCGAGACCCCGCCGTGCTTCAGAGAGCACGTTAAACCGTCGGTCTCGGGTGTCATACGAATACTTATGACAGTCGTTACGGGTAGCCAGAGGTCCGAAAGTCTGACCACCGGTCTAAGCTTAGGATATCGGCATTGCCCAGTGACTGGGTTGCGAAGGTCTGGTGGCAGTCGCTCCGTGTAAAATACTAGTATTCTGGTTAGATTGGAAGCTGACCCCATCATAGGAAAAGGCTAGGCAAAACATTATCCGCGAGTCTTCAATATAATAGGTACAAGGCTAAGAAATAAACTCACAACGATCAAATAAACTCCAAAGCTACCTTTCAGGAGTTACGAAGCCGTTACACGAAGTCTGATAACAAAGTTTTAAAGTCTGCTAAAAAAGCCGCCATTTGCAATAAAAACACCAAGTTTGTACATGGTTCGTTGAACCGCCTGTATAGGTGCTGACAAAAAACTAATGCATACATGTCTGCCTGTGAGTGTTATACAATGAGGTCGAGGACCAGCCTTGTCATCTTTGGGAGCACTAAGTGGACTGTTTTTAAGAAAATTCTAATTTAGTTATTATTCTGGGGATTCTGCAATAGTTTTGAAATGTCTGATAGTGAAAAATATTTCCTTCAATAAAAAAATACATAAACATCACGCCTGTATTTTTAGAAAGACTAGGTGAAGGTGTATAGTAGGTACACCCTCATTTCGCCGTTATGTTTAAGTCCCATGTAATAGGGGGCGAGCCTGTGGCCATCAACCGGGCACAAATGCACACTCTGGGCTGCTACTGAGAAATTCCACACGGAAAAACCCAATAACACTTTGCCCGACCTCGGGATCGAACCCAGGGAATATTCCGATCTGTCCCCCTGATCTGTCCCCTTCGGGGGGCCAATCAGGAATAAAAAAATCGATCTGTTCCTCTATCACCAAGACGAACGGACAGGTCGAACGAATTATTTCTGGTCTGTACCCTGCTGTTCTTTAGGGGACAAATAGAAATAAAAAGTTTCGATCTGTTCCCCTGTTACCGACGAGGGGATAGATCGGAATATTCCGAACCCAGGACCCTACGCTCTAGACCAACGAACGCAAGCGTTTAACCGCCAGCCTATCAATGCTGCACGTCATAGCGTGACGTAATGCCATTCAAGAAAAAAACAGCGCTCTTCATACATTTTTTATGTTGTTTACAAACTTCATTCGTTAAACTTTGTTCAGACTGGATGATGTCGCCATTTTTTATTCCGTTGCTATCTACATAGATTTTAGTAGTGAATCATGATAAAATTGGCCAATTTGTTGTTGGTTCAATGCCTAGGTTTAGCGAATAATTTGAATAAAGAATGGTAAACGGTGACAGTGCAACAAATCTATGATATACCTTTTGACAGCTGTCAGATTTACTGATTTATTGGACAAGACAAGTCTTCGGTGTCGTGATTGGCCGCCGAATTTGACAACTAGTTAACCAATAGGATGTGAAACGTGAAAAGGTATTTCTGCATTGTAGTTTGATATATTTTATTTTTAATGCTTTTCAGTCTTTCAAGAGCTAACTTGTGGTTCTTAGGCTGGTGTTCAACATCATTAATTCTTGTATTATAACTTTCGTGAGACACATCCATAATTATGATTAATTACGGTTTACTTACGTGCATTTTTCGGGATTGCCCGACTAGTTTCGGACCCAAACGGACCCCTTAATCATGAACTGATCACGCGGCGAAGTCGCGAGTCGAACCGCGGTTCCGGGCTCCGTTTGGGTCCGAAACTAGTCGGGCAATCCCGAAAAATGCACGTGAGTAAACCGTAATTAATCATCATAAATTCTCTGGTTAAGTAACCGTTTGCTTGAAAAATGTACATGAATTTTAAGTGAACAGTTGCTTAAGCAGGGAATTAGTGTTGGTGAAAGCTAGCCTTAGTAGTTCTTAGACAAGATCGTCTCTTGTCGATTATATCCACTGCTATTAGTACCTACTAGGTATTTGTTAGTCATCTTCTAAGAATGCTAGGTTGGTCGCGTCTGATCCTATTCGAACTTGTTAGTAAGACAGGGTCTAAGATGGAGAATACGAATCATTTGGATTCGTATGCATTTAATAGAGATATATAGAGCTATAGATATTTCGCGATGATATTTAGCTCCTATATGTGGCATATCTAGTGGTGGCTCAGATGTTACAGACCCGCTTGTTAAGCACCGGTTTGCGGGTTCAAACCCAGACATGTACCAATGTGACTTTTTCAATTTCATATGTACTTTCTTAGTTTAATCTAAGACGCCACTGACATACGGTGAAGGAAAACATCGTGAGGAAACCTGAACTTAATGGTCTGAAATCGCCAACCCGCAGTGAGCAAGCGTGATGATCAATGCTTGTTCCTTCTCTGTTTGAGAAGAGGCCTTTTCCATGCAATGGGACAGTTACAGGCTAATATTTATTTATTCAGTTCCAACTTTTGTTAGCCAAACTCTAACCACTTTCCATCAGGTATTCCGTCGGCTTTGCCACCATATTCCTACCAAACTCATCTCGTTTTAATTTGCCCACAATACAAGATTGCAACAACAAGATCAGAGCGACATTCATTAGTAGATATCCCCTTTAGGCTATCACCACAATCGGAGCCAGTTGACATAACAATAAACTCACGCGCATACTTTGCAGCGATAAGCTATTTATAGCTATTACAGTATTTATTAAGCCGCTTATAAGCAAGCTACCTAGTACCTACATACCTGTTTGTATAGGTGATGTTCTGTGGCTGTGGTATAGGTACTGTATTTTTAGCTAATATTATTTTTCCTTGAGTAATTTTGCGCAGATAGTACGGTATTTGACTACTATTCAAAATGTATAAACATTTTGTATTATTTTATAAAAAGTATTGAAAGAACACGGTATGTGGAAAATATAAATAAAATCGATGAAAAAATAAAGAAGATACACGCTTTCCAAGTTTGTTCAGAAAGAATTTTCTGTCCTCGTGTTTGAACGGGCTAGAATATAAAACTTACTCACCGCACGCTGGTAATAAACGCGTGTTGTAAGATTCAACAAAACCCAGCATGCTTGGTGGTAGGATCTATAATACGGTCCGCTTGGCTAGCGAATATAATATAGTAGCTAGTAGTTACCGCCCTCACATTTTAAAGTCCGTCGCCAAGCAGTTTACTATGTTCCTTCGTGTGTATGTAACTTGGATTCGTGTGCTCTTAGACCATGTCGGCCCTTACTATTAAGTGTGACTAGGATCAAAGGCCATCAAGTAAAATAAAATAGTGGCAAAATTAGCTTCAAATTACACGGTCGAGTATCTTCACAAAAAAAAATACGAAATATTGAGTCGAAACAATTCACCACCAGATATCATATCACAAAAAGTAATAATGCATAAAATAAAACGCACTCTTAGGGCTCTTTCAATTTAGCGGTTTGCTGTCGTCCTGCTGCGGTGCGGCAGCGGCGCGTTAGTCGCACTGCGCACGGACGATCGTTTTTTATCATACAAAGCGTGCGGTGCGGCAACAGCGCGGCGCCGGCACCGCGAACGCTCGGCAACAGGAAGGCAACGTCGAAAACACCACGTGTTCATTTCGCTGTTGAATAGTGCGGTGAATAGACGACAGAGCTAATTTCATAAAATTTTCATTACTTGTTTGCTTAAAATGGATGATATAAACGTGGAAGAATTTATAAATGAAATTGAAATACGTCCTGCTGTATGGAACTTTAAAAGCGACAAACACAGTAATCGCACTGAAACAAAAAATGTTTGGGAAAGCATTTGTGAGTTTAACGAGGATTTTGAAAATAAAACGACTAGTGAAAAAAACTCAACGGGTAATTATTTATTTAAATCAACTTTTGTTATTTTGCCACGATAATTGTCCTTCGTTAACAAAGTATTCTGCAAATTCATAGCGAACTGATGTTGCTGGCAAATACTGTTCACTTTGAACCTCCTAATCTATCTGATTGTCTTGAATTACTAGGTTACTATTACAAATTTCGTCACAGTCACGTTGTAAGAAATTATGTAAAACACAGATAGCTTGAACAATATCTGTCACCAACGATATATCTACATTTAGTGGTCGATGTAATATTCGCCATTTATTAGTCATAATCCCGAACGTACACTTTATGTATCCTCGAGCACGTGACAAGCGATAGTTAAACATTTTTTGTTGGTTATTCAAAAAATTGCCACTTTATAGTTGTAGTTGCCCTTATGGGCGTTGCATGAAATTACTGATGCCGAATGCTTCGTCACCGACAAAAACAAACGGTAGTGGTAGACCATTTTCAATTATACTTGGTATATTTAGATATGGTATATTTTGGCTTGGTATATTTTGTTTTTGTTTCTGTTTTATAATTTTCAACAAGAGCACTAACAGTAATGTTTCTTCATCAGAGTCCATGGCTTGACTGATGTCACATCACTAGCATACAAACGCACGGCAGTCAGGTAGGCTTTCAAGTTAGGCGTTTGCTGTCGGACGGCTACCGTACTGCAGCGGCCCGCCAGCGGGTTATAACCAGCGGCACGGTAAACGTGCGGCAGCGGTCCGACACGAAACGTCTAAATTGAAAGCGCCCTTAAATTACAAATGACGTTAGTACTCAATAGTTACTCATAGGATTATGTAAAAAATCAGTTCTGCTGAAACACTCACGTAAGCGCTCGCAAGCGCTGAGCAATCGCTTGTTTCTATTAAAAACTTTTTACTACAATTATGATAATCGGTTGGTCACGCATCTAAATGCAAACATATTGTAAACAAAATACGGTCTGTTTTTTAAGTAAGTACAAGTAACTGGATTAACACGTGCTAAATGTACTAAAGGCTTATGAGTGTCAACAATTTGGGCATACACAAAGCACAATACTAACTACTGTGTAGTGTGAATCTGAATGCTCAACAAAAATAAATTTGCTTACGTTAGGGGTGGGCAAACTCCGGCCCGCGAAGGGCTTTAATCTGGCGCACCAACCCTACCTTTTAGAGCAAGACTTTAAGGCCATAAAAATAGCCGTAATTATTTGAGCCAAAAATGTTTTGGCAGAACAAAATGTATTTTTTTGGAATTCTGTCCCCCTTCTAATTTTTAAAAAAGTTTCCCCACCCTTGCCCTGGCTTAACTAATACTTATAGATGAATGCAATATTTAATTTTCTAGTAAGTTCGTTCACAATGCTTACGAAAACGTATTTCAATAATAGGTATAGGCTATCCAAAAACCATCTACACAAAATAAATTCAAATTCACTCAGCACTATTAGGTATTATTTTTAGAATACCATTTGAATCACCTCTCTCTATTTAAAATAATGGATGCACGTGAAACAAGCACAATTTGAGATGTTCTGATAAAGATAACGATGATGTAATGGCAAGCAATTAAATATAATCATGTTTATTAAAAACTATGAATTTTTGGGGAATTTTTGAAGTTTATCTTAGTTTTTTCAACTTAAATACGTACTTCATCGCTGTTAATTGCCCTGCTTACTTAACATGGTACAATGTACATGAGTTTGGCTACGTTTAAGTTTAAGAACCTACATCTAATTTTAGGTGTCGGTACTTTCGGTAGAAAACTGTCTACTGTACCGTACACAATGATGTACCGTGCCGTACACAGTGATGTACCGTGCCGTACACAGTGATGTACCGTGCCGTACACAGTGATGTACCGTGCCGTACACAGTGATGTACCGTCTCGTACGCAGTGATGTACCGTGCAGTACACAGTGGTGTACCGTGCAGTACACAAAGATGTACGGCCTAGTGACTGCTAATTATTGTTCAACTTTTTCTTTAACTAAGCAAAACGAATCGTAGCATTGCGTTCGGATAAATGCAGTATGCAAACGTAAACCTGCTATGGCTCTTTCCTCAAAAGGCCATTTCAGACGTTGCACTCACAAGACAGTGTCTGGACTTTAAAAGAATCTCTTGACCTCTGAGTTTGTTTCGGCATTTCTCAGAGATAGTAAAGCAAGATAAACAGGCGCCATCTGGTCTTAAAAAACATAAATATTGACTTGTGTGCCTATAACAGATTTATTTACAGAAATAAAAATCATTTATCATTTAGCAAAAAAAGCTACTTGATGTTCTTATTAGCTTATTATCAATTTTGTTAAAAGAAATATAAATTCTACCTTTAATTAAACGTTCCTTCTATTTTCTCCTTAAAGTTTCAAGTTTACCGGTGCCGCCCACGCTTTCCTTACGGGGTAAAGCTCTTAGCGGTACTGACACGATGTGTATTGACCGTTATAAGCCACTTATTGCCTGCAACCACCCACGTGAATAAAGTTTACTAGCTAATTGCAACAGCATATATTTTTGCTACAAAGACCAATAAATATATTGGGACCAAGTCTAAACAAATTCTACACAAGTCTTTTTTTTATTTTATGGTCCGCTCTTGACCTCGATTTCGTCTGATAGAAAGCGATGGATGAGGTCTAAAATGGAACAACCGCACCCAGAAGATGCCTATTCACTCTTGCTTAAAGGTTAAAGGGTTGTAGGTAGTGGGGAACACTGACGCTAGCAAGAAGTTCCACACCTTGGCTGCGCACACAATGAAGGATGAAGAGAAGCGCTTAATACGACAGTAGTCTTAGTAGTCCAGTAAACCTATTTTTACTACAAATAAACTTGGTCCTGTGGTCCATAAAACAAGTTCACTCATAGTTTCACCTACGGCTGAAAAGTCCAATTAATAAATCACGGTTTACGTTATAAACTAAAAAAATGGCTTTTGTTTAGAAGCCATGGTTTATTCGTATCGCAGGACCAGAATTTAGACCTGTAATTTGCTGAACAGTCATAGTTCATACAAGATAGTTGCTACACGTGGTCTTTTAGTGATTTACGGTCCCGCTACATAGCCCATGTGTAGACCATGTTTTAAAAACTATGAGAATATAATATTCAACGTTATCAAAGTGAGTTCGCGTGAGGAATTCATAATTATTACATCTAGGTGACGTAATTTACTCAACATGGTCGCAGTGTCAAGGTCCCGACGCGTTTATTTATCATTTTGCTATTTTATGCATGTGTTGGTTTCAAATAATTTGTAAGTACGTAAAAAATATTAATCGCATAGATAGTTTGAACAATTTTGTTGTGCTTCAGAAAAAAATAGTTCAGGTTCTTAAAAAACTTAGGAAGTTAGTTTTTATTCATCTAGATTTAAGAAAAGAAAGTTATTATAAAATGATAGTTGTGAGGCATTAGGACCACAATAAAATAAATTGAGTTAACATAGCGCGTAAGGACGTTTTTTTTGTGCCATTGCTTATTTTATCAACCACTTCAATTTGATTTGCTCTGTAATCGACTTTATACGCAAAATTAATATTAACCGTACTCACGAATCGTTATCAATTTATATAGTTTTGATCCATAAACGTTTAGCAAGTGAACTATTACGAAACAAAACCGTAAGTCACGTAACTCTTTAAAAGCCTATTGATTCCAATACGACTAGCCCTCAGCTTTAATATTTAAATGCAGGGTTGGGTTTTAGAAAGGTCGACACAATAAAAGCCAAGGTCGTATTAGTTAAGCCGATAACGTTTCAAAACAAACTGCCTGGCTGCAATAAGCGAAATAACGATAAGAAAGTAAGAAGAATTGGCGATGGTCATCATATTCGGCCTTCTTGGTTGTTGGTGGTTTTGGGAATATCAAATATGATGACAGTCCGAAAACATTCGCAAAATAAAACAAGTCGAATGCTATGGTTCAAAGGACAAAAGGACCAGTAACTCTTCTGCTACATTTTATCAAACCAAAAGTAACAAAAACAACACCCGAAAATCTACGTCTATACATCGTAGTTGTTTTAAGTGCTTTCGCGGAAAATAGAACAGTTGACATGTTTTTATAGATACTCTTAAGAACTTAAACAATTTGATAGGATTAAAATTATCTGCAAATTCCTTGATCGGATGAAGCCTTAGTAAAATTACAGAGCGATCGTACAGATGTTCCGTCACTCGGAACGTTGCAACAAATACCTATTCGTGATAGCAACAATTTGATACGATGACTGTACGTCCGTTTTTTAGTAGCGCGCGAACGACGACTGGCGATCGACGCACGTCGCGGAACTAAACCGAACGAATTTTGGAATACGAATTCTCTGTTTCGAATTTTAATTTCGGAGTGCAAACTGTTGTGTGCCAGTATTTGTGAAAAGTGTGTTTAATCTCTGGTTTTTAATTGTGAAAAAAGTTTTTCTGTGTTCATAATTTAAAAAACTGCTTTCCGTTTTTATCTGTCATTTTACAATGCCGGTTTAGGCTTATCTGTATTTATGTTTACAGATTATTAAGGATTTACAACTTCGATTACAAGTCAAGATATTCGCGTAAAAATAGAAGTTAAGAACTTAACTGGCGACCTTAACCGACATTTTATGATTAATGTAAACGAGAAAAATGATCATGGAAACCAGTTCGAAAGCATGGCGTTATTACTATAGCGTTGTTAAACAAAATGACTGAAAATAAAAATGTTAATTCAATTTGTAGTACTTGAATTACTCGTACAAGTCGCACTCTTTTGTTTTGTTTACAAAGTCAAGGTTGTCTATGGAACGAGCAGTTTTTGCGGATATCTCATCTTGAAGCGAAAACGTCGCTTTTTGTTAGTGTTTAACCCCCAAAGAGGTTTTAGTAGCTCTAGGTTTTATATGACATAGAAAAGTGACTGGCTTAATAACTTTTTTTAAGCTTTTTATCACAATTTTTATCAAAGAAACAGCTGTTGTAAGCACGCGATGAATCGAATTAATTCCACGTTCGAATTACTCGGAATCTTTAAGAATGTTGACGATTCTTTGCAAAGTAATGCATTAAATAGCATTCACACTCTGAACATACACAACGATAGTATTATCTGTCATATCAGAAGCAGTCATAAAATTAAGATAATGCACTTATAAGTAATCAGCTGAGATATGTATGTAGGTGCTCTCAAAATTACGTCAACATTGATAGGAATGAACTATAAAAATAATAAAACAATAAATTACTTGAATTCACTGACAAACCTTAACCAAAGCAGTTTTTTCGTAAATATTAAAAACTAGCATACTAAAAAAAAAGGCATAAACAATAAATAAAATTGCAATAAAATTAACATATAATCAATAAATTAAATGTCAGTGTAGCTATAATTTAAATATCTGTTCAAATTAATAGCTCTCGATTTGAATTTTTAAGAAAATTGGTCTGGACATGCTACGCTTTTAATATTGATAACTTTTACTTCCAATATTTGCGAATGTAGATTATATTTTTGTATATTATCATTGTTACGGCTTGGATTATCAACCTCCATAAGTAAAATCATTTAAATAAATACAGATGTTATAGCACTAGCTACGAAAGGTTATAAAAACTCTCTCACACCGGATCAAAAATTTACGCACTCATTCTATCTAATATGAAAATTTTTGAAAGAAGTTTACACCTGTTTAGAGAGCTTACGCACTCGTTCTATCTAATGTTAAAGGTCTATGAAAGAAACTTACATCCGATCAGAAAACTGACGCATTCGTTCCATCTAACATGATACGTTTTTAAAAGAAGTTTACACCCGATCAGAAAACTTACGCATTCGTTCCATCTAATAAGAAACATTTTGGATCACCCGACCTTACGCACTCGTTTTATCTAATCTAAAGTTTATTTGAGTATTTATTTTCAATGTCAAGGCAAGTCTTACTCATTCTGTACCTTGACATTTATTTCTACATGCGTAAGTCTCCAAAGAAGGGATCCTGCTAGGCGTGATTAATCATTTAAGGTACCTACACTTTTCAAGTATGTACTCGTATTAGACGTTTCGGGATTATCCCGAAGTATGTGTTACCTTTTCTAACTGAAAACATAAGCTGTGTAGTACACTTGCTACCCTTTTCACCGTAAGGTGAATCCCGACGTTTATCTACAAAAAGTAACCACACAAAGAAAATCTAATATTAAATAAAATTAACATGTATAGGTAATATCGGTTTCTTCGATAGCAGTCTACAATTTACGAAATTACTGCTATGTATGTATTTAGTTAAACAGAGAATAGAAAATGTTTTCCTAATAAATCAACCTTTTTCTCCGTTCGAACCTCATTATTTATTACATTACCTCATCTGCTCTTAGGTATTTATCTCTCACAACCTTAATCTTTATTTAAATTGCAAAACAGAATCGCAATGAGTTCACCTTGAAACTTATTTATTATAAAATAGTCATTGCACCATTACGTCACTGTCCCCTTGTCCTTATTTATAAAGTTATGTATGGCATTGTTTTCCTTCTTTCCGTCTACCGAACGTGTTATGTCCATTACCGAGGTGTTTCCTCTATATTCCTATTCAAATATTTCACCTAAATATGTTTTACTTTAAATGTGCTTTCCGATAGCTTCAAAGACTTGAATGTTGTATTCTTTATGTCGAAAAGCCAATTTATTTATTTAATCGAATATTGACTTCAAGTAACATCAGCACTGTTCGATTTAATGTCCCATAAATCGATCTGTATTCCATTAAATAAACAAACTTGATGACAAACGCAAAGTGTGTTTGTAAAGAATATTTCTCGAGAATTAGAATTTTTCCTTTAACTCGTTTAAGACTTCAGTACTTATTGATAGAGTAGACTAGTTTTTATTGAAGTACGCTTAAGGCAAAAAAGCTATAAAGATACTTAGATAGGCGATGTTTATTTGTATGCCAAACGAAGTAACCTCAGCGTTCAAGAGGTGGGTCACTGAATTAATGAAGGTGACACAATAAGTACTGTAGGGGACTGAGCACTATGCGGTGCATAAATCTATATAGCTCGTGCAATAAAGGATAATTCTGAATATTAAGTGAGTAATGCTGCAAAATTGATTCATATTGTAGCATTAAACAAATAATCTAAAAATAGACGAGGATTAGGTCAGCTTGGAATATTATTAACCCATTATTGGTAATTTTACCTTAAGTATTCAAATCATTGACTTCTAAATGAACGTTACCTGGCCCAGTCATCCACTATTCACGTAGGTACTATAATAAAAAAATTGTTACACTTACAAAAATTACCGTTTCCATAAATACCACGGAAGCCCTGACCCCATTAGAGTTACCCAAAAATATTTCCAAACTAAAATCTTTTGTGGCATATGACAATGCTTCGAACTAGTCGTCCCTACATCGTGTGAACCATTCATGATGCCATTTGGCAACCAGCTCCAAACGGATTTGGTTCAGAACACGTGCCAAAACCACTATTTTTACACACACGACATTTGTCGCTCCAAAACCAATTAAATGATATTCGTTCCTCGATAAAATGATAATTACTTTCTTATCTGTACATCCAGTGGGTTGTGTAAATAGTATCCGAGCGACTTTCGTCGTTTCTGCTTGTGACATATGGATTATTTTTGCTTCGTATTCGTGAGTTTCATTATTTGTTTATTTATGTATATCTGTAGTTGATGTTTAGATCTTCGTGATGTTAGTGTATTATTGTACCTTGTTGACGCTCCTTATTTTTCTTGATAGGTTTTACGCGTGCTTTGAATTCTGATTCAGTTTTGCTGAAACGTTATCAGTATTGCTCAAAGATTGTGTATGTTGTTATTTATGATTATTTTTATGTAACCTTAATAGGTCAACAGCTTCTTATGTTATGAATGGGTCAAAACTTATGTTTTTACGATTTACGGTATTAAAAATAATTAATTTTTAGGTGTTCATTTGATTAATTAATATGAATACTATTTTAAAGTTCATTATCTTCAAGTTCATATTGAGCTTTGAAATAAAAGCAAACACAAACTGAGTTAATCATGCGATAAACACGCAAAGCCCATTACCGAATTCAAAGTCCAAAAAACTCCAAATAGTTTAGCATTATTTCTCTAAACCGCAAGGTCAGCATCATATTTGTCATTAATCTCCCACCATCATCACCTTTCAATAGAACTGCATATAAAATTTACAACCGTCAACAGACCGTTTCAAAACGAAGGTCGATCTGGGCATTTCTAATGCTAGTACTGAAATTATTTTTCTAGTGCCACAAGGTGATCGCGTGTGTGAAATACTGTTTCGAGTTTAATGATCCTTATGTAATAATTGTTTTACCTTTTCGTTATTAATCGATCACTAGTCCGTTAACAGAAATCGATTCAACGGTGGTAAATACTTCAACTGTTGAAGCAAAATGTAATGTAAACTGAAAATGTAACGATTCCGGATATATTTTTAAATTTTATAACATTTGTTGTCCTACGCGTTAAAATATGTACATATTTCACTACAATATATCCGTCGGCTCAATAAACGTACTATTTTTCCACTCCCACGCGAATTTCTGACACATCAACTGTTATTGCGTAAAGTAACGAAATAGCAGAAGATTTATATTTATTGTTTGTAAAAATTGAATTTATAGCTACTGTTTAAACTTATGTAGGTCAACGAACTAATGTAGCAGAGTATAATAGCTACTAAAATTATATTACGTTGTGTATAAACGTTAGTATAAACAAGAATTGAAATGAGTTGCGAGTGATTCAGTGAGTTGAAACTGTTCGAGTTTTATTTAGTTAACTTTCTTTTAATTAGCGTTGCTTGATTTAGGAGCTCATTTTGAGACTATCGATCATATTGCTGAAGTTTTACGATATAATCCTTACACGCGTCAACGCAATATGACTAAACTCAGTATTGAATCATCAAATGAAAACTAAGTTTGCTGTGCATGAAACATGTTCTTCTTATATCAGACAATATATCAATTTATAGATCAAACTAAAAAAACCGTTATTTGAATAAAATAGTTCTTTTAGCAGTCAACTGTGACAAAAATACGAAATACGAGCAATGTTTATTCGTAATTGAAATATTGACATTGACAGTAGCATACTCTAAAATCGGCAATAATATGAATGGACCAGAGATCAGTGTGACTGATGTAACATATTTGTCAAAAGCAAACGTTAGAATTTTACTCTGTAATCCAAATTCACGCTTATTCCAAAGTGTTAAAATTCTAAATTGAAATGTCGAATAGAGGTAGGCGTTTGACTGTGTTGCTAATCTTTTGACAAGGTAAACATCATTTTTTCGCAGAGAAACACTAATTATATTAGGCGTGAGGTATTATACGATTTATTACCCACAAACATTTTGAATATTTTTGTTCGCTCTTATAGATTTTGCTAATTAACTGATTGTACTTCCGCAAGGTACTGTATTGGGGTCGACGATAGAAAAGTTGTTACTACCCACTGGATCCAAAATCACATAAATGTTTTTAATAAGAGAACGAAATATATAGGTACCTACTTCTCTTTCCAATTTAGGAATAATTCCTTTTAAATGTTTTCGCTAACAAGGTATATTAATAGCACAAAGTAATACTTTATTATGATCCGTCTTATCTTCACATTGTTTACGTGAAAGAATCTCATAAACAAATAGCGCTTTCTTTTTAACGCTCTGTTTGCGAAGAAAATGTTTATTTTTAAACTCATTTTATACATCAATTGATTTCTGGATCAATAACGATTTACTTAGGAAAGTGAGTGAGCATCGTTTGGGTAAATTAAGTAGGTGAAGTCATTAATATTGATGAATAAGGAAGTAAGGGCATAAAGGGAGCCGTCAGTATGAAAGACGAATAATGATTATAATGGTTGATTGCACAGTTAGTAATTATGATGATATTGTGGCTTGATTATTCACGATAAGCAATTGCTTGCTAATAATAATTATTTTAAAATAATTATTGATTATAATTCAAGTGGATTAACGCTAGATGGACTGATATAGTTGACATTGCAAGAATATGGAGAAGAATAGCGCGAGACGAGACAAAGCATAATTGCGTTAATGTGAGAAGGTAAAAATTTAGCTTGCTGAAGAGAGAAAGAAATAGAAGATAGTAATTAACATTCAGCTAGCCAAATAACAAATCAAACTGTTTTAACTTCAGTCACGTGATAAAAAGCATTTCTTCGCTATATGTTAATCGCAACCAGTAATCTAAAAATATCGATGCACTAGTCTACCCGTATCTTAGATGGAAGACTAATCTTCCATTTCCATTGATAAATCCTACACACACGTACGAAGAGAACATCGCTCTTCATTCACAAACCAGTGCGGGAAATGTAAATAAATAAGCGTATCCCGATGGATACGCGAAATATTTATAGATATGTGAAATCCAGATATTCTTAGTATTTTTACCAAATATCCTCTTTTTTCGAAACAGCTAGAATAATTTATTTATGCACTAGATACGAAAGAGACGTTAACGATACAGATAATACAATTAAGGCTCTAGTACCCATGATAACTTATGAGTACGAGGACTACTGCAGATTCATATGACACAAAATTAATAAAAAAATTTAACGCCAGAGCTAAAAAAGAAGTTTACAATCGTTTTAACGCATGAGCGTGTGAGGATCTAAAGCGGATTTGATATTTTGGACAGATTGAGATAGATAACGTGTAGTTTCTGGCAAAGAAAATACCACCTCTACACCGTAGGTGTTGTAAAAGTTGATTTAAGGATTATGTGAAAAGGGTAGGCTTCAGCAGTTCCTCTTGTCTGCTAACAACAACCTACTGCGATCACCAATCCGTCTGCCAAGGATGGTGATTATGGCATGTTATCCTTGCACTGGACACGTGATCAGCAGTATATAGTCATGGCCCGATATGATGTCGTTGACGAATTTAACTTGCAAGGACTGAGGCAGACTGTCTCAGCCCTTGCATACACCACACCCCACTGAGTCCCTTTATATTGCTCTGAATTTAGAGCTGACTCAGTTATACCTGCTAGCGCAACATTGTCGTATTTGTTCAGTTCGCTTTCATCATCCTAGCCCAAAATCACCCACTGCTGGGTATACCCCTTCTTTCGTTATTACTATCCTGCTAGATTTTGTGCGTCTCTCGTCCAGGTGTTTCCCGCGGTTTTGACGATGTCGTCAACCCAACGCGCTTCCGGACGGCACGAGCTTCTTCGACCTGGCCTTGGCCACCATTCGGTCGAGACTTTGCTGTATCGACCATCACCACGTCTAGCAACATGTCCCGTCCAACTCCACATGAGGTTGATCGCTTGTCCCGAAATCCGATAACGGATTTCAGTATTGCGAGCTCGGTCGAGAAGTCTGCCTTACTGCACTCAATTTAGCATTATATTACTTTCCTTAATTCTCACTGCCCACGCTTTATCTGCTGCGTTTTGTTATGCACTACAACTGTAGTTCCCAAAATAGATACTGCCGTTAAGATATGTGCTTCCGCTGCTAGCTCGTCGTTCTCCTTTTGTGTTCTATTGAACTTCATTACTGCTTTCGTTATGCAATCCTGTTGTTGTATTTTGATTATATCGACGACTGTTGTGTCGTTACGTCATATTTATTGAACCAATTTTGACAAAGTCCCTTTTCGAAGGGAATGTTGTTACGAGTATCGCTTATTTTTATGTATACGGGATGGAATGATTTTGATACTATTTCTTTAACGTTTATTTTGCGTATTATTTTTCCAATTTTAAAAACCTTCGTTGTTTGATTTGGCATCGCTTTCTTTAGACGCAAATGATTTGTATTGTAATGTCCTATTACTTAACATCGGTTTATTTTCGTACGTTACGATACGCCTTACTCATAGAACTATATATAGCAGTTACTAAATTGGTTAGTGCTCAGAAGAATAAATATTTACGTTAGCTCTAATCTATAAGTTAAAGTAAACCTCTCAATATGTTTATATTGTAAATACGTTGAGAGATTCTTGTTTGTAATCGATAAAATAATTATTTGTTGGTGGTTATCGATTTTTTACTACGGTTTTGTGAGTTTTGATTGATGATCTCTTATTATGGAAGGCTGCCAAAACTAACATATTTGTTTATATCTATAGATTTTTAATCTCTTCGCTATTCATCTTGGATTTCGTGTATTATTGATGAATTATATAGTTATGGCTCACTATAATGTTTGGAAATCTGATCTGTAGGAAATAATATATGACTGACGTGCTCAAATTGTATGTTATTTCACACTACGTCTTTCCGCTCTCAAGTATAATGCCATTTAATAATTGTTAGTAATATATCAAAATATTATAATAGCAACACTTTATGTATCATCTATGATATATCCGATACATTTTGAAATAAATTCAGCCATTCTGTTTTTGTCATGCGAATATGTTGTTTTTTTAATTATAAACAAAAGCCAATAATCGATTTACCCATATTAAAACTTACTCGTAACATTAATTTTTATTCTGCAATCGTTTTAAACAACAATTTCCGTAACATTATAAAAATATTGAATCGGGTCTTCTCGCGTAACAAACTTTAAGAGGCACAAAATACCTTTAATTTCCGTAACGTTAAACTGTTAATCCGTTGCATGACCCTAATATGATTCCGATTACAGTAAACAACTTCAAAGGTTTTCTTAATTAATGTTAATTATTTAAACATTAAACGATGCAGTTTCATTCCTTTTACGAATCTTAAAAAAACTGCACATTGGCTATAAAAGTTTCTTACAAATAAAAAAGGAGTATGGAATTCATAATCAGAAAGTTAAAAAAACGTATCTTGCTCTGTCACACTCACACACGCACCTTTTTTAATAAAACATAAAAGTTTGAATTACGAACATATTTGACAGTGACATGACAGATAATAAAGCCAAACTTTATATTCAGAACAACAAACAATATCGTACAAGCCAAAGAAGCCAACACAATGAATTACAACCTTCACTATATTTCTATCCTAGAACTAGGGTTCAAACTCCTCACTCCATAAACAACGTTATGCCGGCGAGATTTCAGAACGTGTGGGTGAGAAAACATTGCAGTTACTCCGAAGCTTTATAAGCTGCAAAGTACCGCCTCCACCGTTAAACCTATTTTGTATACCGTAACGTATAAGGCTCTGTAGTCATGCTCTCTTCATTTGCTTCACCGCAAATTGCATCGCCTACGTTATATCGACCTTCGTGTTCGTAGTTCAGCCCACCAAATCGATTTTTACTTTGTCTGAATGGTTTAGTCCGTATTCAGGCTTCCTATACCGTATGACTTTTTTTAGTCTGGAAAAAAATGGGTATAATAGGTGAACGGAAAAGATTTGGCAAACTTTTTTTTCCCTTTACTTATTATGAAAGTAATATATCTATAGATACCTATTATAGAAACTCAAATCATACGCAGGTGTGTATGATTTGAATAAAATTTAGATACTTATTATTTATTTTATTGATTTAGGGCTAATTTTTCAATCGTCAGATAAATTTTATCTGGGGAATAAGTTTGACGTTTTGACAGCTTTTGTATAGAAAATATGTCAAACCGTCATATTTATTCTATGGATAAAATTTATCTGAGGATTAAAAAATCGGCCCTTAGTATAAAAATTTACTTCAAATTAGTAGTACATACATACATACATACATACACTCACGCCTTTTTCCCATGGGGGTAGGCAGAAACTGTAGAACGCCACATGCTACGATCCTTACATACTCCTTTCGCTTCGTCCACGGTCATACATCTTGTCATACACGCACGCCGGTTGAAAGTACTACGCACCTGTCCTTTTTGAAGAACATCACCAATAACATCAATGTATGTCCTTCTAGGGCGTCCTCTACTGGCGTTTCCACTGACATTCGCCTTATAAATTCCTTTTGTTAATCGCCGTTCACTCAATCTTTCAACATGCCCAAACCACCGAAGCATACCCCTTTCAATTTTTGTCACTACATCATCTTTTAAACCGCAACTTTGTCTTATCACATCATTCCTCACTCTATCATTCAAAGTTACACCGCACATACTTCGCAAGGAACGCATTTCCACGGCATTTATTCTACTTTCATGACTCTTCTTCCAAGACCAACATTCACTTCCATACATAAGCGTTGGTACCAGTACACCATTATGGACAGCCAGCCGTGCCTTTTTGGACATCGACTGGTTAGCCACAACCGCATGCATAGCACCATTCACTTTATTTCCCGCATTTGCTCTCCTTTCCACATCTTCATCAATCTTACCATCAATCTTACCAAATTAGTACAAATTAGTAGTATTTATTGATAAATAAATTAAAGGCAATTTAAAAAAAAAACTATACTATGGGGTTCATCTCCGATTTTTGTCCAAACGGTAAAAAAACTCATGTTGTATATTACTGATTCAGTCCAAAAGATGTGACGTAAGGATGTATTGTAAATGGTTCTTGTATTTTTTTTTATGTTGACTGTTCTTAGAAAATACTCGATCTCTATTAACACGATGTAACGTTGGAATGCGTCATGCGCTATTTACCAAGACTGCATTCTATTACCATATCATACGTATTGGTATTAGTGGCCAGTTTTTTATAAAAAAAGTACCTATCTAGAATAATTTTCGAAAAAAAAAGAATTTGTTCTTCGTTTAAAGATGTGAACCGCAAGACCCTCTCTTGAGGTTCATGAGATCTCTTCACCTCGTTAAGGGGAGCGTGAACTATAAATAATACATATTTTATATGACAACACTACAGTTTAGTTTACCTTAGATACACAGAATCACCGATATATTGACTTTAGCTAATAAATATTTTCTAAAACTACTCTAGTACTGAAAATAAATAAGATACAATTTAATATAAGTAAATGGTACTAAATAACATCACATTGTTTCCAAAATACGTGTCAGAGTGTCAAGATTACCCGGGCGTCGCACCGGCGCGGCGGGATGCGCGCGCATCGACCTCAAATTTTCCTCCGTAGTATTGAATCGGACAGTCACTTTTCCTAACCTCAAAATTACACTCCAAACAGCTGTTTCGTAATTTACGTAAAAAAAACACGTATTTCATGAAAATTACCGCACGAACAATCGCACGGGACGTCTAGACGCTTCGGATGCCATTACGAAATTGTTTAAATTTAGAATCCGGCGATTTTTTTTTTCGATTTACGGTTTTCTTGGCTTTCATTCAGTTTCCAGCCAGCCGGGATCGCGGATAGCTGTATTCTTTTTAAATTGCATTACTATTATATTATAAAACGATTTTGTTGATGATGTAAAAACAATATTTATAAAATTTTCTTTGTTTTCTTTAGCTTATACTGAAGGTTAATTTCGTTAGTCATGATAATAGTTTATGTAAAAGTAATAAATAATATGAAGTGCAGTGTTAATTGTGGGACATGTATGTGATAAGTGAACCTTTTAAATAAGATATTTTAGTGTTGTGTATTATACTGTGTTAAAATGGAGGAGGAGTACGAGTATGACTTCGCGTACGAGTGCCGGGTTGGTATTTTACTTAATACTGGTTTATTTGTCCAAATATTTGTGCTTAATTCCAATGTTTGACCCAATACGGACAATGCATTAAACACACGTGACTGCGCATTTTATACAAATAAGTGAACATTAACCAAACCTTCTTGATACTTTTAATACAACACAAATACCTTTTTTTTGTCTGTTTTCCTTGTAGCGCTCAATAACGATGAAATAAATGTTATATTATTATTATTCTTTACTAAAAAAAGTCGCCAATTCGCATGTAAAACAACAAAACCACTTGGCAGCCAATTAAAGTGTCAAGCAGGTAAAAAATTGGGTCATCAGATTTTTATATCATTGCTCTGAGATTTTTTGGTCTTTTGGTCCGAATTTAACATTACGTATAGCCCAATACCAGTCCAGTTATCGTGACCATATACGAAAAGCGCGAAATTTTGCAATAGTAACTTACTTTTTGCGGTCAGTTACCTCGGTCGAAGCCATCGATGTTTCGATGCGACTTTTTGCGACAAAATGCCTTAATGTCGGCTCTATCGAAGAATAACCGTACAATGGAAGTCTTTAAATGCATTAATACCTATCAATACATTCTAAGCGAACTTTTTTATGATTTACATTAGATACTGCAAACTAATTACGTACCATAATAACGTTGCCTTAGAATAAAACCCTTGGGAACGCATTCGGTCATTGCATGGTTCCTGTGGGCTTCACATGGATGAAGTCGATGGCAAAAGCTAGTCAGTTATATTTATTACGAATGTTGTATTCCCAATAAAGGCTAATTTCAGTTCCTACAAACTAATTTCGTATAGAGCGGTTCTCTTATAATTACAGTACCGATACCTCGCGAGAAAATAAAATTAGCAAATTGCATTCCCGAGGTTTTCACTCTGAGGCGACGATAATTGAAAATAATAATATTTTTTCATTTTATTGTCGAAACAAACTTACATTTGGCACTAGCTTCCGTACTATTATTCCATGTATCGTGGAAGCTAGGTGAAACTACTTTTCATACAATATTAAAATATTATTTAAAAAGTATACTAACAGCGGTTACGCACTGCATCCGATCCGAATCCGTGAAAATACGTTCCGAAGTAGCCCTAGAACTATTTGCATGGTAGTTTTCGCACTACATCCGGCATCCGTCATCCGATTTCTATCCGTCATCCGTGAGTTTCTAATTCGGAAGAACAATTGACGGACCGAAGTAGCCATAGAACTATTTGTATGGTAGTTTACGCACTACATCCGGCATCCTTCATCCGATTTCTATCCGTCGTCCGTGAGTTTCTAATTTGGAAGAACAATTGACGGACGAATTGTTTGAATTTGAATCAGAGATCGGAATAGTGCGTAAGCAACATCTGAATTCGGTCCGAGATTTTTACTCTAGATCGGTATTTTCACGGATTCAGATCAGATGCAGTGCGTAAAGCAATATCCGAATTCGGTCCGAGTTTTTTATATCTGTATTTTCACGGATTCGGATCGGATGCAGTGCGTAATCGCTGTAAGTGTTGCAAAAAACAACTAAAAAAATTTTATAACATCAAGGTATGCTTTGGTCCCCATTAGCTTTCAAAAGTTTATTACTAACACTTATCACCCTTTGAACAATTTCAATAAAGTTCTAAACAAAATGGTCTATTCAAATAAAACTGACTAGTCTACGACTAAGATTGGTTAGTCACTTTACATCCGAAAACCATGAATTCTGTTCATCATTCTGTACAACTGTTATTACAGGAAAATATAAAATTCGCGAAAAAAAAACTGCTTTTCCACACATTTTGTTAAGCAACATTACCTAGTTATTTTGAATGGAACAGGTGATTTTTCTTTACGAATTTAGAGTTTGTCCCTAGTAAAATTTTTACAGAATAATGATCAGAATACGACTAACTAGTCATACAGTTGTAAATTAATAACGATCCATTTTAATTGAAACCCTAATTTGGCGAGTGCGATCGTTAGCGATAAATGGATGATTGATGGGATCGGATGAAGCAAATGAAATTATAAGCAATAAAACATCTCCTAATAGCTCTTCATAATTCAGATATAGATCAAGAAAAAATTAACAGACATAATCAGTTGTCATGCTACCTGTCAATTGGTTTATCTTTCATCGAATATCGTTTAGCGATTGATATATTTATCGACAGTCATTTTACGAGCAAATTATCTCATAAATATTCATGTATTTTTTTGTTTGATGGATGTAACTGTATTATTGATGTAAATTATGACAAACATGAGCAAAATGTCGAAACTGTTTAGTGATATTTTGAAATCAATGTTGAATATTTATTGAATTAATCAAATCCAACTGTCATGCTAGGCATGGGCAAGATTTATAAATTGCAAAGGAGACAAACCTCTGGTTTCTGCGTTTAGAATTCTTGGGTAAGCAGTAAGTACCTAAGTAGCATTTAAGTACGGAGTTGTCAAAAAAATGGTTTAAAATCCTTGAATTCTCAACTCGGAAATCGGCCGTTAAAGCAATAGTGGCTTGAAAATGTCTCTTTTAGCAATCATTAAAGTGATGAGTAATATTTAATATATTACAATTTTATATAATTTTGAGATATTACAATGATTTTCTTTTATGGCCATAATGGCTATCTCAGAATTAATATCTTCGCTATTAGATGATAAATATTATTGACATTGACATTTGACAGTTAAATGACGTTTTACTTTTTATTTTATTTCAGCGTCTCGTTGAGGCGATGGCGCCTCGGTCTGCGCGGTCCTTCCGCCAAGAATTCAATATGCAAGACTTGACCACGGAAACTACCTACACTTCGCATTATACCACAGAAAAGTAAGTACTTAGATATAAAACAGTTATGTGATGCAGTTGACTTGACGACTAACGGTAGATATGAAATAGTGACTGTGGTTTTAAGAGTAGAAATAAATTGGCAACACCTGTCATCCTAATTAAATTCGCCAGCACTATTGAACGAGTTTTACGGTACTTACTAAATAATACTTTTTATTAATACCTACATCCTGTTAGTAGTCTCTTTTATTTGTTTGTACCGCTTAATTAGTTAGAAGTCAAATAAATAACGACATTTAGGAGTAATAAAAACTAATACCACTTTCGTCCTAAAACCAGATACGTCAGAACGTCACACTCGACAGAGCTAGACGGTCAACCAGTTGTAAAATCCATGACCAATGGCAAACTAAACTCACCTAATTATACAACGAAGACAATTATAACAGAAGATGACAGACCTGACGTAAGAAAACTTAAACGAGTCCACAGAATGTATGAAGGACCAAACATTATTGAATCTAAAGGTATATTGCATCCCGAGACTAGAGAAATACTTACAGTTGGTCAAGCGATCAGCATGAGAATACTTGACGTAAGAACGGGGAGATTACTATCGTCACCCGAAACAAGACAAACTATGAGCATCGAACAAGCAGCCAAAGAAGGTCTCATCGACCCAAAACTTGCTGAAAGACTAACAGGACCGTGCGGTATGACCGAAGACGGAAACGAAGTCACATTATTAGAAGCTATACAAAGAGAATTATACGATGCCGAACAAGGACTAGCAGACCCAGCTGAGAAGAGAATCAAGGTAACTGTCGAAGGCGAAAAGTCGACACAAGGAATGAGTATCTCGGATGCATTGAATCGCGGACAAGTTGATTTAGAAAGAGGTCTATACAGACTACCTAATGGAAGCTACATATCCATAGCCGAAGCCTACCAAAGAGGCTACCTCATTTACAACGAGATTATCAAAATAAAGTCGAGTGCTTTGTGTCTGTCTGACGCGATTAGTCAAGATTTAGTTGATAACAGCGGGTGGATTTTGGATAGGAATTCGGGCGATAGATTCCAAATAGATGTTGCTATCAAAAACGAACTAATCAATCCTAACATAAGAGAAGTAGTAGATCCTAAAAACGACACAAAAATAACGCTTGCTGAAGCGATAGAGAAAAATATAATAAATTCTAAACATTCTAAATACGTACATAATGTAACTAAAGAGAAATTAACTTTCAAAGACGCAGCAAGCAAACGGTATATTTGCAAACCTATGACGCTTAAAGACGTCTGTGACAACAATCTTATGACTAATGATGGCAAGATTTTATCCCCAGCTAACCGAGCTCCTTTGAACATCCTTGAAGCAATTTCTGTGGGTGTTCTTGATAGCGATAACGTTAAATGCATCACTAACACAACGACAGGTAGTCTTCTAACGCTATCGGAGGCTTTAGGCGCGAAAATAATTCTACATGACAATAAATTCCGCGATAATTTAACAGGAGAAATATGTACCATCCCTGAGGCAGTAGACCGTGGTCTTATTACATCAGTATCTCAAAGATCAATTTTCGATATAGACGGTTTCAAAGATCCCAAAACAGGAGAATTTGTATCCTTCAACGTTGCTTTAAGTAAGGGCAATCTCAAATACGTAAACGGTGAGACTTTCCTTAAGTCAGAAAGTGGAGACTGGGTGTTCTTAGAAGACTGCACTAAAGTGTCTTTAGTTAGGGCTGAAGTATTAGAAATGTTCAATCGAAAGATAGGTGTATATGATAACGGTAAAGAATTGTCAGTTTTAGACGCTGTATTCAAAAATATTCTTGAACCCAAGACAGGCCATTTGTTAGATTCTACTACCAAAAGGCCTATTCCATTCAACAAAGCTGTAGAAATAAACATGATTACTCCCGAAGGTGCTGCTTTATTAAATTCGCTTCTAAATATAACGCTTACGTTACAGACTGTCACCAAAACAGTAAAACGCTATGTAACAGTAACGAATACCAGTTCTACGCAAAGATCTGAGACAATAATCACTTTCGCGGAGGCAATAAGACGCGGACTTATCGATGAAAATACACAAACCTTCACTGACCCGACCACTGGCACAGTGTTTCCTATACAACAAGCCTTAGACGAAGGCTTGTTAGGCGTAGAAAAGAATGAACCACGTGTCGTACATATATCCGATCGCATCACCAAGAAAGACTTAGTACCAGGTCAAGTTGTTGAACTTAAAATCACAAAAAAATCATATATCAAAGATTTGCCGCCCAGTCCTGAAGGTAAAGTCCAAAGAGATAGCAGGCCTGAAACTCTTAAAAGCCCTGATTTTACCATTCATGAAACAATGCAACCCCGTGAGGGATTGGTCCAAGAAACTAGAACTGTCACTTCAAAATCAGTTGTTACGGATCCCTCGGTTACTTCTATGAGCATTAAAAAGAACACAATAGAGTTACCACGCGGTGGTTGGACGTTAAAAGAAGCTATACAACAGAATCTTTTCGACCCAGCCACAGGTATGTTTGTCATCCCTGGAACAGACAGAGTTTTAGACCTAGAAGAGGCTATAAAACTTAATATTATCAATGGAGACTCAGCAAACGTGGTTGATCCCAAAACGAAAAAAGAAGTTCCACTAAACCGAGCTTTAGACTTACGCATTATCGATAGCACGGGTCATTATAAACGTGTCAAGGAAATAATTACTATGAAAGAGGCAATCGAGCGTAGATATATTATTTTCATTCAAATAACGTCAACAACACATTCACAGAAAGTTGTTACAATCACGTCAGTGGCTGGAATGCCAGACAAGATGGAAATATCTGAAATGTACGATGCGCCTTCGCATGAAATTATTTCGGAAGATCAATCTGCTTTGGAACCAGTACAGGTAACACCTGGAGTCATCTTTGATCCTTCCACAGCTTTAGTTATTTCCACCTCGTCTGGTGTTTCTGAGAACGTTTTAGAAGCAGTAGACCGCGGAATGTTGCCTTCAAATAGCGTCAAAGTTATTGAACCTCGATCAGGTAGGCCTATATCATTAAAACAAGCTGTAGAGCAAGGTATTGTTGATACTAGAACGGGTGAATATACGGATAAGATAGGAAAGAAAATAAGTCTTGTAGATGCGGCTAAAATTGGTCTAGTTGCGGTAGTAGGAGCGCCTTTAGTCGCTGCCTCTAAAATCATACAAGTCGTTAAAAGCACTATGGTAGTAGATCCACAAACAGGTGAAAACATACCCATGGAAGTAGCTTATGAAAGGGGACTCGTAGATCCAAAAACTTACAGAAAATACGAGGAATCTATCAGGGATAGGTCACCAGAAACGGAGGTCACTCAGGAAATTAAGACGTCAAGTACAAGTAGTGTAACATACTCCCAAGTTACCACAACTAAAACATTACCAACAGAAACTACAGTAACCGTGGTAGTTGATCCAAAAACTGGGGAGAAACTGCCTATAGAAGTAGCATATGAAAGAGGTCTAATTGATCCGATATCGTTTAAAAAGTATGAACTGTCGATCAAAGAAAGATCCCCTGAATATGCTCAGAGAGTTATTAGTTCACCAAGTTCTAGCGGCGTTACGTTTACGCAAGTATCTAGTGTAACAACACCGGACAAAATGGTTACTATGGTAGTCGATCCACAAACGGGTGAACAACTACCCATTGAAGTCGCATATGAAAGGGGTATAGTAGACCCTGTTACTTACAAAATATATCAAGATGCTCTTGCTGTAAAACAACAAGAAATCCTGATGCAACCTGGAACAGTTAAAACCGCCCCAGGTACAAGCACAGTCACAATTTCACAGGTAACCAAGCCCATATCAGTCGGAGCGGCAGTTTCTGAGGGCTTTATAACTGTAGAAGCCATACAAAACAGTCTTTCAGCTGATAATAGAAGAGTTCTTGAAACTACTATTTCCACTGATAAATCAAAGGTCCGACCGAGTGATGTAATACAAATTACTAAGTCTTCTATTAGTGCGAAACCTAAATATAAAATCAATGTAGGTAGGGAGCAAACTCCCGAAGCTCAAGTTTTAGAAACAAAACCAATAGTATTACAAAAGCTTAGGAAACATGTCGTCACTCCTCTCGAGGCTGTCGAAAAAGGCTTGATAGACAAAGAAACAGCTACAATTTTGGAAACCGTTAAAGTTTACAAAGATGAGAATGGGTCACCAATTACTCTTGAAATAGCTATCGAACAGGGGCTAATTGATGAAAACAAAGGCAAGATTGTTGACCCCGTCCGCGGTGATATTCTTACAATAAAGGAAGCTCTAAAGAGAGGTATATTAGATGTTGAAGGTCAAGATGAAGTATTGATTCCATTAGCTAGGAGTCTTTCTATTCCAGAAGTACTGGAACAAGGACTCTTAGACCCAGTTACTGGAAAAATTATTCATCCTGAAACCGGAAACCTCTTGACATTAAGAGAAGCAATCATTTGCGATATTGTTGATCCTTTATCTAGCATTACTATCGCACCTGGTAAGAAGATTACATTAGCTGAAGCTATTGAAAGAAATATTATTGATAATGACAAAAATGTAGTCAAAACTACCGACGGTCCACTTGATTTCGTATCAGCGGTAAACGCTCAGGTGTTCCCTGATTCTGAAATTAAGCCCGTTGTGGATATTCCACCAGCAGCCATGACACTTAACATTGCTATCAAAAAGAACCTGATAAACCCACATACTGGAGAAATGAAACATCCTCTTACAGGTGAACTGACTCCTGTGGGTGAATCCGTGAAAAAAGATTTGATTATGTCTATTCCTTACCCTCAATCATCAGAAACTATGACACTGGAAGAAGCTCTTGATAAAGGGGCTGTAAATCTGAAACAGGCAACCTTTACCGATCCCAAATCTAAGGAAGTAATTCCGTTAGATAAAGCTTTGGAGCAAGGTCTGCTTGCCGTCAAACCAATGACAGATATGCAAGCAGCAGGTGTTGTAACTACAATTACTGAAACGTTCACGTCCCAACACACCGTTACAACTAAAATGATTGAACTTCTTGCTGACTACGTACTCGTTAGCTCAAATGAAGTGCAAAATACAAAGACAGGTGAAAAAATGACGATTGACGAAGCTCGCCGCCAAGGTATTGTTAGGGATGAACAAACGAGCAAAGAACAATTCATTACTAACGATTCAAACATTAGTTTTGAAGATGCACTAAACCTTGGATATATTAACATCGAGACTGGAACATTTACACATCCTAAAACTGGTGAGACTGTTACAATTTCGGAAGCCGTTACCAGCGGGCTATTGAATACAGAGGTCCCATCAGACTCAGCTAAATCAACTCCGAAAATACAAGTATTAGAAATGTTAGATCTCAATGAGGCATTTGAACTTCTATTCGACGAAAAGACCCAAAAGTTCAGAGATCCAAAATCACCTAATAAGGTTCTTACTTTCAAAGAAGCTCTTGAAAAGAAAATAATTAATCCTGACTCTGTTATTTACAATGTTGAAGCTGGAAAACCAGTCACACTAAAAGAATCATTAGATTCAGGTTTGATTGATAAAAAGACTGGAAAATTAAAAGAACCCAAAACAGGCAAGTCCTTAGATATTAAAAATGCTGCTAAGATGGGCTTGATAGCTGTAGTTGCTGCTCCAGTATTAGCTGGTATGGCGGTTGTTCAAGGAGCTAAGGCAGTAACAAGCAAGATAATGCAGCCTAAACAAGAGAAGGCCGTTGAATCACCAAGTCGTATTATCACTTCGGAGAAGACTACAAAGTATGAGCCGGTGGAACTTGAAAAAGACAAGAAACCGGTAGCTAAAGATAAGAAACCAGAACCAAAAGACACTGACGTTTATCAACCAGGTAAACAAGATGATAAACCACAAAAATCATCTTCACACGCGGAAAAGGAGAAAGTAAAATCTCCAATACTTACTGGTAAGGCAGAAACCATTGAAAAGAAAATCGCAGTCCAAGGTAAGGATCCCTCCAACAAAGTCCCGGAGACATACGAAACACGAGAAGAAGTAGTTTCAAGGCAAGATACAGCGATTGAAAATGTTGTAATCGAAAAGAAGACTATTGTAAAAGAAAAAGATGTTACGCCTGAACCTTCTAAGAAAGAAAATGAATTCAAAAAACCCAAATCACAAGAAGATCTTAATAAAAAGCCTGAACAACAAGGCAGTAAAACTGTTGTCAGTCAACAGACAACTATTGTTACAGAGGTACCTCAAAAACCGAGTGAAGTCGCTCTAAAAGATCGTGATACTGTTCAAACTAAACCTTCAATAGAAAAACCTAGTCCAATTAGGGATATGGAACACGTAGTATTTGAAGAGAAACCGGTCATACAAGAGTTTAGTGCAACAACAACTGATGGAGACGAAATTGTAACCGTGACCAAGACTACTGTAACTAAAACCATGCATGATACTGCGGAGGTAGCATCGCCAAAAGAACTGAAAGATTATTCGTCTAAGGATCAGACAAAGCCTTTGTTGAAGGATAAGGAAAGTATTCCAACTGGACAAAGCAAAACAGTCATTCAAGAAAAGACAACAACAGTGACTACTTTAGGTCCCGAACAATCTAAAGTTAAACCAGGAGATAAAAAAACATCTATTCAACAGAAACCAGAAAAGGAAAGTCCAACATCTGATGACGATTTTGTAATAGTCGAAGAGGGACCAATAATAAAAGAAATCCATGAAACTACTCCAGATGGACAAGAAATAACTACAATAGTTAAAACATCGGTTTCTAAATCCGAACCTACTGAGTATATGACTGAACATAGCAGCACAGTTATTACTTCATCATCGTCATCAGTAACTACAGTTGAAATAACTCAGAATGAATCAACATCATACCAAGTAGTCACAGAAGAAATCAGTGGACCTCGAGACTTCACTGAGACTGTTATACAAGAATATCACGTCACTGAGGCTCCAGATGAAACTGATGATTTTCAGACACAAAGGGAGTACAAAGTATCTCCAGACAGAGAGAAGAGCGTTAAACCAGTCAAAGATAGTGAACTTCCCAAAGGTTTATTGCCAACAGAATCAGATAAAGCAGTTAAGGAACCCAAAGAAAAACCTGGAAAGATAAAGGATCAACATGCTCCAAAAGACAACGAAACAGAATCTGGTAGTAGAAAAGAACTTGAACCTGAGAAGCCAGTAGAAGTAGCGCCTGGTGTAATTTATGATCCCAACACTTCAGTTGTTATTTCTACGAAGGAAGGCGTCGCTGATAATCTATTGGAAGCTGTGAACAAAGGTATAGTACCTGTGGAAACCGTCAAAGTTATTGAACCAAAGACAGGTAAAGAAATCACTTTGAAAGAAGCTATCAAAAAGGGAGTTGTTGATAGTAAAACGGGACAGGTAAAAGATAAAACAGGTAAAAAGATCAGTATAGCTGATGCTGCAAAGATAGGTTTGATAGCAGTAGTCGGTGCGCCAATATTAGCAGCAGCTAAAGTAGTTCAAGTTGTAAAGAGCGCTGTTATAGTTGACCCTAAGACCGGTGAAAAGCTTCCATTAGATCAAGCACGTGAGAGAGGTCTTGTCGACGCTGATACTTATAAGAAGTATGAGGAAATGATCAAGACACAAACACCTGAAGGAATAATTACTGAAGTGTTTGACGTCACCACCTCTGAAGGGCCTACAAACGTAACTTTCTCGGAACAAGTAGTTGAACACTACACTACCACTAAAACTACCACACGTCCGGGTGAAGTTGTAATTACACAAACAACAGAGTTTACTAAACCTGTTGTTTCTGAAATTACTACAACCACGGTTGAACAAAAACTAATTGAATTCGGTAAACCAACTCAAACAACTGTTCATGACGGCAAATCTGTTTCTGCTATGCTTATCGATGCTGAAAGACAGCCTTTGAGAGTGATTGAGGAGATCACAGAACAAAATGTAACCAAAGAAAAATCAGAACCTATTAAACCCCTTTACGAAAACATTCAATTGATTGACGCAATTGCTCAAGGTAAAATTGAACCAAAAGTTTGTAGGATTATCGTTAATGGGGTCGAGTCCCCGCTCACAGTACAAGATTCATTAGAACAGGAACAAATTAGCAGGTTCGCTCCTGTAGATGTACTATCAAAGAACTGCATCGTACTTAAAGAATTCAAACCTAATTATACCGTTGCTATTTCTCATAGAATTACCCCAGAAGAATTATCAGAAATGGGCGTATATGATATCGAAAAACAGATATTCTTACATCCAGAAACCGGTGCTAAAATTTCCTTTGAGGAACTCGTTTACGGTTTACAGATTTTCGATCCAGAATCTATATTAGTTAAAGATTTGGGTTCCAAGTCAGATGCTTACATTTCCTTTGATGAAGCGATTGCTAGACCTATTATTGACAAAACAACAGGCCATATGGTTAACCCGAAGACGGGTAAACGCGTACCTTTCTTAGAATGTGTACAGTTAGGTTGGGTAGTCGAAAAACCAGAGGATGTGTCTATTCCTGAGCAAGTAACAATCGAATCAGCATTAGAACAAGGCTTGTATAACCCAAAGACGGGCGAAATTAAAGACATAAATACTGGAGCGTTAGTACCTATCGGTCAAGCCATCGAAAAAGGACTCGTTGATCAGGAATCGTTACTTATCAAGGTTCCTCGTACCAACGAAGTCGTTTCACTATCAGACGCTATTGAACGCGGGATTATTGAAATTCACGAGGGTGTCATAACTATAGTAGAAACTCGCGAAATAATTGAAATATCCATCGCTATCCAACGTGGATTGATAACTGTAATTCGTAGACCCATTTCCATCGCGGCGGTTATTGACAATGATATGTATGAACCTAAATCAGGAAAAATAAAAGACAAGGTCACCGAACAACTAGTTACTGTAGGTGACGCCGTTGATAGAAATATCGTACACCCAACCATTTCAGAAATTAAAGATACTGCGTTAGAGAAGTTTATCCCTCTTTCTGAAGCCCTTCATACGAAATTAATTGATCCAGAAACAGGTAAAATTAGGGATAAAAAGACTGGTAAAGACATTCCATTAGACGACGCTTTGAAAAAGGGATTAATCGCAACTAAGGCGGTTACATTCTCTCTATTTGATATTATAGAATTAGGATATTATTCTCCCGAGTCCGGAAAAGTGATGAACCCTAAAACAGGGCAATTAATTACACTAAGTGCAGCGATAAAAGAAAAACTTGTAGATCCATCTGATGTCAAGATCAAAGATGACAAATCTGAGGCAGTCGTGCCTTTCGATAAAGCAGTTAAATCGGGTCTCATAGATTTAGAAAAGGGCGTTATAACTTCCCCACTATGTAATCTTAAAGACGCTTGCGATAAAGGGTACCTGCTCAGTGATAAAAAACCCTGGACTTTACAAGAAGGTCTGGTGCAAGGCTTTTACGACCCAGAAACGGGCCTTTTGACTATCAATGATGTGACAATGACGCTTGAGGACGCGATCGAAATAGGCAATATCAACCCTGAAGCTCTGACTGTTAGGAACTCTGTTACTGGAGAAATTATTTCTTTAGCGGATGCCATCAAAGTCGGTATTATTGATTCAAAGGAGGGCAAAGTTAGAGATCCCATTTTCGGTGACAAAATTTCTCTTACAGACGCTTCAGAGCGCGGCTTGATTGTACCTGCTAAACGTAAACTTAGCTTACCTGAAGCGGTGTTCAAAGGCTTTTATGACCCAAAAACTGGCAAGTTCTCTAATCCTTTGAGTAAGGAAAAGATACCTACTGATAGGGCTATTAAGAAACGTTTGATTGATCCACAGTCTACCTTAGTACACGCCGCTGGTAAAGTAATACCATTTGAGTTTGCAGTAGATAGGGGTATAATTGATAGTAGGACAGGCACAATCAGATTAGGTGACGAAAATATTGATTTCCGTGAGGCTTTCGAGAGAGGAATACTCGTTGAAGTTCGCAAACCGATGTCACTCGTCGAAGCACTCGAAAAAGGCGTTTACAATGAAATCACGGGACTATTCATGGATCCACAGAGTGGTAAGAAATACACACTGGTTGAGGCCATTAGGATGAGCTTAGTTGATGCTCACTCCGTTCATATCTTAGACAACAGGTTAGGCAAATGGGACAAGATTACTTTACCAGAATCTTTAGAAACCGGTGTCATTGATGATCAGACTGGAAAGATAAGAAACATTAACAACGACAACGAAGAAATCAGTCTCCGTAAAGCTTTCGAAATCGGTTTGCTAGTAGACAGTAAGGCGCCCATCAGCCTTCAGCGTGCGTTACATCAAGGTCTCTATGATGACGCTACCGGTAAAATCATCGACCCAGCTACAAACCGCAAAATAACCTTACACGAAGCCATTAGGAGGTCTATCATTAGTCCAAAATATCTGTGCTATTTTGACAAGAAATCTGAAAAACCTTTGTCGTTAGGTGATTGCTGCCGCAGCGAGATTATTGATAGGAGAAGCGGCAAATTCCACGAGCCAGGTTCTGATGTCCAGATCTCTTTATCTGAAGCAATGAGTTTAGGTCTTATCGTTGATATTGAAAGCGCAGGATTCACTCTGTACGATACATTAGCCATGAATATGTATAATATAACCGAACTAGCATTTATACACCCTGTTTCGGAAAGACCAATCTCTCTGAAAACAGCTATCGCTGAGGAGCTGATTAATCCAGAAACTTCGTTAGTCAAACATATTCCTAGCAGTAAATATATCAAATTAAGCGAAGCTATAGAAAACGGCATTGTCCATGAAGAAAATAACGTTTATGTTCTACCAAACGGAAATCAAATCAACTTGCTAGATGCTAAACATCGCGGTCTTGTAGTAACAACTAAGAAAAACTTGAGCCTTGAAGAGATTATTAGAAATGGTCTTTTTAGAGCTGATAATGGTAAGATTGTTGATCCTAGCACTAATGAATTCATTGACATCAACAAAGCCATAGAAATTAATCTTCTCAATCCGGATCTTACTGTTGTCAAGGATAATTTCACAAACAAATTCAAACCTTTCCCTATCGCCATTCAACAAGGCGACGTAGACGTAAGCAAGGGTAGGGTTATTGACACTAAAGCTAAGAAAACTTACAGTTTAGATATCGCCTTCGACAAAGGTCTTCTCGTTACTGTTATCCAACCAATTACCTCCCAAACCGTGACAAAGAGATACGTATCAGACTCTTCTGCCTCCAAGGAACCAGTCCTCAGGGAATTCACTTTAGACGAGGCCATAAAATACGAATTTATCGATCCCGAAACGGCTGTTATCAAAGATCCTCATAAGAATAAATACATTCCATTAAAATTAGGTATCACTGAGGGCATTATCGATAAAAACGCGAAAGGTTCATTCGATACACAGAATAGGTCTCGTACGCTTTGCTTCGTCTTTGAAAACGGTTTGATTGTGTACGTCCGTGAACCGCTAACGTTTGAGCAAGCAATAGAAGACGGTCACTTAAACATTGGCACCGCTCGATTCACCGATCCACATTCCAATGAAGTACTTACAATTAGAGACGCTGCCGCTTTAGGCTACATAGATTCAGACACAGCGCTCATAAAAGATAATCTTAAAAAGAGGCTAGTCAAACTCCCTGAGGCATTCCGTAAAGGCCTTATGGATGTCGAAAAGGGCAACATACTAGACACAGAGACCTCTAAACTTAACACCTTAACGGCTGCCATTGAGAATGGGCTTCTCATGACTCCTAAAAAGAGCTTCAGCTTAATAGAAACCTTGAACTTCGGTATTTACAATCCGACAACTGGAGCTCTAAACGATCCATTCATTACAACAAGCGTGATGGATAGGAAGAGGTTGAACTTAGGTGAAGCAATCGCACAAGGAATCGTTGACCCGTCAAGTACTGTCGTCAAAGAACCAGAGACAGGAAAGATATGGCCATTGGTACAAGCGATAGAACAGAAACTAGTTGATCCCGTCGAAGGCAGGCTCACCATAGATCCAGTAAAATCTATCAGTCTGGACTTAGTCAAAGCTCTGAAGAAGGGCTACTTGCTGCCAGCAGAAACGAGGGTAAGTTTATTTTATTTTGCTTTAGTCTTTGTGCTTCTATCGAGCAAAGGTGTTGCTTTACATCTTCCTGTTTCCATTCTTAGAAGGTGATCTATCTAAAGCGTTTGGCTTAAACATTGGCATGGCACGACACCCACCGGGTTCTTAGTGTCGATTTTCGGGGTTGTTGAGCAAATCTGGTGATGTCACAGTTTTGTACATTGTGGCCTACACTAATCGACATAACATTTCAACATTATTAATTAGTACTTTTAAATAAATAGAAACTTTTCTTTAAAAGTAGTGACAGCACTTATACATACTATATTATTCACTTACATTTTTGATTTCAGTAAGGTTAGCTTTCCACTTCTTAGACGAGAATTTAGCTTAAAACGTAGTGTAAAACTTCAGTGCCTTGTGTTGTCCTTAAATGCTTATTTTAGGTTACAGCGCTCATCAATCGTTAGTTTTTCAGTGAAGAACTAACGATTGTGAAGTGTGCTTACCACCCATTGTACTAAGGCTCGATGTATGTTGTTTTTTATTTCCAGCCGTTGCCTGCGATGCTAAAGAACCCTTTTGAGCTAAATCGTGAATGCTTGCCTGTGACGGATCATATTAACGACGATATAAAGAACCATCACCGTTTCGCCAAATACCTAACCTCCCATTCACATTGTGCTAAGAATTTGAGGTCGCGATTTTGGGTTCAAGGGGCCCATTCGACCTATCAGCTTTATTATGTTCGCTTCCATTAAAAACCAGTGTACTATGACAACTGGTCCCGTTCCGTTTTAGATTTTCCTAGAGTTTTTCCGAATTCGAACGATATACTCATTCCTTGGAACCCGTGCTCACATGTTTTGGAATGCATGAACAACGCTATGCTCTTGTGACGTTGATATAAGGCGGATATTCGCAAACATTCACAATATCGAAATGGTAAAACATTTTCAACACACAAACACGGAAGGTAGTATTTATTCATTATCGTCTTTATTTAAACGATTAAAAAGCCGGTGGTGTGTTTAGCTTAGGTCTGATGAAGTATGCGACGTAGCAGTGTACTGCTGTTAGTAGTTTTATGTTTTATATTACTAAACTCAAGCAATATTCTTACATTCTTCTCATGTAAATGTAGTGCTTTTGAAGTGTTTAGTAATATAAAATGTTTAACTACTGATAGTCATTTGCCTGTCATGTAATTTACTTTGTTTAACGTATGCCAAACATATTAACGGTTTATGTGACTTCATTTCAATAATATTTTAAATAATTAATCGTTAACCATTTAACGGTCTGTGTTTTCGTAGTACATTTTTATAAATGTGTTTTTCTGTAAATATTTTGATATGAAACTTTTATAAAGTTGTACTTACTGTGAATTCGCTGACAATTAAAGGGTTAAATGAAATGAAATCACATTTTTTATTTAATTTAAATGTAAATTACGTCCGAAATTTTACGTGTAAATTCTTGACTTGATTTTTATACTTCATTTACTTTTCAAGAATACTTGTCTTTATATTTTTCTTACTTTTTACTGTTCAAAAATACTCTTTCAAAGTTTCAGATTTCCACAAGGTATTCTTTAACTATTTTTTAATTCCTATTTTAACAAATAACTCTAATACAAACATTAATTATAAGGTTTATAATATCGGAAGATGTTGATACCATATTGCGCAAATGTTATACGCAAATGTCAGAAATATTTTTTTAGAGTTGCGATGATTTAGTTCTTTAATCTTCCATGGTGGCGGCAGTGTGTCTGGAGGTGAAAATAGATCCTTTTTCACTATGCATGGGATGTTTTTAATCTCCATTCATATTACCAGAAATACATCGAAATTGCTCTTTATAATATTTCTGACATTAGCAACAATATTTTCACTGCTTGCATGCTACGCTTCGCATGAATCTTTCTGTTTAGTGTGTTCGCAACATTCGGTTCTGTTGTGGATTGTCATTTTCATACTGTTTTTACTGGCTGTCTGTTGTCGCCTCGTTTGAAGATGTTTCTCGACTTCGCTTCCTGTCTGCGTAGATTTTGTTCAATCTAGCTTCTTTTACAGGTTCACGATTTGGTCTGCATGAGCTAAGTTACCTCAAAAGGGGCATGTGTTTGACGTTTTGCAACGGAAATTACCTTATAAAATTCTTAAATAATAGTTTTCTGAATCAATGCATTAAAAATGCGACAATTGCCAACATTCAATTGTTCGTTTTTTTAATGCGATAATTTAGGGCAGTGTATATAATTTTCTGAAATTGCGCAAAAGTTTGCAAAGCGTTTGTATAAAACTCTTATTGTCCTCGTCTGAAAAATGTCTTGTACAGTTTCTAAGATGCATCTTACACTGTTGATAGTCACTTGAATTGTTAAAGTGACAGCACAGAGTAGAATAGAAAAGCATTGTACAATTGCTGTAGTATAGATGCACTATTGAGCTCTCAGAGCCTCGTGTATATATGTGTATTGTGTTGTATATATACTGATTCGTTTTTTCTGTGTGTAGCAAGCAGTTGAAGAGAAATACAGGCTTTGCGATGAGACATTGTCCAAGTTACTGGAATGGATCGCGGTGGTTGAGGAGAGGCTTGCGAACCAAGAAGCCGTTAAGGAAGATATGGATGAGCTGCGTAACCAGATTAATATTCTCAAGGTAAAGTATTTATTGGGTTTATAAAACTCTTTGTACGTACAGTCAAGATCAAAGTAAAAAATTGTTTTATGAATGAAAACTTGCCAATTATAAGTATATTTTTGCTAGCTAAATAACGATAGAGACGTGAATTAATGAATTAATGAAATTCCAAATTATTAATTTACTTTTGATGTTGACTGTAAGGTAGAAAACAGAAAAATACGAAAAGGGACTTTTCGTCTGTAAATCAGTATTCATAGCAGAAAGCTGCCCTGCCATCGATATGTATGACTGTCATCTTTAAATTCAAGGGCATTCATAACTTAATCAATGTTTTGTAATCTCGCTCCATTTTTTTCGTCCTTTTGGCTTTATACCTGTACCACAGAAATCTAATATTATTGATAATGTGACTTGTACCAATTATCCTCTAATATAATAATATTGTTTGCAGCTGATCAAGGATGACCTGGAGAGTCATCAGCGCCAGGTGTCCGCGTGCGCCGACCAAGCTAAACAGTTGCTCGTCTCCGGAGGTGATGTGCTGGCTCCTCATGAGGTAAATTATTGTACTACATCTCTGATAACAACCTTCGCAGTGATCCAACAACTTAACACTGCTGGGTTTCTCATGTAATAAGAATCCATGTATTGACAAGTGCCCTTCCTAGCCTTTTCCCAACTATTTTGTGTTTAGCATCCAGTCTAACCAAATGTATAGGATAGCGGCATAGCCCAGGTTTCGTAAATTTTAGCCGCAAGGAGACTGCTATCGAAAAAACGTAAACGAAATCATCAAAAACCTTAAAATGGCTACAGAACACGTTTCGTTTTTTAAAAATATTTGATATCCTTTGTATGGTAACGTTTTGTAGAGAATCTTCAGGAATTAACTAACGATGAAAAGGCTATAATGATAGGTTGGTGAAATACTTCCTTAATGTTCTAAAACACGTTATCAATAACCCATTACTACGATTGCAATATTGCTAAACAAGCATCCATTGTTTTGCGTACTATGTTACCTGGTACTATGCCACATAATATCAAGAATCGATTGTGTTATACAATAACACCTATGTACTACATATACCTGCTAGTTCCACTTTATTTAACAAACGGAAACCAGTCATCAATGAGGCATTTTTGCCTTTAAAATAAAACAACAATATTACCAAAGAGGATCCATTGTTTCGTCCACTATTAATCTGAAGCATAATCAGCCCATTATTGTCCCAATGCTGGGCATGCCCCCTTCTCAAAATGAAAAGAGTTTAGGCCTTAGTATAACATGCTGGCCTGTGGGCTAATTCACCTAAATAAAGAAGTTCAGTTGCAGTGTAGCTTCGGTTAATGTTCAATAAAAACAACGCTTGTAGTATTCTCTTAATCGGCGATCACTGTCAGATACGGCCGCGTGAACTTTACTGCAGCCTCACTGCAACTTGATTGGCGCTTCATGAAATTACGTGAATTAGGTGCGGGTTGGCAGGTGACCACCACTCACCATTGAGAACTTTTTGGAGCCCTCTCTTTCAAAGTCAAAGTCAAAGTTTTTTATTTCAAATAGACCAGATTACAGGCACTTTTAAAACGTCAAAACTAGGTGCACGGTTCCAAAAGGTAGGTTCTATGGAGAAGAGCCGGCAAGAATCTCCATGAATACTCTTTTTAAAATAGTAGATCATGACTATTCATGACAATTCCATTACAGTAGCGTGCGACATAGAATGAGAATAATGCAGGTTAATGTAACAAATAAATTCACATAAGAGTAGAAAAAGAAGATATGCCTTCTAGAATTGCCATAGTAGTTATGGGCTGTCCAGTCCTGACAGACAGCACCCGTTCACGATTTCGTTCTCTGGTGTGCAGTCTTCTTCAAGATGTTTTCCTTCACTGTTTACGCAAGTGATAAACAAATTCTGATCCGCACTTGAATTCGAAAAGTGAGAGGTGTGGAATCCCTTCTGTATGGAAGGCGTTCGACCGCTAGTTCGATCGCTACTAGCGACCCGCCCCGGGTTCGCACGGGTGAAATTTATACATATAAACCTTCGTCTTGAATGACTATCGTTTACAAAAAACGCATCAAAATCCGTTGCGTAGTTTTAAAGATCTAAGCATACATAGGGACAGACAGACAGCGGGAAGCGACTTTGTTTTATACTATGTAGTGATTATTGCGTATTAACTTTATTAACTGCCTCGTTGGTCTAGCGGTCGCAAGCGCAACTGCTGAGCTTGAGGTCCTGGTTTCTATCCCCAGGTCGGGCAAAGTGTGATTGGGTTTTTCCGTGTGGAATTTCTCAGTAGCAGCCCCGAGTTTGGATTCGTGTCCTATCGATGGCAATAGGCTCGCCCCCTACTTCATGAGACGTAAACGTAACAGCGAAATATGGGTGTACTATACATCTCTGCCAAGCCTTCGGGGAATACAGGCGCGAGTTTATGTTTTTATGTTTAACTTTAATAGCCTGCAACCACATCATATTAACGATCCATTGTCCTATACAATCACACCTGTCTATCACACCGTTCCGCCTTATTTAACAAATGACAACATCAACATGTTGCCGGAACCATTGTCTACAAAACTAATACACCTGTGTTCCTCCAGGTGGCAGCACTGGAGCGTGGAGTTCGACAGCTGAAGCAGCGCTGCGACAAGTGCACTGACAAAACTGACAAGATGCTGCGAAGATTGGCAGCAGCTAGAGACGAGCTTGGAAAATTCGGGTTAGTATTGCACTTCTTCTTCACGGCATGAGCTATAGATTAAAGGTATAAAGATTAGCCAGTCAGCAAGGTTGGTACTGACTGCCTAGGGTGCGCCGGACGTACTTAAGCGTCGTCATTCGATGACACTCTTAACGCACCCCTAAAGTGTTGGACTTAATAAAGGCATCAATTCAAACTGCTCTGTTATTTTGTCAGCTACCAATTAATGGACTGGCGACCTGGTGAAGGTCATAGCTGTTTTACAAACAGCTCAGAAGTGAGAACTCTTCCTTGTCAATGGGAAAGGACAGGGAGCAAGACAGAATTTCCCTTATGGGAAGGAGACCCAGTCCAAGAATGGCCGTCACAAAGCTAATCAAGACCGACTCCTTAAAGAAAAAAACATATTTTGACGAAAGATTTTACAAACCCCTAGGCTCGCCCCCTATTTTATGGGACTTAAACATAACGGTGAAATGAGGGTGTACTATACACCTCTGCCCAGCCCTTTGAGGAATACCTACAGGCGTTATGTTATCTTACAAATCAAAACAAAGACAGTTCTACTCAAATCCCAAATTATAAAAAGTCCAAACTAATAAACCTTTAATCCCTCCAGAAACGAACTTAACGCCTTCAACACCTGGATGGAAGGCGCATACCGTACGCTAGAAGACAAGGAGGCGGCTCTATCCAAACTGAACAGCTTGCCTGACCAGAGTGAGGACGTAAGGGAGTTCGTGTCTGACGTCATTGCGCATCAAGCTGACCTGAGGTTCATTACGATGTCTGCCCAGAAGTTTGTTGATGAGAGCAAGGTGAGTTTTGTGATGATTTTATTGAGTTTTTGGACCCAAAGGCGAATATAGAAATATTTCTGTGTAAGTGAGGCGCTCACATGTGCTAGACGGGCAGGGAGTTCTGCCATAAGCTCCTACAATTATTCTGGAACCTAATCTCGCTTTGTATGGACGGTGTCGCCCGTTTGGGGGACACGTGTTTCCGCATTGAATCCGCCCTTGTTTGTGGATTGTGGATCTTATTGCAAGGTGCACGGATGATCTTGTCGTCGTAGTTTAACCCAAACATGATGGCTTCTAGTAACAGTTTAATAAGATGCAGTTCATTATAGGTGTTCTGTTATAAGATCTGCATTACTTAAATATCTAGTTAATGCGCCTCACTAGCAGGAGTTTTTTCTTTCTTTTTCTATACAAGGTGTTAAAAAATCAACTCTTTAGAATTTTATGGGGTTACTCGGTATCGGAAATTGAAGAAGTTTTGTTCTACAACTTTTCGAAATTCGCGTATTTTTAACCCCACAAAATTCTTGAGAGTTGATTTTTTAACACCTTATACCGATATTACGCTGGTTGTGTCAGATCAACTGCCATTTTTCGTATGGCTTCTAGTTGGTATTTGTGAATTGATGACGTACCTTTTAACTAAGGACCTCGTGGTAAATCAAAAAAAAATTAATACACCAGTCACAAAACCCATATTTGGTTGAAATTGTACCCGAAGTCGACCCTTGGGTCCTTGAGAACAAGCTCAGGTCATGATTACTTACGTTTTTACACAGCAGTATTATAATGTAATTTTCACCCACCAGGAATTCCTGTCAATCCTCAACGAGTACCGTACATCGCTACCGTCTCGCCTCTCGCACGTGGCTCCCCGCAGTGAGAGCGGCGTGCGGGAGGGGGCGGGCTCAGCGCGGCGACGTCACGCGGACCTGTGTGCGCGCGCGCAGCGGCTGCAGGACAGGCTGAGGGGAGCCGCTGATGTTACGAGACATTACCATGACGCGTTACAGAGGGCTGGCAGGTGGATCAGTGAGGTTAGTACTGCTTACATTACAAATACACAGGCTTCGAGTATTTTTATGCTATTGTAAGGTTTTTTTTATAAAAGGACCTGTCACTTGTATTGCATGAATTCTGCAAAAAAATCTTCTATGTACCGATTCAGGGCTTATTTATACACCGTAAGTCCGAGGTACCCGAAAGATTTTAACCTTCGATTCCGATGCCTAATTGGAGAAGAAAAGCTCTATATAGTTTGTTGAAAAAAACTTAGTTTTCGAAATATTCATTATTTAATGAAATTCACAAATCGAAAAATATCTATGGTAACAAGTCCCAGGAACGCGGTGTTGCGACTTTTGTCATACCATACCCCTCTCTCCGTATGTCTTATTTGACGGGGAGGGTTGTGAAGTGAGAAGTTTCATATCCACTCACACGATAATTTATAAATGTGGTCAGTTCAACCTAAGGTATTGTTTACTCGATGTAGTTCTATTTTGCAATTATGTAGCTCAATTTTAATTAGCAATTATGTAGCAACCTTTTTTTTTAAGTAAGCTTCGTAAGCTTTACTTTAATTTGTACGCCATAATGTGGCAAAACATGTTAGGTCGATAAACAAAAACCCAACATCTTACATTGCAAATCTAATTTGTACTGTACACTCATGTTTTCACAAATAAATTATCTTTATCTTTACAAAGAAGCACTGAAGTTAATAGGTTCAAAAGGTATAGGTTTTTTTTTTTACTTTTTTCAGCTTTTGTTTTTTTAACATTTGACTCTTAATAGCATCAGAAAGGCGTGGTTAAAATCTTTCGGGTACCTCGGGCCCACGGTGTATTTAGCACATTTCGTTGAACAAATTATATCTAATGTATTCTGTGACCGTAATCATAAACTTTCAATTTAATTATAGATCTTCTTTCAAATTAATAAAACAGACATTACAAGATTACACAAATATTTTGTTCAAGGAATTTTTCATAATTTGTTAATTTCCCCTCAGGTCGAGCCGCAAGTCCGCTCAGTACTATCAGAGCCGGTCGGAGGTGAACCACGAGCTGTTGAGACACAACTGTCTAAGGCTAAGACGCTACACAACGAAATTATCTCACAAGGACGACTCATTGACAACGCTAGAGACGTAAGTCATTTGATTTATCTTTTTTTTTTCACCATATTTTCCCCGAAAACTTAGTATGAATGAATATATAAAAACTAAAATTGAAGATAAAATAATTTTAATGAAAAAAAAGTTATTGTCTTTATTTTAAGAATTTCATTAATAAGTAAACTTATAATATGTCTTTCTTTATTCTCATGGAAATAGATAACTAAGGGCCGATTTTTCAATGATCAAATAACTATTATCTGAGAGATAAATATCACGCTATGACAGGTTTTGTATGGAAAATCTGTCAAAACGTCAAAATTATTCTTAGATAAAAGTTATTTGATCATTTAAAATGCCTGATAATAATATGAAGCACACGGTATTTAAAAAAAAAGCTATAGTTAGATCAAAACATCATCCAATTTTCCCCCCAAAACAACAGAACCTAACAATTTTATCATTTTCAGGCTTGTGAGCAACTAGTCAAATCCCTCGAAGGCAACCTCACTCCCTCTGAGATCCGTCAACTAGAGGTGCCTGTACTGGACCTGACGTCACGCTACAAGGACATCACGGACGCCGTGGGGTCCCGCTGCGCTGAACTAGAGGCGGCGCTACTGCAGTGCCAAGGGCTGCAGGATGCCGCGGAGACGCAGGCGCACTGGGTGGGACAGGCCGAGAGTTTGTTCAAGTGAGTAATTACATTTAAAATAAAATAGCTGGCCAAGACACCTTAAGAAAACTGACGTAGCTGATCACTGAAGTATGAAATTCCAGTTAAATCGTCAGATGTGATTGTTTTACTAAAATCTGGGTCAGAAATTCAGGCACAAAAATCCAGATCAGATTTATGGCTGCGTAGCAATTTTATATGCCAAAAATATTGTTTATTACATATACCGTACAATGCAATTTATTTTTCAAAGTTTAAAGGGTCATCAAATTGAAATGGATCGTGTTAACTGCCACTTAAGAGGCTATCTATTATCCACTATTTAACCATGATTTTTATTTGATGTATGAAATTAAATTAAATTATTAATTCTGCAAATTGGATATTTGCAAATCACTTTTACATGTCGGTTTGTTTTTGTGTATGATGCAAACTCTCTGCATACTACAGATACTGTTAAAAACTGGCAACTCAACTTGCAGAGCTTAACTAATCGAATATTTTCTTTGTCTATACCCCCCAACTCAAATCACATATAATAACAGACATGACCTTTTCAGGAGTCAACAGAAACCAGCGTCCCTAATCCGGGAGCGTTTGGACGAGCAAGTGCGCGAACAACGCAACGCTATCGCCGAACTAGAAGCGCGCCGCCCCACACTCGCCAAGTTACTCGCTAGCGCGCGACAGGCTGCACTTACACCCTCCAACGCACGCATCGCCAAGAAGCTGGAGCAGAGAGCAGACGACATCTACGCTAGGTACGGACACTTCTATTGACTTTTGCCGAAAGGGAATTGTCATGGAAGCCCTTTTTTAATTGTATAATAGGGATTATGGCTAGAGATCTAGACAAGATAAGATCACTAAGAAGATGGAGCAGAAGTCCTCCGACATAATTATGTGCTAGTTAAAAGAAAAATGAGCGTATGGCACACGTGGATTGCAGCTTAAAATCAGCTTTAAGTTGTCCTAGCACTGCCATCTAATGTTGTGCTGAGTTAATGGCCCTTTTGACATTTATTTCTATAATTTTCATCCAGATGCAGATATCAGTCTTTTACACAAATCAGCTCCCTACTTATCTCAACAAACTGATACTCTCTCATTATCAGTTTGTTTACTACTACTACTAGTAGAATTGGTGACGGATTTTCAGGATTATAACTACTAGGATCAATTATTTAGCGTACTCGATCCGGCTCGGAGAAATTAATCTTGATATACACAGGCACCCATCCAAAACTTTACAGCGACATAGTTGCACAATTTTAATTAGTAAAATTCAATCATTCTGTCGCACGGCCTCTTCTGTGCCTCGAGTAGACTTATTAATTTATTTTTCTTTGTTTATATTTACACAATACTTTCTAACCACAGATACGAAAAACTGGTCGAGCGTTCCTCCAAACGCAGCGAGTTCTTGGATGAGGTATCATCAGAGCTAGCGTACTTCAGCGGGCAGGCGGCCACGCTGGACGCGGCGCACGCGCAGCTGTTGGAGCAGGCCGACACCAGGGAACTGGCCAGGATGCCCGCTGAGGAGCTGGGGGGAAGACTCGCTCAGTTGGCACATTATAGGTAAGGGTTATTGAACGATCTGCGAAGTTTATACAACAAATAAAGATCAAAAAGCGGTCTTAAATTATTATTTTAACTTTTATGTTACCAATAAACTAGTTCATTAAGCTTATTCGGTCTCTAAAGTTTTCAGTAGCTAACATTTGCATTTCGCCACATATCAATAGTGTTAATGACAAGATTATTGAACACATAAATGGCATATTTCAAGGTCACATTTAGGTTATCTGGTCAATAGTTACGGACTACTTATTAGTAGGTTGGTGAAATCGCCCCTAAGATAATCTTTAGACACGTAAATCACTCTTCTAGATTTACGGAGATTAATAGCGGCAAAACTTAACTTAGAGCAATCAATTTTACATAAATTTTCTGCCAAAACTGTCATATTTTTAAAGTCCAGAAACATAAGTACTTTTACCCGTCTAGAGACCTTCCTTTACATGTTTTTTGTATACTAAAGGTGTTGTCGTTCGCAGGGACAAACAAATGCCGTTGTTGGAGGAATGCCTGCGCAATGGCAAGCAACTGATCGTTAAGAAGGACGTCACCGACACGCATGTGATTCGTGACAGAATGAAGGTATGAAATTCAACTTTCTTTATATTTTTTAAATTCATTTCCAATTTACCAATACACTAGGACGTAATTTTTGTTTCTACCAAAACCGAAAACCAACATCATTTTTGTTCTACGTAAGCAGGTTTTCTTTGTTGTATTTTTGCACATTAACCTAATATTATAATCTCTTTGTCTTACTACACTGCGGAATAAAATCCCATCCATCCAAAATTTAAGTGCTAGGCACTTGTCTGTGTAGTAATCTCCATCTTTCTTTATCCAGAGCAAATTCATTCACTTTTCTGTATGTTATCACTTCTGCCTTTTCCTTCAATCTGTGTACTTTTTTCTTGGTCTACCTGGTTTTCTCTTTGTCTGTAATTTACCTTTTATTATGTTAGTTATAAAGCTGTCAATTAAATGCTCAATTTTTTGTCAGAAATCATTCTACTAAAATATCTCGCGAAGTGTAAGTTAAGACTTTAAAAAGGTGATTCTAATGATAAATAAACTTCAGGCTCTGGAGAACCAATGGCGCGACTTCAACGCGACGCTGGAGGAGAAGCAGAAGCTGTCCAAACAGAGAGCCGACCAGCTCAACCAGTACGAGACGCTCAAGATACAAGTGAGTACAAAGAATAATATGTGTAAGAATTTGTCCCGGGAAGTAGTAAAACAATTTATCTTGTGCGGGGACAGGCTAGAATATAAAAGTTACTCACCGCACGCTGGGATTGCGTGTTCTAAGATTCAACAAAACCCAGCACGTTTGGTTGTAGGATCTATACGGTCCGCCTAGCTAGCTACCACCCTCACATTAAAGTCCGGCGCCAAGCAGTTTACTATGTTCCGTCGTGTGTATGTGAGAGCCAAAATAGGGTAATAGGGTATATATACCCCAGAGGGTATAGGGTTATCCCTCTATCTTTACTTCTATCTTACTTGGATTCGTGGGCTCCATCTTAGACCCTGTCTGCACTTACCACCAGGTACGACTAGGGTTAAATGCAACTAAGACAAATAATAAAAAAAAGATTAACTCCAAACGTTTCAAAGTCGGTTGATTAATTTAGAATGTGTAGATACAATACATGATCTTTGTCGAACCATATCTAATCTTGATTTCATTGCAGGTATTGGACTGGCTCCAATCTATGGAGAGCCGCGTGACTCGCTTGCAGCCCGTCGCAGTCGACTTGGACGTGATCAAACAGCAACAGGACGAACTCAGACCCCTGGCTAAGGAGTACAGGGAGTTCTCCATCACTATCGAAAAGGTAAGTCACTTCTAAGATAAGCCTTTTCCAAAAAAGGAACTCTTTAGTTATTGCTTTTGGTAGGATCTATAAAGTACGTCTGGCTAGCTACCACCTGAACATTAAAGTCCGGTGCCAAGCAGTTTACTAAATTTTGTTGTATGTATGTTAGAGCCAGAAGGGTATAGGGGAATCATTTAGATTCATGTGTTCTATCTTAGACCCTGGGGATCGTCCATTAATCACGTGAGGCTAGAAAGGGAGGGGGTTCAGAAAAAGTCACGAAATATTACAAGGGGGAAGGGGGGGTGTAGTGAGATATCACGTGTATTAATTTTTTTTCGTTGAGCGCTCGATTTCTGTACCGAAAAATGGCGCGTGACCTTGACTCGCCGTTGCCAGGTAACGATTTCTGCAACCTAAATGTCTGCCTAGAAATTTTATCACAGTGCTAATTTTCCAGAATTCAATTATATTATACCTGTATTTAAAGATAATATTCTGAAAAATGTTAAGACACTTTGTACCAAAAAATACACGTGATTTTGGGTAGGGGGGGGGGGGGGGGGGTTAGTCTAAAACCTCACCACGTATCACCAGGGGGAGAGAGGGGGGCTAAAAAGTTGTTAAAAAACATCACGTGATTGGACGACCCCCTGTCTGCGCTTCCCATCAGATGCGACTAGGGTCCAAAGCGAACAAGTAAGGAATTAAAAAAAACGACTAAGGATTTCATAAACATGTATACCTAACAGTTATTGGAGTGATTAAAACGAATGATGAACGATTGTTCTTTTAATCAGGTGAACGAGGCGGGTGCAGTGTACGAAGCGTTAACGCGCGGTGACCGTGCTGACAGTCCGCACAGGAAAAGGCAGATCTACAGCCCTACTAAACGACAGACACCCAGTAAGTATATTTTTAAGACGTTCGACATTTTCCCTTTTTACAAAAATCCAACCAAAACTAAAATAAACCCAGATTTAAAATATACCCATCACCTTCTAACATCGTATAACAAAAAGAGACGGAGCTATTTTAGCACCTGGGTTTTTCTGAGACCATCTTCTGTAATAAGGAGGACTGTTTTTTCTCTCCCTATCACATTCCAAGATACTAAATTAATAATTAACTACCACAGAGGTAACGTTTTATATCAATCTAAAAAACTATGATTCTCTAACAAGTTTTGAATTTTAGAACACTTTCGGAAGAAAATTTACATTATCTGTAGTTTTAATTGTTTTTTGAAAAGAAGAATCAATAATTTAAGTTATAGCAGCCAATATAAAACCCTCATAGGTAACACCACGATTATCTGGTTATTTAAAAACCACATCATATTTCTAAAGAAACGTAACAAACTCCAATCTTTTGATTAAAAATCATTATTTCTTACAAAAATTACAAAAAGCATTCACATAAATAAGAATCAAATAGGATTTAAAAAAGTAAACTAAGCAATGAGCGCAGATACAGAACATCGAAGTGTTATGCATATCTTACAGTTTCTTAACGCATCACCTTTTGTTCTAGGCCGCACTTTGGACGGTCGTTCGCCGTCTCCCAGCAAGGGCCACGGTCTGGTCAGTCCTGGATCCACACACTCCACCTCCAGCGGATTCTCCTCACGACGATCCAGCCAGGATGGATTCCATCTTGAAGGTATGTCCAATATTTAAACGTTTGATTCAATCTAATATAGCCAAATATTCAAATGCTACTCAATTTTAAGTTGCCGTTCAGTCTCGTGCTGTCTTTGTCACTTTAAGGCGAAATGAGAGTGACAGCACGAAATTAACAGTAGCTTAAAATTGAAAAGACGTTGTTATTCTTTCAGTCTTCAGACAAAAGTCCGTTTTCAATTCTAAGCGTACATAATTTTGATTCCTACTAAAACTTAATCTTCTCTCACAGAACTATCACCAGTGCAACAACAGTTGTCGGAGATCAACAACCGGTACAGTCTGCTCGGAACCAAGCTAGCTGACAGGACCGCTGAGTTGGACGCCGTCAGGGAAGAGCTGCGCAAACATCTGGACAGCTTGAGGGCGCTCAACACTTTCTTGGACAAGGTAAGACTAACGCCAATATGGCAACAATTATACTACTTACTTTGTCTCAAGAGTTTTATGGTCGACTTTGTCATTCCGCTCTGCATATCAGTATTTGTTCTCATGTATTTATACCATTAACGGCTATTTTCAACCCATGTATCGGTGTGCATAGGGATAATTGTCATTACTTCTATGGAACTCATGTTAGATTTCTATCTCTATTAGGGTAAACTGTCGATAGATAAGATATAAACGGCTGTGAGACGCCTGTAATCCAGGATTTTCAAAATTTATAATCTTGGATTATAGTGGTTTAAAACCACGGTTTTGAATCATCTTTAGTGACACTGAGGATTAATAATAACCAATGTCGCTTGTGGTCGAAATTTGACCATCATTTTACCTGCCGTAACGGCAACATACACACAAGGTTTTTTTTGTGCACAACTATGAAACCAGTAACTTTCAAATGATATAAGTTTCATTCCCCTCCTTATGTAATAAATATTAAATGAAAGTACGTCAATTTTCGATATTCACGTACTGATTAATGATGACGCTAGATGTATTCCAAGATTTACGATATTAGAACTTACATAGAATTGACATATTATTAAAATCCTGAAGGATTAAAGAACCTCTACAGTCCAAAGCATTGAAATTTATCTTTTATCTTTTCCTATCAGGTTCAAAGACAGCTGCCTAAGGAGTCGGTGCCTAACACTAAGGAGGAAGCCGACAAGACCATCAAACAAGCGCGCGCCGTTCTAGAAGAGATGTACGAGAAGCAAAGCATTCTGGACTCTACTAAGACACAGGTAAGGTTCCTAATAGCTTAGGCGAAGTTTTAGTATGGCTGAGTCGATCGGAAATTCACATACAAATTTTCTATTCAGAATAATAGGCTGAATTCGCTGTTCCTCTTTTCGATACATCTTCCGTTACACCTAATAAAAACTTATTTGAAGAAAAAAGCCAAATCCAATTGACACTTTGCACCATAGATGTTAATTTTAATATATTTCTAATGCTACTTAATGTAGAAACTCTTTTATCATAAGAAAAGTAAAACTAAAAATGCCTCTCATCTATTACTCATATAAAAAAATGTATTTGTACGTCTGATTGTCTTCTATGCGTTCACGCATCGTTCATCCGATTAAGTTGAAACCGTAAAGTTCCTGTGGGCACTTGCGCGAAGATTATTGACCTAGTAAAAAAATACTTCTTAAGCGGGCGGAGCCGCGAGGTCACAGCTAGTTTATTATATTTTTTTTTCATGAAATACAAATATTTATAAATGTATTGTTTTTGTCAGGTTCGCGAGCTTCTGAAGCGCAAACAAAGCGTGCTGGGAGCTGACAGGCTGCACGATGAGATGGAAGACGTCGCCTCAAGGTGGAAGGCGCTACATGATGCCTTTAAAGACAAGTGAGTATTATGCCTCTACAACTCTTAAGAGCCGTCGACAATACGGAGAAGTTTTGGTTTCGTTAACCTCACCAAATATGGCACTAACTGGTGCAAGATTTTTCCCCGGATATTCTTTTTAAGTGAATGTACCCAGATCATAATTGGCTTAAATTTCTTATTACTATTCTGAAATTTTCTTGTGAATTTTTAGCTAATTGTAATATGTCACTTATATCCAAAATTAATTTGCCAAATATGGCAGTGTGGTAACTGGTTCAAGATTTATGGCCGGATTTGATTCGTGAAATTTTTTGTGGAGAATTTGAATACCTCTTCTGTTTAAGTGAACGTAACCGGGTCATATTTGGCCTAGTTTGTGAGGTTAACGAAATTTAGTTGTTATCATTCTCACCATTTGTAATACTGCAGAGGTCTTTTATCCAAAAACTCTCTACTAAATATTGTTTTTTATCCAGGATCCGCCTAATGGAGGAGATGAAAGACTTCAACGAGACGCACAGCAATCTGTCTCAGTGGCTGAGCGCTAAGGACCGCATGATGACAGCTCTCGGACCCATCTCATCTGACTCCAGGATGGTGCAGACGCAAGTGCAGCAGGTAAATAGCTTCATAGTTTCTGTCTCTGTCTGTCTCGTCAGTTGAAGAGAGATGAAAGAATTCCCCCACCACCCTTTAAGTAGTGTAAGTGTGGTTCGAAGCTGTTTAAGGGCATTGCAAGGGTGTGAAAACGATTCATGCAATTTTTTGAAATAAATCGATATGTGTGAAAAAGTAACTCTAAGAATTTTGTGGGGTTATTCAGTATCGGAAATTGAACAACTTTTCGAAAAACGTGTTTTTTTATTAAAAGTAATAAAAAAAGAAATGAAGCAATAAAAAAACTTTTTTTTTCAATTAAATTTAATAAAAAATTTACTATTTTTTTCATTTTAAAGTAACAAAAAAAAATACTACGTTTTTCATTAATTGAAAAACGTAATAAAAAAAATCATTTTTTAACAGCCTGTATAAATTTTAGACTTCTTGTTTTTGTCTTCTTTTCTAATCTACATATTTATTACCCCAGGTACAAGTTCTCCGCGAGGAGTTCCGTGGGCAGCAGCCCCAACTTGCTCACTTAGAGGAAGTAGGAGCGGCCGTCCTGGACCGACTGGAGCCCGCCTCGCCTGACGCCAGCAAACTGAGGCAGAAGGTCACTGACCTTCAAGATAGGTGGAACGATCTGTTGAACAAGTGAGTTTAAGATTGAGTAATACGTATTCTACGACAATGTTATCCACCATGTTATATCATTCTAAATCATTATAATCATTCAATCAATCATCCACCGTACAGTAAGTAAAGTTAGTTAGTTCCATTAATAACATCTCTTAACCCAGAACTGAACCTATAACTCAGTGATTTTTGTATGACTGGTAGGGATTAATTGATTAGCTCTGGGGTAACAATGTTGCACAAGTCGTCCGTTAATTAGAATATCGTAAATGTGATGGCCCAGAGGTTACAGACGCGCTTGTTAAACACCGGGTTGCAGATTCAAACCGAGGCATGTACCAATGTGGCTTTTTAAATGTCATATCTACTTTCTTAGTTAATTTAAGACGCCACTGACAAACGGCGAAGGAAAACATCGTGAGGAAACCTGGACTTTAATGGTCTGAAATCGCCAACCCGCAGTGAGCAAGCGTGGCGATCAATGCTCGTTTCTTCTCTGTATGAGAAGAGCCTTTGCCCTGCAGTGGGACAGTTACAGGCTAATATTATTATAATTAGAATATAAAATAACCTTGATCAACAAAATAACGACAAATTTTTGTCACCCAGACTGGAGAAACGTGCAGACAGTCTTGGCGCTGCCGCGGACACGTCTCGCGAGTTCGACGCCGGACTCACGAGACTGAGAGACGCGCTGCAGACCATCAGCGACAAACTGGATGAAGTGGCCATGGAGAACGAGCCAGAAGAACAACTGAGGAAGATTGAGGTAAGAACAGTACTATTTAGGAAGATTTGACAGTCGTAGTAGAGCTCCTTGTGAAGCAGTTCGTCCAAGGAAATGCCACCACTATACCTATTTATGCCGCCAAGGTTCATTGCTGTGTTCTAGTTTGAAGGGTATTGGTGTCGGTGAAATTACAGGCACCTATTTGTGTATAAAGGCGGCGGTAACCATTTTCTATCGGGTTGGATGAAGACCTTTCAGGTCTCGCCAATAACTGCACGGTTACGTAGAAACGGTCTGTAAGGACCATCTATAAGCAATCAAATAAACTCAAACTCAAAACTCGTTTATTCAAAATAGACTACTTAGTTCTTTTTGAACGTCATATATACATAAGACTGCCCTCAAAGCGCCCACCCTTCACCGCTTCCTAGTGTTTATGCTGTGAAGAAGAAACGGCGCAACAAACTCCCCAGCAACACAGTTCAGTCTGTCAAGTGAATAAATAAATGAGTCTATACACCAAAAAAGTAAAACATAAATTACATTGATTAAATTATGCAGGTTGATGATAATAAACAAAATATTTACCTAGAACAATTCTGGATGAATTGAAAATAAAAGTATCTAAAAATAGAAAAAAAACATCAGGTGGGCCGTCGGCTTGTTTGACAACAGTATTTTTTAAAGGAATAACGGCTTCTTACTGATCCTTGGCGCTGCAGAGGCCTAAAAACTTTTTATTACACTTGTGTCCTAAATTCGATACTTATTTGGGATATTCAAACAGCAAATAAACGATTATATCCGCCAAAAATGTTAAAGCATTTTGACTACTCAACATAACAACAACAGTCGTAAGGAATTACTATCAAACAAGCCGGTTCTGATAAATTGCCTGAAAACGACCACATCTGATATAATATAAAGAAGGTTTAATTTAATATCAAAATCAAAATACTTACACCTAACTTTCCCCAACAGAACCTAGAACGTCAGCTGGAAGGCCAGCGTCCGTTATTGGCTGACCTGGAAGGCGCCGGCGCAGCGCTGTCACAGGTGCTGTCGGACCCCGCCTCACGACAAGACATACAGAGCAAGCTGGCTGCTGTCGCGAGACAGTACGACAACCTGCAGAGGAAGCTAGACCATAGGAAGGCGGAGATCGAAAATGCTTTGAAGTGAGTACCCTCAGTTCTGAAGTCAATTGATCAAAATTGTTTCTCTCTGACGTAAAAAGACAGTACTATCTGATCTAGCCTGAAGGTAACGCTATACCTAATATAGTTCATTGCTTATCTAACGCCGCCACACCGCTTCGCTTCGAAATAGAGCATTGAAAAATTGACTTTAAATTCTGGTTCATATACCACATTTTACATAGCTGCTCCGTAATTCAGAACGAATCGATTAGCCATTGTTGAACGATTCGGTAAGCTATCTCTTTCGCTCTCGTTCCGAGAACCGTAGACGGAACGAGATGACAAACAGAATCGGTTGACAACTGCTTATCGAAAAGGTTCTGAATCTAATCCGATTATGGTTGTGTTGATGACGAGTTAACGGTGCTTTAAACTTAAAATGTACTGTAAGGAGCACAATTTAAAGTGTTTTTCAATACCCATTTTTAAGGCGAGGATTTGCTGTGGTTTCATGAGCCTATCCCTCGTATGCAAACGTTCAAATGTTACCCAGATTCTGTATAAATTAATTTGATAACACAAAATCTGAGTCGGTTCTTTATGTATATTTCTGTCTATACTACTACCGAAAATAGCCCTTCTAAAGAAAGCAGCTAATCACTTAGTACTTTTATACTAAAATATTTTTGTTTCCTCACAGGGACGGCCGCAACTTAGAAGAGAACGTAGCCCGTACTCTTGGCTGGCTACAATCCGAGCTAAACTCTCTGCCAGCTCGCCTGCAAGTTTCGGCCGAAGCCACCAAGCTGCAACAACAGCTCGAAAGACACGAGCCGCTGTACAGGGAGCTTACTCAGCGTGAGCACGAGCTCATCATGCTGTTAGACAAAGGTTGGTTGCAGTTTTTCCGCGGTTAATTCTACGATGGGTTAGCTGTTATTTAACGCTTTAACAGTCTGTTGTATACGTATGTCAAATGTTAAATGGTGACTTATGAATATTCTTCTCCACCAGGTCGTGAGATGGAGAAGAAGCCAGCCCACCAAGGCTTACGCAAGGATCTGGATAGGATTCAGACTCAGTGGGACAAGCTCAAGCGGGAGACAGTCGATAGATACACCAGACTGCAGACCGCCATGGTAAGTGATGACGTCATATATATTTTCCATAAGATGTGTTATTAGTTTGAGAAGATGAAAGGCTAAATGCTTTTTGGTTTGATCCTAAGAAGAGAACTAGAAAATGCGAGCCGTTTTATCTACTACAAATACTTAATGAAATGGCTAGTCTTAAAATCGTTGGTCCGGATTACAAAACATTTTAATAATTGAAACTATGTTTTTCCTGGTACATTGTTACCTGGCTTCACGTTGCTGGCTCTTAGGGCCTACGCACACGGCGTCTTTTCTACGCGCCGTCGACGAGCTGTTCCGTCAAACTCCATACATCAAAAACGTGATCATGTTTCTTAGTATGGAGTTTGACGGAAACGGCTCTTAACAGAAACAAGAAAAAAAATTGCAGTATTTAGTATTTTGCCAACATTTCAGTCTGAAACAAGAAAATTATTTAGACGAAAACATACGATTTCCTCCTAACACAACACTTCCGTAATGTATATTTTATTTGTATAGGAGCACTGCCGCAAATTCCACAAGGCACAAGAATCTTTCGTCCCCTGGCTGGCTGACCTAGAAGACAGGCTGGCCAAGCTGCCAGCTACGGCATTCACTAAGAAGGAGGTCGAGAAACAACTGCGGGAGCTGCAGCAGATCAGAAATGATATCTGGAAGAGGTGAGTTCTTTTAATACAATGGTTTTACTTTCCCCGCATTAGCTGGAGACCCTTCAGGTTTCGCCAATAACTGCCCGTTTACGCAAGGACCATCTACAAGAAGTCCAATAGAAAAAAAAAACATGCTCTCGACTATTTTTTGTGGAAACTATCGAACAGAAAGAACTCCTCAATAAGTTTTATGTAAAATAAACTTTTGTCTCTTCATAGGTCGGGCGAGTATGAAAACAACAAGACTCTAGGCGAGACGTTCATCTCATCTTGCGACATAGACCAAGAGGTCGTCAGGAAGCTGCTCGACAACATGAAGGAGCGGTGGGACAGAATCAACAACGGTACGTACAAATATAATTGAGTACATTGAGATTGCAGCTTGAGATCAGATTAGTTCTGTATACATAGATCGCTACAAGAGAGAGATATGGCAATATTCCTTCGATGCATTCAGAAGACGATTTAGCATTAGCATTATGTGTATTTAGATTTAGCATTATGTGAACAGAAGTATAAGATTTAAGAGAAATATCTCTACTCCTAGTTATGATTGCACAGCATAAGGTATTCTACAAATGTAAAAACGCTATATGTTTTTTCTGTTTTGCAATCGAATAGAATAAACGGAATCCTTATTATTTTGTGTCCATGTCTTTCCAAATAAAAATGCACAAATAAAATCAAACGTGGACGGCCCTTTGTGCGAGTATACCAGAATGACCACCAATAGGGAGAGATGGTGAGACATTGTGAGACGAGCCGCCTCAGCTGCAGTAACTGATAGTGCTACATGACGACCACGACCGCTCTAAAAAGAGCGAAGCGAAGAAGACGACCTGTCTTTCCGTCCGTTCATATGTTAGAACAATTGTGTACGCCTTAGAACTTTAATTAATTGATTAAAATCTTAATTACTTCTATTCTGTTGAATAACATTTTTCTGCGTGTCTTTTTCTACTTATTACCAAAATGTTAACCCATCTTTATCCCCACAACAGAGGTTCTCCAACAAGTGGAGTTCCTAGAGACAACGGCACGCAAACTCGGCGAGTTCGCAGAGCGCGTGCGCGCCGTCGATACGCCACTACAGCGTTGTGAGGAACGACTAGAAGAAGCACTCGCTGCCACTCCGGCACAAGCCGCTGAAGCCGTCGCACGTCTGGCTGACCAGATACATGCGCTTAGGGCTCCGCTGCAGGTAAGACATAGTACCATAGCTTAAATGTAATGTCACCTACTGAGCTAAGAACTCTCTTTATAATTCTGGGGGATTTCGTGAGCATCATACGTAGTTCAAATTCATGCTAAAATCATACTTGGAGGCTTCTGACTAAAAGAAATTGTATTTTAGCAAAACAATTACAAGGTTCTCCGAAAACTCATTTTTTAAGTCTCTCTAAAACACTCTTTGTAGATGTCGGAAATTTTCACATTATTTTACAAAAGATTTCTCCTCCTATTCTTTCAGTATTCAAGACTGTGCTCCACTTGTAATATTTGTTTCTTTCACACTTCTTCTCCTTCATATTCTAAAAATCTATTCTCTTTCAGAGCATCAACGCAGCCGCAGACGACATAGTAACGTTAGCTCTAGAATGCAGCGGTCGCGACGCCGCCGCCCGCGCTAAGAACGTTCTAGAAGAACAGGCGCATGCACTCGCTGACCGACTGGATGACCTGGAGGCGAGAGCTGGAGAGGCCAAGGGAAGGCTAGCCGGCGCCGCTGCTGCCATGACGCACTTCCAGGTAAGAGAAAGCCACAACATCCATCTTATTCGAAACCAAAACGCGGAGTATCCTGTTACAGACCGACGGAGTCGGACATCAGAAATGGGAGGGATACCAATCACAAACCTAAATAACTTAGACACCGCAGTATTTAGACGGACTCTGCCCTCCTTTCCATATTATTAGCATTACTGGACATGGCATACTTGGCCAATACTATAAAAGGCTGTCAATTCTCCTGACATACTCCTGATGTTACCTTCTCATTCACACTACGTACACACTATATACATAAGCTAAAGCGGTACTTCAACTACCTACAATCGTCCGAATTGATACACTCACACAAACCCACACTGCAATAAGACTTCTAAGGTATCATCGGAACACAATCACATACAAAAAGTGCATTATACTCAGTATACAGTGCGTGTCTGTGTGAGTATGTCAATTCAGGTGATTATAGTAAGTTAAGGTATTGCTTTAGCTTATATCTACTGTGCTACGTACTGCCCTCGGAAAAAGACAAATATCTTCCTCCTAGCCTTTTTCCAACTATGTTGGGGTCAGCTTCCAGTCTAACCAGATTCGACTGAATATCATTATTTTACACGGAGCGACTGCCATCAGACCTCCACAACCCAGTTACTGGGCAATGCCGATATCCTAAGGTAAGACCGGCTGTCACACACTCGGGCTTTTGACTACCCGAATCGACTTTCATAGAAATTCATTCGTATGACACCCTGGCTGGTTTAACGTGCTCTCCGAGGCACGGAAAAAGACAAATATGAGGCCTTAAAACGAGACTCCCACTTCCTCTTTTCTGTAACCAATTTACCCATTTTTCTCCTAGGACAAAGTCAAGAACCTGTCTCACGACCTATCAGACTTAGAGAAGGAGTTGGACAGCATGAAGCCGCCAGGCCGCGACATAAAGACTGTGAAGCAGCAGTTGGACGACATCGGACGATTCTACAAACGTTTGGAGAACGCCGACGATTTGGTCGGAGACACCGAGCGCGCGGCAGAGACGTTAGTCGATAGTGGTTACACTGTGGATTCCGCTAAGACTAGGGATCAGGTATGTAGATTGTTGTTCAAATTATAGTGAACTATATTTTTGTACTCCTTCTTTCTCTGTATGATTAGAAGCCTATGCCCTGCAATGAGACAGCTAGAGGCTGGTAAATATAGTTTTTATTTTTATTTTATAAAGAGAATTTTAAATCAAATGACTTATGGTTCATAGTTTTTTATCTTGATTTGTTCATTTTATTTGAGATTTAATACATTACTGAAATTTGGCTTTAGACACTTATGTAATGTAAAAATAGAAAACCCTGCTTTATATTTCTCTTTACTACTTTCCAGGTTCAAAGTAGAATCAACTTTTATATCATCTCAATTAATAGATGACCAACATTCGACAAACGTTGCTCACCTATCTAACGTTAGAGTTATCGCGACAAAACGTATCTTTGTCGAAATCATTTCAGAGAACTCTATAAGAATATGAAATAACCCTTACTTTCTTTCTTAGGTGGAAGGACTCCGCAAACAACTGGGCAAGTTGGACGAGCGCGCTCGCTCCAAGGAACAAGATCTGGATGATACGCTCAGCAAGTTGGAGGCGTTCTACAAGGCATATGACTCCGTCATGGATGACGTCACTGAGGTAAGCAAGGAACTAAAAACTCGGTTACCAAAAAAATAATGCCGACAAGATTTAACAAGCGAAACATTTTTGGTAATTTTTATTACAGTTTAGGAAATAAAGCCAAAGTATTTTTTTTTGCGATTCTGTGCGATTATAAAAGTAATCCCTTGGAATCCCGAAGTAAAACCTTGAAGCTAAAATCCTCCTTTTAAATTTAAAGATTTAAGTTTTTGATTTATTTCTAAGATGTGCTACGATTAATATAACTTTTCCTTTACTCAGAACTTTTTCGCACTTTTCAACAAGGTTACCAACGGCTCCTTTAATTCAATACATAAAATGTATCATTCTACAATAACTAATGTTTATTCTCTAGGCCTCCGAACAAGTCCGAAGCCTGAAGCCCGTTTCCTCAGAGGTGGAACAGATCAGGTCCCAACAGAAAGACTTCGCGGAACTGAAGCGTCGTACTCTGGAGCCGTTGGGCCAGAACGTGGGCCACTGCAACAAGATAGGCCAGGGGCTGGTCCGCTCGGCCCTCCAGGGGGTCAACACCCAAGTGCTAGAGAAGGATCTGGAGAAGATGAATGATAAGTGGAACGCTTTGAAGGAGAAGGTGGGTTTAAACTGGCTTTTTTTAAGTTTTATTCTTGTATAATATTGCGTTTGACACGACTTATTTTATTAAGTTTGTTTTCCAAATAGAGGTTTTACTGTCTTTTCCACATTTGTGACAGTTAAATCCTTCTGGAAATACTTTGCTTAATGCATACAGGCCTCTTCCCAAACGCTACAACCGTCCAAAATCAAGGCAATTATAAAGATTTTAATAGACGTCAATCAGTGCAACACATTCATATACTAGAAAATTTTAAAATTTTAATTAAATATCGTGTTGATTAATACTAAAATGGTTGTCTGGAAGAAATTGTTTAAGCGATAAGACCGCCATTTGTACTGTTCTTTATTATGTGTATTCCTTTTGTGTAAAGTATATCTATCTAAATACAATCTAAAACTTCGGCAAAGAATCTTGCTATTCCAATATCTGATGTCGCACCGTGAATTTTAGTACAATTCTAATCACCATGTTGTTCCTAACAGATGAACGAACGCGAGCGTCGTCTGGACGTAGGTCTCCTGCAGTCAGGCAAGTTCGCCGAAGCGCTGGCCGGCCTCGAGAAGTGGCTAGCAGACACCGAAGATATGGTCAACAACCAGAAACCGCCCTCAGCTGACTACAAGGTCGTTAAGGCGCAGTTGCAGGAGCAGAAGGTAAAACCCTTAAACCTCTCTAAATAACTTGTGTGTTAGAAAATGCAGCAGTTAGATAGCCTAGCGCTAGAATCTTCCATACAGGAGGGTTTTCGAATCCGGCCTGCACCTCTGACTTTTCGAATTCAAGTGCGGCTCAGAATTTGATTATCACTTGCGTTAACTGTGAAGGAAAACATCGTGAGGAAACCTGCACGACTGAGAAGGCTCGATAAAGTTTTCAATGGTGTGTGTAGTCCGCCATCCCGCAGACCAGAGTGGAGGACTAAGGCGTAAATCCTCCGTATTCTTAGAAGAGCTAGCCTATGACCAGCAATGGGAGAGTCATCATCAGGGAGTGGAATCTTATGGCAAAACAATTGAAAGGTGATAGAGACGGGTCATAATTTTTATCGAGTATTCAAGCTATCGATACTTTTTAACAGCTGAGAATACAGACGAACGAACAGACATATTAAATAGGCATTTTTAGAAACACAAAATAATAGATCAATACGAAATGTCAAATTGAAATAGACATGACGAATTTTTTTTTTTTATTTTGATTACCGTACTTGCACTATGTACCGTACCTAATCAAAAGAGATCAAATATCATAATAGTGTGTATAGGTTAAACTTCCCGAGTCGCGGTAGTTATTAGATTTTATTGATAGATAAAACAACGTTTTATTTATGTGTCATTAAAGATTATTTACGTGTAAAGAATAAACATTAAAAGTGTTAATTATTACGTTAATTAAGCAACAAAGTTCAAACCTAAAAAGTATCGATAGCTTGAATACTCGATAAAAAAATGAGCCGTCCCTATGAGTCACCTTTCAATTGTTTTGCCATAAAATTCCGCTCTCTGGTCATCATCATCATCATTCAGCCGAAAGACGAAAGTCTTTTACTAACACATATAGACATAGGCCTCCCCTTAGTATCGCCACATCGACCGGTCCTGTGCTTCTCACACCCAGCAGATTCCCGCCACTTTCACCAGATCCAGTCCACCTTGTGAAAGGCCAGTAATGGGTTGGTTATCTTCTGTTACTATAACTGCCTATTTTCTCCACAGTTCCTCAAGAAGATGTTAATGGACCGTCAGAACTCGATGTCCTCACTATTCGCGATGGGCAACGAGGTCGCAGGCGGCTGCGAGCCAGCTGAACGCAAGGCTATAGAGAAACAGCTCAAGGGACTGATGCAGAGGTTCGATGGCCTAACCAATGGCGCTCAACAGAGAATGCTGGACTTGGAACAGGCTATGAAGGTTAGTTGGCTATGAATTTCGACTTTAAGCTCACGTAAATAAAGATAATTTTTGAGAGACAAAAGCTATTGGAAAGGTCATAAAACGATTCTAGTAGCAATGCAATTTGATCGATATGAAATTAATTCAAGATTACTAATCCAAAAGTCTGTTTATTCTATATTCAAAATGGCTAATGCATGGCTTTAAATTGAATTGATTTGATATATTTTCCTATTCCTACATTCTGAACTTCTAATAATACTAAAATAACTTTATTTTCTTACTCAAACAGGTCGCGAAACAATTCCAAGAAGAGCTCCAACCATTGGTTGAATGGCTGGGAACCACTGAACGTAGAGTGAAATCTCTCCAACTAGTACCAACTGACGAGGAGAAGATTCAACACAAGCTCAGGGAGCATAAGGTAAATTAGCGGAATGACGTCATTGTTTTATCAAGCTTGAAATTTTCAGTTTACAAGGCTGGTGTTCATCAACAGTTATTCTCTAGTTAAACAACTGTTTACTCTTTACTAGAACTTTAGGCTAGCCTTAGGCATAAATTTATCATTGTACCTCATTGTACTAATCATTACATTTGCGCGCAGTATGGTGTCAGAAGTGTATAGGAAGTCAGTCAGCGCACCCTGGGCAGTCAGCCTCGCTACCAACCTTGCTGACTGGCTAATCTTTTCACCACGGCATTCTCGTATAGCTCTTGCCAACACGAAAGAAGATCATACTAAACTGCTCTTTTATATTTCAGAACCTCCATGAAGACATCATTTCGAAGCAGCCTCCGTTCAAGCAGCTCACTGAAACAGCTTCTACTCTCATGGGATTAGTTGGTGATGATGAAGCTACTGCGTTGGCTGACAGACTACAAGCCGCTACTGACAGGTAATCAAGACATGAATTATTAATATTTGTGATCAAGACTAGCCTGGATTGTATAGAAAGGCAATTTCCATATTTTCGAATATTCTAAATAATATGAGTGACCGGCAAAAGGAATTTATAAGGCAGATGTCAGTGGAAACGCCAATAGAGGACGGTATGGAAGGACATACTGCGATGTTATTGGTGATGTTCTTCAAAAAGGACAGATGCGTAGTACTCTCAACCGTCGTGCGTGTGTAACAAGATGTATAAACGTGGACGAAGCGAAAGTAGTATTTAACGTTCGTAGCATGTGGCGCTCTAAAGTTTCTGCTATCTTTATGAATGTGTTTATGTCAAAATAATATTGACGGGTTTAGAAATCTATTATCAAATTGTATGCGGAATCTAGAGATCTATTTTGATTAGAATCCGGTGTCCAATTTCGAAAAGATACAGCTTATAATTTTAGAATATCATATCCCGTACATTGAACATTAATTTACTCCGTCCATCTTATTAAAATCTCTACTTGTCGTCCAGATGACTCGAATGCCTTTTAGGCTAACATTTGTCTTTTGTGTAAAGGTCAAATCGTCATTTCAAGAATACATTTGAATAAGATTCATAAATCCAAGACAATAGATTATAGTTTAGAGCAACACAAACAACTTCTATATTTAACTATTCTCCTCCAGATACCAAGCCCTAGTAGACCACAGTCTGAACATCGGCGACCTGTTGGAGGCGTCCCGCAAGGGGCTCCGTCACTTGGTGCTGACCTACCAGGACCTGTCCGCCTGGATGGATGCTATGGAGCAGTACTTAGCCAAGAGGAAGATACTGCCGGTGCATATGGAGAAACTGCTCAGACAGATGGATGAATTAGCTGTGAGTATTTGCATTTTGTACACCTTGCAATGAATATAAGGCACAATGTCAAAGAAACTATAGCATTATCTTTCCGATTGATTCTGATGTTATTTTTGATAGTCTTCTTTTAAGTGATCCTTGTTCTTGTGTTACAGCTAGTCGTTTTTTTTTATTATTATTTTGTTCTGCTTTTCAAATTGATTTCCATTTCATTGGACATTAAATTTACAAGTAATCTGTTTTGTTCTCCAGTAATTTGTTCACTTCGTCAATTTCTACCGAAATAAATTGTTTCGTGAGGTGTTACTTAATTATTAATTTATGTTTTAAATAGTACAATATTTACACCCTTTATACCATTATAGTACATATACACACACGCCAAAAAGTTATCGTATCGAAACATTGAACTTTCTCCCAAACAGGAAAAGACCGAAGAAATCGCCTCAAAACAAGAAGCAGTCGACAGCACAGTAGAATCCGGCCTCGAGCTCATGAAGCACATCTCAGGAGACGAAGCGTTACAGCTTAAGGACAAGCTGGATGCTCTCCAGCGAAGATACAACGACCTCACCAGTCGGGGAGCCGAGCTGTTACGAGTGGCTTCGGAGACGTTGCCGCTTGTGCAGCAGCTGTATAACAGTCATGGCAGGTCAGTATATCAAGGACGACTGCAAGCTGGGTTGCGGCAAAATCATCATCATCATCATTCAGCCGAAAGACGTCCACTGCTGGACATAGGCCTCCCCCAAGCCATGTTGGGGGGGATTTGCCATAATCGCCACGCTTGGCAGGCGGTAGTTAAAGTACTCAGAGAACGCTGCTGCCCATTCTCTAGTGAAAGCAGTTATCATATGCAAAATGGCTAAATTCAATTGATTATTTCAAATTACTGCCTCGTTGCTCCAGTGGTCGCAAGCGATACTGCTGGTGTCCTGGGTTTGATCCCCAGGTTGGGCAAAGTTTTATTGGGTTTTTCCGTGTGAGATTTGTCAGTAGCAGCCCGGGGTCTGGATTTGTGGCTGGTTGATGGCAATAGTCTCGCCGCCTATTACATGGCGAAATGAGGGTGTTACTAGACACATCTGCCCAACACTTCAATGCCGAACCATTTTTTTTAAATGTGATATTATTTTGAATTTGTACTCTTTGAAATAAAAATCATTGTTTTCATTGTCAAATTAAAAATAATACTATAACTGCATACAGTCATTTATTGGTGTATCAAGGTATACGATTTAAAAAAAAAGTTCTACATTCTCCTAGTTTAACCTCAGAACTAAGACATTATTTTATTGTGTACAGGTTGATCGACTGGATGGCGGGAGCTGAATCGTGCCTGCAGTCAGTGGAGCCTCGCGAGGAAGACATCCTGAGGCTGGAGGCTGAGCTGCACGAGTACAGACCTGTTCTGGAAAACATCAACCAGATTGGACCGCAGTTGTGTCAGGTATGAAATACTATTTGGAATTAAATAACTTATTCTAAGACTGGTTTTGAAACTAAAAAAACTGCTCAGATTATCTAAATATATATTTTCAAGTTATTACATGTTTACTTTTCACTATATCTAAGACTTTAAGATTTTTATGAACTATGTAGATTTGATGACTTATTCTTCCCATTATAATAATAGCTTTAATTTGCATAAATCATGCTTTGTTGTTTTGTTATTTATTTTGTTCTTGCTCACACGTTTTACTGTCGTATCTGCAGCGAGAAATTGTGTTTATATAGTATTGGTTAATTTCATCATAGTCTCCACTTGTCGTTCTTAGAAGTATATGAATAAAATACAAAAGGAAGAGCTTCATATTTTCTAGAAAAGATCTCTGCCTTTCTTTTTAAAGAAATTAACAAAACTAAGAGAGTGTAACAAAACTAAAAACACTGATGTCTAGTCCATCTTTATGTCTATCCCGCTCTTTGTCATTTATAAGCAAAGTCACAAAACTCATCCATACATTGTTTCTCAGATCTCGCCCGGAGAAGGCGCGACTCACATCGAAAGCATAGTGACGCGCGACAACCGTCGCTTCGACACCATCGCAGAGCAGATACAGCGCAAGGCTGAGAGACTGCTGCTTAGCAAGAAGGTAAGGATAAGCCCATTTTGGTTCATTGTTCCTTCGTTCTAGCATTTTCCTAGGAAGGAATACATAAAGACTAGTTGTATGTCTGCAACAAGTGCTCTTGTAGGATTTCAGTCCAGGTAGTCCAGGAGCCTATTTGATGTAACTACTCAAGTTTGCACTCCATATTTTGGTACATAAATTCGGTTGAATAGTTCCAAAATATGGAGTACAAACTTGCAGAGTAGTACATTAAACATAACCCTGGTCATTTTCAATCAGCTTTACACTAGAATGACAGCTGTGTTTATGGTGGTAAGCGAAGTAATTAGTATAGTTAGACCTTTTGGTAATCCAAAAGGTTTAACTGTAAGTACTAATTACTATATACAGTATGAAAAATTGAACTTCACCTGGACTTCAAATATTAAAGATTTATTAACCCTATTTGGTCGATGCCAACAACTACAGGTGACGCTTTTTCGCTATTCTTGTCAGTTAGATTGTCGTCTCATGCAATGCAAGTGACTTTTAAAAACAATAAATGCAATATTTTTATGTATGAAGGTAATTTTCCTCCAGTTGATGTTGATTTAAGGAAGACCCTTTCGATTTACAATGACGAGACGTCATCATTTCTCTACACGACTAAGTCTTATTAAACCCAATATTGACATTATTATTTCTCTCTACAGCGTTCCCTAGAAGTAGTAGGTGACATGGAAGAAGTACTAGAATGGCTTCGGGGCGTAGACTCCGCATTACGGGCCGCCGAGCCGCCATCTTGTGAGGCGAGCGTAGTGCGCGCGCAACTGAAGGAGCAGCGGCCGCTCAGTGATGACGTCGCCGCGCAGAGAGTGCGCGTCAGGGACCTGCTCAGTCAGGCCAAGAAGGTGAGAATATGCTACTGCTGGACATAGGCCTGTCCCAAACGGGGAGGTAGTGTCCGAAATCACTTCGTAAACATGAATAAAGACTATTTTTTTCATCCCACCTATTCGAAAAGGACGACTTGGTTCGCCTTTAAGTGCGGCCAAAGGTGGTGTTTTCTATTAAGAAACTTTTAGCGGGCAGGAATGAGTTTTTAATCCTCTTTATTAAATAAGTGCGCCGCAGTTATCTTTGCCGCGCACTTTTTGAATTCTTTTAGCGGGCAGGAATGAGTTTTTAATCCTCTTTATTAAATAAGTGCGCCGCAATTATCTTTGCCGCGCACTTTTTGAATTTGGAACATTTTAGTGTTCAGCGCCAAAGAAATCGAACGCAAATATTGTTTGAAGACTGGCTGGTACGACGGCACATAGTCGCGCCGCCGGCACCGCGCGCCTGCTGAATGCTGATTATAAAAATAAATTAATAATAAAGAATGAGAACGTAGCGCTAGCGCGCGTTAAATTATTTTCATAATTGCGAAAACGTCTCAAATGTAAATATAAGTTTTTAGTTGTTTCTCTCTGTAGTCACGGTTCATCTTCCGTGCGGAAGATGTCCGGTCCTTTGAAAGGCATACACGGGGACACAGGTCCAACGCGCAGAGGCCCCTTTGAGAACTTTAATCTAAAATGGGGTGGGGCACCAACCGGGGACTATCCACGGCTGCACTATTGGAGTACAATCATGGAACATCCCAGGTGGGTGCAAGACTATTGTAAAATGTAGTGAAAAATATCTGGACTATGGGAAGGGGTGTTAAGTGGACTGGATATTAGTTGTTTTATTATTAGATACTATTTAATTTCAATTTAGTTGTAACTCTGTTTTATAAAATAATATTATTACAATAAAATATGAGGCGCCTTTTATTTTCTCATAGTGGGTGATGAAAAGTAGAGTGTATCACTCGGGCGCAAAATTATTTTTGGCTCGGGCGATATACTTTGAATCCCTCGCTACGTTCAGGATTCTACTAAAGAATCCCTCGCTACGCTCGGGATTCTACTCTAGAATCCCTCACTTCGCTCTGGATTCAAAAAAGCGCCCTCGCCGTAAAAATATTATTTTGCTCCCTTGTGATACAATCTACTATTGTATACTCACATCGGAGTTCATTGCTAGTCATAAGTAGGAAAGGTTAAATCTGAAGTCACTAAAAGCAAGTGGGTTTGTGACCCTATGCTCAAGCTCATAACACGAGCAGTGACAAAAGTAGCATCAGAACATTTTCAAATTCTTCGATATTCTAAAAAAACAAAAATTTACGGCGTGCAATGGAGAGACACAGGCAAAACGAAAGTAAATGGCAGCACCTCTATTGGTACCAATTACAACCAATCAAATGAGTTAAATTGTCACGAGCAATAATGTCAAACAAACTTTAACCAATGAAATTTTTTTGGGACCAGCGATGGTAGCCCCATTAGTTCCCCAGTGTGCTGTCCCATTGAAGTCAACATTTGAGCTAGCTAACGAAAGCAATTATTTAATAAGATGTCTGTTCATATTTATGACTGTGTCTTAAAATCATTCCTTTGTCACCAAGGTTCTTCGTGAATGCCAGTCATCTGAAGAAACAGCAGTGATCCGCGATCGCAGCGAAGAGTTGAAGGAGATGATGGAAGAAGTGGGACATCTGAGCGCAGAGCGTTTAGCTTCGCTGGAACAAGCGCTGCCACTTGCTGAACACTTCGCCGATACGCATCATGGGTGAGTTTTGAGTAGAAGATATGAGGTGATGAATGGTAGTTTGAACGGGTATCTGGTGATATCCATCTCGCCCCATACTAACTACGCAACACTGCTGTGGTCGCGATATAAAAAATATAACGCGCTTAAAGCATACTAGAGGTTTCCCGCATCTTTTCCCGCCTGGATATCGTTTATCTCGTAGATACTTCGCGGTTTTCGGGATAAAAGTATCCTATGTTCTTCTTTGGGTTTCAGACTATCTCTGTACCAAGTTTCATCACAATTGGTTCAGCGGTTTAAGCGTGAAAACATAAAAGACAGACAGACAGAGTTACTTTCGCATTTATAATATTAGTAGGGATATAAAACCGTTGGGCAGTAGCCCGCCTGGCATAAAACCTGCCTAATTGGAGGAACCTCCCTTTTCGTTGAAGGAACATTATACCTCGTTATTCCACACCTCAAATACTGAAGTAGGTATATTTAACCAACTCATTTGTCCTCAGCTTATCATCTTGGCTGGACGACATGGAGAAGCAGATCCAGATGCTAGCGATGCCCGCGCTTCGACCGGAACAAATCGTTCAGCAGCAAGACAAGAATGAAGTGAGTCACATTACGATGTTAAACTTTAACAGTGTGAAGTAAGCCACATATTACTCAGTGCGTAAAAAAAGTACTGAGTGATACTGAGTTCATGTAAGGTTGTTGAAAATTAGTTTAGAGCCATTTTTATTTGTTAGATTTTTATTAGGGACATCTAGCACCTTTGAACTTGAAGCTCTTTTGGGAATGAACAATTAGTTTGAGTTGGGTTGGCTTATAGAATTCACTAGCTAATCGCGCGTAGAAAGTTCTTCTTCTCTCGTGTCAGCACGAGCTGTACGAAAATAGCTCATGATGACATGTGGTGAAAAGATTAGCCAGTCAGCAAGGTTGGTAGCGGGGCTGACTGCCCAAGCTCCGCTGCTGCGAGGAAAGTAAAAATGAATGAACAGAAATTTCATCAAGAGGTAATGAAAAAAAAAAACCTCATTCTCTTGCCAATGTTCTTTGGAAAAGTTTACTGAAAGAGCGTCGTGAATAAGAACCATTATCTTGTTTTCAAATACAAATTCTTATACTTTACCACCAGATTTTTTCTGAGCTATAAAACCGTAATTTTTCTCTAACCTAAATTCATTGTTTAGATGCTGCAACAATCCATTGGTGGTCACAAGCCGCTAGTGGACAAGCTGGTCAAGACGGGCGAGGCGTTAGCCAAGCTGTGTGGAGACGATGACGCCGCCAAGGTCCAAGATATCGTGGACGCTGACTGCGAAAGATACAACGCTTTGAGAGCAGAGCTAAGGCAGAGGCAGCAGGAGTTGGAACAGGTGAGAATTAGGCCGATTTTGTTAGGTGTTGTGTTGTGGCCAGGTATGTTAGGTGATTTGGCCCAGGTCCAAGATATTATTAACGCAGATTGCGAGCTATAATATACACTGAGGACAGAGCTCAGAAAGAGGCAGCAAGAGTTAGACCAGGTGAGAATTAGGCCAACTTTGTTAGGTGATGTGGCCAAGGGCCAAGATATAGTGGATGCTGACTGCGAGTGATACAACGCTCTGTTATTTATCTGTCTCCGTTATTTAGCAAACAGGTTAACATGTTATCAAAATATAAGATGTAGACTGCAAAGTACTAAAGACTATGAGAAAAAATTGAGACAACGAGAATAGAAATTTTAGTAGACAAGAGTATGCAAGGGCAAGACATTATTCATTCATGTGCATGATTAGTACCGAGTTGTAATTGACAGAGACGTTTTAGACATGGAATAACTCCCTCATAGGATATAATAATACATGTATACTCTATACTATGTCTTCTATCTAGCTCCCTATACAGGATACATGTAATAATCAACCTTATTCCACACAAAATAACGTGTGTTTCCCGTCCCCAGGCTCTACAAGAGTCGTCGCAGTTCTCCGACAAGTTGGAGGGTATGCTGCGCGCGCTGTCGGGTGCGGCGGATCAGTTGCACCGCGCTGAGCCGGTGTCCGCACACCCGCCTAAGATTGAGTGAGTATTGTATATTATTATCTGCTTTAAATTTGGTAATAATTGTGTGATTTGTCTAGCATATAAATCCTAGTTTTTACTAGAAGCGCATTAAACTCAAAATTTATAAAAGGTATAGTTTTCTTATCACTTATCGCTTCTCGTCTTTTTGCGATAACATACAGAGAAATAAAAGAATTGGTTCTGGATAGAGAAGGATGGATATTGCTCAGCGCTCCAATTTTGGATGGATAGGTTTCTAAAACAATATCGAGACATTAATATAGTCATAAACTTCTGAACGGATTTCTGTCAAACTATACGATTGAATTTTTGAAAAATATTTATTTTCTGACGACTACTACATTAAATATGTATTAATTTATAAGCTAAAGTATCTTGGACAGCAAATAAATCACTTTTAAAAATCAGAAATGTAATTTAAACTCTTTTACAGAATTAAAATCCCAAATCTCTATCATAAAAATAACTAATAATCATTTTCTCCCAACAGAGACCAAATCGAAGAGAACAACTCTTTAGTAGAAGATCTAGAAAAGAGGCAGGAAGCCTACAACGCAGTACAACGCGCAGCCTCTGACGTCATCAGCAAGGCCAACAAGAGCGACCCTGCAGTCAGGGATATCAGGAACAAGCTCGATAAACTTAACAAGTAAGTACATTAAAGTCAGTCAAATATTTCAAGTAGACCAGATTACTGGTGCTTTCAAAAGGTCAACAGTAGGTGCTCGGTTTCAAGTAGTAGGTCCTATGGAGAAGAGCCGGCAAGAAACTCCAGGACATTGTCAATGTGATGAGCCTCTCTGGTCAAGTTCTAGCAAGCTCAGCTTCAGGCTGTCGCCAAGTCCCGGATCCGATCTAGATGACAAGCAGGCAGTTACGTGTTTTAGGTCAGCAAAATGTTTAGGCTCCTAAGTCCGGTATTGTGCGCGATGAATGATGACTCGCTCGGGTTTACAATGACACCATTGCCAAACTTCGGGTCTTTGAAGAAAACAGTTCTCTAATAGAGTATGCAGAAAGCATACTTTTGAATACAGATAGTTCAATCTACGAAGACACGCCCCACTCTTTGTTTAAATCGCTACAGTGCAAAAGTGAGCATTATAAATTGCTATTGGGTTAGTTCTATCGCCACACAATAGTTAGATGTGTGTATACGCACACTAATATAAGATAATAATAAGAGATGTGTGGTCTGTTGCCCCCTTCGCCTATGTACTGGCGGCTTTTCAGGGGGCCCAGCTAGTGAGCTGGCAAGTCACCGTCTGCCAACAGTTTTCAATTTTAAATGTTGAAAGGCAGACGCCGTTTTCTTCCGGCAATAGAAGTTATCAGTCCACCTAACATCCCCTCCCATAGACCAGATATTTTTCACCACATTCTACAATAGTTTTGTACCCACCTGGGACGGTCCATGACTGTACTCCAATAGTGCAGCCGTGGATAGTCCCCGGTTGGTGCCCCACCCCATTTTAGATTAAAGTTCTCAAAGGGGCCTCTGCGCGTTGGACCTGTGTCCCCGTGTATGCCTTCCAAAGGACCGGACGTCTTCCGCATGGAAGATGAGCCGTGCACTGAGAGAGATGTGTGCATACGCACCACGCGGGTATCGACCACAAAAAGGAAAGGGGCGCGTCATTGTGGATTTAACGCATTGTAATGTCTTATGTGTACTTTGAGTACTATATTTCTCTCAACTTTTCGACGTCGTCTTCTTTTACGTTTCGCTTGTTTTTTCTTCGGATAATTTCCTTAAGAAACCTAACTAACCGTACCGCCTTCAACAGACTATGGGACGACGTACAAAAATCAAGCTCGGACCGTGGCAACTCGTTGGACTCTACCCTGGAGGTGGCGCGCAAGTTCTGGCAGCAGCTGAACGCCGTCATGGCGCAGCTGTCCGAGCTGGAGGACACCCTCACCGCGCAGCCGCCCCCGGCCGCTCAGCCCAGGGCCATACAGGCACAACAGGTCGCCTTGCAGGAGATCAGACATGAGATTGACCATACTAAGCCAGAGGTGAGTGTTATTAACACAGTATATGCACAGTCTACCAATATCTTACTCCTTACAGTCGGTCAACGTAGAACATTGTCGCAGAGCAATCGTGCGGGGGGTTGCGGGGTGAAGGAGCGGAGGTTATGTCCCGAGTAGCCATACTGCATACTCGGGACACAACCTCCGTCCCTACATAATTTTGACATTTCATAGGACCTGTCAAATGTATGGGCGTTGACCCACTGTATGTAGTAAGTAGGTACACTGTGGTATATGTAATAACATATCCTTTATTTCACTTTCATTTCATTTATTTCATTTTATTTCACTGCAGTAAAATAAAATAGTTTCCATTCATTGAACCCAATAAAAAAACAAAATGGAACTACTTACATCATCATTTTCATTTAGCCATCGTCTACTACCATTTATTGTCCAACAAACCTAACCAACCATATTCTCTAGGTGGAGAAAGTCCGTAAAACCGGCTCAACCCTCATGTCGCTATGTGGGGAGCCTGACAAGCCTGAGGTGAAGAAGCACATGGAAGACCTGGACAGCGCATGGGACAACATCACTGCATTGTATGCGAGGCGAGAGGAGAACCTTATTGATGCCATGGAGAAGGCCATGGAGTTCCATGATACGTTACAGGTAAATATTTAACAGAGTCAAGATGTATTCATATTTGTAATGGCCCTCATAACAGTTCAAAATGAAAGGTCGTTTGGAAATCAAGGTTGCCCCCAAAATCAAAAAAAGAGAGTAAGTAATGTATTAGCATATGAGTTAAGGCCGATTTACACGAGCAAAGTTTCTTGAAGAAACATTCGTTCTGTCTTTGTCTTTCTCAGTGACAAAACAGAGATAACATGAGACTTGCTTCAAGAAACTATCTTCGTGTAAATCAGCCTGTATGTTTCATATTGTACGTAAGCCAATATGAAAATATAAATAACATTTTATACCAACTCACACAAATATCAACTTTACAAACAAATGAACTAAGTTGATTTCAGAATGACAAAAGCTATGGTAAAGATCATAAAACAATTTTAGTTGCAATGGAAACTCAACTATGTGTAATGGAATTAAGGTTTCTAATCGCGAAGCATATTTAATTTAAAATGGCTGGAATATACTTAATTCGATTATGGAGATTTCTGATATTACAATAATTATCGTAACTATGGGACTGAAAGTCATCTATTTTTTATAAGACTAATTAAAAAAAATAGATGACTTTTGATCTCACCTGTTTTTTTTTTTCATTTTAAAAAACCTATGGAAATATATTCTTTAGTATCTTGCTAGCCAAACATATACAATGTTTGAACTATATCTATATTTATAAATACTGCTTTTAAAATATTATAATTAACCAAACACTTCCTTCTAGAATCTCCAAGAATTCCTGGACTCAGCTGAAGACAAGTTCTCCCGCATGGGTCCTTTAGGCTCCGATATCGATGCTGTCAAGCGTCAAATCGCACAACTGGCGTCATTCAAACAAGAGGTCGACCCACACATGGTCAAGGTTGAAGCCCTCAATAGGTACGTACCTTCAACACTAACCTATTTGATAGGTGAATGCAGTATTTGGTAGGAGTGGGACTTATGAGTTTTTATTTGGGATTGTGGAGGAATTGTGAAGGATGGAAAGGAGGATGGATTTTCAGGGGATAGCGTATAGTTGTTTTTATTTATTTGAGGTTTTGCATGGGTGTGATAGAGGGCAGTGATTGGTTAGCGGTTAAATGCTTGCCCTCCATTCAAGAGGCCTTCGGCCTTCTGATTTCGACCCCAGCCAGCACCTCTGACTTGTCGAATTCATGTGCAGATCAAAATTTCATTATCACTTGCGTTAACGGGAACTTGAGATGACTGAAAAAAGTTCTACTTGGTATGTGTAGTCCACCAAACTGGGCCAGGTCAGCGCCCATACTAAGGCTTAGCTCTTCTCATTCTGAGAAGAGGCCTGTCCCAGCTGTGGGATAGTAATGGGCTGGTCATGTTATGCATGGGTGAATTGGGTCTATTAAATAAGCAGTGAGTAAAGATTACTACTCTTTTGACTGAGTACACTTGGGAGCAATGAATCCGGGTATACATAAACCTTCGTATCTCGGAAACTAAGAATGTATATAGCAATAGCTATTCAAATAAAAAGTATTTTATAGACTATTTCCCTCTTATTACAAACGATGGTCTAAGAAAAACCCTGGTTTTAAAATAGGTCCGTCTCTTTTTGTTGTATTATGTTAAAAAGTGATGGGTATATTTTAAAACTGGGTTTATCTTAGTCTCGGTTTAAACCACCTTTTGTAATAAGAGGGTTTAAGTTTTAATAATTTTATTTGAGTAGTATTAAACAATCTATAAAACACTTTTTAGTTGAATGTAAGCTTAGTCTCCGAGATATTAAGCTTCATGTTGGTGAACCGGATTCATAGCCAAGAAATTAAAAAAAAACGCGAAAGTGGTCTTTGGAATTTGGACGGATGGAGTTTACGTTTTTCTTTAAAAAAAATACATTTTGTGACATTAATTTTCTTTTTAATTTGGTGATGGTTCTACTAGAGTAGCTAATAAAAAATCTAGCCCTCCTCTTTTTCAAATTTCATACTTAAAAATGTGATTTATTTAAATCAGTATCATCTGATGTAATTTTTTCTGTTTCATTAATTTTAGTTCAACTTAAAATTTGATAGACTTTAGTAGTGATACTAGAAAGTAGCATTTATAATTCTGGATTTTAGAGTAAATAGATATACCTACTACATGAAAATCGAAACATCGTTTTTTGCTTACCATAGACAATATTCATAGAAATCGATCGAACATGGCAGTAAATAAAATAGACAAAGGTGGCGATTTAATTGATATTTTAGTTGCGCAACGTAATGGGCGTTTTTCCACTAGCACGGATGGCACGGCACCGGTATTGGCGCGTCAATGGTCCGGCAAAGATATATTTTGATACATTTTTGCTTCCTCCGGCTGCAAGGCGGTCGCTTTGCCTCTGGAAAAGCCCGGCCAGTGGAAAAACGTCTAAGATACGGCACAGTTATCTTAATAACTAAATTTGTTCTGTCATACCTTTGAAAAACTACAAACGCTCAGTTTTAATCTAGTAGGAGGAAACTGACCAATAGGTAGCTAGTGTGTATACCCCTCTCCTTTTTTAGACTACTGCACAATTATCCCCGGTATTTTTTTCCGCATACTAATCGTGTATTTTTCTATGCATTCCCCGGATTGACCCGACATTGAAAAAGGAGTCTTATGAGGCAAGGAATAACAATTAATCTTGTGTGCGCTTATGTTTGTGTCTTGCATCGTAGTTTGTAGTTCCTTGTTTTTGTGTGTTCTGTACTGTTTTCTGTGTAGTTTTTGTGCATTTTTGTAAAAGTTTGAAACGTCTGAGAGCTTATGAAACAGCCTTGACTGTGTGCTTGAATTGAAAAGTCGAAGTCTATATAAATAATAATTTAGATCCATTTTGTGCAAAATGTTTTACGTTCTAAAGACATTTTTTTTTCACATAAATGGTTCTGAACCTTTAGACTAGGGGTGGGCAAATTTTTTTACCCGGGGCCAAAAAAATGCAAGAAATATTGTAGAGGGCCAGAATTGTAAAAAAAATGCATTTTGTTCTGCCAAAACTAACATTATTGGCTCAAATAATTACGGCTATTTGTGTTGATGAGGCTACAATAATATAATTCCAGAGGCCACACACTTATGCTCTAAAAGGGAGGTTTGGCGGGCCACATTAAAACCCTTCGCGGGCCAGATTAAAACACTTCGCGAGCCAGAGATGGCCCGCGTGCCCTAGTTTGCCCACCCCTGTTCTAAGCAAACAAATTAAAATGCTATACCATATTTTCCGGTGCAATTATCCACTGATAGGCATACGATCTGTTCCAAGTAAAGGACTGAAGAAAAGGTGGAACATGGTAAGATAGAACGCACGGCTCAAGCTAATGTCCAGTAAGAGCTGATCTCACATTGCATAGACTATACGTACAATGAGAGGTCAAATCATACAGGACTTTTATAGCTTTATATGATGTGTGTACGTAGTCTTGGCTTCATGTTTCATTTAGTGTCTTATCTTTGTAGGACAAACATAACTTCATCTACTTCTCGTCCTTTGCTTTATTTTCTCCAAGAGTGTGTTCTGTCCCTTTTGTTACTAACACATTTTCATCTATCTGTCTTGTTTGCAAAATGTACTAGAATATAAACAACTGGATGGAATCAATGGTGGCTATATACAAATGCAAATGTTAGCTATTGTAAACTTTAAAGACCGAATTAGCTTAATCAACACTTAATGATGGATTGGTGAAATACACCCTTAACATTTTTTGGATATTGAGGTACTCAACCATTATAAATTAAACAAGCCACCACTGATTCATCTTCTTTTCCGACACGCTCTAACCTTCTCCCACCTTGCAGGCAAGCGCAAGAGTTGACAGAGCGCACATCTTCCGAACAAGCGGCCGCCATCAAAGCACCGCTGACAGAAGTCAATTCCCGCTGGTCGGCGCTACTGCGAGGCATGGTGGAGAGGCAGCAGCAGTTAGAACGAGCTCTCTTGAGGCTTGGACAGCTGCAGCATGCGTTGCAGGAGTTGCTGACTTGGATTCAGAATACTAGCGAGACTCTGGATACTTTGAGACCGGTGAGTACTACACTTTCTTTTGTACACAAGCTATTACGTATTATCTAAGCCTGCATTAGCGATGTCTGGACGCAAGGACCGATAAAACCAATTGTCGGTTAAGGTCAGATCAACCCGGCAACGTCTCCTTACCGTTATCTCAACCGTCTTGGTATAAGCAAAGTGCTTAGTTATATTTTCTATAATTATTATTCCCTTTATTCATCTTTAAACTTATAAATTACAATTATAAAAATAAAAAATAGGGGTCCACCAGCATCGGGAGCAGGGTCCAAGCTACCGGTGGTTAGGGCTCCAGAGATAGGAACCTCCTCACAATAAGCGCCGTGTCGAGGAGGACTGCTTTCTGTATCAGGCCCTTGATCCAGCCACCTAACTAGAGCCTCATGAGGTGTTGGTCGAGGCTCTTGGCCATTAGGCCATTGACCGTTACGACTATCGGCACAATGTTTGCCGAATCCACTTAGTTATATTTTTGACTACCTCTTTGGTCTAGTGGTCGCAAGCACAACTGCTGAGCGTGAGGTCCTGGGTCGATCCCTAGGTCGGGCAGTGTTATTGGGTTTTTCCTTGTAGAATTTCTCAGTAGCAGCCCGGAGTCTAGATTTGTGCCCGGTTAATGGCAATCGGCTCGCCCCCTAATACATGGGACTTAAACATAACGGCGGAATGAAGGTGTACTATACACCTCTGCCTAACCCTTCAGGAAATACAGGCGTGATGTTATGATGTATTAAAACAAAATGCTTCCTACAAACTTTATACATCACCATAGTTGAAACTGAATTAAAGCAGGCCTATGTAGCAACATCAAGCATTAACTCTACTTCTACAACATTATCTGCTCTCTCACAGGTTGCCGGCGACCCTCAAATCCTAGAGGTGGAACTAGCGAAGCTAAAGGTGCTCGTGAACGACATAGCAGCGCATCAATCCAGCGTGGACACGCTCAACGACGCCGGCGCACAGATCGTGCAGCAGGGTACGGGTATGTGCACGCGCTTACGCTTTTGTGTTGTCTTGTTCCGTTTCATTGTATTGAATGGACATAGCCAGGATAAAAAAATAAACGTAGCCTCGTTTAGTTGTCTCTAGTGATCCCTCATGCCGTGGTGAATAGATTAGCCAATCAGAAAAGTTGGTCGCGGGGCTGTCTGCCCAGGGTGCCGATAATATACCTATAGATATACTTTATTGTACACTAAAAGAAATAAAACAGAAGAAGTATACGTAGTTTAGATCAGTACAAATGACGGTCTTATCGCTCAAAGCAATTTCTTCGAGTCAACTATTGGATGGAAAGAATTGTTAAGAAAAATATAAAGGGCAGTTTGCTGAGTACTAATAAATTACCTAAAAAATTGGGAATCAACTAATAATAGCGCTTTGATTCCACCTTCATTGTGGAAACCGCCAGTGAAATGCGCTGCCTGAGTTGTGTTCAACGACAGCTACAATCTGAGTGTCTTCAAGTCACGAGTGAATCGGTTTCTTCTGGGCAAGCGTGCTCCATCGTAAACCGCATCATCGCTTAACATCAGGCGAGATGGCGGTCAAACGCAGGCCCATTATGAAATAAAATAAATAACTAAGTACAGTAGGAACGTACGTACTTATACGTAATTAGTATCGTCAAAATCAGTGTCGTCTGGAATAAATCCTGGCTACCGTCCATTCTCGCATGTCCTAATACAAAAACCATTCTGAATAATATCTGAATTGATACCTAGTTTAGAATAGTCTTAAAACGATATAACATATATCACAAATGAGTTTTTAACACTGGAAAATCCCAAAAAAATACTCTTTTAATGTTAGCCCAACTTACCCCACTGGTAGGATTGATTTTCATGCTAAAATAGTTAACTCACTAATCTGCCTCTAAAATAAAATCAAATCTTTTAGTTTAGTTAAAGTCAGTCATTTTAATAAATTAATTGTTCTTATTCTAATCCGACATACATTTCATTTCTAATGTAAACCCTATCGTGCAATATGCACTAATGCTTTCAGCTTTAAATGTCTGTGTTCGTCCTGTAAGTGTCTTATTAATCCTAATCTGTCTTAGAGTTTGACTGGTCACACTTAATATGTACATTTTTGATGTTTAACCCCCGACGCAAAAAGCGCGGGCTGTTATGATTTTGAACCCTTTGTCTGTCTGTGGTATTGTAGCTCCCAAACGGATGAACCGATTTCGATACGGTTTGAAAGTTGATCAAATCGGAATGGATCTATGTTTGATGATACTCACTTAAGGCATTTCAGAGCCGGAGATTTTAAATTTTTAGAAATGTTATATTCTCTAAATCAGTATTTCTCAAAGTGGGCGATAAAGCCCCCTTGTAGGCGCTAGAGACCTACAGGGGGGCGTTAAAGAGCGGTAAAAGTAATGATAGCGATTGTGATCGTTAAGATGTAGTAAAGTTAAAAATTTTAGGGGGCGCTAGAAAATAATTTATTCTCAAAGTAGGCGGTAGACGAAATAACTTTGAGAACCTTTGCTCTAAATGGTATAATCAAAATATCATTGATACTAGTTATAGATATTTCAATCAACGAAAACGCGCCCCACTCTTTGTCTAAATCGCTACAGTCCAAAAGTGTGCATTATAAATTGCTATTGTGTTAGTTGTATCACCACACAACAGTTAGATGTGTGTATACGCACACTAATATAACATAATAAAAAGAGATGTGTGCATACGCACCACGCGGCTACCGACCACAAAAAGGAGTGGGGCGCGTCTTCGTGGATTGAACGCACTGTAATGCCAATTCGACTGACATTATCCCTTAAGTATCTTCAAACTTACTTCTACTACTTTCAAGCTGTCTACACGACATAAACCCCCTTACCACAAAAGGTGCTTTAAACCGAGACTAAGATAAACCCAGATTTAAAATATACCCATCACTTTCTAACATAATATAACAAAAAGAGACGGACCTATTTAAAAACCAGGGTTTTTCTTAGACCATCGTTTGTAATAAGGCGGAAGATGTCTTCGACATTATTTGTAACTGCAATTTTAGAACCCAAAATTATATCAAGGTCATTTAAACAATGACCACACCATTGATCAGTCAACCCCACAACTCTATCCCCCCATCGCCGTTTCAACTTTAATCTTACGTCTTCAATAACATAAACTATAGGTACCGACGAGGCAGGCGAGACTGCTGAGAAGCTGGCGACCCTCAACAGAAAGTGGCGCGAGCTGCAGCAGAAGGCGAGGGACCGACAGACTGAACTAGAAGACGCTCTAAGAGAAGCCCAGAGGTAAGGAGAATAGATTGGTAGTTGCAGCAGTCTAAATAATTAGAGATTCCAATGATTAAGGGGTTATTTCACCAACCTATCATTAACTGTTCATTAAGCTAATTCGGTCTCTAAACATTTCAATAGCTAACATTTGCATTTCACCACATATCAATAGTGATAATGACAAGATTATTGAACACATAAATTTCATATTTCCAGTATGTATGATACCCTTTTAAAAGATTTAGGACGTACTTACACAAATTCTAAGGTGCCGACTCCAGTGGGGCAGAATCCACCAAGATTTTAGACTAGTGGAATCTGCCCCACCAAATCTAATTAGTGGGATAGATTCCACTTCAAAATTTTAGGCATTTCACTTTGCTCCACCAGTGGGGCGGCTTGGTGGGGTAAAGTGGAATAATTCACCCATTTTACCAACGTTGGATAACTTTTATCTAGAAATTCTGACAAATCATTTTTCGTTTTCTCTTAATGGGCGATCGTTGTCAGATGCTTTGCAGAGGCTCGTGGCTAAATAATTACAGCTGCATAGACCGATCTTCCGGGTTAAGCCACGCTTGCCGAGGTTGGTCTGTGGATGGGTGACCATTTACCATAGCGAGTTTCCTCCGTGCCTCGGAAAGCACGTAAAGCCGTTGGTCCCGGCTGTCATTTGTAGATTTTTGACAGTCGTTACTGTTGGTCAGAAGCCAGAAAGTCTGACAACCAGTCTTACCAAGAGTATCGTATTACCCAGTTACTGGGTTGTGGAGGTCTGATAGGCAGTCGCTCCATGTAAAATACTGATATTCAGCTGCATCCGGTTCGACTGGAAGCCGACCCCAACACAGTTGGGAAAAGGCTAGGCAGATGATGTTGTGAGATGCTTTCGCATCACTTAATTGCAGCATAACTGCAACTTGATCGGCACGTCATGAAATTATGTGAATTAGCCTACTGGTCTGTTTTTCATTTCCTGTATATATTTCTTACAATGTATTATTATCAATAGCTTCAACGCTGAGATCGGCGACCTACTAAGCTGGTTGTCGGAAGTGGACAGCATTATCGCCGCCTCTAAACCCGTCGGTGGACTACCGGAGACTGCATCGGAACAACTCGAGAGATTCATGGTAAGATTTCACTTATGTGTTTCTTTTGATTTATTGTTTAATCTTATAGGAGTACAAGATATCCTTGACAGGAGGTGTGAGACCTAAATATTTCACTGTTTAATTACATTTTATTAGATGTGATGTGTTCTGCAATTACCTTTAAAGGGTCATAAAAAAATATTGAAACAAGCATGTACACAAGGCTTCATTAAATTGATCTCGCATTGTATTGGCTTTCCGTACAATGAGAGGCCAGCTTATACTGGAAATGTGTAGCTTCATATGTAGCCGTGTTTTAGGTTTATGCTACTCCATTTACTTGAAAAGCAGTTACTAGCTTCAGTAATCTTTAAGAAGAGATCATTAACTTCGTACCTTGGGATAACACTGCAAAACTACCTTATGTCAATTAATTAACTCTGCTTATCGCAGTAAACTATCCATCCAAAATTTAAGTGCTGGTCACTTGTCGGTGTAGCAATCTCCATCTTTCTATATCCAGAGCCAATTCCTTCATTTCTCTGTATGTTATCAATTGTCTTTTCCTTCAACTGCTAGATATGCTTATTAATCCTTGATTTGTCATCGCAGGAGGTATACAACGAGATCGAAGCTAACCGTCCGAAGGTAGAGGCAGTACTGCAGCAAGGACAGGAGTACCTGAAGAGGCAGGACAAGCCCAACCCCACGTCACAGCTGCACCATAATCTGAAGAACTTGAAGTCTAGATGGGATAATGTTACTGCTAGGTAAGGACATTTCATATCTTTGCTGCTGGGATGCAGATACGAACTTATAAATACGATTCAAGTATTGTCAAACCACGAACTACTAGATATAAATTAATATTCGGGAGTAGGGTGGATAAAAGACAAAATGTCAAATCGCGAAAATCTAATCGATCGTCGGATCCGAAACACTTTCATGGTTGGAAAACGTGCGATCCGACACCCAAAACTTCGTAGTTCGATTTCCAGAGTACCTGTGAGAACGTATTTAGCTGTCATCAAGTCACCTAGAATATACACCGTATCATTTGGAGGACTTTCGGAAGTGAATATAATTCTTAAACAATAAACAATCGATGTTCTACAGTTTAAAAAAAACACCTTCCCATACTGACTTACGTCAAACATCAGCTGTTTGAATCTGTGTGGTTTATTGAATCAGTTTTACAAATAAGATATATAATATTTCTGTATTTGATTCTCCCCGTATCATCTTAAATCAACGAAATATAAGTAAGCTTTTATACTTTTTGCTTATTCTAACCCCTCTTTCCCCCACAGGGCGTCAGACAAGAAGATCAAACTAGAGATAGCTTTGAAGGAAGCCACGGAGTTCCATGATGCGTTACAAGCGTTCGTTGACTGGCTCACCAGCGCAGAGAAGACGCTAACATCCGCTAAACCTGTGTCCAGGGTCATGGAGACTCTTCTCAGTAAGTATCTGGATTTAATTCGAAACAAGGATTCATTATTACTAGAAGCTACTATTGATATTTTGCCGAAGAGGCAAAAAATAACAAAAAAAACTTGATACCAAGATATTTATAATTTTAGAATAGTTACAAAATAAGAAGACTTCTTTATGAAATCCAAAGAATTCGTTTGCCTTGTAGAGAAACGCTCTTTGCAGCACAACCTTTTAGTTACGCTAGATTAGACCAATTTCACATACCTATTTTAGCAACCTTCTTCGTCATCCACGAGTGACGATGCGTAAGTACGTGGGGCGCACTCTAGGCTGTCAGCTGTGCTACCAATCTTGCTGACTAGCTAATCTTACCACGATCGCATAGCTCCTGTCGACACAACAGCAGAAGATTCACTATTTCGCGATTCTTCTGGAAACTAATAAGCCGTTTTTCTACAGCCCAAATCGAAGAACACAAGTCCTTCCAGAAGGAAGTCTCAACCCACCGCGAGACGATGCTCCACCTTGACAAGAAGGGAACCCATCTGAAGTACTTCAGTCAGAAGCAGGATGTCATTCTCATCAAGAACTTGCTGGTTTCCGTACAGCATCGATGGGAGAGGGTGGTCTCTAAAGCCGCTGAGAGGACCAGGGCATTAGACCATGGGTTCAAAGAGGCTAAAGAGTTTAATGATATGTGGTGAGTGATATGAACCTTTTTGATAAACGTGAAATCTTGGCAATTGTCCAGTCGCTGTTTTTTTATGAATTAAAATTTTGGTTGTTGTTCATACTCAGACATCATTAGTCTATAGCAATTAAGTATTTTTTTATTTACTCAGGAACAGTAAAGTTCTATTCTTTTTTCTATAAAATTCTATTTCTCATCTTTACTTCATCATACTCATTTTTTATTTTTTCTTAGGAACAACCTGATGAACTGGCTTAATGATACCGAGCAACAGTTAGACGAGCTCAACTCTGAAACCACTATCAACGACCCAGAGAAGATCAAACAGAGGTGAGATACCATCATAATTTAGAAAATACATCTCATTCTTTCACAGGAAAATACTGTTGTTTATAATAGCTCTGTTCCAATGTGTGAACATCATGATAACATAATCTTCATTGAATTTTTCATAGTTAATTGGTGGTCAGAAACATTTATAAGTACAATGTCGATTAGGAGGCTACCGTTCAGGATTGCACGAATTTATATCGATATGGTAATCTTTATACAAGCACCTACATGCGCTTCATGTCGATACATCCAACCCTAGGATAAGCAAGTCATGACATCGCATCCTGACAACACCTCAACAGCGGTCACGCACTGCATCCGATTCGAATCCGTGAAAATACGTTCCGAAGTAGCCATAGAACTATTTGTATTAGTAGTTTACGCACTACATCCGGCATCCGTCATCCGATATCTATCCGTCATCCGTGAGTTTCTAATTCGGAAGAACACTGACGGACCGAAGTAGCCGTAGTACTGTTTGTATGAACGCTTTCGCATTACCTCGGATTCAAATCAGACGTCAAACGGATATGCCAAAGATGGCCCCTGAATTGTTTGAATTTGAATCAGAGATCGGAATAGTGCGTAAGCAACATCCGAATTCGGTCCGAGATTTTTACTCTAGATCGGTATTTTCACGGATTCGGATCGAATGCAGTGCGTAAAGCAATATCCGAATTCGGTCCGAGTTTTTATATCCGTATTTTCACGGATTCGGATCGGATGCAGTGCGTAATCACTCTAAGACAGTCTCTATTATCCTACTAATATTAAATGTACATGTAAGAAGGGCTCGTGGCTAATTAACAACACTTTTGATCCGGGAACATGAAGTGGTACCGTTTTTTTTTTCATTTGATTTTCTTCATGTATGCCCTTCGCCCGGGGAAGGCGAAGGGGTATACCGGACTCTTACTGGCTAAAAACCCACGGTGTTCCTTCTCCTGACCCTTGGCCGGGGTCGCGGGATTCGCAGCTGCATGCACCGCGACCCCGGCGGAAGAAGTCGTTCCCCCAGGATGCAAACAAAACCGCACCAATAATTCTAATCAATTTTTTCTCCCCATAGGTTGACGAAGCACCGCGAGTTCCAAAAGGCGTTAGGTTCCAAGCAGCCGGTCTACGACCAGACAATGAAGACAGGCAAGCAGCTGAAGGACAAAGCACCTAAGGGCGACGAGAACACTCTCAAGGTTATGCTGGCTGATATGAAGACTAAGTGGACCACCGTCTGTTCTAAGGCTGTTGACAGGTAATTTGATATTCGATGTGTTTTTGGTATATAGGACATTTATTCTGAATAGGGAAATGGGCTAAAAGTTGGCATCTACTCTCATCGCGAGCACATTGCCTACTATCGTCCGGCCTTTTTAATTTAACACACATTCTTCGATCGAAAAATTCAGTTTAAAAAGATATTAGAACCAAAAAAAATGTTTCTCCATCAAAATCTAATAAAGAATTACAAAGTACAACGGTAACCGATTGCTGAAACCTTCAATTATGTAAGAATAAAAATGTTATCAATCTTTTCCAAAAATACATTACAGGCTGTTTTCGCATAGGTTTTTGACTGGTTTTTACCCTTAAAAATCCATTTTTATCGTAGATATTTTATTTTCCAACAAGTGTTTTGTTACTTATTTAACAACTATTCTAGTACACAAATACACTATAGACTAGGGTCCAATCCACTTCCATTTTTTTGTTGAGATATTCTGTACGTGTGTACAAAAAAAGTCATATCTCTTAAAGTTTTGGTCCTACTGAAATAAAAGTAGGCTTATTCGGAGGGCAACAATATTGTCTATCGTTTACTTTACGATATAATGGGTTCACATAAAGACGTACAGTTATAGACTATATCTCAACAAAAAAGCAAAATGGCTGCCAAATAGCGGGGAAGTGGATTGGACCCTAGTGTGTAGTGTATTTGTGTACTAGAATAGTCGTTATATAAGTAGCTAGAATATCGCTAGTCCATGACCGGACACAGTGTATAATATCTCATTAAAAATATATTTTACAATGATTTCTAAAGACAATATTAACCTCCCACCTCTTTCCAGACAACGCAAGCTAGAAGAAGCCTTACTCTACTCAGGACAGTTCAAGGACGCCATGTCAGCCCTGCTGGACTGGCTCAAGAAGCAACAGAAGGCATTAGCAGGAGACTCACCAGTACACGGAGATCTGGATACTGTGATGGCACTTATTGAACAACATAAGGTAAGCTAAAGTGTTGTGGTAGCCAATAATAGGCTACTGCGCAGATTGACCAGCAGGACAATTGCGTAATGTAACCATCATCAACCATGACAGTTGATGTGTCAAAAACAATGTTCATTTAAATCAAATCAAACAAAAATATTTCACATAAACCAATACAGGCGCTTATGAAAAGTCGAATTTAGGTGCACGGTTCCAATTAGTCGTTTTCTATGGAGAAGAGCCGGCAAGAAACTCCATGGTTACTCTTTTAAAAAATGGATATCTTTAACAACTTCAGTAAATACAGTACTATGATTTAGAATAGTTAAGAGTGAACAATGTAGTCTTGACCATAGACCTGTGAGTAATGTAATACCAAGTCTTGAGTACAAAAATTTAAAAAATTGCGTGATACATGGTCGTGGGGAAATCGGATTGTTAATACAAACGTTGCTGTGGAAATTGTGAACCTGTCAATATCAAAGCCGTAGCGATTACGAGTGTTTTGCGCAATTAGAATGGTGTTCTGTCTTAAGGAAAATGTATTTTTTTAAACTCAAATTATTTTGATGATTATAATTTTACTATATTAACTTGATTGAGACTGATGAATGATTGAAAATAGGGATTGAAATTCGTGGATTGAACTATCACACTTTATTGTACACTATAGACACGTTAGTAAAATACACAATATATTGGTTGACTGGTAATTAGTAACCGATAGCAACAAGGGAGATTCTACTCCGCAAATACAATAACTATTTCTATAGGACGCATGACGAAATCTCAAAAAAAAATCGCGTTCCCATACTCATAAGCACGATCAGCTGATCCACTTTGTATGGGAACGCGAATATTTTATAAACGGCATAGAGAAAACTGTTGCATTTGGGGAGTAGAATCGCCCTTTTTGCTATCGGTCACTAATTACCAGCCACCCTATATTGACTAAACATGTACCAATGAACTCTCTTTGTATGAAATACTGTGTCTAGTTAGACTAGGAGCTGAACATACATAGGTACTTTAAAAAAATAGGTCCATATTAAACCTAATCAAAAAATAGAGTCCATTTTAAAATTCATTATTTGTTACAGCAATTCGAGGAGGACCTACATTCGCGAGAACAACAAATGCAGTCTGTCATGAAGACTGGCAAAGACCTGGAAGCGACGGTACGTAATAAACTAATTTATACTTTAATTCAATAGAAATAACGTTCAATATTAATAGAAACGAGCCTGATCAATCCAATTCTTTTTGACTAAACACAGAATTAATTTGGTGTTCTGCTACTTTCCGACATTTTGAAAATGTTTAAACAATCCAGAAAAAAACTGCAAACCTGCTCTGCAATTTTAAACGTTAAGATTCAAAGTTTAAGGTTCATATTTGATCGCAGGTACCTCGTGAAGACGCTGCTAGTATTCGTCAACAATGCAGCGAGCTGAAGACCGCTTGGGATTCAGTTCAAACTCTCAGTGAGAAGAAGGCTCACAAGCTTGAGACCGCACTTAAAGAGGTAAGTTCATTACCGACTATCGATTTTTTATGTAACGCAGGGAAAAAGTTATAAACAATGTGAAAGACTTCAAAGTACACTAGGGGACTACTTAACTTATAACTCATTTATAGAGTTATGTTATGCGACAGTTTATTAGTAAAAAAGTGATGTAACACAAAACTTGTTATAATCGTTTGAAATATCAATAATGAAAATGTATAAAATCATAAAAATATTTAAACTTTAGAAATTAAAAAAAATATAGCGATTAAATCCACCTAGTGCTGCATGATAACCTTAGAGACTTCCTTACGACAACATTTTCTGTCGTGAAAATTATTCCGGGTTTCGGGACATCACTAAAGTACATTTAATATTAATGTTAATAGTACAGAAAACAATTAAATTCGTTTCCTATTTTTGTTACCCAAAATTGTCACAAAACCAGATGACACGTTTTTCATTGTTTTTAAAAACGAGATTGTTTATTGTTTTCAAAAAGGAGATTGTCTTTTATTGTTTGAAAACAAATGAAAGACAATCTCCGAGAAAATTCTCCTGAAAAAAAAAAATGTTGTCGTAAGGAAGTCTCCAGTTTTTGTCTCTGTTCTTTGAAGTTTAGGTAAATTAGCTCACCCTTTTCCGATCACTGATGATAACACATACATTATGATTATTTAGTGTAGTGACGAGTTGCTTGACATCGGCAGCAATGACAATGACACTTATATGCAGTTTAATTAGTTCGATTTCATAAAATCGACACCTTCATTAATAAATTGCTAATCAAAATTAACTTCTTGATCATTCCAATGATAGCTGTCAAATATAGCTTTTAAAATCTCGAGGACTGTGCCTACAAATTACATAACTTTCACTAGGGTACTAAATAATGTTGGGCGTAACTGATATATTTTCCTAATGCATTATACATTATATTATAATTTTCAAACTGTTGTTTTTAACTGTTGTAATATATATTGTAACTGTTGTAGATATCGCTATCAGCGATAAGACCGCCATTGTACCCTTCACTAAATTCTTTTGTTTATGAGCTATGTTACAATTTTGGTGTGCAATAAAGTATATTCTATTCTATTCTATTCTATATATTATATTGTATTGTATTGAAGGAACACTAATTATCAATAGAGCAGAAGACTTGCAGTCTAATGAAACTAAGTTTACACTAATATAATATAAAATTATTTTAACGGTAATAAAAATTTGCTCTTGTTATTTGTGAGTTAAAGTTCATAATTGTGTGACGCTTTAATACGATGTAAAGTACGACAATATTATTTTGCCAGTAATATGAAACAAGTTCACACTAATATTATGTAAATATTTATGTTATTTTAACGGTGGTAAAAATTTGCTCTTGTTATTTGTGGGTTAAAGTTCATAATTGTGTGACGCTTTCGGCCGACTTATCGACTCGACACGAGTGGCGGGCGACTACTACCTATAGACATTAATATTATTATAACAGTCTTTGTTGCAAATAAATAATGGTTAGAATATTAGAAATGTATAATGAATTATATTAGCTGTTATATGTTATAACGCCCAACATTAGGCCGATAAACAACCGACTGAATCACCAAATCTAAACCCCACTCTCTCCTCCAGGCCGAAAAACTGCACCGCTCCGTCAACATGCTCCTCGAATGGCTATCAGACGCCGAAACCAAACTCCGATTCTCTGGACAACTGCCCGAAGGGGACCAAGAAACACAACAACAAATCCGAGAACACGAGAGATTCGTACGAGAGCTCAATGAGAAGCAGAAGGACAAGGACGACACCATATCGCTTGCTCACTCTATCTTGAGTAAGGCGCATCCCGATGCAGTCACTGTGATCAAACACTGGATTACTATTATTCAGAGTCGGTGGGATGAGGTGAGTGTTTTTATTGGTATCTACTTTTTTACTGTATATTTAGTTAAACGATAATGAAGTTTCATTAAATTGTATAGGATAGCCAAATACAGCGTTATTTTACATTGTGCCTTATGATGCTAATAAAGAAGACAGTCAGTTGCACCAACTGGTTCCCCTTCTCGCGAACAAGTTTGTTCTTGAAGGAGATAACCAATTAGTGCAGCTGACGGTACGTCCCACAAAAAAAAACTCGTGGGATAAATATATTGTCCGTTAGAAAAATATTTTTATGAAACAATCCATTAATTTTCTAGTTCCTGTAGGTGTAATAACATCTCCGTGCACGCTACCTATCAATGAGCGCGGTGCAATTTTCTTGCTAGATGCACGGATGTTATTATAGCTTAGGGAACCAGTAAGTAATTATGTAAATGATTGATTAAAAAATTAGGACCAAAATAAAAATATACCTAGAACTTTTTTTCACTTTTAGCGATATCTACATTATCTTCAGCATTCATTAAGGAGCTATTCAAAATAACGTAGACTATAAAAATATTATATTATAAAGTCAGGCAATAAAATCTAAAGCTTCCTAGTAGTTTGGAAAATAATATTGTAAGTCTGTTAAATAAACCACCGTGTGTGTAGATTTTTTTGATGACTCGATCCTTAACTATGATAAAGTAATGTGTTTTCAAATCAACTTTAATTCCTACCCTTGGATATGCGCAAACGCCCATTTCCTGCAAAAGATAAGAAAAAAGGCTAGGTCAAATAAAAATATATAACTATTATCTTTTTCCCACGTGATAATTAAATAGCACCTTCAAATCAAAACTTCATCAGCCAAAAAATTATCAAAATTTCAAGATAGCATTATCGATAAATGCGCACATTACTGATTTCATTTTTAAATAAAACACGTTACATGTAAATTGGTTAATTAGTTACATAATGTCACTGCTGTGTTTTGGTGCAAATATTTTTAAAATTAACACCTATCTTATTAACCTTTTCAAAGAGTTTTGGTTCGGTTATAGTTGAATAGTTTGTGGTCAAATGAATAGAGATAAAAGACAGTTGGTGGCAACGATGTTGCCTGTTATGCAAATATTTAGGAAGGTTACACCAGGACAGGTAAAATGGAATATATTTATGTATTTTTGTTTATTACTTCTGAAAGTCACGTCTTTCATAAGCCTACCTTTTTCTCTAATATCTAGGTACTTATTCGGGAAAAGGTTTAATATTATTGGTATAATATTCATCTATAGCACATAATATTGTCGCGTGTAATACACAAATTATGCAAAAGGCGTATTTTGCATTTCTGATAACTACTGATATATCCAATTGATTTTGCGTACCAAACATTTCCTGAAGGCCGAAATTAAATGTAGATAAAAGTGTTTAATCTTAAAGTTGTTAAAGGTTTTTATATTGTTTACATCGAACAAATATTGAATCGCACTATATTGTGAAAAAATACTTGACTATTCATATTCATTTATTTTGCATTCCATATTGTAAAAAGATGTTACAAAGGGCTTAAAGCTAGGTACATAAATATGGACCCTGTAAGGGCACAGCAACGTAGGAGACTGGGAGAGGGCTTTAATTTTACTAATTAGATTATCGATACTATAACGTAAAAAAATATTTATATATAAGAGTGATATAAGAGTGATGGCACCTATCTCATATCAACAGCCATGCAAGAAAAAACTGTTTTATCGCCATAAGAGCGACATGGAGAAATTCACTGTGACCCTCGACACTTTTCATCAACCACAGGATCAAACAATCTTATCATACACACGATAGGTTGGCACAGAAATTGTTCTAGGTTTCCCCAATCTTCTTCTACTATTTACTCATGCATTCCTTGGTGCAGGTATGGCAATGGGCGATGCAGCGTGGCACCAAACTGGAGACACACATGCAGAGCCTGAAGGACCTCGACCTGGTGCTCGAAGAACTGCTACAATGGCTCATCGGATTGGAGAACACACTGCTTTGTAAGTAACAGACATTTAAAGATATACCGTTAAATCCTGGTAGGTCATGGATAGACCGAAAGCAAGGTCAAAGACTGAACCCCGGATTTACAAAGGCTGAAAATAAGTCAAATAAAAAAAAAACATTATCTATCGGCACTCCCTGACTGACATCAAACTGTGGATTCCTCTGGGGAAGGATGGGCAATAAACCCCATGGTTACTCCTGACGATGCTGAGAAACTGTTGGAGAGGATGGCTAAGTTGAATCGCGATGGGATAAAGAGGATTAAAAGGGGGTGGAAGCAACATATCGTCTTGTTTTGAAGAAAGTGTGGAACGAAAGTATAGTTAGATAGGTTTTTTCGTGAACTCCCTCAATCATTGTGACTTTTTTCATTCTTAGCACTTGAATCGGAACCGCTGCCAGAATCCATCGAGCTTCTGGAAGGCCTCATTGAGGACCACAAAGAGCTGATGGAACACACGCAGAAGAGGCAGAACGAAGTCGACCGAGTCTGCAAAGCGTACCAGGTATGTTTATGTTAATTCTACGTTTATCCTCTAGAGGATAGGAAGAATTTCTTGTGAAAAAAAGCTGTTCTAAACATGTCTTCGTATTTGCACAAAACAATGAAAAAGTTTGAGAATTCTGCTTGACATGACCGATGGCCTCTCCGTGCTTCCAAGACTACGTTAAACCGTCAGTCCCGGGTTTTATACGGGTGACCTATGACAGTCGTTACGGGTAGTCAGAAGCCCGAAAGTCTGACAACCGGTCTAACCTTAGGATATCGGCACTGACCAGTAACTGGGTTGCGGAGGTCTGGTAGCTCCGTGTAAAATACTGGTATTCTGCCGCATCTGGTTGGACTGGAAGATGACCCCAACATAATTGGGAATGCTCAAGCATCTGTATAGATTTAATTATTTTCTCAAATACATTGATAGATTGCTATCTTTAATTACGACTATTTGTCTGCAGGTCAAGAGTCAAAGCCAAGGCCGTGACAGCACACCAAGGAAGGTTTCAGCCAAGAGTGCCACCAAAGGTGCACCTGGGTACGTAACAAACAAACATAACGATATTTATTGTAATTATTTGTTAATCCCTCTGCAGTATTGTTCAAATCATAATCCTTCTTCAGTGTTACAAGTCAAAATAATTGTTTTGTTAAAAAAAAGCTTCTGTGACGTTTTTTTAATTATTTTTCTGTCCCATATTTTTTCTTTTACTTTTTTTTATGTTGTGTGTTCATTTCCATTTTACTTTATGTTATTCGTTTTATCTCCCCACCTTTCACGAATCATGCACGTCGACACGTCGCCGCCATCTTGTGATGTCATTGCATGGTGTTGCCCGCTTGGAAAATGTGTTGCAATGTCAAAAAATATAGCCGCGGTTCTCAGCACGACCTCAATAGGGAGAGATCAGTTTCGCCTGACTATTACGGATCTAGGCGATTCAGGTGTGTTTTGTTTTCATTCATAAAATCGATTATTTTTATTGTTATTTTTATGGATATTGTTTTAATTGGATTGTTTTTACCATGTTTGGATGCAAAAAAAGAAAAAAAACTTTTTTTGACTTTTGATATTTCACCAATAAAGACCTCTTAGCAGATTAAAAATAAGTATATTCAGTATAGTCACTTTATGGCAAGAATATGGTGGACAAATAAAAAGTTACATGGGTACAAAATATAATAAAAATTGTAATTTATTTTTTAGTAGTTCAAAAGAAGATACTAAAAAATAAATTGCTATTTTTAATTAAAAGATCAAAACATGGTAGAAATACTCTATTGGTTCAACTATATATGTCATAACTACTAAGTTATATTAACGTGACTGCAAACGTATACATTTCTAGAACAAAATAATTCGAAATATATCTAAAAAAACTTGCCTAGTCACAACAAAATATGGAAATAAAAGTAAAAAAATATATCGTCACGTTAAATATAATATACAGGGTGCAAAAATAACCTTGACGAAGCCGAACACACATAGTGTACATCAAACTAAGTAACATTGAGCAAAAATAATTCCTGGGAAACGACCTATTTTTAGGTATTTAAAAACAGCTGTTAACACTAGCGCGCAATGTAGCGAGCGCACAGCAGACTGTGCCTAAATTTCTATGATAATGTTTAACATTTATACTTAGTTTTCGTAAAAACTGGACACTTTGACCTTCAATATCTCCATAACCAGTCGATTCCCAGATAATTCCCAATACAAAAAACTTCGTAATGATGGGAACAATACGTGGCTCTCGGCTTCGTTAAGGATATTTTTACACCCGATATATAAAATGGTGGTTACTTACTTTCATGTGCTTTACATGTCTGTCATTTGTGTAACTGTAGGTGCGTTGTCAGAGAATTTTATTGCTTTTGCAATAAACCTTACTCATGTAAGATTAATTAAATCATGTTCCATAAAAAGCAGTGTTACCCATGGTAAGCTAGGTCACGTGATTGGCTTAAAACTACGTCATCGGTTGTGGGTGCTCCCACTAAGTGTAAATAAATTACCCGAGCAAAATGAATTTTTCAATCACTTTCACTTAAGAATCAGTTTTTAAAACTAGTAATTTTTATACAGTTTATTTTTTTACTATAGATATAGCAAATAGTTAAGCTAGTCAGCAATTTATTTTATACTCATTATGAATTAAAAGTCTCCTTAATTGTAATGAAGATGTTAATCAATGGCAACACTGATCGTGACATTCGTGACGTAGTATTGGGCCACTGTGGTAAGAGAATACCTGGTGTAGCATATTATAATACCATGGTGTTACTAAAAAAAAACATCGTGAGGAAACCTGCACTCCTGAGAGGACTCCATAAACTTCTTGACGGCTCAATCATCCGTTTAAAAGCAGTCTTATTAGCCTTTGTTACTTTGATAAAGCTTTAAACTTCTCTGACAACGCACTTTACAATTGCTTCGTCCCGCTCTAACACATGTAAACGTTGCTTTCCGTCTCGCTCTGGCACGCTTCGACACGGGCAGGTCCAGGATTCACACTCGAAGTAGGAGAGGAAGGTTTGATCGTCTATTCTTTTTTTAAGTGTGTGTAGATTAGTGCCTGTATTTTTTTGTTAGTTGGAGTAGTTTTGTGTTTTAGCATGTATTTTTGTTACTTACTTTTTTGTGAAATTGAGTTTAGATTCTAGCTATAGGCTAACAGTATTTTTACAATTTGAATATCTATCTCGAAAATACTTGTAGGTCTAGTTGATAGACAATTAATGTATTTAAAAATAATTTAGATGTTCTACACAACGGTTTGATCGGCGATCTAAAGTCTGCGTGCTATATTTGGATGATTATTTTAGGAAATCTTCACTTTATCTGCTTATTTAGAAAAATGTATACGTCGCAGGGAGTTGACTATATTAGCGAAGTCGGAGGTCATTGACTATACAAGCGAATTGACTATACCAGCGAATTGACTATACCAGGGAATTGACTATACCAGGGATTTGACTATACCATGGGATATACCAGGGAACTGACTGGGACAGGGATTTCGCGAAATCCTTCGGCACACCTTGAAATAATAGAATTTTTCAGTACGATATTATAATCGGTTGAAACTTTCGACATCATCCGGGATTTCGTGATATGCCTAGGGATTTTGCGAAATCCCTGGTATTGTCATTTCCCTCCGACACGTATAAAATCAAAATAAGATGAAGAGCTTTGAATTAAACTATTAAGTCAGACAGGCAAGAGGACCTAGGAAATTTTTGTATGGCTAGCCAACAAGTTTTAATTTGACCCAAATTAGCTAATATACATTTTCATGCTTCAAATGACAAATGAATGTTTCATAATCCATTTTACTTTACTTGCATCCCTGGAATGCAGTCGATACGGATTTTATTTTAGGTAAACAATGAAACTTATATAAGTGTAATACTATATGCTTGACTGTAGATAGAAAAAAGTATATCAACCGCCAATGTACATGTTATTTTGAATTTTAGCACTACTTAATAAAGTTAAAATTATTTTACATGGATTTGCGCTTGATACGCTTAAAACTGTTGATTTTTATGTTTGAGTAGTTCGTAAAAGATACATCTTCACTTCAGCAAAAAAGAAATATCGGATAACTATTTAAATTAGTTGCAGAACGGTTGAAGGCATTCCATTTAGCGCAGCTATTTGAAGAGCAGCAATTCGAATCACACCAAGAATTCCTATTACTATTCCTAATTTCGAATCGGTATAAATCGAATATAATGAATCGGGAATAAATTCGAATCGGTGCTCTACAAATTGAGGCGCTAAATGGAACGCCTCATCGATTGTACGTTCATAAAATCAAAGAGACCAGGAAATTGCCGTTTAAAAAAAATTATTACCAAAAAAAATCTTCTTTGTCTATTAAAATATGTTTTTGCTTGAGTGAAGATGTATTTTAAACAATGCATGGCCTAGGGTTGTCAATCACAATTCACTAAACTGATTTAAGACAGATTAAACGTAGACGTTCACCAGACTTGCAATAAACAAACAAACAAAATCTCAAAACTATAAACACTATAAAAGTTTATCAAAACCAAAAATTCCAATCACTGGTTTTCAATCCACACTTTTATTATTCAAAAACGCACTTAACGCTTTAAAAATACGGTTCACTTTCAAACTAACGTAGGTAGTTGTGCACTATAATCTAACAGGGTTGTCAAAACTCGGTTACTAACATCACGCGAGTCATGGAGGATTAACATCACGTCGTGGGCCTACTAACGGTTTGGTGTCGTGTTTTCTTGTGATTATAATGATGCGTGTGCTTTAGTCGCGTGAGTCCTGGCCGAGAGACGCCTGACCGCAACCTGCCTCACTACGGACCCAGGTTCCTGGCTAAGGGAAGGTAAGGCAACGATTTCACAGAAATTCGTCAACGTACCGCGACCGGTTACTGAAGTATTTTGGGAAGTGATATATCTTGATGGAATTGGTATTATTTTTTTGTGATTATTTCTACGTGTAGTGGAAATGATTGCCAAAATATGGATTAGAGAAACACTAAAGCCTCGCATTCACTAGGGGACAAATGTCCTGCAATACGCTAGAGATGTCAGGCTAAGTAGAGCGATGTCGGGCGCCGTCGTACGAGAAGTATGTTGTATGAGTTGAGGGATAAAATTAGTGAAGACGTGTGTTGCGCAACAATGTGGGCGAACGATGTAGTGCTGCAAATAAAAGAACTTTATCGCTCCAACAAAAAAAAACGCGAGACAAGATGTCTGGCGACGTTGGTCGACATCGCCCGACGTTGCCCGACATTTCTAGCGACACGTGTTGCAGGACATTTGTCCCCTAGTGAATACGACGCTTAAGGCGCGGTGAGAAGCAAATTTTTAGGTAATTGAGGGGGTGAAGCAGGGGCACATAGCTCCGCCCACTGCGGGGCGCCCGCCGCCCGCGTTTATGATAGCACGCACGGCCCTATTCTAGCGCCATCCATATTCTGACGGTGAGTGCTAAGATGCCGCAGCAGCCTCTCGAGAGCCGATGAGCGCTAATATGTACATAATTATTAAAGTTCAAAATAAAAAGATAATGTCGTAAATATCTGTTCCGATAAAAAATGCTGTGTTCCATTCAAGTACAGAGAAGCTGAGGGTTATCGGTGTAGTAACCCTAAGACCTTAGACTTCGGTTTTCCTGTAATATAAGTAAAAAAGTCACTGAAAATACTCCTTTATTTTTATCAAAATTATGCCTCACTAGGGGGGAGGGGAATAGTCAATTTTATTATGTATTTAATCTAGTAAAGTAGACATTTTCTGTATTTTTTAAAACTATTTATTTCAAAATTATAAACGAATATTTATGGATATTTAAGATCTCAATCAATCAATCTAATGTTAACGCAAATTTGGCTGCGGTAACAGGAATCACTTCTGCTGGTATCGGCTATTCGCAGTTTCAAGAAATTATAGCATGCATGGATATACCAATTTTTTCAGACATAACTTATTGTAAAATTCAAGACATCGTTAACGAAAAACGGGAAGAAACAGCTCTAGAATCAATGGGAAAAGCTGCTATGCGTGAGCGTGATGTCGCTATAAGTGAAGAGAAATTTAGTAACGACGATATACCTGTAGTAGCCGGTAATAATAACTATAAGGCATTGTCAGGTGCCGCAGCGATTGTAGGCCGCAAATTTGGAGAAGTCCTATATACAAGGTTAGTCGGAAAGGGGTTACTAGTCCGCAGGCCACGTAAAGTATCACTGATGGCCGTTTTAAAGCAAGTGTTAAAATTTTAAAATTCGATAGTTTTTGTTTCCGTAAAAGATGATTCTTATTTAGTTTTTTCAAAAATTCTTCGTTCCTGCTTCATTTACGAATTCAGAAAATGGGGTTTCTAATTTGTGACCCCAAATATGACCTAAAATGTAAACACAGCTGATCTTAGCTGAGTATAGATAGATTTTAGCGTATTTTTTATGAAATATTTGAACAGCTATTTCTCTTAAATTGCTGACTTTTGGGGAAAGTTGTAGAACAAAAGTTATTAAATGTTATGGGTACTTTAACACCCTTTCGGATTAGTACCCCCTATCCGATAGAGAAAAAACAAATTTCAATACCAGATCACGTTTGTTTCAAAAATTATATTGGGCCTTCAAGCGGTATGGAAGCAGAAATCATTTGCCAAGGATTTGAAACATCTATACAAATGTATAACATAATCTATGGTAGGGTAATTGCAGACGATGACTCTGCTACTTACGCAAAAATCCTAGCTCGCAATCCCTACCCAAATCATACTGTGCAAAAGATAGAATGTAGAAACCATTTGTTACGTAATATGTGCAACAAATTAAGAGCTATGACTAAAGACACAAAATATCCTTTAGAATACAGAAAAACATTGTCAGAAATCAAGATTATGAGCATTCGTAAAGTTGTGATAAACTCAATAAAGAGATACAAATCCGAAAAAGAGAAACCAGAATCAATAACAAGCGTTAGAAAAGACATAGAAAATTCAATTTATCATGCTTATGGTAACCATGAACAGTGCCAAAATTATTACTGCACAAAAGATAAAATTACACAGAGCAATAATGAAATACAAAATACTATGTTCTGGTTCAGAATAAGGACGATTATTCAATCAATAACTTCAAAATCTAGGAGTCTGCTTGAGAATGTAGATACGAACATAGTAGAATGCTTCAATAGTGTCGTAGCAAAGATTGTGGGGGGGGGGGGGGGGGGGGGGAAGAGTAAATTTCTCACTTCGTCGTGGTTATCGTGCACGATGTTCTGCTGCAGTTTTGGCTTTTAATAACCCTTGTCCAAGACATACACTTCACAAAAAGATTTTAGGTCGAAGCCCTCAAAGCATTTTGAGAAAAAACCGAGGCACGACGACTGAAGAAAAGAAAATTTAACCAAAGAAAACCTCATAAAAAGAACAGAGTAATAAATAAGATAAGTAACATTCAACACGATTATGGTGCTCAAAGTACTACTCCTGATATGCAACCACATGAACAAGTACGAGCTAAAGAGCTATTTCTGGCAAATTTAAAACAATTAACTTTGGACAAAGATAAAATACAGCTATCGACTATAAATCAGAGAGATAGCAATGACTGGCTAGAACCAAGGAAGAATATGCTTACAGCATCAAATTTTAGGATAGTAGTGAAAAGAAGAGAAACTAGCAGTAAAGCAATGTTAGTGAAAAATATATTATACAAATCTAATCTCAGCAATGTAACAGCTGTAGCACATGGCATAGAAAATGAACAACTCGCTTTGCAACAACTGGCCAATCAAGAAAACGTGAGAATTGAGCCTTGTGGGTTATTTGTGGATGACGAATACCCCTTTCTTGGTTACTTATCTTATTTATTACTCTGTTCTTTTTATGAGGTTTTCTTTGGTTAAATTTTCTTTTCTTCAGTCGTCGTGCCTCGGTTTTTTTCAAAATGCTTTGAGGGCTTCGACCTAAAATCTTTTTGTGAAGTGTATGTCTTGGATAAGGGTTATTAAAAGCCAAAACTGCAGCAGAACATTGTGCACGATAACCACGACGAAGTGAGAAATGTATTCTTCCCCCCCCCCCCCACAATCTTTGCTACGACACTATTGAAGCATTCTACTATGTTCGTATCTACATCCTCAAGCAGACTCCTAGATTTTGAAGTTATTGATTGAATAATCGTCCTTATTCTGAACCAGAACATAGTATTTTGTATTTCATTATTGCTCTGTGTAATTTTATCTTTTGTGCAGTAATAATTTTGGCACTGTTCATGGTTACCATAAGCATGATAAATTGAATTTTCTATGTATTTTCTAACGCTTGTTATTGATTCTGGTTTCTCTTTTTCGGATTTGTATCTCTTTATTGAGTTTATCACAACTTTACGAATGCTCATAATCTTGATTTCTGACAATGTTTTTCTGTATTCTAAAGGATATTTTGTGTCTTTAGTCATAGCTCTTAATTTGTTGCACATATTACGTAACAAATGGTTTCTACATTCTATCTTTTGCACAGTATGATTTGGGTAGGGATTGCGAGCTAGGATTTTTGCGTAAGTAGCAGAGTCACCGTCTGCAATTAACCTACCATAGATTATGTTATACATTTGTATAGATGTTTCAAATCCTTGGCAAATGATTTCTGCTTCCATACCGCTTGAAGGCCCAATATAATTTTTGAAACAAACGTGATCTGGTATTGAAATTTGTTTTTTCTCTGCTCGAGCACATACTAGACAGTATTTGTTTTTAAGACCTATATATAGGACTTCACCAAATTTGCGGCCAACAATCGCTGCGGCACCAGACAATGCCTTATAGTTATTAGCGTACGAACGTGATGACCAAATGCTATCTGCATACACATATAATATAGGTATATTATCTTTACTAAATTTCCCTTCACTTATAGCAGCATCACGCTCACGCATAGCAGCTTTTTCCATTGATTCTAGGGCTGTTTCTTCCCATTTTACAAAAAAGATGTCTTGAATTTTAGAATAAGTTATTTCTGAAAAAAATTGTATATCCATGCATGCTGTAATTTCTTGAATCTGCGAATAGCCGATACCAGCTATAAGTGACAGCAGATAAGTGAGTCGTGCTACCGCAGCCAAATTTGCGTTAACATTAGATATGTTTGCTGGATCCTCACTTGTAATTACAAAATTTTCTTTACACATATTACATTTAAATTTATATTTAGAGATCAAACCATTTCTTCTTTCTCCTATCAATGACATGTCTTTTAAATTGCAATTGAACAAAGAACTATGGCTTGATATTTTTTGAAGCTGCTGGATAAAATACATCACATGTATAATCCTTCGACCATGTATTGGTAGGTTCGCATCTTTTTGAGAAACGGTTTCTACAAGGAGCGAATCGTTTATGGTGGATTCTCTGAAAAAAAAATAATGTGTTAGTGTTTTTAAGAAAAAATTCAATGTGATAGTATGTTGTTTGTCAATCATGCTGAAACGACTGAGCTGATTCGGATAAAAATAGACACGTTTTTTCATGTGAGATTTTCACTTAAAATGAGACTATTTATTGACCTCTCAAGTCGCGAATCAGATGATTAATTGTTTTATACGAATAAGGTTGCAATCAAGCATACGTCAGCCTGATTGTAAGCAGTTACGTGTGTGTGGGTGTTTAGGTCACAAAAATGTGTAAGTGTAGGTACCCAACTTAATCGGTCCAGAACATTCGAAGCAAATTGGCTGTGACAGACGTACAGATAGACAAACAGACACATGAGTGGTCCTATAAGGGTAGTTTTTACTAAAGGAACCCTAGCAAACAACTTTCATTTTTAAATTACATTTTTAGTGTTATTAACATTAGTATACATAGGAAATTACCCATAATCTGCTCCGTGAACAGTACCTATATCTGTTGAGGTTGGAGTAACTGCAGTCAGACGTGTGAGTGATGTTGGAGGATTTTATTACACTGATAACCCTTAGCTTCTCTGTAATTGAATAGAAAACAATCTTTTCATCGGAACAGATATTCATAACACTCTTTTTATTTTGAACATTTTATTATATGTATGTGCATATTAGCGCTCATCGGCTTTCGAGAGGTGGCTACGGCATCTTAGCGCTCACCGGCTACCGACGCGACGGTTGAGGCGGCAGAGCGAAAGTTGTGATTATCATAAATTATTTTGCGATCTATGCAAATATTGTGAACCTATTTTAGATATTGAAAAAAAAAGGAAACTTTGTGGGTGTAATACAATAATAAAGCGTGACACCTACAAAAGTAACAATAAGTGATAGGCACTTACTGAGATACTAGAGGATTTTTATTTTTATTACGTAGCTTTCTTGTACAAATCCGTCGTAGTACTTTGTTTCTTTTATTGCCCATTGTTGTTTTACTAATCTTAAAAAAATATTTTTTGTAATCAACACAGAGCAACACGAATAATGAAAAAATACCTACGCACGTATACAAATGCGTCAATAATCACAAAAAAAATAGTATCTATATGAAAACTGAAGCTAATATAAGTCAATATTTATAAAATAACTTATTATCTATACCTAATAATAAACTAGTGTACGTAAAAGGTTAGAGCGAATTCGAAACGTGACCTCTCTTCACAACAGCTCGCAGCCGACTGACATGTCACAGACGAACGAACGACATTAGCACATCGCAGCAACAAATAAGGTTCAAATCAGCGATGCATTTGATGTTAGTTGAATCGAACGACCGCCATTATAAAAGTAATTTTGCAGTTTTAATTAAATTAAAAAATAAATACACGGCCCAGTGAAATAATTTTTAGGTAATTCTTTAGTTGATTATATTCCCTATATTATCATTACATAAAATATGCCAGTTTACGCTCAAAATTTTGAGAATTATGCGACGAAAAATATTTTTTGAGCTCTGTTTTATGATTTTTTTATCATGATCCTATTTTATTTTTATGAAATATTTTTAAATAAGTCTTTTCTTTGAACATTTGACAATACACTCAATTTTTTTCTGGCTTGTAATATGTACCAATACGCCTAACTGTGCGACAAAAAACTGAGCGTTTTACGGCGTCCTACGTTTGGGCAGCGCCTTAACTCAATTCAGTTCGAGATACTTAATAAAATGTTAGCCAAGACAAATGATGCGTGAAGCAGTAAAATACACATTGCAGTGAATCACTATTTTATTAATTTTCATTCCTAAAGAGAACATTGCTACCAAAATTCTGGGAAACAGATTACGATGTCTTAGGTTGATATATCATTTCATCTTGTGAAAATCATGTCAATCATTGGTAACATGGGAGGTTTTAATTGTGCTTTGTTTTTGCCAAAATATTGTTGTATTTTTTTTGCTGGGTTTTTTGTGTGTGGCAGCCCTTGCTATATAATATTTGCTACGTAGTATATTTATACGATTCAGCATGGCAACTATCTGGCATGCAGGCAACTGCTGGAACGATAATTATTTTGCCAATGTATAGCATTTTATTAGAATTCAAGATTTTTCATACACATTCACGTAGGTAGTGTATAAATAAGATTTAAAAAAACTCCAAGTTTGGATTGTAACAAATTCAATTTGACAGTCACAATTCACAATTATAGTTATTTTTAACTCGAGTACTGAATAGTTTAAAATTATTTTTGTATTATAACTTTCGTGAGACACATTCATAAATCTGATTAGTTTCAGTTGACATGTGCATTTTTCGGAATTGCTCGACTAGTTTCGGGCCCAAACGGAGTCCTTGACAACGACAACGCGAGTTCAACACGCGACCTCGCCGCGTGTTCAGCTCACGAATAAGAGCTCCGTTTGGGTCCGAAACTAGTCGGGCAATCTCGAAAAATACACGCGAGTAAACCGTAACTAATCATAAAGTTTAAAATTAAAACTAGCTCAAAGTTTTCTCCCCATTTAAAACATAAAATTTTCAATATCTAAGCAAATTAAATCAGTAAAACATTCAAAATAGGTATATAAAACCGTGACAACTTTCCCCCCATCTACTTACCACTCAAAACTCACGCAGTATTTATCTCCTAGCAGCAAAGGCGCAGAGCCTGAATTCAGGTCACCTCGCGTCAAACAGCTGTGGGACAAATGGCGCACGGTATGGCTTCTCGCGTGGGAGAGACAGAGGAGGCTGCACGAGCGTCTGGTCCATCTGAAGGAGCTGCAGCGAGTGTCCAACTTCAGTTGGGACGACTGGAGAAAGAGGGTGAGTGTTGATTTTTTAAGGAGCTAAATAGTAGGTGCCGGTTCCTACTCTGTCGTTACGACAGTTCTGCCCCCCGATTCTAGATGGCCACCTCCGAAAAACAAACGTCGAAATTTCTGATCGAAACGAAACATCGAACTCATAAAGGTAAAGGTATTGCCAAACAACCAATTAATAGATGTCAATTAACATTTGGGAGTAGGGTGAACGAAAGACAAAATGTCAAATCGTGAAAATCGAATCCATCATCGGATTCGAAACACATGGTTGGAAAACTTGCGATCTGTCAATCGAAACTTCGTAGTTCGATTTTCGGAGTAGGTACTTTTTCACCCAGAATCTTTCGATTTCGTTGCGACCGATTCTGTCTGTTATCTCGTTCCGTCTACGATTCTCGTAACTAGAAAAAAAGAGATAAGTAGCTTACCGAATCATTCGACAGCTGACTAATCGAATCGTTCTTAATCAGGGGCTGTTCAAAATGTTGTGGCTTGTATATTTAAGTGGAGCTATTCACATAAAGCACGGCACGATTAAATTCCTGTAAAAAATATCAAATAAACTTTGCTTAAAAATGGCCGATCCTAAGACGATGTTAGTTAAATCCTAAATAAACGCCATTTTGTTCCTAAAAATCTATTGTTCGCGAACGTACATGCACGAAGTTCGCGGCAGCCGAGACATTTCGGCCGCACCGTAGTTATGCGGAAATTAATTATGTGGCAGAACAAAACTGGGGCCTAATTCTCCTAAAATAAATCTTGATAAATCACAACCGAACCAAGGCCGAACCGTTCATTCAGACAGTTCTCAATTTCAAAAGCTATCAAATTGTTTGACACAAAAAGCAAAATCAATCATTTTGAAAGTTTTCGAAAACAGCAACTGACTGACGGTTGTGGCCCAACAAACAATTAAGAGTTGGTTGCAGGTCATTTTAAAGCTTAGAGTGCTACTATTAATTTATAATGGATTCAGTTGTCACTAAAGGTGATACAGTTTACTTATAAAATACGTTTAGCTCTTTAGAATGTATTAGAACTGTAAACAACGAAGCAGTATTTTCTTTATAGTTAGTGTAGTAGCAGTGGCTGCTTTTATACTTAAGACGTTAAAGCTTGTACCGGCCTGCAGCGCTAAAAGCTGTATATAGATCTTCATTAACTCCCTATAATTCTTAATGCTATAAATCTGCTCTAATGGAGTTGCTTATATATCGTAAGGCTGTATTTCAACTTCAGTAACGTCGTCGGTTCTGCAACGGAGTTAATTAAGAGTGTAATAACACCAAACTCTGCATGCGTTGTATAACTCTAACATACAGCTTACACCTGTTAGACTAAAGGCAATGATAGCTTAAATAGTTATAGCAGTTTCGTAAGATCCTGATATAAAGGTTTTGGTGTTAGATAAATAAGTTGTAATTCTTATGTCAACCAAAGGCCACACAATACTTTTAACTACCGGCGTAGTAGTTCATCGAGTGTCATAATAGACTTAAGAGAGGACTGTAGCTTTAAGAAAAAATCGCCATTTATTGACACTTTTTGTCAACATAACCTAAAAATTTATTAACACAAAATTACTTTTAAGTAAGGAAGTAGCTAAATTTTCCGAATTATTTTACATAGTTTTTGTATACAATCACTAAAACTAACCAATACTTGAAAATGAGTGTCTAAAAACGATTTTAGGTCATTAGCATTTTTAATTGTTTTCCTTTTTTTTCACAAAATCATTTTATTGAAAGACGATGTCTGTGGTCTAGTGGTTCGAGTGTCGGACTGCTGACCACGAGGTCGTGGGTTCGATTCCCACACATCACAAATATTTATGTGATGAACATGAGTGTTTGTGTTGGTCTGGGTGTTGCTTATGTATTATAAGGGTTGGACCTCATCTGGCAGCACGGAATCGCCTTTTTCCGTCGCCCTTTCTCTTTCTGTCGCTTAGAACTGCCATTTGCTAGACCGAGACAGAAAGCATAATGCGATAGCACGCGGCGGAATCCTCGAGGCGATCGGCATCACGGACAAAATGCAATGGTCGGCAATGGCAGTTCTAAGCGACAGAAAGAGAAAGGGCGACGGAAAAAGGCGATTCCGTGCTGCAGATGAGGTCCAACCCTAAGTATGTATTTACAAAAAAAAAAGTATATAAGTATTATATCCATTGTCTAGTACCCATAGTACAAGCTCTGCTTAGTTTGGGACTAGATGGTGCTGTGTAAAAACGTCCCAAAAAAAAAATATATATATATAAATATATTTTTAAGGCGCATCAAAATTGAGATGCAAAACATAATATACAATCACATTAAACTTGCAAGCGCACTAATGTCTAATTGACTTTACACTTCAAGAATACTGTTAATCAAAAATACTTTTCGTGATGAAAATGTTGCAATGTCCGCCAGATAAAATGAAGCACCCATGTTGATAATAATAACTCGACAAATTAAATAATTTGAAGACTTTAAAGCTTTTACTATTTGCTTTTGACACCGAAAACGCTACTAATATGTTATTAGGTGTCAAAATACCGATCCAAGTTCTATCTGACACCGATATAGATATTTTATGTAACTCAAGGTATCAATTAACTTCAATAAAAAGGTGCAATAAAGTTTCAAGCGGAAACCGACGATCTTGTAACACTTCTCAAACACACCTACTAAAGGTTATATAGAACCATTTTAAAGGGTTTATACAGACTTTACCTGCAAAATTTTGCGCCAAAATCGAAGATATAAAGGTGTTATTACACTCTATAACTCTCTTGTAAGATCTACGCTAACACTTTAATATCTAAGCAGAACCGATATACAGGTCCACTACAGCTTGTCTTAACGCTAAAATGTTAGTTGGGGGTTCGATTGCGTTTGGCAACAATTTATTTTACGAGAATTGGGCCCCTGAATCTTGAAAGATCCACGGCAAAAAAACCCCAACCCTGTCTCACAATGTTAACTATCTTATATTTCGGTGAAAATCTTGAATGTTGATTATTTGCCCACAGTTCCTGAAGTTCATGAACCACAAGAAGTCTCGTCTGACGGACCTATTCCGCAAGATGGACAAGGACAACAACGGACTGATCGCACGACACGAATTCATCGACGGAATTATCAACACCAGTGAGTATTGAACTTAAAATTGGAACAGTTTTTTTATAAATGTGAACGTGACTTTATCAATTCTACATGTTTAGCCGTTATCAGGAGATTTCTAACAAATCCGTACCTAACAAGAATAGAGAAGCAAGGAAAAGTAGAGAGTTTTATTTAGCATTATCATTAGAGTAAAAAAAAAACTATAATTGTTATTTTCTGTACCATTGTTATTTTCTGTACCTTTTTCAATGCCTCTGTCTGTCTATAACCTAAAGGTTGACTGATTGAGAATGCCCAGTGGCAAAAAATCCGCCTTGTCTACCATGATTGTGTAAAAGTATAAATAAATAAATGATAACTTACTTTGACGACACGTTTGGTGCAGTGGCTAAGCGATTGGCTTCTGCGCTACGGGTTGTGGGTTCGATTCCCACACGGAACAAAAATTTGTATGGCCTACAGATGATTGTTTCGGGTCTAGGCATTTGTGTACGGTTTGTGTCTGTAAACGCACCCACGATACAAGAGAAATCTTACTGTGGGGCAACGTTTTAATAAAATAAAATAAAAAAAAAACTGCCGACCCTTAGCCTTTTTTTAGGTATTCCACCAATCAGCCGTCAGAGCATTGGCACTTAGTTAGTGGCAAGGAGTTGGGAAGCTTTATTTGGCGTGGTTTCCATACATATATACATAAACTCACGGCTATAGAACAGTGCTTTATTTAGCGTGCTTTCCTATTCCACCATACGAAAAATAATAATTGGCTAAACCAGGGTGGGCAAACTCTTTCATTTGAGGCCAGAATAACGCAAGAAATTTAGTTAAGTGCATTTTGTTTTGGACAACTAACATTTTTGTTTCAAATAATTAGGTACGGTTATTTGTTATGACTCTTGCTCTAAAAGGGACCCTCACTTGGCGGGCCGGCTTAAAACCCTTTGGTGGCCGGAGTTAGCACGCTGGCCATAGCTTGCCTACCCCTGGACTAGACATTTTGAATAATGACTTATTCAATCGATATCAAAACTCTATTCCTTTCATACAGAATTCGACACATCCCGATTGGAGATGGGTGCAGTTGCCGATCTGTTTGACAGAAATGGCGGCGGCCTCATCGACTGGGAAGAATTCATCGCCGCACTCAGGCCAGACTGGGTAAGTTCTACTGACACATTAAGACCATTTTGTACTGTTTTTTCTCCGGTTTGAAGGTGCCGGTGAAATTACAGGCACATAAGACTTTGTAACTTTGTCTCTAAGGTTGGCAAGGTAACAGCTCTTGGTGCTATAGGTGTGTATATGTCGCAGTATGATAGTTATAGCCGTAATATAGTTATATCCCTAGGCATATAATTATATACCGTAACATAGTTATACGAAAGCGATTCATTACTATGAGATGCCTCTGCATTCCACAAGATTCTTTGATCATTCCTTCACTGTCCAGGCCATACGCTTGTGGAATGCACTACCTGTGTCTGTGAGGCGTGCTCAGTCGTTGTTGTCCTTCAAAAGAATGGTGAAGGAACATTATCTTGCTGTCTTGTAGTTTTTTTTTAAATTGTCTACTTAAATGTATTATGTATTTAAATATTATTACCTTATTTGAGTATGTATATATATATATTTAAGATATGTTTATATATTTTTGTGTTATATTATGTATTTATATTTAGTTATTTAGTTAATTCCAGATTTTTTATTAGGTTATATATTTGTACGCTGCAAACTGCCTTTATATTTTCCTTAGCAATTCTTTCCATCCAATGGTTGTCTGGAAGAAATCGCTTTAAGCGATAAGACCGCCATTTGTACTATTCTTAATCATGTGTATTCCTACTGTTTTATTTCTTTTAGTGTACAATAAAGTATATCTATCTATCTACTATCTTAGGGTCGCAATCTAGTAATATGATTATCTGACTAAACTAATCTAGTTAAATAGTTATAAACCTACCATAGAATCAAATAAAACCATATATTTGTCGCAGTAACATGGTTATAGCCGATATACGATCATTATGCCTAGCGATATGATCTTACATCGAAAGATGCTTATAGAAAGTTTAAGGTTGTTTGGGTTTCCAAAAAAGAGTCAACGGAGCCCCGCTGACTCTGTTTTGACCCCGCTGCGGGACTCCTATTTCTGTCTGCAGGGTTTATCTCTTTCCCTAGTAGTTGATCTCTGCTAATAAAGTGATGAATCAAGCTACCTACATAAATGTCAACTCCTAACATTTGATCAATCGATGCTGGGTAACGCTTGGATATTAGGTCACTTATCAATGTACGGGCTATCTTATCAGATGGTGATAATGTCAAATATTCGCGACCGGAGAAAGGGAGCGAATGTTTTCGCAGTATTTATTGTTACTAAGAAACGGCTTGGTGTGTTTTGATATTGTTTGGACAGTTGAGTACCTATCTATTTTACAGTTTATAGTGCCTTTTGATGTGGTAATTATAGTTTATGATAATTTGTACCTGGGGGCCTACTCCCTAAGTCCGTCAACGAAGTTAGTCGCCCGTCCGAAAGTAGCCCGAAACGTAGGGGTGAACAAAACAAGCGTCAAGTTCAACTTTTCGGATGGGCAAAAACTCATCGGTAGTAGGGAAAACTGTCAAATCGTGTTGTCATTCATTCATTCTTAGTTCGGGCCCCGAAATAATCGTATGTCCGTAGGTGATAGAGAGTAGGAAACGCTCGTAACTAAGGCCGAAACCACGGACTTCGTGCTTAGGGAGTAGACCCCCTGACCCGTTCTATAACGGACATTTTTGCCATCTGCTCAGGGCGCCAACTCTACTAACAAAATTGTTGCCAAACGCAAACGAACCACAACCGTCACTCAGTTTTTGTTTACGAAAACTGTCAAAATGATTGGTTTTGTTTTTTGTGTCAAACAATTTGACAGCTTTTGAAAACGAAAACTGTCTGTATGAACGGTTCGGCCTTGGTTCGGTTGCGATTTATCAAGATTTATTTAAGGAGAGGTGGGCAGTATCGATGTTCCTAATACACTTAGTAATTTTTTTTTAAATACTCAAAAATTTTACAATTTTGACATTTACAAAAACTGTCAAATTGCTTGACAATAAAAACAATACACTTTGACAGTTTTAGTAAACGTAATTTTGTTAGTAGGTAGGAAAATTGACCTCTATAGCCCGATGACGGAGTTGAATTATATTCTTGACACCCTCCCCTCCCCCGACATACTTAATATTACCTACTTATAAATACGAAAGTAACTCTGTCTGTCTGTTACGCTTTCACGCCTAAACCACTGAACCGATTTTGATGAAATTTAGTACAGAGATAGTCTGGAACCCGCAGAAGGATAATTAGGCTACTTTTATCCCGAAAAATACGGAATTCGCGATAAACGGCATCCACGCGATCGACCTCTAGTATCACAATAATCTAACCATGTTATTTTTTCGTCAGGTGGAACGACGCGGGCCTCCGACCGACGCGGATAAGATCCATGATGAGGTGAAACGCCTCGTCATGCTGTGTACTTGCCGACAGAAGTTCAGGGTGTTCCAGGTCGGCGAGGGCAAGTACAGGGTGAGTACATTTTGTTATACTATAGCAAGCATAAATTATGGTTGTATTGCTGTATTCTCGAAGACACTGGTGGCGATTCTCTTGTCAACTAAACTAAAATTAGAGAATTGCTATCTTTTACTAACAGACAGCGCGAGAAAAGGACGGTGATAGAAAAGAACTAAATTAGAGGAATATTCCGATCTGTCCCTTTCGGGGCGCCAGTCAGGAATAAAAAAATCGATCTGTTCCCCTGTCACCAAGACGAACGGACAGATCGAACGAATTATTTCTGGTCTGTTTTAGGGGGACAAATAGAAATAAAAGTTTCAATCTGTTCCCCTGTTACCGACGAGGGGACAGATCAGGGGGAAAGATCAGAATATTCCAAATTAGAGATGTCAAATAGTTTACGCCTTGAACCTCACTGTGTTTTTAGTGGACACGTTCTGTCGTGTCTTCTAAACAAGGCTGTGTGATATAATGACATTCTCGGCTGTCTTATAAAGATATTTAGCTATTTCAAGACTGCCTCGTTGCTGGGCGTGAGGTCCTGGGTTCGATACCCAGGTCAGGCAGTGTTATTGGAATTTTTCTTGTCGAATTTCTGATTAGCAGTCTGGATTTGTGCCCGGTTGAAGGCAGAAGGCGTGAAGTTATCTTTATTTAGCTATATTTCAAGCAGTAATTGAGAAACAAGAACCTCTTCAAATTTTTTTTTTCTCCCTAACAATAATTCCGAGCCACGTACAAGTATCAGAACAAATGTTCTGAGCGGACTGAGAGCCCTAATCTGCTTCTGGAAGGAGGTGGGCTGGTTAGAATGATGGCCGCCATGGCCCACGTACAATGGTCCACTTAAAGGACTAAGTGCGGAAACCACATCTCCTAACATAGAACATAGAAGTATCAGAACAGCCATTAGCCCAGCATTTATTATCACACAGTTCGGCGACTCTCAAAAACTTCGTCTTGTACGAATCCTCCGTTCCACCGTCATGGTACGTGTTGGCGGCGGCTGGGTCGCTCTCGACGAGTTCCTGGTGAAGAACGATCCTTGCAGAGGTATGTCCAACCTTCATATAAGGGGTGTGGGTTGACACAACCTTGGTAAAACATGTGTCACGTTTGTCGAAAATACGTGACACGTTTTATCACGGTACGGGTAAGACCTGTTGTATACAATATACCACCTTTAGGCACTTGTGTGTGCATAGTGGAATAGTGTGTACTGGGGTTAATAAGCATCGTTAGATTGCCGTGGGATCTTGAGTGTTATGTTACTTTATAAATGCCCAGTATAGGGTTAGGTTGAAGCCAGATAGAAATAATAGGCCAAGAATTAATTAACAAGGGTTTTATTTATCTATTTATTTAATTATTTTCAAGATAACAGTTTTCATGGGAGGGTACAGTAACAGTATTGTATAAGCTAAAGCAGTACTTCAATTACCTACAATCGTCCGAATTGACACACTCACACAGACACGCACTGCAACAAGACTTCTAAGTTATCATCGGAATACAGTCAGTCACGGCTGTCATAGAGTACATGACAAAGAGTGCATTATACTCAGTATACAGCGCGTGTCTGTGTGAGTGTGTCAATTCAGGCAATATAGTAAGTTGAGGTACTGCTTTAGCATAAATAACTGCTGTGGTACAGTAACCAGCAGTAAATATTACACATCGAGTATTAGAAAGAGATATCGGCTAGGTTCGGCGTTGTAGAGCGTCGTCTCTGTCACTCGTACCCTATGTCAACTTGTACGACTGTCAAGTGACAAATCAGCGACAAAACGTCACTTATATATGTACCTACTTAGAATAAGTACTAAAGCATAGAAGGAGCGCTACTTAGCATAAACGAATCAAAATATAGCCATGCTATTTACTCATATGGCGGACTCGCTGTTGTCAGAGCGGGAAACATAAACTTTTGACAGGCCGTAAAAATTAATTTTGTAACCTTTTGTACAGAGACTAGGGATGAGGGTATTCACACTATTAGACTATAGCTATCGATAAAATAAAGTCATCGTATAATGTATATTACGAAATATCTGAAGTGGTATTGTAAGACCGAAAGAAGGTGACTATGATTGTGTTAACCAAATAACAGCCATGCCGGATATTGCCATAGTACATTTAAATACTTACTTCTTAGAAAGTTATAATGACAAAAGTAAAGTCATAATATCATTATTATTCAGCCGAAAGATGCCCACTGCTGGACGTAGGCCTCTCCCGAGCATCATCATTTCGACTGGTCCTGTTATTATCGCTATCAATAAATAAAGTCATCGTTTAAGTATAAATGTCTATTATTTAATTTGCAATTACTAAAAGCTTCACAAAAGTTAAATACATTATTATTGAGTATTCCTTGTAATGTACTTGGACATGCACGTTTTTTTCTGTCACTAGAACGGCGCGGCGCCACGTGGTCTCAGGTAAGTTGTCAATTTCGAGGCGCTGGAAATTTTAAACAAAATAATGATTGTTTTATATATAACTAGCGACCCGCCCCGGCTTCGCACGTGTACGTTTAATAGCTTAAAACCTTGCTCTTGAATCACTCTATCTATAAAAAAACGGCATCCCTAAAAATACAAGATTTTAAAGATAATTACGGTAAAGAGGTGTAAAATTTAGTGGCACCAAATGCAAACTGATTGAGAAGTAAGTTAATCATCGTTTATTTAATACGTTAATTTTGTTTCGATTCACTGTTCTCCTAATCTATCAGGCTTGAAGATTACGACTGTATTAACAGCATTTATTTGAAAGATAAACAAGACAATGAAATATTATCTGAAATAGTCTATTGTATGAATGGCCGAAAGAAGATGTCGAACGTAATGTTGCAAGAAAAATAAGATTTTTATTTTTTTATTTTCAATCAAGCTAAATCCAGTGCGGGGTTAATCTGTCCCAATTTTTTTTAAAGAAATTACTCGAATTCTTTTATATCCTGTAGACATGCAATTCAATAAGAACTTAGGCTTTTAAATTTAGATTGAAGGTATAATGTTGGTATAGAGTCCTCCTTCAGTCTCCGCCATTTGCCAGAACGAGTAAAAGAAGATAAAGTGAAATGGCTGGAGCAAATTCTGTGGTGCTTTCTTGGAACCCAACCAATTTCGTGAGCTACCACGGCAATCAATTTATTTCGAAAATATTCGTCACAGGGAAACTTAAATGAAAAAAAAAAGTATAAATACCTAATTAATTAAACCTAACACAAAAATCACGTTGTCGATAGATTTATCGATACAATTTTCGCACCCCTTTAATAATTTCTTTGGCGAATATTCATAATGATAAATAGATAAGATTTAGATAGTTTATACTTATTTATTTTACTTCTTCTAAAAGGTAATGTCTTAGTTTTACTTATTTAAAGTATAATGAAATATATTTAAAGGAAAATCTATGAATAAACATAAAAATACTACGTACTTGTGGAAACTGATATTTTCACTTTGATTTTTTGTACATCCCTTGCGAGATTTACATTTTTTTACTATTCAGGACGTAGCACACACTCTTATTTATAAGAACAATGTGCACATATACAAAACACAATTAATTAAATATAAATTCTAGACTAAAATATTTTTTCAAATCACCGCGCCACTGACACAAGTATTATACGACAAAATTTAAAATGTCGTTGCCGTCTGACAGGGGGTACTAGTGGCGGGCAATTTAATTTGGTAGCTTGGCTTTGGCTCAAAATCTCGAAATTGCTCTTATTTGACAGATGCCCCTGTACGTTTTTCAAGTACTGAGGCGGCTTCTATGCTTTAGTACTTATTCTAAGTGTACCTACATACGAGTGACAGAGACAACGCTCTACGAAGCCGAATCTAGGCGATATCTCTTTCTAAAGCTCGATGTGTAATATTTACTGCCGGGTACTGTATTTTTTGTAGAAGTAAAAGTTTTAATGAATTCTTCAGGAGGCTATGAATTTAAAACATTTGTTATGGAAATAAACAGCTTTTGTTTTAAAAAATGTCCAAATATTCTAACGTCCGTATTCTAAAACGATGCACAGTCGAATCTTCGTTTAAAATTAGATAACGAGTAGAGATTTTATACAAAATCTCAGTTTTAGAATATGTGGCTTATAGGCTAATTTACACGACGCCAGTTTCTTGAAGCAAGAATCGTTGTCTTTGTCTTTCTTAGCGAAAAAACAGAGATAGCATGAGAGTTGCTTCAAGAAACTGGCGTCGTGGAAATCAGCCTTTAAATTCGAACCCTTATAGGTATCACCCGGTAGGTTAGGATTTCCCACGGTAATCTAACGTATTATCAATGATTGATAATAATAGTCGCTCTTACTGCAAACTTACAAACACTTCAATACTAAGAACTCAATAACCAAGGACTAACTCTGTTCAAGTATTTCAAAGTATATTGATAAATTATACAGGTGTCCCAAAAAGTAGTGTCAAGCGGAAGTGTAGAGCACTCTTAGAGATATGAATCACCCCCATGTATTTTCCGCGATTTTTTTGATATATTTTTTTATACTTTTTTACATACCTATTTTAAAATTCGAATGCAGTAAGAACGAAGATTATTTGAAGCGATTTTTGTGATTCTACTAGGATTGACTCGCGAATTGAAATCGAGATTAGTACCTACCTATCATTTCACAATGAAATGCCAATATTGTTCTATCTCTCTTTTTTTCTAAATTTACCTAAATGTGTGCGGGCTCCGGAGCGGTATCGATTCGAGCGCATCACTGTTTTGTTTTTTCTAGAATATTTTTAACGCCGTTATTATGTAACTTCAAAACTTTAATTGATAGTAAAATTTAAATTGGCATGTTTTCGATTTTAATTTGTGATGATATCGGAGAAGTCCCCTCGAAACTAAAACATCATTAAGCTCTTTAAAAATGAACTGATGTGTCCACAAAAATGATGTTTTATTGAATTATGGATTTGTATTAAAAATGTAATGTGGATTAACATATTATTGGAATAGTCAACAAAATAAAAAAAAGTTCATAATTTTGCGTTCTAAAACCAGTAATTTAAAATGAAAAGCTAAAATCCACATTGCATTTATTATATTATGAAGCCAATTCGATCTCTCTAATATTCCGCAGACTATCTGCATAATTTTTTTTTTAAATCGTAACATTTATTTACGATATTATATGGCTTCATAAACAACTAATGGTTTGCAACTTCTACAATGCTTTTGCAATGAAAGCACTGTAAAAGTTGTTCTGATTACAAGGCACTGACATTACACTACGAAAAACAAAATCGCCGTTCAATTCACTATATCTCTGACGTCATCAAAATAATACATAATCTCATTTTGTAATGTAATAAAGTGCCTCCTAATCAGAATATTTTTTATATGTATTATTACTTAGGTATTTATGGTGATATTCAAAGTGTCAATCAAAACGTATCGGTACTTCGTATAGATATGTGTTTAACACCCTAATAAGGGATATTATTTTGACTAATATGTGATCGTCCCTAACTTTATGGGCAAGTATATTTCGATAAGGTCTCCATGTATTGGGTGATATATATTTTTATGTAGTGCCTTCGTATATTACCTAAATGGGTATAAAAATCTGGCCTTTTTTTTTCTTTACTTATGTAAGGAAAAAGATACCTTTTGTAATAAAAATTGCGGGTATTGTATGACTTCATCTAAACGTTTAACCTGAAGACACTCCTAAAAAATATGATTCCCAAATACATTCAGATTTTTAAGGAAATATTTGCTCAATAGTGTTTTTAATAAAAATAACAAAATAACACATATTTTTAATACAATTTTATTATACGGGTACAAATTTTAACTACAGATTACAAAATTAATAATAATTTCACATTAAACTTACATTACATTTTTATAAATTATTAAGTAGCTGGCAATATCGTTAAAAAACTATTTTAAACTAGCAATACTGATTAGAAATGCAAAATAAAAATCACAGCATATAAATTACACACTAAAAAAATACTTTTTGGAAGCTCGGTACAAAACTGGAACAATCAAATTACAAGATGAAGGTCAAACTACCTGTTTTATGTTCTAAAAAATATTTTTAGCATGACTCGATACAATCTTAGCTGCCTAAAGTCGATTCCGAGAAAAACAAACTTAGGTTTCGTTATAAAACATCGATTTTATAAATAATTCGAAGAATGTAAAAGTAAAATATTCATTCACATGATTTTTATATGAGAAAAATAAAGTAAAAATCATCTTAAAATTATAATATCAGTGAGTACAAGTATTAAGTCTTTAAAATATTTTTCTTACATCTAATGGTTACTGCCTTAAGACAAGCCTACGAACGAGCGATAAGACTAAATAAATATGGACTACGAATCCGGTTAAATATTTGAGTTCATTTGTTCGGCGAAACTGTAAGCTCTGTCTATAAGTGTAGCTAATGCCTATACTGAGAGATTCTCTCATGCTAATCTACTTAACGCCTACGATAAGACCAACCGCGTATTTACGACCGTCGGACCGACTAATATGACGATTAATGACCATAATTATCGTAAAGTTGTATTTTAAAAGCGAATTTCAACAGACGATTACGTAATCCTTCTTGTGCGCCTGATCTAATCTTGTATTGGGGCAAACGTTTGAGCCAAAGAATCCATAATACAAAGGCAAGACTTTTCATATTATACGGCCAAGTTTGGCTCATTTTTTATTTCCAATCTAAAGTTCATCAAAAAGATGGAAGAGCAGACATTAATTTAAAACTACAACACATTAGTTGAAATACTAAATTGGCACGATTAGTCAATTGTGGCTTTCCTAATGAAGGATGTAAGAGATGAAATCTCACTACTAGCCCTCTCGCTAGGTAGAGGACTGAATTCCATTTCCTCGCTCAAATTCTGTGTATCAGAAGTATTCTCAACGACTGGCCAACGTTTGTGACTTGGGGCATACAAGACCAACAATGCAAAGATGTAGATATTCCACATTCCATACACGCCAGTGAAAAATGCTGAAGTGTATTCAATCTCAATGTTCTCGTCCCACTTCCATTGGCCTTCAGCGACTTGCCCAAGTATAAAGCCTATAACAGTCAATGCAGCACAAAGCAAGGTGGCCAACATAAGAAACTTGAATCGATAGATAATGCCCTCATAGTGCAGACGACGAACCGAACACATTGTTGGTAGGGACTGCCTTTTCTGAGAGATATTGATAAAAACTTGCCAGACCATATAACATAAAAACAGGAAATAAACTCCAGTTGATATTCCAGCCAATATTATGAAAGTCAAAGCCAAATTAGTGCCTATATCTGTCACCCAGATAGAGTAGAATGGGTTACGGAGTTGTACGCCTCGCTCACACATATCAAATATGAACAGAGAGACGCATCCCATGACAACTGCGCTCAAATGCCTCCAGTACTGTTTCACAGAGCTTTGAGCTGATGTGTCTTGAATTAACATGTGTTCCCCAGCAAATACAAGCCAGAATGAGAATAACGTGGCATAAAACAGTCCTTGACGGATATCTCCCAGTAATAACATAAATGGCAAGTCAAAGTGTAATGTTAGGTACTCGATAGGCATATTAAGTAGGCAAAGAGCTAAGCCTAAACTCAAAAGCATCTTCTCAAGCAAAACAGGCTTCCGTTGAAGCATATGAATGCGTCTCCAGAACCAAACAAGTATGCCAATGATGCCAGGGAAAAATACAGTTTTTAACGACAACCAAACTTTAGTGAAGCCACCATTTTGGTTGATGACAGTCAACCACATATCTTGTATATGTCCTATATGTGAGTTCATCACAGGCGTATCAACTGGGAGTCGGACATTAAGTAAATAGTAGTCATGAAACAAAGAACCAAGTTCAAATAATGGTATTGCTGAACAATTATACAGATATTCCTCACTTTTTACATCAATATCACAGTCTAAATGACGTTTTTCAATGGATTGTGTGTACAGCTTCCATTCATTCTCGGGATCGCCTTTATTTCGATACGCTAGACGTGCGTCGATTGTTATCGTGCTGCGTGGCTGCACCTCGATCTGCGAGTGATATTTAATATCCACCTGCAGCACTCCAATCAAGTTTTGTTGCCACCGTGAATAGTCTAGAATCTTGCTCTCTCGCGGAACCGGCATTTGAAAAGCGAAAACTATGTCGGTCTCCGACAAATCGTGATGCGTTTCTCCAAGGTCGACGGTCTTACAAGAACCCTTCCCACGGTTGTAATACCACTTTGTCGTGTCATTTTTCACAATAGAAGTATCTCGGCACACCGTCGCGAGTATATTTTGGGCGTTTGCAGGCATGGGTGCGACCAACCCGCCGATGAGGAAACATGTTAGCTGACATAACAAAAGGAAACTTACTAAAATGGCGAGTTTACGGCCACTTAAGTTTTCTATTATAGTCCCCGTCATGTTCCAGACGTTTAACACACGGATCACATTTAAAAACTGAGTCAACACAAGTTAAAATCGACCGGTGGTGATTTCCATTGTTCTTGTTTTCTTTTTCGACGCGACGGATTTGATGACATGCGCAGTACCGGTGTTGCCAGCGAAAAACGTAACGCTAAATAACGGTTTCGTTACTGATCGGTATATTAAATAACAGTAATAAAATAACGATTTCAAAAATAACGCTAATGGAATAACGTTAGAAAATTATTTAATATAATATTATAATTAGGGAATGCATATTAAAACGGAAAATTTTACACACATTATTCACTTCACTCCCATTGTGAAGCATTAATCAACAAACAGCTAGTATCAGCAAAAATGTTGTTATTGCTAAAGTAAGCATTAAATATGTCCACATACAATTTTGATGTTGCTACTAATTTACTAATTCGTATTCGCTTTGCCCAATCCACCTCCCGTGGTCCTTTATAAAAATACTTTTTTTTTCTTTTTTTTTTAATATTTTGTTTAAATACCTATGGAATCCCCTTACATAAGTAGTATCATTAGTGCTACCGCTGCCTGATCCGAGCAAGCCGGAGCAGCATGAAGCTTGTTGCCCGCTCGGTAAGAGATATGACCTGCTTTGGAACCTTTCAAAATTATTTTTATCACCTTTTTGGCTTTTTTATTTACACACAATTGTAAAAAATATGGTTCCATCGCAAGTCCCTCTAGTTGGTGTGGCTTAGAATTTAATTTTGCAATGTTGTAGAATTATTTTGCTCTATTAACATTTTACACGTTTGGTGCTTTTATTGTTATATAGCTTTTTATCCATCAAATGTGTAGAATGCTACTGTAGTTTGGGTTTTTATTAATTAATATTATATATTACTAAAATATGTAGTGGTGATGAGAGGTTAAAGGTAAGGCGGATGCGACACTCTTTGAATTTATAACGTTTTTTTTTTTACTTTTAATTTTTTTACTTAAAATATAAACATCTTTCAGACACAATTTTCATCATTCGCGATTACCTCATAATGAATTGTATATATCTATGTATGTATTTATTTTGCTTTAAAACAATTTAATACGATACGTATAGTTTATTAACTGGAAATATTAACGTTTTCTTTGTTTTGTAGTAATCCAGTAAAATCTTTCGTTTTAAAAGGTAAATAAATACCGTGAGTAATTATATTACGCCCGAAAGATGTCCATATTTTACGTACAAAATTAAAAAGGCAATAATTTTCGTTAAAAATTCAAACGGTGCTGTTTCCTCTTAATGGAAGATTGCTTAATATACGTATTGGCATGAAACTGGTTCTTTATTTGCATTATTGCATATTTTATGAAATTTATTTTATTTGGTAGATACTAAGTGTATATAAATCAAGCGCAAGATATCGGTGTTCAGAAAAACATTTAATTCACTCTACAATGTAAATAGTTCAGGATAACATTTTGCACCTAAGACCTTAGACATTACGTTTTATACAAGTTAAGTATTATTATAATTACTTATTTTACTTAATCTCAGTTAAAGTTTAGTCTTGCTCTTGATTTATATTACTGCATAACATTTGGTGAGAGAATATACTAATCGTATTTTACTATTCCTATTCCTAACTGCACACAATTACAAAATCCCCGCCCCCCAAATTTTTTACGACTGTTTTGTTTGTTTATGTTTGACATGTTCTGATTTGTTTGTTGTTTTTTTTTCTTTTCCTCACTACCAATGCACGCTATCCCGTTTTTTAACACTTTTGGTGTTATTTTTTCCGCCTATCCTTTTACCGAACGGTTTTCTTTGGCCCTTTCCTACCCAATCCCGTTTGTGATCCCGCGCACCGGACGCCGCCCGCATGCAGCCAAGGGACGCACCAACATCGAACTGCGAGAGCAATTCATTCTGGCCGATGGAGTGTCACAGAGCATGGCAGCGTTTAGACCGCGTACGCCCCGCTCTAACACAAACACACCACCGTCCACTGGACCTATCACAAAGGTAAGTACTCAAACCGCTATACTTAAATAAGTCTTCTCTCCTACAGGATATAACTTAGTATTAATTTCGCACAAGTAAAAAAACGCACAGTAGTTGTTGGAGGGAGCAATCGGTTTGGGACTCAACTTTTTTCGCTTTGTTTTATTTGAACTTTGCACATGGATTGTGTATATCCATATGCAAGGTACATTGTCGTGAGTGCAGCATGTGTTGAGCTCGTAGAGATTGGTCGTATTGCATTAGTGTTCAAGCTATGCATTGACGCACAGGCTCGTGTAGTGTTTTGGTGTTGTTTGTTAGTGTATTTCATTGGATCCACTGCATTGGAGAGGTGGCACGTCAGCGCCTATGGATGTTTTGGTAATGTATTTTCGTTCACCCATCCCGCTAGTCCCCATCATACCCGCATCAGCAAAATTCACTCGCGTTCGACTAAACGTGTGGACTAATAGTAACAACGTGAAAATTCGTCGTAAACAAACGCGTTCCGGAAAAAACGATTGGCACTATGAAGACAAAAACGAGTTATATTTTTCGTTTTTTACGGTTCCTTCCTTAATAAGCCTCCCGGTTTTGTATTGGTGCGTTTAGCTGAGGAGTTTATGGAGCAGTTGAGGCCTATATTTGAGGCACTCAGGCAGCGGGAGGAGCTTCCGTGTTCGTATCCTCTGCACGTCGGTTCAACACATGGCACTAAGCAGGCGTTCATATACGGCCACTCAAGATCTCAAGGTTCCACCACGCCGGGTGCGCACCACTATAGCCACCACCATGGCTACCAGCCCTCTCCAGGATACCATTGGGTAATGCTATGTAGGCAGTGTGAAAGTGTCGCGGTTGATTGCACTCTCGAATCATTTGAGGTTTTATTTTATTATTTGTTCATTGTGTAAGTCTCATCGTATATGTACGTAAAGTAGACATCGTCAAGTCCACTAGAGTAGCATGATTATAGTAAATTGTGTATCGAATTGTTTATCATATTTGCTTTCATTCCATTTGAATAGTCACTTTTCCATAAACACGAAAGATTTAAAAGTAGACGAAGCGTTTTATGCAAAATTTGATCAAATACATAGTGCAGATTAACAATAATATTTTCTATATAGGTAAGGGAACGCACAGCTCGTTCCGTGCCGATGTCCGCGGGAGGAGTGGCAGGCAGGGCATCAAGGTCTTCCCTCAGTGCTGGTACACCTGACTCCTTAAGCGACAATGAAGCGGCAAGCGGACTTGGAGCGAGGTATAGGAAACCAAGTGTGCCAAGGTGAGTTCCTAAACAAAAAAACAATACGTAAAAATACTTGTAATGATTCCTATGATTTTTGTTTTTTATATAGGATACCCAGATCACTTCTGATGTAAGAGGTGCAGTATCTATAATCGTTATGTTTTTACAGGTCAACGTTAACACCCGGAGGATCTCGACCAGGCTCACGAACTGGATCTAAACCACCGTCAAGGCACGGATCAAATCTCTCTCTAGATAGTACAGGTCAGTAACTACCTATGTACTAACTATGTACTGTTCATATCTAATTAATTTAAGCAGATAACGAAAATTGGCGGAAAAGTTGTACTGACTGGGATAGGATGCATACTATGATAATTGTGTAGGCGTCTGACCCAGTTTTAGATATTCTGCCGTCATAACGAAGAGTGCAGTAAGTGCAATTTTTGAACATAGAATTTTGAAACTTAGTGTTGGGTTACGCAGACGCAAAAGGTTAAATATTTCATTTCTAACAAAATTGCACTTACTGCACTTTTCGTTATGACGGCAGTATTGGTCCCCACTGGATTAAAATACTTTAGACACTAATTTACACAGAAGTTGGGGTCCCGTTAATGTGCCCGTTAGTGGCTGCACTAGACTGACGTTGTTGATTATTTTCAATGAAGTTATTCATTGCTCTTCACACAAAATCTTCAGTGATAACCATCTACTTTCTAATTATTTAGATGATGTATCAACGCCGTCTCGCATCCCGATGCGTAAGGTGACGAACACAAAGACGTCGATAGCGCGCGCGGCCGCTAACGCCAGCAAACTCGGTGTCGCTACACCGAACGGTGGATCGCGACCGCGCACGCCAACCGGCTTCTTGACTCCTGCTAGTGGAAGGTACGTAACTTGAGATAACTATAAAATAAGTACTTCAATATTTTCGTGAATGTAGATATGATTTGTGAAATTTTTGCAGAGCATCAGGACTATTTGAAAAAAAAACTATGTTTCTTATAAACGGTGATTGGAATTATTTCCAATCAATGGACATTGCGTCGTTGATCTATCTACATTCTTTTTTTTTAATGGAGAAATGAAAGATTATTAATTTAACACATAACATTGGTCCTCATTTTAATAATTTAATTTGGTTTATTATTGTAATTATTTATTTAATCTCTTTAGGCTTGAAATTTGCAAATTCATTAATCTCAAACTGAAGAAATTTAAACAAAATCTTTCGTTTCTTCACCAACATAATTATAGCAATCAAATTGTAAAATAACCGGTGTACTGATACGCACGGACAGGTATGCTACTGGCGGGATGTACCGCACATCAAGTATTCCGACACTGTCACCGGTACCGGCGTTAGTGAGGTACACACTCAGAGTTCACCCTTGACTTGTTTGTCCAACGTGTATCTGATTATGCGGACGCAATTTGACCAACAACTAAATTTCTGTTCTTCTTTTATTTAAACAGCCTTAGGGATCAGATTAGAGTATGTTAGTTTAACATTATAAGATCTTTGGGAGTTGGATCAGAATGCGTCTGAATAAAAGGTTGTCAAAGATACACGAGTTTTGAGCACGTAAAGCTTCTTGAGGGTTTTTAGGTGTAGTGACGTCAAGGGTACGTCTAGACATGTTGGGTGCACCTGTATTGGGCCAGATCACGATATTATTCAATGTTATTGTTCCTATAAAATATGTATGTAAAAATATGTAAAAAGGGTGGTGGATACACTTCATTCAAGGTTTGGTATCGGAGAAAGTCAAAAGGCATGTTATAAGTAGCCAGCTAAACAGCTTCACACAGTGTGGTTTTACTAACAAATACGACAGAATTATCAAGAGCGTTAAACTAAATTATTATATTTTTTTCCTTCCCGCATGCGAATACGAAAATGGAAAACAAAATAAAACAGCTCGACACATTCCCAGCCATCATCGATGGCATCCGAACATCCCAAATCCTTATCCCATACTCATCCAGCATTCCAAACACAAGGTTCCACTAAAATTCCAGTTTATGTCGGCAACCGCTCCCACCGATCCCCGTCCGTTGAGAGGCGATTGAAAATATCCAGAAAATCGCATTCTAGAGAAACTTCCCAAGAACCCAGTCCCACTTCCCAAGGCCCCTCGAGGAAGTCAGAGCAGAGAAGTCCGGAAGACGACTCCTCATTATTCAGCATATCGGGAATGACGAGCGACAATGAATATGAGAGTAATATAAGCGAATCAAGCGGCGAAGCGTCAAAGCCAACCCAGCGCGACGTCAAAGGGTACAGCTTGTAGAATGCTAGCTTCGGTTTTTGCCCGATTATTTTTGATTGATGCTCTTTGAATTTTGGAATTTATGTTTTCATTCGTACATTTCATCGCCGCAAAATTTCATGCTCACATCTGTCAAATCATCTGCTTGTCGAATCATGGATCCGTTCCTCTCAGAATCGTTTATCGCACTATAAACACGTCATCTGTTGATAATATCATTTTAAGCCAAAAAAAATACTAACATCGCCTAAAGCACTAACCGTCAACGATAGCTTTGCACTATACAAAATTTAAGTAACCAAATAAGTTGTCAATCAACTAATTTGAAATCTTTCTCACGCACACGCACACCATTCCCCAGCATCCGTATGACATGCCTATGTACATAAACCTGCATTATGTGCAATTTGCCTTTATATTGTCATGTCCGAATAAAAAGAAATTGCAATATATGTAACATTTCTAAAACCAATGATCAAGCTAAGAAAGCTGTTTCACAAAATAGATCATATTTGAGAAAAGTATTAATAATTATTACAACTTAAGTCATTACAACAATACAATTTAACTTTCGTTTTATTACTACATACCTACATCATTAATCTAATATTACTCTCTCATGTTTTTTTATTCATATTAATCAAATTAATAGAATCGACTCATGTTTAGTGTATTGTAATATTTTTAACACCTTACCTTATATTTAATTATGGTCTATTTATGTTGTATATTTTGTTCTATTTCTATTTTTGCTACTGCACATGCATTTCTACTTACGAATTTTGTTATTTCATAGTATAGTTTGTGCAAAAAGAGAACCGCCGTGGCATAAAAATGAACTAACATTAAGATTGCATAATACTGAGTTACATGCCTACGCTTACAACGTTACCGTGACCAGTTGTGTAGTAAATAATTAGTTTATTATTGTTAAACTGTGCTATTACTGTTTTTGTGTTATTAATGATACGTAAACGATAATTAAGCACTGCGACGCCCTCAAGTCCACGACGGTTCTCTTTTTTCACGGACTGTATTCTATGATATCCAAAGGATAAAGTCTAAATACATGTGCAGTGACAATCTAACAAAATTATTTCCTTTTCTATTTTCCTGACTAATTTTCTGTATGTCTGTGTGCTCGCTAACATCAACATAGGAGTGGGTCGTTTGCGTCTACTGATGGACAAACACCTGGCAGAAGTCGCATCCCAGTACTAAAGGATCACCATACTAACAGTAATATGAATAGGTAACTACTAAACTTATGTAGTGTGCTTTTTCCTTTGTGTTTTTTTTCTTTGTAGTCAAAATTTTATAGGTTTGTCTTGAATGTAGAACTATTGGCGGTAAAAATGGGTTTATGTTTTGTTTTTTCTTTTATTTAGATTTGACAAGCGCTTTGCATGTTTTGGGTATTAAAAGGGAGTGTTACTAATGTATTTTGTTTTACAACAGGCAAAGGACACCGTCGGGGAGCACAACGCCAGTGCGGTCAGGTCAACAGACTGCAGTGAGTCGGCTGTTGAGGAAGCCCTCAGACGCGTCCGATGCGGGCACGCCGACCACGCCCGCCTCACGACGCGGCACTCCAGCATCCTCTCGAACTACGGAGAAACGCGAACCATTCCGACTTTAGACGATTAATATAACGCCAATCCCTCACACTTCATAATTATGAAGTTGGGGACATCACCTACGCTATGCAAGTCGCTCTGACGTTAAGCTATACAATTTAAAATCATGTTTAATCAATTGCCAAAATTATTATATACCCCACCTTTAAAAAAAATATCGCGTCAGAGCGGCTCGCATGCCTAGGCAAGTGCCGACATAACCTTTAATAACTAACATAAAATTAACCAACGCGCGAATTAAGCCAAGCTTAATAAAAAAAATACGCCAATATGGCTTTTAATTTAAGTGAGATAGATAATGGTATTAGTAAAACTTAAAGTCTGCACTTGTTGCCTTGTATTTTTTTCTAAAATCCGCGCCAGTTTTTGCACTTCGTAATTACTTGTTTTATTTATTTGTGCTGTCAAGATTTACAGGACATGTTTGTTCATTAGTCGATGTGAATAAAATACTTTCTCTTATTTATTGTCAACGTTGCCATAATTGTTAGTGTACCTATGTTTTTTGTATGTAAAATGCGTATTATTGTCTCTTTACAGAGACTGGTAAAGTGTGATGACGATTTTAATATTGTTTTCTTTAGGGACCATTTGGTTAAACGGATTAATGAAGATAGGTGATTGTTGGCTACGGCTTTTAGACTCTCGCACTCTTGCTTGTATATTCGCCAGATACATGTTTAGATAGATAGTTTCTAAGCAGTCGTCCGCAATCTGTTAAGGTGATAATAGAATACTTTTTCTTTTGTAATGCACAATTATGTGTTTCCCTTCATATTTTTAAGCCTTATTTGTCATTAGACATGATTTTTGATTTGATAATCTTTCTGTTTTATACACTCCTGTATATAATTTATGTATTTATCACAAATGCACAATCTCTTATCGAATATAAAAAAAACAGAAATTTCGTTTGATCGTAAACGGGAAATCACTCGCGACTATCGCCAGAGTCGGGTGTGCTAAACGTTTTTTGCAAAAATCAAAAATCTGATCAAGATGACCGATATATTTATAAGTACATAAAGTACACTGTCGTAAAAGACATTGTTTAATAAAGCGCTAAGAATATTTTGATATTTATTGAAATTATTGCTTTAAAATGTAACCTCTTTCAAAATGTTAACCATCGCTCACCATTTATGTGTAAGTTTTTTAATATAAATCTGTCCCTGTTATTAAGCTTAATTATTATTATTACGAAAAATTATTAATCTGGTCATTTTTATTTAAATCATTGTTATATTTGTTATGTAATATCGTGGCAAATCTACTAAAAGGCTTGATATTTTTTGTATAAAAGGATATCGTTGCATTAAATCCGTTTAAAATCTCATAACAAAATACCTATCAAATAAATGAAAAGTAACAATTATTCAGTTGTTTTTATTTTCCTTTATGCCATGAATTCACAAGTAAACAGAGATCCGGAAGATGCCTGCAGTTTCTAAAAAATCTGTGTAAGTATTGCTAGAAATAATGTTTCAGAATTTTTGCTGTCTACAACAGCAACGGCGGTGCATCATAGTATTATGTTTATTTAAAATAAAAATTCGTTGCCCACACTTTTTCCATGTTTATTACATGTGTGAAATATATGGCCGCACTCTGTAAGCATCGGTTACGTAATGTTTCTTTTTATGATTCCGTTTAGACCTTGCTTGTGCAACGGAGCACCTAATTTCGCGGTGAATTACACGCTATTGTTATACATAATCTTTCCTGCAACGTGCATCAAAAGTTTCAGAAACACGTACATGCTAGTTTCTGAAACAATGTTTATAAACAAATGTTTACTAGTGAATACAGCTTTAACCGAACACGCACACTGTTATATCGTGCAACTGGAACTTAACCTCGTAGAAAATGCAGACACGTGTCCCCCTCTACGTAGAACTAAAAAAGTTTTTTTACCTACTTCGCCAATAAGCGTAAAACAATTTCCTTAGAGTAACAGCAATAGAAAAAAAAACTTGTTTTATTACGATTTTCCAATAAAAGCCTTTTAGGGTTTATTTCTATACATTATGATAGATTCTGTTGAGCACCCACTAAACTTACCTAACTAAAAATATTGCTATCTTTTAGGCAGTTGTGCCACCGCTCGCGTCGGCGAGAAAGCGACTAACTATTGGCTATTTTCCCGCTCAAGAAACACGTACAATAGATATACATTCCGTATAAACAAAAAAGATGCATATATTAATAGTTGATCGCTGACTGTACACCACCGGCGAGGACTCGCTCCACTAGTTAGTCGCTGAGCGACAAGAGCTATCAAAGATAATACTCGCTCAGTGATACTTGCTTAACGATGCTCGCTTGGCGGTCAGAACTCACGCCGACAGACCAACCAGCGGTCATTTACGAGTGGTGCGAGTAATCGCCCGTCGCACTCGCACACTCGCTTATAGCCCAGCTATAAAACTATCGGAACTACGTACACACTCGCTTCTCGCTGCTCGCCAACTCGTTTTTAGTTTCTATCTCCACTCGCTCCTCGCTCATCATCGGCGATGGGACAAGTGCCTTATTAGCAGGCCAAACAAAAGACAGACTGTGTATTATAGAGCTATCAAAATAGTTAGTAGGTAGTACTTGCGATGTTTTGGCTTGTTTTAAGGCGGCATAATGTAGGTGTTTGAGGTGTTCTAACTCTATTTGGAAATTTTCATTTAGTCCAAACTGACAGCTCGAATATTTGAGTCGTATAGAATCAAAGGTGGCAATCCCACTTTTAGCAAGTTTTGAGCAAACGAAAAAATGAAAAATTAAGCAACTCTGCCCTAATGCAAGATTGCCGTCTTTGGAACTAAATCGAGATTTTGTGTCGACTTAGCAAAAAATATGGTCATGTTTAGTTATGATATGTCAAACAAGCAGTTTATTTTGAATATTTTTGATATTTCTGCACCGATAACTCAAAAGTGCCAAAAAGTGAGATTGCCACCTTTGACTCTATACGACTCATTTTTGCGTTTCTTTCTTGTTATATCTGCAAGTAAATAAGTAAAAAATATTAGCCTGTAACTGTCCCACTGCAGAGCAAAGGCTCTTCTCGTACTGAGAAGGAACGAGCAATTGTCGCCACGCTTGCTCAATGCGTGTTGGCGATTTGAAACGCATTAAGTCCGGGTTTCCTCACGATGTTTTCCTTCACCTTATGTCAGTGGCTTCTTAGATTAACTAAGAAAGTACATATGTCGTGGTGGCCCGGAGGTTATAGACCAGCTTGTCCAGGCAGATATGTACCAATGTGACTTTTTTCAATGTCTGCAAGTCTACAATTAATGGATAGCAATATTCAAGTTAAGTTTCCTCGGTGCTCAACAGAATCGGGGCCATTGTCTACTATGACACTGGCATCTCTCCATAAACTTAGTTTAAAATGGGCCTCCTCGAAATTACTGTCATTAGGTCATTACACCAACTGGTTGCAGTATGTTAATTACTTAATTAGCTTGCAAGAGGATGCTGCCATGTTGCTATCTTTTTTACATAGTCGATTAATGCTTTTTACGACAACCACGTGAAGAAATTTCCATGGTATTCATTGGAAAACCTAAGGCCAAGGAAAGGTTGTTAGTGCCTGATTAAAATGAGTTAAGGATTACTATTTTTAGAAAATGAGATCTCCGTTTTAGTCTTTACATTGTCCGGCCAGATAATATTCGACATTTTATGGCATGAATGAGAGGTATACATGTCCACGTTAGGGGCACCCATATAGTAAGCAGGTTTGTCAAATATCTGAGATGATATTTTTGTAGCCTTTACTGACTATCCCGTTGCCACTACCGTGCAAAGGACGCAAAAGTATAAGTATTAGATATCCTTCCACACTCTTTAAACCACTTGTACAGGTAGATGCTTTCTGAAAACTACTTCTAAATTATTATTGAAAACAATTATTGTTTGAAATAGTCTTCCCCAAATAATATCCGTATCCACTTTTTTTTGCCAACAAATTCAATTCCGTTTCATTTAATAAATCACGTAGAACAGCAAATAACGTATATCCGTTACTGTTATCGTTATAACGCTTTACAATTTATTGACATGGCAACATTCAATTCAAAGTGTCAAAGTTGGAGGCGGTAATTTTGATTTCGCAAAAAGTTAAACATATAAATAATTGTACGGAAATACTACATAAATAACATCTGTAGGACCTTGAACAATCATGAGTGTCTCCAGTGGCGGTGAGGAGCCGCCAGACTCGGGGAGAAAGAAGAAGAGAAAGTACAATAGTACTCGAAACGACGACTCAAATAAGTATAAAATTTTTACCAAACATAATTATAAAAGACTGTTCATAGAAAATACCAATTCTGAGTACGTAGTATACGTCGAGTCAACAGAACAAGAGAAGATAGGGAATAAAAATCCTATCACGCTCACCAAATTAATTTCTGACAATGTTAAAGAAGTCTTAGGAGTACATAGATTAAATGCACACAAAATAGGAATAACATTCAGAAAGGCGGCTGCGGCTAACAATTTTCTGAAGATGGAAGACTTCCTTCAGAAAAATAAGTTTAAAGCCTTTATACCATCATATTTGACAGAAAGGATTGGTGTATTGAGGTTTGTGCCCAAAGAACTCTCTAATGAGGAGATATATAAAAATATAGTGTGCGACTCTGAAGTAATTTCAATTAAAAGATTCATGCGTAAAGTAGAGGGAAAATTAGTGCCTCTCAATACAGTTGCTGTCACCTTTGCATCAACATCTTTACCGCAATACGCTTATATACAACTATTTAGATACGAGGTGAAAACATACATACCACCATTATTGCAATGTTATAAGTGTCTTAAATTTAACCATTCTGCTAAGACCTGCAGAGGCGAGCAACAATGCTCTTCTTGTGCTGGTCGTCACTCCTACAAAGAATGCGATGTCGAAGAAATCATATGCATCAACTGCACAGGTAATCATCTTGCCATTTCAAGAGACTGTCCAATTAAAAAACAAAAAATTGAAGAGAAAAAGGCCAAGTTTCTTGCGCAGCAATCGTATGCCACTGCTGTGAAACCACCCCCCACATTTAATGAGAAATCTTTCCCTAGTTTACCTATTAAGGTTACTGATAATAAGGCTAAAACCAATGACATTATAGATATTAAACAAGTAGCAAATAATGATATTATAATTAATGCAATTGTTAAATCGTTGGTTACATTAGGAAACAAGAGTGACTCTGATGGGCCACTGACATTTAAGAAGATAAAAGAAATATTTTTATCAAATTTAATTTAAATATGGATAATTATCTAAATATTTTACAGTATAATATACAGAGTTTACAGAGCAAAAAGAGTTTATTACAAAATTTATTAATTGAAAAAAATATAGATGTCTGTCTTCTTAATGAGACTTGGTTCAAATCTAATTCTATAATTCCACACTTTCCTACATATAATTTAATTCACAAAAATTCCACAAATTCTCATAATGGAGTAGCCATTTTGGTGAACCATTGTTTAAAGTACAAATTAATTAATACACATTTCTCAGAATCTATTCAAAACTTATGTATCACTATAGAAACACAATTTGGAGCAATGGCAATACTTTGTGTGTACTGCCCTCCAAGTCAAAGATTTGACTCTGCAAAGTTAAAGGACTTAATCAATAACATACCCAAACCTTGTATAGTTATGGGTGATTTTAATGCTCATAACATAGCCTTTGGTTGCCATAGTGATAATAATAGAGGTAGATATTTATATAATATAATTGATGAATTTGACTTATGTATTTTGAATGATGGATCACCAACAACTGTTCCTTATCCTAATAGACAAGCTTCAGCGATAGATCTTGCCCTTGTTAGCTCTTCAATAGCTCATTTATGTAATTGGTATGTTCATGACGATCCCATGGGTAGCTATCATCTTCCAACCTTACTTGAGATCAACATTCAACCATCTATGTATGACACATCACCACCTGTGGATCAAGAGAAATACATTTATAGTAAAGCAGATTGGGATGAATACTATAACCTATCTGAAACTTGTTTTTCCCACTTGAACTTAATAAATGATTCCCCTACCAATACATATAACCTTTTTATAGAAACATTAAATGATTTACGAAATAAAACAATTCCAAAACGAAAGTTAGGTGCAAACACAGCTATTAAAAAACCAGTACCATGGTGGAATACAAAATGTAGTGATGCTGTCGCAAAATCAAAAGATGCATTAAAGTATTATTTTTCTCAACCCAACATTGAAAATTGGATAAAGTATAAAAAATTAGACGCAAAAAAGAAAAGAATACTGAAAGAAGAACGTTCTTCTTCTTGGCAAAATTTGTGTAGTAGCTTCAATAGGTTAACTCCAGTATCTAGGATATGGGGATACATTAAAAAATTTAAAAAAATTGGAACAAATCGAAACAAGAATATCAATGATGAGTGGGTTCAAAGTTTTTTAGATAACTTAGCAGATTCTACTGAAATAGATGACAATAGGCTTAAGTATTTGTTCGAAAATGCTACAGAAAATGATGTAAATATATTTCTCAAGAATAATTTCACAATAGAAGAGTTGAAAACATCTTTAATGAGTAGGAAAGATACTACACCGGGATTGGATGACATACCTTACATGTTAATTAAAAAATTACATTTAAATGCACAAACAACATTACTTCATATTTATAATAAATTATGGGATGAATTAGTAATACCTGAGTCTTGGAAAACACAGTGTGTCATCCCAATTTTAAAACCGAATAAACCTGTAAATAGTGCTTCTTCCTATAGACCTATTTCCTTATCATCTTGTTTGGGTAAACTCTTCGAAAATATGTTGAAGTTAAGATTAGATTATTTTGTTGAATCGCAAACCTTAATTCCTTCTATACAGTTTGGCTTCAGAAAAGGTAAAAGTTGCTCTGAAAGCCTTGTATCGTTATTAACAGATGTAAGACAGGTTAAATTAAGTCACTCTAATGCAATTTGCGTGTTTTTAGATGTAAAGGGTGCTTTTGACAATGTAAATATAGAAGAACTCATTCAAGTATCTCATGATATTGGTATACCTGGTCATATTCTAAAATGGCTCTATTCTTTTTTAATCAATAGAACTGTATTTGTTAAATATAATAATAAATTGCATGGACCTAGGACTGTCAACAAAGGCACAATGCAAGGTGCAACTTTGTCTCCTTTACTTTATAACTTGTATACTTCTGAAATATTAAAATATGTAGATGTCCCAGGTGTAAATATCCTGCAATTTGCAGATGACTTGCTTTTTTACAGCATAAATCAGAACATAGATATAGCAATGGCTAATATCAATAAGGCTTTGTCTCAATTATACAGCTATTATTATGGTAAACTTAAATTAGAAATAAGTCCAGAAAAGAGTTCAGTTCTAATTATCAGTAAAAATGTAAATACTCATGGCAATGTTAAAATTTCATACAATAATATAGAAATTCCCGCTGTTAAGCAACATAAATTCCTAGGCGTCATTATTGATGATAAATTAAAGTTTGATGAACATATTAAATATATAAGTAACAAAGCGCTGAATGGTATTAATCTATTGAGACATTTAGCAGGAAGTTTTTGGGGATCTGACCCCAAAGTTATGAGTATGCTCTACAAAAGTATAGTGAGAAGTCATTTTGATTACAGCAGTTTAGCTTACATGAATGCCAGTAGCACCTTGTTACGAAAATTAGATGTAATTCAAAATATGGGACTGAGACTTATTTGTGGTGCTATGCGCTCCTCACCTATTAATTCGTTAGAAGTTGAGACATGTATACCTCCCTTGACATTACGAAGGTTGTTGTTGGCTGAGAGATTTGTATTAAAAGTCATGGCATTAAATGATAATCCTTTACTTAAGAAACTAACAATACATCCTGAAATCTCACAGTCAATTGCTTCCAATGCCATCTCTGCTTCTTCTTTGGTTGGTGGAACTCTACCTGAAATGCCAACAATATTTGAACATGTTAATAATAATTCAAAAGATATTGTTAAAAATGATATTTGGCCTATATACAAAATTCCCTTTAAGAGTATTATTAACAGCTTTGAAATTCATTTAGACGCGGTGCATAATAAATTTGATTTCTTACAGTTTAAAGACAATAGACCAGAACATTATGTTATCTATACAGATGGATCTAAAACAGATCATAATGTAAATGCAGCTTTCTATGATCCACAGCTGAACTTCACTAAATGCATTAAATTAAATAAAGTGTGTAGCATTTTCACTGCGGAATGCTATGCAATTCATTGTGCATTGCAGCATGTAAATACTATTGTAAATAATGTACATAATATTTTGATAGTTACAGATTCCAAAAGTGTTTTGTCTGCTCTACATAATGTAAATATTTCATTTAAGTTAAATTATATTCTTTTTAACATTAGACTTATAGTCCAAAACCTACTTGATAAGTATGTTAAAGTGGAATTAGTATGGGTACCTTCACACAGTGGCATTCGTGGAAATGAATTAGCTGACACTGCGGCTCGTTCAGGCTATGACGAGGATCGATCCGAGTTGCTCAAAGTTCCATTCACTGATTACTACAGCCTTTTTAAAGATCTTCATAGACAGTTATGGAAGGAGTATTGGAACATAACCCTGGAAACGAAAGGCAGATGGTATGCTGGAATACAAAATGAATTACCAATTAAACCTTGGTACCATAACTTTAAATACACCACAAGAAGATTTATAACTATTGTAACACGGATGAGATTGGGACATTGCTTAACACCAGCTCACCTGAACAGGATTCGCATAATTAATAATAGCCGATGTCTTCATTGTGGAGCAGAGGATGCTGATTTGGATCATGTTATCTTACAGTGTTCAAGTTTTAACATTCAACGTTTGATTTTGGTCGGTGAATTGAGTGATGTAAATGACAATAATGACATTGACATTGAACGTCAAAGTGTTCCCCGCCGCGTTCAGGATTTATTAAAAAATAGGAAATATTTTAGTGTATTATATAAATATATTTGTAACACAGTGGAAAAAATTTAATTCATTGTAAATAAGTTAGGTTAAATAATTTAGTGTAAAAACATTGTAACACATCTGTGTACACCTTAGAGCATATATGCTCTAAGATGTACACAGAACATAATAATATATACCTCTATGTATGCGACTGAAGGACATATGTATCCATGGTTATGAATAAAGATTATTAAAAAAAAAAAAAAGTGTCAAAGTCAAGTAAAAAAAAAAACATGATTTTGTAAATTTTGTTGTAATGTCAAAACAGTTTCGTAATTCAGAAAAATACACAAGAAAACAACTAAAAACGCAAAACTTAAAAAATGGTAGGAATCAGCGTTGATAGCCCCGCGAGGGATCGTGTGATGAAATTAATTGAAGAAAAAGATAGAATAGAGAGCGAAATTAGAGATCAAACCGCTGTTTTGGAGACCAATAACATGGGTATGAACGACCCCCTGGTCGACGCAGATGGTTTTCCTCGCAATGATATCGATGTTTATAAGATCCGACATGCAAGACACCGCATAATCTGTAAGTATACATTTTTATATATTTAATTCTCTACTTAACTGAAGTGAAATTGAACACTAGAAACTTAATGACTTAGCAACTTTGAAAGATGTGTTGTTCCACTCCAATCCAGCTTGAACCTTAATAAGCAAGTAATTAGTTTCAAGATAATGCAACACGGAACTTGTACTATATTAGGCTATAGGCCTGCCAATTGAATTTTGTATAAAAGGTCAACAAACCGCTCACCATGACAGACTAAATTTGCTTTAAAGCGCCAAATCCAATTGCAAGTTTTGTTGTGCAAGCTATTGCACTCCATTGCTCGCTTAGTTCGTAAAACTTGCAGGAGTTGACAAGCTGTGGGTGTGCTCCACAAAGCAAATACAAAGATGAGTTGGCCCAACGTCTGCAAAACATCATACTGAGAACAATAATTAACGCTCATTGGTTTATTACAAACAATGAAATACACCAACACCTACATATGAACACAGTCAAGGAAGAAATCCGATCGGCTGCAGAGAAATACAAACGGCGACTGTGTAATCACCCGAATGAACTAGCAGTCGAACTGATTCACCAAAGCTACCTCAATCGCCTTAAACGACATGATGTAATGAAGCTGCACGCCAGATGGCTGTAGCAGTGTAGTATAGATGAGTAGCTATTCTCACTGGAGGAAGCACTCTGCAAAACAACATTCATGGAACTCATCTGATTATAGTCGAAAAAGACTGATCGCAGATAAAAGAAGAACAAAAAAAAAAAAAAAGCGCCAAATCCAATTGCAAGTTTTGTTGTGCAAGGTATTGCACTCCATTGCTCGCTTAGTTTGTAAAACTTGCAGGAGTTGACTAGCTGTGGGTGTGCTCCACAAAGCAAATACAAAGATGAGTTGGTCTAAGCAACTGTGTACGGTGGGCCTGGCCTTACTCGGTCTGTCGGCACCCATCCCATGCACACTAGATTCACGCTCCCATCCGGTTTTATTATTGTCCTCTTTGGGATCACGGCTCATCTTCCGTGCGGAAGATGTCCGGTCCTTTGGAAGGCATACGGGGGACATAGGTCCAACGCGCAAAGGCCCCTTTGTGAACTTTAAATCTAAAATGGGGTGGGGCACCAACTGGGGACTATCTACGGCTGCACTATTGGAGTACAGTCATGGACCGTCCTAGGTGGGTGCAAGACTATTGTAAAGTGTGTTATTGTCCTTATTTGAAAGAAAAGACAAAGTTTTGTGTGTTATTTTGCAAAAGCTACTTGGATAATATTTTGATGCCATGGATGGCATCACATTTCACTTATAAGTAATTTTATACGTAATTTATTATGTTTGTGACACTAGAGACATCTAGCATAATATGGCTAAGCAATGTGTTAGTTATCTATAAATCCTAGGCTTTTAGTTTTTCCTATTCTCGTCACTATAGGAGAATTACTCATGGCAATAGACTCACTGATGCTATGAAAATTAACAGTCAGATGACAATAGTCCCATAGATTGATCCCTAACTTTGATCGACATTTCGTAAAACTGTTTGGGGGTTTGAGTATTTTTTTTTGTGACCTACGCAAATGTCCGGCTGATTGGTGGCGTTGTGCGTCGGGTCGTTGAGCTCCCTAAAATAAGGTTGAGCTACATGATGACTGATGCATGCGTGCCGTCAGTTGGGACAGGTCAACTCAAACCTGCTATGGCTCTCTCCTCAAAAGGCCATTCCAAATGTTGCCCTACATTGTTACACTCGCATAGTTTTATACCACGATGTCTGGACTTTAAAAGAGACATTGACCTCTGAGTTTATTTCGGCTTTTCTTCTCAGAGCTAGTCAGATAGGAAATGCCGGCGCCATCTAGTCTAAAAAAAAAACATTACATTGACTTGTAAAAGTGTCTGTAACAGATTTATTTACAGAATATAAATATCATTTATCATCAACTGTACATACAAACAATCAAAATTAATAAAATATGCCAACAATATTTACAGGTCTCCAAAATGACCACAAAAGCCTGATGAAGATGATTGAAAGAGGACTCGCAGAAGTGCATAAAGATCTGCTTGGCTCCAACGGTGAGGGGCCATCTAAGAACATTGCTGTGACTAGCAACGGTTACACGAATGGTACAAACAGTGGGGACACAGTTACCAGTGTTGTTGAAGATGACCAGGCCTTCGCAAGTGTTGGTTTCGTTCATGATGGATCACCTGCGGACATTGCTGTAAGTGTTATTGAATAAATACAGACATTTGTATTATAACTTTTATGAGACACATTCATATACAGGGTGTGTCGTAAATAGTGGTTCAACGTTAAACGGTCGATACGCGATATATTCAGCTATCACATACCACAATTAGTTTTTTTTTACTATATGTATCAGTTTTTTTTTTAATGTAAAATTTATCTATATCGGGTGTAAAAAGACCCTTAACGATAACGAAAACCACATGTTCTACCCATCATTGGGATCATTTTTTTCTACCAGACCGTACCTGGGAAACCATTGGGTTTGGAGATATTGAAGGTCAAAGTTAACATTTTTTTTTTAATTTTTTCCAAAAACGTATTCTAAGTGATAATACTAAACTTTCTTCCAAACAACCTTATCAAAATTTTCAGTTTTTCCTCACAAATTACGCATGTGAAGTTACAAAAACGCAACGAATATCAAACGCACACGACCGCCTTGGCTCAGCTGTGTGGCCGCTGCACGCATGCAAACGCGCGGCATCGCCACAACCTCACATTGCGCGCTACAAAAAAAAAAACATTTTTTTATGCCAAAAAATAAAAGTCGTTTCCCAGCAATTATTTTTGGTCAATGTAGTTTAGTTTGATGTACAGAGTGCGTAGATTTCGGCTATGTGATGGGTCATTTTACACCCTGTATATTAAAAATTACTTGCAATTTGCTAGCCATTGAAACGACGCACGTGCGCAAAAAAATGGAGGACGAATAATTATACAATTAAAGCAAATGTACAACAACAGATGTAACGGGCACTAATCGGGGATGGTACGGTCATCCTTCGCGTTGTATACGCGTATAGAACGCGGTTGTATATGTGTGTACGGACAGCGCGTACATTGGTACGCGTAGTCGGTTACGCGTACGCAGGAACGCTTAGTTCGTACAAGGCTTAAGACAGGCACCTCCATACTATTACTAAGCGTTCCTGTGTACGCGTAACCGACTACGCGTACATTGGAACACTTAGTCCGTACACACCTTTTAGAACGCGGTTGTATACGCGTATAGAACGCGGTTGTATACGCTTATAGAACGCGGTTGATACGCGTATAGAACGCGGTTGATCCGTTGCAGTGGGCATAGTAGTGAACGGAGCGTTTTTTGCCGCGTGCCTGACACGTTTCTATTACGGTTCTAATATGATACGTTTTAGTGGGCAAACTCCTTTAAAAGCATCTCTTTTATGCGTAGTCTGTGAAGTGACTAAATTAGTATATCGGGTTGATATGTATCTTCTAATGCGCCTTCGTTCTTATTCTGATTGGAGTAATGACGGATGTCGCTTAGCAAATGTTTTACAGATATCTGAATTTATGAAGAAGAAAATTAATATAATCGTTCCTAGGATGCGTTGCACTTTTATCCAAAAATATTTAATGCACGGTTTTGGCATCGTTACGATTTTATAACATTGCTCGCAGAACGGATGGCCGATGGGGCCGAAAGGTTATGGAGTGGCGACTGCGTACCGGAAGACGCAGCGTGGTTAGGCCTCCCAAAAGGTGGACCGATGATTTGGTGAAGGTCGCGAGAAACCGCTGGATGCGAGAAGCACAGGACCGGTCGATGTGCCGTTGCTTGGGGGAGGCCTATGTCCAGCAGTGGACGTCTTTCGACTGAATGATGATGATGATGATGACGATTTTATAATATCGTCGGCTAAAAGTGATAATCTGATAACTCCATTTCAACGATTATACAGGTAATGAATAAAATTTAATAATTTCTAGGTAGGTAGTTAGCTAATTATTTATTTTGCAAAAGAAGAGCTTTCTGAGTAATATTAGACTACCATCAATAAACGTGATTTTTGTTTCAATTCAATATAATTAATTGAAAAAGCGGTTTCATGAGTTGTCTGCGAAATCATATTGAAATGGAGTTATCAGTTTATCACTTTTAGCCGACGATATGTAATATGGATATCTAGTGGCGACCCCAGTTTTCGCACTTATTTGCAGAGGTATAATACGCTTTTCTTTCTAAATTTCCAGGGTCTACAAGAACACGACGACATCCTCCAATTCGGTTCAGTGAACCACCAGAACTTTCAAGACATGTTCCAGATACACGACATCGTTGCCCACTCTGTTGGCCAGAGAATAGACGTCAAAGTAAAAAGAGACAATAACATTGTCAGTTTGACAGTTGTGCCCCGACCTTGGCAACAACCTGGGTTGCTGGGTTGCCATATACAGAGAAAAGCATAATTTTAATCTTTTTGGTATACAGGGTGTTAACGAATTCGTGTAATTCCTTCAAACCACACTATTAATGGTATAAATTAACCCCGCCCGGGATTTAGATTGATTAAAAATTAATACATTTTTTTTATAAATATAAATTTTATGTTATCGAAAATTTCGATGCCATGCATAAATTAATGAAGGCACAGCGACACAGCTGACGGGCACAACTAGTGCGATATCGCTCCACGCAGTCAGTTAACTTGGAACGCTAAAATTACCCAGACACAGTATGCGAAGGTTCATTTTTTGAAATCTTTTTTTTGTTTTTTCTGAAAAAAACTTGTGCAGGGTCAATCAGTGTCACCAGTAGATCACGCGGTTTGAAAGTGTTACATGAATTCGTTAACACCCTGTATGATGATGATACATGAAATTGGTATGCAGATTTTTTTATGGTGCACATCGGAAAATTAGACAAAGTATAAAATTATATTTTCTGTTTGTCCATAACACTGCACAACAAAATTGCAACTTTTGCCTGATGAATGAACTTTGTCACTTGATGTTTACTAATTTGATGTCACTAATTTATACTATACCCTCACTTTTTTTGTAACAGCTCTTGTTTACGAGTTATAGCTATCACTAAAAATTCACTGTCTTACGGTTTTAATTTGCTGATATTTAAAATAATATTAAGTATTCTCACTATAATTTGATATGGCATCATCGAATCGAGTTTGTGTGAATGATCCAAATCATTTTTGTTGCATTTGCGGAGAGTAATGTTTAAGGAATACCGTTTGAATGTGACAGCGTTCGTAATTAAGGCCTACAAAAATTACTTTGGTCACCCACTGGAAATAAAAGACAAGCCTTGGATTCTCCAAAAGATATGTAATACGTGCGTTGAGTTTCTACGTTTGTGGACAAATAAGAAAAGGAACAGATTCAGGTACGAAACCGCTATGATCTGGACTGAACCCGGGAACCACCACGACGACTGTTATTTTTGTTTGGTGAACATGACTGGAATTAACCGAAAAAATCGATCCAAATGGGAATTTTCTTGTATAACGTCGACACATAGACGTCTTTTGAGCCCTAAAATGCTACCTGAACCTCAAGCTGGTACTTCACAGGAGGAGCCTATGCATATTGAGGCGATAACCGACAGTAGTGATAGTGACTTTGAATGCGACATGGAAACACCAAAACCGTTCAACCAAAATGTTTTAAACGACCTTATCAGGGATCTGGGATTGTCAAAATCTGCTTCGGTTGAGAAAAATGCATGGAACGAGTTTGTGTGGCTTGTTCAAAATTTTTTGGGAAACAAGAAAAGTTCGGACTTTTCTCAACACGTCGAACTACTAATGAGTCACTTCCAAAGGCTTGGATGTAACATGAGTATCAAGACTATCAAGTTACACTTTCTTCACAACCACCTGGACCATTTTCCCGCCAACCTTGGGGATCTAAGTGAAGAACAGGGCGAGCGATTCTACCAGGACCTCCGCACGATGGAGGAACGCTATCCAGGCTACTGGAACGCCCATATGATGGCTCATTATTGCTGGAGCATACAGAATAGCTGTCTGCCTTCAGCTACAGCAAGAAAATCGTATAAAAGATTTTTATTTATCAATTTAAGAATATAATTTCATAAATCATTTTTGTAAATACAGTATTTCATAAAAAAATCATATTTTTTTAACTAAAGCTGATACTCAAATTTCAGTCAAAGATTTGAAATCGGCATAAAAAATTGGACTTATATCATGTATCATAACCCAATCATCAGAAATGCTGTTGTGCAGTGTAATCTATGTTTTCATCAATCCTAATATGCAGCGCGACATAATTTTGTCGGCGCATTATGTCGTGGTGGCCCGGAGGTTACAGACCAGCTTGTTAAGCACCGGGTTGCATGTTCAAACCCAGAAATGTACCAATGTGATTTTTTTCAATGTGTATGTACTTAGCTAATGTAATACGACTTTGATATAAGGTGAAGGAAACATCGTGAGGAAACCTGGACTTAATGGTCTGAAATCGCCAACCCGCAGTGAGCAAGCGTGGCGATCAATGCTTGTACCTTCTTTGAATAAGAAGAGGCCTTTGCCCTGCATTGGGACAGTTAAAGGCTAATATTTATTTTATTTATTATCTCGTACCGAGACGAGATAATCTTGCATGAAATAATGCGACGACAAAATTATGTCGCGCTGTGCATGTTAGCGGGCTGGTCATCACACACTAATGATTCATCGTGAAATATGTTCCACAAGTGTATAAATAAAACTAAATTTAACAAACTATATTTTATTAACATAATATTGTCATAAAAATATACAAACAACCAAAAAAGGTAAAAATAAATAAATTGTTTTAAAAATAAATCTTATGATTGATTACCATTGCATTCGTTTTTTTCCTTGGAATTTTTATTTTTACCTGTTTTTCTTCGTTAGGGTCGCCGAGTTTGATAATTTTTAGGTCGCCATCTTGGTTTTCTGTTTTGTCTATTTCTTTGTCAAGTTTTTTAGGTATTTCATCATCATTATACGTGTATTTCATGTAGAAATCGAAGTATAGCTTGTCATTAACTAGGCGGTAGTCTGGCTTTTCTATGGTTCCTCTGAGGCAGTCGTGGTAGTGACAAACAGCCTTCTCTTGCTTGTATGTTTCGCAGGAACCTGTAGGACAGTAAATTATATTTATGTTAGTAAATTAAGTAAGTTCAGTCTTCGTTCGGACGGTCCAAATCGGACCTGTACTCCAAGTATGAATTGGGTAGTTTACTACACGTTTCCTTAACGAAATAACGAATAGTTTACCATGATAAGTGTCAAACCAATTTCTAGTCACGCTATTCGCCGCTAGAGGCGCTGCCTAAATTTTCATACATGTTTGGCGGGACGCAACTGTAGTAGTTAACGAAAAAAACTCAGACTTGGGGTACTGCTCCCCGATCAGAACCTTTTCGATAAGCAGTCGTCGACCGATTCGGTTTGTTATCTCGTTTCGTTTAAGATTCTCGTAACGAGAGAAAAAGAGATAGCTTACCGAATCAATCGACAACTGATTAATCGAATCGTTCTGATCAGGGGGCTAATAACGCTGCGTTTGGTGTAACATTTCGTTTTATATTCGTAATCATAACTGCCGGCCATAGTAATGTATGTAGGTATCGCTACTTCGGCAACGTCATCTCGTTCTCGGTGACGGCGACTGTGGACAAACGGCCTAATAGGGGATTTACACGGTCGATTTTCGCCGCACGGCTAGGCCGCACGGCGAAAATCGACCGTGTAAATGACAATTCGACTAGGCCGCAAGTGACAAGCGATGCAACTAATGACTTGCCGTACGGCTAAAATCACCCGTGTAAATGCCCCATGACAATTTGACCAGGCCGCAAGTGACTAAAATCGCAAGCCCCAAAGTTTGGTGTCATCCGACTTTTGCCGTGCGGCAACAAGCCGCATGCGGCGGGTGACTAAAATCGACTGTGTAAATGGTCAGTTGCAGGCGATCACCCGCCGCACGAGGAGTGTTTTGCGCTGTGTTGTTCCGCTAGAAATGAACAAGACGTAAGTATGCGATTTTTGACGACCGGTTTAAATGGGGTGGCGATTCGATCTTTACAAGCGATGCGACTGGTGACTTGCCGCACAGCTAAAATCGACTCGTGCAAATCCCCCATATGAGTTGTTCAGGTGTTTTCGTCATGCGCAATCGATGCGCTTTATATTTCATGTCAAAAAGGCTACACTGCTACCATTTATCATTCAAAATCAGACAACATACAAATAAATTGATCAAAGTCTAGCGTATGTTTTAACCTGTACTAATATAACAACACGCCTGTATTCCCTGAAGGGTTGGGCAGAGGTGTATAGTACACCCTCATTTTGCCTTTACATTTAAGTCCCATGTAATAGGGGGCGAGCCTATTGCCATCAACCGGGCACAAATCCAGACACCGGGCTGCTACTGAGAAATTCTACACGGAAAAACCGACCCCGGGGGATCGAACTCAGGACCTCACGGTAAGCAGTCGCGCTTTCGACCAACAAGGCAGTCTAACAATATTTTTGCCTATAACTATTAGAATATCGTCAAAATGTTACATTACCTGGTCTCTGCACTCTAACAGTGAGTACTGCCCTCTCCGGCGCCATGTTCTTGAAGTGAACCAAGTAGCAAGCGAGCAGAGTGCCCGTGCGACCTCTACCTTGTCGGCAGTGGACTCCTACCACCTGGAATTATGTGGACACAGATGAGAAAACGTCGAAAAGGTGCAACGGATTTACAGTGTAACCGACAGATATGTGAAAACCATATCCCAGCTGAATTACCTAGATATCCCAAATTACCCCCTCATTCATAAAAGATTGTCATTTTTAGGGTTCCGTACCCAAAGGGTAAAACGGGACCCTATTACTAAGACTCCGCCGTCCGTCCGTCTGTCCATCTGTTACCAGGCTGTATCTCATGAACCGTGATAGTTAGACAGTTGAAATTTTCACAGATGATAATATATTTCTGTTGCCGCTATAACAAAATACTAAAAAACAGAATAAAATAAATATTTAAGGGGGCTCCCATACAACAAACGTGATTTTTTTGTCGTTTTATAAATAATGTTACGGAAACCTTCGTGCGCGAGTCCGACTCGCACTTGGCCGGTTTTAAACAATGATTAAATTATACCTGTCCTTGTCATTTGTATGTCAATAAATAGAGATGGCACGCGGACCAGATCCGCGCTCGGACGAAAATACGCATGAGAGGAAAAGGGCCCTTAGGCGACTGAGAGTCGACGACTCTCATTTGCGAGGTCATTTTGAATGGAGATGAATAAAAATAAAACTTCGTAGCATCTCTTGAGAAATCTCTCAAATGTGAGTTGTTTATAAAAACGAGCGTAAGATTACAATGAGGTTTTCACACTGATACAGTGATAATTCAGCCCCAGCCCTCATCAAGCTATCTCCCCCCAAACCTCCGCCAGCAACGCCCTAAGCCGAGGTCCGAGTCCCATTAGGGGTCGCCCGTATTGCTGTTGTTGCAGGTAGTCATGATGTTAGTGTAGTATAGGTATAGTTAGCTTATTTTAAATACCTATTTACTTCCCCACCATTAGCTAGAGAAATTTCAGGTCTCACCAATAACTTTTACGAACGGTTACGTAGAAACGATGCGCAAGGACCATCCACAACACTAAAAAGATAATTTCGTTTCCTTCATTCGTACGATGACTTCATTGTTTTCCCTAGCTATCCAAGACTATTAATTTGCAATACATCTTTTAGTATAGTTCTAAACCAATATTTACAGTCAATTCAAAATTAGAACACTGGATAAACATTTGTAACTCGTGTTATGGCCACACGTGTTACAACTTACGCCATCTTGTGGCAGTTACTGGTACTATTTTTTGCACGTTTTCATACATTTTACATGGTTTCTTTATCACTCAACTTGTTGATGTTAAATTTATAGTGCGAAATCTTGTAAACACTTGACAGGTGTATAATTATTACCATTTCTGTAATTATTATTTTTATCAAAAATATGTTCAAAAACTCACCTCTCCTCTGATGTCTGCTCTTTCACAAATCTCAATGAACTTCAAAATCTGTTTCAAAGTCGGTACACCGAACTCCTTTATCCTGATCTCTGACCATTTCAGATTTTTCTCACACTCCAAAATTGGCGGGATTCTCTCTGGCGACAACGTTACCAGATGATTGACTCCGACATCCACTAAGTAGTTCAAATTGGCCACCGTTTGAGGGAAACCCATGGCCGCGATTTTGTTTTCAATGAACCACGAGAAATTATACGGAGGATACGATTCATAGTCCTTTTTTTCTGGTACAATTTCTTCATGTTTCTCTGCTTTCTCGGCTTGCTTGTCCTTCGGTTCGTCCCTATATTTGTACCAAAGTTTGGCCAACTTCACGTTGGGCCGTTTGGACACTGTACTCATTATCACAACACTTTTCTAAAGTATACCGACTGGTAAGGGAATTAGTGAAGGTTATTTTTACCGGCGTACGCGCAGTTGGTAGTTAGCCAGCCGGCATTGGCAGGCGCATTGGCACAAGCGAATCGACATTTTAATGTTATATTTATAGTGAAATGTCAATTAGAAATAATGAGGCTTTTTTTAGATGCAGTTTGTGTTAGTTTTGTTACGATGTGCGATGAACTTCAGACGATATCAAATTATCATAAAGTGTGCCAGATATAAAGTCTTAAATGGGGTAGATACTAGGAGAGTTCAATTAAAATTAGTAGCTAACAATGTAGCTACCTAGCTACAACTCTATTGTCTGTCTGCTACTCTACTGTCACAGTAAACGCAATGCAGCCGGCGTCACGTAAAAAGAGCGCCTAAGGTCAACCCGCGCAACAGACGATTAACCAGTTTTTTTAATTCCAGACTATTCCAAAGTAATTTCACATTAAAACATATTTTTCGTGCAATAAACATTACTATCATAATATGTAAACTGCAACTACTTTCGTGCGCGACTGTACACATGCGCAGGCACATCCCTTTCACTGTCGTCCAGCGCTCTATGCTCTATGATGTCACCAATAACCTACACGTGTCCCGTGGGTGTTGTTAGATGAATGAAGGGCAGTTCAGACTACACTATACTATTTCGTTATATATTGCGTCATGAGGTATAACTATATAGCGTGACGTTCAGACTATACGCTATATCGCAAGCCGGTCTACTATGTATAGCAAGTTATTTGACAGCGGTCCGTCGGGCAATGGACGGGGTAGAAGTGAGGCGGGACGGGGACCGCAGAATCGCACGATATAGCTCTGACAATCGCTCAAGTTTATCGCGTAGGTACAGCAAGCCAATATTTTATAGCATAGCCTTGTGTGAACGTGTCCAATAAAACGTACCTATGCTGAGCGATGTCGTTGTGCTATACAATAAGTATTTGCTATACTAATTCGCAGCTCACTTAAAGTGTCACTGATCGATACCTCTGGGCTCAAAGGGCGTATAGCACATTTTGGCATAATGACATTTTCATATAATTATAACGAAAAATCGTTTTTTTTTGTTGTTTTTTGCTTATCCTGAAAACCCATGTTTTGTGCTGCTATACTCCCTTTGAGCCCAAAGGTATCGTGATGACGGTTTTAAAGCAAGTGTTAAAATTTCAAAATTCGATAATTTTTATTTCCATGTAAAATAATAATGTTTATTTCAGTTTTTTTCAAAAATTCTTCTTACCTACTTTAGTTACGAATTCGAAAAATGGTGCTTCTAATTCGTGACCCCTAATGTTACCTACCTAAAATGTAAACACAGCTGATCATAACTGAGTACTTATACTTAGATAGATTTTAGCATATTTTTTATGAAATCTTTGAACAGCTATTAGGTACTCTATTGACTTATGAGAAATATTGTAGAAAACAAAAGATAATCATTCTTATGGGTACTTAAACACCCTTTCAGATTAGTACCCAATTGCCGACGCCGACTAACCTTGTATAAAAATCAAAATAATACGATAATTTTTCCAACCAGCGCGGGATTTCCTAGTGTTATTTTTAGTGTAGAGCTTTAGTAAACAATATATTAGGCCCTTGACCTTGATAAGAAGGAACGTTGTCTGTGACTTTGACAGCGTAAACTATGGAGAGGCAGGTGCTTTAACCGTATTTTTCTGCAGGCGAAAAATCGCGAGTTTTTTTATTTCCGTCTCGTAAAATGTCATTCTCCAAACTACAGAAAATACTTAATTGGTACAAATAAAAACTTTATGATAAAGGTATTCAGAGTTGTATTTAGACTCTTTTACAAATTGAAACTATACTTAATGTACTTTTTTGCTTCTTTTAGTTGAGATTAATTCCGTGGGTGGCGTGAATATGTTAACATCGATCGATTATATCGACATACCTACATGTTTTTTTTTCTATTTATTTAAAAGCTTTCCACGCCTATTTTTTTATAGGATTTTTTTTTCTATTTATTTAAAAGCTTTCCACGCCTATTTTTTTATAGGAAAAAATCACAACTCGATTTATGCTTAGATTCTAGATTATCCTTGCATAAATTTGCATAAATTAATATTTTCCTATAAACCCACAGGATGGGTGTAAATAAATTGAAAAAAAAACATGTTTATCGAGATGTCAACATACACACATCAAAAGTGTCTAGGGATCAAGCATTTTTATGCGGATTTCTTGAGATTGAGATGTGGCTTTGTAATAAATTTATGATTTTATAAATTTATATGGATCCTTTTTGGTGCATTTCATAATTTGAATCAGGAACTGTGAATCAAATTCGAGTAAAAGATGAAAATCAGCTGTCAATATTTTCCCTATAAAAACATACAACGCATTGAAGACATTATTAGTGCTACTGTTTCCCTACTACTGATTAAAACCAACGTTATTATGGAGCGGCGACGTCATTTAAGCAGGGAAGAAATGCTCAGAGCCGTGGGAATGATAGAAGCTGGTTCCCGGCAACGTACTGTGGCTTTAGCTCTGAATACAAGTCAGAGTGTTATCAGTCGACTTTGGACACGTTACCGAAGCACTGGTACCGTGGCTGAGCGCCATGGAGGACGGTATCGCTGCACCACACGGAGACAAGACCGATACATTCAAATCTTAACTCGAAGAGCTCCAACAATAACCGCCATGATGTTAGCCGTGAGGCTTCATCACTCTTCAGGGAACTTAATTAGCGACCAAACAGTCAGAAACCGCTTGCATGAAGTGAACCTTCATTCCCGAAGACCGCTACGGGTACCACCTATAGCAATGCACAATCGTAGGATTCGATATCAATGGGCTCTTGGACACAGAAATTGGGCAGAAGAACAATGGCGTTTCGTGTGCTTTTCTGATGAGTCTCGTTTTGGTATGAGACCGGATACAAGACGTATACGACACTGGAGAACCCCTGGACGCCAACAGCGATTAAAATCCTGCCAGGAAGTCCATCCTTATAGTGGTGGAACCATCATGGTATGGGCGGGTATTTGGATCGGCGGAAGAACTGAGTTGATTTGGATCAGAGGCAACCTCAACGCTCAAATTTATGCTGAGACGATTGTATCAGACGTCATCGTTCCTCTACAAGCGCAAATCGGTCCCTTATTTCAGTTAATGCATGATAATGCACGACCGCACACCGCAAGAGTTGTAAGACAGACTCTCGCCGCAGCTAACATCAATGTCCTGCCCTGGCCTGCTCAGTCGCCAGACTTGAACCCGATTGAGCATGCATGGGATATGCTACAGAGAAGAGCTCTGCCGAATATGGAGGGTATCCAGTCGCAAGAAGACCTTTTTTTGTTGTTGCAACGAACATGGGCGGCCATTCCACAGCGTGATTTGGATGAACTCATTTTGAGTATGCCAAACCGATGTTCTTGTGTTGTTAGTGTTCGCGGTAGAAACACGGATTATTAATTGTTTAAGTTACCCAATAAAATTTTAAAGAAAACTGTTATTTCAGTCTTTTTTTCGAACTTTTGTGTTAGTGGTTCAAATGTCAAAAATCCCTTTATTAGGAAAATGGCAAATTTCTTTATTAATGCAAAGGTGACTTGGTTTATCGTTACTGTGACAAACGAAAACACTTTATTTGATGAATCCTTAAAGAAAATTTTAATTAATATCAATCAGGAGAAAAGTTATTGCAAAAATATATGTTGATCCCTAGACACTTTTGATGTGTGTATTTACGCCAGTCACGGAATTAGCCTACAGTTGTTTTATTGCTATCTAGTGGCGCACACTGGCAAACGTAGCGTGTGACGCTACCGAGACATGGACCAACGTCATAACTAGCAAAGTAAGTAAGAAGAGACAATCAGCCCATTACTGGCCTAGCCTACAGCTGTGCACGGGCCTCTTCTCAGAATGAGAAGCGTTTAGATAGTTCACCACACTGGCCTCGTGTTGGTTGTTGGACTACACACATCGAGATCTTTATGGAGCCCTGTTAGGTGTGCTGGTTACCGCACGATATTTTTCATATTATTGAAGAGACGAATTATTAATTTAATAATTACTAGCTGTGCTCGCGGCTTTGTTTACGTAAAAAATATGTCCTTGTGGACACGCCTATCTATCCACGCCACATGCGAACTACGCAACACACCGGTAGTGTAGACGACTGCAGCGACACTCATAGATGACAGTTCCTACATCGCGCCATCATGATTTAACACGCAGATAGTATCTATACAACCGCCCAACATTAACCGTTGGGCAGTAGCCCGCCAGGTACAAGACTCTGCCTGGTTGGAGGAACACCACACCTCGTTCCTCCACATCCTTATAGGGTCGTTCCACCGTTTAGTGCAAAAAACACCGTTTTGAAGAATCAAAAACTTTTAAAATATTCCGGCCTTTTTTTGTAAAAAATCGAATTCTGGTCGATAACAGATTTATAAAAACTCGAAGGCACTCTTTTATCTTGTTTATTTACGGAGAAAATGATAACTGAAATTTCATGATTGGATGGTAATGAAAAGAGGAAGGAACGTAATGAATTGAGCTGCGATGGTAATTTTTCGGATGGTAATGAAATACCTACTGCAAAATAACTGTGAAAATAGATTTGAGTGCCAATAAAACAAATATATTATTAATAATCAACATTTATTTCTATTCAGACTTTGGTTTCCGTTCAATCAATATTAAGAAAAGATTAAACAAGTATCTAACTGTAGTTTAATCATTTGTGTTTACTAAAAGTCACTAAGGTATTTACAAAAACTAAGATCATTAAATTTAGTAATAGGAACAAAGGAACTATATTGTTTTGGTATTAGATGCAAAATCACAATAATCACTTTACTGGAGAATCATTAAAAACTAAAAAAAACAGGATTAAAAAGACTTCTAAAAAAATTAACAAAAAAATCGTCAACAACTCTGCTAAAAGTCAAAATCTACGATTAATAATATTAACCAAGAAGGTTCTGACTTCTAATTTTAATAAATTTCTGAATAAATGTTAGTAAAATTCTGGCCCTAGTGAAAAGGGGTATTAAGTCCCATTAAATTATGGGTAACTTAGATCCCTTTTCACTAGGGCCACAGAATTATCAAAATAATATTATATACAACCATTGACTTAGAATAAGTATGGACAACGAGTGTAGTACAAAATTCACGATAAAAGTGTCCTGAATTGACATATTATAAACTTAGAAATACCAACAAGCTCATTTACGATGTACGAATTCCTATGTCGTTATCATAATGCCTAATTTTGCTTGCAACAATTTTTACCATACGAAAACATGACAGCACTGCTCAATTTTTCAAATTTCGAAACTTCATTTAATATTAAACGAAAATTTGGAGAACATAGGAGTAATAGAGCAACTTAATTTTTAAAAGATTTTATTATTTGTTATATTATTTTATTGCGATCGCTAAATATTTAAACCAACTGAAAGAGCATAGAACATTTCTTGCAAAATTACAACATCGTCATTTTCAAAAACGCGATTTCGCTTCCTTTGCTGAAGTATCACCATCAGCATCAGCATCATCATCATCATCTTCACCTAATTGATCTCAAAGAAAACTGAAATTAAATCAGAGGCACATTTTTTTTTTTTGAATGAAACTATCTTTTGTCATGTGTATTTAAAAGAGTTTATGATAACTAAACAAACGAGCCCAAACGTCACGTGTTCACTATTTGCCATTAGGGAGTTCCAGAGCCCGTTTTCCGGCTCTACTATCGGACCTACGTCATTATTTATGTAATGAAAAGTGTTTATAATGACAAAATACATGAGCTGAAACTCGACAAGCCTACCATTTGTTCCTGTGCCTGCCTAATCTTCGGCTCCATCATCAAATTAGTTCAATGACATTTTAATGATCTAAGATGCACATACCTACCTGCAAAATTTCAGCTCGATCGGAAACTTGGTAGTGACCGAAAAACCAATACAATTTTGAAACGGAAGGACAACATACATATTTTCGTACATAATATGTTTGCATACAATGCAAGTTTAAAAATAACTTGTTTAAATGAATAGAACAAAACAAATTGCAATTGGTTCAAAATCGCAATACAAAAAAAAACATCGCGTAAAAATAACGACTCTTTGGAATCTTTGTTCTAATGTCTGACAAATATGTCAAGTTTCTTATGGTAATCCAACCAAATGAAGTTGACATAATTGGTCAAACAAAGGAAGGAAAATAAGATACTTTTTGTTTAGTTGGATTATTGTGTGTTTTGCTCTTGCAATTAATTCAATTTTAAGCAAAATACAATGATCCTTAACAAAATAATACTTTAAAATTGTAAAACGATAATATACCTACTGAAAATGTGATACACCATCAACTTTTTTCACTTTTTTGAGTAGTTTTTACACGATCTCACTACACAGAACGGCATTGTTGACATGTGACATTGAGGTGTAGCTGCTTGTTCGCCCAAAAAAGAAGAATGACGCGCGCAAGTGTAGCTCTTTTCAAATTCATCGTGTTTTAACTCACTTTCGGTTCGGACATTTTTGAGCGATGACCCGAGGTCCATACTTATTCTAAGTCAATGTATACAACAATCAAACTTGGGAAGTCTCGTCTCATAGAGAAATATCATCAGGTAACAATCTAAATAAAATCAGTCAGAATTCAGAAGCGTTTCTTAAAAATAATCCTAACTGTCATCTGGTTCCTCATAATCCTCAAATCTTTTGTATTTTGTCTTTTACTGTGTATGGCTTTATCTCTACAACCCACTGATAGAACTTTTTTTATCATTCTGAAATTCATGATGATTCAAACCTTTTTTAAACAGAATTTACATGTACGTTGCAGACATGTTTGCTTTACATCACAACACAGACTATTAATAACATCTGTTCGTGTGCTTTCAGTGATGATCTTCGTGATATTAAAGCTTTAATCAAATATTTAACGTTTGAGTCTACATTGACAACTATCTCGATCTGTTTTTGGAAAAACTACGTAAAAGAGTATATATTTACAAAACATTGAATAACTTACTTATGAACCATGCAAGTTTTTCAAATTATCATTTAAATACCGCTTTTGTTTCTTCTCACCTGTCTTCTTTATAAATTCTCTTTTACTTGCTGCAACTCTACTATTTGTATCTTCTTCAAAAAAAACCTGGATTCGATTAATCATTACGTTTTTTATATAATTTGCTACAGTTTTTTGTCTTCGAGAAAATGGCAATTTGTGTAGCAATTTACATTTTCTTAATCTCTTATCGTGTTTGACTATCGTTTCCACAAAGTTTCTTCTGTCTTTTTTAAAAGCAGTTCTATAGCTTTCTTCCAGGTTTCGTGACAAAGTTTCACTAAAGAGCAATTTCTTTTTAATTTCTTTTTAATTTCATTATTATTTTCTGTTTGAATATCAGGCAACACTTCTCATCTCTTTTTGAACAGAATCACACACTTTTTGTTTCATTTCTTCGTTCTTCCTTTTCTCGTTTCATCCTTTTCTCTTTCTAGATTACTAATTCTATCTTATAGTTTCTTTATTGTTTTTATATAATTATAACGTAAACGCCTAATTTTTTTCTTCGAAATAGATAATAGATCAGGTATATTTTGACTTTGACCTGGTTCAGTAAGCACCCGAGTCGCACTAAGGCGGTGAGTTTTCCATAAATATCATCTCTAATTTCTTTTTTCTACCTTTTCTTTTGTGTATTTTAGTGATCTTTTCCGCCGACGCCGACGTCTTCTTTGTTTTCGTTGTGAACTTGTGACCTAGGAGTCATGTCTTTAATGCTGCAAATCTTTTTCTTCTCTTTCCTCGCTAAATATCTTTGATTCTGAAAAATGTAAAATAAATGTAATGGTTTGTATAACTTCACTCAAAAATTAAATGCAAAAAACATGAACATATATGCCAAAAATAGGCTCAGAACATCGTAAACATAAACATAAAAATCGTAATGAATTAAGATTAAAATTATTCATTTTCTTCCAAAATCCGTTCATTACCATCCTTCAAAAAATTGGAGAGAAAAGACGGTAATGAAGTGGAGATGAATGAAGAAATCAAACATTTTCTAGGATATAATTGTTATCAACTACAGTACATGTTCAATATTAATATAAGGTCAAAATTAATTTTAGGGTTAAATATATAAAGCAATTAAAATTATTTACTTACTGCAGTTATTTTTTAAATCAAGGGAATGTAATGAGTCACTTTGCGTACGAAGCACTAAAATCGTTGTGAAGAATGAATGTAATTGCGACAGTGATGGGCGCATGTCCTTCCCGCTCCGATATCGCGGACCACTGACTGTTATAAGCACATAGCAACCAAGTTAAATTAGAGATCGCGTATCAAACCTACGTAATTTTAAAAAATCTGAACCCGGATGGTTATGAATTTTTTCGTGTGACAATTTGAAAATGAGCTTTTTTTCTGATATTACTGCACGAATTGTTTAATAAAATTATTTCATCAATAGCTCAGAAGTACAACTTTAATATTATGTATTAATTAAAACATTTCCTTCAAATGCACGTAAGTAAATAGTAACATGCTTGCCAAGGTCCTTGCTTGGAAAAGGATGGGAATGAATTTTTACACAGTTTTTTAATTTTCCTGAAAAAACTATTTAATAATCCTGTAATATAAAAGATACTTCCTTTAAAATCACTATTTTACAAATTTTTGCGATATAAATAATTATCAATAAATCATAAATTCACGAGTGGGTAGCCTGGAAATGCTTTTTGCACGAAACTATGGAATGACCCTATAGCATAATTTAGTCACAAAAGAAACAACGCATTGTACCTAGGTGTTTTTTATGAAATATCCTGGAGCCCTTCTTAAGTGCTGAGAATGGCCAATGTGGGTTTTGATTTGTAAGCCCGATATATGTCACGCCTACATTTGTAGGGTAGATTTTCTAAACGAAAAAAAGTACCTAGTCTTATTCTATAAACTGGTGCCGATTCTGATAAGGACCAGCTAAACTTAATTTAGGCTATTGCCATCTTTTTCGCTCTAATAAAATAAGAAAGAGACATACGTAAATAAGAACTGTCAAATGTAGTTGAACTAAAAGTTCCATACATATTTAGACGTGTTGACTAAAAACACGGTGAAGTTCAAGGCGTAAACTAATTTGACATCTCTAACTTAGTTCTTATCTACCACCGTCCTTTTCTCGCGCTGTCTGTTAGTAAAAGATAGCAATTCTCTAATTTTAATTTAGTTGGTGAATAAGAGAATCGGCACCACTGTTGTTTTCGTCTGAAATATTAATAATTAATTATGATAAAATAATTTGATCTGAAAGTTCTGAAAGTCTATTAACGTTATGAAATAAATAAACCGAAGAGCGGAATTGCATCCCTAGCTAGGTACGAGTCTCCGAAAAATGATAAAATCTCGATTCGTCGAGAATTAAAATTTAAGTAAACTGTGGTTGTCAATAAAAGTTTGTTAATCCTTTTAATAAATTAGGTATGTCCAGCAGAGTACAATACAAATTCAATAATAAAACAAACAAATAAGATTTAATATCAGGTACACAATATAATAGATCACAGTAGTCTAACTGAGTACGCTCTTCGTGTACTCCTTGGCCGCTTGTACAAACTCCTCCATGTCGTCACCGCTCACTCCGAACTTCAGAGGATTGTCCTCTGATAAGTACTCGAAGTATCTGCCGACAGCTTCTTCATGTTCTTCGGAGTCTAGCGAACCTGGAAAATTAATTTGCCATTTAAAATTAATGAGCCATTTTACAAACGTGCGAACTGGGTCATAAATCATTTTTATCGGACTTCTCGCTCGCACTTATAGGCCTTATGGAACTGCCCTGGTGTTGTGTGTACGTGTAACAGTAAAAAAGGCTTTGTCGATAATCGACAAAAGGTCCGCCGGTCACGATCCACCGAGCTCTCCCGTCATAGAGCCGGTCGTCTCTTCAGACTCCGCAGTCACAGCGGATAATTCAGCCCTCATCAAGCTGTCTCCCCCCCCCCCCCCCTCTAAGCCCCTGCCAGCAACGCCCTAAGGCCCGAGATCCGAGTCCCACTAGGGGTCGCAGGTAGTCATGATGTTAGTGTAGTACCTATAAGTAGTTAGAATTGTAAAATATTGGTATTCAGTCGCATCTACATTAGTTAAACTGGAAGGTGACCCCATTATAGTTTGGAAAAGGCTAGGTAGTACAACTTTGAAGCCAATTCTCTTGTTTACCAACTTTTTATTTTTTTTATTTGATAATGCGCCTGCATTTGACCGCCATCTCGCCTGATAGCAATGATGCGGTCTACGATGGAGCACGCTTGCCCGGAAGAAACCGATTCACTCGTGACTTGAAGACACCCAGATTGTAGCTGTCGGGGAACACCCACTCAGGCAGCGCATTCCATTATTTGGCGGTTTTCACAATGAAAGTGGAATCAAAGCGCTTCGTTCGGATTTTTGGTATGTCAAACTCAATTAGAATTAGAGATTTGCTATGTTTTACTAACAGACAGCGCGAGGAAAGGACGGTGATAGAAAAGGACTAGGTTAGAGATGTCAAACTAATGCACGCCTTGAACTTCACCGTGTTTTTAGTCGACACGTTCTGACGTATTGTCTAAAAAACCGGTAAAGTTCAAGGCAAGAAATAGTTCAACTTAATTTGACAGCTCTTATTTACGTCCGTCTCTTTCTTAGTTTATCAGAGTGAAAAGGATGGCAATAGGCTAAATTAAGTTTAGTTTCTGCACAACAGAATCAGCACTAGGTATTATTACAAAGGATGGTCAAAATAAAACTCAGGTTTTAAAATAGCGTGTCTCTTTTTGTTATGACGTTGGAAAGTGATTGGTATACTTATTTTAAATCTGGGTTAACCTTAGTCTTGGTTTAAACCATCTGTCTTATTGGGGGTGTCGTGTTTGTTGCTGAAAGCGTTTAATAATAGTTAAACGCATGATGACATCTTGTTATTTTAGACGTTTTGGTGCACACGAGCATAAAAGGGGAGACACTTTTTTTTTTGGGGTGCGTCGTCCCCCTAAAAAAGAATCCTTCCTTGGGCACGGGGTTACATGGCTCCCCCCCCCCCCGTCATCATCATAATTCAGCCAAACGACGTCCACTGCTGAACACAGGCCTCCCCCAAGTGCCCCCCGCGCCCCCCTTAAATTTACACTTGGCAACTGCCCAACCTCTTCAAACAATCCTCAGTCAAAACCTACGAGAAGAGACTACACAGTGAGTACACAGCTAGTGTAGCCAGCCTCGTGTCAAACGAACACAAACTCCTTTTAGAAATAGTCTAATAGGTATGACGTCAAGTCAACCGGAAGTCTAGTGTGATAAATCATAACAAATTCGTAAGCTTCTATTTACAATGCAAAATTCAATGTTTACCAATGTGAAAGCCGAAATGTGTTCCAAAGTTTTAATTTACGATGTTTTCCTTAATAAACGCCTCTTGACGTTATTACCTAACAAATGATTCTGAATGCTTATTTCGTTATTGTTTCTTTGACGTCACTACAGGCTCGCATTTAGGATCTGTAGGCCCCTAATTTGTGGTGTTGACTCTACAAAGGGGAGAGGGGGGCTTATCCGAGAACAGATGAGATTGATGAATTAAAATTCATAATAAATAAAATGATTTCTTAACAATAACAGTACAAGAATAACAGGAAGTAGGTAACTTAATATAACTAAGCGTAGTTCAGCAGAAAGTGACAAACGACGAAATATGCGTTTTGAGATATTTTGGCTGTTATTTTTCATACAATAATGTGTTCAGAGTTCCTACTTTCATATAAATGTGACTGTGATGGTCGCTTTCTGCTTAACTATTGTTATTTTACACATAATCTTGTAACATAATTATTGATATTTTACACAATCTTTTGTAGTGCGGGCCCCTAGCCTGCAGCCTTTTTTTTTTTTTTTTCTATTTGACTGCTGTAGGTCGTCCTAGGGGACGGTTTCTACGTAACCGGGCAGTTATTGGCGTGACCTAAAGGGTCTCCAGCCAATGGGGGGGAAGTAAAATACTTAACCTAAGCTAACTACTTGTACTACACTAACATCATGACTACCTGCAACAACAGCACTAAGGGCGACCCCTAGTGGGACTCGGACCTCGGCTTAGGGCGTTGCTGGCGTGGACATAGGGGGGGAGACAGCTTGATGAGGGCTGAATTATCGGTGTGACTGCGGAGTCTGAAGAGACGACCGGCTCTACGACGGGAGAGCTCGGTGGATCGTGACCGGCGGCGGTGGGACGTCGCGAATAGCCTGCAGCCTTTGTAGCCTATGCTTAAGTACGGCCCTGCCTCACTATGTTTTCTTGTATCCGGAATGTTTAACAAAAATCAAAAGGATAGATTCGGGAGGGGGTTACCCCTTGTTTATGTAATAGGTTGGTAGACAAGCCCACGACCTACCTGATGGAAAGTACTTAGTTACCTCCAAAACACCTACAACACCGAGGGGATTGCTAATGCGTTGCCAACCTTCGAGACAAATTTGACAAAATCTCAAGAGCTTGTGATATCACCGGTACCCATACCCTTCAAAGCGGATTACATCAATGTTATCTATCAGGGATATCTGGGATGGATAGTAGCATCCATTTTCGGATGCTACTAACCTTAATCATAATAATTGCGATCGCAAATGCATCTGTCAATCAACTTTGACTGGTTGAATAGACAGCTACTCCAGTTTCTCCGTTTGCTGAGTGCACGTTTTTTGTGATTGCACGTGTTCCACTGTGGAATTATACCGAAACAACATACCTAAGGCTTACGAAATGCATTTTATTGAACGTAACAATCACTATACCTAATTCAGGACTACCAAACTGAATTTCGACAAATCGTTCTACGACAAGATTTTACTTCGACACTATGGAACTCCGACATTATGCTACTCCGACAATTATAGAACTTCGACACTGGGGTTTAAAGTAACCTAACACGAAGGGGATGACGTGGGCTTCGTTCGCTCGCTTTGCTCGCTCACTCTAGCCCCCGTCATCCCCTTCGAACCTAACCTATCCGTGTCGGGGTGCTCCAAATTAGGTGTCGAAGTTCCATAATTGTCGGAGTAGCGTTAAGTCGCACTTCCATAGTGTCGAAGTAAAATCTTGTCGTAGAACGATTTGTAGAAATTTAGTTTGGGAAGCAAAAGACTGAATGTGAGCATTCAATTACCCACTTTTGAAATAATTCTTTGGTTCGGACGGGTTGTCAATTAGAAAGAAAGAAAATTAATTTATTCAACATGCAAATTGACACAATCAATAATGACAAAAGGTGAAACAGTAAGGTACCTAAAAATAATGAATTAAGCGAGCACCGTGTATCATAGTACTACCTACACGTTATAGCAATGTTTCTCAAAGTGGGCAATAACGCCCACTTGCGGGCGCTAGAGGCCTATAGGGGGGGCGGTCAAAGTAATGATTGCGATAGTGATTATAAAGAGGGGGTAAAATAAAAAAAAATAGGGGGCGCTAGAAAATAACTGATTCTCAAAGTGGGCGGTAGACGAAATAAGTTTGAGAACCTCTGCGTTATAGTATTAGTAGAAAACTAAAATACAGAATTCGCATTCGCATGTAAATGGGTCAGTCCGACATGGTTTTAAATGAACGTAGATGGCGGCACTGCTTGTGAAGGAAGCTGTCAAAAACCTGTCAAATCCTGTTTCATGTTAAACCTGTCAAATTTCATGTTAGTTCTTTATTTCGCCACGTTCATTTAGATCCATGTCAGACTGTACATGTTCGAAATACAAGTGTAGGTACCTACCTACACATGATGTTACTTTTACGTAATCTACCCGCATTTTTTCATAATTTATGACGTTCTAATTCTAACTACCCACCAATATTGATTAGCTACCCATCGCCGTCGGATGAATTGTAAATTGTAATAAACTCGTGTACGGTGTAGATCGCCATCGTTTTATGAGCGTGGCGGTGTGACAAGTGAATTTCGGTTATCGAATTGGTTATTGCGCCGGCGTTTGTAGACTTCTCACGCAAAGTTTCGACTGTGCGTGAGACTAACTGTGTGTGAGTTTGTAGGCTAAGAACAATAGATTCGCGATGTGGTCGGTGAGACGTGGTGGGGAATACTCAGGCGGTCTCCTGCTGGCTGGACGGTAAGGAAAGTCTACCCTTATTTTATTGTAGCCTTATAAGAATACTAGCGACCCGCCCCGGCTTCGCACCCGTGCGAAGCCGGGGCGGGTCGCTAGTATTATACATATAAACCTTCCTCTTGAATCATTCTATCCAAAAACATATTCTATATGAAAACCGCATTAAAATCCATTGCGAAGTTTATGAGACATAAGCGTACCTACAGACGGCGGGACGCCAATTTTATTTTATACCATGTAGAGATTCAGACTGCCTCGTTGGTCTAGTGGTCGCAAGCGCGACTGCTGAGCGTGAGGTCTTGGGTTCGATCATTCGATCCTTATGTCGGACAGTGTTATTGGGTTTTTCCGTGTGGATTTTTTCAGTAGCAGCCCGGAGTCTGGATTTGTGCCTGGTTAGTGGCAATAGGCTCGCCCCCTATTACATGTGACTTAAAAATAACGGCGAAATATGGGTGTAGTTACTATACACCTCTGCTCAACCCTTCGGGGAATACAGGCGTAATGTTATGTAAAAAGATCATTCATTTTGTAAGCTCTGTCTGCAAATCCTAATCCTTAACCTCTCTAGTAGGCTATTAGCCAAAAGTGGCCCACCTAAGCATATCTTTTGAACCATTTATTCAAGTAGAGTTTCAGCTCATCTTGATTGATCGTTAAGGTTCATAAAAGCATATTACCGTGTTGAATCCCTGTTGGGAGCAAACTTGTTGCTTATTTCTGCAGGATGTAAACGAATTCGTGTTATTCAAACCGCGTGATCTACTAGTAAAAAGATGAAACCCAAACGAGTTTTTTTGAAAATCAACTAATAAAACGATGTTTTCTGTTTCTGAGTCATTTTAGAGCCCCGAATTTATTGACTGCGCGGAACTATATCGCGTGGTCCTGCCCGCTAGCTGTGTCGCTGTGCTTTCATTCATTTATGCGAGCCACAGTAATGTTCTAAAATAAACTAAATAAAAATTGCAAAAAAAATCTTACTTATTTTTTTATTGATAACTTTTTTGGTGCTTACGATCACTGACCACTAACGCAAGAAAAAAAAGATTTCATTTTAATAATTTTTAATCTTGCTAAATCCCATGGGCGGGTGATTCTATACCTAGAGTGCGCGCAAGATAAGTCTGCGCGCGGCCGAAATCGGAACTAATCATGGTCCACCAAAGTGTGTGCCGTTTTATCAATTTTGATAGTAGAACTACCTGATTGTAGGAATATTTAACGGGAAAATTATGTTTAGCGATAAAAAAGTTAAGCTTTAAAACCGGTAATTTGAACTTTTGCGCTCATGGCAACGTTTAGCACGCCCTCAGTCGCGCGCAGAGTTATCTTGCGCGCACTCTACCGCTAATTGTTGATCATGTAATTTTAAGGAATTACACGAATTCGTTTACATACGTTTCTGTATCATACATTTATCTGCTAAAATTGGTCTTATTATCTTAGATCTTTTTTATCCACAAACTTAAATTAGTGTGTCTTACCATGCATGATCATCCTGATGGAATTCATGGCCTGATCGGGTAGGAATCTGTGGAAGTGGACGAGGTAACAAGCCAACATCACACCTGATCTGCCCCTGCCTTGCCGACAGTGGACGCCCATCACCTGCAGAAAGACAAAGGTGTCTGGTTATGTTATGACCAGTGAGCTAATTGTAATTACTAACTAAAATGTTAATGTTAAATAAATTGTTAATTGCAACCGAACTGGGGGCTTACCATGACCTCTTAAAGCAGGGCAGAAGTTGCCTGGAAGTTGAACTGCCCTGCTTTTTTGTACTATGACATCGTTAGAGCAGGCCTGCGGCAGGCCTGCTACGTTGACGTTTACGAAATCCGTTCACCTGTTTTTTATGTATAGACTTTTCGTACCATGAACAAGCTTATCTGTTCAACTTGGCTGAATAGTCGTTCACCTTTTGTACTGTCATGGTACGATTTTTAGTGATTCAGAAGCAGGCCTGCTTTTGAACGGATATTGACTGGCTGGCATTTGAACGTTTTCTTAAGACGTCATGGTAAGCCCCCTGAAGGCGAAACGTACCCCTTACGAGTTTGCAGATTACGAAGAATTGGATGTTGTAGTATGGCAACAATTAGTTTGTCAATGTCATTGTTGACGATTTTGTGAGCTCGCTAAACTCTTATCTCTCTTACACACAGGCGAGAAAAAGAGAAATATATTGTTCAGTTTAGCGAGCTCAGAAAAACTATTGCCGGTTTCCTAATATGCAAACTTGTACTACTACCTGCCTATCATTCAGACAGTTTTCGTTTACAAAAAACTGGACAAGTGCGAGTAGGATTCGCGCTCTGAGAGTTCCGTATCGTTAATAGAGTGTTATAAAATTTGCTCGAGGAATTTTGTGGGGTTAATCGGTATCGGATATTGAACAACTTTTCGAAATTCACGTATTGAACTTGATACCTTTGCCCGATCCCGAGAAAAAGAGTCTTGACAACAAAACAAAATGATCCTATGTTTTTTCCTCAGTTTTTTTATTTCGTTATCGAAAACTGACTGACGATGTTTCGAATATGCCTATTATACAGGGTGGAATCGTTAAGTGTCAACAGACGATTATTCCGTCAGTTTAGAAAATATTTCGGAACTTATGGCTAATATCAAAACTAGGCCACCTAGTAACTAAAATGTCATAAATGTTTTTGAAAAAATAACCGCCATATGTCGAGAATTTTGATTTTACCTACTTCCGTACATTTAGTGTGACATTTTTGTTCATGAGATATTCAAGAAGATTATAATTTTTTTGCATTTTATTTTCGAGCTAAATTTTACTGAAGGATCAATAATAACTCAATAAAATAAATGGAAAATATTTCTATGTTGTAATTGACAAAGTCTGCAACATTTTTTATTTAAACTTTTAATCAATCGAACTGGCCGAAAACGAAAATTAACAAGTTACTAAAAAAACTACGGAATATGCTTTGAGATCCAAATAAAAAAAAAAATGTCATGGTTTTTTTATTTAGTTATTAAAAAAATACACCTAGAGTGCGCGCAAGATAACTCTGCGCGCGACTGAGGGCGTGCTAAACGTTTCCATGATCGCAAAAGTTCAAATTACCGCTTTTTAGGCTTAACTTTTTTATTGCTTAACATAATTTTCCCGTTATATATTCCTACAATCAGGTAGTTCTACTATCAAAATTGATAAAACGGCACACACTTTGGTGGCCCATGATTAGTTCCGATTTCGGCCGCGCGCAGACTTATCTTGCGCGCACTTCTAATGCCTATTCGTTTAGAGAGTAGGCAGAGGAGTTCTGTTATACAGCCACAACTTCGTCATGACGGTATTTAGCGCCAGGAGCACTGTGATTGAAACTATTAGTATTTTTATAAGTTAAACAAACTGGTTGCAATATTATTATTATTTGTTAGAAATGAAAAAAATAGGCTAACGCATTACGCAGGTAATCTGGAACTACAAAATCTGTCTGTTTTCTGTTCATAATCCTGAGTTAGATTTAGGTAGTGCTCAGGAATCTGGTGATATGAAGCTTTATAACAGAGATGACTGAGATAGACCGAAGTCGAGTAAGGCTTACTTCGCCGCCATATTAACTGTAAGGAAGAAAGAGATTTTGTAGGTATGATTGGTATGATCAGTTGAAAGAAATTCTCATACTAAATGTATGGAGGGAGCGAAAAACAAAATTTTCAATGTCTGGCTTTTATTTTTCCTGAAGTTATTTATATTATTTTGTTCTCCATATAGCCTAATTTTGATAATAGCCTTAAATTTTTAAATATCTCTTAAATTGACGAAAAAATCGTCTGTTGACACTTAACGATTCCATCCTGTATATAAACAGATTTGCAATTTATTGATTCAGCATCAATAAATTGCAAATCTGTTAGAGCTTTGAAAAATAATGGACACGTATTTTTTCTTTTTAAATCTATGAATATTTAGAAAGATAAAAGGCATCAAAACTCGAGAGTGGGGGCTTGTGACGTCAGAAGCAAGTAAAAATTGTACTTGTTTGTGACGTTTTGCCAATTTTAAAAATGTCGTATCTTCGTCAATATTGGTTTACGTAACAAAAGAAAAAATACGATTCAAATATTTTTTCATAATCTAACTGACGGACTAATTACATTTTTTCAGTCAAATACCCTATTCTATTAGTGGACTTGGTCCTCAGGACAGGCAAAAAGTAAGTCACTTCTTTCCCACCTGTAGGTGTCAGAAACGTTTCAATATAACCGCAGCTCCTTCTGTCTGCTACTAATAACAAACTGTGATTACCAATCCGTCTACCAAGCGTGATGATTATGGCAATTTCCCTTTTGAACAATGGTTCAAAGTGAAGCACGAAGAGCGATTAAAATAAGAGGTGTTTTGTTGGCCTGGTGGATTTTTCATGTTTTGGTGTGCGAACCGTGAACCCCGAACGTAGCTGTAAGCACCCTTATTCCTTCAAACCCCCCAATCCGCCCTTGTCAGCGGTGGCAGTCAACCGTCCGATGATAACAATCCCTACTAATACTTACTTATTTTATATGCGAAAGTAGGTAACTCTGCCTGTTACGCTTTCACGCCTAAACCGCTGAACCGATATTGATGAAACTTGGTACAGAGATAGTTTGAAACCCAAAGAAGGACATAGGGTACTTTTATTTATCCCGAAAAATAAGGAATACTGCGGGCGAACTCTTGTAAAATAAAAAGGCATTCTTGTTTTACTATAGATTTTTTGTTTGAATTTGATGGCCAATGTCATCAATGGATCTAATAATTCTTCCACTCACATTATCATGGACATTTTACTTTTGTAAATATTTCAATGTTAAAATATTCATTTCACTAGTCTAGATTAATAAGTACGTGGCATTTAGCCATACAATTTTAATGATTCCCCTTAATATTTGGCACACGAGACGTAATTATACAAGCTCAGGTAAATACCTAGTTATAACCTAGTCGTTTGAAAATAGATTTGTTTATTTATGTCTAGCAAACGTGACGGCTAATTGGTTGAAAACATTTCTAGACGGTAATAGATAAATTAATTTAGAATATTCGGTACAAGGTGTTCTTGGACTAACAAGGGCATCACCAATATAAATACATTAAAACAAAAATAAGCAAAAAAAAAAATCGTCCTAAATAAACTAGGTAAAACAATTCGGAACGGCCTGTTTAAAACCAAAATAGTAGCATAAATAGGTTAAATGTGATGGTGCCGTGTTTTACAATTCAAATAAGTAATAACTCTACGGCAGCCGTCATCGTCGTTTCCCGCTCGCGATACAACGCAAAGTGTAGCATAGTAAACTTTTGTGTATCTCGCTCAAATTTGGCCAGATTAAACTAGAGAAAAAAGGAAAGAAATAAAGTCCAGAGTGTTGACATTGTAAAATGTACGGTTGACAAGTTAATAATGATAATCAAAATAAAAATGTACCTACTTGTCTTTATTTTTTATTTTTAAATAACTACTGAAAACAAAAGAATATTTATAAAATCTCAGTCCCGCAAATCCCGCGGGATCGCAATTTTGATGCGGGATTGGATTCCCTACTTGAAACGAAATATGTTTCAACAAATGCGTATTATTAGCGCTCCAGGGCCGCATTTAGGATCCCTATGCTAACTTGGGGTGTCAGTCCTACTTACCGGGAGGTTTAATTAGTAAATTCGCGAATTGATGATTTGTTAACTTTGCTATGAAACAACTATAAGTTTGTTTTGTTAAGATTTGTTTTAGGAAAATTGGACAGTAGGTAGTTTTAATTTTAACACGTTCAGACCGGCACCTCATGAGTAGGTACTTGGTATCCTACGGCGCAAATCTTCATATGGCCACCGGTGGTACATCACCGCCCCATGAACCAAAAGTCTTGCCGGGCGGGGTGCGCCACCGGTGGACACGGACAGGATTAGACAGGAATTATGCTTTCTCTCTTTCTAATAAGCTAGTAATCGTAATATAAAGTAAAGAGTTTTGTCTCATAAATCAGAACCGCACGTGCCGCGCTGACGTAACAACGCCCGAGCAGTTTTGTGTATTTTTCGCGCCATAATACGACATCGACGCGACGCGTAGGTAATTAGCTGCGCGTGATTGTGTGTGCGAGTTTGTTTATGCCTATGTTTATTGCATAAAAGGATGTCAAATGAAGATAATGATCGACCTATAAGGCCGGGATCGTGTCACAATTCTGGCAATGAGCGAAATGATCTGGTGGGGGAGGCATCCGATTTGCAGAGCGACGACGAGGTGTTCGTCGAGAATTCAGACGACTCCGTATTGGACCCGCATTATGAATTACCGTCTCATGATACCCGACTTCACAGATTTCTGATAACTTCCAATAGTTCAAGTGAAAAAGAGATTTTCGATGTTCACTCTAATATAAATCAATGCTCTGGGAATGAACGACAAACACCATCAACCAGTCGTCGCAGACCATCAATCTTGTCCGACGGCATTTTATTTTATATTTTTTTCAATTTTGATTTAATTTTCTTATTATTACATTCTCTCAACGTAATTAATCATAAACAATTCGCATTTCGTACAATTTATGTCGTGATTATGTAATTTTTTTTCTAATAAATACAATTTTTCAGTACTGTTTTTTGCTTACTTTCCGAAATTATATCCTCCTCCTGAGCTACACTATGAAAATTTGTCTATTTTACTAGGCGGGAACGGTAAATACAACACTTTCTCTCAAAACGGCGCGAATTTCTTAGTACATTGAAAGTATAGTGTAACGTGGCCACCGGTGGTACAACTCGCCGTGGCAGCAAATACTCCGTGCTCCACCGGTGGTACACGCCGGTCTGAACGTGTTAACTAATAACGCTCGATAAATCGTAAGAATCGGCCATTAGCAGACAGAACAACGCTTCTGCTTATCTGTTGTTAGTTGCCTTTACGACACTCATGTCATGAGTGGCGTGTGGGGTTCGCTCAACCTATGTGGATATATAAAGGATGTCCCAAAACTCAACGTCAAGCCGAGAACAAAATGGTAGGGCAGTTATTTTTTTTCAGTTGCGTTCATATAAGAAAAAACACATACTCAATACTTTATTGAATTCCATAATGTAATTTTACAGTTGGTAGGCTTTAAAATATGGGATCAATTATGGACCCTGTTGGGCACAGCATATTTTAATAGTAGAGAGGATATTACGCGAGGCGCTTACGTTTTTACTTGATTGCAATTCAATAATTTATGAAATATTGTTGATAGATATGTTTTTATTAGTATTTGTAATTATAACATTAGGTAACACATTTATAAGGTAAAATTTTATTCATGGCAACTTAACTGTTTACTTAACTTTGAAATTCGAAAATTATTAAAGTTTTTTTTTCTCTACTCTCAGTAACTGCCCTATCATTTTGTTCCCGGCTTGACGGTGAGTTTTAGGACACCATGTATACGGGAATACACTTGGCAGTGGCACCTGTATTTTGGCATTACACCATTTAAAATTAGAATCCTGCCGTATGATAGATGGGGTTACGGTCCGATCTTTCTCTAAATCATTGAGGCAAAGTAGATACCTAGCCTTGGCAAGGCATGTATGTAAAAGAGAAGCTGAGATGAAAAGACTGAAAGAGGATAATAAAATAATCTGTAGAGATAGAGACGATAGAGTTTTGTTTTTGATTATCTCAGCCTAGAATTTCTTTAGGGTACTAGCTAAAGTTATTTTTTAAATCCCAGGCATAAATGTCAAACTTGTTTTTTTTTCTAAAACCAGTTTGACATTTGAACCGGTGAATTTACTATCTGTGATTAAAAAATTATGAAGTTTCAATAGGTTTTAAACACTCACCTCGCCATTTTTGTCGGCTCTCTTACAAACTTCAATGAATTTCTTAACTTGATCTACGTTGGGTGCTTCAAATTCTTCTATGGGCACTTCTGTCCACCTAAGCCTGGATATGTCGTCCACTGGAGGCTTCTTACCAGCTGTCAGTGTTACCAGATGCGTAATACCTTGATTTACTAAAAACTTCAAATTCTCTTTATTCCTAGGAAAAGACATGGCTGCTATTTTTTTCGGAATAACCCAGGCGAATTTTAATGGTGGGTATGCATCAACCTCAATTTCTGGAAAGGGGTTCTCTGGTATTATCACTGTTAATTCGTTCCTTATTTCCTTTGTCGCTCCCGCCAAATTTTTATCATCTTGTTCCGTGATATCTTCTATTCTTGATATAACTTGGTATTCGTAATCGTCACCCATGGCTGTTTACTTGTTGTCACTGCCCACTACACGAAAAAAAAGAAAATTTAGCGCGCGCAAATTAAATGTCAATTCTATTTTTTTATTTTATCAACACAGATATTTTCTACACAGGCTATTTTTCCGGTTGACCATCTAGCGCGGTTTTGGCGTGTAAACTGACTATGATGAAAGGGCGGGAAAAGTTGGCACAAGCTTTACTGGAGAGGATGTAACATTTATTTCTGGAGTCTCTAATGTTTGCAACGATAAATTTCTAACGCAAAAGATTTATTTTTCAACATTTTCAACCTTGTTTCGTCACAATACAGTTTAAGAACAGATGAAATGATTGTTATTTCTTCCGGCTAACTTTTTTATTGTTGAGAGATCGTTCAGAAAATTAGTCGCGTGTATTATAAAATAACGGATCTTTTATTTATCTGTGACGTGTTCAGATATTGTTGTAGATTACGTACAGTGTTTCTGTAAACATAGTTAAGCTAATTTCAGCTGGATCGTGTTCTTAACGTGCGTTAAGAAAGTTATGGCCCATGAAATCGTTTTGTTTGATCTGCATGAAGGTTGGCAATGCCTAGAGAATGCAATTTGCAGCTGTCAAACTATCTATCCAGCAACTAAGGTAGGTAAATGGCGAAATGCACATGAGTTGTAACCAGAATAAAAACAACAAAACTGTTTAGGTAAATCGCAGCCTATAAACTTGAAAGTAGATATGTTCAATGGTAGGATGGGTGTTACATCCAGCTTTTCTAATCGTTAACCTCAATTTTCAAGCGGGCACATTGCGCGCCTCTGGCGCTCGAAATATGACGGGAAAACTACGACCACCAAGTTTGTGAGAGTCCTATTATGTCCAGCGGTGGACTGCGATTGAATTAATTAAAAGCTGTCATAATCATCATCAGACTATAGCAGTCAACTGCCTCTCCAATTGCACGAAACTGAGCTCGATCTCCATCCTCTTTCATCCACCTGCTACCAGCTAACTTGCGAACATCGTCACTCCGCCTAGCCTGAGGACATCCCACAGTACCTTTGACACACGAGAACACATCTACCGATCTACCCCAACGGTCATCGATTCTACGACCATAGACAATACACTATCTATAGTACCTGAGATCTACGGCTAATATGGCCGGCCAATTTCCACGTAACTTGCTTTTAGGGCTATGAAAACTTTGGTTAAAAACCGTATCATGGATAAATTCGTTCAGTAATCACTTTAAAATTAATAATGGTACTTACATTATAACAGGTGGAGTTATTATCACGATATCAAACCTAAGACTGATCCACGCCAAATACATGAAAGCCCAATATGGAGACACCGATGCATCTGTCAATTTGTCAAGCATAGGAATAAAATAAAAAATCTAAGCTATAATCAACTCTATATCTGAGCATGTAACATTCAAAATCGCCTGAAAAATGATGAAGGATACTTACAGGGGATTTTAGCTTTTATTATTTCTGGTTTTAGGGGTGATAATGGCTTGGATGACAATAGTAATAGGCCTGTATGATCGTTGAACTCTTTGCTAGTTCAAGGAGTGTCTTTAGACTTGGGCAGACATGTTGACGTCTGTAGAAACAACTGCCAAAAGTGTAATTAAATGAAATTAATTATCTATACACTGCTCACCAAAAGATAAGTCCTAACAGTTCGGTCATTTCGTAAATTATAGCCGTAAGGAGATTGCTAGGTATCGAAAAAACGTGAACGATATCATCAAAAACCGTAACATAGCTTTATTATCCATGTGATGTTTTTTAAAAATATTTGATATTCTTTGCATGGTAACGTTTTGTAGAGAATCGTCAGGACTCACTTTACGTTGAAAAGGGTATACTTAAGTACTTTTATTGCTATGCTAATGTTGCATGACAATAAACAGAAATAAATGTCTTGGGTGTTTGAAAATGGTGTCATAGCTCATGTCATATTAGCACACAGGGTCATTAGAAGAAAATAAACTTTTCATCTCTAGATTTTCATCTCATTTAACGTTAGTACCTACAGTCGCGTAGCGTAGGGTGGGCGGCAGGTGCCCCCCCCCCCCCCCCCAGCGACACATTTAGGGGGCGGCAAAATTTCACAGTAAATAATAATAATATCTTGTAAATGATTATTGATATCACGGTTCCGCATGACGAGAACCATGTGAAAGCCGAGAAAGATAAGGAAATTAAATATCAAGACTTGGCACACGAGGTTGTCGCCATGTGGGATGTTGATTCAGCAATCGTTGTGCCGATAGTCGTTACGGCCAATGGTTTAATAGCCAAGAGCCTCGACCAACATCTAAAGAGGCTCTCGTTGGGCAGCTGGATCAAGGGCCTGATACAGAAAGCGGTGCTTCTGGACACGGCGCGTATTGTTAGAAGGTTCCTCTCTCTGAGGCCCTGACCACCGGTAGCTTGGACCTGTTCCCGATGCCGGTGGGCTACTATATTTTTTTATGTTTTTTTAATTTTTTGTATTGAAATATTTAAAAATGTAATTGTATATGTCTTTGTAAATGAATAAACGGAATATCTTGTAAAATTATGTATCACTAGGTACATAGTTTAAAACAAAGTCGCTTCCCATTACTGGTAAATATGAACCCTGTTTAATGCTTGATTGAAAATAAAATAAGCGAAAAAAATATCTAAAAATATGTTTTGTCCTACATTTTAAACGAAATAAACGAATGGAAGCCCGACAAGACAGCTGGCGGGCACGACTAGCGCGGTATCGCTTCGCGCAGTCAGTTAACTAGAGGAGCTAAAATGCCTCACGATAAGAACACCATGTTTTTGAATTATAGACCAGGAGGTTTAAAAGAATTACACGAATTCGGATACAGCCTGTAGTCTATAGATTTAAAGTGAAAATGTTTCTTCTCGATGAGGGAATCGAACGCATCCTGTGCACGAGTGAATTTTGGGCTATTGCGCCATCTGATTTGGTCGACAAAGGAGATTTTAAACCTACTAAAAAGACTGGATTAAAAGATAAACGGCCAACAGTATCGAATAAAAAAAAAACTTTTTTTTCTTTGACCCAGTTCCATATTCAAAGACGTTTATAACGCGGAAAATATCAGTCGAGGTGATGATTAAGCGCGTGTTACTTCCTAGTACTCAAGGTACCTACTTTCTATATATTCCAAGGGTATTGGAGAAATTTATAGCATGTGATTACATCAAAATACGACATAGGAAGCGGTGAGACAAAATTCATGATTTTTTGTTCCACTATCCTATGTTTCATTCTCAACTTTAACGTGCGGAGTTAAGGTTGATTTTTAAACGATGTTGATTAACGATCTTTCACCTGACGCAACTGTAGCCGAAATTAGTATTACAGTTTTAGATTGCGTCGAACTTGAAACACATTTGATAAAATATGAGACTATAGTGAAGATTATCTGCGAATAGATCCATCACTTTCCCGTGGCGTCGTTAGAAATAAAAGGTAACGTAGGACAGAAAATAAGCTCTGTTTGTTCTATAGCAGGGCCGAAACGAAATGATCTAGAGCCCTGGGCAAAATGGAGCAAAAGCGTTCGAGAGGCCCATTATTTATTTGTTCGCGAGATACTTAACTATCTAGAGATACCTTTTTAGAGCAAAAGTGACGAATAGGGAATATGCTAGTCATTTTTTTTATCTTACTACATAGTTTAAAACAAAGACGCTTCCCGCTGTCTGTTCCTATCCTATGCTTAGATCTTTAAAACTACGCAACGGATTTTGATGCGTTTTTTTAGTAGATAGAGTGATTCAAAGGAAGGTTTATATGTATAATACATGCATACTATAATTCAATATATTCAGGTGGTACGCACCCACACTAGGATTTCTCTTGTATCGTGGTTTACAGACAAAAATCTTCACACACGCACTTTGGCACGCACAGGCGTTTGTGCGTGTGTGACTGTGTGCGCCCAGACCCGGAATAACTATCTGTAGGCAATACAAATATTTTTTCCGGCGGGAATCGAACCCACGACCCGTAGCGCAGAAGCTAATCGCTCTGCTGCTGCACCAAACGTGTCGTCGGTTTGAATTTCCGGTCAAGAAAATTAATGAATGGGTTGTTTCTCATTATTTCTGTTGGGCACCTTTATTCGTCCGACAAAAACATTCTACTATTGGCATAATATACAGGATGTAAGCGAATTCGTGGATAAAATATAAAAAAATAAATTGTTTTTTTATCAGACAAACAAGACGTATGAAAACTGTTTTTGTTGATGTTTTCAAAATAACAATGTCAAATGATTTGTATTTATTGCTTTTAGAACGAAAAAAAAACATTTTGTTAGCTTGTCATATCACGCATAAGGCTCGCCACACACAGGCCACCACGGAATATACCTCTCGAATGGCCACGAATGGGCCACTCGTGACAGAGTTGTGACAAGATACCTATTAGCCAAACAAGAAACTTATGTAAATTTTGTGCAGATTTAATATAAAATAAATAAAAAAAAACCAAGCGTCGTGTTCGGAAAATACCTGCAAAATACAGCAAGACTGGTTAATCACTTTATATCAAAAAACCATGAACTCTGCAGTGCTCATCATTCTGTACGCACGGCTACAGATCAAACTATACAGTATACACTTCCAGTATAAGCTCATCTCGCATTGTATAGAATTTCCTTACAATGAGAGGTCAGTGTAAACTGGAATACTATAGTTTGATGTGTAGCCGTTAGGGCTTTCAATACCGGTATTCCGGGATCCCGTAATACCGTAATCACGGATATATATTGGTCTTTTTTTAATCACGGTATTGACGAGCCAATACCGTGATTACGGTATTACAAACATTAATATATATTATTGCGGTTTGTTGTAATAAGTAGTCAGAAATTGTATTATGTGGTACAATTTACGATGTGATGTTACTCTCACACTTGTTTTCGCCATTTTTTTTCTTTTGTGGTGCTCTCGGTGGTCTTTGCGGATCCCTTCTACGTAAAATACTTAACCTAAGCTAACTACTTATACAACTTGTACTACACTAACATCATGACTACCTGCAACAACAGCACTAAGGGCGACCCCTAGTGGGACGAGCACGGGGCTTAGGGCGTTGCTGGCGGGGGCTTAGGGGGGGGAGACAGCTTGATGAGGGCTGAATTATCAGCGTGACTGCGAAGTCAGAAGAGACAACCGGCTCTATGACGGGAGAGCTCGGTGGATCGTGACTGGCGGCGGTGAGACGTCGCGACGGGCATCGTCTGCGAGGACGATAAGCTGGATGGTGGCGGACGTTGTGTAATGTGCTGGTCGATTTACTCGCCTCCCTCCATAACGAGGGTAATTTCGTCATCGGGCTCTAAAAGTGTGTGCCTGGGACGGCGTACTTTACTGATGAGAGAGGGACTTTAGTCGGCCACTGCGGCGACTAGGGGGTTCGGATGACGGGGGGCAGTGTCGAAGTAACGCTTGGAAACGCGTTTGAGGTATTACCTGACGGTTGGCATTTTTAGATCAAGATGGAGTTGATCGTTACGCATGAACCACGGGGCAGCCGCGGCTCTGCGCAACACTCGATTCTGGAGGGTTTGGAAGGATTTGAAGCGGGAAGGCTTAACGTGTGCGAACACGACGCTAGCGTTAGTCAAGATGGGGCGGACGCACGTCACGTAGATTCTCAGCTTATTTCTAAGTAACAACTTACTGCGCGCTCTAAGGATGGGGTGGATGCGACCGACAGCAAAAGCGGCGCGAGCGCACACCGTTTTGATGTGGTCTATGAATTTCTGACGGTTGTCGAGGATAACCCCCAGGTATTTAGCTTTCATCTCCCAAGGGATCTGTTTGCCGATCATGAGGACGGGACGGATGCATGTGGGAGTCACCGTATCTCTCGAAAAAAACGGCTGCGCTTTTTTCGGGATTCACCTCTATTCTCCATTACCGGAACCAGACCCCGAGGGTGACGGCTGCGGTTTAGAGGGTTTGAGTGATGCTATCGATACTCCTACCGGAATAGTAGATGACCGTGTCATCGGCGAAGAGATCCAACTTGGCCAAGCCACTTTTGGGAATGTCGCTGGTGTACGACGTGAAAAGAAGGGGCGATAGCACGAAGCCCTGAGGAACACCAACGCGGATGGGTTGAGGGGACGAGAGGGTGCCTTCTAGGCGATAGCGGAAGGTGCGATCCGACAGAATGTCTCCAATGATGGGCTCGAGACGGTCATGCCGGTCATGATGTTGAATTGGTACAGTTTGTGTAATAAACCGTTGTTCCAGAACTTGTCAAAGGTTTTCGCTACATCAAAGAATATGATGCCAGTTTTGTACGAGCGCATGAAGCGGGAGCTAATGTGTTCGAACATGCGGTGCAATTGCCGAATGCAACAGTGCTTGGTTTCGAAAACCGAACCGTTCGGGGATGAGTCTACGGAAGTCAGCGAAATTCTTTAAACGGATATATGTTTTCACCAGCGCAAGCGCCCGCTCTTATCTCTATCTCACCCTCCCGCGCCCCGCCTAAGCTGATTCCCGAAATCGCCGTACTTATATATACGTTATAAAGTCTATGTGAAATGCCTACGTGCAAAATGACTAGATTTATTTTAAGTTCAAAACTTAAAATAAATCTAGTCATTTTGCACGCACGTTACGTTCTTAATTCCTAGTCCTATAATCAATCAATACCAAATTGTTATACTACTAAGAGTGTTTTGTATTATTATTTTCAGAAAGTAACCATAATAAAGACTGATTTGAAAATAAAAACACGTATTTTAAAGGTTTTATTAATGTCCTAATTAAACTTGTGTTCAATACCGTGATCACGTGATCACGGTATTGATCACACTAATACCGGTATTGATACCGGTATTGAAAAAGTTCGGTATTTGAAAGCCCTAGTAGCCGTGCGTACAACTTTTAATATAATGTACGATTTCCACCGACAGGGCCGCGCCGGAGCGCATTTCACACTGGGCTAAAGGAAATTCAGACTTCTATTAAATAGTTAAGTTTTTTTAAGAATTTACATTACTTGGAACTCGGCTTGATCCGCGCGTATGCCGCGTCAGCCGGTCGGCTCCTCGCGTACATGGACGGCGGCGCTCGGCTGTCGTCGCGTCCGGTCGGCTCCGCTCGGCCAAATCGCGCCGGTAGAAAGTGACTGCGACACCAAAGCATCACTAGTCGCTGAGAGCATGCTAGCGGTTACACGAGCACGCGCGCGCTTGCACCCGGTTTCCAGCAGATTATAACCGTCGGGCGGACGCGGTCGGCTACTGGCGCGTGCTCGCGCATCTGCTGCGATGCGCGTTCATTGTTAATGATACCCCCAGGGGTGTGATTGCCAAAAAGGATTTGTTAATGACACCACCGTAATGTTGGGATGCCACTGTGGCGGCATCTATCTCGCCACATGCGAATTATCCTACATCGCGCAATCAAGATTTACCACGCAGATAGTATATATATACAACCTCCCAACATCAACCGTTGGGCAGTAGCCCGCCAGGCACAAGACTCCGCCTAGTTGGAGGATCCTCCCTTTGGTTGGAGGAACACCAAACCAAGTTCCTCCACATTGGTGACCCCGACGTGATCGTCACAGACAGTGTTTCCACACTGGTGACGTCACACACAACCTTCGCAGTCTCGGCAGCCACATCATCACTCCCTCAGCAGCTCAGCATTCAATCGAGCAGCAAGCAGCGAGTCCCACAGCCAGCCAGTATCCTCGGCTTCAACGGGTGATGTGACCACTCGCCTGCAGCGAACGCGCAAGCCTGGTCACGACCCTCAGCCCACTCCAGCATCATGGCGCATCATACTGCACTTCGGCCGGTCAACTAGCAGAGGCACTTCTCTCCTGGTCGATGCAGTCCACAGCCACCACTCACCGCTCACAGTTTCGACTCAAAGGAACCCTTCACTGGTCCTGGCAAGTTCTCAAGACTCAACGACCGCTGACTCATCAAGACGATCGACCTCCGGTCTCAGGGGGGGGGAGTGATGTGGCGGCATCTATCCTAGCCACATGCGAATTATCCTACATCGCGCAATCAAGATTTACCACGCAGATAGTATATATACAACCTCCCAACATCAACCGTTGGGCAGTAGCCCGCCAGGCACAAGACTCCGCCTGGTTGGAGGATCCTCCCTTTGGTTGGAGGAACACCACACCAAGTTTCTCCACACCACAATTAGCAATAATATAGTATGATAGTTTACACATACTCGTTGTTGCCCTTCAGGGCAACAACATCATTCATTAGTGGTGTCTTTAACAAATCCTTTTTGGCAAACACACTCCTGGGGGTATCATTTGGTGGTGTCATTATCAATGAACGGCGACGCGCTGTGCTGCGCTCCGGCTGGTGGAAATCGTACATATGACAAACACTGAAATCGTGAAAAAAAAACTGTTGTTCCATACATTTCGTTAAGCAACACTGATTATACTTCGTAAGGAATAAGTGGCATTTTTCTTCACGAATTCAGAGTTTCTCCCATAGTAAAAGTTGTAGGTACAGAATGATGAGCAAAGTTCATGCTTTTCGAATGTAAAGTGACCAACCAGTCTTGCTGTATATGAATAAGTAAACAGCAGCTTATGGCTATGGCGAGTGACCCATGAGCGGTGAGCCTTAGTTTGCCTACAATTTGGCATAGCCTTAAAGCGGTTAATACGCACTGCATCCGATCCGAATCCGTGAAAATACGTTCCGAAGTAGCCATAGAACTATTTGTATAGTAGTTTACGCACTACATCCGGTATCCGTCAACCGATTTCTATCCGTCATCCGTGAGTCTCCAATTCGGAAGAAATATTGACGGACCGAAGTACTTAGTCGTAAGTAGTAATGTTTGTAATTTTGTATGAACGCTTTCGCACTACCTCGGATTCAAATCGGACGCCAAATGGATAATATCCATCTTTGACATATAATGTCAAAGATGGCCTCTGAATTGTTTGAATTTGGATCAGAGATCGGATAAGTGCGTAAGCGATATCCAAATTCGGTCCAAGATTTTTACTCTAGATCGGTATTTTCACGGATTCGGATCGGATGCAGTGTGTAAAGCAATATCCGAATTCGGTCTGAGTTTTTTATATCCGTATTTTCACGGATTCGGATCGGATGCAGTGCGTAATCCCTCTTACTTAGATACCTAGGTACATGTTGCATGCTAAACATGCAACGGAACGGAATTCTCTTCTTTCGTGTCAGCACGAGCTATACGAAAACAGCTCATGCTGTGGTGAAAAGTCTAGCCAGTCAGCAAGGTTGGTAGCGGGGCTGACTGCCCAAGGTGCGTCGGACATAGGTACTTAAGTATCGTCACTCGTGGATGCTCTTTTCATGCACCCCAAATGGAACGGAATGAAAATGCACGATACGTGCGTGTTTGACATTGTGTACGCTGAAAAGCACTCAACAGAAAGAAATTAGTCGTTGAAATATATCACTCGTCACATTTAGGTACCTAACTATATGCTCTAAGCTTCATGGTAATTGCGGGTGAACTTTTCATAAAATTTTATTTGTTCGATTATATATCCGGTTAACCTGTCAAACTACAGAACACTGCACAAAATATTGATGCACGTTATTGCGAAAGTTTACTATTTAGTAATTGAATCATTTGGGTTAGGTTAGGTTAGAACAGTGACCAATAACGCTTGGGGCCGCTCCTGTGGAACATCGGTTACGACTGGGTTCTGCGCGGTGCGTTTCTCCACGGCGTCGGCGTTACTTGCTACGCCGACGACACGCTGGTGACGGCGCGGGGGAAGACGCACCGGCAGGCGGCCATCCTGGTCACAGCTGGGGTTGCGCAGGTCGTCGAGAGGATCCGGCGACTGGGTCTCGAGGTGGCCCTGCAAAAGTCCGGGGCCCTGTGTTTCCATGGGCCCCGGAAGGGACCACCTTCGGGATTCCATATCGTGGTGGGAGGGGTTCGCATCGGTGTCGAGTCGACGATGAAGTACCTGGGACTCGTCCTCGACAGCCGGTGGGACTTTGGGCCTCACTTTCGGCAGCTAACGCCAAAACTGATGGGCGCCGCGGCTGCTCTGTCGCGGCTGCTGCCCAATCTGGGGGGGCCCAATACCTCCTGCCGGAGGCTCTATGGGGGGATCGTGCGGTCCATGGCCCTTTACGGGTCACCCGTGTGGGCGGACACCTTGACGGCCCGCAACGTCGCTATCCTGCGGAGACCGCAGCGGGCGATGGCCGTCAGGGTGATAAGGGGCTACCGTACGATCTCTTTCGAGGCGGCGAGCCTCCTTGCCGGATCAATGCCCTGGGATCTGGAGGCGAGAGCCCTCGCGCTGAGATATCAGCAGCGCGAGGAGGCGCCTGGGCGGAGTGAGCTCCGCCAGATCCTAGTGGCAGAGTGGAGAGAACGACTTGCGCAACCCAGCGCAGGGCACGCCGCAATAGCGGCGGTAAGGCCCGTGATGGAAGAGTGGCTGGAGAGGCGTCATGGCGCCCTCAGCTTCCGGCTGACGCAGGTACTCTCGGGACATGGGTGTTTCGGGAAGTACCTGTGTCGCATAGGCCGGGAGCAAACGCCCGGTTGTCACCACTGCGTCGACTGCCCCGAGGACACGGCCCTGCACACTTTGCAGGCGTGTCCTGCGTGGGCGACGCAGCGCCGCGAGCTAATCGCGGCGGTCGGTGGTGGTGACCTCTCGCTTCCGGCCGTGGTTCTGTCCATGGTCGGGAGCGAGACTGCGTGGGAAGCCGTCGCCTCCTTCTGCGAGGAGGTGATGGCGACCAAGGAGGGAGCGGAGAGAGAGAGAGAGGCAGCTGCCACTCTCCCCTCCCGCGCCAGACGCACCGGGCGGCGGAGGCCGCGCGACGACCTCCAGCCACCCTAGTGTGTGGCCTGCGGGCGCTGGGTTAGGGGACCCACCGCTCGATCAGTAACAGGCCCGAGTAGGCGGCGCGACGTGTTCCACGCGCGCCTCTCAGCAGGACGTGGGGCAAGGCCCCACAAAGGAGAGGTCCGCCAGGGGCTGGCGGACCGAGGCCTGCCGGGGTTGCGGTGCATGCAGCTGCGAATCCCGCGACCCCGGCCCACGGTCAAGTGATGGAACATCGTGGTGGTTTTAGCCGGTAAGAGTCCGGCACACCCCCCCGTCTTCCCCAGACGGGGGATAGTCCATGAGGATTTCACCACGCAAAAAAAAAAAAAAAAAAAAAAAAAAAAAAAGTGACCAATAACGCGCGAAGGCGAGCGAGCGAGCGAGCGTGCCGCGTAGGGCTTTCAAATACCGGACTTTTTCAATACCGGTATCAATACCGGTATTAGTGTGATCAATACCGTGATCACGTGATCACGGTATTGAACACAAGTTTAATTAGGACATTAATAAAACCTTTAAACTACGTGTTTTTATTTTCAAATCAGTCTTTATTATGGTTACTTTCTGAAAAGAATAATAAAAAACTCTCTTAGTAGTATAACAATTTGGTATTGATTGATTTAGGACTAGGAATTAGGAACGTAATCAAAACTTAAAATAAATCCAGTCATTTCGCACGTAGGCATTTCACGTAGACTTTATAACGTATATATAAGTCCGACGATTTCTCGGGAATCAGCTTAGGTGGGGCGCGGGAGGGTGAGCTAGAGATAAGACCAAGCGCTTGCGCTGGTGAAAACATACATCCGTTTAAAGAATTTCGCTGACTCCCGTAGACTCATCCCCGAACGGTTCGGTTTTCGAAACCAAGCACTGTTGCATTCGGCAATTGCACCGCATATTCGAACACATTAACTCCCGCTTCATGCGCTCGTACAAAACTGGCATCATATTCTTTGATGTAGCGAAAACCTTTGACAAGGTCTGGAACAACGGTTTATTAATCAAACTGTACCAATTCAACATGCCGGACCGTCTCGAGCCCATCATTCGAGACTTTCTGTCGGATCGCACCTTCCGCTATCGCCTCGAAGACACCCTCTCGTCCCCTCACCCCATCCGCGCTGGTGTCCCTCAGGGCTCCGTGCTATCGCCCCTTCTTTTCACGCCGTACACCAGCGACATTCCCAAAAGTGGCTTGGCCAAGTTGGATCTCTTCGCCGATGACACGGTCATCTACTATTCCGGTAGGAGTATCGATAGCATCACTCGAACCCTCTAAACCGCAGCCGTCACCCTCGGGGTATGGTTCCGGTAATGGAGAATAGAGGTGAATCCCGAAAAAAGCGCAGCCGTTTTTTTCGAGAGATACGGTGACTCCCACATGCATTCGTCCCGTCCTCATGTTCGGCAAACAGATCCCTTGGGAGATGAAAGCTAAATACCTGGGGGTTATTCTCGACAACCGTCTAAAATTCATAGACCACTTCAAAACGGTGTGCGCTCGCGCCGCTTTTGCTGTTGGTCGCATCCACCCCATCCTTAAAGCGCGCAGTAAGTTGTTACTTAGAAATAAGCTGAGAATCTACGTGACGTGCGTCCGCCCCATCTTGACTAACGCCAGCGTCGTGTTCGCACACGTTAAGCCTTCCCGCTTCAAATCCTTCCAAACCCTCCAGAATCGAGTGTTGCGCAGAGCCGCGGCTGCCCCGTGGTTCATGCGTAACGATCAACTCTATCTTGATCTAAAAATGCCAACCATCAGGTAATACCTCAAACGCGTTTCCAAGCGTTACTTCGACACTGCCCCGCCATCCGAACCCCCTAGTCGCCGCAGCGGCCGATTAAAGTCCCTCTCTCATAGGTAAAGTACAACGTCCCAGGCACACACTTTTAGAGCCCGATGACGAAATTACCCTCCTTAAGGAGGGAGGCGAGTAAATCGACCAGCACATTACACAACGTCCGCAACCATCAAGCTTATCGTCCTCGCCGACGAGGCCCGTTGCGACGTCTCACCGCCGCCAGTCACGATCCACCGAGCTCTCCCGTCGTAGAGCCGGTTGTCTCTTCTGACTTCGCAGTCACGCTGATAATTCAGCCCTCATCAAGCTGTCTCCCCCCCCCCCCTAAGCCCCCGCCAGCAACGCCCTAAGCCCCCGTCAGCAACGCCCTAAGCCCCGTGCTCGTCCCACTAGACATCACATCGTAAATTGTACCACATAATACAATTTCCTACTACTTATTACAGCAAACCGCAATAATATACACTACTAAATTAAATTCACCAGAAATAATTTAAGGGTACATACGGAAGCGGTATACTTATTGAAATGTAAAATCATTAATTTCATTTATTTAAATCTAACAAAGTTACTTACTTTTGTTTGATCCTGAAAACATGAATAATTTTATGGACATAATACTCTAATACTAGAAATACTACGTCAACAACACGGACTATCAATGAAATTCATCCCACCGCGCGTAAGCTACACACATCATGTACCATTATACGCTTGTGTGAGTCATGCGTCAGTCAGCTATACCGGTATGTAATGCGTGCGAGCGAGTCGATAGCGCAAAATCCGTGCAACACACACACACACACAGAATGCTTTCTCCCTCACTCCACTCTACGTATTTAAAAGTTAGAATTTGTTCTGCGACAATAGGGATTTGAATTTCAAGGGATTAGCTAACAGTGATTAGGATCAGCTGATAAGGATTGAAATCAGCTGATAAGGGTGGTAATTTACAGTCTTATTAAAAACTTACAGTTCAGCAATTTTTCAAAATGGCCACCGCCCTTTGTTATCAACACACACGCGAGCACTTTTTAAAAGATTGTTTTTTAATGATATTAGAACATCACTTTGCCCTTTTACTTCGAGTTGTTTTAAAAGTTTGCGACTATCGGGCTCACTCACGTACACTCTCCGTTTGATTTCACTTCACATGTAAAAATCCATGGGTGTTAGGTCAGGCGGCACGCGGGCCAGGCAATTAGACCGCCGCAGCCTGTCCACCGACTCCCGAACTCCTCGGTTAGGTACTTTCGCTCCGATCTGTCTAGATAAGATTCACCTGCGTGCCGGCCTTCTATGAAGTATTAACACAAAGGGTACTCTCGAGACGTGAACTGATGATCGTATGAAGCCATCGTAGTTATCAATTTAATAACAGATGTTAACAGGTAATACGTATTGCGCGCTCGCGTAAACTTAATAACCTCTCTGTTGCGTTCTGAGAAGTCGGGTTCGGTGGAGAGGGCGCGATGCAGTCTGCTTTGACCTTAGTTTACCGAATATTAAGCCTATTTAGTATTCATCAACACAACATGTAATTACGTATTCAACAAAAACCGGTATGTACGCGGTAACGAGAGGTTGCGCTTGCACCGCGCGTCACGCAACTTGACCTAATTACTGCGGGCGGCCGACTGCGGCGGGCGAGACACGCACGCGCCGGAGTGGGCGGGGTAAGGGTGGCGCGGGAGCCAGACTAGTTGGCGCCGTCCGTCTCGTGCGCAGCCTATGTATTGCGCGGGCTTTTTTTTGAATGAATAGATAAAAGGGTTGCGTGTGTGTGTGCGCGTACGAATATCATTGTCAATGTGATTGAACTTTCTTACCAATTATTGATGTTTTTGAAGTACAGTTTTCAAACAAAATAATGTTCTTTTTTTTCTCTTTATATGTTCTACTAGCTGTACCCGCATGCGTTGCAATGCACTTTTTCCTACTTACTACCTACCTACTACCTACCTACTACCTACCTACTACCTACCTACTACCTACCTACTACCTACCTACTACCTACCTACTACCTACCTACTACCTACCTACTACCTACCTACTACCTACCTACTACCTACCTACTACCTACCTACTACCTACCTACTACCTACCTACTACCTACCTACTACCTACCTACTACCTACCTACTACCTACCTACTACCTACCTACTACCTACCTACTACCTACCTACTACCTACCTACTACCTACCTACTACCTACCTACTACCTACCTACTACCTACCTACTACCTACCTACTACCTACCTACTACCTACCTACTACCTACCTACTACCTACCTACTACCTACCTACTACCTACCTACTACCTACCTACTACCTACCTACTACCTACCTACTACCTACCTACTACCTACCTACTACCTACCTACTACCTACCTACTACCTACCTACTACCTACCTACTACCTACCTACTACCTACCTACTACCTACCTACTACCTACCTACTACCTACCTACTACCTACCTACTACCTACCTACTACCTACCTACTACCTACCTACTACCTACCTACTACCTACCTACTACCTACCTACTACCTACCTACTACCTACCTACTACCTACCTACTACCTACCTACTACCTACCTACTACCTACCTACTACCTACCTACTACCTACCTACTACCTACCTACTACCTACCTACTACCTACCTACTACCTACCTACTACCTACCTACTACCTACCTACTACCTACCTACTACCTACCTACTACCTACCTACTACCTACCTACTACCTACCTACTACCTACCTACTACCTACCTACTACCTACCTACTACCTACCTACATGATGTCGAACGGGATAAAAAGTATCCTATGTCCTTCTCCTGGCTCTAAACTACCTCCCTGCCAATTTTCAGCTAAATCGGTTCAGCCGTTCTTGAGTTATAAGTGAAGTAACTAACACGACTTTCTTTTATATATATAGATTACAGTAACTGACCATGCCCTTAAATTTTTTCTGGTGAATTAAATTTAGTAGTGTATATGAATGTTTGTTATACCGTAATCACGGTATTGGCTCGTAATACCGTGATTAAAAAAAGACCAATATATATCCGTGATTACGGTATTACGGGATCCCGGAATACCGGTATTGAAAGCCCTAGTGCCGCGGTAGCGGCCGCCGAGCGCCAGATCCTGGTGAATCAAGCTATTAAACTTTCGCGGTAACGTGCATCGATATTTTGTGCGTCGAAATTCCGTAGTCTACTCGTTTGCTTGCATGGTACGTGCTTCCTTTATTTGGATTTTTTATTAAACCTTTGATATCATGGAAACCCTACATTATTGATATGTCCAAACGTGGATGGACACATTAAACGTTGACGTTTAAACGATATGGCCAATTTTAGTTGGCCATATCATGAAATACAACCATTTCATGAAATGGCCGGCCACATCATGAAGTGATCAATTCTACGATATGGCCACGATATATCCTATGTTATGTCTATAAAAATATATAATAAGCTGCCAGAACCCATTAGAAATATAGACAAATTTAACATTTTTATGAATAGATTAAAAACATTCCTAATTAATAAAAGCTATTATAGTGTAAATGAATACTTAAATGACAAATTATAAATGCTTAATAAATTAATAAAATATTGATAAAATAAAAATAATAATTAAAATAATTACTAAACCCTGCAATAATTCAAAATTATATAAATCTATACCAACTTATAAAACGTATACATATAAATACATATTTCAATATAATTTATTCCATTGAAACCAGCATACACGTTCTATCTAGTCGTATACGTGAATCAAATGTTCATTTTAAATGATTAGACTATTAGAAAGAAACCATAACATAATGTGCAATATAAAAATTTAGTATTAGAAGTAAACACTAGTGCTACTTCCTCCTCTCTCCCGCATTTCTATGCTGTGCCCATGGACGTACAAAAAAGATCGGACAGATTTTCGCTAACAAAAAACTGTGTCACTCATAGTCAGTTTGCTGTACGTATAGGCTGGTACGCACACATTCACAAAATGTCAGTCATTACACGCGTAAACGTCAACAGAGTCGGGACAAAAAGCAGCAAAAAAAATTAAAATATAGCATGTCTTGTGGTGAAATGGTGTAAAAACCGTAGTGATCGGAAGAAAAAAAATCCAGGAATCACGTTTCATAGGTCAATGAATAATTCAATCACTTAATTCCCAATTGTATACAATAAAATCAATGTATTCACTAGAAGAAAAGAATCCGTCACAAGGCCAGTGTTGTCAATGTTCACGTGTGCAAATTACCCTAAATATGGGAAATTTATAGTTTTTTGTTCAATTCAATTTATTTATTACTAGGTATTTGATTTATATATTTTTTACTAGATTTCCTAAAGAAAATGAAGTATGGAGAAATGATTGGATTAAAAAAATGAGAAATTGTAACGGTGAAAACGATTGAATTTCAAACAAATACAGTGTCATTTGCAGTCTACATTTTGAAGCTAACGAGCTATATAACGCAACTAAAGGAGGACTCCGGTGTGTTGTTACATATGCAGTACCTCAAAACGTAAATTAACAATCTAAGCTAACATGGCATTTATTTTACAGATATTTTCATAGGGAGATTTGGTTCTTACCATTAACCTTTTCAAATGGCGCGGTATAATTCTGCCGACATTTCCAAGAAATTTGTCTGCCAACCTGTATTTGTCTTAAAATAAAATGATATAAAATGGGTAAATTTGGCTAACATGACAACCCTAAATTCATTCACACTTAGATAGTCGCCGCCATTACGGGACACAGTTTTGTCTTAGCGGGAGTTCCGTTCGATCTTTTTTGTACGTCCATGGCTGTGCCCGACAGGGTCCAAAATTGTGACTATTACATACCCACCAACCAATGTAAATTTACCATGTACATTTTGGAACGCATTAAAGATATTGAGTATTGAGCTTATACGAATTCGGCAGGTATCAAGTTTTTTTTTTTGTGTTGTTTTATATTTTTTTTTGATAGATTAGGCTATTTTAAGAAACTAGTTTGAATATTTCTGTCTGTCAACTTATAATGTTTCTAAGTTGACAGAGGCGAGATGTTTCAGCATGTTTAATCTTTACTTCCCTAGATGGCATTGGCATCGAATTAGATCGCGCTATGGTTTCGTTACCGGGCGATTGTTAAATGAAATTCTATACATAACTGTTACTATAATGTGTTGATTGATAAACTGTTTATTACTTTTTGTGAGTCTTATCACTATGACGAGACTTTGATTTCGTATCTTTCTTTTTGGATTTTTTAAAACTTACTTTACTTAGTTTTTAGTTTACTTACGCTCATTAAGAGGGCTATCGCATTTTCTCACCTCTCTCGCTCGCACAGGACCATATTTTTTAAGAATGATAAAATAAAAGATGCATTTTTTAATAATGTACCTATTCAATGGGCTCCCTTTAAAATAATATTAATTCAATAGGTATAATTATTAAAAACATTTTTATTGTGACATTTATTAAACTTATCTCAAAAACGGATCATAATAATTATTGAGCTGAGTTTATTAGGGAACACGATAGTAATGTGTTTTTAATAATTACCTATCAAATTAATATTATTTTAAAGGGAGCCCATTGAATACATTATTAAAAAATGCATCTTTTAATTTATGGTCCTGTGCGAGCGAGGCAGGAGACAAAATGCGATAGCCCTCTTAAGTAGAAAAAGAAACTAATTTGAATATTTTTGTTTTCTACGCGGTAACGCGGTAGTTATTTTTAAATTTAATTATATTTTAAACTTTTATAAGTGATTATGTCACGGAGTAGGGTGAAGGGTTTCAATTTTAATTTCTTTTACAACATCTTGAGTTAGAGAGTTATATTGTGTTCACCCAAAGATGAGTTCTGACAGCTCAGTCATTTCGCAAATTGTAGCAGTAAGGAGACTGCTATCGAAAAAACGTAAACGACATCATCAAAAACCGGAATATAGCTATATTATCCATGCTTTGTTTTCTTAACATATTTGATATTCTTTGTGTGGTAACGTATTGTAGAGAAACGTCACTAATCAACCTAAGTGAAAAGGGTACCTATAGTTTTTAGCCATAATGAGGTTAAAAGTTGACACATTGATTAAAATTGACATTCAGAAACTTTTTTTTATATTGAAGACTGAACCGAACGTTGGTATTTAACCCATTCCGTCGAATCTGTGAAGAAAAGAGGTTAAAAAGATGCCAAGAAATCGTGTATAATGTAATAAATCACTACATACCTAGTAAAAAACAAAGTCGCTTCCCGCTGTCTGTCCCTATGTATGCTTAGATCTTTAAAACTACGCAACGGATTTTGATGGTTTTTTTTTAATAGGTAGAGTGATTCAAGGGGAAGGTTTATATGTATAATACATGCATTAGTGTCCGACCGAAACAGGATTTTTAGCCGAAACAGAAACCGAAACCGAATCTTCGGCGCCAGTCTCAGTTTCGGCCGAAACTGAAACCGAACCTTATTTAGACATGTAAAAAATTCTATTCTATTGTACAAGGTGGGGCAAAAGTACCCAATGTTGTTTTGCTGTAATTTTTTTTAGGAATTTAAATAATTGGTTCTACTTGTGGATTATGTTTATTTAACGTAATAGATTTTTTTCCATCAAGTCGAGAAAATGATATCGGTCACGTGCCCGCCATCAGAATTGATACCTTAAGGGCTCGTTTCATGGCAGTTTCCATCACTTTTGTCAGAACTTCCGGCGATAGGTTCTCGCATTCTCGTCGGGTATTCGGATTATTCCCATCTCAGTCTATACCAGTAGTACCTAGATCATGTGACTTTAAGGAATTACACGAATTCGTTAACACCCTTTAGATGAATATTATTATTAGGTACTATTTGATTGTTAGATTGATAATTTTAAATTAGAGAAACTGCTAGATATAGTAGTACCTACCTATATTTTATGTATTACTGATTGTAAAACGAAAAAATGCTGTAATATTTGTTTTATAAAAAATTGGTAGTCATCATTTTGTTTTATTAATTCCTATAAAAAATCATGTCTATTCCATTCAAACCATAAAAGGGTGCGGAGGCACAAAAAAAAAATTAAAAATATTTCGGGGACAAATTTTTACTTCCTATCTTCCCCCGATTACAATTTCGGGGGAAGATGCCACGAAAATTCCCATTTTCCCCCATTCGGGGGCAGACATGCGGGGGAAGATGGGAATAATCCGGGTATTCTCTTTAAGGACTTCAAGAGTCTTGTTTACATAAACCCGGGAATTCAAGTAACCCCACAAAAAAAAGTCTGGAGCGGTCAAATCGGGTGATCTGTAGGGCATGCAGAACCGGATCCGGTTCCAGGTTTTTGAGAACCGGGTCTGGTAAGCAGTTAGAACCGGGAGAACCGGTTCCCCCGGTTCCGGCTGATAAAAGTTTTAGTTTTTGTTGGATTGGTATAAATCATAGAGAATTTGACAGGATAAGCAATTATGACTAGGAATTTGAAATAAAATACTTTTTCTTCTTCTGTGGGTTGGTTTGAGCTTTTGCATGGTAATCTCTCCTCGGTTTAAAATGAAAGTAATCATTCATAGCTCAGTCGCCAGGCAGTTTTACCTTGCAAAAGGTCCGTGAGTCCTGAATTTTGGATATGTGGTATGTTTAAGTGTTCTTATGAAAAATTTAAGTTTTCGACCTTGAGTGACCTCGGCGCGCTCCGCCATCTTGGATTAAAGACCCCAAACATGAGTTTTTATTAAATAACTCCTTATCTATGGGTTTTACGCCAAAAATAGATCCGACCAATTTTGTAGAAAATTTAATTTCCTACAATTCCTACCTTGAGTATTTTTGTCTATAGCTAATAGTTTACAACATATTGCGCTTTAAAGTAGGCAAAAAACACAATTAGTAAGCATTTTTATTTTTCATTCCTGACTCAAAAAGAGAAGTGTTGTACATTTGAATTTACTTTGAATCGATGAAATAATGTGAACATTTTTCTTTTTTAAAGAACCGTGGGAACCGGGTTTTCGCCTTCCGGAACCGGTTCTATACATACTTTGAAAGAACCGGGTAGAACCGGGTGCATGCCCTAACAAGTGCTAATATTTATAAAGTGACATTCAGAGTTGATTACGAAAAGTAGCACAACATAATAATATCCATTTAATAGGGAAATATGAACCGTTAATACCAAACTAACACAATCATATTATGCTGTATTTTTTTATCTTTTTTATGATGTACCTATAATACATGCTTCTACGTCAACGGAAAAAGAAGTTATCTACATGTAAACAGTTTTTTGGCTCTCCTGTAAAATTGACATTTTCGTCTTGTGCCTTTTTTCCACTGAGGGTACGAATTATTCTGACAAAAAAGCTAATACTAATAAGTAAAGTAGGGTGACCACGCAACGAAAATTAATGGACTATTATTGGATTTCAAAATAAGACTTCATTAGGTAGGGTAGTTCACTAGTTATTGGACGCGACTAGTGAATGGACACTTCGCTCTTTTACGGATTTTATAAGAACTACAAGCGATGTTTGAAGCATTCAAGCAAGTGTTATTTATCTTACGTGTCTCCAAAGTCGATCTTAATATCTGAAATAACCTAGGTATAGATGCCGAAATTGGCAGTTAAAAAATATTAATGTAGTGGTCGCGACGCAGTGTCAAATTCTCGTCAAAAATAAATAAATTTGTTAAGGACAAGGACTGACAAAATAGTAAAAAAATCTTGTTTTTTGATTGTTTGGGACAAATTGCATTAAATATATGGTAGCTTACCTATATTGTTTTACACGTTATTTCAAAACGTAATCTTAATGTTTTGTAATTTGAGATTATATTATCCCATGTCCAAGGACTGTAAGTTAATATACACACATCAAAAGTGTCTAGGGATCAACATATATTTTTGCAATAACTTTTCTCCTGATTGATATTAATTAAAATTTTCTTTAAGGATTCATCAAATAAAGTGTTTTCGTTTGTCACAGTAACGATAAACCAAGTCACCTTTGCATTAATAAAGAAATTTGCCATTTTCCTAATAAAGGGATTTTTGACATTTGAACCACTAACACAAAAGTTCGAAAAAAAGACTGAAATAACAGTTTTCTTTAAAATTTTATTGGGTAACTTAAACAATTAATAATCCGTGTTTCTACCGCGAACACTAACAACACAAGAACATCGGTTTGGCATACTCAAAATGAGTTCATCCAAATCACGCTGTGGAATGGCCGCCCATGTTCGTTGCAACAACAAAAAAAGGTCTTCTTGCGACTGGATACCCTCCATATTCGGCAGAGCTCTTCTCTGTAGCATATCCCATGCATGCTCAATCGGGTTCAAGTCTGGCGACTGAGCAGGCCAGGGCAGGACATTGATGTTAGCTGCGGCGAGAGTCTGTCTTACAACTCTTGCGGTGTGCGGTCGTGCATTATCATGCATTAACTGAAATAAGGGACCGATTTGCGCTTGTAGAGGAACGATGACGTCTGATACAATCGTCTCAGCATAAATTTGAGCGTTGAGGTTGCCTCTGATCCAAATCAACTCAGTTCTTCCGCCGATCCAAATACCCGCCCATACCATGATGGTTCCACCACTATAAGGATGGACTTCCTGGCAGGATTTTAATCGCTGTTGGCGTCCAGGGGTTCTCCAGTGTCGTATACGTCTTGTATCCGGTCTCATACCAAAACGAGACTCATCAGAAAAGCACACGAAACGCCATTGTTCTTCTGCCCAATTTCTGTGTCCAAGAGCCCATTGATATCGAATCCTACGATTGTGCATTGCTATAGGTGGTACCCGTAGCGGTCTTCGGGACTGAAGGTTCACTTCATGCAAGCGGTTTCTGACTGTTTGGTCGCTAATTAAGTTCCCTGAAGAGTGATGAAGCCTCACGGCTAACATCATGGCGGTTATTGTTGGAGCTCTTCGAGTTAAGATTTGAATGTATCGGTCTTGTCTCCGTGTGGTGCAGCGATACCGTCCTCCATGGCGCTCAGCCACGGTACCAGTGCTTCGGTAACGTGTCCAAAGTCGACTGATAACACTCTGACTTGTATTCAGAGCTAAAGCCACAGTACGTTGCCGGGAACCAGCTTCTATCATTCCCACGGCTCTGAGCATTTCTTCCCTGCTTAAATGACGTCGCCGCTCCATAATAACGTTGGTTTTAATCAGTAGTAGGGAAACAGTAGCACTAATAATGTCTTCAATGCGTTGTATGTTTTTATAGGGAAAATATTGACAGCTGATTTTCATCTTTTACTCGAATTTGATTCACAGTTCCTGATTCAAATTATGAAATGCACCAAAAAGGATCCATATAAATTTATAAAATCATAAATTTATTACAAAGCCACATCTCAATCTCAAGAAATCCGCATAAAAATGCTTGATCCCTAGACACTTTTGATGTGTGTATTTAGTGATTTAGTGATTGGACATCTTGTCCAATTACTAGTATTGAAAGAAACTTTTTTTTTTCAATTTTTTGCTTCCTTCGTGTGTGTTTAAGTTATAAAAAAATTATAAAAAAATCTTACTCTTCTGCTAGCTTATTTAGCAGTCATTGGACACTGTCCAATGATGACTATCATTTACGTTTATATTCAGTCATTGGACGCTACTGTCCAATGACTGTCTAATGTATGTCCAATGATTGGTTGCAGAAATAGATAGACAAGACAAGATGCCTAAAATTAAAAAAAAAGAACCTTACAGTTCTGAGAGCTTACGTAAAGCTTTGCAGGAAGTTCGAAATGGCGGAAAAATTCGTGAAATTGCGCGGAAGTACCTAAGTACATAATGCAGTACTAAGTATAGTACATAGTAAGGAAGTATTCCTAAATCCACTCTTCATTTTAAAATAAAACATCCTGAACACTATGTTCGCATAACTCGTCAAAATGTAGGGGACAGCTGTTTTTTTTTCACGATTTCAGGTTTGGTCCCATAGTAAAAGTTGTTCATAATGATGAGTACAGAGAGTAAGAGGTTGTTAGTGTTTTTCCAATAATCCTGTATAAAACACTTGACTTTAGTTCAGTTTATTATTTTTAAAGTTGTCTAGTGACAAAAACCTAATTTAGATTTGTTTTTAGTTAGTAAAAGAGCATTTTAAAATCAATTAACGCCATCGTAAATTCTGTCCAATGACTCAAATAAATGTCCAATTGACTGCAAATGCTGTCCAATAACTGTGTTTTTTGGCACTTTTAAAAAAAAAATATTTTAAATATATTGTACGTAATATTGTGTTATAACAACTTGAAATAGAGAGATCCACTTTCCAACTATTGATTTATTTTTATGGTAAGCTGGGTACTCACTTAGCAGCGTAGCACATAACGTATCAGATACGGTATCAACCTGCAAGTGGGTACGGCTCGTCCACGGTCCACCGCGTATCTAGCTACGAGCTGCCGGATCCGCAGTGCTCGCAACGACGTCACGCCGACAACATTCATGCTCGCGCGTACGTACTCACCTACACAAGCGATCGTGAAACCGTCCACGAGCACACTGCGAGCCGCCTTTGTGTTCGCAGTGAAACCGCCACTCGGCGGGTCGCTGCGAGCTTACAGCGCTCCACGCGCGAGCGGCTCGCAGCGGGCTCGTGCCTACGTACTCACTTGATACCGTATCTGATACGTTACGTGCTACGCTGCTAAATGAGTACCCAGCTCTATGTCCTGCATTTTTGTAATACTGGAGTAAAAAAAAAAGAAAAGTTTAAATTCGCTTAACTGTCCATTGACTCGTGAGTTACCCTCGTCACCTTTATTTATGTTGGATGTTGGATATAACTTGGTGTCAATGTACGTAGAATTGTGGGCGTAAAGAACAAATGTGAAATGACCGGAACACGTGACAAACACAACGTGAAAAAAGTTGTCATAGAAGTTGATAGCTGTTTTAAAATTAGAACTCTTTGAACCATTCAACCGCCTTTTGTAATCATTTCTTTTACTGTTGTGAATAAATTATTTTCATAGGAGTTAGGTACGTCTTAAATTAGTAGATAGGTATTGTTATTTTGAGATACCAACCTTACCTTATGGGCAGATCTAAACGGAGCCACATGTAGCCCTGTTCAGGGTGCCGCATAGATTACTTAAAACTATTTGTACTGAACCTTTGGCAGGAAATATGGTCATCGGTCTTTCTGTGGCGCTGTCCTAGGAGAGGCACGTGTTATCGTGTCCAACAGTTGATTGTTTTGGATAGACTGTTTATTTAATAACATACTTTTTGAGTAACCTATCTTTCAACAGATTGCTCTACTAGAGATAGAAATTTGACATACCTAAGCTCCATAGAAGTAATGTCAAATTTCTATCTCTAGTAGGGCATCCCCGCCGATACATAGGTTATTAAAAACGACCGTAAGAGCGGTTACGCACTGCATCCAATCCGAATCCGAGAAAATACGTTCCGAAGTAGTCATAGAACTATTTGTATGGTAGTTTACGCACTAGATCCGACTTCCGTCATCCGATTTCTCTCCGTCATCCGTGAGTTTCTAATTCGGAAGAAAAATTGACGGACCGAAGTAGCCGTAGTACTGTTTGTATGAACGCTCCTCGGATTCAAACCGGACGCCAAATGGATATGCCAAAGATGGCCCCTGAATTATTTGAATTTGGATCAGAGATCGGATAAGTGCGTAAGCGATATCCGAATTCTGTCCGAGTTTTTTAGACTCTAGATTCGTATTTTCACGTATTCGGATCGGATGCAGTGCGCGAAGCAATATCCGAATTCGGTCCGAGTATTTATATTCTTATTTTCACGGATCCGGATCGGATAGGTACAGTGCGTAATCGCTGTAAGTCAATGTTCGTAATCGTAAATGTCATTGCTAAAAGGTTATATTCTAGATCATTTCAATGATAACATTCTATAATATTAATTTGGGCGCTCATTATTTTGTGTTGACAGGGCATCGCAGTATTTCTTTTTCTCCCAATTTATTTGCGATGTCAAAACATTTCTTTGATTTATGACAAAAAAAGCGGTGTTTACTAAAACGGGTGTGATATTGAAATTGAAGCTGTCATTGTCGAGTTTAGAAATGACGATGATCCGCTAATAACCATGACAATAATATTACTTATATTAATTTGTTATTCACAGAAAAATATACTTCGGTTTGGTTTTAGAATAAAATAAGCTCGGTCTGAATCGTTTTATTTTGTGTAAAGAACACCAACAATCTTTATCCAAACTCAAAATTAAATTGTAAATAACTGACTTGACAGACATTGTCCTGTCATACAAAAATCCCATAGAAAAAAGAGTATTAAGCGAATTTTTTGGCCAATGTTTTCAAATTTTCTTTTCCATTTAAGTAAGCTTCCTTCGGAAAATAGTGAATATTTTAAAAAAATTGGATGAATTTTCTAAAAGATAATTCTTATAATGGTGCCGATTCTCTTGTGTACAAACTAAACTTAATTTAGGCTATTGCCATCTTTTTCACTCTCATTAAAGAAAGAGACGGATGTAAATAAGAGCTGTCAAATTTAGTTGAACTAAAAGTTCCATACTTTACACGACATTTAAAACGTGTCGACTAAAAACACGGTGAAGTTTAAGGTGTAAACTAATTTGACATCTCTAACTTAGTTGTTGTCTATCACCGTCCTTTTCTCGCGCTATCTGTTAGTAAAATATAGCAATTCTCTAATTTTAGTTTAGTTGGTGAACAAGAGAATCGGCACCAATGTGCGGCCAAGCTTCAATAAATTGTCATGTTCACACACGTTTAGAAACTAAGCTACTTGTCACTCAGTTACAAGCAAAGCTCGAACTAGCCTCAGTTCTAAATGCCAATTGGGTAAAAAGTAAAAAAAAAAAACAAAATTAAATTAAATATAATATATTTTATAATAACACAAGTATACTAGCTTACATGTGTAAATATCAACTATGTATAATCGTTTGACTATAACAACATTTTGGACATAGTTTTGAGCCAATCAGCAAAATTATTGAAAAAAAACGCTCTTTTTAATATTTCATTTATAAAAATTAGGGTTTCGATATTTTACAAACATATGCTATTTTAAGTACATTTTAAATTTGATTCGGTGATCACAGAATGTATAAAATGTCAATAAGTAAAAGAATACTGTTCACAAATACATGGTGAATACTTCATGGAATGTTGAAACATGTTTAACGTAAAAAAACTTAAGTATTTTTTAAAGGGATACTTCAATTGACAACATTTCATATTTTTAACCTGCAAGTATTATTACGTTATATAAAAGTAAATCCAAATCCAGGGCACCCGTATTTTTCCGTTTTTCGAAATTATGTACTTTTCATTCATAATTTCAACTTTGAAATTCGGCATATTCTAAAAAGACGTATGCGCCAAATGACGTCATACATACGGTGGAATGGCGATCTAACCTTTGCTTTACTGTGAGCCGTCAAAAAAACTGTTCGTTAGATGTCACTGTCATTTAACACTTGTCTTGTTTAACTTCGTAGGTGACATTGACATGTCTTGTTTGACATTAAATGTGTTCATCCAAAACATTGGAATGCATAGGCAAAGGTAACTCCTCATTCCACCGTATAAGTGACGTCATCACATGTTTTTTGATTTTTATTTTTTTTTCTCGGAAATGAAGAAATAAAAAAATATTAAAAAAATATATTTGAACTCAGGATACGAAAACAAAGAAACGGTATTTTTGTTTTAAGGTCGTGTCAGTTTTGAAATGTTGTCAATTCAGCCTTTATAGAGTAAGGGCACAAACACACTTAGCGTAGCATACGTCGCGTATCATGTGTCGCGAATCTTGCGCAGTAGTGCGCGCGCATGAAACTTCTAGGCCCTATCATGCTCGCCGTAACGACGTAAAAAACGCATGGTGAGGCCTCGCAGGTGAATTTGTATGTACCGCTATACATGCGCGTAATGCGACGAAACATGAGCCGCGAAGATACGCTCAATGTGTCTGCAGCTTGAGGTTCCCTCACGGTGAAGCAAGTCGGAGCGATACGCGCTAGAACGAATTTAGGATCGCACTGAATAGGGTATTAATTAGACTATTTTTTTATTAGAATTCTCAAAACTATTACAAAAATAATAAGCAACAGTAAAAAACCTAATGAAATATTTAATAAGATGCCCAAGCTATAAACATATTAAAATTGTTCACGATACAGAGATATCACTATTACCATAATGACGTCATACCTTGAAAATAGGGTAGTTGACTGAAAAAATCTAATTAGTCCGTCAGTTCGATTATCAAAAAACATTTGACACGTATTTTTTCTTTTGTTACGTAAACCAATATTGGCGAAGATACGATACTTTTAAAATTGGCAAAACGTCACAAGTAAGTACAATTTTTACTTGCTTCTGACGTCACAAGCCCCCACTCGAGTTTTGATGCGTTTTATCTTTCCAAATATTCATAGAATAACAAAAGAAAAAATACGTGTCCATTATTTTTCAAAACTCTAACTGGCGGACTAGTTAGATTTGCAATTTATTGATGCTGTCAACATGCCTATTTTATACTCACTGGACATCGCACATGTTTCGCGTAACAAGGACAGAAAATGTCTCCTCAACAAACTTTGAAAGCGTGTATCTCCTCCATTTTTTCATCGATTTTATTAAAAAAACACATACCGTGTTATTTCTATACTTTCTATAAAATAATACTAAATTGATGTACATTTTTAATAGCAGTCAAATACCCTGTTGTACAGTCACCATCAAATATATCGGGACGAACAGACTGATCAAAATGATCTGAACAAATAAAGAAATTAAACTTTAACTCAATGGGACAAAGTTCTTGTCAGAATAACAGTTGTTGTGTACAGTGTTCATTCTGAAACAACCTTTGTACCATTGAGACACAGTTTAATTTTCTTAGTTGTTCAGTTCATTTTGAACACTCTGTTCGTCCCGATATATTTGATGCTGACTGTACGGAGTCGCACACATCTATCGTACAACTGTCGCACAGTCGCACGTCTCTGTAGTACGCACGCCGTTGATGTCGCTCCGATTTGCGTAACCGTGTGTAAACCGCCTAAGAATCGTTGTGAAACAGAATATAATTTTAGAAATATTCTCAAAAACAAAGAATTTCTTGAGGAATGTTTATAAGTACATCAAGGTATAATAATTTTAAAGGTAAAAATATATAAAACAGTAGCGGTATTTTTAAACTTAAGGGTCAGCTCACACCGAGACGCGACGCGACGCGACGATACTGGAAGAAGCCCGTGACTACGCGCTGCGCCGCGCGCCGCCGCGATACGCATACAATGAAATGTGTATCTTTTAGTGTAGAAAATAAAGTTGTATTTTGAGTCGGTCTTTTAAAGTATGCGCGCAGCGTCGCGTCGCGTCGCGTCTCGGTGTGAGCTGATCCTTAATCTTTTAAAATAATAAATGAAATGATACTGACAAAACATTGATAAACATAGGCTTTACAGATTATCAAAAAAAAAAACTTAATAATAAAAATCTATATCTAAATAATACATTAAATATTGGTTATAACCTAAAATTATTTAAACTGTATACTGATTAGATACAGCGTTCACAAAATTATTGATAAATTACAATAGTCTTCGCAACTTAATATAATTTTTTGATCATGACGTCATAAAGCGACGGACCAATAACTTTGCTCGACATAATTTCATATAAACATCATTCATATAACACATATCTCATATAAAACTACTAATTAAATTTTGAATATTTCAAATTGTATCTAAAACATTTATAAAGTAAACATAATAAGCTCATTTTGTGTGTATTAACACAAATCATTTTTTTATTCACGATTGAAGCATTTTCATTCATATAATTTTTTTTTAAAGTTCTTAATCAAGTTATCATTCAACATGTTCAAACAGCCAGCATGAATAATGATTTTATAATTATTTACTGTAATATGTATTGAACTTGGCGGTGCACTGCCATGCACACAAGGCACGGTTCTAGGCCTTAAAATGACACATAAAAAGTGATCCCCATTAAATGATGTAAATCTGCTATCAAGCAAAGCAGTCGCTTTAAATTGATAATTACAATATTACAGATTTTTTTTAAATCACACAAGTACAAGATCTGGTACCAGACAGCCTTTTTCAAACGGTAAAAGCATTTCAAAATTTCTTAAAAGACCTTCCCTTTCTATAAAATTATGCAATATTATTCGAACTAGTGATTCCAAACGAACCAGCCCTTTGATTCAGAACGATCCGATAAGTCAGCTGTCGAACGATTTGGTAATAGGGAATTTATTTACACGTCTAAATGACAATTCGACTAGGCTGCAAGTGACTAAAATCGCAAGCCCCAAAGTTGGGTGCCATCCGACTTTTGCCGTGCGGCGACAAGCCGCATGCGGCGGGTGACTAAAATCGACCGTGTAAATGGTCAGTTGCAGGCGATCGCCCGCCTCGGTACAATATCTTGAATAATTGAACTACGAACCATTACGATGCCGGCACCCCGCTCTGCTCAACATTTTCTTCGGAAATGAACAAGTCGCATGCGATTTTTGTCGATCGGTGTAAATGGGGTGGCGATACGATTTTTACAAGCGATGCGACTGGTGACTTGCCGCACGGCTAAAATCGACCCGTGTAAATCCCCCATAAGTGTTCATATCTGTCGTTACTAGAATCGTAAATGGAACGAGGTCGAAAACTGCTTATCGAAAAGGTTCAGAATCGGAGGGCTGGGAGCCCACTCTGAAAATCCAACTACGAACTTTCCCAATCGCGAAGATTCGAAATTCGCGATTTGACATTTTGTAAAACCATTTGGGAATTCCCAATTAACATACGGGAATACTTTGATCGTATATTTTATAAGTTTGATGTTCATCGTTGTTTCGTTTCGACCTGAAATTCGATGTTCGGTTTTCGGAGCAGGCTGGAAGGGGACGAAATATACCTAGTTACATCAAAAATTTTGAAAGCATATTGTAACTCCATCACATTTTTTTAACTTTAAACTTTCTGGTCAACGAACCTTTAAAGAATTATTAAATACTTGGCGTTTTAATGGCCAATTACCCGCGTATTGACCGCAATACCGTTGATTCGATATGCATTAAAAAATTTGGCTTCACCAATTATTTTAAATTAAAGTAAGCTACAAGAGATTCAAGGCACGTTGTCTTTTACAAAATGGAATGTTTTATGATGCGTTGTTTACAATGCGTTCCAAATATGAATAGGAATGGCCTTGACCAAGGCCAGACTAAAGCGGGTTGTACACTGTATCTGATCCGAATCCGAGAAAATACGATTCGAACTATACTTGGGAGCAAATAAATCGAGCCACTTATATTTTTCACGTATAAGTATAATTGTCATTATTTTTGGTATTATGGAACAGATCAATTCTAAACATATATTGCCTAAAAGCTTATTTGATAACCTTTACAATGAGGGTAGTTTTTTGTATTTTGAATTATATAATTCATGAAACCAAAACTAATAACCAGGACACGTGAAAAAAGGACTGGCTCGATTTCTTTGCTCCCAAGTGTAGTTGTAATTTGTTGTTTGTATGAACGCTTGTCGCTGCATCTGACTCGAATAATTTCACAGATTTGAAAGATTTACGCTCAATAACCGATTTCAATCCAAAAATATCTGTATTGATGTGTACTCAATTTAATATAATATTAGATTAGAAAAATAAGACACATTTTGGCAAAAAAAAATAAAGAAATAAGCAACATATTTACTGCTAGCAAGGATTCATCACAGCATTATACTTTTTATTCTACTTGAAAGAATGGTTCAAAATATTAGCACCTTTTTTTATTTAACATTACATCTATTGAATATCTATAAAAAAAAAAACAATATTTATTGGGTTATTTTTAGCTTATTAATATTGGTCGTTACCGGATCGTATTTTCCCGAATTCGGATTTGGAGCAGTGGACAAGCGCTCTGACTTCGCTTGAATAAGTCACGTATACCTAACGCTCACCTAACGCGGCTAACTGAAGTTAGTTTGACAGGTGAAACGTCAATGGCGATAGGGCACTTCTATTTGTATATCATTATCCCATTACTGTCCCATTAATGCTGGGCACGGACCTCTTCTCAGAATGAGAAGGATTTAGGTCTTAGTCCAACACGCTGGTCTAGTTGGTTGACGGACTACACACTACACACATCATCGAGATCTTTCTGGAGCCCTCTCAGATATGAATTTCCTCACGATGTTGTCCCTCACCGTTAACACAAATGATAATCAAATTCTAGCATGTTTCGTATTCTTATTTGGATCATATTGTAAGTCGAAAATTGTGGAATGCATGCGTGTAAGTCATTGAGGTAGAAACACATGGACCTCGAGTCAGCACGGGTCAAATGTCCGAATCGAATGTAGACTGAAACGCGAAGAAGTAGACCAATTTACATCAATGGGTGCAGTTGAATCTTCATATAAGCTTCATGTAAGCTAAATTAGGCATTGTGATGACGACATAGGATTTAAATTAGTTTGTTAGTGTTTCTAAGTTTATATGGCGGTGTCTTGGCGCGCGCTCTGGTGGTGTATGTAAACTCAGGACACTTTTGTCGTGAATTCTGTACTTGACCCTTGGTCCATGTGTTTCTACGTGAAAGGTACAGACACCAGCACATCAAGCTACCCGATACTGTCAAATCTTCCCAATCAACCTTGAACCTAATGCTTTTGGAATAAAGATGAAATAGGGTATTTGACTGAAAAAATCTAATTAGTCCGTCAGTTAGATTATCAAAAAATATTTAACCCGTGTTTTTTCTTTTGTTACGTAAACCAAAATTGACGAAGATACGACACTTTTAAAATTGGCAAAACGTCACAAGCAAGTACAATTTTTACTTGCTTCAGACGTCACAAGCCCCCACTCTCGAGTTTTGATGCGTTTTATCTTTCCAAATATTCATAGATTTAACAATAGAAAATATGCGTTTTTCAAAACTAACTGGCGGACTAATTAGATTTGCAATTTATTGATGCTGTCAACAAGCCTATTCTATTAAAGAAATTTGATAGATTGTAATAGCTTTGTGTGCTGACGTCTGTACATACTTTTGTAATAAATATAATGTTAAGTAACATGATTTTAAGATTAAGTAGACATTATTTCGTATAGCGATTGGTCTTGACTTTTACCCTATTGCAAAAGTTTGCTAGTTTTTTTTTACTAAATTTATTCTAAAATGATTTAGATATTTCATAAGCATATGCCAAGATAATTACTAGTATTTCTCTACAAAATTAATCACGCTATTGTTTGCTAAAGCAGGAAACTTTTTGTTGAATACTTTTTAGACTCACAGTCCACTAGCGCCATGTCAAATCAGTGGCGGCTATCGAAACTACGAGATACAATTAAATAAATTGCTATTTCCGGCTCCACCTTACTAATCTAAAATAATTCATAAAAAAAAATTGACAATTTCATATTTAAATCTAAAGTTTTTGATTAACTACGTAAAACATGAATTTTGATATCATAATTATAGCACCTTCCATAGGAAGTGAGATTATATCTATCTAAGTGTTTAAAGACGTTTCATACTAATGCTTTTTAATGGACGACTTACATACGTATTCACCGCGCATTTTAAACCTTATTTCCATTATGGATAGTTCAGTTTCCCTTGCAACTTTTTAAATGACTTTTTCTGAATTCAACATTCCCATGCGGGCTGGAATATAAAACTTCCTCACCGCACTCTGGAAATAGACGCGTGTTGTAAGATTCAACAAAACCCAGCACGCTTGGTGGTAGGATCTATACGATCCGCCTGGCTAGCTACCACCCTCACATTAAAGTCCGGCGCCAAGCAGTTTACTGTGTTTCGTCGTGTGTATGTGAGAGCCAGAGGGTATAGGGGAATCCGTCTATATCTCTGTTACTTGGATTCGTGTGATCCATCTTAGACCCTGTCTGCGCTTACTATTAGATGCGGCTAGGGTCAAACGCGACTAAGTCAAAAAGTTAAACAGAAAACATCAGTACCCCTAGTGTGAGTTGGTTAGGAATATTCCGATCTGTCCCCTCGTCGGTAACAGGGCGACAGATCGAAACGTTTTCATTTATATTTGTCCCCCTAAAGAACAGCAGGGGACAGACCAGGAATAATTCGTTCGATCTGTCCGTACGTCTTGGTGACAGGGGAAAAGATCGTTTTTTTTATTCCTGATTGTCCCCCGAAGGGGACAGATCAGAATATTCCGTTGGGTAGTTTACTACACGTTTCCGTAATGAATAGTTTTACCATGATAAGTGTCAGACAATTTTTTAGTCACGCTATTCGCCGCTAGAGGCTCTGCCTAAGTTTTTATACATTTTTGGCGGGACGCAACTACAGATCTAACGTAAAAAACTTGAGGTACAGGTTGTTCTTAAAGTTGAAATTCGTGTAAGTTGCAAGGTTTCCATAATCAATTAAGTTTTTGAAGCGGCTAGAGCCCTCACAGACCACAGACTTTCTATCAGCCGACATATTGGTCGGTTTCTTAATCAGTATGAAGACGTATGCAAGTGCGCACATTATAACGATTCGGTATCGACCGATAAAAAAGTTTGATGGGCTACACGATTGCCTTCAAACTGAATTGCCATAATAACATTTTTGGAGAATTTTCTATTAACTTTTATTATGCAACCGCTCTCTTCAAAAGTCGCTTACCAACTAGCAAATCGTTCGAGAGCGACTGCTATGTTATCTGGTATGTGCACTCACCACCAACCCGACTGTTTAGTTGGCTCAGTGTGCGCGCTAGCAGACCAAACTATCGGCCGACAGAAAGTCTGTGGTCTGCGGGGGCTCTTAGGCGTAATATTATACAGTCTGGTAGGCCATTAGTCACATTTAAAAACCTTATGTATGTCGTCTATAACATATTTAAACAAAATGGATGGAATTTGACACTTATGCAGTATTATACAGCTAATTTTATTGTCGATAAAGTAATAATTTTAGAACTGAGTTACAATGAATATAAATAATATTCTTTTCTTTTAAAGATAGAACAGCATCCGAATTGCGTATCACATTCGTAATTTCAATAGCTTTCATTTTGACAATACAACAATATTCATTGCGCGGTATTGTGGAGAAGTCGGATTGTTAAAGAATACGTGGCTATGTAAATTGTTAAACTGTCAAAATCAAAGGCATAGCGATTACGAGTGTCAGAATCAGGACGCTGTTCTGTCTCAAAGAAAAGGATATTTTTTCTGAACTCAAAATGATGGGATGATTATAATTTAACTATAATAAACTTGATTGAGACTGATGAATGATTGAATATAGAGTGAATGATTGAATGAATGATTACAATACAAAGCCTAATTTGATGAGTAAAGACATTAGAATTTGATATGTTATGAAAAATTGAGCTAATTTTCGAGGAAGTTGACAGGAATTTAGATTATATGTTCCTTTTAAAGTACATTATCTAAATGGAATGATTGATTTTATTTTTATTAAAGATTGGAATTCATAAAAATACTATACACATATAATTAGGCACAACAATTAAGTATTGCTACTATTTAATATGTCCATATGTAAAAAAAATGCTACTTTGATTTTAAAACAAGCGTGTAGTTTTTGATCTGATGTATGATCCTGGCTCGAATAGAAGTCAAGCGTTTATCCGCTAGGTCCCTTTAGGCCAGAGTTTCTCAAATCAGGGTCCATGGACCCCTGAGGGGGTCCATGTCACTAGTGCCGGGGGTCCATGGCTAGCCTACCTAACATCATTATTAAGATCCTCCAGAATCCAATATTTAAGTACATTAAAGTATAAACACATGGTTACATGTTGTCTATAAAAAAAAGTAGCGTTTTTTTTGCATATGGCAGACATTTCAATACTGGAATGTGTATTTACAGGGTGCCCAGTATATCCTGGCCGTAAACGGCGGCGCTGCTTGCAAAGGCAAAAGTCAAAAATATGCCAAATTCAATACATTTACTTATAGTTCCATTTTTCGCCACCACTCAATATAAACTGGGCATTCTGTAATACTCGCGATATTTTTAATACTTCACTATATCTTCGTACCTAAGTATCTATTGTGACGCCTAAATTAGCTATTTTGACACTTATTGCAGTATATATAAGGCATATAATGGAATGTTTACACGTAAGTACTAATGTTCGAGCCTTGTTAGGTTGTGTTGTGTTCATGTGATGTGGTAAGATGCAAGTTTAAAAGTTTTAGTAATTTAATTGTAATACTTTAATTTGGTATGTGTGCACGCCACATACGAACTATGCAGCACTACAGTTGTGTAGACTTCGTTCTCACGAAGTCCGGTGTTGTGACTTTTATGTCTCTGGCATAAGGTTCAATTTCGAATGATTTACAGAACTTCGTAGGATAGAATATCAGCTGACTACAACAGCGGACACCAGGAACAACTCTCAACATGACGTCAAAATCCTAAATCGCGGTATCAAAATGTAGCACGCAAATATATTGGTCATTATACCCCATTGTTCTTTATTATACCCTATTTTTTCCAGTCGGTAAATGTCTTTGTTTTTTCATTTGATTAGATTTTTTTTAGTTACGTTGCCGCGGAACCGACATCCACCCCATAAAGATCCGGAAACGAGTCATCAGAATTCTACTAAAATAATATAAAATTTCCACATCTCACCACATCACATATCTCTTCACACTCTCACTATATAATTTCGCACCATCAACACTGTTCAGACTGTTCCTTCGCGATGCGGTACCGCCGCAGTATGTACTAGAGGTGCAACACTTGCCCGTCGTCCTTCGACGTCACGAAGGGGGCGGGCTCGGCCTCCTCTAGCGTCACCGCTGTTAGGTCGACGATCTCGTCTTGTTCGTCTTGGTCGAATCTGGAGAGAGAACATAAAATGTTTTATTGAAAATGCGTATACAGGGTGTAAGGCCCGGACTCCATCAAAGCGGAGATGTGCGGAGATGTCTCGTAAACAACCAATAGGAATTCGTTTTGAGTTGAAGGTAAGCGGAGAGATTTGAAAATAACGCAATCCTATTGGTTGATCGAGACATCTCCGCACATCTCCGCTTTGGTGGAGTCCGGGTCTAAACGAATTCGTGTAATTCCTTCAAACCACACATGATCTATTAATGGTATAGATTAACCCCGCATGGGATTTAGATTGATTAAAAATGAGAATTAACTTTTTTTTCCCCAATTTTTTTTTGTGATAGGAAATTTTAATGCTTTGCATAAATTAATGAAGGCACGGCGACACAGCTGACGGGCACGACTAGTCCGATATCGCTCCATACAGTCAGTTAACTTGGGACGCTAAAATTACTCAGATACAGAATACCATGGTTCATTTTTTGAAAACTTTTTTTTCTTGATTCTGAAAAAATCCTATGCAGGGTCAATCAGTGTCACCAGTAGATCACGCGGTTTGAAGGAATTACACGAATTCGTTTACACCCTGTAGTAATACGTGCGCTGCAACACAATTCAAAACAAATTAGTAGTTAAAGTTGATACGGTAACCGTATCAGTGATTGTCGCCTGCTGCGCGCCGTTAGTCGATAACAATCGACTAACATGAATTGTTATCGACTTTTATCGACTGGACTGAACAATCGACTAAGTCGATTAGTTTTAGTAATTATCGCCCATCGCTATTGTGTACCTAACATTAAATCTAATTTGTTTGTTTTTATTTTGACTTTTTATTGTACCGCAGTGCTGCTGATCCTTGATTGCGTCAGATAAAGTCTTAAGAGCTATATAAAGATGAGATCTGACCTGTCCTCGTCGGGTTCGCTGGAAGGTTGTGAGTTCCGCGACACAGTTTCCGCGGGGGGCGGGGGGCCGGCTCGCTGGTTGGCGGGCCGCACCGTGATGATGAGGTTCGAAGAGTTCGCTACCATCATGTCCGTCACCTAGGAAACAAAGAGCTTTCATAAAACGAACTAACAGCGGTTAATTTTTTGCCAGCCTGATCTAAGTCCCGAGTTGTAATAAGGCAGCTCGGGACGATGAAACGATAGTCGACTGTATAGCGCTAAATCCACTAGCAAGTTTTATTGCGCAAGTTCTAGACTTATTGCGGGCGTGTCCACAGTTTGAATGTTGGTTGCAGAAGTCAATTTGCGCAGTAAAACTTGCTAGGATTTAGCGCTTAAAGCTGCGCGTCCATTAGGTCGGCGTCAGAGCGTACGGACCGTAAGGATTTCTTAATTTGTATTGATTCCTACAGAACTGCGTTCACTAGATCGGCTAATCCGCGCCGGACTTAGTAATTTTGAACCAATCTGCCGATAACGTCATCTGCAGTGAACAGTGTAGCCAAACATGCAATAATTTAGATTAAAATTTATAATATTTTTGAGTCCCGTGCTACAGAAAAAAATAATTTATCGAAATTCCACGATATTTTTTCAATAACGCGATAGTTTTATAATGTAATCTAATCTGTGTATCCGAAGACGATTTTCTGTAATATTTCCACCAATAGTCTGAAATCTGAATAAATTATCGGAAATATTTTCACCAACAGATTTGATCATTTTGCGAATTTTCAGATGTGATAAAAACACGATAATTTTTCTGCGCTGTTATAAAATGTCGATGCGAAATCCATAACTAGTGGACGCATCTCATCGGCAATTCGTAAATCCGTGCGGTCCGTGTGCTCCGATGCCGATCAAGTGGACGCGCAATTTAAGGAATAATGAGAATGATAATGATGGTGTAACACCATCACATCTCGTCTCGCTTACCTGATCCAAAGTCTTATTGGACACATCAATACCGTTGACTTCTAACACTTCATCGTTGACTCCAAGTAACCCTGTGGACTCTGCTAGTCCCCCGGGCACTAGTCGCGATATGAAGATGCCCGGGGAACGTTCTACGCCGTTTGGCGTTACCCGGACTGAGGTGCCATCCCTGGGGAACGAAGGTATATTGTTAGAACAAGGATAGTCTTTGGGAATCAAAACTTCACTACAGACTCGTTCCCAACTATGTTGGGGTCCGTTTTCAGTCTAACCAGGGGGCCTACCACGAAGCAAATACAAAGAGGAGATGGTGTAATTCGATTTTCCTATCATACGACGCGTGATACTTTGCGGGGTGAAGGGAACGTTACACCCCGCCTACTTACGCCTACTTTCACGTTTTCCATCTAGTAGTGAATAGGAAAAACTAAACGCTTCGGGTACATCGGTAACTAATACGTGTTTCAGCTATTTCACGCTAGATGTCCTCGTAGTTGTAGTAGTATGTTACGACAGGGACGTACTTAGAATTTTTGTACCAGCCTACGGCAGAGCTGGTTTAAAAATTACAAAAAGATTGTGAACAAAAATGTAATAAATAAGAAACATCTTCACACAGTAATAAGTAACCACCCCGCTAAATAATTGTATTCAAGTCGATTTTTTGTTAACTGTAGATTTTAGTGGAATTTTAGTGAAAATAATTAAGAAATCATGCCTATAATGTACATAACTACATACGGTACACAATTTACTACAGAAATTTATTACAGGATTATTTTTTTGTACTTTTAATTTAAAATTGAAATTCTCGAAAAACAAATCGAGTTCCTACATCAAATGGATACGGCGATGGGCGATGGTCAATTTTTTTCGTACTCATAGTTTCTTGGACTGAATTACTGCTTACTGCAGTGAATAAAAAGACACTCTGTACAAATTCCCCCTTATTAGTATAAAAGGCGGTTTAAGCCATCGTTTTATCCATTTCTGTTTGAGATTATCTTCGGGTGGAAATCTGAAATACGAATATAATCTAAATTTAATTAAATATCAAGGAACTATGCAGGCCTCGTTCACCATTATTGAATAAAAATTAAAACGTCACGTATCACCACACATCGTAATTAAATAATTGAATTCTAAGTACGGACCTGTCTATTCATATTGTTTGAGCGTTTTCAGAAAAATACCACACCCCCTCGAAATTCAAATATTTTTTGCAATTATGTTATTTAAGTAATATTTTTGATGGATGTATAACAATATACTTTTTTTGATGGATGTATAACAATATACTTTATTATTCCTGAAAAACTACGATTTTTTAGTCTAATTTGTGTTTTTCAATGTAATATTAGGTCACACAATGGATTTCTTGGGTTTTCAAACCTCAGAATGTGACTCTGCGTGTTTCCCAAAAAAAGTCTGTTATTTTGGTATTTGGTACCATGTACGTATTTTTTTTGTACCTGGTGGGTAGTTAATTTTGATTGTGTAATAAAAAAGTAGCTATAAATAGAGTGTGTTTTTTAAAAGACGGTCACAATACTGAGAACTCAGGTTGTGACAGAAATTTAGACTTGTATTTTTTATTATTTTTTTATTAAATATTGCATGTAATAAACAATTGACTATCATAAAAATAAGAAGTAATAGTTCCAAAATTATAGTAAACCAGGGAAATTTAAATTTTTAAATGTTTATCGTGTAAATTTTGATCTTTTATGAAAGACTTATCACAGGGGACAACATAAAAGCAGGTGTTCGGAATACTTCAATTATTTATAAAAAAAATAACATTTAAGGAATTATTTATACAAAAATGGTATAGTTAAACTATTTAAATGAGAAATTGAATGTATTTCACACTTCTACGTTTCTTTCATCAGTTTAAAAATAATTAAATATTAAGACGGAGGGACAGCTCCAAAAGCGGGGGTGTGATATTTTTCTGAAAACGCTCGTTTACACTATTCCACGATAGATGGCGACCGAAATATCACGGTTTAAAATAGTGATAAAAAACAATAATACGATATTTTTGTCAACAAAAAGGCTTTAAAAAAATCTTAAATCTGTTTTAATATATTATAATTATAAAGATATGAATATTTCTTACGTAGTTGTTAGTTATTCATGTTATAATAGGGTGCGCCATCTTTTGTCGAGCAGTAAAACTATTGTACGAGACGTGATAACAATAGATTTTTCTAGAACGAATCTAATAAATATCGAAAAAAAATAGTTACGAGTGAAATGTGATGCCATCCGTGGTACCAAAACGTTTATCTGAGTAGTTTTTACAAGATAACACACAACACTTCATCTTTTTCTTTTAAATGACAACGAAAATAATAAATAATGATAAAATGGAATGGGAGCGGGAACGTAATGTTTACAAGACGAGTGCCGACAGACTGATAGGCCACGCCCACCGTGAGGACGGAATGGTTCTACATTGGTATCACGGTTCACAGTTGCTTATGCCATCTCCTCTTTGTATTTGCTTCGTGGGGCCTACTCCCTAAGTCCGTCAACGAAGTTACGTCGCCCGTCCGAAAGTAAGCCGAAACGTAGAAGTGAACAAAACAAGTGTCAAGTTCAGCTTTTCGGACGGGCAAAAACACATCGGTAGTAGGGGCAACTGTCAAATCGTGTTGTCATTCATTCTTAGTTCGGGCCCCGAAATAATCGTATGTCTCTAGGTGATATCGAGTAGGAAACGCTCGTAACTAAGGCCGAAACCACGGACTTCGTGCTTAGGGAGTAGGCCCCCAGATGCGGCTGAATACCAGTATTTTACACGGAACGACTGCATCAGACCTCCGCAATCCAGTTACTCGGCAACGCCGATATCCTTAGGTTAGACTGGTTGTCTCACTTTCGGGCTTCTGACTACCCGTAACGATTGTCATAGGTATTCGTACGACACCCGGGACCGACGGCTTAACGTGCTCTTCGAGGCACGGAGGGGTCTCGATATGTAATGAATAGTCGGCCATCCACGGTCTGACCGCGGCAAGCGGTTTTTAATTGGCCTCGAGCCCCTTTCAAAATTTCACTACAAACTGAAATACTGAAATCTAAACTGATGCGTTGCCAACTCTAAAGGTACATTTGAAAAGTCTCAGTGCCTGTAAAATCACCGGCGCCCATACCCTTCAAACTGGAACACAGCAATGCTGCTTGACGGCAGAAATAGGTCTTAACTCTATAGAAAATAACTCTTTTACAAGGAGCTCTACATTGAACAATATGAGATGAAGGGGCTTGGCAGGTCATTCATGTAACGCTCAGACACATCATGATATGACCAACTGCTATCAAAAGAAAACAGATACAAGATTCTTGCAGATCCTTGTAGGTCGCAGTGACCGTGGGACTTCTAAGGACATCTGTCTTTAACACATTCGAGTCCACCTCACTTTTCATGGAGCTCATACGCCACGCCGCCATACATATGGTTAGTGGACCTTCCAGGAGAGTCCTCGGCATTGCGTTTGCGCAAATACTGTTTTCAGGGGGTTTTGTTGCTTTTTTATGACGGTGTATTTTCTAAGAAAAACCACCTACGTTTAAAATAAGACCTCTTCGAGGAAACCTGGCATCGCGAACGCGATTAGAGGCACTGAACGTGTAAAATAAAAAGATTCATTTTGCATTACGCATTCGAATTGCGCATCACATTCGTAATTTTAATGGGTTTCATTGTGACCATACAACAATATACATTGCGTGGTACATAATTGTGGAGAAGTCGGGTTGTTAGTACATACATTGATATGGAAATTGAGTGTCTCAAGACGAAAGTCTTTGACCAGTGCGTGTTGCCAGTGATTACATACGGTATTGAAACGTGGTCGCTCACAATGGGCCTCATAAGAAGGCTCAAGGTCCCCCAAAGGGCAATGGAGAGGGCTATGCTCGGAGTTACCCTGCGAGATCATATCAGAAATGATGAGATCCGCAGGAGAACCAAGGTAACCGGCATAGCTCGAAGAATTGCCAAACTTAAGTGTCAGTGGGCGGCACATTGCTCGCAGAACGGATGGCCGATGGGGCCGAAAGGTTCTGGAGTGGCGGCGGGTACCGGAAGACGCAGCGTGGGTAGGCGACCACAAGGTGGACCGATGATCTGGTGAAGGTCGCGGGAAACCGCTGGATGCGAGAAGCACAGGACCGGTCGATGTGGCGATGCTTGGGGGAGGCCTATGTCCAGCAGTGGACGTCTTGCGGCTGAATGATGATGATGAGGATATGGAAATTGTTGACCTTTCAAAATCAAAGCCGATTACGAATGTTTTGCGCAATTCGGATGCTGTTCTTAGGAGAAGCAGGCCAATTAGCTGGTATTCCTCACCTGATAAAGAATCCTAGAGGTCGATCTGAACCGTGCTTCAGTAGTTTCACCCTTCTGCACGTTTCTGGTACTATATCTACGTCTATTATCGCCGATACCTGGAATTAAATGTTGAGCATTAATACACTAAATTTAAGAGGCCTTCAATATACAAGTATTTCTTTGAAAGCAAAGAAAAAGAGTTCGCTTTCATTTATCAATTAAGTCTTCTTCAAAATGTGCCTGAATATCAGTTATTTTAACTGAAGCGACTATGTTGTTATAAGGGCCCTTTTCCTGTCATGCGTATTTACGCCCGCGCGCGGATCTGGTCCGCAGGCACGCTCCTGGCCACACGCAGGACAAAGATTTCGTTTACCGCTGCAGTATCGTGCGTGTCGCCAGTGACTAAACTCGTGCACAAAGATGAACGTTAAAAAAGTAATCATGCGTACTATGACCATGCGTGCGACCCGCGTCACAGTAAAAACAACACTGAAGGCAGAAGAACGCCGACCGCATCCAGTTAGCACGCACGCGGGCTGCACGCCCGCAGACAATCCGCGTTCAGCGCGCGTGCTGCCCGTATGATAGGAAAAACATTATGAAATGATAGGATGCGGGCAGCCTGCACGCGGACCAGATCCGCGCGCGGGCGAAAATACGCATGACAGGAAAAGGGCCCTAAGAATTATAGACAGCCTTGACAGGGCCAGCATAGAGAACTAGGGCTTCTAGAAGAATTTGAACTGGTAATTTTTATAGAGAAAAGATCACAGACCCATTCGATGTTACTACTCTGCAACTCTGCACTCCACACTTTGGTACGAAAATTCAGCTGAATAGTTCCAAAATATTGAGTGCAGACTTGCAGAGTAGTTTCATGAAATGGGTCCCAGATCAGCTGTAATAAATTTAACATTACTTCTACGAAACTTATGTAAAATTTCTATCTCAAAAGAGAAACCGGCGATAGACAGGTTATTGAAAACGGCCGATAGCCGCTTAATGTACGATTTCCACCAAACGGGCCGCGCCGGAGCGCATTTCACACTGTGCTAAAGGAAATTCAGGCTTCTATACAATAGTTAAGTTTCATGTTTGCGTGGAATTTACACTGCTTGGAACTCGGTTAGATCCGCGCGTATGCCGCGGCAGCCGGTTGGCTGCGCTCGGACGCCGCGACAGCCAGTCGGCTCCTCGCGTACATGGACGGCGGCGCTCGGCTGTCGTTGCGTCCGGTCGGCTCCGCTCAGCCACACCGCAGGTAGAAACTGACTCATCATTCTCCTGCCCTTACCCCAATTTATTTGGGGTCGGCGCAACATGTCTTTTTCTTCCATACTTCTCTGTTAGTCGTCATCTCGGTAGTCACCCCTTTCTAACCATATCATCATTCACACATTCCATCCATCGTTTCTTTGGTCTTCCCCTACTCTTATAGCCATCGACATTCATACTCAAAACTCTCTTCACTATATTTTCCTCAGTTTTATATTGTATTGTATTATTGTATTTTGTTAATATGTATACTTTATGTAGTGGTTTCGCCTAGCTTCCACGACACAGGGAATCCTAGTGTGGAAGCTAGTGCCAAATGTAAGTTTATTTTTACAATAAAGAAAGATTAAAGATTATTTCTCCGTAACACGTGCCCATACCATGACAACCGATTTCCACACAACTTTTCAGCTATCGATGCCACTTTCAAACTTCCTCTTATGTACTCATTTCTTATTTTATCCATTCGTGTAACACCACACATTCCTCTTAGCATTCTCATCTCTGCTGCATGCAATTGCCTTTCATTCATCCCTTTTGTGGCCCAACATTCTGATCCATACAAGACAGCAGGTCTAATCATGCTTTTGTATATCTTCCCCTTAAGTTTAAGGGGAATGCGGGAGTCGCAGATTGTTCCCGTGACCTGCCGCCATTTCATCCATCCAGTGTTAATTCTGTGCTTAACCGTCCGATCTACTTCACCATCGCTTTGCACAAGTGAACCGAGATACCGAAAGTCGGAGCAGACTGGGAGAAGTCCGCCATCAAGCGCTATTAGTTAGTCAGGTAGAAACTGACTGCGATAGCGGATACACGAGCAGGCGCGCGCATGCGCCCGGGTTCCAGCAGTTTGTAGCCGTCGGGCGGACGCGGTCCGCTACTGGCGCATGCTCGAGCATCCGCTGCGACGCACTGCGCTGCGCTCCTGCGTGGCTCGGTTGGTGGAAATCGTACAATAGGTTCCGTTCTTAAGTAGTAAGGGTTGACTCACCATTCTAAAATCATGTGGGTTCGATATAGCGAGTCCCTTGTTCTTGGCCGGCGTCCCGCTTAGTATAGAAGAGATTATGTTCCGTGGCCGCATTGTACCATACCCGTTTAACTCCTCCAAACTGTCCCCTGAAATTAAAAGAAAATATTTTTATTATTTTTGTGGTCGGTAGCCGCGTGATGCGTATGCACACATCTCTTATTATTATCTTACATTAGTGTGCGTATGCACACATCTAACTATTGTGTGGTGATAGAACTATCACAATAGAAATTTATAATGCACACTTTTGCACTGTAGCGATTTAGACAAAGAGTGCAGCACGTCTTCGTGGATTGAACTATCTGTATTTTATTAAGTGGGTCAATTTTAAACTAACGCTTCAGTTTTCTGTAGCTTCTGAAGAAGCTACAGAAAACTTCTCTAATGCGTAGACAACAGATGATAATAAAGCACACATGCACACTAGCTATCCTTAACGTCCATTGATGATGGTACAACATCAGCGTTAGTACGGTGTGCAGTAGTGGGAGGGCGGGAGGGTAATAAATACAAATCCCCTCCGTTGTCGGGCAAGCGCATCGTAAGAAGCGATGAACCTGGCACCAGAATTGTGCCCGGAAAATGGCAATAGACTCGCCACCTATGGGACAAAGTACAAGTGGCGAAACGTGTACAGAAACGTGTACTCCTGTAATAGGAGAACACCACCGCTTATCCCTTCGGGGATTACTGGCGTGAGGTTACAGGATGACTGGTTAGTCACTTTACATCCGAAAACCATGAACTCTACTCATCATTTTGTACAACTTTTACTATGGGACAAAATTCTGAATTCGTGAAAATCAAAATCTGCTGTTAGCTGTTACAAACAAAATAATAGTCAATTTGCAAATTGCTTAACAAAATGTATGGAACAGGTTTTTTTTACGAATTCACAGTTGTTTCTACTGTAAATGTTGTAGAGAATGATGAGTAGATAGAGTTCATAGTAAGTTTTGACGGCTTGATTGATTGAAGCAGTGGCTGATCAAGCAAAAAACCTGGCGCTATACATATGGGACAGGTGTTATACTATAACTTAAGAATATAAGCAAAACATATCTTAAAAGACAATTATTATAGCAAAAACACAACAATTACTAACAACTTCATCAAACACATTTCTCTGTAAGAACTAAATGTCATTTTAATCTCACGATCTAACTGGTATACTGGTATGCGTACAAGTTTCCTAATAAGAACTAAGTACCAGGACCACAGACAATGAAATAGTTCACCATTACTTCATAAACGCCATTACACATTGCCGATAACACTATTTTTGGAATAGGTCTTGTAATAACTGGTTGAATGTCTCGTTGGTTTAGCGGTCGCAAGCGCGACTGCTGAGCGTGATGTCCTGGGTTCGATCCCCAGGTTGGGCAGTGTTATTGGGTTTTTTCGTGTGGTATTTCTCAGTAGCAGCTCGGAGTCTAGATTTATGTACGGTTGGTGGTAATAGGCTTGCCCCCTATTACATGGGACTTAAACATAACGGTGGAATGAGGGTGAACTATACTGCTGAACCCTTCAGAGAATATAGGCGTGATGTTATGTTTGTCAACTTTAGTACACCTGTGGCGGCATCTATTTCGCCACATGCGAACTATCCTACATCGCGCAATCAAGATTTAACACGCAGATAGTATATATACAACCTCCCAACATCAACCGTTGGGCAGTAGCCCGCCAGGCACAAGACTCCGCCTGGTTGGAGGATCCTCCCTTTGGTTGGAGGAACACCACACCAAGTTTCTCCACACACCATACTCAAAAGCGTAGTATGGTGTACTCGTAGTTTACCTACGATCGTGGTATACAATGTCCCAATGGTTTACGCCCTGCTTGTTGTATGGTGAAGAGTAGTTTTTCTAAACAACGGGACTTAAATGAAAAAAAAGCAGAACTGCGACGAAAGAATTTAATGAAATAATTATTTTTAAATACGGAATAATATAATAGCGGGATTTTAGGCGTCCCGCTCAGGGTGCTGGCGGGACGTATCTTGAGAGGGCTGAAAAACGGGATGGCTGTCAACAGTGGTGATGGTGACAAGCAAGGTTCGCGGATAGTTTGACTCGGAGTCGAATAAGCAACCTCAAGAAGGGTACAGTACGTTATAGTCACGTGCAGACCACGGCGTGCTGCTGAGATGTGTTTAGACCAGGGGTGGGCAGACTTTCTTCATAAGAGGCCAAAAGAACACCAGAAATGTTGCAGGGGACCATCATTTTGGCTCAAATAATTACGGCTATTTGTTATGGACATACAACTTTGCTCTAAAAGGGAGGATTGGCCGGAATAAAACCCTTCGCGGGCCGTAGTTTGGCCATCCCTGGCTTAGATGTTGCACAGGAGACCGAACCCCTTCGAGTTCAGTGAGTCGGGAGACTTGTTGAGTTCAAAAATAGTAGGTACCTAACAAGCCTATTAACGATTCTCGAGCATTCTAATTAACCTGGAGCTAACTTCTAACAGATAATTCCGATTCAGCAGTATACAAGTGTATGATACTTATTCAGTTTGTGTTCCAGAGTTAGTAAATGGATCAAGGTTAGTAAATATAAAAGCTTCAAGACACATCGAAACATTGCATTTAATCGAGGTCTACTCTTACAATAAATGCTATACATATTATATTCTAACGAGATCATTGCCACAAATCCGCACTGCAATGCATCAGTGCGCACATGACGTATATTACGTGTCAAGTTAGAAGAACAGCGGGCAGCGGGCTTTTTAACAGAATTCCAAAAAAGGAGGAGGCTCTATTGAGAGCCTTCTCGTATTGACGACCTGGTTTTTTTTGTATGTTTTTTTTTGCGATATCTTCGCCGCAATTGGCGAATGTATTTATGTATTGAGCGGCCTAAACGACACTGCTTAGGAATCGAAGAATCGTCTATATGTTATGACCGTTTTTTTCAGCGACTACTATTGCTATAGCAATTATTTATTACTAGCTTTTGCCCGCAGCTCCGCTTGCGTGAAATTTTGAGCCCTCGTTAAGCCCCTGGTTAGGTGTAGTTATAAAATCAAAAAAATCTTTCATCCCCTATTTCACCTGTTACGGGTAGAATTTTCAAAAATGCTTAAACACATGTAGCTTTATTTCTAACCAGAAACCTTAATATTTAATTTCATGCTTCTCACTTCAAAAATGACGGACTTACATACAAACTTAAATCCCCTATTTCATCCTCTTAGGGGTTGAATTTCGAGAAATCCCTTCTTAGTGGATGCCTACGTTACAAAAGGAGCCTACTGTCAAAATTTCAAGTTTCTAACCCCAGCGGTTTAAGCTGTGCGTTGATAGATCAGTCAGTCAGTCAGTCAGCTTCTCCTTTTATATATATAGATTATTTGGCATAACTGCAGACGTCTCCGCATCTATTCGTGGTAAAAGAGAATTTTTTAGAATACCGGAATTCGACAATACATCTAACCTGCCTTTTAAGCCCCGACGCAAAAAGAGGGGTGTGTTTATAAGTTTCACCGCTGTGTGTGTCTGTCTGTGGCACCATAGCTCTTAAACGGGTAAACCGATTTAGGTGCGTTTTTTTTAGTTAAAAGCTGGTTTTCTAGCGGTGGTTCTTAGACATGTTTTATCAAAATCGGTTCAGCCGTTTCAGGGTCATCAGCTGTTTTGTTATTTGCATAGGGGTTATTTTAAATTTATGTTCTAAATATCTTTATACTAACTAAAATGTTTTACAAAGAGTTTTTGTATGATAAACGTGAAGCCGCCAACCCTCACCCCGGTCACATGCGCGCAAACATTCGTACATCGTACGAATGTTTTCAAATTAGTATGGAAAAACTTTGCACAATCATTTGCAAATGTGGTCTCATCACTTGTGGGTTCGCGTATTCGTAAGAATGTGAGTGACCGGGGTCAGTACTACAATAACTTACGGAATACGCAGAACTACAATGACATTTTATTTTTCTCTCCAATCAGATAAACCGCTTCCCTTCCTGACTTAAACCGGTTCTTCTTCATATTCTATTTATGTCGCTCCATGTCACGGTCATGGGTCGCGTGTACACAATGCATCGCAACAACGTTACCGGTTACCGCTTTTGTCACACCGGAAGCGGCGGAACACGACAGGTTAGGTTAGACGGAACTCGACAAAATATTTTGTTAGATTTGAGTGGTGGATTAGATGAGTCAGCGTGTGAAAATTTGTGTCAAATGAATCAGAGGATTTTCGGAATTATGTAGATTGTAATGGTTCCATTTTCACTTAAATTAATCAGCCTGTCACTAGGGTTCCCAGCCATACTTTATAATAACGTAGCCTACTTTATTTTCGATACATATACTTTATACTTTTGCATAAAAATAAAGTATGCGAAAATACTTTATTTACAATCTTTACTGATATGCGTAAAGTTAAAACAGAACATACCTACATAATATGATAAAAAAAACAAAAGCAACAAAAAGTGTTTCAAAAGGCAAAACGGAAGAAATATCACACACTGTTTTTTTCAGATACATATTTTTACCTTGGCTTTAGTCGGAATAATACATATAGGTCATCATCTGCCTAGCCTTTTCCCAACTATGTTGGGGTCGGCTTCCAGTCGAACCGGATGCAGCTGAATATCAGTATTTACTAATGGAATAATACATATAGGTAACCATAATAATTTAGATCTCAATTTTTAAATCTTAGTGTAAAACTTGGAATCCCGCACATTCCTCCGAACAGGAAGGCAGGCACTGGTCATGTCCTTTGAAATACTCATTTTCTTCCAAATACTTTAAAGTTGGCAACCCTACCAGTCACTGTCCTATCAGGGCAAAGGCCTCTTCTCATACAGAGAAGGAACGGGCATTGATCACCACGCTGCCAAAGGATTTGTTTACCTATAGGTTAGGTACGCTAGCTGCTCCGTATCCACCTTCCGGTCTTTCCTTTTGCGACAACCGAGGAAGGATAGCATGGCGTTATTGTAATTAAAACATTTACACCGAAAGCAGTTATATCCTAACTATTGAACGATTGCCTGACATATTTATATTCTGCATTTATTTTTCTACTAGCTTTGCCTGCGATTTCGTCCGAGGGGAAGTCGGAATATAATTTGTGATTTTTAAATCCCGGGATTAAAACGTCATTATAATTATTCCGGGATTTTAGAGGAGGTATTATCCACTCTATGTTACTTCCTTCCTCGAAGTTTAGGTAAATATACTCTACCTATTCCGATCTCTGCTAATAACTCAGCTTTATGCAAAAGTGAACCATTTGAGAGATATATTTTTTACTTTATTTTTTTAATAATACAACTTTGAAATATTATCTTGAAAATGGTTCCAGTAACCAGCAACTCTGTTAGAGCCGCTAGCTGCATATAAGATTGTCGATACAAAGTGTAAAAACTAACGAGATAACACAATAATAATAAAATTAGCGTTAAATCAGTGAGGCTGTCCGTCACGCGACGCTGACCATCTTATAAACCGTATGCGTTGCGCCGTGACGTCGAATTTGTAAGTTCAGGTATTATTGTATGCTGGAAATTATAGTTTAGAGGCAAATTAACAGTATTTTAGATGATTATTTTGTCCTAATAGGATCGTCCTTTAAGCACAGTAGATATGTAAGCAAAAGCATTACCTCAACTTACTATAATCGCCTGAATTGACACACTCACACAGACATACACTGCAACAAGACTTAAGATAAAGATAAGATAAAGATAAAGAATCATTTATTTGGACACAACACAAAGAGACACAACATGTGAAAAATGTGATATAAATAAAAATAAAAAAAAAGTCTAGGGTATGTGTCTCACGGCTGAACCAAAAAGGTGTCCAGATCAGCTTAATGTCAAGCACTTTATGTACTTGACGCTGGTTTTCGTCTGGAACCTTTGTGCTCCACGGATGTCAGTCAGCGGTCATGCCCGTTCACTCAAACCAACATGTGTGTATATGTGTAGTGTGTGTAAAGAAAGAAAATAAATAAACACGCAATAAAAAAGGAACAATCTAAAAGTGTATGCAATATAATATCTAATATTTAATATGGCAACATTTTGTTGCGTCGATATCGTCGCTCACGCAGGCTTATGTTATCTGTGCGCGGAACTGTCAAATATACTTCTAAGTGAGCTTCAGAATGCAGTCAGCCACGGACAAAAATCAGCTGTTCCCTACATTTAAATTCGCATAACTCGTCAAAATGTAGGGAAAAGCAGATTTTTTTTCGCGATTTCATATTTGTTCCCATAGTAAAAGTTGTTCATAATGATGAGTATAGTGACTCCTTAAGAGGCTGTGCGTTATTTAAGTTACACCTTGTAGTTATAGCATAAGACGCAATGTGCTTTACTGTACAGCAAAATAGTAAAGCATAGTCTGAACTGCGCTTAACAAATTGCATGCTGTACGGCAATTTTAGATATTTTCAGAGATATGAATTATTGCACAAGGCTTGTTCAATAACTGCATAACTTTCCCTTGTATAGCTACTTAGCTACCCATTTTTATAATGATTCAATTAGCGCATTACTGGTTCATTCTGTCTAGTCTTTACCCAACAGATAGGGTCTGTTTTCAGTCTTACCAAATACGTCTAACTACCAGTATTTACACGGAGCGACTGCCATCAGATCTCCGCAACCCAGTCACTTGGTAATACCAGAGAATCTGACGTTAAAAATGCCAGCACATTCTACCAACTTCTTTGGTAAATCCTTCACAGTCCAGGCTGCTCGGCTTTGGAATGCTTTGCCAGTTACAGCTAGACGAGCGCAATCCTTGGCAATTTTCAAAAGACTCGTCAAGGATACCTACCGATATAGTTATCTGTTTGCATCTTTATACAAGTTTAGTCAGAAAGGGGGTACTAATCCGAAAGGGTGTTAAAGTACACATAATAATGAATAACTTTTGTTCTAAAACTTTTCCCAAAAGTCAATAGTTAAAGAGAAACAGTTGTTCAAAAATCTCAAAAAAAATTCTCTAAAATCTATCTATCTCCAGTTATGATCAGCTGTGTTTACATTTTAGGTCATATTTGGGGTCATGAATTAGAAGCACCATTTTCTGAATTTGTAACTAAAGCAGGGATGAAGAATTTTTGAAAAAACTACAATTAAAATCATTTTATTTGGAAAAAAAAAACGAATTTTGAAATTTTAACACTTGCTTTCAAACAGTCATCAGCGATACTATAAGTGGGCTTCGGATTAGTACCCCCTTTCCGACTAACCTTGTATATATGTATTTATATATTGCCTTTTTATATTACTGTATATATATTTATATATGCTTCATATAAAATATGTTTATTGTATATAGTATTTATTTATTTGTGTTTTTAGTTTTATTTAAAGTATTTAATTTAATGTCTCTTTAGTTAGGTATTGTTACACCGAGAACTACCCCTCACTTTTTTTCTTGCAAATCATGTCCATCCAAAGGTCGTCTGGAAGAAATTGCCTAGTGCGATAAGACCGCCCATTGTACATTTCTATTTTATAATAATGTTTCTTGTTTATTTTGTGTACAATAAAGAGTATTGTATTGTACCAATAGCCCAAGGTTAGACCGGTTGTCAAACTGTCAGGCTTCTGACTACCCGTAACGACTGTCATAGGTATTCGTATGACACCCGGGACCGACGGTTTAACTTGCTCTCCGAGCACGGAAGAGTCTCGATATGTGACGAACGGACTGACCGCGCAAGCGCAGCTTAACCTTGCAAATTATATGATGATAACCGCGCGGTTGATAATTAGCCAAAACTGTAATGTAACAGACATAGGATCTCTAGGATCTCCTGAGCGCGTCTGCTACACCAGTTGTAAAGAATGGTGTAGAGCATTCATTACCTAGTACATAAACATAACCATAATAAAATGCTTATAGAATAAGAGGCAGGATAGTTTTACGTCCCTTGTGGTAGTCAGCGAGTTCCTTCTTGTAGTTACGGCGTTCGCCAATGGCCCACAAACCGGCGGCAGCAAACAGATCGGCTGTATCACATGTAGTCATGACGGTAGAGTATAGCCAGTCCGATCGCCGATCTCGTAAGATCTCCTCAGTTAGTAATATACTAACTGAGGAGATCTTACTAATATAGTAGTATTTCTGTTAATGGAGAGATCCGTATGATCCGATCATAGAATTTCGCAATAAAATATTTCTTCTCCATAATATTTTCTAAATGCAAATCCTTGTCTTTGCGAAATATCTAATGAGCGCCAATCAGCATTAGTCTACCAGGGGTGGGCAAACTAAGGGGCCATAAAAATTTTGAAGAGGGTGTGGAGAAACTTGGTGTGGTGTTCCTCCAACCAAAGGGAGGATCCTCCAACCAGGCGGAGTCTTGTGCCTGGCGGGCTACTGCCCACCGGTTGATGTTGGGAAGTTGTATATATACTATATGCGTGTTAAATCTTGATTGCGCGATGTAGGATAGTTCGCTAGTTCGCATGTGGCGAGATAGATGCCGCCACATCACTCCCCCCCTGAGACCGGAGGTCGATCGTCTTGATGAGTCAGCGGTCGTTGCGTCTTGAGAACTTGCCAGGGCCAGTGAGGGGTTCCTTTGAGTCGAAACTGGATGCCGCGTAGTTCGCAGTGAGTCGGAACTGTGAGCGGTGAGTGGTGGCTGTGGACTGCGTCGACCAGGAGAGAAGTGCCTCTGCTAGTTGACCGGCCGAAGTGCAGTATGATGCGCCATGATGCTGGAGTGGGCTGAGGGTCGTGACCAGGCTTGCGCGTTCGCTGCAGGCTAGTGGTCACAACACCCGTTGAAGCCGAGGATGCTGGCTGGCTGTGGGACTCGCTGCTTGCTGCTCGATTGAATGCTGAGCTGCTGAGGGAGTGATGATGTGGCTGCCGAGGCTGCGAAGGTTGTGTGTGACGTCACCAGTGTGGAAACACTGTCTGTGACGATCACGTCGGGGTCACCAATGTGGTGAAACTTGGTGTGGTGTTCCTCCAACCAAAGGGAGGATCCTCCAACCAGGCGGAGTCTTGTGCCTGGCGGGCTACTGCCCACCGGTTGATGTTGGGAAGTTGTATATATACTATCTGCGTGTTTAAATCTTGATTGCGCGATGTAGGATAGTTCGCTAGTTCGCATGTGGCGAGATAGATGCCGCCACAAGGGCAAGAATTCCAAACAAAAAAATGCATTTTGCTGCCAAACCAAATTTGTTGACTCAAATAACTATAGCTATTTGTTATAGCCATACAATTTTGGTCTAAAAAGGAGGGTTGGCGGGCCGGATTAAAATCGTTCGCGGGCCGGAGTTGGCCCGCGGGGCGTAGTTTTCCCACCAATAGTCTACACCCACATTTCAGGCCAGAGGTTCAAATTTAACCTGCTTCTATGTATAAGCACAGTCTACCTATATCTTACTCCTTACAGTCGGTCAACGTAGAACATTGCCGCAGAGCAATCGTGCGGGGGGTTGCGGGGTGGAGGAGCGGAGGTTATGTCCCGAGTAGCCATACTGCATACTTGGGACATAACCTCCGCTCCTACATCATTTTGACATTTCATAAGACCTGTCAAATGTATGGGCGTTGACCCACTGTATGTAGTAAGTAGGTACACTGTGGTATAAGCTTCCGAACAATGGCCATTTTGCTTCGGAACTAATCATTGGTAGCCTAAAATTCAAAGAGTTTGAACAGCGATTCAAGTGTTTAGTTTGGACCAGAAAATACAAGCTTGTAGAATCGGGGTCGGCCCGACGATTTAGGCGAACTAGGTGAAGGCCTAGAGCGCTTAACTTGGAGGGCGGCAGTGCGAGGGTACGGGATGGGCGAGTCAGAGCCAGCCGGTATAATTATTTACATGTTGTATTTTGTTGCGAAACTTTTATTTTAAGGAGTGCCATTTCAGTTATTCGCCTAAAGCGCTGAGTTTGGTCTGGCTGGCGCTGTATAAAATAATTGTAAGCATTCAAAATAGAAATTATGTAGTCAAAAATATTCGGTCTGCTACTAATTTGGGCATGTACACATAACAAAGTACATGAAGCGTTATCGAGCCCTAAAAAGTTATCATTATCTACCAACAATGCCCTATTGTGAGCACGCGATTGTGAACCTTACGTCCTTGGAATAACGACCGCATTGTGATGACGGTGGGACTACAGTGTCACATTCTATGTTAATTAACTGTCTTTATCAGCACAATGGGTGTTGGTACGCGTATGTCTTTGAATAGAGGTCATGGTAAAAATCAGGTGAGGCTTTTTAGTTGGCTGGATTTATAATTTGTTTTTATTTTATTTATTATGTTAGCAAACAAGCCAACGGCCCACCTAAGTAAGTGGTTTTCGTCGCCTACAAGGAGGTAACTACCACTAGGCAGTAAGAGCAGCTATCTTAAACGTTGTAACTACGGGAAAACAACTAAAATATTTTACTCTTCACATAATCCCACCAATGATGATTCATCAATCACGGCGAACAAATTGAATATTAGTTGGAGGGAGGATCGGTAAGATCAATTTAAAATCATTGACAGATGTGGTGATGATTTTCTGACCAGCAAAAAGAAGCGGATAGGATTCCCTTAGTATTGTAGAGGACATTGCATTAAACACTAGAATCTGATTCTTGGACTAATTAATATACTGCAATTACTTGTATTTAAATCTTTGCACACCATCTCCTGGAAAAACGTTTTGTTTTTTCCATTGTACTGCTTGTATCTTGTCCTTGTGGACTATTTCTAGGTAACCGGGCAGTTATTGGCGAGACCTGAACCCCCTTATTACAAAAGACGGTCTAAGAAAACCTAGGTTTTAAAATAGGCCCATCTCTTTTTGTTATATGACAGAAGAAAGTGATGGGTATATTTTAAACCTGGGTTTATCTTAGTCTTAGTTTAAAACCATCTTTTGTAATAACGGGGAAAGGGTCTCCAGCCAATGAGGTGGAAGTAAAATATTTAACCTAAGCTAGCTACTTATACTACACTAACATCATGACTGCTAGCAACAACAACACTATAAGTACTCTATCAGAGTGGAGGCGGGCGCGGGTGCTAGCGCGGGCGCGTTTAAATCAAAATGTATGTAGACGCCAGTTGCATTCACAGTGGTCCCGTGGAGATGCGCGTCTGCAGGTGGCGAGCGCGGGTGTTTCTGTTTCTAATGGCTCAGTCCGCCCGTATCGTTCACAGTGATATTATAGCGTCTGTTAGGTGACTGCGCGTGTGGTTCTAAACCATTTTGATTCACCCGCCGAAGCGTCGTACGATAGCTCGTTCGGCACTACTGTGAACACGCAGACGCCAAGACCCAAGCGCCCGCGCCCGCCCCCGCCCCCGCACCCGCTATTGCAGTCTAAGAGCGACCCCTAGTGGGACTCGGACTTCGGCGGTTGGGGGTGAGACAGCTGTCTAATGAGATGAGGGCGGAATTATTGGTGAGAGCGAAAGATGTTATGCCATATAATCACTATGTAACACCAGTTTGATACCACGTTTCATGCAAATAAAATTTAATTTTGGTAATTATGTATCTTTGCTTACCTTTCCTCTGTATGATGACCCTGAGCAGCGGCCGGGCAGTAAGCAGCGCTCTAGCCAAGTTATCATCATTATTGATCGGCAACAGGTCTCCATCTCTGGGGTCCGTGTAAGATATAAGGAAGGCTAATTCATGAAGCCTGTGCAGTTTCTCTATCAGAGCTTTGAAGTCTTCATACTTGAGCTTTTCAGTCCGACTGAGCGAGAATCTACGAAATTCTGCATCAAACTGGAAGAGAATAAAAATGTATAAGTTTAATACTTCCTGACTATACCCTTTTCACCGTAAGGTGAGTCCTGATGTTTCTCTACAAAACATCACCATACAAAGAAAATCAAATATTTTTTAAGAAAAAAACATGCGTTGCGTAGTGCTGTTCTATGGTTTTTGATGATGTTGTTTACGTTTTAGGGTTCGTACCCAAAGGGTAAAACGGGACCCTTTTACTAAGACTCCACTGTCCGTCTATCTGTCACCAGGCTGTATCTCATGGACCGTGATAGTTAGACAGTTGAATCACAGATGATGTATTTCTGTTGGCACTATAACAACAAATACTAAAAAACAGAATAAAATAAATATTTAAGGGGGCTCCCATTCAACAAATGTGATTTTTTTGCCATTTTTATAGATAATGGTACGAAACCCTTTGTGCACGAGTCCAACTCGCACTTGGCCGGTTATTCAGTAGCAGTCTCCTTAAGGGTACAATTTAGGAAATGACCGCTATGTCAGGATTTATCTTTCGTTGAACAGAGTATACTTGTAAATAATTTCCTAATGTTGATAGTATTAAACAGTTATATAGTGGAAATGACATTGCCCACGCCCCTATTCGATTTGATCCATACTTCCAGGGACACCCTGTATATTTTTTTTTAATATTTTATCATCTTTATACGGTAATGTTTTGTAGAAAAATGTCAGGACTTGCCTTACAGTGAAAACAGTATAGAGTATAGAAGAATATCAGGTTAACAGAATTTAATTTAAGAATTATAAACAATGAGTAATTTAATGTGACTAGTTGGCAAGTTTATCAAAATTACTTAAAAAAATAAAGTTATTGTTACTTGGAGTTACAAATGTTCTATGAGTCCAATTTCCAAAGCACTACACTACAAATTTATAATTGCTCAAAACAGTTTCATGAAAGCAATTAATCAATTTGTTGATGTTAACATAAAAAAAATATGAACTAGGATTTAAATCTAAAGAACCACATTGATTTACAATTTTGCTCGTTAAATTATAGGAGGGAAGCATTGTTTTAGAAGGAATTCAAACTATTCCAGAGTACATGCTTCCTTTTAGATAATAAGTTTCAGCCGGACGATTTTTTTTCACATAGCCACTCAACATGGCAATGAAAGGCCGTCTCCATGCGAATTCCTTTGCTTCCTATCGTCAAATTATATCATAAAATCATCTATACCATCCTGACATCTCGTAATAAGTGCGAAAGTTCGCGTGACTCTTTAGTATGGTCAAGAAATTAGAAATTCCTTCCCACTTACTTTAGTTTTGACTTCCACAGTTTGACTGTCACCACGAGCCGCTATTTTGTTCTTCGACATCTCTAAAGCATTTATTATAAAGCACTAACACTATAAAACTATTCTCAAAACATTTAGGCACTTAATTTCAAACACAACATTGTAAAATATCAAAAGTTTTATTAAATTATTGATATGACGGTGTCCATTCCACTCGCGTCGTAATTTCAGTGAGTTTGTTCTCATTTACAACATTTTTCATGCATTAGTAATACTTGACATGTATTTCACCAATGACAGAAAGGTTTAAAATAATTCTTTTTAAATGATCCAATTTGATTGGTGGCTTTTTGAAACAACTAAAACTAATAACGACAGTTGTTTCTATGTTTTGTTTCACGCAGCAATTGCTTTTTTTTATCATTAGAATTTTTAATGGAGGAAAAGCAAAGAGATTATCAAAAAGATGTCAACGTCTGCTTTTATATCACTATCACTTTCTTTACTTCAAGACTTAACAAGGACTCAACTTGTGAATTGATTATAGGTTTCTGCTACTACTATGTACTTGGAGCATATACCTAAGCTCTAAGACCATGTACCACGGAGTATTTTCCTGTTTTGCTGATTTTAATTACTTCGCAGTGTTGTCAAATAGTGTGTGAGTGTGTGTGATAAATATTTTAAAGCACATGCAACAAGCACATCAATGTTGAACAGAATTGCGTCTAACGAAACGTTCATTGTGTTCATGTCATTTTGTCGGTCAAATATTGCCATAATAATGAAATTCCTTCTAAAATATTTTTTTAAATCATTAAGAGGGACATCTACTGGGATCATTAAATATAAAATATTTAAATATACCTGACTTTGAAACAATATCATCGTCATCGTTTCAGCCCTTTCTGCTGAGTAACGACCTCTTTTCTGTTGTGCCAATTTTAAACGGTCCTGTGCCCTCACTTTCCTTTCTTCCACTTCAGCTAGCCTCACAATATCGGCTGACCACTGGTCTGCCTAAAGATCTTCGCCTCAGTCCATCATTCTGCCATCGCTTTTGACCATCGTCCATCCTCTCTTCTAACCAATGATAATATAAACTACTATAGATACGTTGCCCGCGCTCTGTAGTGGCTAGATGAATGCAAGGTAAGTGCCTGACATCCATTTAGTCGCGTAGCAACCGTTGTCGCGGCTGTACGTGAAATTGAAATAACTTGTGTGTAATAACTTTCTCTATTAGCGAAAAAAAATGCCGTCCTGTGTGTATAGAAAATGTAATAATTATACTGCAACTGTAAAAAATAAAAAAGTGTAATTTCATGCGTAAGTATCAAGAAAAAATATTTATTTAATTAAATTTTTTTAGATGCAGCATAATGGCGGCTGGCGAGGAAAATCGGCAACTTGCATCAGTGTTTATATAACCTACATTGTTTTTATTTCGATTAATTATAAATATGTTTTATTAAACCTACGAATGATCAATATGATAGACCAATACTCGAATCGTGTTCGAATCATACTCGAATCGTACCTATCTCATCAAGAGGTCATCACAGACATTTACTGAGATTCTTACTTGGTTTCTTTGATTATATAAATAAAGATTTTTATGTTTTTATTACATTTTGTTTTATTAATTGAGGACCTCGTGGCTAAATAATTACAGCCGCATAGACCGATCTTCCGGGTTAAGCCACGCTTGCCGAGGTTGGTCTGTGGATGGGTGACCATTTACCATAGCGAGTTTCCTCCGTGCCTCGGAAAGCACGTAAAAGCCGTTGGTCCCGGCTGTCATTTGTAGATCTTTGACAGCCGTTACTGTTGGTCAGAAGCCAGAAAGTCTGACAACCAGTCCTTACCAAGAGTATCGTATTACCCAGTTACTGGGTTGTGGAGGTCTGATAGGCAGTCGCCCCATGTAAAATACTGATAACTATTCAGCTGCATCCGGTTCGACTGGAAGCCGACCCCAACATAGTTGGGAAAAGGCTAGGCAGATGATGATGTTTTATTAATTAAATAACTATAATTACTGTTGCGAAATACTGCATTCATAATTTTAAGGATAGAGAATAATATTATTTTACCCAAAAATCTACTACCTACCTATATGAACACGAGAAAATTGAGTGTCAATTTTTCCCCACATGCCTCTTTTTGTACGCGCTCGACCAATGAGCATGCGCCAAAGAATAATAACGTAACCTAAGATATATATTTATCTCTCTCTAACAACAGGAATTCCTTAGATGGCATTTAATTTTCTTTCCTTCTTCGTACGTTTATATAGCTATCCAGCTACCGATATAGTATTTACGCTGATTTCGAGTGCCGTGATGTTGATGCATGACGTGTCTATTTATAATACGTCATTGCTTCTAACCAACTGTCCGCCGACCTCCACTATAGGTTCAAAATGCGTATGATGAAATTGAAATTAAATAGATAGGTTTTCTATGGAGTCAACTGACTGTTTGATCACACTATATTTTCTCTGAAATTGATTGATAGAAGCCTCAATATCTGTAGCAAAAACTAGAGCATGTGGAGTGAAATGTTATTTTGTGGAAAGATTTTAGCGTATTGTTCGAAGGAATTTGTTTTATGGAACTGAAAACTCCCAGAAAACTGAAATACGGAACTGTCAGTCTTCAAATTGATTGTCATTCAATGTCAAGTTGACGTTGTCAAACTCATTGAAAATATTAAAAACAACCAATTTCAGGTGAATAAAAACAAGAAAAAAAAATAAAAAACAAAGAAAAAAAGTAATTTGGTTAATAAAAAAGATGACTAAACTAGTTAACAAAGATGCAGAACGGCTGAATCCATGTCTCAAGGTTTTATATTTTTTTGGACAAATATTACTTAGTCTACAAAAAAAGATTTACATTATATAACAAATTGAACTATATTTTCAGGAGCAAGAAATGTCATACCAATGTTTAAATAAGAATGGGTTTGATCATGCCAAATGCGAAGATTATTTCGATAACTATAATACATGTAAAAAGTTTTGGGTAAGTCAAAATTTGTTAAAATTTCGAGGTTATGTTGACTTATTTTAAGCTTTATTTTGTATGATATGGAGCCAATACGTATGTAAAGAAATCAGCTAGACATAGGGTCAATTAGATCTTGGCCCTAATCTCTGACTTCGAATTCATGTGCAGACCAGAATTTGATTATCACTCACTTGTGTTAACGGTGAAGGAAAACATCGCAAGGAAACCTGAGACTGAGCTAAAAAAGAAATTAGCTCTCTATGGTGTGTGTAGTCCACTAACCGGCACAAGACGAGTGTCGTGGACTAATGCCTAAATCTTTCTCATTCTGAGGCCTGTGCCCAGCTGTGGGACAGTAATATTACGTTTATGGTATGTTATACTGCCAGCTTAAATAAAAAACCAACTAACTGCCCAAATCATGACTGAGTTATGGCATTTGAAAGTTTGGGCCCTAAAATTTCATATACTATCTTAGATAACATTGTAGGTATATGAAACTTTGGGGCACAAACTTAGATAAGATAGTATATGAAATTTTAGGACACAACCTTTTAAAACGCAGTAACTCAAAATCACGAGTTGGGCAGGTAGTTGGTTTTTAAATTAACCTGGCGATACATAGAACTCATCTTCTTGAATTTCACCATACTCTGTTAGTTATTAATGTCCTGTTAAACATTTTAACAGACTGTTTAACCCTTTAACCGCCCCAGTCGGATATATAGCTGACAAATTTATTTACCTTTATATGGATAGAAACGGATAAACACATAACCAACGTGGGCAAAATGAACAAGAAATGTTATGTCGGATTTATCCGACTGGGGCGGTTAAAGGGTTAACAGTACATTGAAATTGACATTAACAGCTTAACAGAACATTAACAACTAACATTGCATGGTGAAATTGGGTCTTAGCCTATCACATGATTACACTTACCATCCGTCACGCAAAATACGCCTCGTAGGTGGAGTTGCCGCCGCCAGCATGTTACACCTTATAAGGTAAGGTAGGTATACCTTGCCTATCACAGTCTACTATTGGATAAACATCTCAAGTTGCACCACAACAATTGGTCCTCTTATTCTTGTTTTTGTATCTTCTTGGTCTGTTCTTTTTTTATTACTTGACTTTGTCATGTTTGGCCCTCGTCGCACCTAATGGTAAGCACGGACAGGATCTAAGATGGAGCACACAAATCCAAGTAACAGAGATATAGAGGGATTCCCTATACCACTCTGGCTGTCACATACACACAACGAAACACAATAAACTGCTTGGTGTCGGACCTTAATATGAGGGTGGTAGATAGCCAGGCGAACCGTATAGATCATACCAACAAGCGTGCTGGGTTTTGTATAATCTTTATAACACGCATCTATTTCCAGCATGTGGTGATGAAGTTTTATATTCTAGCCCGTCCACAAACGAGGCAAAAACATTATTCCATTGGACCCGTTACTGATTGTACAATCTATGTTTTTCAGGGCAAAGTTTACAGGGACAGAAAAGCTAAAGGATTGCATCCGTACTTGCCGGAAGTGGAAGACAGGCCTAGTATAAAGGAACAATATTTTCAATCTGTGAAAAATAATTGAAAGTTTACATAACACTAGCCTACAAAGTATAAGAATTAAAGTACATACCTCAAGAAAAACTGTAAAGGAAGAAGTGATGCTGAATTATTGAAATATAATATTCTGTCACTGATATTCCTTAGAAATATAATCAAAGAACTTACTAGCTCTGTCACTGGCTCGAAAAAGGCTTGTTCCAAGTCGTCTACCTCAGCATATTGGTCCATCTGCATTAAACTCCGTGTTTGTCATTTGCGTCCTACACTCTTGAATACATATTTTATAAGGAGAAAATAATAAATCACCTTTATTTTAATAGTTAATTTAACATTGTGCAATAAATTTGGGTATCTGTACAAAAATACATTTATAAAGAGGGTAGTCTGAAATTACATAAGTCTGTGGTCATTTTTTGACCTTTTTTGAACTTACAGAAACAGAATAAAATGGTCACAATGGTCATAACGCGTGGTACCATAATTATAGAAATTGGTTTTGTGTCTTTTTACTTATTTTGCATTTTCATTGATTTGCTTCCGTACGGCAAAAGAGAAGTTTTCTTTTATTTTTTATTAGTAATACTGTACAACCTGAATCAGCAGGTGTAAATAATTAGAGTTTAATATATTTTACATATGCAGCCATTGAATTGTTTTATTTTCACACACAAATCCAAATCATTCAAGCCAAGGGTTAGCCCATAGAACCTGATCGTGTACCTACTATGGGCCAAGTTGGCGGTAGTACATTTGACAACAAAATGCTAGAAGAGTGCGCGCAAGATAAGTCTGCGCGCGGCCGAAATCGGAACTAATCATGGTCCACCAAAGTGTGTGCCGTTTAATCAATGAAATTGCTTAGGGCTTGCGGTTGTGGCGCCATTAGTTTCCCAGTTGTATGTTTTATTAGGAAATTAAAACTTCTATGATGTGAGAAGTGGTCCGTCTGATTCCCGACAAGTACAGACCACCACTTTCCCACCCGTGGGTGTCGCAAAAGACAATGCATGGCGGTGATATCGTTCGCTGCGATTTTAGCTGTATGGGTGGTTGACCGTCAGGTTTGCTGATGTTGCACGTAGATATCACGCCTGTAATCCCCGGAAGAGTAAGCACAGCAGGTGTTCTCCTATTACAGGAGTCTGTAGTACACCCACTTTTCGCCTATAGTATTGAGTCCAATGTAGGTGGCGAGCTTATTATCATTTTACGGACACAATTATGGTGCCAGGGAGTCTACTCCATAAGCACGAAGTCCGTGGTTTCGGCCTTAGTTACGAGCGTTGGAACTTGACACTTGTTTTGTTCACTCCTACGTTTCGGGTTACTTTCGGACTGGCGACTAACTTCGTTGACGGACTTAGGGAGTAGGCCCCCAGGTTCGTCGCCTCATCCGACTAAACGGATGGGATTTCTATTCTTATTTCACCCCCCCCACGGCCGATACTAACGCTGATGTTGTACTATCAATTAAGTTTTAGGATAGCTAGTTAGTGAGAATGTGTTCTCATTTAAAATAAAAAGTTCAATCTACGAAGACGCGCCCCACTCGTTTATCTAAATCGCTACAGTGCAAGTGTGTATTATAAATTGCTATTGTGTTAGTTGTATCGCCACACAACAGTTAGATGTGTGTATAGGTACGCACACTTATATAAGATAATAATAAGAGATGTGTGCACACGCACCACGCGGCTACCGACCACAAAAAAGAGTGGAGCGCATCTTCGTGAATTGCTCATTATACAGTAATCCCTACTAATATTATAAATGCGAAAATAACTCTGTCTGTTACGCTTTCACGCCTAAACCGCTGAACCGATCTTGATGAAACTTGGTACAGAGATAGTCTGGAACCAGGAGAAGCACATACTTAGGCTACTTTTATTCCGAAAAATACGCGGGCGAGGCCACGAGTGACCTCTAGTATGAAATAAAACCACAACAATCGTCTAAATATTTTATTATGACACATACAACAGTGGAGAAGCGATGACGGTGTGTCATTGTGTAAAAAGCCACTAGCACAAATATAATGTACCTACCATCACCGTTACAAGGCAATAAGGAAGAACATGTTCCATACAATATGTTTGTTTACATTATCATTATGGCTAAGTTCAGATTGATTCAGCGATCACAGAATAGTTACAAGTGGAGTGCTAACGCCAGCGAACGTTCGCCTTAAGCTGCGTCTACGCTAGGTGAGCCGAGCATGGCGAAGCCGTTCTGTTCGCGGCGTCAAGTGTACAACGAGTCTACAACAAACAAATTCCTTTGCGCGACGCAAATTTGTTTTTGTTCATAAAAAAACCAACAATTGGCGGAGCACAGTTGAGCCGAGCCAAACGCTCGAGGCGTGCTCGGTTGAGGTTCGTGAGCTACGCTTCCCGAATTCGTGCTCCTTTCGTGCTCGACTCGCTCAGTATAAACGCAGCTTTACATTTGCTAACACTGAAGCCTGATTTACACAGGGTAAGTAACTGACTCCAAACTCGAGACAAGTCAGTGCTGACCCAATATTTACCTAGTATAAATTGATTTGGAGTCAGTACAGCGCTGTCACGATCAATTTACACTGGGTAAATATTAGGTCATCTGGGTAAGTATCAGGGAGTGTAAATCAGGGGGCTTACTATGACCTCTTAAAGCAGAAGTTGCCTGGAAGTTGAACTGCCCTGCTTTTTTGTACTATGACATCGTTAGAGCAGGCCTGCGGCAGGCCTGCTACGTTGACGTTTACGAAATCCGTTCACCTTTTTTTTTGCATAGACTTTTCGTACCATGAACAAGCATTACCGTTCAACTTGGTTCAATAGTCGTTCACCTTTAGTACTGTCATGGTACGATTTTTAGCGATTCAGAAGTAGGCCTGCTTTTGAACGGAAGTTGACTGGCTGGCATTTGAACGTTTTCATAAGAGGTCATAGTAAGCCCCCAGGCCTAACACTATGTAAGTACGATATTCACTATTCTATCGTTAGTTATATAACAGGCCGGATATTAAATCAATATTTTGTCGATTTTGCAATGAGTGAGAGTTATTCGTATAAACTTTCCATTAGGTTACTACTCAGTGCCCTATGCTAGGCCATTTAACAATATCCTGCATTACGCGATCTTCTGAACTAAGCCTTTAGCAGGTGAGGCAGACAGCCAGGAGGCAGGGGCGTTGGCCAATACCACGTGGCTGTTATCAAGTGCATAGCCTGCCTAACTGCGTGCATCTGTGCAAACGTACATACACATACATTCTTATATTCCTAATAATCATTGCAGAACCACAATTTCTTCTGAACTGGTGATCAAAGTCGCCAAAGAACAATTGGACGTAGTTTCTGAAAAACGTTTTGAGATAATCGAGTTTGAACATAAATTCATGAATTCCCAATTTCATACATGTGGGTTGATATACTGCCACGATTTTCTGGCTCACAGTCAGAGGCGGACTAGCAGTCTTGGCCGCCCTAGGCCGTGTAGTAGGTACTAGCCGACCCCTTTCCAGCTCCATTACTGAACTAAGATACATTGTTTTCCGCGATTGGGTGCCTAAAAGAGTGATGAATATGAATGGCGATGGATGGAGGGGGAAGAGGAGACTGGAAGAGAAAAACATATTGTGCCGACCCTAAGTAACTTGGGAACAGGGCAGGAAGAGAGACTGGGCGCTCAGTACATCTGGCCGCCCTAGGCCCGTGGCTAGTCGGCCTTAAGGAAAGTCCACCTTTGCTGACAGTAGACTCGCCAGTTCCACCCTATACAATGTCGCCCATGCGCATGTGACCGCCCGTAATTTTCTGAATATTCATGAAAAAATGTCGAAAATAAACTTCAAAAGGGGGGTCTTTAACAATTTTCATGTTATTCAATTTTTATTTTTTTTAGTAGAGTTTGTAGATTCGCTTTCTATTTTTTGACACATCTCCGAAGTTTATGGCTCGATTTGGATTCTGTTTATTATTTCCAAAAGCTTATGAGTTATTTTAACAAGTTAATTAACATTTTTACTAAAAAATATCGACTACGAAAAAAAAACGGAATCGAAGTCATTTTTTCGGTAAAAAATTGTGAAAAAATTAAAAATTGAATATCATGAAAAATTTTATAGATAGACCCCCCCTTTTGAAGTTTATTTTCGACATTTTTTAATGAATATTCAGAAAATTACGGGCGGTCACATGCGCATGGGCGACATTGTATAGTAAATTTTGAATCACGGAACCATTTTCGTCATATCAACTCCATATTAACCAACTTGTGGATTGGAACGTTTTTCAGAAACTAAAGGGATGTTTCACCAAACTATCATTAACCGTTCGTTACCCTTGTCTCTAAACTTTTCAATAGCTAACATTTGCATTTCACCAACATAACAATAGTCAAAATTTGAAAGGCAGACGCCGTTTTCTTTCGGCAATAGAAGTTAACCAGTCCACTGAACACCCCTTCCCATAGACCAGATATTTTTGACAATAGTCTTGCACCCACCTGGGACGGTCCATGACTGTACTCCAATAGTGCAGCCGTGGATAGTCCCCGGTTGGTACCCCACCCCATTTTAGATTAAAGTTCTCAAAGGGGCCTCTGCGCGTTGGACCTGTGTCCCCCGTATGTCTTCCAAAGAACCGGACATCTTCCGCACGGAAAATGAACCGTGATCGTCACGAGAAGTCATAATGACAAGATTATTGAATAAATAAATGTCATACATTTAGCTTCACTGGTCAATAGTTACGGACTACTTATTGATATATTGGTGAAATCGCCCATAAATCCAATTAAACAAGCGATGACAGCAAAGTCAACGAAGCTGTCATTGATCAGAAAAGACACTGCTTATTCTTCCTAGCGTTAAACATCATTCTATACAGTATAATATTTTCGTTCATGCGCAAAACTTACAACTCGACGATATGCTCTCTTAAAACGTTCAATTTCTCTCACAATTCTATTTTAATGTCTACTTTCTTATATTTTATTACACAACACAATAAGCTCAATTTCTTAATATTTAGGTACTTACAAGTCCGAGACGGGCTGCAAACTGCAACCGCAGACCGCAAGTCACATTGGTTTGTATGAACCAGGGGCCTAATTCTCCTAAAATAAATTGTTGCCAAACGCAACCGAACCACAACCGTCAGTCAGTTTCTGTTTTCGAAAACTTTCAATATGATTGATTTTGTTTTTTGTGTCAAACAATTTGATAGCTTTTGAAATTGAGAACTGTCTGAATGAACGGTTCGGCCTTGGTTCGGTTGTGATTTATCAAGATTTATTTTAGGAGAATTAGGCCCCACTAGTGTCGCTTGTCTGCTGCTGTCATCTGTTGTCTGTTACAATAAAACAGTAATATCTAGTTGTTAGAAAATTTAGTAATAAGTACTACAAAATCGCATTGGGGACATTCCTGTAATGATATTTGTAAGTTTGGTTGAAATAAATAAATAAATAAATAAAAGTTTAATCTGTGGTTGCAGTTTGCGGTCGCCGTTGGAATACTACCTTTAAGGTGTGCACCTTAAAGGTGTTATTCGGACGGCGAGTTGTGGTCAGCAGTTTGTAGCCCGTCTCGGACTTGTATCTTTTTGCTCAAATGTACGCAGCTATGTTTCCATCACTAGGCTTACCCTGACTCACACATCAGTCTGACTTATCAGATATTTACCGCAGAAAGCGGTTCTAAATGCGCAGTGCGGTAAACATTATAAAAATATGATTAATGACGTCATAGTTGTAGTAACTATCACCCAGCTCAGCGTGCATAATGGTCCCCATTCTGAAGGTATAGACTAAACTGAAATTGTAGTGTGTAGTTGTGTAGAGATCAACTACGATAAGATGGCACCTCCTCCATTGACACTGTGACAAATGTGTGAGAAAGAATAGATATTTACAACGCGTTAGTGTCCGTTCACACAGACCGGCTCGGAGAGCATCGGACGACGCTCTTCTTTTCACACAGACCGGCGGGGGTTATACGCTTGTAGAACTGGCCGGAGCCGAACAAGCCGTTTCACATAGACCGGCTATAAGAGCACTGTTAAAGCGGCTGCGCTGGAGCCGGACGGATGCGCTCGGAGCCGAGCGGGTGCTCTACAAGGGCGGTTTACCTCTAGTTTCGCGCAGTCTAAGTTTTGTTACTGATGTGTTAATTCGAGTGCTTTTAAATTGAGACATGGATTTAGATAGCCCTGAAGAATATATTTGTAGCAAGATTATTTGAAGCAGAACTAAACAAACGAAAGCGCAAGCGGAGAGAAATATGGGTTAAAAAAAATTAACGCATATAGCGGAACGAGAGGACGCAATCGGAGCCGTTCGGCAGCGCAAGCGCGGCAGAGCACGTCAATAGAGGCAGCCGATCGACTCCTCTTATTGTTTTACAGCGAGCGCGTTAGGTCGGCTCTTAAGCATTCTCATTTAAATAAGTGAAATGAAAAAATCAACCTTATTTCAACAACCCAAAACTCTTTTTTAAACGCGATAAAAATGTACTCTCCTCTCCGAGCCGGTCTGTGTGAACGGACATTCATTCGTTCAACGCTGATATGTGTATTCTGTAACTGTAGCTGTCTAGTAAATACCAAACACAAATTGACTCGTTGGCATATACACACACATTGAAGACAGATGTTGGAGGGGAGTGCCGTGTTATCGTGGCTCTCTAGTTTAGTCAACACCCAACAAAATTGCCATCAATAAAGGTACAAGTCCGAGATGGGCTGCAAACTGCAGACTGCAACCGCAGACCGCAAGTCGCCATCGGAATAGCGCCTTTAAGATGTGCACTTTAAAGGTGCTATTCCGACAGCGACTGCAAAACTGCAACCGCAGACTGCAGCCGCAGATCGCACCGAAAGCGATACTACTTTTGCAGTTTGCGGTCTGCAGCCCATCTCGGACTTGTACATTAAGTTTCGCAAATATGGTAATCCTACGGAGCCCAAGGAAGACATTTTATTGTTTTGTAATATAAAATGGTAGGCCAAGGCAAGACAAGTATAGCATGACAAAATCCAAGAACACAGTTGAGATATTCGTTTGAATAATATATCCAAGATTCAGTTATAAGTACTTACGTCTAGAACTAGCGAAAAGCATTCTTGTCTATGGAAAACTATTCTTTATTAACGAGAGGCACTTTTACTTTGTTAAGAATATAATCTCGTAATGCGGTCAGATAGTACTCACATTTAAGGTACGGTCAGCATCAAAAGTAGCTGAACATTTGAGTGTTTAAACTTGGCATTAATTAGAAAATGCATTGTTTTAAAACAAAAAGTTTAATAGATACCTAGAGCTGCTAGATATAGCTCTAAGTATGCCTTAATTTTTTTGCTTCCTGTCAATTAGTTATCTAATTAATGCAAAGTTTAAAAACTCAAATGTTCAGCTACTTTTGATGCTGACCGTACAAGTCCGAGACGGGCTGTAGATCGCAAATTGCAAAAGTAGTATCGCTTGCGGTGCGATCTGTCGCTGTCGGAATAGCACCTTTAAAGTGCACACCTTAAAGGCGCTATTCCGATGGCGACTTGGTTGCAGTCTGTAGTTTGCAGCCCGTCTCGGACTTGTACCTTTAGAATATTTTTTATAGCAGTCACAACCCTCAAAATACAGGGTGGTAATTCGAGATGGGGCATGAAGGCTAGGTAAAATCTGTGAATGCAGATAGAAACGATTCCAAAAGTTAGTGGTGGTCTTCGAAGAACGTTTTCCTGTAGCTATAATGGTTAACGTAGCAGCTCTTCATACCGCCCTATCTCAAATTTCCACCCTGTATACCCCTATCTTTTGGTAAGAGATAATTAACAAGGGATTAAGCTAGAGTTTTTCTAAAAACGTATTTAGCATTTAAAGTTTTCATTGTAAGTAGTATCCGACCACAGCTAATAAATAGTATTATTGCGATTAAGCATACAACGTACAGGTTATTGAAAAAATATTTCCAGTATACAATACTTACGATAAAATTATTCTTATTTTCAAAATTGGAACAAAAATATTAAATTTCCTATTTCACGTGTGTATTTGATTTAAAAACATCGTTCGTCTAAAAATAAAATATTTTTTCAAAAACCTTTACTTACATAACTTTTAGAATATGATTAAAAATATGCCGTAATGGTGGGTTCACACAAATAATACTGTGACGTTAATTTAGCGACATAGTTATTATTTTTTTTGTTTTTAAAATTAATATTGTAGTAATTATACAGTGTGTAAACTAACAAAGGGTGTTCCCATATCCATAGTAGCTTCGGTACCTATAAAAGTACCAATGTTCTTATCTAAACAAGATCACATTTTATTCATAAAACAATTGTTTTTTTATTGTTTTAAACTTTGTCCATCTTTCGGGATTAGTCATTCATTGTGGGTGCGTTTAATAGACACAAATCTCATATGTATCGAAACCCAGACCTGGAACAATTATTTATCTACCGTGCGGTAATCGAACCCGCCTTTAGCACAGAAGCTACTATTAACATTGTAGGAGTTATTATGCTTTACTTCTTTGATTCTAGTTCATGATTTTAATACATATACAACACGAAAGTGGTTTGTAAAGAATCGGCTACTGAATCGATTTCAGCCATTTTTAATACGTGCTTTTGTGTAATTGTTTTTAAAACGAACTTTTTACATATCAGTCTTTTAATTGAGATAAAGAAGCCTTATGACAAGGTCATAAGACAGAATTTTAAATGCAGTAAACAATGAAAAGGAATGTATTTTTTTTTAAAAACAATATTTAAGCACATACAAGTAAAATTTCAGTGTATTATGTATTACGATTATAAATGAATATCTTTATTGAGGTGTTTGTTTTATTCCTGTTATATGTTGCATATATTATAACGGGTTACCAGGAACGCCTTTCGTTAGTGAACATGCTGTATATACTTTATTAAAAGAATAAGAAAGAAAAAAAAAACCTAAACATTTTTTTAACATCAAAGTTGTAGTAGTTGTTAGTGATTTTTTTTATCATTTGATTATTAAATACTGAATATTAATCTCAAAATATACACAATGTCAATAAGTCCAAACGTTAAATAAGGCAGTGCTTACAAATAATTAGCGATATTCTTGATTAAAATCATATTTTTTACTTACAACACTAAAATATTTAAATTGTTGTTTTATTTTTTTGGTAATCTAAAACCTTTATGAACCAGAGATTAGGCCTTTTTTCGAGTTTATATTTATGTATAATCTATAATCTATAAAATTTAAAACAACAATTTACTAACATAATATCAAGACATTTGGTCGAGTTATAAAATATGGCAAACTGAGGAATGAGCGATAAAAAAAGCAAAAAGAAACAAAAATTTCATTTTTTTTTATCAATTATTACAACGATTTTCTCTTTACGGTAAATATTTTGAAGGTGCTTTAGATTTAATTAATAATCCTAAATATTTAAGGTCGATTTTTCAGTGGTCAGATAACTTTGATCTAAGGAATAAGTTTGACATTTTGACAGCTTTTGTATAGACAATGGTGCCGATTCTCTTGTTTACTAACTAAACTAAAATTAGAGAGTTGGTATCTTTTACTAACAACACGGTGATAGATAAGAACTAAGTTAGATTTACGCCTTGGACTTCGCCGTGTTTTTAGTCGACATGTTTCGACGTGTCGACTAAATATATATGGAGATTTTAGTTCAACTAAATTTGACAGCTCTTATTTACGTCCGTCTTTATCTTATTCTATCAGATTGAAAAAGATGGCAATAGTCTAAATTAAGTTTAGTTTGTGCACAAGAGAATCGGCACCAATGTGTCAAAATGTCAAATTAGAACTAGACAAGTTTTCCGATTTTCAGATTTCTGACTACCGGTAACGACTGTCATTGGTATGAAATCCGGGACCGACAGTTTAACGTCCTCTCGTGACGAACGGTCACCACGGACTGACCATGGCAGCTTAGGACCCAATGTGATGAATACTTTAGGCATGGATATTGGATATCCGATTTTAAGAAAAGCGTGCGTTCTGCTGTGCAATAAGTAAAGAGAAATACATAAAATATAAATTTTAAATCGTTTAACGATGTTTTTTTATGACTAAAATAATTTAAAATTTCAAAATTAGATCTAAAAGAGATTGTTCTAATATAAACGAAACTACAGTTCTAACAAATATAAGATTATAAAATAATCTCTGTTTAATACTGTTAAAACAAATTTATATACAAGGTGTAACTTAAATAACGCACAACCTCACTCATCATTATGAACAACTTTTACTATGGGATCAAACATGAAATCGCGAAAAAAAGTCTGCTGTTCCCTTCATTTTGGAGAGTTATACAAACATAAATGTAGGGAACAGCTGTTTTTTTCGCGATTTCATGTTTGTTCCCATAGTAAAAGTTGTTCATAATGATGAGTACAGTGACCCCTTAAGAGGTTGTGCGTTATTTAAGTTACACCTTGTATAAATCGCTACATTCCTCAATTTGTATAATGATTAATAAATGGTCAAAGTTGTTTGTGTATTGTCAAAAATGACTGGACTGTACTGAAGCATTAGGGTGCTTCTCGACTGGGGATGTGTGCTACGGACGCTTGATTTTCAAACAAGTGTCAAGGTTAGTAAAATAAAGCGATCCTATTGGCTGGTTTGAAACAGCAATGGTGGAATAGCAGCCTCATTCTGTATGATATTTAACAAAACAAGCAAAAAATGTGACCGCTTTACGACGTGATCCACGAAGACGCGCCCCACTTCTTTTTGTGGTCGGTGGCCGCATGGTGCGTATGCACACATGTCTTATCATTATCTTATATTAGTGTGCGTATGCACACATCTAACTATTGTGTGGTGATAGAACTAACACAGTAGCATTTTATAATGCACACTTTTGCACTGTAGCGATTTAGACAAAGAGAGTGGCGCGTTTTCGTAGATTGAACTATCTGTACAGTTATATTTTTGTAATTCACAACACTGGTAATTTGATAGTAAGATATCAAATTCAATTCATCAATAATTAATAAGTAACCCATTTTTCCAAATGCGCACTCACATGGTACCTAATGCGGGCGTGTTATTTTTTATTATATTTTGAGGGGGTCATAGTGAATTACGGCCGAAACCCGTGACCTATATATCGACGGTTTGCTGCACCAGAGATTTTACATTACTTCTATGAAGCTTATGTTAAATTTATATATCTAGTTGGGAAAACCGGTAGTATAGTAGTATAACGGTTTCGACCGTAAGGCTCCATGCATAGTTAAGTAGCAATGTCTTTATAACAATTTAACGCGGGCGATGCTGAAATTCCCACGGGCAATCCTGACAATACACAAAGAACTTTGTCCAAAAAATTTACACTAAAAAAAGAAGTACCATTATATGGTATACGAATACATTAAAATAAATAGACAATGCGTGTTATGAACTCTACAAATAAAGACGTACACTGAGGGAATACAAAAAATATATAATTTTAAACATGATGTAAGTTAAAGATCGCTATTAGCGAGAAAACCGTTCATTGTACAAATTATATACACAAATGAATGTACTATTCTGTACTTTTATGGTGTATAATAAATAATATTTGCATTGTAACAATAAAGGCTCGGAACCGGTAGCAAAACTATCGGTTAGTAAAAGTTTTTAACGGTTTCGCGTAATATTTTCGTTCAGAACGAAACCGATAATCATTTCGTCCTATAACCGAAATAAACCGGTTTTACTTAAGGCGACGGATAGCTCTCGATATGCATTAAAAACTTGTAAATAACAAGTTTTCGACGGATTTCAGAAAATACCGGTTAGTACCGGTAGGAACGCTAACCTTAAAGAGAACTATATTATAGAATTACGCTCAATTTACCGGTTAACAAGAACGAAATATTGAGTTCCTTATGTACTTTGGTCTTACCGGTTTCCGAGCTTTGGTAACAATAAAACGGGAAAAAAAGTTGTTCTGACACTTCAGAAAGAACTGATCTATTTTTTGCACTTTTAAATTGCATTTGTCAGAAAATATAGCGTCAGCTATGTGTACAATCTTTACATAAAAATAACATAACATTTAAAAATTATAACATCAGAATGCACTTATTTCTGTACTTTTCAAGACTAAGTAGATTATTATGGGCCGAAGTATGTTAGAATTATTTCTTTTTACTGTACTTTTACTATAAAATAAACAACCTGGAGGTCAAATCTATTAACAAAATAATAAAAAACCGCGATGACCACTATTTCTATAAGAAAAAAAAAACAGTAGTGGTTGTGGTGTGGTTCGATCGTTTGTTACTTTAAGAGACCTTGACCTCTGATTTTGTATCGGAATTTCTTCTCAGAGATTGGAAATACCGAAGCAATATAATCTTAAAAACAAAACAAAATTTACGTGTAAAAGTGTCGTGTAACAGATGAATGTACAGAAATAAAAATAAAAAAATATTCCGATTTTAAATGATTTTGTTGGTAGAATTGACGTCCTGTACAAGTGAAACATTATGAAACCAGATTATTTTAAATATCGAATTTCCTGCGGAATGTTGGAATTAATTATTTTCTGTCAAAAAAGCCCACACACATAACTGTGTTAAAATAATAATATAATTAGTTGCTTGTATACTTATCGTTTTGGTTGATTGTGTACCAAAGGACATTACGACCTTTCTGTTCCGCTAGCCGAATTTTTGCAAAGGAGATCACCCATTATGTTCGATGATATGGCATTAAAAAAAGTCGGCGGCCAGGAATGAATTATATTTTATTTAAATGGTGGCAGGAGTACAAACATTTCTTTGTATAGTGACAATGCTGTAATTATAATAAAATAATTCTTAAAACCCCTAATACAATACCTATATGTATATCTTCGAATCCAAATAGTTTTCGACTTTGACGCCATAGTAAAAAATAATGCGTTACACGTGTGCTTTAATATTGTGTAACTATATTGATGGCCGCCAAAAATCCCAATTTTATCCCAGAATGGGTGATCTCCTTTAATGAAACTTAAGGTAGTTTTTAGATATTATTACGTACGGTACATCCTAATTGTGTTTTTTTTTTATATCTAATTGGAATGTTGAGAAATGAGATTTTTATGTTTTAATTTTCAAAAGTATATATAACTTTTATTAGTATCTTCTATCTGAGGATTAAATATGGCGGTTTGACATAATTATTTTCAAAAGCTGTCAAAACGTCATCTTATTCCTCAGATAAAAGTTATCTGACGATTGAAAAATTGGCCCTAAATCAAATATTTCTTTTTTTCTTTAGAAAAAAATATTTCATAAATCATCCTACCTATATCTCGTCTCAGCACGATATAATGCGACGACAAAATTATGTTAGGATAGCAAGGTCAATTAATTTGTCCCCATTAAAAATAATCTAGTTCCACATTGACATGGATATGTATGAACGCGCGTACGTTACGTTGTTAGTTATTGATTAAAACTGTAGTTACAGAATATGTTATTAACACGCATTGTCATCTAAGAGTCAATCTGACCTCTGCTTTATGTAGAAACAGCTTATTCGGAAGTGGTCGCACATTTGACGTACCTGTTATAGAAAGAAATTGATTAATATTTATAGTAAGTCGCGTATAAACACAACTAGAAATCCAAACCAGAAAACCAGAAATCGCGAAAAAACAATTATGTTCGCATAAGTCGTCAAAATGTAGGGAACAGCAGATTTTTTTTCGCGATTTCAGGTTTGGTCCCTTAGTAAAAGTTGTTCGTAATGATGAATACAGTGACCCCTTAAGAGGTTGTGCGTTAGTTATGTTACACCTTGTATAAGTAATGTATTTAAGTCCTATTGCAATGAAAATAAAAATATTTTTAATTCATTCATTTGCAATAAAGATGGACAAGCATTATTTATAGGGAGTGCCTCCGCTGCCGACGCCGGTTGCCAAACTGGCTGCTGGCGCCGCGCTGAATGTATACACTGTTTTTAGACACCTTCAAGGCCTCATCAAACCCTTCATGAGACGATTACTTGTCACCCACTTTCATTTTCACAATAAAAAGAAATGAAAAACTGATGTTTGTAAGATTGTTTGGGTTTCCAAAGCAGAGTCAACGAAGCCCCGATGAGCGGGGCTCCTATTTCTGTCAGCAGGATTTAAAGTAACCTAACACGAAGGGGATGACGGGGGCTTCGTTTGCTCGCTCACTCTAGCCCCCGTCATCTCCTTCGAACCTAACCTATCCGTGTTGGGGTGTCCCAAAACAGCGAGCTCGCTTCGCTCGCTCTTGAAATTAGTCAGTTGGAAGGCAAGTTACAGTGTTTGGCCCAAAATCTAACCTACCTTTCAACAAACATACTTACTAAACAACTTATGACCTATTTATAACTATTCCAAATTTCAAGTCGATAGCATTAGTAGTTCCTGACGACAGACATACGGACGGATGGACGAAGTCGCATCATAAGGGTTCCTTTTTTAACATTTTGGTACGGAACACTAAAAAATGAGTATGATAATACTTACAACGCAACTGCCATAATGTATGTGCGCCAACACGGTCAGCGCAGTGATGGCGTAAAAGGCGGTCACTTCATAGTGAGGCAAGAGCAATGAGACCGCAGCCGCTGCGGTCAGCGGCCATAGGAGCCAGTTGACCGCGTCGCAACGCTGGTTGCTCATCTGACTGACGATTAGACGACACTGAAACGAAAAAACCGGTTAAGTACGATTCATAATCGCGCACACTGGGGGCCAACTCTACTAACAGAAACCTTTATCAATTGCAACTTAATCGTTTATTCAGACAGTTTTCATTTACGAAAACTGTCAAAACGTTTGGTTTTGTTTTTGTTGTCAAACAATTTGATCGTTTTTGTAAACGAAAACTGTCTGAACGATTCAGTTGCAATGGATAAAAGTTTCTGTTGGTAGAATTGGGCTCCAGAGTTACGTACCAGCAAAATAATCGTTAAATAATTGCCCATTTTTTGAGAACTCTTTTAATCAAATTAACAATTTACCAAACGAACAAAATACCAAATTGCAAGGTGATCCCCAGCAATCCCCAGATCCACTTGTAATGTGTTATTTTGTATTTTTTATAATAAAATAACATAATCTGTTAAAATTTCAACTGGAAAGGTACCCCTAACGATTGCCGAGATAAATACAAGGTTAAGACTCAATTTCACCGTACAATGTTAGTTTTTAATGTTCTGTTAAGCTGTCAATTTCAATGTACTGATAAACAATCTGTTAAAATGTTTAACAGGACATTAATAACTAACAGAGTATGGTGAAATTGGGTCTAAAGGTGAAATGGGTACTAATCCACAGGCCACATAGTATCACTGATGACGGTTTTAAAGCAAGTGTTAAAATTTCAAAATTCGATAATTTTTATTTCAGTTTTTTCAAAAATTCTTCGTCCCTTCTTTAGTTACGAATTTAGAAAATGGAGCTTCTAATCCGTGTCCCCAAATATAACCTAAAGTGTAAACATAGCTGATCATAGCTGAGGATTGATGGTTTTTACCATATTTTTTATGAAACCTTTTGAGTACCTATTTCTCTTAAACCATTGACTTTTCGGAAAAGTTGTACAACAAAATTTATTCGCTATTATGCATAATTTAACAGCCTTTCGGGTTAGTACCCCCTTTCTGACTAACCTTGTTTATAGGGTGTTCCTAAACCCAATGTCAAGTCGGGAAATGATGGGCACATAAGAAAGAAAAGTTTAATAATGGTTTTCAAGTTTCAAAGTTACCATGAATAAAATTTTACCACATAATTCTTATTAAACGTGTTTTTTTAAAGAAAATTGATTGATCTGATTGTTGGTCACCCTATTGACATTTTTCGGGCACAATTATAGGGCAAGCTTCGTCGCTTACGACTCGCTTGCCCGGTGACGAAAAAGAGTAGTATTCCTAATCCATCCCCTGGATTATTGTACTAGGCAAACATGAAATAGAAATGATACTCACAGCTACATTACTGAACAACGTTCCAATTAACAGGAACAGCACTCTAAGATCATAGTCGGGCAGCCGGCTCGACTTGTGTACCCATACTGAACAGACTAGGAACACGGTCAGGAATGACCATAGAGGTCTTAACGCTTCTGTAGGAGACCGCATCTTGCCGGTGCGCAGTTTGTATGACCTGAAAAAAAAAACGGCCTTTGTACTCAAACACAAGGCGATAATACCCAATTTTGGACGATTTAGGTTTTAGTAGAAGCAGTAAGTAAAGTTCCTTGTGAAAAAAAAAACTTCCGGGAAGTATTACTTCTGCTTCTTCTTATTCGCTTCGATCTTAGCACAAGAGCTGATGACGAATTTGGGGAAGGCAATTTAGGCTCTTTGAAACTATGAAACCAAATAATCGCATGTTAACGTTTCCACCGTGTAGAAATAAAAACACTTTGGGGCAGTCTGGCAATACTTTTTTATCGTCAAAATTGTCTGTGTTTTTTATTTCTGGATTCTACAAACGCTAAACTAAAAAATTAAACAATTCCAAGGTGCCTAAAAGATGTTTTTTGGGATGTTTTTTTTTTAAAAGTGATGTTCTGCGCAGTAGCATAACAACCACAAGTGCTCTGCCAGACTCTAGATTTCAGATTCACCAACATTGATTAGTACGGGTTTTCATAGTTTCAAAGTGCCTAAAGTACCTTCCCCAAATTCGTCATCAGCTCTCCAGCTATCTTGTAAGAGCGGTCGTGGTCGTCATGTAGCACTATGAGTTACTGCAGCTGATGTGGCTCGTCTCACGATGTCTCGCCATCTCTCCCTGTTGGTGGTCATTCTGGTACACGCACAAGGGGCCACCCACGGCTGATTTTATTTGGTCAGTCCATGGGTGACCTTCCGCGCAGTCTAGTGCCTTCCACTCTGTCCTGTACGACCAAATGCTCTATGGAGTCATTTTCCCGTCTTGAGTCGTGTCCGAAGAACCTGAAGAACTACCACCATAACTATTTCTGCCGCCAAGGCGCATCGCCGTGTTCGTGCTTGAAGGATATAGGTGCCGGTAAAATTACTGGCAGACAAAGCTGTGTTGCTGGTTGCAGAAGAGTTTGTTGCGCCGTTTCTTCTTCACAGCATAAACGGCGGAGGGCGGTCGTTTTTGGGGGCTGTCTTTTGTAAAATTGACGTTCAAAAAGAACTAAGCAATTCTAGTCTACTCGTATTTTGAATAAATGAGTTTTGAAGCACCTCAGTACATAAGACTTCCGAACTTTATCTCTACGTTTGGTAAGGGTGCTACCACACCAATCAATCGATTGTCGATCGATGTCATCGATTAACGTCGATTGATTGGGATAAAGTGATCATGAAGCATCGATCCATCTTGATCGATGTGGATCTATCTTCGATCGATCTATCATCTTGTTAGCACCCTAACGCATCAGCTCTGTACGAAAATAGTTCATGCCGTGGTGAAAAGATTAGCCAGTCAGCAAGGTTGGTGGCAAGGCTCACTGCCCAAGATGCATCGAACGTACTTAAGTATCATCACTCGTGGAGGCTCTTTGGCACGTGGCATGTGGAGGATATTAAAATAATGATGGTGATTAAAATGCACTTACTGATATATATTATACAATGCAACCGGCAGGTTGGTGACGACACCCGTAGCGTAGATAAGTACTTCGAACATATTCGCTAGTGTGTACCCAGCGAATATGTACTTCTTATAGAAGCTAGTGCCTTTAACACCTGTCCATAAGAAGAAACCAGTGGAAGCCTGCAAGAAAATTATATGATTAATAAAAATATTAATACCGCTTCATTTACTGGGGACCACGGAAAATACATTTGTTAAATGACCCACAACGATATGAAATGTCAAGTAATGATAATAATAAACTCACGCCTGTATTCTCCGAAGGAATGGCAGAGGTGTAAATAAAGTACACCCACATTTCGCCGTTATGTTTACGTCCCTTGTAATAGGGGGCGAGCCTATTGCCATCAACCGGGCACAAATCCAGACTCCGGGCTGCTACTGAGAAATTCCACACGGAAAAACCCAAAAACACTGCGCGACCTGGGGATCGAACCCAGGATCTCACGCTCAGCAATCGCGCTTGCGACGACTACTAGACCAACGAGGTAGTCAATCGAGTCAGTCGAGACAGTAATAAGGCTCAGTTGCACCAACTAACTATAACCATAAACTTACCAAAGGACATTGGGAAAAAATGTCCCCACCCTCTAACAGATTTGAAACATATCTACTTCGAAGCGTAATAATACGTTGACAAAACTTTACTATGGCGACAATCTTCAAATGAGCGGGGGTTTACGTACAAATCATATTTTTATGTCAGTATTTATTGTAACTTTTTTACATGTTTTTCATAGTGTGCAATGAAAAGGAATATAAAAATAGCAAAGTGAACACTGCTTTACTGTTATGATGAACTTGTTATAATATTGGACTACTAAGGAATTTTGAAAAAAAGATCTAAACATTTTTCTCGAATATCCCATACCTCTACAAGGTGTAACTTAAATAACGCACAACCTCTTAAGGGGTCACTGTACTCATAATTATGAACAACTTTTACTATGAGACCAAAACTCGAAATCGCGAAAAAAAATCAGCAGTTCCCTACATTTATGTTCGCATAACTCGTCAAAATCGTCAATATTGGTTTGATTTAATATTCTATTGTGAAAGCAATGTCAACAGGCAGTAAAAACTTCAGGGCTTCAGCATCAACACAAACATAACTTTTATCTTAAAAAATACTTTTGACACAACAATATAAAGAAAAATCGTTTTTTTTTATCCATCCATTTTTCACCTAAAACAGGTAGTTTCCATTTTTGTGGCTCCTATAGAACATATTAATATGTATTCCAGGACTGTTGGAGGGTGGGGACGGGGTCCATACAAAATCGCCCATGGTCCTTTTCTGTCAAATCAGTACTTTGACGTAAATATGGTTCTGGTTATAGTTGGTTGGTGCAACTGAGTCTAAGTAATGATAATATTGAAAATAAAACTGTTTTCACTGATCTGAATGGCCCGCGACTCATAATCGTGCGGCCCGCGACTCATAATTATGTGACTAGATTAGCTGTTGTCGTTTTTTTTTGGTGTTTCTTTTAATTGAAAGCTAATATTTAGTTTCTCTGGCCCTCTAAACCATGTCGTAATTTGTAAGATAAGATAATTTATTTGTCCAAACATTGTTGTATTGGCCCGAAGACGTCTCTGGCCTGAACAGCCGTATTCTAGACGTTCCAAGTACGGCTGACGAGCGTATTATGTCCTGGGTTTCATTCCTAGATTGGAAATTTCTTACTAGCAGTCCGAGGATAGACACGAGAGAAGAATAGTACTTACCCACATACTAAAATCATATCCCCACGGTAGAAATAAAACACCAGTGTTGTATTTCTCCCAGTGGCTTATGTAGAAATTGAGAAGGAGATTCCACATCACATAATATATTCTGAAACAAATAATACTAATTAGTTTCGTGTGTTTTCCGAAAAGAATAGATGGGGAATAGAAAGGGTGTTAAACTACACATAATAATGAATAACTTTTGTTCTACAACTTTCCCTGAAAGTTAATAGTATAAGAGAAATAGCTGTTCAAAGATTTAATCAAAAAATCACTAAAATCTATGTATCCTCAGCTATGATTATCTATGTTTACATTTTAGATCATATTTGGGATCACGGATTAGAAGGTCCATTTTTTAAATTCGTAACTAAAGCCGGAATGAAGATTTTTGAAAGAACTAAAATAAAAATCATTTTACATGGAAATAAAAAAATATCGAATTTTGAAATTTCAACACTTGCTTTAAAACAGATAAGTGATACTATAAGTGGCGCGCGGATTAGTACCCCCTTTCCGACTAACCTTGTATAAAATATGTATATCCATTTGGAGTATAGTTATTGATAGCTTCTACTTATATTTCATGCAACATATTTTTGCATAATGTTATATGTTGCACAATATAGGATATTATGTTTCAGTTTGCATGCATGAAATCACAATTTCAAATCGTGACGATGACCACTTGAATGAGGTATTAATACTAGCAATCGCGCAAGACACAAATATGAAACGTAAACGTATTTTTTAGGGTCTTTTATTCTTTAAAGGATGTCAGCCCCGTTAAGTCACATCATAATTTCACAACATAACATTTCAATCAAGAACATGAGTAACGTAACGAGACCACGTTTACGTTTGTTATCTTCTTCCCTCACAGCGGTAGTGGAAAGATTATCTAGTAAGCAAGTTTGGTAGCAAGGCGAGGCTAAGTGCCCAGAGTACGCCGGACGCAACGTAGCGTCACTCGTCGAGGTTCTAATGTTTGTAATCAGGGCCTATTTCTATTTATTTTAAGTAAATTAAATGGATCGGTCGATACTGATCGATACCAATTTCTACTATCGAAAAAAACTTCTAGATTAGGGTGTTGGGTATTAAATTTATAAGTAACTGCTAAATTATAATTTTAAATGGGTATCCTAACTAATATTATAAATGCGAAAGTAAGTTTGTTGGTTTGTTAGGTACCTTTTCACGCCTAAACCACTGAACCGATCATCCTGAAATTTTGCATATACCTACGTTGTCAGGTGTACAGAAACGGACATAGGGTAACATTTTTATGATAATAGATGGCGCCACGTGTCTTTCGAATTATAGTATGTCTCCTATAACTGGGTGATTATCGGTTTTGTTTCGAACGAAAACATTATGCAAAACCGTTAGAAACCTTACCGATATTTTTGCATCCGGTTTCGAGCCTTGGTCTAATTAATAATGATGAAACCTACATAGTAAATATAAAATCTTACCTTAAAGGCGGTATAGAGTAATCCAGTCGTCCAAATATAGAGTACAAACAGGCTGGTATATAGAACACTGTGTACGAGTCCAGCCCATGGTCAAATAGTTCTCCTAACGGACCTGAGGTCTGCGTCCGGCGGGCTTGTTTACCGTCTATGCCATCTGAAACATAATTAATCGGTAAGAATCGAATTGTGGGAATCGATAACGCGACGTTAAACTCGAAGATGCAATAGAAACTGCTAATGCTGGGGCCGCATCTGCGTCTATCGTCATAAAGCTTCGCACAATGATACGATACACGAAAGAGAACGCTGTGGCCACTCACGACTGAGACGTCGACCGCGTTGCTCTAAGGTTCTAAGGCTCTAAGGTCTATACATACAAGGTTAATCGGAAAGGGGGTACTAATCCGAGGGCCACTTAAAGTATCACTAATAACGGTTTTGAAGCAAGTGTTAAAATTTCAAAATTCGATCATTTTTATTTCCACGTAAAATTATTTTATTTTTTTCAAAAATTCTTTGTCCCTACTTCAGTTACGAATTTAGAAAATGGAGCTTTTCTAATTTGTGACCCCAAATATGACCTAAAATGTAAACACAGCTGATCATATCTGAGGATAGATAGGATTTAGCGTATTTTTTTGAAATTTCTGAACAGCTATTTCTCTTAAACTATTGACTTTTGGGGAAAGTGGTAGAACAAAAGTTACTCATTATTATGGGTTCATTAACACCCTTTCGGATTAGTACCCCTTTTCCGACTAACCTTGTAGACGCACGCGCAGGTGCGGCCGAAGCATAAGGCGCACAGAATAATAAATAGTACAATAGGCTAGACAAAATAAAAGTACTATTTCCTTACCTAAAGTGTAGGCAAGAAACAAGAACACGCCAATCGCGTACCACAGCGATTGTGGAATCACCTCCATGTGTCCGTTCAACGGAGACTCGCCCACCGTCTCATTGTACAGTGGCGTACTGGCCGCGTAGTAATCGTAGTCGTAGTACGACAGCAGCACGAAGTTGAGTACGACGAGAAGAAATCCGCCGAATGTTAGCACGTTGGGTGCCACCCATTTTGGAACGAACTGGAAATAATGGAGACAATTAGTGATATTGTAAGATTGCTGTAAAGGTGAATAGCACTAGCGTTTATTTAGTGCATGGTTGGGCAAACTTTTTTCATCAGGGGCCAGAAAAAGGCAATAAATTTAGCAATTTTTTCAAAAGAATTATACTATAATGCATTTTACAATTATCTATGTATTTATTTTATTCGTGTTTGTGTCGATATGGCTGCAAAAATATATTTCCGAGGGCCAAACACTCTTGCTCTAAAAGGGAAGATTGGCGGGCCGGATGAAAACCCTTCGTGGGCCAGAATTGGTGCGCTGATTTAGTGTGTGAGCGCGCCAAAGAGTATATATACAGCATGCTATTTCAGTAACGCAAAACCTCAGACATCCCAACAGATATTTATTGCAATCAAATGCTCCAGTTTCAAATTATTTCGTTTCATTTATTATTTTAATAAAGATATTTGTATTTATCGCTGACCGGAATATTCTGGGACCTGATTCAGCTAACTAAAGAAGTTCAGTTGCACTGTAGTTGCAGTGAAGTTTCGATCAAAACAACGCTTCTCGTATTCTCTTAATCGGAGATCGCTATCAGATACGCTCACGTGAACTTAACTGCAGTGTCACTGCAATTTGATCGGCGCGTCATGAAATTACGTGAATTAGCCTACTGAGCAGTCAGTCTCGCCTTGCTACCAACCTTGCCGAATGGCTAATCTTTTCGCACCAGCTTAGGGGTTTTTCACTAAGGCATGACCCATCTATATATATAAAAATGAATAGCTATTTCCCTTGGTCATCGCATCACGCGTGAACGGCTGGACCGATTTCGCTATTTTTTTTGTTTTGTTCGTAATTGTCAGGAGAAGGTTCTTACGAAAGAAAATTTTGATATTTAAAAAAAAAACTAATTATATCAGTATATCCATATTCTTAATCTGTTTACCGCATGCATGAAAATGGTTTTAACTTTTTGTTACTATTTTGATTTTATTTCTGAAGGTAGGTGGTAGGTAGGTAGGTAGTAGGTAGGAAGAAGCCGTCACCTCCTTTTGCGAGGTGGTGATGGCGACCAAGGAGGGAGCGGAGAGGGAGAGAGAGGCGACGGCCACTCTCCCTTCCCGCGCCAGACGCACCGGGCGCCGCCGGAGGGCGCGCGACGATCTCCGGCCACCCTAGTGTGTGGCCTGCGGGCGACGGGTTAGGGGACCCGTCGCCCGACCAGTAACAGGCCCGAGAAGGCGGCGCGCATGTGTTCCGTGCGCGCCTCTCAGGAGGACGTGGGGCAAGGCCCCACAGAAGGTGAGGTCCGCCAGGGGATGGCGGACCGAGGCCTGCCGGGGTTGCGGTGCATGCAGCTGCGAATCCCGTGACCCCGGCCAAGGGTCAGGAGTAGGAACACCGTGGGTTTTTAGCCGGTAAGAGTCCGGCATAACCCTTCGCCTTCCCCAGGCGAAGGGAATCCATGAGGATTTTCCCACGAAAAAAAAAAAAAAAAAAAAGGTAGTAGGTAGGAAAAAGTGCATTGCAACGCATGCCGGGTACAGCTAGTAGTATAATAATATACTACGCCAGGTATTCTTTTCCCGTGACAGCTAGGTCCCGCGATTGGCCCAAGACTACGTCCATAGATTAATATATACGCTACGCTTCTACGTCATCGGCTGTAAAACCTACTGATCGGATGACTCCCGAGTCCCGCCTCGCCCCGCCTACCTACTTAACTACGTATTGACTTTCGCCTAGGTAAATGGTTCGCGTGGTTTGCGATAATTTAGGAAAGACATTGTGAAAAAATACTATTTGATAAATGTAACCTACTTACATAAAGAATAAGTTGAATCGATTTAATTCTCGAATCTGAACTGCTTTCAGGTTTTTCGTTATTTATAACACGTTGTATAACTGGAAGTGTACGCTATCGCGTGCTGTCGCATCGTAAGTCGCGTTCGCGTAAGCAGTGGTCTCGAACGTCATAGAGCGAGATCGGTAGAGTTGCTAGCTAAAATCGGTATATTTGTACCCAAAATCGGTATTTGACTAAAAAATACAATATTCAGTCAAATTCGTTTATTTATTGAAAAAAAACTTACACACTAAGTAATTTCTAACAATTACACTTATGTATAATTATTTTTTATACCAATATTCTTTGGCCATAGCCGCGGTCATCTTCGAATTAATTTCAAAATCATAACAATTAGCTGTATTAAAGAGTCGTTTTGCATGTAATAGACCAGTGATTGATTCAATAGACAGCCTATTTTACTTTAGACATCAAGTTGTAGGACACAAGGGTATTCCCCAATATGGAATTGAGGGCTTCCCCGTAACATTAAACATAAATGAAAAGGGTTGCCAACTTAAAAGTGTAAAATCGGTAAATAATCGGAAGAACTTCCTATTCTCAAAAATCGTGAGAAATTGTTTACATTTCGGTATTTCGGTAGAAGCGGTTCCATATCGGTAGAAATACCGAAAAATCGGTAGGTTCGAGACCACTGCGCGTAAGAAAATTTGTACGTACTAGTCGCGCGCAGAAGGTTTGCCGATGACTGCCCCTCCCACTTCACAGACCGCTACCCGCGCTCGTCTGGCCTACCTACTAATCGTACCGACCATCGACGCGTGACGTCATGAGGCTATCGGCAAACCTTCTCCGCGCGACTTATAGTGCGATGCATACGCGTAAAGGCACACATCAAAGCCGCCGGCGCCGCGCCGGCGGCTTTATCCGGGCGGGTTACGCCGCCGGGCTTGTTTTGCGTCATGTTCGCTCGCTTAGTTCGCGTTAGTTGGCCGTAATAACCCGCCGGGTGAAACCACCGGGCCGCCGGCTTTGGTGTGTAGAGGTTTTAAGAGCGCGTTCCCACTGTGTCGTAACGTTTTTTTTTATCGTTGGACGATTACCGGCTATTCCCATTATCTCGACTATCGATCGTCACTGTTTCTTCGCATTTTTTATCGTTGAACGACTGTCGTGTTATCTGTTTCTACTGGATCATGACGACAATTTTATTGTTTAACGGCATTCGCCTTGTCGTTTGCATGACAGAATCGTTTGATGCACAGCAGTCGCCTCTACGTTCTTTCGGAAGTTATTAGTACTACTATTTGTCGTTACGACTATCTATCGTCGTCAATGAGTCGTGACGTTTTATTTATCGTTGTACGACTGTCGTCCAGCTGTTCCTGTCATCATCGTGGACGACTGTTATTCGTATCCTGTTGTATGTGCACAACTCCATTTAAAATACAAGCCACGACACTTTAGACAAGACGACGATTTATCGTTACGAACGCACCCTAATTCGACGACAAATGAGCGGCGCAAGATACGCTCAATGTGTCTGCAGCCTAAGTGAGTGATTACGTCACGAGGTTGGACAACAGAATGCATTGTGTGCTAGTAACAAGACAACAACATACTTACTACAATCACAATCCAGCCTTTATTTATGTAATTTAACTTCTATGTACTATGGTGGTAGGTACATAATTTAAGGCGGACTTAATGCGCTAAGGCCTAAATTACATAGAAACGGCATAAGGCGCGGGCACGGCGCAGACGCGTCACTTTCATACATTATTCGTGCCGCTTCAATTTTTTTTCGCACAAAATGTATGAAAGAGACGCGCCTGCGCCGTGCCTGCTCCTTATGCCGTTTCTATGTAATTCACGCTTAAGGTGTTCCCTACAAGTCAACCTTTGGGTTAAAAAGACAAGCATCGAAATAGATAGGTACAAAATAAACTCCTCCTTTTTCGGTTTCGGTTAAAAACTTGAGATGATATGGCTATTTTTTTTAATAGACTATGAATTAATAAGATAAAAACAATAAAATACGTTCATATACACATCTACAACATTGCAGTTCGAGCAAAGTAAGAAAAGCTGTCGTTTAAAAAATTAAGATGTTCCAGCAAATCCCGCAACCTCGACAATAAATTGAGGAATAAGATGAGGTGGTTCAAATTTGAAATATGAGTAGCTTCCAGTGGCGAAGGCTCCATACAACTCGATTCCTATCGGCTTCCCTTTCGAAACGAGTAGTTACTGCAATTCACGCATCACACTTGAGCAAGGTAAGCATTTTTTTAGTCCGGCTTCCCTGTAGTAAAATTCACCCTTCGCCACTGGTAACTTCCTCATTTTTAGGGTTCCGTAGTCAACAAGGACCCCTTATAGTTTCGCCATGTCCGTCCGTCCGTCCGCAGCTTAGCTCAGAGACTCTTAGTACTAGAAAGCTCTATTAAGCACGGATATACATTTAAATCACGCCGACAAAGTAGTCAAATAAAATCATGAAAAATATTTTTTTGAGGCTGCCTCCTGTACATCTAAAGTGGGGATGTTTTTTTTTTCTCGTCTACGTCGTCGTGTGGGGTGTTGTTGGATAGGTCTTTCAAAAATATTGTGAGTTTGTTAATACAATTTTTCGATTAAGGGATCCGTTTCTGAAATATTACACTTTAAAGTGCTGATTTTTGTTAGGGTCAAGTGTCCCCCCTGCCAGCTAAACGGCTAGTTTTGGATATGTGAAAAAATTCACGGTAGTAGTATACACAACGCAGTTAAAAGGAAAACTATCACAGCTAAGTAGGCTTTACAAGTTTATATGTATAGTCGACCAACAGGAAAAGTAAAAATTTCGTACAAATTCCATTGAAAAATTACTAAGCCCTCTTCTTAGTCCGCATTATTGTGCAACTACGGAACCCTATTACTGCGCGTGGCCCGACACGCACTTGGCCGGCTTTTAATTTTGAGGAACTCAAACGAGGTAACTCACGAGTGAGGGGTACATTACTACGGCATAATCTTATGGCTACCCCCGGGCGGTATCCATGAGGATTATCCCACGATACGGCTAAGCGTATGCTGACGCGTATGCTGAGACGCAGGTGACGCAGGTGCACGCAGCGCAGCGCAGAGCAGATTTTGTAATGTATGAACGTACTAAGACCTGCGTACGCTACGGCGCAGACACGTGCGACGCAGACATGCGTCTGCCCTGCTCTGCGCCGCGTTGTAGTGCTGGCACAGATTTCTGCGCGACGCGTGCATGTCGACATGTGTTTTTTACCGCTAATTCGAATTTTATTGCAATGACAGAACATTTAATTGAATTAGTGCGTTGTGAACTTTATTTGTATGATAATAATCATCCAGACTATTAAAAAAACACGTTCGTCAACTCGAACGCGTCTATTCTTTGTACTAGTTAAAACTCGAATGTGTCTTCGAGCTGCGTCGCAGCATGCGGTCGTGGCATATGTCTGCCTCGCCTGCCCTGCGCGGCGAAATCTGTACTGTGCTGCGCTGCGTCACCTGCGTCTCAGCATACGCTTAGCCTAAAAAGTCATCACGTCTCACATGACCAGGGGGTAACGTGGAGGGGGTGGGGCCTTTGCCAATTTTTGTAGAAGGATATGAGAACGGATAATTATTTGAACAGCAATGACCCTCGCGATAAAATAGATAGCAAAGAGTCTTGATAACAATATTTAGTATAATACAGTTATTTTATACAATTTTGTACCTTAATCCAACTGCGTGAGGTTGAAATTAAGTGAAATACAATCTTTTTTTGATAACCTTAGATGAATAGTGATAAGAAATCGTACGATATTTGTTATTGTTCACTGTTGGTACATGGAAAGGAGAATTATGTGGACGTAATTCCTTGTTTTACGATGAAGACTGAATTTTATTGCCATTTAAGTGTTTAAATTGCATTAGGTGGTATACTTGAATGTGATATTACTATTTTAATATAAAGACTAGAGGTCGCTCGCAGCCCCGTCCGCGTGGATATTGTTTATCGCGTATTCCGTATTTTTCGGGATAAAACTAGCCTATGTCCTTCTCCAGGTTCCAGACTATCTCTGTACCAAGTTTCATCTAAATCGATTGAGCGGTTTAGGCGTGAAAACGTCACAGACAGACAGACAAGAGTTACTTTCGCATTTATAATATTATAGTACCTAGCGATTTTATTAAATTTTTCACTGTTGCATATTATTTTCGTAACGGTTTCGAGATATAAAAAAAAAGTCAAGTACCCTATTGTTAGGCCCGAACTCCTCCAAAGCAGAGACGAGACGAGCGGTGCGGAGATGTGTTTTAAAAAACCAATAGAATTTCGTTATTCACACATCTCGTCTCCACTCAGCTTAAGTGGATACCACTGAGCGGAGATGTATCATATTTGATTGGCGCGATGGAAGCGGAGATGTGAGCTTTGCCTCGCAAGCTGACGACGGCGACGACGCGCAGCGGAGACGAGATGCGTGCGGCGTGCAGTGTCAGGTCACACTAAACTGTACGTTCACATCTAACGCTCGCCGCGCGCAGCTTAGTTCCGCTCTAGTCAGCGCACATCTTAACCCTAGCCAGCACACATCTCCACTACAGTCTAGCCAGTACGCATCTCCGCACAGTTTCGGTGGATACACCCTAGCCGAAAAAGATTTCTTCTCGTCTGCGCTTCGGACATCTCCGCACATCTCCGCATTGGTGGAGTTCGGGCCTTAGATAGTGATTCTGCAGCCCTTGTTATAACATAGTAGTGTGGAAAGAACTCCAAGATGTACTTACCTCTACAACTTTGTTCCAAAAAGGATGCATAACATACACACTCAGCGGACTGGTGTCTATGGCCATATACTGAAAAAAAAAAACAAAAAACTTTATCAAACAGGGTTACACTATCATTGAAGGAATTAGATGTTGATATTTTCAACCGTAAACAATTTTTTGTTTACTGTTTCGAGTTTCTGTAACAATAAATACGAACATTTTGAAAATTATAATAAGAGTTTGCATATCAGCATCACGCCTGTATTCTCCAAAGGATTGGGCAGAGGAGTATAGTACACCCACATTTCACTGTTATGTTTAAGTCCCATGTAATAGGGGGTAAGCCTATTGCCATCAAACGGACACAAATACAGACTCCAAACTTGAGAAATTTTACATGGAAAAACCCAATACCACTTTGCCTGACCTGGGGTTCAAACCCAGGACCTCACGCTCAGCAGTCACGATTGCGACTACTAGACCAACGAGGCAGTTGATGTAGCAGATGCAGCCTATCAAAGATCACTGCTGGACATAGATCTACTTTCAAAGAGATTCTTGACCAGTCTTCTTATTAGAAAAAAACCGGCCAAGTGCGAGTTGGACTCGCGCACGACGGGTTCCGTACCATTATCTATAAAAATGGCAAAAAAATCACGTTTGTTGAGTCGGAGCCCCTTAAATATTTACTTTATTGTTTTTTGGTATTTGTTGTTATAGCGGCAACAGATAATACATCATCTGTGAAAATTTCAACTGTCTGACTATCACGGTTCATGAGATACAGCCTGGAGACAGACGAATAGACGGACGGACAGCGGAGTCTTAGTAGTGGGTCCCGTTTTACCCTTTGGGTACGGAACTCTAAAAACAGTTCTCAATGGTCTATGTAGTTTGCCAATATCAACCAGGATGGTGGACTAAGGCCTAATATTTATTTATCGTAAGAAGAGGCCTTTCAGTGGGATAGAAATGAACTCAAATCAAATTTATTCGTAAATGTAAGTTTTAATACAATAGGATGTTAAAATAAGATGGTCAGTGTCTGTAGACAAAGGGCAATCGATGATCGCCAGAGAATAGATACACCAATTAAATGTATGGAAATGACATAACAGATTGCTTGACCGGTCGAAAGCTTGTGTCAATCCAGTACATCTCACTGTTGTTTCTATTCTCTAGCGATCATCGATTGCCATATTATCTACAGGCACAGTTCGCTACATTTTACTTGAGAGCATACAAATAATAATAAAGTTAGTGCTGTCGAAACAACAACTGATTATGCTTCTTATTAAGAACTTAGTAGTGTTGATTCTATTTCCCATATATATTTTTTTTAATATATAATATACACTACCCTTTAATGTCAATTGAACAAGGACAAGTATTAAAAAAAAATTATAACACAATGCATTGTACAGTCAAATGTAAAATTTAGATTCATTAATATGTGACTGCTTTTTCTCAGTCTTGTGCCTTTGGCTATACATGTTACTGAAAAAAAGCAGTCACATATTAATAAATCTAAATCCTAACCACAATTTAATGATGCTTAGAGTTGTCACAATATTATGAACTTTTTAACGTTCATATATTTTTGAAGCCTGGAAGGACCAATATATTAATGAACTCAACTGTACATAAAAGATAGGGAGTGGCTCCTGGCTGGTTTATCAACCGCACAAATCATATGTAAGGTTAAGCTCTGCTTGCCGCGATCAATCCGTGGATGGGTGGCTGTATGTTACACATCGAAACCAGTCATACCCGGGTGTCATACGAATACCTATGACAGTTGTTACAGATAGTCAGAACCCCGAAAGTCTGACAACCGGTCTAACCTTAGGATATCGGCATTGCCCAGTAACTGGGTTGCAGAGGTCTGATGGCAATTGCTTTGTGTAAAATACTGGTATTCAGCCGCATCTGATTAGACTGGAAGCTGACCCCAACATAGTTGAGAAAAGGCTAGACAGTACAATGTAGATAAACTAGTTTCGTTTTAATTTTTTCTAAAGAACAGCTTCACGCATGATTAGAATAGTTTCGTACATAGCATACTAATGAATAACACGAAACGAATAAATTAAAGGAACACAAATATAACTACGACTTAAAGTTAAAGATATCAACATAATGCGGCAATTATATCGACTACTTCCTGGTATTTGCGTTGCGTAAAAAATCGATGCGATTATAGGTTATAGAGTTAAGTTACTGCACCAAAAACCTATACTCTGGGTCGTATTATCCATTTCGTAGATGTCTATATACTATTTTTAGCGGAAAACACTAATTTAATTTAAAAAGCAGCCATACATACCTTATAATTATCGAACCCTTCTAGGTGTTCGCGGCCGAGGTATTTATAATTGAACATTTTCACTGTTTAGTCTTACTCTACACTAGTATAATACAAAGGAAAAGTTAACTAGTTATTATAAATTAAATATTTGCACTTCACATAATACATTTTCGGTGTATTTATATTTAAAATCTAAAAAAATAAACGCGTTTCAAGACACAGTAGTCGCCGTTTGGCTGACGTTTAAATTTTGACAGTTGACACTGACATGACAATTATGACGGAACTAGCAAGTAGGCAAAGGCAGGCGTGAGAACTTTGTGCCAACAAAATCAAAATCTTATCAAAGAAATAAGCACGACACGTCTTCCTTTTTTTGTTTTTATTAATTAAGATAATGCGCTGCGGTCATCTTCGCCCCAATTATTGTTTAAAAACCCCACTCGCAAACACTACTCTTGACTTGCTTATCTCAAGGCTGTCTATTTTCAAGTGTGCTAATGAATTTACTCGATAACCAGTTGTGTTTAATCGAGTTCGTGACCTTTAATTTGATTACGGAAATAAAACCTAAATAAAAGATTACGTCTTAGAATATATTTATATCAACAAACATTAGTTTTTTAGAGCATAGAATAGGTATTAGGTGTATGTATTAATTTTTAAATCATTTTTAATTAAATAGAAATATTAAACAAATGCCCGAGACGCTGCATCTAACGGTTTACGCGGAAGTATTTTTAGGTTGATTGAATGGAGAAGTTCTCCTTTCTTCTTCAACCTACCCTTTTCCAAAGTAACTTGGGATCAGCCCAAAATGTTTACTTCTTCCATTCTTCTCTATTATCCGTCCCGCTATCATTTAGGCTGGACATCTACGAGCTGTGTGAGGAAAATGTGCAGTGCGAAAATGTGTAGCGAGGATGTGAAACGGTGTGACCCTTTCCACAGTTTCTTCCAGAACTGTGCGAGGAATGTGTAATGCGTAATGCGTACAAATGACCGATATGAGGATAGGTAGCGGACTCTTTTCGAATATGAGGGTCATAATGAGGGTGGTGTGGCGTGAGCGGAGGGGCTTGACTGACTGGTAGTCGCATATTTTCAAATCCTCGCACACATTCCTAGCAACACATTCCTCGTAACACATTTCTCGCAACACATTCCTCGCAACACATCTCTCGCTCGCATTTCTCGCTTGTTTTGTATGAACAAAACCCTCGCTCCGCTAAGCCCATATCCACTAGAGCTGCGCAGAGCGAAGCTAGGTAAATGAAGTGACTCTATTGGTGCTTACAAAACACATTCTTCGCTACGCAGCTTAGCACAGCTCTGGTGGATGCTCAGCTTAACTCCCTTTTCATTCATAATTATTATCTCTCACACAAACCATCCATCTTTTCTTTGTTCTCCCTCTTCTCTATCTTCTGTAAATAGTATAAATTGAAGTCGCTTTTCGCGTCTGTCTGTTTGTCCACTTCTTCTAAAGTAGGTACTTAATGGATTTTGATGCGGTTTTCAGCTTAATACGTATTCTATGTCAATTTAGGTAATTTCTTCCGGCAGGTTTTAAGCTATAAAACGTAACCGAGCGACGCCGGGGCGGGTTGCTAGTTGACTAGAAATGAGGTATATCTATCTAAAACGACGACACGTTTGGTGCAGTGGCTAAGCAATTGGCTTCTGCGCTACGGGTCGTGGGTTCGATTCCCACACGGAACAAAAATCTGTATGGCCTACAGATGGTTGTTTCGGGTCTGGGCGTTTGTTTGTGAGATTTGTGTCTGTAAACGCACCCACAATACAAGAGAAATCTTAGTGTGGGGCAACGTTTTTAAAAAAAAAAAAAAAAAAAAAAAAAAAAAAAAAAAAAAAAAAAAAAAAAAAAAAAAAAACAGGAATCTTTAAGTGCGTGAGATCTTTGCTCGATTGGCGCAGGGCTAAGCTCGGATTACTGCACCAAAACATGCGGTTTCGATCTCCACATGTAAGCACACTTGTATGGCTTATACTTGTCCGGAATTTGGATGATCTGTAGCCACCACGATACAGAAGAAATCTTTATGGGTAAGTAATAATAATAATCGTTTATTGACACAAGATACAGGTGTTACAACTTATTTGAAGCCCTGGCTCCTGAGCTAGGTAGCAACCTGTGTTACAGGAGCCAGTGTCTTCGTAAGTTATTATTCTAAGTGGGTAAGGTTGCCATACGTCCCGTATATAAGGTCTATCTATTCATACACGAAATATTTTAAGGGATACATCTATAAGAGGTAAAGAAGCCAAATAAAGTAAAAGAAAACTTATTACATTTTTTTTTAATTAAATAATTTAAATTGACTTGAAACACATAACAAATACTGGCTCATTACTGTTTTCAACATCCATTACGCTAGTTTCTACGTATACCCTAAATTCCTATCTCAGATAATTTATGTAAACAAAGGGGATAACAGATCAAAAAAATATCTTATTAATGGTAATTCATTAAAAATGCCGGAAAAAAAGGTTAGACTCTCTTTTATGTATTGATTTTAGAAATAATAATTTAAAAAAGATCATACCGTAATTATTTTTATAAATTTTCAGTTTTAAACAAAGTTATTAAAAAAAGAAGATTTTCTGGTATAAAGTATTTTATGATACTGGTAACACTGTAGGAGTACCAAACATTTTCAAATTTCGTTTCACAAAATTTCAAAGTTGTTTTCTTAGCGTCATAACAATACATTCGTTTTCTTTTCGCGTTTTCGCTGCGTGTTTGTTAATTTTGTTATTGTGCTATATTATCATCGTGTTAAGTTTTTCATTTTGTTGTTGTCATTGTTTCATCTGATTCTGAAAGTGATAGTTATTCAGATTCAGACACATCATGAAAAAATATTTCATAATAGTTAATTCTAATCGAAGCTACTGATTTGAAATCAGATCTTGAATCAGATGTTTTATTTAACTACTTACATCTTCAACAACACATAACTCTCATTCATAGATTAATTTTGTAAGTTTAGCAAGTCTTGCCACATGTTGGATGAAAAGGACTGTAAACTGTTCCAAGTGGAAATTTGGTCCGATTTTGAGAAGTCTAATATTGGACTTAAAAGGACTGATTAAAATGATTAAAAGGCGCGTCTCCGACACACTACACAAGACATTGTTTGGCTACGGTATTTTGTTTGCATTGTTTTTATAATTCACTTTAATTTTTTAAATGATTACTTAGTAAAAATTTAATGATAAAATGTTTTGTACCACTAACCTGTCATTTTGACAATGACATTTCTTTGTTTACATAAATTATCTGAGATATGGAATTAAGGTATAGTTTATTTATTGCCATTGAAGCGGACAGTTTTTTTTTCTTGTCTCAAGCATTATTACAATTTATTATTAAAATGTAAAAGAAAATAAGTACATAAAAAAAAAAATTTTTCTCTTGGCTCTGGCTTCTTTACCGCCTTTAAATGTATGCCTTAAAATAAGTATTTCATGTATGAATAGATGGACCTTATACGGGACTGTCACCGTATTTGACCACCGTATCCCGTATTGCTACACGTCCCGTAATTGTACCGTATTTAAAAAATTACGACAAAATGCGGAAATGGCCCGAACTAGGCGAGAGTGGCGCGCGGGCGGGCCGTACTATTGAATGAGGCCGTTTTAGAACAACTGAGTGTAGAGAACGAAGTGTTTTATTGCGATTTGCGGCATATCTACATTATTCGGCACGCTTCTTTTTGCAAGAATATAACGTTTAGTGGGACAGCAGAGATTCTAGTGCTTAGCCTCGTAACTTCAGGCATTATATGTTTATGATTACTTTACGGTATATTCACGTGCATTTTTCGGGATTGCTCGGCTTAAGACCCAAACGGAGCCCTTAATTATGAGCTGAACACGCGGCGAGGTCGCGAGTCGAACATTATTCCTTTAATTTATTATCCTGTTTAGTGCCCCTCTGGTAGTGCTCGAGGTCTAGTTTACATACGCTGCTAGTAGAGCCGATCTCTGTCCCTTCGGTTGGCTAATCCATATTCAGCGTCATCGTTGCTAATATTCTGTTGCTATCGGAACCTATCCTTATAGTTATCGGATTCAGGATTTATAAGTGAGTTGTCGACCGATTCAGTTTATTATTTCGTTCGACAACTGATTTATCAAAGCGTTCTGAATGAACCCCTGACTACTTGTACACACGGCTACACTTCAAGCTATGCAAAACCAGTATAAGCTGACCGTTACTTGTGCGAAAAGATTATACAAAGCGACGCCAAGATAAACTGGTTTTATATGGCTTGATGTGTAGCCGCGTGTACTATTATTTATTCTGTGCCCTGACCCAAACTCCATATTATCACAGAATAAATAGTACAAGTAATATTGTGCCGAAATATAAGCCATCAGCCACGATCAAAGCGATTTATCTATCTATCTATATCTTCTATATAAATAAAAAGAAAAGTCCTGACTGACTGACAGACTGATTGACTGACTCATCAACGCCCAGCCCAAACCCTTGGACCTAGAAAGCTGAAATTTTGCACAGAGGTTTCCTTTATAATGTAGACAAGAAATAAGGAAGGATTTTTCGAAATTCAACCCCTAAGGGAGTTAAATAAGGTATGAAAGTTTGTATGGAAAATCGTCACATAACAGGTTCAAAATTTCACCCAAGCGAAGCTGCGGGCAAAAGCTAGAACCTTGCTAGAACGTAAACGACATCATTAAAAACCTTAAAATAGTAAAATCATCCATGTTTTTTAGGGCTCCTAAGGGTAAAACGGGACCCTATTACTAAGACTCCGCTGTCCGTCCGTCCGTCCGTCTGTCACCAGGCTCACCAGGCTGTATCTCATGAACCATGATAGTTAGACAGTTGAAATTTTCACAGGTGATGTATTTCTGTTGCCACTATAACAAAAAATACTAAAAAATAGAATAAAATAAATATTAAGGGGGCTCCCATACAACAAACGTGATTTTTTTGCCGTTTTTATAGATAATGGTACGGAACCCTTCGTGGCCGGTTTTAATTTGTCATCTGGCTGTCAATGTGCGGTGAATCCCAGTCCCAGCAATGCTCTAGTCTGTTGTCAGTTTCATAATGATACAGAAGTATTACCTACTTGATTATAAAAGCTTATAATAATTATGCAATGTTTTTTAGTTGTGATTACGCACGGTTCCTTTACGGAGAAATTGTCAAACGTACTTAATTAGGATAGTCTACGTTTATATGTAGCAAAATATTAAATTATTACACATGAAATAATATTGCACAATAGCATAGAGAAAGGAATATTAAAAAAAAAGTTGTTAAACTCTCCCAAGGACTTTATTGTACGGTCAGCATCAAAAGTAGCTGAACATTAGAGTTTTTAAACTTGGCATTAATTAGAAAACGAATTGTTTTAAAACAAAAAGTTTAATAGATACCTAGAGCTGCTAGATATAGCTCTAAGTATGCCTTACATTTTTTGCTTCCTATCAATTAGTTATCTAATTAATGCAAAGTTTAAAAACTCAAATGTTCAGCTACTTTTGATGCTGACCGTACGTAGTACTTATTACTTCAGCTATGAACTCTCCAAAGCATAGTAGTAGGCTAATATAGATATTTTTTTGAAGCAGGGAACCTACAAAAACGCAAATAGAATATCTAGCTTTAATTCCGCTGAACTAGATCGCTAGTTTGGATGCAGTATGCTGCACCACTCTCCCGCCCACAAGTATATGCACATGCAGAAAGAGAAAATGATTCGCGTCCTAGCGGTCGAGGAGTCAACATATCCTGAGGATGCTCCGTGCAGGGGCGAAACACGTGCCGTGTATTGGTTTGGTTGCATTATTTTTTCACTCTTTCTGCATGTGCATATACTTGTGGGCGGGAGGGTGGTGCTGCATACTGCATCCAAACTAGCGATCTTGTTCAGCGGAATTAAAGCTAGATATTCTATTTGCATTTTTGTATGTCATGGATTTCCGCAAAGTAACACCTGATTCCATCGTTTAGCAGGGAACTTGCTTTTCGCATACAGGTTGCTTTAGGCCCCTCGCCCACGGCGACTTTTTACAGCGATGCTGTCGCGCGTTTTGTAAATGCGAGACAGCATCGCTACTATCGCGTACATAATCTGGGCGAGGTACACAGCCAGCGACACCATCGCGGTTGTATCGATACACATGTGCGACAGCATCGCTGCAAAAAGTCGCCGTGGGCGAGGCCTCTTAATAGTACACTTTTCGTTTACAAACCCTGTCAAATTGTTTGATAAGAAAAACAAAATCGAACAATCTGACAGTTTTCGTAATTGAACACTGTAACCAAGAAGGTATATTTTAAACTCTCAATCACCGTAATTAAAGACACAATAGATAAGACAATTTACCTCCGGTTTCTGAATTAAGAATTCGGGATAAGCAAATACTTAAGTAACATTTGAGTACAAAGTTGTCAAAAAAATGCTTTATAATCCGTAATTTTTTTGACAACTCTATAAGTACTCAAATGTTACTTAAGTATTTGCATCCCTAATTCTCAAATCAGAAACCGGAGTAAGTGTCGTCCTGGGACGACGGGCGGTACGCAACCGGTTAAGATTGCTGCTTCAAAAAAACTGAATTAGCCTACTGTTGTATTGCTAAGATTTTGCATATGAAATTATACCAGGCGTTGTATAATAAAAAAATATTTTGTGCAGGCAAATGAATAAAAGATGGCAACAATTAAAAAAATTACATCATTTTACTCATCAAAATGTGTTTTCATGTTCCTATTACATATTATTAATCATATATTATATTAAATTACACAAGAAAAAGAGTGAAGATATCAATATAAAAAATATGGAACATGATGTCATGATAAAGCCCCTATATGGGTGCACTATCGAGTTGATAAGATTAAAATTGTAATAGAATTGAAAAGATAGTAACATCGATATTGCAGCATAATTTGTCAAATACCTTGAGCCGATAGGTTGTGTACATAAAACAGGTGATTTCTTTTCGATTGTGTTAGTGATAGTATACACAAAAACGTGGAAGTCCTACCAAATGATGTGGCGTAGAGACCCAATATCCAACAGTGAACTGCAGTATTAATTAATAAACAAAATCATGGAGGACAACAACGAGTATTATCAAAATTACACTGGATTCGAGTATTTGTCAAGAAAGGGACGAGGCAAAAAGAAAAGAAAAAATAAGACCAATCGGCTTTCGACATTAAACAGTACTGAAGATGTTAAAAGCGAATCTGAAACATCGAACACTCTAGAAACAGCTGAATCAGCAGGGGACAACTTAACAGATGAAAACGGTAGCGGAGTTGAAGACGCCGACGACAGTTCTAACAAAGATGGAGTGGTTTTTCGTTCAAATGTAGATAGGACACTTAATCGTGACAGTAGCCGAGTGTCTTTAGATGCTATGATGACAGTAGCACCATCATACGAAACTGGAGGCAAAGTACATGTTGTAGAACACGAAGACAACAAAATAGAAAGCGCTGTTGACAAACTAAGTATTGATGATAAAACAACCATTGAATTTCAAGATCCAAATGAACAATATTCTTTAATCAATACTAGAGCTTTACCAAAGGAAGCATCGACGTATGAATTGGAGAAGTTTGAAAAGCATGCACTAATTATTTTTAATCAAGAAAAGATTGATGGACATCTGCCGAGATTAGGCACTCAGAAAGACGTGGAGTCTTTGACGAAGACGTTCGAAAATTTAGGTTTTGAAGTAACACCACACGACGATCTGACGAAAGATGAACTTTTTAGGGAGTTAAAAACATGTAAGTAGTTTTATTTGAAACAAAATAAGCCTAGGTATTGGGTAGACTATCTCGTTGGTCTTGTTGTCGCAAATGCGACTGCTGAGCGTGAGTTTCTGGGTTCGATCCCCAGGTGAGGCATGTTATTGGGTTTTCCGTGTGGAATTTCTCAGTAGCAGCCCGGAGTCTGGATTTGTGCCCGGTTGATGGCAATAGGCTCGCCCCCTATTACATGGGACTTAAACATAAAGGTGAAATGAGGTTGTACTCCACACCTCTGCCCAACTCTTAGGGGAAAATAGGCGTGATGTTATGTATTAAGGGGACTATTTTTAGGCTTTCGTGGTTATGTATGAATTGATAGTCCTGCGTGCTGCGGAGAGTACGCTACGCACTTTACCGACCGTCGTATGATCGTACTTAAGTTACTCACAAACCCTCAAGTTTAACAACAGCTAATCTAATAGAAAGTAGAAACCACCTTTCCGTGTTCTGTAGGTAGCTTTCAGTAATACTTATAATTTGCGGAGCTCAGATGGCAGTCGATAATGATGTTCTAGACCGACTAGACCAGACAGATTATCTCGGGTGCTGGTCCTAACAAAGTTGGGTAAAGTCCAAGGATAGCTGTCGGAGCAATGACACACGATGGCTGATCCATGCGAGGCGTCAGTTGGGACAGGTCAGCTGAAACCCGCTGTGGCTCTTTCCTCAAAAGGCCATTCCAAACGTTGCCCTACATTGTTACACTCGCATAGTTTTATACCACAATGTCTGGACTTTAAAAGAGACCTTGACCTCAGATTTTTTTCGGCTTTTCTTCGGTCAGATAGGAAATGCCGGCGCCATCTAGTCTTAAAAAAACATTACATTGACTCGTAAAAGTGTCTGTATCAGATTTGTTCACAGAAATAACTATCATTTATCATCTATTGAGTGTCGTCTATTTTCAAGCACTACTTAACGATGTCTTCTTCGTCATGACCGATACTTAACTATCTCCTGCTTGGGTTCTTCATTCTTCTGTAATCTTCTTTGCTTACTATGAGCTAAGTACTTAGAAGCATGAATGAATGTTTTTCGATAGAAACGCCTAGTTTAAAATGCTTAGCAGGCAGATTCTTGTTCGCGTTACTAAATAATTAGTCGAACCTTTTTTATGACCAGTAACTTTTTTTTTTTGAAGTTCATAATTTGTTACACTGTTAATAAAATTCTGAAGGTAGAAATATGCAAAGGAAACCTTTCAGATAAAAATGTAAATATTTATGTAAGGCCGTGGTCTGTTAAAAACGCGGCGTCAGGCGTTTGAGAGAGACCACTATAGTGCATTTCCAAATAAGCATTCGCCGACAGCGTACGCCGAATGTGGCCTACGGCGTTTGTAGCAGACCACGGCCTTACGAGGTTACGAGTATATCCATTTTTCATGTTCAAAGAAAGTTAGTCAGAGATTGACAACTAATTCGATTAATAATGCCATCAAAATGAAAACTATTGAAATTACGAATGTGACACGCAATTCAATTGGGATGTGGACTCAGCAGTCATTGTCCCTAGTCGTTACCGCGAATGGCCTAATAGCCTAGAGCCTCGATCAACATCTCATGAGGCTCTCGTTGGACGGCTGGATCAAGGGCTTGATATAAAAAGCAGTACTCCTTGACACGGCACGTACAGTGAGGAGGTTCCTTTCTCTCGAGCCCTGACTGCTGGCAACTTGGACCCTGTTCCCGATGCCGATGGGCTACTATTTTTATGTATATTTTTTCTTGTTTTTTATCGAAATGTTTAGAATGTAACCAGTGGACCATTTACACGAGGCCAATTGACGAGCCATTCCACTAAATCAAGCCATCTAGTGGAATGATTCGTCAATTGGCTTCATGTAAATGGTCCATAATAAGATGTATAATATAAAGGAGATTCTTTCTATATCATTACAGTTAGTGAAAGAGATTTCACGGACTACGGCTGTGTGGCTGTTGCTGTATTAACGCACGGATCTAACAACGGTCTACTGAGAGCCAAAGACCAGCAGTACAGTGAGATTGAGATCATCAACCTCTTCAAAGAGTACAGCAAACCTACACTCGTAACAAAACCAAAGCTTATTATTATTCAAGTAAGGTTTGTTTTTAATTATTTGATTACTCGCGTTAGAACCTAGTCGCACCTAATGGTAAGCGCAGACAGGGTCTAAGATGAAGCACACGAATCTAATTAACAGAGATATAGAGGGATTCCCCTATACCCCTCTGGCTCTCACATACACACGACGGAACACAGTAAACTGCTTGGCGCCGGACTTTAATGTTCAGGTGGTAGCTAGCCTGGTGGACCGTATAGATCCTACCACCAAGCGTGCTGGGTTTTGTTGAATTTTACAACACGCGTCTATTCCCAGCGTGCGTTCGTCTCCACACGTGATTAAGTTGAAATAAAGAAGGATCTCTGGATATTAAGGGGGCAGTAGCAGTTTTTTATGCTTATTGAACAACAGACTGCAATAATATTAGCTAATTTAAAAAATATATCAAATTGGCCCAGATTGAGTGTTAATTATCAAACCGATAATTCAGCCCTCATCAAGCTGTCTCGCTCTCAATATCCCGTCAGTAACGCCCAAAGCCGACGTCCGAGTCCCATTAGCCCTTAGTGCTGTTAGTAGTCATGATGTTAGTGTAATATGAGTAGTTAGCTTAGGTTAAGTATTTTATTTCCCGCCATTGGCTGGAGACCTGATAGGTCTCGCTAATAATTGCCCGGTTACGTAGAACCGGTGCGCAAGACCTGCAAGCAGAACAATGTTATGATTATGATTGATGAAAAAATGAACATTATTTATCTTTCTACCGTTTTGGGAAAGAATATCCCATCTATTTACTGCATATTGTCGCCCGGGAGTGAAGACCTCGGGAATGCATTTGGTCATTGCGCGGTTCCTGTGGGCTCTCACGTGGACGAAGTCGTGGGTAAAAGGCTATTCGTAAATATTTATTACGAATGTTATATATTTTTTTTTTTTCATATTACCTTGCCCCACTGTATCGTGGGTGCGTTTACAGACACAAATCCTCACATGCACAAATACCCAGACCCGGAAAAACTATCTGTAGGCCATACAAATATTTGTTCCGTGCGGGAATCGAACCCACGACCCGCAGCGCAGAAGCCAATCACTCAGCCACTGCACCAAACGTGTCGTCATTTATCGTTCGTATATTATACCCAATGAAGGCTAATTTCAGTGCCTACAAACTAATTTCACATAGAGCGGCTCTCTTATAAGATATAGTACCGTCCGCCGTACATCGTGATAAAATAAAAAATAACCAAAATGCCCGAAGTTTTCACGCCTGGACGACGATATGACACATTGTGTTTTCGCAAGGGGCCAAAATCCCAAAGAAAAGAATTTTGTTCTGCCAAAACTGTCATTTTTGGCTCACCTATTTGTGTCGATGAGGCTGCAAAAATATATTTCCGAAGGCCATAAACACTCTTGTTCTAAAACGGAGGGTTGGTGGGCCGAAGAGTTTTACTCTTCGCGGGCCAAAGTTGGCTCGCGGGCTGTAATTGGCCCACACCTGCTATAGGCTATTACTACTTAAAAATACTGCTGCTTTATCAAATATTTGGTGACATCAGTCTACGAGTTTTCACATTATCTCAAACCATTGCGGAAAATAAGACAATTTTAGAAATAACATAGGTATTTCAAAGATCCGCCTAACTTATCAGATAAAATATGACTGAAGCATTGAAGTATGATGAAAAACCTCTTGAGATTTGTTTCCGGCCTTGTAGCGATTGATAATACTCTCCAATGACGACACTGGCATTTGATCTAGATAATGGTACCTACCTATATTGTATTAGTCATTGAAAAATGTTTTTATCAAAGTTGAAGGAACAAAGCCAATCGAGGTTTTTTCGTAATGAATCATTCATATTTTTGTTTATGTTTGATTTGAACAAATTGTTACCTTGTTTGTTATTATTTTGATTGGGTACGGAATGTTGCGTAGTTTTCATGCAATCTGTGTTGTCACTTTATGCAAGAAAGTGATTTTTTTATGAAACATTTACATCTATTTTTAAGCTTTTGAGTAGTCTAATTAGCAATCGTTTACTTATTATATATAATATATATAATAATCGACTTCGAAAAAGAAGAGGTTGTCAAATCGATGCGTATTGTTTTTTTTTTTTCACCGATTTCTCCGAGATTTGTGGACCGATAAGAGTAATTCTTTTTTTTTATTAGGCGCGGAGTCCTCTCGATTTGAGTCCTTATGAATTTCGTTAAGTTTGGTTGAGTAGTTTTTTCTTGTACTACTATGTATTTTTTTACTAATTTTGTAATATAACTATCGTGAGAGGCATTCATATTTTAGATTTTTTATTCTCGTCTTTTGGGATTTTCGGAATAGTTAGATAGGTATTATATTATAGGTACCGTAATTCGCGGGTCATTCAGGGCCTGTTTAATAATCGCCGGTTATAATATGACGGCTTGACAGTTTCACTTCAGAAAATCTGTGAAACTGCTTTACTTGCTAGGTAAGATTTATCCGAGGATTGTGAAACAAGCCCTTAAAGTACTACTGATGACTGTTGTACACAGCAACTGTTATTTCAACAAACGTTAATTTTAATTTAGGTATGGCAGACCGAAATAAATGCTCGTAATCTTCTTAACTTCTCTTATTGTAAAAATTAAATAAAACAACGTGTTTCTCTATTAAGAACGTGTGCCATTCTTCCCCTCCTCTTCTCACATCTTTCTATTTCACTGAAAGATATAATTATTCATAAACTAATTACTACACATAAGGTTGTATTCAGTAAATAACTTTAGAATAATCCTACATTTATTAAAGAAAAATCGACAACTCTGATTTAGTTACCAGTATAAAAATTCAGAAAATGAAGATAGATATTAATCTGTGACCAACACTAAAACCTAAAATGTAAACAGCTGATATACACCCTTAGCGTATTCTTATGAAATTTTTAAACACTTTTTTACTCTAAATCTATTCTAATCTACTCTTTCAGATTACTAAACTCCTTTTGATTAACATGTGGAAACTTTTCAATGTTCCAGGCATGTCGAGGGACTAAAATCATGCAAGGCATGCCCGTGTTCCACTCAGGCAAGATACGCAAGGACCTTGACGAAGAATTGGAACCATACATCCTGCCTGTGGAGTCCGACTTGCTGATCCTTCACAGTTCTTATGTTGGCAGTCCTTCACACAGGTATTAATATTTTTGAGTTTATTACTTCTTTTGGCGCGTTTGTTGAGCGTCAAATTGTAAGCAGCGCGCGCACACCGTCACGAAAAAGGTTTATAGGTTTAAATCTCTCATAAACCTCTTCGGATGGCACTCTTAAGATTTAAATTAAGATTAATAACTTAAACTCCAAAAAAGTGTCTAGAGCTCTGCAAAAATAGTTTGAAAAACTACTTTAAAATGAGAAATAATAAATCAAGCCACAAATTTATTTATTGGCCACGTGACCAAACTTCTCATTTTATAACTAAGCAACGGGAAAATGAGATAACCTCTAATAAACTAATTCGACTTTTTTACAACGCCAACTAAATTTTTGGGCACCCCGACACGGATAGGTTAGGTTCGAAGGGGATGACGGGGGGTAGAGTGAGCGAGCAAAGCGAGCGAACGAAGCCCCCGTCATCCCCTTCGTGTTAGGTTACTTTAAACCCTGCAGACAGAAATATGAGCCGCGCGCAGCGGGGCTCCGGCGACTCTTTTTGTTTTTCATTAGTTTTTATTGTGAAAATGAAAGTGGGTGACGGACAGTGGCTTATATAGAAGATAACTAGTGGCTAAGATAGTATCATTCAGAGGCTCGTTAATTGTGGCTGACTTAGTAATTTAGAAGCCAATGTAGATTTTTAGAGGCGAATAATGCTATTAAAAAGAAGTCTGTTTAATTAGCACCCATATAAAATTAACTTTATAAAAAAAAAAACTTTAAAAATAAGCTCTCTGGTAGGAAGTCGAAGTAGGTATAACTTCTACCGCGCGTAAACGCACTTATTTTTTCTTACCCGCCCTTATTACTTGATATAATATTAGCCGTAATTATTTGTTAATTATAATAGCCGTAATTATTTGAGCCAAAAATGCTAGTTTTGGCAAAACAACATGCTTTTTTTTGGAATTCTGACTCTCTGCAATATTTCTTCCGTTTTTCTGGCTCTGATGAAAAAGTTTGCCCACCCCTGGATTAGTCTATGGTTTCTACCCATACCTAAAATTCCAACTTCTCAATTCGTCTTCTACTACTGTAATTTACCTTGCCATATATCTTGGTCTACCTATCAACCCTATCCGTCATTCAACCGCCTCCTTCATTCCAGAAACGAACTCTACGGCTCCTGGTTCATCCAAGCGCTTTGCAGCAAGATCGATGCTCTAGCCTCCACTCTCGACCTTGAATCTATCATCACAGAGGTGAAAAGAGAGGTGGCCATCAACAAACAACACGAAGAGTACAATAAGAGGACCTTCGAGATGGATGTTAATAAGCAAATGCCTGTCATGACCTCAACACTCATTAGGAAGCTGTATCTGAAAAAGTTTGGGGAGCAAGCGAAGGAAGAGACTTATGTGGACCAGATGAGGCGGCCCAGTGAGTCGAGGCATGAGGTGTTGGATACAGTGACTCCTATGACGCCTCTGTTGATCCAGTTTGGACCGTGCTCTTGTTTTTTGGACCATTTTGCGTATATGAGGAACTGTTTGAGGTAAGTACGTTTTCGTATGTAACTGTTTTGTGATCTTATTAAGGTTTAGGAGGACAATTAAATTGATATTTATTTATTTTAATATTTGACTTTGTCGCGTTTTACCCTAGTCTCACCTGATGGTAAGTAACAGAGATATAGAGGGATTCTCCTATACCCCTCTGGCTCTCACATAAACACGACGGAACACCTGCTTGTTAATTGTAATCGTTTCACCACTAAAACATGGGCTTGCTAATAGACGATGAACGGAACTTATGATACTTACTACCTTCGAGGCAAAGGGTCATGGTATGTAGCTGTAGGATGCTACTGTAGGACCGTAGTTAAAGGGTTTAGGGTCCCGGTAGCGAGACATCGAGGGTCCCCTTTTTACTGTTTAGAACCCCAATGCTCGGAGACCCTGGAACTCCGTCCAGGCTAACCCAATGGTAGCGACAGCCATGTGCTGCTGTCCATCATTGTAACAATCCATTGATATCGTCTTTTACGAAACTCATAGCACGTAAGAGTGCCATATTCTTTGTACGATATTAAAATAAATCCATTCAAACATTACAGGTTTTACGTTGAAGAGAATCCTTACGACGAAACAGCGCAAAACTTTTTGGATGTAGCCAACACATTTGAAGATGGCGTCGAATTCAACACGTCTAAAGATAAAATGAGTAAAGCTATCAGCAAACACTTACTCAACAACGCTCGATCTAGCCAATACTACAAGTATCTGTATTTCTATAAGCATTCAAATTCACCACAACCACAACAGTTTTTAAATAAATAAATATTAGATAAGTAAATTAAACCTGTGCTTAATTTTTACGAAAAAGTTCACTACTACCTTTCCCAGACAAGTTGAGTTCGCCCTGTGCAACTGCACTTGTGACTTACAGGCCCTAGAGAAGGTGTGGGCAAATTAGAGCCCGACTCTACCCGCCCCAACTCTGGCCCGGGAAGAGTTTTAATCTGGCCCGCTAACACTGCCTTTTAGAACAAGAGTGTATGGCATTTTTGCAGCTATGATAAGTAGGTATAAAATAAATACATAGATAAATACTGTAAACGAATTCGTGTAATTCCTTAAAACCACATGATCTACTACTGGTGTAGATTGGCCCCGCACTGGAAATAGATAGAATAAAAAAAAAGTTTTTTTATGCGGTAGGGCTAAATGTTCGTATCTAAACCATCTTGTAAGGATTCAGTAAAAAAATAAGAAAAAAAATTGTTGCTTGAAAATTATTTTATGTGAGTGAACATTTCGATGCCACGCATAAATGAATGGTACGGCAACGCGGCTGGCGGGCATGACTAATGCAATATCGCTCTTTGCAGTCAGTTAACTCGTTGCTCTAAAATGACTCAGAAATAAAAAACCAAGATTTTATTTTGTTTTTTTTTTAGTTGATTTCCAAAAATACCCATTTAGGGTTAATCTGTATCACCAGTAAGTAGATCACGCGGTTTGAAGGAATTACATGAATTCGTTTACACCTGTCTATAATGCCATATTGGTAGCCGTAATAAATAATAACATTTAGGTACAGTGTAAAAAGAAAATGCATTTTTTGCTGGCCCACTTTGAAATTTTTTGCGTTTTTCTGGCCCCTGATGAGAAAAGCTTGCCCACTTCTGCCCTAGGGGTATCTTAATAACCAAGAAGGATTCTTTATAACTAGTACATTAAAAGTACCTTCACCAGTGATGATACTTAAGTACGTCCGGCGCACCCTGGGCAGTCAGCCCCGCTACCAACCTTGCTGACTGGGGCTAATCTTTTTACACCACGGCATTAGCTATTCTTGTATAGCTCGTATCGACATGAGAGAAGAAGTATGAAATAAAAGATCTGCCTAGCCTTTTCCCGACTATGTAAGGATCAGCTTTCAGTCTAGATTGCCATCAGACCACGGCAACCCAGTTTTTCAGGCAATGTCGTTATCGTTTATCGTTTACGTAAGACGTCGCGTTAGACTTAAATAATAAATCAACCCTGTAAAACACTGTTATCTAGACCTGAATGGGAATGCCTACAGCCACAGATTAAATATTAATGGGTGCTAATTAAACAGACTTCTTTTTAATAGCATTATTCGCCTCTAAAAATCTATATTGGCTTCTAAATTACTAAGTCAGCCACAATTAACGAGCGTCTGAATGATACTATCTTAGCCACTTGTTATCTTCTATATAAGCCACTGTTCGTCACCCACTTTCATTTTCACAATAAAAACAAATGAAAAACAAAAAGAGTCGACGGAGCCCCGCTGCGCGCGGCTCCTTTTCTGTCTGCAGGGTTTAAAATAACCTAACACGAAGGGGATGACGGGGGCTTCGTTCGCTCGCTTTGCTCGCTCACTCTACCCCCCGTCATCCCCTTCGAACCTAACCTATCCGTGTCGGGGTGCCCAAAAATTTAGTTGGCGTTGTAAAAAAGTCGAATTAGTTTATTAGAGGTTATCTCATTTTCCCGTTGCTTAGTTATAAAATGAGAAGTTTGGTCACGTGGCCAATAAATAAATTTGTGGCTTGATTTATTATTTCTCAATATTAATTATGCTATACACATTGTCGGTTTTCAACTAGTAACAGCGGTTAGTGTATTTTATTAAATACTAGCTTTTGCCCGCAGCTTCTGTTGCGTGAAATTTTGAACCCGTTAAGTGACGATTTTTCATACAAACTTTCATCCCCTATTTAACTCCCTTAAGGGTTGAAGATCTAAAAAAATATTTCTTATTCCTTGTCTACATTATAAAGGGAACCTCTGTGCAAAATTTCAGCTTTCTAGGTCCAAGGGTTTGGGCTGGGCGTTGATGAGTCAGTCAATCAGTCAGGCAGTCAGTCAGGACCTTTCTTGTTATTTATATAGATTCCTTGTTTTGTTTATAGGAATGTAAAATTTCGATTACTTTTTGCTTTCAAAGCAAAATCTTTAACTATCAATATTGGTTATACGGTCTATAATGATTGAGAAACAGATTATATTAGCGATCGTAATATAATATTAGGACTCAGCTGCTGCTACCGATCCACCTGCCTTCTCGGTAAACGGTCAAATAAAACCCACATAAAATGGCCATTTCAGTCAAATAAAAAATACATTTAATGAAACATTCTATACTATATATTATGCCAAGGCTCCACATCAAATAGCTAACCCATTTACCCAAATCTTTATTGTTTCAAATCTCGTTCAAATCATAACAGTTTTTAACGGTTGTTGACAGATGGAAACAAGATGGCGACCCTTCCAAGAACGTGCAAAAAAGTGTTTTAATAAATCTATTTATAAATTGTTGGGTTAACAATGTATCTTTTCCTAGAATAGTATTAAACTAGCTGTGCTCGCGACTCCGTTCGCGTGTAAATCAGAAACTAATATTGTGTCGGAATAACTAAACTCTTCTTGATAACTTTAAATTCTAATAAATTTTGATTGAGCGAACCCATTACACGGAGCGACTGCCATCAGACCTCCACAGCTCAGTTCAGGACAGTGTCGATATTCTAAGGTTAGACCGGTTGTCAGACTTCCGGGCTCCTGACTACCCGTAACGATTATAAGTATGGTTATGACACACGGGACGCGGAGGCATGAGGGGTTCTCGGGCTCTAAAACTGAACTTCGACACACTCTTATTCGCCAGACGCTGTTGCGACACTATGGAACTCCGACATTACGCTACTCCGACGATTATGGAACTTCGACACTGGGGTTTAAAGTAACCTAACACGAAGGGGATGACGGGGGCTAGAGTGAGCGAGCAAAGCGAACGAACGAACACGCCAAAAATGTCAAACAAATTTTAGGGGCGCTGCCTAAATTTTCATACATTTTTGGCGTGACGCAACTATAGTAGTAACGTAAAAAAACTCACACTTGGGGTACAGATTCCGATTCGTAATTCGTTTCGATTAGAAATAAATCAAAATCAGTTTGTCTTTACGTTGATCTAATTCTAAGGGCATCAACCATTGCTTTCTTTATATATTTTCAAAGAAACGAGAGTCACAGACATAGTAGCTACTACAATATGTATGAACACATGTAGAGTCAACGACAAAAGTAGTTGAACATTTGCGTTTCTAAACTAGGCATTAATCGTAAATTTAGTTGATATAAAATAAAAAGTTTGAGATAGAGTTGTATTTAGAATTTTAGACTCATTAACATTTTTATTTTTTCCTTTTCTTATAGCGCTCCATAACGATGCGCTATAATCTTATTACAAATCTAGCCTTGTATGCTACTGTAATGCTACTGAGTAATTTAATTATAACTTAAACTGTTAAACTATATTTTACTAAGAATGTGTCCTTTTTGGGTAGCACTATTACTACATACACTTAGTCACTATCACTAAACACTAACTCGAACAGTTTTGTTCTTTTGAGTCTTACAATATGAAATTATATTATTACTTTTTTGGAATATTCATACAGCTAAGATATTTTTTTCTCTCCATCTACTTGTTCACCAACTTAAATATGTCACTGACTGTACAAGCGGCCCACAATGCCTCCGAACAATGTATAGTTTAGCAAACATGTTTTATTTTCATGTAAACATATGTAAACAACTGTTTCAAGAGTTAGTTTCATCTTTTCTTAAGTAAATCAGTTTGACCAGGATATGTGTCGTGATTTGCATGTCTGTAGTTGGTGGCATGCCTATGTCATGATTGTTCAGACTAGGGGTGGGCCAACTTTTTTCATCGGGGGCCAGAAAAAAGATTGAAATTTTTGCAGAGGGCTAGAAAAAAAATGCATTTTCTTTTAAATTGATTTATTGTAAATGTTTCTGTTCTGTTCTGCCTAGCGTTTTTCCAACTATGTTGGGGTGAGCTTCTAGTCTAATCAAATGCGGATACCAGTATTTAAGCCATCAGGCCTTCGCAACCCAGTTAGGTACTGGGCAATGCTGATATCCTAGGGCTATATCGGTTATCAGACTTTCGGGCTTCTGGCTACAAGTAACGACTGTCTTAGGTATTTTTATTACGGTTAAACGTGCTCTCCGAGGCTCGGAGGGGTCTCGATATATAACGAATGGTCACCCATCCACAGACTGACTGCGGCAAGTGCAGCTTAACTTTACAAATTATATGATCTGCGCGGTCGTTGACAATAACATATTATATTTTTGAGGTGCTCGTGGCTAACGAGCACCTCAAAAATATATATGTTATTATCTGTAAGAAAATTTAAACAAAAACTACTGTTCGAAAGCCCAGCCGTGTGTGCATGGGACTTATGGAACTGTGGCGGCCTCTATCACGCCACATGCGAACTACGCAACACACCGGTTGTGTAGAGATAAACTACGATAGCATGGCGCGCCCCTCCATTGACACTTCAAGTAAAAATGTGTGAGTAAGAATATTTACAACGTGTCATTTGTTCAATGCACATGTGTGCATTCTGCAACTTAAACAAAAACGTGGATCAGTCGCTCGACAGATTTGACGTCGCTAACATTATGGTAACTATGGTACCGCTTGGAGGTTTGTATGGATGACACACGTGCGCCTTGTCGAGCGGTCACTTTAATTATGCACTAGTCGAGCAATAAATCTACTAAATATCAAACATGTCAAATACTGTCAAACACAAACATGGTGACTTGTTGGCATAAGCACACACACATTGAAGACAGATGTTGGAGGGGCGCGCCATGTTATCGTAGTTTATCTATAGCAGACGATAGCGACATTAACGACAACTAAGAAAGTTGACGCCATGACAGTTCCTACATCGCGGTATCAAGATTTGACACCGAGATAGTATATAGACAACCGCCCAACATTTGGGCAGTAGCCCGCCGCCAGGCATAAGACTCCGCCTGGATGGAGGATCCTCCCTTTGGCTGGAGGAACTCCATACCTCGTTCCTCCACAAGACGTATGGAACTGCTTTTGATTGGTCATGATGCCGTTGTATACAGGTTTGAGCTAAGATGAAAAGACTGTCAACACTGAGAACGGGTATCGAGGCTGCTAAATATGTATATTTTCGAGGGCCAAAAACTCTAAAAGGGAGGTTTGGCGGGCCAGATTAAAATCCTTCGCGGGCCGTAGTTTGCCCATCCCTGGTTTAGACCTATTTTGAATACGGTGAAGCGAAAAGTAGGATGCTTCGTGTTTGTAGGTCTCCTTTATTTGGCCTACTTCATCAATACTAGAGGCGTAGTACCTAGCTAAGCGAGTGGGTGCTTCGGATCGAGGATTCATTACGGTATTTCATTATATAGGTACGTGTATTTATTTAAAATCTATTCGATCGGTCACATTATTAAATTACGTAAAAATTTTGTTTCTCAAAGAAAAATGATCATTTTAATATAAAATATTTATTAAAAATTCTGTGCCTACGTTCGATATTCAAACAACCGTTATATTGGCGGGCTTTTTTTCAAATACCGTGTGTCGTCACAAAACTCATTCCCACCACTCTCATCGCTCCACAGTTATCATATCGTGTGACGTCACCAGTGTATCGTTCGTTTGAATTTTCCATCTGCCGTGCGAGCACGGATCTTTTTATTGAGGCAATTCGAGAAATTCTAAACGTCAAATTTGACACAAGTTATAGATAAGACGACAACTGCTGTCGTTTTATCTGAATCTTACGTCAAATTTGACGTTTAGAATAGATAAATTTCTCGAATCGACTCGACAAAAAGATCCGTGTTCGCACCGCTGCTGGTGCGAACTAGGATCAAACGCGACTATATTCTGTTCACTCAAAGATGAGTTCTGACAGCTCGGTCATTTCGTAAATTGTAGCCGTAAGGAGACTGCTATCGAAAAAACGTAAACGACATCATCAAAAACCGTAAAATAGCTATATTATCAATGCTTTGTTTTTTACAAATATTTGATATTCTTTGTATGGTAACGTTTTGTAGAGAAACGTCACTAATCAACTTATGGTGAAAAGGGTATAACTCCAAGTATATTTTTTGCACTTGTAGAATGAATAACAAATGGAACACTAATTTCTTGTTTGTTACAAATCTAAGCCATTACAGTTCGGTCATAAAAAGTATGATATATTAAGTATGGCTACTACAACCTATTTATTAAAATTAATTGGGGTGACATTGAACCCTCGTTATAAATGCATCTAAAGTAATTGCAGCTCTAGTCAGTTTCAAATGTTATTTTAGTTTATTTTATCTTTTTCCTTAGTTAAAAACCCAACATCCTTATAAGGTCATGAATGAATTAAATATAGGTATCTAAATATGAACGAGTAAACAAGGTATAAAGTTTACCCTATGTGACTTTTAGGTACGAGCTATACAAGAATAGAATGGAATGGAATAAATCCCTACTAATATTATAAATGCGAAAATAACTCTGTCTTTAACTAAATTAATTTCCTTATTCACAAATGGATATTATAATACAAAAAGATTCAAATAATAATTAAATCATTCACATAGTTTTGATATTATTGTTACCTTAGGTTACGATGGAATTGGGGTGCGTGGTCAGAAACCTCCTCGTGTGCCTGGTGGCTGCTGGTCCCTTATGGATACGTCCGGGGGGAACAGCAGTTGCTCGGGCCGGTGCACCCTGGGCACGGGCAATAGCTCTCGCGAGCTATTGTCTGTGGCGAATTCTGACCAAGGGAGGGTGGCCAGTTGGCCATGGGAAGGCTCTTCCCCGCCCTCTCATCTAGGAGAGGGCGTGGTAGAATAGAGCCTTGCAGGGGCGACGGGTTTGTCAGCTGGCAATAGTTGGCTGGCAGACACGGTCTGATGCAGACCACCGTTCGGCCCGACCCGTAATCCTCATTGAGAGGACCGGGGGTCTCGGCTTAACCGCCTGGACCAAGAGCGAAACTCTATAAAGTTTTCACTGAATCCCAAGTTGCGATGCACGGCGAGGGGATGGATGGCTGACAGTTACAAGTTCTTCGGAACATTCAGTCGCGAGTGCAGGTCCCGTCAGGATACCAGCCGACCTCCTGACGTATGTAGGCTTGTCCGGGTACAGGGGTCTCTGCCCGGATCGACTCTTTATTTCCCCCATACTCGTGGGATTAGATATGGAGTTGAACGTAAATTTAAAAAGAATTGATGAAAAGGTGGGTGCGGTGTCTTCGGACACTGCATCGAGGGTGACGAGGGCGTTGGCTCCTAAAGGGCCTGACGCGGAGAGGGTTGCAGAGGCGGTGTCGGACTCTGACACCGCATCCAGCATGGAGGTGGCGGTGGGGTCGTCTGCGCGTGAGAAGGAGTTCTTCCGCCGCAAGCGATCTCGACCGCCGAATGGCTCGGGTTCGGACTCGAGCCCGAGTGAAGAGGAGCCACTCTCGGCGCTGGCTGCAAGGAGAGGCAGCAAGAGAGGAAGAGGCCGGCCTCCGACAACGGGCCAATACATTGGCCTGGCAAAGGCCAAGAAGGAGCAGGCGGCTGCACAGCAGGCCGACAAGCTCAAGGAGGAGGAGCGGCGGATTGCTGACCTGGCCAAGAAGGTGTCCACCGGAAGGGTCCCTCGGCTGTCCGGTGCCACCTCTATGAGCGAGAGCGAGAGGGAGAGGGACCCCAGTGAGTTGTCCGCAGCGGAGCTCGACACCAAGCTCCGGGACGCCGTGGCGGCCATTAAATCGGTCGCCGGGGTGTCTAAGGGCCTGAAGGGCACATGCCAGAAGGCTCTCAAAAAGGCTGCGGACTCCTTCCTGGAGGTGGCGGAGGTGTTAGCGAAGCGCACGGCTTCGGAGGAGGTGGTCAGACTGCGGGCGGAGAATGCCCGCCTGGCGGCCCAGCTCGCCGAGCTCCGAAAGGAGCACGAAGAGTTTAGGGCTGACTTGGCCAAAGACCGCCAACAGCGCATGCGCGCTGAGGCGGGCATTGCGGTGCAGCCAGTCGGCTGCGAGGAGTCGGAGGTGGTTCGGTTCTTCCGGACGGAGATGGCGAGTTTTGACGCTCGGTTCTCCGTCCTGGAGAGCAGGATATTGCGTCCACCTCTGGCCGGGGACCGGAGGGGGCCGGAGCAAGCGCCGGCGACGTATGCGGCTAAAGCCGCAACACGTACGTCGGTGCGGCCCGACCTGGCTGGGTCCCAAACCGCCTCGACCTCGGCGGCCCCACCTCCGGCCGCTTCGACTTCAGGGGCAAAAACGACCCGGAAGTCCCAACCCGCAAAAGGGAAGGGAAAGGGTAAGGGCGGGGGGGCGTCTGGAGCTGCCATACAGGCCGCTTCTGCCCCTGATGCTCTTGCCCCTGCGGCTTCTGCCCCTGCGTCTTCTGCCCCTGCGGCGGCTGCCTCTTCTGGCGCCCAGCAGCACCCTACGGCCTCCGGATCCAATCAGGGTCAGTGGGAGACCGTAGGAGCAAAAAAGAGGAAGAAGAAGGCTGCTAGGAAGGCGGCCAAGAGGAGGGCCGCCGCCGAAAAGAAGGCTGCTCAGTTTGCCAAAAAGGAGGCTGAGCGGCTTCGCGCCCCTAAGTCCGCGGCTGTGGTGCTTACACTGCAGCCGGGGGCTGAGGAGAGAGGGGTCACCTACGCCGGGGTCTTGGCGAAAGCCAAGGCCGATATAGATCTCGGCAGCCTTGGGATTGCGGGTATCCGGATGAAGCACACAATCACCGGTGCCCGCCTGCTCGAGGTCTCCGGCGCCACCAGTGGCCCGAAAGCGGACGTCCTCGCTGAGAAGCTGAGGGCGTCGCTGGAGGCAGAGGAGGTCCGGGTCTCCAGGCCTACCAAGTGCGCAGACATGCGCATTACGGGTCTGGACGACTCGGTCACGGCCGAAGAGGTCGTGGCAGCCGTCGCAAGGAGCGGTGGTTGCCCTCCGGAGCAGGTGAAGCCGGGCGCAATTCGCCCCGGCTTCGCCGGCCCAGGGACAGTTTTTGTAAGCTGTCCCGTCGCGGCGGCCCAAAAGATTTTGGAGGGCCGTCGACTGGTGGTGGGGTGGGTCTCGGCGCAAGTAAAACTGCTGCCGGCCAGGCCTCTGATGTGTTACAGGTGCCTAGCTAATGGGCATACATGGGCGCTGTGCACGTCGGAGGTCGACCGCAGTGGAACCTGCTTCCGCTGCGGTAAGCCCGGGCATACTGCCGGCACGTGCGAGGCCACGCCGCACTGCGTAAGCTGTGCGGTGGCTGGCAAGCCGGCGGAACACCGGGCGGGCGGCAAGGCCTGCGCCGAGCCAAAAAAGAGGGGCAGAAGGGGGCGACGCCGCGGTAAGAAGGCCGCGGCAAAGGCGGCTATGCAGCCGGCTACTCGGCCGGCTGCCGAGTTGCAAGGAGCGGTGGAGGAGGCGATTATGGACTGCCATTAATGGCTACACACACTCGCCTCCTCCAGTCTAACATCAACCACTGCGCCAGGGCTCAGGACCTCCTGCTCCAGAGCATGGCGGAGTGGTTGATCAATGTGGCAGTGGTCGCCGAGCCGTACTTCGTTCCACCCCGGGACGACTGGGTTGGGGACGTTGACGGCTCGGTGGCCCTTATAGTCTCGCGGGCCGCCCCTGGCTCTCCGTCCATCGAGAATGTCACTCGTGGACGGGGATATGTGGCGGCCCTTCTGGAAGACTGGGTGGCCGTGGGAGTTTATTTCTCTCCCAACCGTTCTCTCGCCGACTTTGAGGACTTCCTCGAGGGTTTGAGCGTCGTCGTCGGTCGTAGTCATCCTCGCCCCGTGCTCGTCTTCGGGGACTTCAACGCCAAGTCTACGGCTTGGGGTTCCCCGGCCACGGATGCGCGGGGCGAGGTGCTGGAGGAGTGGGCCCTAGAAGTGGGCCTACAGATCCTCAACCGAGGTTCCGTCAACACGTGCGTGCGACAGCGGGGCGGATCCATAGTGGACATCTCGTTCGCTACCCCCGCTCTAGCGCGCCGTGTCCAAGGCTGGCGTGTCATGGAGGAGGTGGAGACTCTGTCGGACCACAGGTACGTCCGATTCGACGTCTCCGCCCAGACCTCTGGCGCCCCGGCCCGTACGGTCCCGGGTGGAATCGGTCCGCGTTGGGCGCTAAAGCGGCTGGACAGGGAGGCCCTCCTGGAGGCCTCGATCGTGCAGGCCTGGGTGACAGCACCGGTCAGGCCTGTCGATATCGACGAGGAGGCAGAGTGGCTCCGGGAGGCAATGTCGCAAATATGTAACGTGGCGATGCCTCGGGTCCAGGCCTTGCCTGCCAAGCGTCAGGTGTACTGGTGGTCGCGGGACATTGATGTCCTGCGCAGCGCGTGCGTGGAAGCGCGACGCCAGTACGCAAGACTTCGCAGGAGGCGTCGCCGCACTCCAGATGCGGCAGCCGCGGAGGCGGAGCTGTACGAGGGGTACAGAGAGGCGAAGATCGCCCTCCAGAATGCGATCGCGCGGGCCAAAGTCACGGCCCACGAAGAGCTGCTGGAGACTCTGGACCGCGACCCGTGGGGACGCCCATACCTTATGGTACGGGGCAAACTTCGCCCGTGGGCCCCCCCACTGACCCAGAGTCTCCGGCCTCAGCTTCTGGAGGGAGTGGTGAGCGCTCTGTTCCCTTCGAGGGCGGAGCACACGCCACCGCCGATGGTTCCGCCTCACGTGGCGCCCAACGCGGACGACGACGACGACGTGCCCGAAGTGACCCGGGTAGAGCTGAGAGCGGCGGTGCGAAGGCTTCAAGCCAAGAACACCGCCCCGGGACCCGACGGCATACCTGGCCGTGCGTGGGTCCTGGCTCTCAGGGCTCTCGGGCCCCGACTGGGGGGGCTCTTGAGCGCATGTTGCGAGCGGGGCCAGTTTCCTCTCCGGTGGAAAACCGGTAAGCTGGTCCTGCTCAGGAAGGAGGGGCGCCCCGCAGACTCACCGTCTGCGTACCGCCCCATCGTGTTGCTGGACGAGGTGGGCAAGCTCTTCGAGAGAGTAATTGCAGACCGCCTCGTCACGCACATGACTGGGGTGGGGCCGGATCTGGCGGATAACCAGTTTGGTTTCCGCCGGGGGCGCTCCACCGTGGACGCAATCATGCGCGTGAGGGCTCAAGCGGAGGAAGCAGTCGCCCGGGGTGAGGTCGTCTTGGCGGTGTCTCTCGACATCGCCAACGCCTTCAACACCTTGCCCTGGAGTTGCATCAGGGCGGCACTCGAATACCATCGGGTGCCGACCTACCTCCGCCGCATTGTCGGGGCCTATCTCACGGAGAGGGCCGTCATCTACCCGGGTCGGGAAGGATGGAGTCGGCGAGAGATGTCGTGCGGTGTTCCGCAGGGATCGGTTTTGGGGCCGCTCCTGTGGAACATCGGTTACGACTGGGTTCTGCGCGGTGCGTTTCTCCACGGCGTCGGCGTTACTTGCTACGCCGACGACACGCTGGTGACGGCGCGGGGGAAGACGCACCGGCAGGCGGCCATCCTGGTCACAGCTGGGGTTGCGCAGGTCGTCGAGAGGATCCGGCGACTGGGTCTCGAGGTGGCCCTGCAAAAGTCCGGGGCCCTGTGTTTCCATGGGCCCCGGAAGGGACCACCTTCGGGATTCCATATCGTGGTGGGAGGGGTTCGCATCGGTGTCGAGTCGACGATGAAGTACCTGGGACTCGTCCTCGACAGCCGGTGGGACTTTGGGCCTCACTTTCGGCAGCTAACGCCAAAACTGATGGGCGCCGCGGCTGCTCTGTCGCGGCTGCTGCCCAATCTGGGGGGGCCCAATACCTCCTGCCGGAGGCTCTATGGGGGGATCGTGCGGTCCATGGCCCTTTACGGGTCACCCGTGTGGGCGGACACCTTGACGGCCCGCAACGTCGCTATCCTGCGGAGACCGCAGCGGGCGATGGCCGTCAGGGTGATAAGGGGCTACCGTACGATCTCTTTCGAGGCGGCGAGCCTCCTTGCCGGATCAATGCCCTGGGATCTGGAGGCGAGAGCCCTCGCGCTGAGATATCAGCAGCGCGAGGAGGCGCCTGGGCGGAGTGAGCTCCGCCAGATCCTAGTGGCAGAGTGGAGAGAACGACTTGCGCAACCCAGCGCAGGGCACGCCGCAATAGCGGCGGTAAGGCCCGTGATGGAAGAGTGGCTGGAGAGGCGTCATGGCGCCCTCAGCTTCCGGCTGACGCAGGTACTCTCAGGACATGGGTGTTTCGGGAAGTACCTGTGTCGCATAGGCCGGGAGCAAACGCCCGGTTGTCACCACTGCGTCGACTGCCCCGAGGACACGGCCCTGCACACTTTGCAGGCGTGTCCTGCGTGGGCGACGCAGCGCCGCGAGCTAATCGCGGCGGTCGGTGGTGGTGACCTCTCGCTTCCGGCCGTGGTTCTGTCCATGGTCGGGAGCGAGACTGCGTGGGAAGCCGTCGCCTCCTTCTGCGAGGAGGTGATGGCGACCAAGGAGGGAGCGGAGAGAGAGAGAGAGGCAGCTGCCACTCTCCCCTTCCGCGCCAGACGCACCGGGCGGCGGAGGCCGCGCGACGACCTCCAGCCACCCTAGTGTGTGGCCTGCGGGCGCTGGGTAAGGGGACCCAACGCCCGATCAGTAACAGGCCCGAGTAGGCGGCGCGACGTGTTCCACGCGCGCCTCTCAGCAGGACGTGGGGCTAGGCCCCACAAAGGAGAGGTCCGCCAGGGGCTGGCGGACCGAGGCCTGCCGGGGTCGCGGTGCATGCAGCTGCGAATCCCGTGACCCCGGCCCACGGTCAAGTGATGGAACATCGTGGTGGTTTTAGCCGGTAAGAGTCCGGCACACCCCCCCGTCTTCCCCAGGCGGGGGATAGTCCATGAGGATTTCCCCACGCAAAAAAAAAAAAAAAAAGGTTACGATGGAATTGGCATGTACTTAATGTATAAAAATTCCTTAAATAAAAAGAAAAAAAACCACTGTCGGTCCGTGACGCTTTTTTTACATCTAAGAGCGATTACGCACTGCATCCGATCCGAATCCGTGAAAATACGGGTATGAAAAACTCGGACCGAATTCGGATATTGCTTTACGCACTGCATCTGATCCGAATTCGTGAAAGTACCGATCTAGAGTAAAAATCTCGGACCGAATTCGGATATCGCTTACGCACTTGTCCGATCTCTGATCCAAATTCAAACAATTTAGGGGCCATTTTGGCATATCCATTTGGCGTCCGATTTGAATCCGAGGTAATGCGAAAGCGTTCATACAAACAGTACTACGGCTACTTCGGTCCGTCAATTTTTCTTCCGAATTAGAAACTCACGGATGACGGATAGAAATCGGATGACGGATGCCGGATGTAGTGCGTAAACTACCATACAAATAGTTCTATGGCTACTTCGGAACGTATTTTCACGGATTCGGATCGGATGCAGTGCGTAACCGTTGAACCGATTTTGATGAAACTTGGTACAGAGGTAAAGACGCGCGGCTCGCGCACTGTGAATGCAACTGGCGTCTACATACATTTTGATTTACTAGCGGGGGCTAGCCCGCGCTAGCACCCGTGACCTCTCGCTTCCGACCGTGGTTCTGTACATGGTCAGGAGCGAGAGTGCGTGGGAAGCCGTCGCGTCCTTTTGCGAGGTGGTGATGGCGACCAAGGAGGGAGCGGAGAGAGAAACAGAGGCGACTGTCACTCTTCCTTCCCGCGCTAGACGCACCGGGCGCTGCCGGAGGGCACGCGACTATATCTGGCCACCCTAGTGTGTAGCCTGCGGGCGACGCGTTAGGGGACCCGTCGCCCGACCAGTAACATGCCCGAGAAGGCGGCGCGCATGTGTTCCGTACGCGCCTCTCAGGAGGACGTGGAGCAAGGCCGCACAGAAGGAGAGGTCCGCCAGGGGCTGGCAGACCGAGGCCTGCCGGGGCTGCGGTGTATGCAGCTGCGAATCTCGCGATCTCGGCCTAGGGCAATGATGTTATATAGGACTAGATCAGCAGTGTACAGCACCAACGCGTTACTACTTCGTATATGTCCACAGGCATATCTGACTTCAGTTGTCAGCTTGACGTCAAGTGAGTGATTGCTTAGCGATAAAAATATCAAAATGGTGAAATATGAAGTTAAAATTTGCATGTCACGATCTGAAAAGATTAATAAAGCACTTGGTGCTAATTTTCCATAAGATTATCCAAAAAAAACATTACGAAACCAAATAAATTTAACAAACATTGTTTTTGCCGTCAGTGTTACCAGTAAAAACGATTTTGATTTTGCCAGATTGTTGGGAGTTTAGTGAATGACCAATGTATGTTTCTTTAAGTCTAAATTATTGAAATATAATTTGTTCGGTTCGCGACCTAAGTGGTATTGACTATTGGATTGATTACTAAAACGCTGTAAGTATTTAACTTGCTAAAAACCATTTATTTTATAACGAATAAAAGGCTACGCTAAAATAATGGCTAATGAAAATGCTGGCGAATGCACCCGGTTTCTGTCCGAATATGCACTGACTTCGGCGCGCACTCAACGCGGCCTAAATCCTAATTGATTCGTTAAATCAGCAAAAGGGTGTTCGAATAACATTGAACATAATTAATAAAAAATAAATATTATATTTACGCTGACGCATTTTTTTTCTTCCTAAGGGCCGATTTTTCAATCGTCAGATAAATTTTATCCAACGAATAAATTATGACGGTTTGATAGATTTTCTATACAAAAGCTGTCAAAACTTCAAACTTATTCCACAGATAAAAGTTATCTCACGATTGAAAAATCAGCCCTTAATGTACATAATTCGATAGTAATTGATTTATGGAGATGGGGTGTGTTGATGAGTGGAGTGAATAAGGTTTTGTAAATAAATAAAGAGTTCTGTGAACTTTGGTTAAATAAAGTCTATAATTACATTCTGATTTTCAACACAATAACACAACACATTTACAATATTAGAGTTTGGAAGGCACAGAAACAGTAGGACATTATGGATCGTTAGCGGTAGACAGTTACAAGTTGCTGAAACTTAGCGGCGAGTTAGTCGCGCGCGGAGCGATTAAGATAAACAAGCGTGGGCTCCGCGTCGTATCGTCGAGCGGACTAGCGGGACGCGGGCGTCGTAGGCGCCGATCCACCAAGAGAGCGCCGGGCTCCGCTGGTGTCAGATATCATTCATAACAATTATAAGGACGCGTACAAGCATGCGGAATGGTTCGGCCGGGTACACACGATCGGCCGACAGGTAAGTACCTAATTAGTTTTTTGTGTTAATTGTATTTTAGTATAGATGAAGTTAGTGTATTGTGCTGTGTGTGTATATAGATGTAGATAGTTAATTTAATATAATTATGATTTGTGAATGTGAGTTGCCCACATCACTCCCCTCCAGAGACCGTGCTACGGGCGATAGTGATCCGGGAATCGAACTGAGCGCCCTGAGCGTGTAGTTTTAACCGCTGGGGTGGAAGGTGGCGTTTCGGGTACCTGTGTGGTAGGGAAATTATTAGTATCGGACAGTATGTAGGCTGGTTTTAATCGGTCTACTGATACTGTAACGATTATGCCTTTGACGCGGACTTTAAAAGTTTTGTCACTTCTTTGTGTTACTTCGTAGGGTCCAGTGTAAGCCGGTTGGAGTGCACCGCGTACTGTATCATCACGAAGGAACACGTGTGAGCAAGAAGAGAGATCTTTATATATGAAGATTTTATCTTTCGAGTGGTGCGAAGTTGGTACTGGCTGTAAATGGTTGGCAAATGATCTGATACGGGCTGTGAAATCAGTGATATCAGTCGTACATTTGTCAACTTTATGACCGAAAAATTCGCCCGGCAATCTTAGAGGCTCGCCATATACCAGCTCGGCGGACGACGACTGGAGGTCTTCTTTGAATGCGCTTCTGACGCCGAGTAACACAAATGGTAAAGACTCGGTCCAACTGCTATCGGCATGGCATTTAATGGCCGCTTTCAGCTGCCGGTGGAATCTTTCGATCAAGCCGTTGCACTGCGGGTGGTAAGCGGTGGTCTTGCGATGCCTAAAACCTATGGTCTTCGAAAGGTGGTGAAATAAAGCAGACTCAAATTGTCTACCGCGGTCGGTGACGATGTCGGTAGGACAACCGAATCGAGCTACCCATCCCGATAAGAAGGCTTTGGCCACAGTTTCCGCTGTAATATCGGTAATAGGGACTACTTCAACCCATCGCGTAAAGCGGTCGATGAGCGTCAGACAATACCGATATTCATTGGAAGGAGGCAGTGGTCCGACAAGATCCAGGTGGACGTACTTGAATCGCGCCGAAGGTAAATCGAGGGTGCCCAATGGGGTCGAGACGTGTCGATTGACCTTGGTGCGCTGGCAAGCCAAGCACGCTTTAGACCAATCGCGACAGTCTTTCCGAACTTGTGGCCAAACGTAGCGTTGTGCTACGAGTTTTGCGCTTGCGTTAGCGCCGGGGTGGCTTAGCGAGTGTAGCGTATTGAATATTTGCTTGCGCAAATGTTTTGGGACGAAGGGTCTGGGGGTCGTTGTGCTGACGTCGCAGTACAATTCGATACGACTCCCGGGGACTGTCACCTTTTTCATACGCAGGGACGACTCTTCTTTTAGAAATTCAGCAAGTTCAGGGTCTGAGTCTTGGGCCTTGGCTAGTACATCTAGACTTACGGGATGTTGTAGTTCATCGACGCGGGAAAGTGTGTCTGCTACGACGTTATCTTTCCCGGCGATGTGTTGAATATCAGTCGAGAATTGCGATACGTAGTCTAGATGCCTATACTGACGTGTCGAGCAGTTATTTTTCCGTTGATGGAAAGCATAACATAATGGCTTATGGTCAGTATAGATGGTGAAGTTGGTAGCCACTAACCAATGTTGGAAATATTTTATACTCTCGTAGATGGCCAGTAATTCCCGATCGTACGGAGAGTATTTTTGCTGTGATGGACTTAATTTACGAGAGAAAAATGCTAAGGGCTGCCAATTACCGTCAGTAAATTGTTGCAATACGCCGCCTAAGGCAAAATCGGACGCATCAGTGACCAGACCTAACTTGGCTTGTGAGTTAGGGTGTGCCAATAAAGCTGCCTCACAAAGGCTATCCTTGCATTTTTCGAAGGCCTCCAACGACGTTCCAGTCACGTCGACAGGCTGAGAGGCTTTTACGGTGCCGGTTAGTAAGGCATTTAAAGGCGCTTGGATTTGGGCAGCTCGTGGTATGAACCTCCTATAAAAGTTCACCATACCCAGGAACCTTCTAAGCTGCCTAGCAGTTTTAGGTGCTGGGAATTCCCTGATGGCCTGCACCTTGCTTTCTAAGGGCTTGGTTCCGTGTTGAGAAATATGGTAGCCGAGAAAATGTACCTCGGATGCACCAAACACGCATTTGGCGGTGTTTATGAGCGTACCGTAATCCTTCAACCTTGTGAAGAGTTGGCGAAGGTGCTCTTCATGCTCTGCATCATCTTTAGATCCTATTAAAAAATCGTCGAGATATGGATAACAAAAATCAAGGCCGCGAGTCAATTCATCAACAAATCTTTGAAAAGTTTGGCCTGCGTTCCTCAGACCGAACGTCATAAACGGAAACTCGAATAAACCGAAGGGTGTAGTTATGGCTGTTTTCGGTATGTCCTGCTCAAAAACTGGTATCTGGTTATAAGCTTTAACGAGGTCTATTGTGGAAAAGACCTTACAACCAGATAGACTGTGAGAAAATTCATGGATGTGCCTGATGGGATACTTATCTGGGATTGTCCGTGCGTTGAGCAGCCTGTAGTCGCCACAGGGACGCCAACCATTGTCCTTTTTCGGAGCGAGGTGCAGGGGTGACGACCAGGGGCTCTCTGAGGGTCGAGCTGTTCCGTTCGCCAACATTGCCTCGAACTCAGCGCGGGCAATTTTCAGTTTGTCCGGTGCTAGTCTTCGCGGAGAACACGATACTGGCGGGCCTGATGTGGTGCGAATGTGGTGTGTGGTGTTGTGTTTTGGGGTGAATGGTGTGCCTGACGGCCGTGTGATTTCCTTAAAGTCGGAAAGTAAGCTACGATATTTACAATCACCGGTTACAACTCTTACACTTGATATTAGATTTTCACTACAATATTCGATAGAAGCTACAGCGGACAAATTCGTGGTTCCGTCTATTAAACACTTATTGCGTATGTCAACAATTAAATTATAGAACGATAAAAAATCCACACCTATAATGGCCTTTGTTACGTCGGCGACAATAAATCGCCAAGCGAAGTCGCGGCGTAGGCCTAAGTTTAATACAACCTGTAAGTATCCGTACGTATCGATTGTTGATCCATTAGCCGCACATAGTTGGTAATCTGTTTTAGTGCGACGACATTGTGGGAGCGCGTATCGGGGGAAGACACATAAATCACTTCCGGTGTCCACCAGGAACTGGACTCCCGATTTTCGATCCGTCACAAACAGGCGACCGGTTGTGGAAGGGCAATCTTCAGTCGCCATTATCGACTGCCCTGGGCGTTTCCCGAGTTGAAGTCGCAGGGAGGTATGCAGTTTTTGGCCTGGTCACTGGATTGTGACCTCTTAGATGGCGTGCGACTGCTATGGTCTGAAGATAGTCTTGTGCGGGGGCGAGATCGACCATGTACTTCAGTGGCCAATGCATCGACTTTCTTGGTCAGCTCCATGATGAGCCCCATCATATCTGTCGATGGTTCTGTTCTTGTGGTGGAAGTTGACGCGACGTGAGGAGAGGTAGGTGCCATGTCGTGAACTCGGTCTGCGAGGTCCGCGAGTTCGATGAGGGACAGGCTCATTTGAGATGCGATGATGGTCTGTAAGTTGCTAGGCAAGCGACTCGTCCATATTGTTCGCAGGAAATCCTCAGGTATTGTCGGTCCTGCGAGATGTTGTAGGTGCCGCAGGAATTGGGAAGGTTTGCGGTCACCTAATTCCTCTGACTGGAGCAATTGCTTGGCCTTCTTCTCCTTAGATACAGATAGGCGCTTTATGAGCTCGCTCTTGAGCTTTTCGTATTTGCCGGTATCTGGTGGTGTGGTGATGATGTCTTCCACCTCTACGGAGTACTGCCGGTCCAAGTGTGCGAGGACGTAGTGGAACTTGGTGTCGTCGTCCGTTATCCTGGCTAGCTTGAACTGGCCTTCAATTTGGCAGAACCATATCTGTGGTTTTTCCGGCCAGAAGGGTGGAATACGTACACCAACTCGAAATAATTCCATCGGTATGTCGTCAGAGTCCTTGAGATCGCGCTCGGCTTTCGTACGTCGCACACTGCGCTGCGGCGTTGCCGTATCGCTGTCGTCGCTACTCATGTTTCACAGTCCTTGAGATGTTCTTCTTGATGTTCTACGAGGGTCACCAGTATGGAGATGGGGTCACCAGTATGGAGATGGGGTGTGTTGATGAGTGGAGTGAATAAGGTTTTGTAAATAAATAAAGAGTTCTGTGAACTTTGGTTAAATAAAGTCTATAATTACATTCTGATTTTCAACACAATAACACAACACATTTACAATATTAGAGTTTGGAAGGCACAGAAACAGTAGGACATTATGGATCGTTAGCGGTAGACAGTTACAAGTTGCTGAAACTTAGCGGCGAGTTAGTCGCGCGCGGAGCGATTAAGATAAACAAGCGTGGGCTCCGCGTCGTATCGTCGAGCGGACTAGCGGGACGCGGGCGTCGTAGGCGCCGATCCACCAAGAGAGCGCCGGGCTCCGCTGGTGTCAGATATCATTCATAACAATTATAAGGACGCGTACAAGCATGCGGAATGGTTCGGCCGGGTACACACGATCGGCCGACAGGTAAGTACCTAATTAGTTTTTTGTGTTAATTGTATTTTAGTATAGATGAAGTTAGTGTATTGTGCTGTGTGTGTATATAGATGTAGATAGTTAATTTAATATAATTATGATTTGTGAATGTGAGTTGCCCACAGATTTAATTAACATCTTCATTCATTCTGGGGAATTTATGTAGATCATTGGCAACTCTGGCCGTTTTTCCGATAACAATGTCTTGTCTCATTCAAACATAATTAGTTTGACGGAAGAAGAAATGAGACAAATATAGTATTTTGACAGATTGACATAATTTATGTATCCGTTTCAAAGCTACCACTTTAAACTCGTAAGTGGTTACGTTTTTCTGAATTTGCTTTAAGGACGCTGCTCCTCTAGTATTATATAAGCTCATTGGCCTAGGGTCAGGAGAAGGAACACCGTGGGTTTTTAGCCGGTAAGAGTCCGGCATGACCCTTCGCCTTCCTCAGGCGGAGGGTATGCATGAGGATTTTCCCATCATAAAAAAAACGGTTGGTAGCGGGGTTGACTGCCCAGGCGCACCTTGGGCAGTCAGCCCCGCTACCAACCTTTAGAGAGAGTAGACCTATACCCCCTTATTACAAAAGATGGTCTAAGAAAAACCTAGGTTTTAAAATAGCCCCGTCTCTTTTTGTTAAATGAAATGGTATATTTTAAATCTGGGTTTACCTTAGTCTTGGTTTAAACCATCTTTTGTAATGAGGGGGTTAGAGTATATTATACTCAGTATACAGTGCGTGTATGTGTGAGTGTGTCAATTCAGGCGATTTTATGTAGTTGAGGTACTGCTTTAGCTTAAATATTTACTGTGTTGATAGTGACGAGAAAATGTTTACTTGTTTTATTCGATGGACACAGCTGCCCGCCGTCGTCTTTTATTAGATAATGCAAAAGGAATTTTAATTTAAACTTGAAAATTAATGCGATTAGAACAAAACTGTTAATTTATACATAGCAGTTTGCATATTTAATTAATGAGTGTTGCATCTTCGGATTATTATTCGACGTAGTGTGTTATTACTGATCACTGTCTAAAAGCATGTGTTAAAATTTCAAAATTCGGTAATTTTTATTTTCATGCAAAATGAATTTTATTTAAGTTTTTTTTTTTAATCTTCTAGCTTCTAGCTATATTATTACATCGATAAACAGTAAAGTTGGGAATTCGGTTTTGGTCTCGCTTCTCTGTAGCGACGGAACAACTCCTGCTGGCCAAAAGTCTAGGCTGAGAAAGACAGACTTATACATCGAGAATTTGGAAGATGTAGGACTTGAAAAGAAAACCGAGATCCGGGAACGCACGAAAGTTGCAGATGTGTCCCTTGTAAATGGAAGTGGGCTGACTGGGCTGGCCACGTAAGTCGTAGAACCGATGGCAGATGGGGGTAGGCAGGTACTAGAGTGAAGACCCAGGATAGGACGCAGAAGTAGAAGACGGCTATATGGGCTGTCGACATTGTAAAAATAATTAGGAAAAACTGGAGGAAGTGTGCTAAATACTGAGAAGAATGGAGTACAAAGGAGGAGGCCTACACTCAGTCACAGTAGATATTTATGCTAAAAGCAGTACCTCAACTTACCATAATCGTCTGAATTGACACACTCACACAGTCACGCACTGCATACTGAGTATAATGCACTCTTTGTCATGTACTCTATTGGTATGTCTACACCAGTGCGCTTTCATGTTCATCTTGCGCTTTCAACTTTCAATTCGTCTTGCGTCAAGCGCATGCAATATTGATTGCCATAAAACGCATACAGCTTATCGTCTACACCGGTACACCTCGGTCAGTCGTCAAGATGGACGCGTGTGGACTTGTAGCTATCTGTGCGGCATATTTAGACGGATTAGCCTGCGCTTTTGTCGAACTAGTATTAAGGCATGCGCTATGGCGCTTGACGCATGCTTCTGACGAAGACGCAAATGAACATGAAAGTGCACTGGTGTAGACATAGCTTATGACAGCCGTGACTGACTGTATTCCGATGATAACTTAGAAGTTATGTTGCAGTGCGTGTCTGTGTCAGTGTGTCTATTCGGACGATTGTAGGTACTTAGTTGAAGTACTGCTTTAGCTTATACGTAAACATACTGTTACTCAGCATTGGTGATAAAAGGCTGAGAAAGATGAAGAGAAGAAGTTGAAATTTGTAATCCTGCACGACTCGATCCATGTTTTAGCATCCCCCATCCTTCGACATCGATGATGAAGAGATATAAAAAGAATGCTAATCAAAACTGCAAAATTAACGCGATTAGAACTAAAATGTTAATTATACATCTGATGAGATCTAAGATTACATATCTAGTATGTAAATGAATACATCCTAGATCTTAAAGGTTAGACTACTCGTATTGCAATTAACGTATTTAATTGCTTTAGTTTTAGCATTATTGTCTATGCATGGACTGTATGTACATCGCTTCTAACATCGCTTTTTAGAAGTGTCATGAATTGCATTCAAACCTTAGACTATGTTACTTATTCTAAGATTCAAACTCAAAACTCATTATTCAAAATAGACTAGAATCACTTTTTATTTTTAAACGTCACTGTTACAAAACATAGCCCCCAAAAAAGCCCGCCCTTCACCGCTTCCTAGTGTTTACACTGTGAAGAAGAAACTCCCCAGCAACACAGCTTTGACTGTCAAGTGAATAAATTAATTGAGATAATAAAAAAAAAAAGCTATATACAGGTTAGTCGAAACCCTAGGGGGCCGTACTTTTTTATTGTCGTTTTTTAAAAAAATCTTGGCCCTTGCTTTAGTTACGAATTCAGAAAATGGAGCTTTTAATCGTGATCCCAAATAGGTAATATGATCTAAAATGTAAACACAGCTGATCGTATCTGAGGATAGATAGATTTTAGCTTATTTTTATGAAATCTTTGAACAGCTATTTCTCTTAAACTATTGACTTTTGGGGAAAGTTGTAGAATAAAAGTTATTCATTATTATGTGTATTTTAACACCCTTTCGGATTAAAGTTCCCCCTTTCCGACTAACCTTGTATAAACTGCTTTCTAATAATAAATAATAAATTAACTGTTTGTATAAAACTGCTTCCTGGGCGGAGCGATATCGCAGTTAATCGAGACGCTAAAATTATTCAGTTATGTTAACGAATTCGTGTAATTCCTTCAAACCACATGATCTACTGGTGACACTGATTGACCCTGCATAAGTTTTTTTTCAAAATAAATAAATAAAAAAACAAAAAATGAACATCGCATACTGTATCTGGGTAATTTTAGCCAAGTTAACTGACTGCGTGGAGCGATATCGCGCTAGTTGTGCCCGTCAGCTGTGTCGCCGTGGCTTCATTAATTTGTGCCTGGCATCGAAATTTTCGAAAAAAATAAATGAAAAAAAGATTTTTTTAATAATTTTTAATCAATCTGAATTCCGTGCGTGGTTAATCTATACCATTAATAGATCATGTGGTTTGAAGGAATTACACGAATTCGTTAACATAATTTTTTTTCTTTTTTTTTTGTTAAGTATCTCAAGCAGGGTCAATCTGTGACAACAGTAGATCACGTGGATTGAAGGAATTACACAAATTAGAACCGTGTAATGGGAACAAACAAATTCACAAGCACGTTCCATAAATACTAGGTAGGTACTAGCTTTTGCCCGCGGCTTTGCTCGCGTTAATTTAGAATTTGACAATCAACTCTTAACACACTACTAAAGTTTATACAATAATATAATTCAATCATGATTCGAAAGACACGAGGCGCCATCTAACGTTATTATGGTTTTCCTCGGGAATATTACTTTTTTTCGGGATGAAAGGTACCCTGTGTCCGTTTCTGTACACCTGACAACGTACATGCAAAATTTCAGGATGATCGGTTTAGTGGTTTAGGCGTAAAAAGGTAACAAACAAACAAACTTACTTTTGCATTTATAATATTAGTTAGGATTTAACTAGATAAAGCCTGTCTACATATTCAACGGTGCACAATCTTATGATCTAAGTAGCCATGCTAATAACTAAGTCAAGGTGTCTGATGCCGAGGTTTTCGCATATTATCATGACATCAACCGACAAAAATGTGGCCGTATTAATTGTATGACGTCGCTGCACTGTGTTCCTGATTAACATCTAACTTGTTTTAGCATTTGGATTCGGTCGATAATGTCGTGGTATAAACACAGTGTACCTACTTACTACATACAGTGGGTCAACGCCCATACATTTGACAGGTCCTATGAAATGTCAAAATTATGAAGGGGCGGAGGTTATATCCCGAGTATGCAGTATGGCTACTCGGGACATAACCTCCGCCCCTTCACCCCGCAACCCCCCGCACGATTGCTCTGCGATAATGTTCTACGTTGACCGACTGTAAGGAGTAAGATATAGGTAGATTAGGTAGATTGTGCTATAAATATTACTGCTACGGCAGGTATTGTCTTCCTGTGACAGCTAGGTCACGTGATTGGCCTAAGACTACGTCATCGGCTGTGGGTGCTGCCAATACATGTAAATAAATTAAGGAAAATATATATTTCGGAAAAAAATTGGGTAAGTACAGAGGATTCAGACCGATAATTCAGCCCTCATCAAGCTGTCTCCCCCCATAAGCCCCCGCCAGCAACGCCCTAAGCCGCGGTCCGAGTTCCACTAGGGGTGAAACGGAACGTCATGTTGTAAAGGGAATAAAATAAAGTCAACACTTTTTAGTTTAAATTAAATTCCCTGTTCAAAAATCGCGTAATGTCGTAAAAAATTATGAAAATAATTACTATAATATTTTGATCTAGATGCATGAGACTTTTTGGTACCACTTTTGGTCATTCTCCTTTGTACACACAATGAAAATGTCATCAAAATTCTTTAAATTCCAAGATTAGAACAAGACAGTTAATACATTGTCATCAGATTATGAAATAAGCCCCAAATATTTAGATGCATCACACCTGCAATACTTTGTAACCACTGACTCATAACGATCAAAATAACTACAATTACAACAACTACAATTACTCCTTCGGAATAGAGTTTAAAATGGTGTAGCAAAAATGAATGCAATTACGACTGTTTCAATATGACGTCATAATGCAGTTCGGATCAAAAATATCTCATGATGTAGCCAATGAATTTCGGTTGTGTTCAAACATGGTTCGAATTTCGAATTCAAGTTTTTTTTTGTTAGCTATGTCATCAGTTAAATGTAGCATTGCGTAATAGAAAAAAGAATTTTCTTATTTTTGGTAGAACGTAAGTAATCCGAAAGATTAATTCGGGCATTTTTATAATAGTAATTTATTTACACTCATATCGTAAAGTTCCAATGATGAATTCAAAAATAGTACCATAACGACATGCAATAGGTAGAGGTGGAGAGGTGGAGATACCTGTTTAAATAAATAAAAGACAAAACTATTATGGCGCCCACAGATTTGGAGTAGATGACGCCCAAAGCCTGCAGCCCACCGCGCATGCTCGTAAATGCGCGCGCCACAATCGACAATTTGCAGCCGCCGCTACCTAAATTTTCATACATTTTTGGCGTGACGCAACTACAGTAGGTAACTAAAAAAACTTACACTTGGGGTACGGTTCTACGCGGCCCATAGCTCCGGCAAAGCATTTATTTCAATTAGACCTTATTATATAGACATTTGAATTGACGAAAAAAAAGAAGTTACTGCCGTTTTCCAAAGTGTTAGATGAGAAGAACGGGCAATAAACTCCATGGTTACTTTTTTCATCAAATGTTTACAAAAAGTTGTTTGCATTGTGAATAAGAAAAATAAATGTGAGAACAATGTAAGATGTGATAAGCTAATAAGAGGTTAGTTAAGTGGACGCTTCTATTTTAGTGCTCAAAATTCGTAGGATTTAATCATTTTAATTTTCGAACGAAATACTTGGAAAACATAATTTATTAAATTAGAATATTGGACATTACGTAGAATTTAATCATTTTAATTTTCGAACGAAATATTTGTAAAAACAATTTATAATAATTAGAATATTTGACATTATCCTGTCAAATTCAGTGGAATCGCGCGTCATTTTAGTTCAGAAGATCATTACAATTATCCTATTCGTATTATCAAGGAAGGAAGGAAGCTGTGTGTGTGATGACGTCATTCGTCACAGACGACGCGTTCTATTTTTAAGTGTGCATAAATGACCTTAATTGTAGACAATAATTCTGAATAAGCTACAAATTCTTCGAATTAATAATGTAAATAGCAAAACAACTTAATAATTAATTTTAATTAATTGTGCGTTTCGTGTTTGATCTGAGTCATATTTTGTAGAACAGCACGTAGACTGAGTGACGATCATGACGATATAATCATATTTATATTACTTTACAGAAACTAAACATATGCCTGACTCATGAGGGCCAACAGTAGGGAAGGGTTGGCTCAAAAACTACACCGCACCGTACGGTCTACAAAAAAAATAACTGAATTCGTGTAATTTCTACAAACCTGCCACAGATTGACCCTGCATGAAACACGGATTTACCCTGCATGGGATACTTTTGGATTAAACAAAAAAATAATTTCAAAAAGAAAACCATGGTGGTCTAGGATTTTAGCACTCCGAGTTACTTAACTTACTAACCGCCATTTTCAATATCCTATCTATCGGCGGTTTGCCTTACTACAGATAGAAATTTGACATTATGGAGCTTATGTCAAATTTCTGTCCCTAGTAGGCGAGACCGCCGCCGCGCCGCGCCGATAGATAGGTTATTGAAAACGGCCGTAAGAGCGATACCGCGCTAGTTGTGTCCGCCAGCTGTTTAGCCAAGCTTCCATTCATTTATGCGTGGCACGGTGGCACTGAAATGTTTTATCGCAATAGTAATTTTGTGCTTATTTTTTAAAACCTTATTATGTGGTTTAGATCACTACTGAAAGACTTTGTTTTTGATAATATTATGGTAATTATTTTACTCCTTTCAGTTTTTTTAAGTTTGTTTTTCTTTTTTTCATTTCATTTTCAGCCTGCGTCATCCCACTGTTGGACAAAGGCCTCTCCTCATGACTTCCAGTTTCTTCGATCCAGAGCCAAAGTGGACTACTGGTCATTGGTTTTGTCCAGCTCGTCCCGCCATCTTCTTCGAGGTCTGCCGCGACGCCTTCTGGCTGTGTCATCCATAAAGTGGTTATTTTGGCCCACAGCTCATTGGGAATGCGGCAGACGTGGCCGGTCCAGGCCCACTTCAGCTTAGCAGCTTTTTGAGCAACGTCAGCAATTTGTGTTTTGGAGCGTAGTGTGGTGTTGTGTACGTGGTCCGTTAACTTGACGCCTAAAATGCTGCACTCCATAGCACGTTCAACCGTCACGTCAACACGTCTACGTCCAAACTCAAGGTCTGCCCTTGAGTTTGGACTTTTGAATGTTTGTCAAAGAACAAGTCTGGGATCCTTAGGTCAAAAAGGACAGAATGCACATGTCCATGATTTTGCGCTTGAGTGACAAAGGAATACTTCCTTTCATAAGCTCCTTCTTTTTACTGAATATACACACATCAAAAGTGTCTAGGGATCAAGCATTTTTATGCGGATTTCTTGAGATTGAGATGTGGCTTTGTAATAAATTTATGATTTTATAAATTTATATGGATCCTTTTTGGTGCATTTCATAATTTGAATCAGGAACTGTGAATCAAATTCGAGTAAAAGATGAAAATCAGCTGTCAATATTTTCCCTATAAAAACATACAACGCATTGAAGACATTATTAGTGCTACTGTTTCCCTACTCCTACTGATTAAAACCAACGTTATTATGGAGCGGCGACGTCATTTAAGCAGGGAAGAAATGCTCAGAGCCGTGGGAATGATAGAAGCTGGTTCCCGGCAACGTACTGTGGCTTTAGCTCTGAATACAAGTCAGAGTGTTATCAGTCGACTTTGGACACGTTACCGAAGCACTGGTACCGTGGCTGAGCGCCATGGAGGACGGTATCGCTGCACCACACGGAGACAAGACCGATACATTCAAATCTTAACTCGAAGAGCTCCAACAATAACCGCCATGATGTTAGCCGTGAGGCTTCATCACTCTTCAGGGAACTTAATTAGCGACCAAACAGTCAGAAACCGCTTGCATGAAGTGAACCTTCATTCCCGAAGACCGCTACGGGTACCACCTATAGCAATGCACAATCGTAGGATTCGATATCAATGGGCTCTTGGACACAGAAATTGGGCAGAAGAACAATGGCGTTTCGTGTGCTTTTCTGATGAGTCTCGTTTTGGTATGAGACCGGATACAAGACGTATACGACACTGGAGAACCCCTGGACGCCAACAGCGATTAAAATCCTGCCAGGAAGTCCATCCTTATAGTGGTGGAACCATCATGGTATGGGCGGGTATTTGGATCGGCGGAAGAACTGAGTTGATTTGGATCAGAGGCAACCTCAACGCTCAAATTTATGCTGAGACGATTGTATCAGACGTCATCGTTCCTCTACAAGCGCAAATCGGTCCCTTATTTCAGTTAATGCATGATAATGCACGACCGCACACCGCAAGAGTTGTAAGACAGACTCTCGCCGCAGCTAACATCAATGTCCTGCCCTGGCCTGCTCAGTCGCCAGACTTGAACCCGATTGAGCATGCATGGGATATGCTACAGAGAAGAGCTCTGCCGAATATGGAGGGTATCCAGTCGCAAGAAGACCTTTTTTTGTTGTTGCAACGAACATGGGCGGCCATTCCACAGCGTGATTTGGATGAACTCATTTTGAGTATGCCAAACCGATGTTCTTGTGTTGTTAGTGTTCGCGGTAGAAACACGGATTATTAATTGTTTAAGTTACCCAATAAAATTTTAAAGAAAACTGTTATTTCAGTCTTTTTTTCGAACTTTTGTGTTAGTGGTTCAAATGTCAAAAATCCCTTTATTAGGAAAATGGCAAATTTCTTTATTAATGCAAAGGTGACTTGGTTTATCGTTACTGTGACAAACGAAAACACTTTATTTGATGAATCCTTAAAGAAAATTTTAATTAATATCAATCAGGAGAAAAGTTATTGCAAAAATATATGTTGATCCCTAGACACTTTTGATGTGTGTATTTTCGTTCCTTTGAGTCAATAGTCTTACTTGGTATTCCAATAAACTATTATTACGAAGATTTGAATTGTTGAAGTAAAACCTCTATTTAAATGATATACCATTTGGATTTATGCTTATTCAAGATTATGAGCTTAAAGATAGAATAAGCAATATTATATTCTCATAGCGTTTATGTCAAGATCATAAAAGCGTCAGATAAATCTGATATTAATAGCATAAGTAGAAAGGAACAGTTAAGCCTGGCTGAATTGAAAACATACGTATAATCACTCGCGGCTGACCCTCAGCGACTACAATAAAAATCTAGCTAAAAGAATTATGAAGCGCTTTAGACGGCGCATGTGCGGCTATGAAGTTTGAGGTTCTGAGTAATTTTTTTAGCTTGAATAAAGCGTAATTCTAATTTCCTGTGAGAAAAATGGATCTCAGGCAAATTAGGACTTATAAGTACTTTTCATTATTCTTATATGCAATACGCCATTTTTTCTTCGTTTTTTTAAAAATCTTCTGCCCACTCTAGGATTTCTCTTGTATCGTGGGTGCGTTTACAGACACATATCTCACATACATAAACTCCCAGACCCGAAACAACTATCTGTAGGCTATACAAATTTTTGTTCCGTGCGGGAATCGAACCCACGACCCGTAGCACAGAAGCCAATCGCTCGGCCACTGCATCAAACGTGTCGTCGGATAGCTGCGTAGTAATAACTAGTATTCCATCTGCAGCATATCGTCATCCACTACTGGGCACAGATATCTTTCAAAAAGGCAGTTATCCTGGTTTTGTCTTCATAAAAGGGAGCTGTAAAGAGCAGTTTTTTTCGAATGGGAGTTTTCCTGGATAGCTACCCTTTTGGGGAAAGTGAAAGGGTATTTCGGCCTTTTACGTACCAAAACCACATAGCGGTCCTCTGCACATAAGGAGAGAGATTCGGCATCTTCGGTGGACTGTACCGGCTTCTTTAGCGTGCGTGCAAGTCATTTTTGCGTCCCGAGCAAAAAATTGTCTCTCACGGCAACACGTGATTATTACGTGTTGATTACGTCCTCGGGTGCGAGTAGAGATCTACGATAACATGACACACCCCTCCATTGACACTGCTAGTAAAAATATGTGAGAAAGAATATTTACAACGCGTCATTCGTTCAACGTAGATGTGTACATTTTGCAACTGTAGGCCAAACTTAAACAAAAACATGGATCTATCGCTCGACAGTTTTGACGTCGCTAATCAACAGTATGGTAACTATGGTACCGTTTGGAGGTGTGTATGAGTGGCACACGTGCGCCTTGTCGAACAGTCACTTTAATTATGCACTAATCGAGCAATAAATCTACTAAATATCAAACATATCAAGTACTGTCAAATACAAAAATGGTGACTCGTTGACATATGCACACACACATTGAAGACAGATGTTGGAGGAGCGTGCCATGTTATCGTAGTTTATCTCTACCCAGCAAGCATCAAAACCGCGGCGTTTTCCAGCACAATTTAGCCCCGTATATTCAGAATTCCAGTGAAAGTAGATCGTCGGAGTACTGTAGCAAACCCTAGCTTGACCTAAAGGTCATCAGCGATTTATGATTAGCTACAGTGCCATAACTTGACGGTTAGTTTCTATCAAAAGGTCAACCTAGGTCAACTTGGAGGTACCTACATCAGTTTTTGTTGCTTATCAAGAGCTAAATTTTGAAAGCTTGTTGAGACAACGACGGGCAAAAGTTACCTCCTTTTTGAGATCAGTACCCCAAGTGTGAGTTTTTTTCGTTAACTACTGTAGTTGCGTCACACCAAAATTGTATGAAAATTTAGGCTGCGTCTCTAGGCGCACCGTTCACTAACTACTATTTGCGCGTTAATTGAACGGTGCGCCTAGAGACGCAGCCTAAATTTTCATACATTTTTGGCGTGACGCAACTACAGTAGTTAACGAAAAAAACTCACACTTGGGGTACAGTAGTGTCATTTTGTAAGAAACCCACCTCAATATCGACGGTTAGCTCGATATCCATAATGTCACAGTATGGATAATAGAAGCAAAATAAAAATAACACACAGATAATCGACAGTAAAATCAATAACGCGTAGTTTTGTTATCCACGCTGTGTATCCACAAGTGTCTAATTGACAGTCGCGAATTCGCGATCGAGTTGAGATTCTTACAGAATTGCTCTGCAGCTTATGTTTGCAGTGATGGTCTAGCAGTTGAAGGCTTGCCTTCCACGCAGGAGAGTCTCAGCTCGATCCCGGCTCATAACTCTGACTTTTCGAATTCATCGGATCAGAAGTTAATTATCACTTATGTTAACGGTGGCCGTGCTGCATCATAGTTGTTTTAAGCCAGCATTTTTATTGTATTTATTCAGTACCTACCTGTGTAATTAATTACAGACATGAAGTCTGCCAAACTGATTTCGGCAGTTGTTCTCCTAAACTGCATAAAAGTTTGTCGGTCGTTGTTCTCCCAAACTACATAACAATTTGTCGGCAATTCTCCCAAACTGCATAAAAGTTTGTCAGCAGTTCTCCCAAACTGCATAACAGTTTGTCAGCAGTTCTCTCAAACTGCATAGGTAACAGTTTGTCGGCAGTTGTTCTCATTTAACAATGAGTACAAATATTGATTTTCCTTACTTATGTGCTAATTATAAAATATAACAATCATTTTAAAACACTAATTTCTGGCTGCATTACATACATAAAAATAAAAACAACTACCTATGGACACAATGAAATATAATGTTTTTTAGCATAAGTCATGCTGAGCTATAAATTCCAGTAGACAGAGTGGCTTTCTGCTCATTACTGCAAGTAAAATAAAAACATACTAACTTTTTATCCTACCGGATGTAGTTTTCTCAACTTGGCAGAGAGCAGTACACCAGAGAATTGTTTCCAGAATCTGCTTACGTCAACTCCATAGATGATATTCAAAACTCCTTAAACAGACCGGCGCCAAAAAGTCTGCTTGCGTCAACCACAAAAAAAAACATAATTATAACTCACACTTGACCGGTTTTAAACGAAACGATTAAAATGCCGATGCTGCATGCGGTTATTTTCAGATTCTAAAAATATCCCTTAGCTCAGAGATGAAATATCCGTTTAGAGGTGAGATTAATATTTATAAATGGTAATACAGTTAGCGATTATTTAGATTTCTATATTAAAGAAAGTTTTTGATTAAAAACTTTTTGATTGTTTTTAATAAATGATTTAAATAAAAACTAATCAACGTTTTCACTATTAAAATAATGAAGAAAGAACTCTATCTTTTTTAATTTTTAGTCTCTTTTTTATTTATTTTACTTTAATTAAAATGGTTAAATACCAATTACAATAATTGAAGACAGGAACAAGAAGAGGAATAGCAGAAGAAACATACAAAACAATGGAACGAAAAAAAAACTTTTAGAGACACCTCTTTCATAAATCCCTCACAATGCTTCTGACAGTATATTCTTACACTTATCCGCAAACAGATCACTATTCAGACATTCATCAAGGTTAGTCGAAAAGTGGATACTAATCCGAACGGGTGTTAAAGTACCCATAATAATGAATAACTTTTGTTCTACAACTTTCCCCAAAAATCAATACATAAAGAGAAATAGCTGTTCAAAGATTTCATGAAACAAACGTTAAAGTCTATCTATCCTCAGCTATGATCAACTGTGTTTACATTTTAGGTCATATTTGGGGTCACGGATTAGAAGCTCCATTTTCTGAATTCGTATTTATAGTTGGGATGAAGAGTTTTTGAAAAAAACAAAAAAAAATTAATAAAAATAACTTCATTAGTAATTATATTTTCGAGCCGTTTGGAGCCGAAACACTTGGGTCGTGGGGTCCGAGTGCCCAACTTCTATATAGGTAGAGAGGTTGCAAGGCGGCTGGTCGATACTTCCCGCGACCCGAAGGCTGGCCTCTACTTTGGCCAAAGGATTAGCATTGCCATACAACGTGGCAATGCTGCCAGCTTTCTGGGCACGTTACCAGTCGACAGCGATGCGGAGGAATATTTTGATGCCCTATTTTAGTTTATAGTTTTATTAGGATGTATTCTTCGTTATTTGCATGGAAATAAGAGTTATCGAATTTTGAAATTTTAATACTTGCTTAAAACGGTCATCAGTGACACTTTAAGTGGCTTGCAGATTAGTACCCCTTCCGACTAACCTTATATATTAATAATAATAATTCTCAGTTTAATAATTGTAGGTAAATGTATTTTGGCATTCCAAAAATTACAAATATTTGTGACTTTATAATTCCGCAAAGAGAATCTGTTTAATTTTTAATAATTTATTAACACACATGTTAAACTATGCAGAATAAACTGTTGAATTATAGTTATCTATATTTTCTGGTAAGATAATCCAAAAAATCTGTAACTTACTGAACCTTCTTCATTAATGATAGTCCCGAAAGATTAATTAGTTTAATTTAGACGTTTTTTACTAGAATACAAGCATCATATCATAATAAAGGTACTTTTACACAGGTATTATGGTTATTATGCTGCACTTACGAAATCAAAATGTGTCAAAATTTAGTTTTTCATTTTTTTTACACTGACGCGGAGCTATAAAATGTTTAATTATTTTTATTTTAACTATAATTAACAATACTTTATGTCATAGAAAAAGAAAATTACAGTTATCGAATTATGTCCAGGTTTAGCTAATTTGATTGGCCTAGTATAGTTTATTTTACAGACAAAAATACGATCCTGATATATGAATGATGAAGGTCATGAAGGTGGCTGTTGCCAAATTGTAATCTCACTAGAACTCTCTTTTAATGTTAATAAACCAAAACCTGTCAAGTGCGAAACGGATCTCGCAATAAGAAGGATTCCGTAGCCTTAGAAATGACTAAGCCAACGTTACGAGCCTTACGAGTAGTGTTTCAAAAACAAGGGCAGGATGATGATAGATGACCTAACGCAGTAGGCTAATTCAGGGATTTTTTTTGAAGCAAGAAACGTGCACCTTTCGAACTGCATTCTAACTGCTGAAAACACTCGTAATAAAATTTCCATAGCAACGGATGTATTAACAATCCGACTTCTCCACAACTATGTACCACGCAATCACGGACTAGAAAAAAAAGAAGGACTCCGCGCCGCGTGTATCGAAAGTGAAGCACTATAAGTATCGGACCGTTTGTACAAACATGCCTCACGCACACATTTACATCATAAGGTGCCGACTGGCCGCCATTACGCGGCACCGCGTCGTCATTGTAGGTAGTGTTTACGTCAAGTAATAAAATAAACGAATGCCTTCTTGTGTTGTGAAATGGTTTAAAAATAATTCTACATCCCAGAAAAAGTGTCAAGGAATAACATTCACAAATAAGACACTTATTTAACCTGTTGATTTATTATATTTTTGACATTTTAAAATCATTACTATTGGAACACAAAACCTCAAAAGACCTAGGAGTGCTGTCGGAAAATAAATGGGTAATTTTCCCGAGAGATTGGGTAATCCATTTTTTTGTGTTCTTTGTGAGTTTTTTGCAAGTATTGAATATGATAATTTTTATAGATTTCCTACAGCAAACCAACCATGGAATAATGATTGGATTAAAATAATAAGAGCCTGCAGAGATGAAGAACATTGAATTCCGTCGAAAACGTTTTTCTTGTCACTCATACAAAATAAATACTTAATTTTAAGTTTTAACTAAGTATATGTTTGTAATTTCAATTAAATAATGTAAGCGGATTTCTTATAAGGCTTCATTTAAAGAAATGAAACTTACAAAATATAAAAAAAAAATGGGGAAATTTTCATTTATTCTGGTATCCCTCAAATCACGCACACATAGATCGGTACGGTGCTTCACTTTTGATAAGCGTGGCGCGGAGTCCTTCTTTTTTTTCTAGTCCGTGCACGCAATGAATATTGTTGGGTTGTCAAAATGAAAGCTATTGAAATTACGAATGTGACACGCAATTCGGATGCTGGTTTCTTTAATCGTGCAGTTTTCTTTGTCAAAATGTTTGGTTTCAGTTTTTGTAAAACTGAACTATTATGCTTGTTTCCCACGGTGCGTGATAGCGCGCACCGCGACGCACGAGCTTGCACCGACGCACCATGGGAAGAGACTTGTCCGTGGTAACGCGGACGCGTGCGGAGCGGTGCGCCGTATCCGCTGCGAGTCGGTAACTCCAAAAGTGCGGTGCGAGTTCTCTTTCACTTGGTATTTTGGAATGAAAAAATTGCTTCGAATCACGCACCCTTATAATGTGGCTTCCCACGGTGCGTGATTTTACGGATGATACCACGCACAGCCGGTGCGCGCTGCCACGCACCGTGTGAAGCCAGCTTTAAAGAAACATACTATTTTCCTGCAAGTTCCCTGCTTCAAAAATCCCTGAATCACCTACAGATTCTACTGGGATTGGGTAAAGTCAACTGGCTGATAACACACATTTCAAAATTGAAACAGTTTATTATTTCACTCTCATCATCTCCCTGCCCTTATCCCACTCTACGTGGGGTTAGCACAACATGTATTCTTCTATTCTCCTCTATCAGTCGTCATCTCAGTAGTCACTTCTTTCTTACCCATATCATCTTTCACACAATCCATTCATCTTTTCTTTGGCCTACCTCTACTTGTATATCCATCCACATTCATATTTAACACTCTTCTGGTAACATGACTTTCTTTCTTCCGCATAACATGTCAATACCAGGCTAACCTATTACTCCTCAACTTTTCAGTCACTGCCGCTACTAGTTACCAACCTTCCTCTGCTGCGTTTATCAGCTGGTCTATGTGGTTCCCGGCGAAGAAGTGAGTAACATAAAAGACTATTAGCACCAACAAGTTCTACCGTGCAAATTATTTCACGCAAGTGTTAAAGTTGATGAATTGTGTGAAAGATGATATCATTTTTCACACAATCCATCTATCTTTTTATTTATCATTCTTATTGTTTCACTATGGAACCCTGAAAAATAGCTTCGTACATCAAACTAGAAAGATTTTTGGCTAGACGCCTATGATTACTAATAATGGTCGAGGTATTTAGGTTGCAGAGTTACAATATCAATATCGATTAGGCTCGTTGGTTCGGTTGCCGTATACAAGCTTAGTTTTAGTATATACTAAACCTGAAACTGGTTTGTTCAGAATCACTAGGAGAATCGATTGACATATTTTTTACACCACATAATTTTTTTCATAAATTTCAATTTTGTTTTAGTTGGTTTCTATCCATAATAGGGGCCTAATTCTCCTAAAATAAATTGTTGCCAAACGCAATCGAACCGTAACCGTCAGTCAGTTTTTGTTTTCGAAAACTTTCAAAATGATTGATTTTGTTTTTTGTGTCAAACAATTTGATAGCTTTTGAAATTGAGAACTGTCTGAATAAACGGTTCGGCCTTGGTTCGGTTGTGATTTATCAAGATTTATTTTAGGAGAATTAGGCCCCTGTTGACGGGTATAGACACCTTGAGGCTTGAGATGGTCCGCTCGGTCAGTTTCCGTGTATTAGACAACCCCTGCATAGCACATCTCAGGCATTTCACACTTTGCTAGGCATATTCCGGCAGTTCTGATGAAAATCTTGTAGGGGTGTCTCGGTTTTTGTATATGCTAAAAATAACGTTGTATACAACAGCATGACTGGTTAGTCAGTTTAAATCCGAAAACCATGAACTCTGCTCATCATTCTGTAAAACTTTTATTCTGGGACAAACTCTGAATCCGTGAAAAGAAAAAAAACCTTTGTTCCACACTAAATGATCAATGTTGCTTATTGAAATAGAAGAAAGAGTTGAGGCCTAATAAAAGAAATCTTGATATATCAATTTCAAAAGATGTCAAATTGTTTGACACAAAAAACAAAACCAATCATTTTGACAGTTTTCGTAAATACAAGGTTAGTCAGAAAGGGGGTACTAATCCGAAAGGGTGTTAAAGTACACATAATATTGAATAACTTTTGTTCTACAACTTTTCCCAAAAGTAAATAGTTTAAGAGAAATAGTTGTTCAAAAATCTTGAAAAAAAATCTCTAAAATCTATCTACCTCCAGTTATGATCAGCTGTGTTTACATTTTAGGTCTTATTTGGGGTCATGAATTAAAAGCACCATTTTCTGAATTTGTAACTAAAGCAGGGATGAAGAATTATTGAAAAAACTAAAATAAAAATCTTTTTATTTGGAAAAAATATATATCGAATTTTGAAATTTTAACACTTGCTTTCAAACAGTCATCAGCGATATTATAAGTGGGCTTCGGATTAGTACCCCCTTTCCGACTAACCTTGTATAGACTGACTGACAGTTGTGGTTTGTTTGCGTTTGACAGCAATTTTGTTAGTTGAATTGGCGCCGTTTTCTATTCATGAATTCAGTATTTGTCCCATAGTAAAAGTTGTACAGAATTACTACAGTACTATCCTCAGCTATGATCAGCTGTGTTTACATTTTAGGTCGTATCGTCACCCTCCCCGCTAACTGTCGTAACTAGCAATTGATAATTTTTACAGAAATTCTCACAGAGTGACGCTCAAAGATCTGCTTCAAAGGAATAGAAATAAATAAATAGATATCTTAGGCTGAGATCTATAGACGCAACTTGGACTTTGCTCAGACTTTACTTTAGACTTTTGACAAAGTCAGTATTTATAGAGCCGTCTTTGAATTCATCTGAGTGCGTGCTTAGCAAATGCTTAGCAAAGTCTAAGTTCACAAAATCGACGACTTACCAAATACTTAGGTTACTATTATCCTAACAAAAAATAATGGTCCAAACTTTACTTTACCATCATTATATTTACACAACTTTTTAATTTTTAAGTATTATCGAGTGACCAGACTCAACTCAGTAATACCAGATTAGAAAAGATTTCCTTGTTGTTGATAACTAATTCTGAATTAGTTATGATAAAAACAATTAGGTATTATAACATCACATAAAAAAGTTTTTCTAAGTTTAAAATGTATAAAAATGAATTAAAAGTTACTTTTTTTCGACAAATTGCAGATGTCAAAACGATGCGATCCGTTTCAATGAATATAATAATGTGTTCGTTTATAAAAAAACAAAAAACACTTAAAAGCATGCCAATTTCTGCTTATTCTTATAATAATAATACATAGAAAAAATATGAGCATAGTTCTAGATTATTTACATGTTATTATTGTTAAACATTTATAAAGAAAAATCAAGAATGTAATGCTTGAAACGAAACATCACTTGTATTTTGACATCGGCCGTCTTAGCGAATGCTTAGCGTATGCTCAGCATTGTCTCAACGTGATACGTCTATAAATTCCAAATCTAAGATTATGCTAAGCAAACACTTAGCAAAGTATTACGTAAATAAAGTCTGAGCAAAGTCTAAGCTAAGTCCAAGTTGGATCTATAGATCTCAGCCTTAGGGCTTTAGAACAACTACTAACTTAAAAGATGAAGCCAAAGCAATTTAAAAAAAGTTATTAATTCATTAAAATAAAGCCACAGCTAACGCAACTACTGAAAAAATATCAATTACTAGTTACGACTATTAGCGGGGAAGGCGACGATATTTGGGGTCATGGATCAGAAGCTCCATTTTCTGAACTAAAGAAGAGATGAAGAATTTTTGAAAAAACTAAAATTAATTATTATTTGGCATGTGACGATGCACAGCATCTGTGAGAGGGCGTTGTATACTTCCCTTTAGTTTGCAGCCAATCACAGCTCATGTGACGTCATATCCTCGACCAATCAGCGCAGAGTTCCGGTAATTTCGTGGTACCAGGAGCCCGGTCGCTAATGGCGAACGGTTTTACCTCATTGTTATTTCTCGACTGAGTAATATCAAAAAATTTAAGTTTGCATCTAAATAGTTTAATAATTGTATAATATTAAATTATATTATTTGAATTATTTGAATATAGTGCATAGTATTTCTTAAATATCAAAATAGTTATTAATTATGAGTGATAATCATAATTGCGATTTTGAACAAGAAGCGGAGGTAGGTAACGACTCGATGTCTACATCTGGCCGTAAGCGTCGACCAGCACCTAGCGATTCGAGTTCATCGCAATCTGATTCTTCGGGCTCTGAGGTAAAACGGCGAAAATGCGGTGAGTCCTCAGACATTTTAAATCTTGTTAACCAAGTGACTGTGCTAACTAACATTTTGTTGCAAAACGTGTGTGTACCAAGTTCGATTCCGAATAATAATGTATCGGTTTTACATAGTGCTTTGCCGCCAAATGTGGTACCCGCGTCTGAACAAGTACCGGGAACTAGCTCCGCGATACCTTTAGACTTTTGTTTAAATCGCCCGACGGCCGCCGCCAATAACATTGCGAGTGAAGTTCCGCGTTTGAATTTAAGCATCGTTAATACGTCCCTTAAAGATCCTAAGGTACCCCGCGCTAATCCCGAGCACGTGAAACGACTCGAAGTGTTGCAAAAATTTGGCGATTCCGCGTGGAAAGATGTACGTTACGCGGATGCGTTGAAAATTCATAACGCTGCGCCTGGTTTTGTCGAGCTCGAGATTAACGATGAACTTAGACAGTTTATTAAAGGGAAAGATTATGCGGCTAATTCGGAGAGGTTGATAGCAGCCTTATGCAATGCCTTAATTACGCAACGTGAGTTACTTAATCAAAGCTTACAACTGTTCATTGATTGGACAGCTTCTCCTGATGCTGCACTTTCTGCCTCTAGCATTTTTGATAAGATATCAGAATCTTTTCTACCCTCATCTAAATTTCACAAAATTAGCGAGGAAATTATGCAGCTAGTTTGTGGAAAACGAGCTGAATACATTGAAAATCGCCGGGAGCGCATCCTGGGCGAAATTGCTAACAAGAACCTTCGTGAGGGTCTGCGTAAGATACCTCCGAGTTCTAATTGTTTATTCGATGAAAATCAACTGCGTGCTTACATCCAAAATACAGGTGGTATAGATAAATGGGTTCGTCCTTGGTTCGGCTCTGAAAAAGATCAAAATAAGGCTACCCCCAAAGTATCAACCAAACCAAATAAACAAAATTTTCGCGAGCTACCACCAAATAATACGCCCTTTCGTCAAAAGGATAGCGATTCAAATTTCAAAAAGGGCAAGACCAATACAAGCTCTTTCAAGCAGTCCAATAAAAGCAAAAAGTTTCACAAGAAAGACGGTCAATCAAACAAGAGGCGATACGATAAATGACTCACAGCAGCACCGGTTCTATGGAGGCTGTCTCCGAGCGTATCGGAGACAGTGGCAGACGTTGCGGGCTCCGCAGGCCCTTCTCGGAATGATCACGGGAATGCGTCTACCATTTACCTCCAAACCACCACTCATTCATCCATCAATAAAAGTCCTGCGCCGATTCAAGACTGCACAATCACCAGGGATGTCAAGCCAGATAAAGGAGTTATTAGATCAGGGCGTTCTAGAGGTTGTGGATCATCAAGTTGCCGGTGCGAGCTTTTTCTCCACAATGTTCCTCACAAACAAAAGCGATGGGTCCAAAAGACCCATATTCAACCTGAAACGCCTGAATCATCACATAGTTCCGAAATCTTTCAAGCTGATATCTCACTTTCAGATACCCCACTTTTTACAGAAAGAAGATTGGATGGTGAAACTAGACCTATCCTCAGCGTACTTCCACGTGAGCATCTTGAAAAATCATCGTCGCTTCCTCAGACTAATTTACGGTCAAACAATTTTTCAGATGACTTGCTTGCCATTCGGCCTATCGTGTGCACCCAAAAATTTTGCAGCTTTGACCAACTGGGTGGCACAACATCTACGATCCAAAGGTATACGAGTAATAGTTTACCTAGACTATTTTTTGATAGCGTGCCAATCGAGAAGTCTTCTTCAGTCTCAGGTAAAGGTATCTATCAATGTACTCAAGACATTAGGATGGACAATAAATTACGAGAAGTCTGTCACCGAACCTTCTCAAGAGATGGAATTCTTCGGTGTCATTTGGAATACCAAAGAAAATTTCAAGTGTCTGCCTCCAAAAAAGATTCGGACAGTTCTATCGCTCTCGAGAAGATTAATTCGAAGGAGAAAAATGTCTTTAAAAGAAGCTCAGGTTATCTTAGGCACTCTCAACTTTGCCAACTTCGTCATTCCAAGAGGTCGTCTTCACTGCCGCCAACTGCAACTTCATTCTCGGACTTTAATGCGTTTCCCACCTCGCAAACCAGTAGAAACCCCGTTAACCGTCATAAGGGATTTAAAATGGTGGGTCACAACATTAGAAAGACCTCTAGTTCGGAGCAGTTTGCACCCGGAGTTGATTCGCCATTTTATGACTACGGATGCTGCAGATTATGGGTGGGGGGCACAGTTGGACGATCACTCGATTTCAGGAAGATGGAGACTAGACCAGCGGCACTGGCACTGCAATCGAAAGGAAATGTTTGCCATAATAGCAGCGGTCAAACATTTCCGATCTCGCCTACGCGGTCGTCATCTGAGCCTGCAATCGGACAATCGCACAGTCGTATCTTACGTTCGAAAAGAAGGCGGAACACGATCAGCACCCCTACTCCATATGACTTACCAACTCTTGAGTCTCCTAGACAAAGAGAGTATTTCCATGACTGCGGAATATCTCCCAGGGAGATTCAACGACATCGCAGACAGACTCTCCCGCGGGAAACAGGCGTCCGAGTGGCATCTTCTGCAACCAGCTCTCAAGAATGTTTTTCGCAGGTTTGGAGTTCCACAGATAGACCTCTTTGCCAACAAGGACACCAGGGTTGTGGAGAAATATGTTACCAAGGATTTCTTAGACTCGTCAGCCCACTTTTGCAACGCCTTCAGTCGTCAATGGCGGTTTCAGCTGGCGTGGGTGTTCCCGCCTCCAAGTCTAATACCTCGAGTTCTTCACCATCTGAACTCTGCTCAAGGCGTTTTCTTAATAGTGGCTCCAATGTGGAAGAGAGCGTACTGGTTACCGGATCTTCGACGTCGAGCACTCGGCCGACCGATGAAGATCAACAACCTAGCTCGAGTTCTAATAGATCAGAGCACGGGCTTTCCACCTCCTCGAGTTCAAGACATGGAGCTCTACGTTTGGAAGATAGTGGCTGGAGCGGAGTAACAAGCAACTGGTCGGAGGCTGAGAGGTCCCTGCTAAGATCTAGTTGGAGAGAGTCCACATTAAGAACGTACAGACCTGCGTGGTCTCGGTGGGTCACATGGTGTAAAAATAACAATTTTGACTCTAATTTTCCAAATAGTAATAGTTTGTCAAAATTTTTAGCATATCTGTTCATAGAGGAGAGATTGGCTTATCCTACCATATTGTTGCATAAATCTGTAGTTCTAACCTTTGGACGATCATTGGGTAATGAAAATTTGAATTCACATTTCTTAGTGCAACATATTCTTAAAGCTATCTCTCTTCAATCTCTCAGAGCAGAGAAGCCCCCTATTTGGGATCCAAGTGAACTGATTGCCTGGATGCAGATGAATTCCCCGAATAATAACATTACTCTATTTAAAGCATCGCGTCGATTAGCTTGCCTGTTATTGCTAGCGTCTGGAAGACGTGTCCATGATCTTACTCTACTTAAAGTCTCTTCGAATTATTACATTGATCGGGGCGATCACATAATCTTGTATCCAGTGTTTGGGTCTAAGACGGATACGGCTACATACAGGCAATCAGGCTGGAAGCTTTCTTGTCACAATAACGAAAATATATGTCCAGTTAATTGGTTAAGAAAGGTTTTGGAGTTAGGAAGGCAGAGACGTACAGCCGAGTGTAACGATTCCTTGTTTGTGTCAATTCGAGGTCCCACGCAAAGTGCATCGCGGACTGTTATAGGAAATTGGGTAAAAAGTTTATTAAAAGAAGCAGGTATTTCTGCGTCTCCTGGAAGTGTGCGCTCGGCTGTAGCTTCTTTGAATTGGTACGAGAATTTTCCTATTGAAGAAATTCTCTCTCGTGGTAATTGGCGCAGACCGAATACTTTTGCCAAATATTATTGTAAACAGATTATAGGGAAGACTGAGACTTCACTAAGTACGAGTAATCTCTCGAATTATTTTGCGCCTATGTAACTTGAAATTGAGACCGGCTTCTGATTGGTTTTAGTTTTGTTTTCTTTTATTTGCCAGAATATTAGGTATGTCATTCATCTTACATGAATTTAATTATTAGAAATTCAATTTTTTGTTGTACTTTATAAAGTGATCTTAAAATATTTGTGTTTACTTGATTTGGATAAACCTGATTAATCAATTTATCCTGGCCGATAAATACCTACTCAATATTACTTTATGGTTTTATTGATTTCAGTTAATATTATCATATTCTCACATAGCGTCGTTGTGGTCACCAGGAGTTATAAACACGTCTCTCACAGATGCTGTGCATCGTCACATGCCAAATAATAGTGCAAGTTTTACATAAAAATAAAACTTGTATTATTAAGCAGAGACGATGCACAGCATCCATTCTAGGTCTCCTGGTGAGAGTCATCTATGAGGTAAAACCGTTCGCCATTAGCGACCGGGCTCCTGGTACCACGAAATTACCGGAACTCTGCGCTGATTGGTCGAGGATATGACGTCACATGAGCTGTGATTGGCTGCAAACTAAAGGGAAGTATACAACGCCCTCTCACAGATGCTGTGCATCGTCTCTGCTTAATAATACAAGTTTTATTTTTATGTAAAACTTGCACTATTATAGAAAGAGCTTTAAAACAGTCGTCAGTGATACTTTAAGTTACCCGTGGATTAGTTCCTCCTTTCCGACTAACCTTGTATAGGCGACTATTTATATCCATTTACTTTTAAGAAACCATTTGTCGGCGCCACTTATTGAGCGAAGCGAAATTTTCTTATGGCTTTGATGATAAGTTATTCTAATGCACAACATCATAATTTCAACAAATAAACGCGTTTTACAGCCCATAAACAATTTTTCCATCTTTAACAATAGCGTAATCAATTATAATAACCAGACTGCAATGCCAATGGAATGGTGTTTAAATTCAATAGCTATTTTCAGTAGAACGCGTGGGTAGACGCTTTAGTCAATCATATTTAAAAAATTCCAACAATTTCAAGTGTTGCCGTTTTATAATCTTATTTTATCTGTGGTGCTGTTTTATTACCTGTTGTGATGTGTTTATGGTTTTATTGTGGCAATCGATTTGTTATTTGTTTTCGAACTGTTTTTTTCTTTATGTAGGTATTTTGTATACCTATAAGTACAAGGTTAGTCGGAAAGGGGGTACTAATCTGAAAGGGTGCTAAAGTACCCATAATAAAGAACAATTTTTGTTCTACAAACCGCAAAAGTCAATAGTTTAAGAGGAATAGTTAGTCAAAGATCTCAAAAAAAATATGCTGAAATCTATCTATCCGCAGCTGTGATCAGTTGTGTTTACATTTTAAGTCATATTTGGGGTCAAGGTTAGAAGCTCCATTTTTTGAATTCGTAGGTACCTATCTAAAGAAGGCATGAAGAATTTTTGGAAAAATTAAAATAAAAATCATTGTGTTTAACGACGTCTGTGGTCTAGTGGTTCGAGTGTCGGACTGCTGATCACGAGGTCGTGGGTTCGATTCCCACAGGACACAAATATTTATGTGATGAACATACGCGTTTGTGTTGGTCTGGGTGTTTCTTATACAGGGTGGTAATTTGAGATGGGGTATGAAGGGCAGCTACCTTAACCATTGTAGCTACAGGAAAACGTTCTTATAAGACCACCCCTAACTTTTGTTCAATCGGCATTCACAGATTTGGAAAAAAAGTATAGTCAGCGAGAAAAAGGGCTGTTTTCACAAAACTTTTTTATGATGCCAATCGATCCCATTTCCCATGAGGATCAAAAGACTCTTCCGGACCAACTGAGGTTGGAGTACTAGAAAAGTCAGAAATCGCAAAAAACTTATTTGAGATGAGGTAGTAAATAATAGTTACTGTTGTAATAAGGGCAGCTATCTTAATTGTTGTGGCTGGAGGAAAATGTTCATAAGAGACTGTCCATAATTTTTGAAAATATTTCAAACTATAGCGCAAGATGAACATGAAAGCGCACTGGTCTAGACATACCATTTAAGTGGCCCGCGGATTAGTACCCCTTTCCGACTAATCTTGTAGGTATAGGTAGTCGGAGGTCTGATGGTAGTCGCTCCGTGTAAAATAGTGGTATTCAACCGCATCTGGTTATACTGGAAGCTTACCCCAACATACATGTGACAAGGCTAGACAGAACATATTTATTGAATAAAATTACTTTAAAATAAAAGAAAAACCGACTTCAAAAAAACTAAAAAAAGAGTACTTAAATAAGTAAGTAAGGTTCAGCGTGGATTAGCACTGACTTCTGAAACTGTTAATTTTATAATATGGTAATTATTTACTCTTTTTTAGTTTTTTTTGAAGTCGGTTTTTCTTTTACGTTTAAAGTAATTTTATTTTTTTATTTTAAGTGGCGTAAACAGTACATAAACATGCAATTACAGCAATCGCGGGTAATTTGCTGTTATCCATTGAAGAGTTCCATTGTCAATCTCCGAGGCTCGTCATTAGATCTTCACCAAATTTAAAAAAAATAGAAACGAAAACAATACCTAGTGGTAAAATAAAGTCATATTATTTTTATAGTAGCCTTGATTCTAAAAATTATGCGACACAGCATAACAATATCCATTCATAAAGGCCATACGTGGCAGATCAATGGAAGCATTATGTTTATAGTCTGTGCATAGAGCATAGAAATGAGGGAGACATACCAAGGAAATATGCACTTGCTGTCTTACGCTTAGAATTAGAAACAGTAGCGAGTACTTTGAAGATATTTCTGAAAAGTGTACTTTTAAACTGTTCAAAAAGTAAAAATAATTTTATCTACACTCATGTCGTAAAGTTCCAAATAAGATCTCAAAAATATAATCATCATCTGCCTAGCCTTTTCCCAACTATGTTGGGGTCGGCTTCCAGTCGAACCGGATGCAGCTGAATATCAGTATTTTACATGGAGCGACTGCCTATCAGACCTCCACAACCCAGTAACTGGGTAATACGATACTCTTGGTAAGACTGTTTGTCAGACTTTCTGGCTTCTGACCAACAGTAACGACTGTCAAAGATCTACAAATGACAGCGGGACCAACGGCTTTACGTGCTTTCCGAGGCACGGAGGAAACTCGCTATGGTAAATGGTCACCCATCCACAGACCAACCGCGGAAAGCGTGGCTTAACCCGGAAGATCGGTCTATGCGGCTGTAATTATTTAGCCACGAGCTCCTCAAAAATATAATAGTACCTTAATGGTATGCTTCATTCACGTGCATTATCTAATAAATTAAAAAGTTTTATTTAAGTACAGTTTCTCTTAACAAAATAATGTTTTAAAATAACTTTTTTTTATTAAAGTACACTTCGGACCTATCAAGGAATTTTCAATTAAATTTTTTTGGCGGTTGCGCATTTTCTGTCACAGCGATAGATTTTTTAATGTTTTTTTTTCCTTGGATTCCATGCGAAGTGACTGAAAAAAACAAAAAATTGGTCATGACTTTTGAACCGTAAAAAATTGCACCGACATTCTCAGGGTTAAAAAGTTTGGAAATGACCTTGCCCACGCCCCTATTCGATTTGATCCATACAACAGGGACATCCTGAATAGCGCCAAACTTGAGCATTTGCGCGTTTTGTTAGACATCCTTAAGTCTTTATTAGATAGCACATCATCCTTGCTTCTAAGATCTAAGATGTGAGGATGACCAGATATTGTATGCCAAGGATGTTACCATTAACATAACTCAAGTAAACCAAACAACGTGGGATTGTTTGTTATTTCATTCATTTCTGATATTTGACAGCGCTCACTGGCCTTAGCTGTAAGTTCATTCTGTTTAGTGATCATCAGTGGCCTTTTTAATTATTTGTTCATTTGATTTTTACATCGCTTACTGCACAATCTTACACCTCTTGCAATGTACAATACAATGATAGTCTAAAACATATTGGCGACACGTTTGGCGCAGTGGCTAAGCGATTGGCTTCTGCGCTACGGGTCGTGGGTTCGATTCCCACACGGAGCAAAAATTTGTATGGCCTACAGATGGTTGTTTCGGGTCTGGGCGTTTGTGTATGTGAGATTTGTGTTTGTAAACGCACCCACGATACAAGAGAAATCTTAGTGTGGGGCAAGGTTTTTTTTTAAAAAAAAAAACTAAGTATTTAGACTTTTAGTTTTTTATAATCATTACTTTATATCTTTAAGAAAATCCTCTAGGACTGGCTTCAAGAAGGAAGAGAGTGACTACGGTAACCATTGACTTAGCCAGGGTTGGGCGGATAGGGCACGCCGCAATAGCGGCGGTAAGGCCCGTGATGGAAGAGTGGCTGGAGAGGCGTCATGTCGCCCTCAGCTTCCGGCTGACGCAGGTACTCTCGGGACATGGGTGTTTCGGGAAGTACCTGTGTCGCATAGGCCGGGAGCAAACGCCCGGTTGTCACCACTGCATCGACTGCCCCGAGGACACGGCCCTGCACACTTTGCAAGCGTGTCCTGCGTGGGCGACGCAGCGCCGCGAGCTAATCACGGCGGTCGGTGGTGGTGACCTCTCGCTTCCGGCCGTGGTTCTGTCCATGGTCGGGAGCGAGGCTGCGTGGGAAGCTGTCGCCTCCTTCTGCGAGGAGGTGATGGCGACCAAGGAGGGAGCGGAGAGAGAGAGAGAGGCAGCTGCCACTCTCCCTTCCCGCGCCAGACGCACCGGGCGGCGGAGGCCGCGCGACTACCTCCAGCCACCCTAGTGTGTGGCCTGCGGGCGCTGGGTTAGGGGACCCACCGCCCGATCAGTAACAGGCCCGAGTAGGCGGCGCGACGTGTTCCACGCGCGCCTCTCAGCAGGACGTGGGGCTAGGCCCCACAAAGAAGAGGTCCGCCAGGGGCTAGCGGACCGGGGTGCGCGGTCAGATACCTCCTCGTGGTGCACCCTGGGCACGGGCGATAACTCTTGCGGAAATACCCCGTGGGAGTTCTCGCCCGTGGCAAAATTCTGATCGTGGGAGGGGCCTATTTGGCCAAGGAGGAGGACAAACTGCGGGGCCCAATTGGGCTCCGGCAGTTGGTAAGGGCGACGGGTCTGCTAGTCAGCAATATCTGGCTGGCAGACACGGTCTGATACAGACCACCGTTCGGCCGACCCGTAATCCTCATTGAGAGGACCGGGGGTCTTGGCTTAATCGCCTGGACTGCGAGGATGATAAACTCTATAAATGGTTCCCTGAACCTCAAGCTGCGACGCATGGCGAAGGGGTTTCATGGCTGCCAGGATGGTCAGTTCCAAGTGCGGGTCCCGTTAGAGTACCGGCCGACCCTCTAACGTAATAGGCTTATCCGGGCACAGGGGGCCCTACCCGGATGGACGGTCTATCCCCCATACTCGTGGGATTTGTTATGGATGAAATAAAACTTAAACAAAAAACCAATGACGTTAAGGTGGGTGCGGTGTCAGATAATGACACCGCATCGAGGACGACGAGGGCGGCTGCTCGCAAAGAGCAAGCGAAGAAGGCGGGTGTGGTGTCGGATGCTGGCACTGCACCGATAGAAATGCAGGCTCAAGAGGAGCACATGGTCATCCAGACCAGGCTGTCAGATGCGCTGTTTTCCGACGACGCATCTGGATTTATGAGCGTGTCCAGCTTGGGTAGCGCCAAGAGTGCCAAGAGCTTTTCTAAGCTATGGCGCAAGCGGGCACGCTCTGAAGTGGAGCACTCGGGGTCGGACTCGGCCTCGAGTGATGAGGCGGTTCCGGCCCCTAAGATAGCCACCGCGGAGTGGGGCAAGAGTCGGCCCGCGACAACGGGCCGATACGTCGGTTTAGCCAAGGCTAGGCGGGAGCAGAAAGCCGCCCAAAAAGCTGCAGCAGAGGCCAAGCTCGCGGAGGACCAGCGACATATAGCCGAGTTGACTCACAAGGTCACCGCCGGAAGGGTTACTCGGCCGTCGGAGTCCGCTGCAGCTGAGGAGGACGTCGAGAAGATGACCGCCAAGGAGCTGGACACCAAGCTCCAGGATGCCGTGGCGGCCATCAAAAGGGTCTCCAAGATCTCAAAGGGCCTCAGTGGCACATGCCAAAAGGCCCTTAAAGAGGCGGCAGTCTCCATCGTGGAGACTGCAGAGGCCCTGCTCAGGCGCACCTCCTCGGAGGAAACGATCAGGCTGCAGATCGAGAACTCCTGCCTGGCGGCGCAAATGGCGCAGCTCCGCAAGGAGCACGATGAGCTCCGGGCGGAAGTGCGGGAGCGCATGCGCGAAGAGGTAGGCCTCACCACACGGCGGACCCAGCCTGATACAGAGTCGGAGCTTGCTCGCCTTTTCCAAAAGGAAATGGCGAGCCTCACGGCCCGGTTCGCCGTGATGGAGGGGATTGTGCTCCGCCCGCCTCTAGCTAGCGACGGGAAGCGTTGGCAGGCGCCAACATACGCGGCGAAAGCTGCCACCTCCCGTCCGTCGACGCAGCAGAAGCCACCGGCCACGGCCGCCTCTGCTTCTGCGGCACCGGCCTCGGCAGCCCCAAAGCAGCAGCAGGGGCAAAAGGGCAAGGGCAAGGGGAAGTCGGGAGCGGCCACGCAAGCTCCCCCCGCCCCTGTAGCGTCCATCGCTGCAGTTGCTTCGGGCCCTGCTGCGCCTGCGCCTGCCCCTTCTGGCACCCAGCAGCGTCCTGCGGCTCCCAAACCCAACCAGGGAGAATGGGAGACCGTAGGAGCCAAGAAGAGGCAGAAGAAGGCTGCCAAGAAGGCGGCCAAGAAGAAGGCGGCTGCCGACAAGAAAGCGGCGCAGTCCGCCAAAAAGGAGGCTGCGCGGCTTCGCGCCCCTAAGTCCGCGGCTGTGGTAATTACACTGCAGCCGGAGGCAAAAGAAAAAGGGGTAACGTACGCTGGGGTCTTGGCGAAAGCCAAGGCCGAGATTGATCTCGGCAGCCTCGGGATTGCGGGCATCCGTATAAAGCATACGGTCACCGGTGCCCGCCTCCTCGAGGTCCCCGGCGCCACCAGCGGCCCGAAAGCGGACGCCCTCGCTGAAAAGTTGAGGGCTTCGCTGGAGGCAGAGGAGGTCCGGGTGTCCAGGCCGACAAAGTGTGCTGACTTGCGCATTTCTGGCCTGGACGACTCGGTCACGGCCGAGGAGGTCGTGGCAGCCGTCGCAAGGGCCGGCGACTGCCCTCCGGAGCAGGTGAAGTCGGGCGCTATTCGCTCCGGCTTCACCGGCCTAGGGACAGCCTTGGTGAGCTGTCCCGTTGCGGCGGCCCACAGAATTGTGGAGGGCCGTCGGCTGCTGGTGGGGTGGGTCTCGGCACAGGCGAAGCTACTGCCAGCCAGGCCCCTGAGGTGCTACCGGTGCCTTGCCAACGGGCACACCGGGGCACTATGCACCTCGGAGGTCAACCGCAGTGGAGTCTGCTTCCGCTGCGGTCAGCCCGGGCACATTGCCGGCACATGCGAGGCCACGCCGCACTGCATGATCTGTGCGGCCGAGGGCAAGCCGGCGGAGCACCGGGTGGGCAGCAAAGCCTGTGCCGAACCCCCCAATAAACGGGGCAAAAGAGGGCGAGGCCGTGGCAAAATAGCCGCGGCTAAGACGGCTTCGCAGCCGGCTAACAAACCGGCTGCTGAGAAGCCGCAAGGAGGAGAGGGGGAGGGCATGGACTGCCAGTGATGGCACATCTGCGCTTCCTCCAATCCAATATCAACCACTGCGCCAGGGCTCAGGATCTTCTGCTCCAGAGTATGGCGGAGTGGTTGATTAACGTGGCTGTGGTCGCCGAGCCGTACTTCGTTCCGCCCAGGGATGACTGGGTGGGGGACGTGGACGGCTCGGTGGCCTTAATTGTCTCGCGGGCCGCCGCTGGCTCTCCGTCCATTGAGAACGTCACTCGTGGACGGGGATACGTGGCTGCCCTTCTCGAAGACCTGGTGGTTGTGGGAGTATATTTCTCCCCCAACCGGTCTCTCGCCGACTTCGAGGATTTCCTCGAGGGTTTGGGCGTCGTCGTCGGTCGCAGTCATCCTCGTCCCGTGCTCGTCTTCGGGGACTTCAACGCCAAGTCTACGGCTTGGGGTTCCCCGACCACGGATTCGCGGGGCGTGGTGCTGGAGGAGTGGGCCCTAGCATTGGGCCTACAGATCCTCAACCGGGGTTCCGTCGACACGTGCGTGCGACAGCGGGGCGGATCCATAGTGGACATCACGTTCGCTACCCCCGCTCTAGCGCGTCGTGTCCAGGGCTGGCGTGTCATGGAGGAGGTGGAGACGCTATCGGATCACCGCTATATTCGATTCGACGTCTCCGCCCAGACCTCAGGCGCTCCGGCCCGAACGGTCCCGGGTGGGATCGGTCCGCGTTGGGCGCTAAAGCGGCTGGACAGGGAGTCCCTCCTGGAAGCCTCTATCGTACAGGCCTGGGTGACAACACCGGACAGGCCTGTCGACATCGACGAGGAGGCGGAGTGGTTCCGGGAGGCGATGTCGCATATTTGCGACGCGGCGATGCCTCGGATCCAGACCCTATCTGCCAAGCGCCAGGTGTACTGGTGGTCGCAGGATATTGATTTCCTGCGCCGCGCCTGTGTCGAAGCGCGACGCCAGTACGCCAGGCTCCGCAGGAGGCGTCGCCGCACCCCGGATGCGGCGGCCGCGGAGGCGGAACTGTATGAGGGGTACAGAGAGGCGAAGATCGCCCTCCAGAACGCTATCTCGCGGGCCAAAACTACGGCCCACGACCAAATGCTAGAGACTCTGGACCGAGACCCGTGGGGGCGCCCATACCTTATGGTACGGGGCAAACTTCGCCCGTGGGCCCCCCCACTGACCCAGAGTCTCCGGCCTCAGCTTCTGGAGGGAGTGGTGAGCGCTCTGTTCCCTTCGAGGGCGGAGCACACGCCACCGCCGATGGTTCCGCCTCACATGGCACCCAACGCGGACGACGACGACGTGCCCGAAGTGACCCGGGTAGAGCTGAGAGCGGCGGTGCGAAGGCTTCAAGCCAAAAACACCGCCCCGGGACCCGACGGCATACCTGGCCGTGCATGGGTCCTGGCTCTCAAGGCTCTCGAGCCCCGACTGAGGGGGCTCTTTAGCGCGTGTTGCGAGCGGGGCCAGTTTCCGCTCCGGTGGAAAACTGGAAAGCTGGTCCTGCTCAGGAAGGAGGGGCGCCCCGCAGACTCACCGTCTGCGTACCGCCCCATCGTGTTGCTGGACGAGGTGGGCAAGCTCTTCGAGAGAGTAATTGCAGACCGCCTCGTCACGCACATGAATGGGGTGGGGCCAGATCTGGCGGATAACCAGTTCGGTTTCCGCCGGGGGCGCTCCACAGTGGATGCAATCATGCGCGTGAGGGCTCAGGCGGAGGAAGCAGTTGCCCGGGGCGAGGTCGTCTTGGCGGTGTCTCTAGACATCGCCAACGCCTTCAACACCTTGCCCTGGAGTTGCATTAGGGCGGCACTCGAATACCATCGGGTGCCGACCTACCTCCGCCGCATTGTCGGGGCTTACCTGGCACAGAGAGCCGTAATCTACCCGGGTCGGGAAGGATGGGGTCGGCGAGAGACGTCGTGCGGTGTTCCACAGGGGTCGGTCTTGGGGCCTCTCCTGTGGAACATCGGTTATGACTGGGTGCTTCGCGGTGCATTCCTCCACGGCGTCGGCGTGACCTGTTACGCCGACGACACGCTGGTCACGGCGCGGGGGAAGACGCACCGCGAGGCATCGATTTTGGCGACAGCTGGAGTTGCGCAGGTCGTCGCGAGGATCCAGCGGTTGGGTCTCGAGGTGGCCCTGCAGAAGTCCGAGGCCCTGTGTTTCCACGGGCCTCGGAAGGGACCACCCTCGGGATCCCACATCGTGGTGGGAGGCGTCCGCATCGGCGTCGAGTCGACGATGAAGTACCTGGGACTCGTCCTCGACGGCCGATGGGATTTTGGGCCCCATTTTCGGCAATTAGCGCCGAAATTGATGGGCGCTGCGGCTGCACTGTCGCGGCTGCTGCCCAATCTGGGGGGGCCCAATGCTTCCTGCCGGAGGCTCTACGCGGGGGTCGTACGGTCCATGGCCCTTTACGGGGCCCCAATATGGGCGGACACCCTGACGGCCCGCAACGTCGCAATCCTGCGGAGACCGCAGCGTGCGATGGCCGTCAGGGTGATAAGGGGATACCGTACGATCTCCTTCGAGGCGGCGAGCCTCTTAGCCGGATCCGTGCCCTGGGATCTGGAGGCGAGGGCCCTCGCGCTGCGATATCGTCAGCGCGAGGAGGCGCCTGAGCGGAGCGAGCTCCGCCAGATCCTAGTGGAAGAATGGAAGGAGCGACTTGCGCAACCCAGCGCAGGGCACGCCGCGATAGCGGCGGTAAGGCCCGTAATGGAGGAGTGGCTGGAGAGGCGTCATGGCGCCCTCAGCTTCCGGCTGACGCAGGTACTCTCGGGACATGGTTGTTTCGGGAAGTACCTGTGTCGCATAGGCCGGGAGCAGACGCCCGGTTGTCACCACTGCGCCGACTGCCCGGAGGACACGGCGCTGCACACGCTGCAGGCGTGTCCTGCGTGGGCGACGCAGCGCCGCGAACTAGTCGCGGCAGTCGGTGGTGACCTCTCGCTCCCGGCCGTGGTTCTGTCCATGGTCGGGGGCGAGAGTGCGTGGGAAGCCGTCGCCTCCTTCTGCGAGGAGGTGATGGCAACCAAAGAGGGAGCGGAGAGGGAGAGAGAGGCAGCTGCCACTCTCCCTTCCCGCGCCAGACGCACCGGGCGCCGGAGGGCGCGCGACGATCTCCGGCCACCGTAGTGTGTGGCCTGCGGGCGGCGGGTTAGGGGACCCGTCGCCCGACCAGTAACAGGCCCGAGAAGGCGGCGCGCAGTGTTCCGTGCGCGCCTCTCAGGAGGACGTGGGGCAAGGCCCCACAGAAGCAGAGGTCCGCCAGGGGCTGGCGGACCGAGGCCTGCCGGGGTTGCGGTGCATGCAGCTGTGAATCCCGCGACCCCGGCCAAGGGTCAGAAGAAGGAACACCGTGGGTTTTTAGCCGGTAAGAGTCCGGCATACCCCTTCGTCTTCCCCGGGCGAAGGGCATCCATGAGGATTTTCCAACGAAAAAAAAAAAAAAAAAAAAAAAAATAAAAAAAAAAAAAAAAAAAAGGGGCTAGCGGACCGAGGCCTGCCAGGGTCGCGGTGCATGCAGCTGCGAATCCCGCGACCCCGGCCCACGGTCAAGTGATGGAACACAGTGGTGGTTTTAGCCGGTAAGAGTCCGGCACACCCCCCCGTCTTCCCCAGACGGGGGATAGTCCATGAGGAAATCCGCACGCAAAAAAAAAAAAAGAGTTGGGCGGATACCCGTCGCCCGACCAGTAACAGGGGCCCTACTCCCTAAGTCCGTCAACGTCAACGAAGTTAGGCGCCCGTCCGAAAATAGCCCGAAACGTAGGAGTGAACAAAACAAGTGTCAAGTTCAACTTTTCGGACGGGCAAAAACACATCGGTAGTAGGGACAACTGTCAAATCGTGTTGTCATTAATTCTTAGTTCGGGCCCCGAAATAATCGTATGTCCGTAAATGATAGGGGTAACGCTATCCGTTAAGTCGTTCGGCAAAGACTTAAGAGCCGTAATAGCTTTGCACAGCGTGTCCTCCCACTCACTCCACACACTGGTGAACGTTCACAGGCAAGAGTCCAGTTGTGGCGAGACAAGGCTTCTTTACCCATTCCGTTTGTTGCCCCTTCCGAGGATCTCCCACCTGGGCATGAGTTGCCTTGGCTGACCTGGAAGTCTCTAAATAGACTTCGGACTCAGGTTGGTCGAAGCAATGAAAACCTGCTCAGGTGGAAATTTGCGGGTAACTCAAACCTTGAGTGTAAATGTGGTGCCGTTCCGCAAACTATGGCGCACTTAACATCATGCCCCGCCTGCCCTGTTACCTGTACGCCACAAGAACTAATGACGCTACGAATAGTGCTAAACTGATTGCTGAGTTCTGGGCCGACACGGTGTAGATTGTCATCGACACGCTAAGAAGAAGAAGAAGGGGTAACGCTAGTAAGAAACGCTCGTTCCTAAGGCCGAAACCACGGACTTCGTGCTTAGGGAGTAGACCCCCAGGCCCGAGAAGGCGGCGTACCGTGTTCCGCGCGCGCCTCTCTAGAAGACGTGGGGCAAGGCCCCACAGAAAAATAGGTCCGAGGTTTGCCGGGGTTGCGGTGCATGCAGCTGCGAAACCCGCGACCCCGGCTAAGGATCAGGAGAAGGAACACAGTGGGTTTTTAGCCGGTAAGAGTCCGGCATAACCCTTCGCCTGCCCCGGGCGAAGGAAGGGTATTCAGGAAGATTTTCGCACGATAAAAAAATGTTAGTTGGATAGAGCGCTAGCCTCATCCTGGCACTGAGTAGAATAGGTCTTCTTCTACCATGTCGGCACGAGCAATACGAGAATAGCTCATGCCGTGGTGAAAAGATTAGCCAGTCAGCACGGTTGGTAGCGGGGCTGACTGCCCAAGGTGCGCCGGACATACTTATGTATCGTCACTCGTGGAGGCTCTTTTCATGCACCCCAATAGAATAGGTAAATAGTCTAGATACAAAAAAAAATATAATAGAAAAAGATTATTGCCACAAACCACAGCATAGGAAATCGTGTCAGAATATCGCCCTTGGAAAAAGCATTACTTGGAAGGGCAATTTGCCCCAAATAAAATGAAATTGGGCCGGTAAAAATAAACACGTGTCGTTTATTTTTGAATGCTCTGCAACATAATAATATAAAGCGAATCAAATTAGTTCATGTGCAAAACGTTTATTTTAAAGTCCGTCAAAATGGCGCATAAAATCAATATGTTCTCGTTATAAGTGCTGTTCATGAAATTGTAGTACAGTACGCGTAAAACAACTTTTGCCGCTATGAAACCGAGCTTTGAGCGTTCTGTTCCTCACTTCAGAGGGGCAAAGTTTTTTGGTACTCGTAAAATAAAGGTCATTGGGCATTTTTGACCCGGTACCTCAAAAGTACGCGTCCATTAATGAAATGTGGTTTGTTTTGAAGGTTTAGGGTCATTTCACGGAATGTATTTATTTTAATCCACTATATGTGGGAAAAAGTTATGTGGTTCAAAAAACTGCGAGGAACAAGATAGAAAAGCTCCTAAACATTCTTGTACATTTTTAGGAAGATCTTTGTGCATTTTTGTAAGCATTTTATATATTTAGAAGGATGATGGATATACCTACGAAAATCCTTTTTTCATATTAATTCTTGTTTTGCAAAAAAAACTTTCCCATACTTTTGAGGAATGCGACTCATCTCATTGGGTAGTATTCATGGTCTTTAGCATACTCCGACTAGTTTCGTTAGTGGTCGCTGGTGGGTCATAGGTCCGAACAAAATGCCCATTTACCTTTGCTAGGTCCGATTTGACACATGTCAAAATACTAGGAGTAATGTTGACACTAGTAATAATTACTCCAATGCGTGGCGTTTAGTTTCGTTTTATTTTAAGTGCGCTACGTTAAGATAAATAAAAAGGCGTCGTTCTTTAAGATCGAAGGCGTACAACGTCTGTACACATTTATTTTGTGGTTTTATGCAAACGTCAAATCGTACCTCTAAAGGCGGATACAGACTTTGCGAGGCATGCGCCGCGAACGGCGCACAACGAATGCCTCGCAACTCTTGCAAGGTGTGTACCTTCATATTCGTGGCGAGGCATGTGCTACGCACGTGCGAGGGCGAGCCAACGTATGTCGGCAAACGCTTCAAGATCAAAGCGCCTCAGTGCGAGCATTACATTAGTTGTGGACGTAGTCGCGCATGCACGTTCGAGGTGTGCGCGTACGATATCGACCCACGCCTCGACTGAGAAGATGAAACTGCGCCTGTGCGTAGCACATGCCTCACCACAAACATGAAGACAGACAAACGAGGCATTTGCTTCGCACGCGATGGCTCGACCCGAGCATATGTTGGTATATTTTTCGACACGCACGCCTCTAGCAGAGGTATTCGTTGTGCGCTGTTCGCGGCGCATGCCTCGCAAAGTCTGTATCCACCTTTACGTTGTCTGTAGTGTATAAAACTCAAAGGACAATGGGACAAAACGTCCCCACCCCCCAACAGATCTGAAATGTATCTCAGTTGAAACATCTTAGTAGGGTGATAAATTTTTCCTATGGCGACATTCCTCAAACGTGCGGGATATTCCGGGAAAAACGCATTTTTGTTATTATTATTTTATTTAAATGAATATTCGCATCGTACATCCGATTGAGTTGAAACTTTGTACTGTTGTTGTTGGCACTCACGCGAAAGTTTCTGACATAGTACCATCAACGAACAATAGGTGGAGCGCGAGTCATATCGGATAATTGTAAATAAAAATTCGCATGGTTCATCCGATTGAGTTGAAACTAAGTACAGTTATTGTTAGCACTTGCGCGAGAGTTTCTGACATAGTACCATCAACGTGCAATAGGTGGCGCGCGATTCGTATCGGATAATTGTTAATAAAAATTCGCATGGTTCATCCGATTGAGTTGAAACTAAGTACAGTTATTGTTAGCACTTGCGCGAGAGTTTCTGACATAGTACCATCAACGTACAATAGGTGGCGCTCGAGTCGTATCGGATAATTGTTACTAAAAATTCACACGGTTCATCCGATTGAGTTGAAACTTTTTACAGTTGTTGTTGCCACTCACGTGAAAGGTCATATCGTCCTCCACAATTACATTAATAAATTGTCTGCATAACCCCTGAAAGACGATGCCTACCAAATCCTAAATACTACACTAGGAACCAATAACAACCACACATATGTCATTAGATAGGTATTGCAGAATACTGCAATAATTGCTATTGTGGCTCATTTAAAATCACTGTGTGAAAAAAGTTATGGCGATGTTTCGTAGGTTAGGTTAGGTTACGTCAGGTTAGGTAATTTCACATATCACCTATTTATTAGATGTGATTTTGAATGACGACATATAATTATAACACTGTTTACTCACTCTACTAGCATTTTTTGCTATTACCGAACAATTTATAAGAAAAAAAAAACACCTAACCTAACCTACGAAAAAACGCCCTAACTTTTTTCATACAGCGATTTGAAATGAGCCGCCATAGTAGTTACGGCAGTATATTAAAATACCTATCTAATGACATATGTGTGGTTGTTATTGGTTCCTACTGTGGTATTTAGGATTTGGTAGGCATCGTCCTTTCAGGGGTTCTGCAGACAATTTACAATGTGATTGTGGATGACGGTACATAATTATAACACTGTTTACTCAATCTGATTGTTTTTTATTACATAACACTATACAAGAAAAAAACTACCTAACCTGACCTAACATAACCTAACCTACAAAACATCGCCATAACTTTTTTCACACAGCGATTTGAAATGAGCCGCCATAGTAATTATTGCAGTATATTGCAATACCTATCAAATGACATATGTGTTGTTGTTATTGGTTATGTTGACCAATTTTTCCGGTCTTCCTTTACCACCCTGTATATACCAAACCCCATCGATTTTGAAGTTAAAACTGGTTGCTAGTCTTTTCATAGATCCTTATGGAACTACTGACACATCAAAAAAATCTGTTGGAAGGGGTGGGGACAGGTCTCATACAATTTTGCCCATCGTCCTTTGACAAAATTTCACTGAACGGTCTTTTAGAAATCGAACGGCAGAAATAACGAGTTACCAATCGATTGTTTTAATTGATGATGCACAAAATTCAATAGATTCGTCCTCTGAAGGTTAAGCTCGTTAATCGCGTAATAACTTGCAATTTTTCTATAAAATCCAGAGCAATGTGACTTTTGAGACATTTTTGGTACAGTCTAGTTCCCACGTTGATCTAAGAAACAGATAAATATGTCTAGACCCAATTTTCGCCACTAATTATTCCTTTGAAGATTCATTCATTCATTCGTTTTATTTTTGTGTGTTATTTTTCGTTAGAATCAAGACCTATTTACTTTGGATACTACTTATTGGTCTATAAAATACTAGCTTTCGCCCGCAGCTTCGCTTGCGTGAAATTTTGAACCCGTTAAGTGACGGTTTTCCATACAAACTTTCATCCCCTATTTAACTCCCTTAGGGGTTGAATTTCGAAAAATCCCTTCTTAGTGGATGCCTACGTTACAAAAGGAACCTACTGTCAAAATTTCAACTTTCTAACCCCAGCGGTTTAGGCTGTGCGTTGATAGATCGGTCAGTCAGTCAGTCAGCTTCTCCTTTTATATGTATAGATTAGTCGGAAAAGGGGTACGTATGGAAAAGTGGGGTAGAACCGGGACGCTAAGGCAAAAATTCAATAAAACATTTTAATAGGTATTATTTAGTTTAGTTTATAAATCACATATTTAGCACTTGAGATCACTTTCTTAATTCTAAATAACAAAAAATAATCAATAAACATATAAAAGTTATGTTTTTACGGTTTTGCCCCACCCCTTGTCCAAAACCAGGTATACCCAAATCTTATACCCGATTTTGACCCTTAACAGTGGTAGAAATGAAGCTCATCAAGATCTTCGGGTTCCCAACCCGTACAGCCTTCATGGGCACAGTTCTTACATTTAAGACATTACACCATGCATCGCTCCTTCGCGAGTATAAAGATACACTTTTTAATTACAAAGAGTATTAGATCAGTTGACCATAAAAGAGTTTATTGTTATCGAGCACGCGCCGAGACGCTTGTTGACAAACTGATCAGGGTGGCCAAAAGCAGCTAGCGAATGCGCGCCTAAATTTGAAACTTGTAAGAGGCTATACTGCCTTGTCCCGGTTTTACCACTATATCCGGTTTTGGAGTAATCTCCCCTACTAATACAAAAGCGTTTTAAAGTACCCATAATAATGAATAACTTTTGTTTCGCCTGAAGGCTCACGTTAGGTACTGCTGGACACGGCGCGTATTGATAAGGAGTTCCTCACTCTGGAGCCTTGATCACCGGTGGCTTAGACCCTGTTGCTGATGCCGATGGGCTACTATTGGTTATATTGTTTCGATGCCGTTCTCTTTGACTAAAAGTTGACTGGTGGAGAATGCCTTATGGTATTAAGTCCGTCTTATTTACCACCATTGTGGGGTGCATGAAAAGAGCCTCCACGAGTGACGATACTTAAGAACGTCCGGCGCACCCTGGGCAGTCAGCTCTGCTACCAATCTTGCTGACTGGCTAATGTTTTCACCACAGCATGAGCTATTTTCGTATAGCTCGTGCTGACACGACAGAAGAAGACCCACCATTATGCATTAAAGTATTAAATAACATAAAACAGAAAACTCACGTCTGTCTTCCCCGAAGGGTTGGCAGAGGTGTATAGTACCTACACCCACATTTCGCCGTTATGTTTTACGTCCCATGTAACAGGGGGCGAGCCTATTGTCATCGACCGGGCACAAATCCAGACTCCGGGCTGCTACTGAGAAATTCCACACGGAAAAACCCAATAACACTTTGCTCGACCTGGGGATCGAACCCAGAACTTCACGCTCAGCAGGCAAGGCAATGAGGCAGTCTTATGGCATTAAGTCCTCCTTATTTACCACCGTTGTGCATTGAAGTATTAAATAAACAAATAAATACACATTTGGCAAGTCTGCACAGCAGGACTTTGATTTATTGCAAATCTGAATGGAAATTATTCAAACTATTGCAGCCATTATTACCTGTCCAGCCCAAACAAATTCGTTACAAGGCTCTCTTTGATCTTCAATACAAGATAATATTGTATTTAGTACATACTAAGATGTATTGGAGTCTGTTTGATAAAATGCATTCAAGCGTTAATTGATTTATTGTGCTTGACTGCCTTCCACCATTTTGTTTCATGTGTCAAATAAATAAACGTGCGTGAACCCTTATGATTGAAGCATGTTTAAAAATACACAGCAGATATCCATTGGATGAGACTGGAAAAATGAAGGAACGAAATTATTTATGATCTTTTCTACATTTTTAAACACAAACTACAAAAAAAAAACCGTCCAAGTGCGTGTCGGAAACGCGCACGAAGGGTTCCGTACCATTATGTATAAAACGGCAAAAAAAATCACGTTTGTTGTATGGGAGCCCCCTTAAATATTTATTTTATTCTGTTTTTTAGTATTTGTTGCTATAGCGGCAACAGAAACACATCATCTGTGACAATTTCAACTGTCTAACTATCACGGTTCATGAGATATAGCCTGGTGACAGACGGACAGACGGACAGCGGAGTCTTAGTAACAGGGTCCCGTTTTACCCTTTGGGTACGGAACCCTGAAAATAGAGGTCCATCTGCATCGGGAGCAGGATCCAAGCTACCTATGGTTAGGGCTCCAGAGACAGGAACCTCCTCTCAATACGCGTTGTGTCGAGGAGGACTGCTTTCTGTAACAGGCCCTTGATTCGACCACCTAACGAGAGTCTCATGGGGTGTTGGTCGAAGCTCTTGGATATTATTTTTTGATTATCGGCGTAATGGTTGCCGAATCCACATCCCACATGTTGACAACCTCGGGTGCTAAATCAAGATATTTTATTTGTTTATCTTTCTCAGCTTTCACGAGGCGATATTCATGATTATTATTATGTTATTAATATCGACACGAGCTATTCTCAAATATTTACGATTAATTACGGTTTAATCACGTCATTTTTTGTAATTGCCCGGCTAGTTTCGGACCCAAGCAGAGCTCTTAATCATGACTCGTTTGACTTGCGAGCTCGTCGCGTGTTCAGCTCGTGATTAAGGGCTCCGTTTGGGTCCGAAACTAGTCGGGCAATCCCGAAAAATGCACGTGAGTAAACCGTAAATAACTACCTAATCTAATATCTAATGTAATGTAATATAATAAAATCGTAACAAAGCAAAAACTGTACATTCAATATTTTTGGACAAAAATGATTGCTACGTGTATTAAAAACGATGCAGATGCCAAAAATACAATTTTTAGAAGTTCTGTCTGTTTATCTGTTTGTATGTCGGAGCTTCACGCCAATACTACTGAACAGATTTAGTTCAAATTTGGCAAAGATGTCCGTTAAAGAGCGAGGCGGGTTATAGAGTACAAATTATCACGCTATTGCGAGTGGTTGATGAGCTTATTGGAAATAAATGTCATTAGATTTAAAAAAATGATTACAAATAAATTGTTTAGTTGCTGCAACACAATGTTGTTTTCCGACTTCCACGCGGACGAAGTCGCGGGCACAGCTAGTCATAAATATGAATGTGTCTCACGAAAGATATAACATATAATACAAAAAAGTCATGTAACATATTCTGTTCAACGAAAGATGAGTACTGGCAGCTCGGTCAGTACGTAAATTGTAGCCGTAAGGAGACTGCTAATGAAAAAACGTAAACAACATCATCAAAATCCGTAAAGCAGCTTTATTATCAACTAGCGACCAGCCCCGGCTTCGCACGTGTACGTTTTATAGCTTAAAACCTTCCTTGAATCACTCTATCTATTAAAAAAAACCGCATCAAAATCCGTTGCGTAGTTTTAATGATCTAAGCATACATAGGGACAGACAGCGGGAAGAGACTTTGTTTTAATACTATGTAGTGATGTTTTGTTTTTTTTCAAATACACTTGGGAGCAAAGAAATCGAGCCACTCCTTTTTTCACGTGTCCTGGTTATTAGTTTTGGTTTCATGAATTATACAGGGTGTAAAAGACCCATCACATAGCCGAAATCTACGCACTCTGTACATCAAACTAAATTGCATTGACTAAAAATAATTGCTGGGAAACAAATTTTATTTTTTAGGTATAAAAAAACGCTGTTTTTTGTAGCGCGCAATGGAATGCACGTAACCGACTGTGCCTGTGTGTGTTGTATAGCGGCTACACATTTGAACCAAATCGGTCGTGTGCGTTTGATATTCATAGCGTTTTTGTAACTTCAAATGCGTAATTTGTTAGGAAAAATTGAAAATTTTGACAATGTTCATTTTGAAAGAAAGTTTAGTATTATCACTTATAATGCGTTTTTGGAAAAAACTAAAAAGAAAAATGTACACTTTGACCTTCAATATCTCCAGAACCAATGATTTCCCAGGTATGGTCTAGTAGAAAAAAATGATCCCAATGATGGGTAGAATATGAGGTTTTCGTTATCGTTAAGGGTCTTTTTACACCCGATATATAATTCAAAATACAAAAAACTACCCTCATTGTAAAGGTTATCAAATGACCTTCTAGGCGATATACCTATGTTTAGAATTGATCTGTTCCATAATACCAAAAATAATAACAATTATACGTGAAAAATAGAAGTGGCTCGATTTATTTGCTCCCAAGTATATTTGATATTCTTTGTTTAATAACGTTTTGTACAGAAACGTCAGAACTCACGGTGAAAAGGGTATAACAATGCTTTATTATACATTTTTACTTGGCTTATTTAGTTGCAGACTAAACCGTGACGAACGTATGTCAATAAATATTCTGTCTACCGTACTCATTTGTTATAAAACATGTTGAACAATAGGTACAGGAAAATCCATCTGCACAAATAGTGTAACTGTTACTTATTGTAAGTAAATATATATTCTGTTACTAACACTTGAATATGGCTTGGATCTTATTTTTGTGTTTATTGACCTTATTTCGTTTAGCTGGATGCGTCATGTTTCAGTATTGACTTGAAATGTTTCACCTCCGGTTTCTGAATTGAGAATTCTAGGACAAGCAGTACTTAAAAAAATTACGGATTTCAAAGCATTTTTTTGACAACTCTGTACTTAAATACTACATAGAGCTTGTACGCCGTTCGGCATTTCATACATCAAGTCTTTGTTTTTCGTAATGACTGAACCGATTTTGATGAAACTTCACATACATAAGCAGGATACTTAGGTCTAAAAAGTTAGTAGAAAACATTTTCGAAATGTCTTATTTAAAAAAAGATAATTGGAAATTTCTGTTTGTATGGAAAATTTAAAACCGGTCTAATTTAACTGTCACACTATTTTTCGAAAATGTTTTCTACTAACTTTTTAGTCCTATGTATCCTGCTAATGGGTATGAAGTTTCATTAAAATCGGTTTAGTCATACCGAAAAATAAGGACTTGAAAATTTGTATGAAATGCCGAACGGCGTACACGCTCTTAAGTATTGCTTATCCCGAATTCTCAATTCAGAAACCAGAGGTCAGTTTCTTGTTTTGTTACTCACTTCTTCTCGATAGGTAAATAGTATTGCTGCGGCAATCCTTTAAAGTCGCCAACTTCTTTTTGACACTCCTGAATTTCTCGCTCTTGACCCTTGCTATGTTTTAAAATTGCGCAGCCGATATATTTCAATACTGCATCAAAAAAAAATTCGTGATCGACGAAAATACACATCCTAAGATTTTCAAAATGAGTAAGATTGAACACTGACTCAACTTTAGTGGGTTATTTATACCAAGGACCTCGATTTGATTATCAGGTTTCTGGAGCAGGAGAATTTAAGGTTGAGGCTACAGCGAGCAAAACATTCATCGCTTATTGAAATTCCTTGGGAGTAGGTTAAATGAAAGTCTGGATGGAAATGAAATGGATGACTGCCTTTCGTCTAGTAGTCGCAACCTCGATCCTAAGGTCGGCAAAGCGTTATCGGGTTTTTCCGTGTGGAATTTCTCAGTCCGAAGTCTGGTTGATGGCAATAGGCTCGCCCCCTATTACATGAGTCTTAACCCGAACGGCGAAATGAGGGTGTACCTACAATATGTATATCATTGACCAAACCTTTGGTGGTACTTGAAAAAGATACATACTGTGACTGCGATGGTCCATAGGCTAAAGAAATGGAAAATGGAAGTCGACATACCACCCATCCAAAATTAAAGTGTTGGGCACTTGTCGGTCTAGCAATCTCTAGCTCCTCTATCCAGAGCTAATTCCTTCACTTCTCTGTATGTCATCATCTCTATCTTTTCCTTCAGTTGGTTTGTGTACTTCTTCTTGGTCTACCTGGTTTTCTTTTTGTCTCTAATTTACCTTCTATGTTATGTTTTTTCGGACTGCCCGACTAGTTTCGGACCCAAACGGTCGCCGCGTATTCAGCTCATGATGAAGGGCTCCGTTTGGGTCCGAAACTATTCGGGCAATCCCGAAAAATGCACGTGAGTAAACCGTAACTAATCATAAATATGAATGTGTCTCACGAAAGTTATGATACACAATCTGCTGCTTTAGATGACTACAGACACAATTAAAAATAAAACCGGCCATGTGCGAGTCGCACTCGCGCACGAAGCGTTCCGTACCATTATCTATTCTGTTTTTAGTATTTGTTGTTATAGCGGCAACAGAAATACATCATCTGTGAAAATTTCAACTGTCTAACTATCACGGTTCATGAGATACAGCCTGGTGATAGACGGACAGATGGACGGACAGCGGAGTCTTAGTAATAGACTCCCGTTTTACCCTTTGGGTACGGAACCCTAAAAAGGTTATTTTAGAGGAGAGCCTTTTAAGATTCTTCTTCACTTCGTAATTCTTGCCGGTATGAATGTGAGTTTTATTCGCAAAAAATAGGGCTATTTTGGATTCCGCTTTCTCCATAACTAGTTTGAACATTTTGGATTGTGTGGTTATTCATGTACAGCAGCGAAATATAATCCAACCTCATCATCATCTGCCTAGCCTTTTCCCCAACTATGTTGGGGTTGGCTTCCAGTCGAACCGGATGCAGCTAAATATCAGTATTTTACATGGAGCGACTGCCTATCAGACCTCCACAACCCAGTAACGGGGTAACTCTTGGTAAGACTGGTTGTCAGACTTTCTGGCTTCTGACCAACAGTGACGACTGTCAAAGATCTACAAATGACAGCCGGCACCAACGGCTTTACGTGCTTTCCGAGGCACAGAGGAAACTCGCTATGGTAAATGGTCACCCATCCACAGACCAACTTCGGCAAGCGTGGCTTAACCCGGAAGATCGGTCTATGCGGCTGTAATTATTTAGCCACGAGCTCGAGCTCGAGCTAAATATAATCCAACCTATATTCCACTAGCTGTTGCCCGCAGCTTCGCTTGCGTGTAATCTTAAACCCTCTTTAAGCCCCTTTTTAAATGTAGGTTTAAAATAAAAAAAGTCCGTCTTTTAGTATTTGTTTTGAACAGTATTTGTGCAAATTTTAAGTTTATGGGGTTACCCATGGAATAAGGGTTTTCATACAAACGTTAACAATCCATTTCACCACATAAGGGGTGGAATTTCCAAAAACCTTTCCTTAGTGAATGCCAACGTTATTAGAGGTACCTACTTTGAACATTTCAAGTTTTTAACCCCAGCGGATTAGGCTTTGCGTTGATAGATCTGTCAGCCAATCAGTCAGTTTCTCCCTTTGTTACTTCAAAAGTACCAGATTTTTCATAAAAACTTGCAACCCTTATTTCACCTCCTTAAAGGTTGAATTTGTAAAAACGCTCAAACATTTATGTACATTTATTTCTAACCAGAAACCCAATTATTTGATATGATGCTTTTAACTACGAAAAAACTTTCATCCCTTATTTTATCCCTTAGGGGAAGAATTTCCAAAAACCCTCAAACGTGTATGTTTACTTCTCTAACCAGAAGCCTAAATATTTAATTCCATGCTTCTTACTTCAAAAGTAGCACATTTCTCAAACAAACTTTCAACACTTTTTATTTCACTATGCAGAAATTTCAAAAAACATCAAACACGTGTATGTTTATTTCCCAGCAGAAACCCTATTATTTTAATGCATGCTCTTTTTAACTTCAGTACATAAATCTTTCATTCCGTATTTCACCCCTTAGTGGTAGAATTTCCAAAAACCCTCAAACACATGTATATTTATTTCTCGTCAAAAGTCTAAACATTTAATTCCATGCTTCTTACTTCAAAACTACCAAATTTCTCATACGAACTTTAAACACTTATTTCACCCCTTTAGGGGTTGAATTTCCAAAAGCACTCAAACCTGTGTACATTTATTTCTAACCAGGAACCTTAACATTTAATTTCATGCTTCTTACTTCAAAAGTATCAGAGTTCTCATACAAACATTCAGCACTTATTTCACCCCCTTAAGGGTTGAATTCCCAAAAACCCTAAAACACATGTATGCTAATTTCTAACCAGTAACCTAAATATTTAATTCCACGCTTCTTACTTCAAAAGTATCAGATTCCTCATGCAAACTTTTAACCCTTATTTCACCCCCTTGAGAGTTGAATTTACAAAAACGGTTAAATGCATGTACATTAATTTCTAACCAGAAACTTTAACGTTTAATTTCATGCTTCTTACTTCAATAATGACGGACTTGTATACAAACGTTAATCACCTTTTTCACCCCCTTAGTGGTTAAATTTCAAGAAATCCCTTCTTAGTGGATGCTTGCGTTACAAAAGGAACCGACTTTCCAAATATCATTTTTCAGTTAGTACCTTTCTCTTTCTAATAGAAGAAGACAAACAATTATCCAATACGACTCGCGCGCCACCTATTGTACGGTGAAAGTACTATGTCAGAAACTTTCGCGTGAGTAACAACAACTATACAAAGTTTCAACTCAATCGGATGAACGATGTGAATTTTTATTTAAAACCGTCCGATAGGACTTGCGCAGCACCTCCTATATTACGGTGATGGTACATACTATGCCAGAAACTCTCGCGCAAGTGTCAACAATAAAAAAACTTTCATCCTCTATTTCACCCTCTAGGGATAGATTTTTCAAAAACCCTGAAACACTTGTATGTTTTATGCTTCTTACTTCAAGAGTACCAGACTTCTTATACAAACTTTCATCCCCTATTTTACCCCCTTAGGGATTTAATTTACAAAAACGCTCACACACAGTCATTTATTATTAATCCGAAACCCTATTATTTAATTTCTTGCATTTAACTTCAAGAAAACTTTCACCTCCAATTTCACCCCCTAGGGGTAGAATTTACAAAAACGTTCTAAAACGTGTATTACCTAGCCAGAAAGCCTATTATTTGATTTCATGCTTTTTAACTTTATAGAAACTTTTATCCTCTATTTCACCCCTTAGGGGTATAATTTGCAAAAACGCACAAACATGTGTACATTTATTTCTAACCAGAAGCCGAAATACTTAATTCCATGCTTCTTACTTCAAAAGTAACAGATTTCTCATACAAACTTACAACACTTATTTCACCCACTTAGGGGTTGAATTTTCAAAAATCCTGAAACATGTGTACGCTTATTTCTGCCCAGTAACCTAAATATTGAATTTCATGCTTCTTACTTCAAAAGTACCAGATTTCTCATACAAACTTACAACACTTATTTCACCCCCTTAGGGGTTGAATTTCCAAAATCGCTCAAACACGTGTACATTTACTCCTAACCAGAAACCTTAATACTTAATTTCATGCTTCTTACTTCAAAAATGACGGACTTGCATACAAACGTTAATCACCCTTTTCACCCCCTTAGGGGTTGAATTTCGAGAAATCCCTTCTTAGTGGATGTTTTCGTCACGTAAGGAACCTACTGTCCAAATTTCATATTTCCAGCTTTAGTGGTTTAGGCTCTGCGTTGATGAATGAAATGTCAGTCAGTACCAGTCTCTTTATATATAAGATTTATTCATGAAAACATTTCTTTTTTTAATTTATAGTTTTTTTTCTTTTGTCTGTAATGCCAGCCTTTCTTCCAGATTAACGGCCATGTCTGGACGAAGTGTTTACGACTATTAAAATTTTAACGATCCTTTTTTCTTTCGGCGCCAGACCTCATTTGAGGAGTCGTAAAGAACCATAAGACGCGGTCACATAAGGTCAGGTTTCTTGAAGCTGGGCTTGGGTTATTTTTGCTTTGTTTTGATCACAAGACCTTGGAACGATTAACTGTATGTAGGCGAAGGGTAAAATTGATTGATCTCTTTCAGAAAATTACAAGGAATCAAAGCGAAATGTGACCTCTTGAACGAACACGCGGAATCATACAACAGGGGCTCAAGGTTAATTAACAACTTCGCGGATCGTAAGATTTTTCCCAACTACACCTATTAGGCTGAGCAACCACCAGAGCTGTGCTAAGCTGCGTAGCGAGGAATGTGTTTTGTAAGCACCAATAGAGTCACTTCATTTACCTAGCTTCGCTCTGCGCAGCTCTGGTGGATATGGGCTTAGCGGAGCGAGGTTTTTGTTCATACAAAACAAGCGAGAAATGCGAGCGAAAAGAAAGAAAAGAGAGAGAAATGTGTCGCGGGAAATGTGTTACGAGGAACGTGTTGCTAGGAACTTGTGCGAGGATTTGAAAATATGCGCGTACCAGTCAGTCAATAGATGGTGCTTGGAAGAGGTAGATGATCATTTGTACACATTAACCCATTACACATTCCTCGTACAGCTCTGGTGGAAAGGGTCACACCGTTTCACATCCTCGCTACACATTTTCGCACCGCACGTTTTCCTCGCACCGCTCTGGTGGATGCTCAACCTTAGGCTACTCTCGTACAGTTTTCAGCAATGTCTGGAGGCCAATTCGACTAACAAAATTTGTAGCCAAACGCGCTAACGAACCACAACCGTCAGTCAGTTTTTGTTTAGGAAAACTGACAAAATAATTGGTTTTGTTCTTTGTGTCAAACAATTTGACAGGTTATGAAATTGAAAACTGTCTGAATGAACCGTTCGACCTTGATTCGGTTGCGATATTCAAGATTTATTTTAGGAGAACTGGGCCCCGGTTTGCACTGACTTATAGTTTAGTTAGTTATTTATCTATACATATAAAAGGAGAAGCTGACTGACTGACTGACTGATCTATCAACGCACAGCCTAAACCGCTGGGGTTACAAAGTTGAAATTTTGACAGTAGGTTCCTTTTGTAACGTAGGCATCCACTAAGAAGGGATTTTTCGAAATTCAACCCCTAAGGGTTAAATAGGGGATGAAAGTTTGTATGGAAAATCGTCACCTAAAGGGTTCAAAATTTCACGCAAGCGAAGCTGCGGGCGAAAGCTAGTTATAATATAATATTTTATTTTTTCAAAAGTGTGGTACAGTCTGTTACAGTTACAACAAATAGTTTTAACAAATAACAAAATCAAGAATGGCTGTGGCGTCCTAGCTAGGTTACATAGTAAAGTAACCTGTATTAAGGTACGCCACCTGGATTCCCATGACAAGATTACAAAATTAAAAAGAGACTGTCTAGGACAGTGATAACAAAATACAAATTAAGTTTGCCTTCTCATACGAGGGGTGTAAAGTGTAATTATGTGTGTGTTTTTTGTACTTATGTTTAAGTGTGGTGTGAGAGTATTTAAGATGACCTTTAGCTCTATACAAACCAAAAGTGAAACGTGCAGATGTCCAGAATAACCGTATGCATACAAGCACCTGAATGTGCGTCATATGAATGTGGAATATCAAACAAAAGTTACCGAAATGCATTCCTCTGGCTGCGTTCACAAATAGTGGCGTCGGCGTCGGTTTGGCAACAAAACGGCGCTCGTTAACCGACATCAGGTGAAACGACATATTTAAGACCCATTGTAAATGCACTTAATCATTTTTAGACCAAGACACTGACGATTTACAGCTTTACCCATATAACATACTGTGTAATTTTAACAATGTCTGTTTTATATATGCTCATATCTCCAAAACGACTCAACCTATTTTAATTTAGTTTTCTACCGTAAATAGGTAATTTATCTGGCTATATTTGAGTCTTTATTGCATTTAAATCGGATGTACAATTCTAGAGATATAGTGGTATTTGTGCAGGCATGTCGCAGCTTAGCGAGTTTTTATTTATACATACCAACTGTGTCATTTTGGTTTAACAATGTCTATTTTATATCTGCTCATATCTCCAAAACGACTAAACCGATTTCAATTTAGTTTTCTACAATAAATAGATAATTTATCTGACTATATTTAAGTTTTTATTACATTTTAATCGGATGTGTAGTTCTTGAGATATAGTGGTACTTGTGCAAGCATGTCGCAGCTTACCGAGATTTTATTAATGGGTTGTGTTGTGCAGTGTTGGTCATAGATAACTCTAGCATTATTATCAACAAACAGTGTCAAGATTATGAGGCCAAGTAATCACTTGTTATAAGATTATAATATTCATGAACGTTTTTGAAGGTGAAAGAGAAGTTATTGGGGGATAAGCCGGTTTTTTTTAAATTGGAACCGTGCACCTAAATTCGACTTTTCATATGCGCCTGTAATGGTTTATGTGAAATAAAAACTTTTGATTTGATTTGATTTTCGGGGAAAATATCGCTGTTATGTGACAAGAACGTGTTAAGTCCGAAAACCTGATTTTTCAAAAAACGCCTTTCAAGGTTTTCCCATAACTTTGTGACTATTAAGGTTTTCTGCCCACTATATTTTAGATGGAAGTTCATCAACTATCCGTTTTTCGAAATAAATTGCTTTCAGACAATGTATATCTTATTAATTTCAATGCAATCTTTTTGTTTAATTACAAAATGGCAACACTTGTTACGTTTTTATTGTTGAATAGAAAATAGAAATTTATCTAAATGTACGATGTTCTTTCTGTATTCTGAGACAATACAATTATCTGTTTTGTTTTAGCTGCCAGTTAAACTAAGCTAAAAGTAATGGTTACGGTTTTACGAGGCACCTAATGACCACTGCATTTCTAATAGCTAGTTAAAATTATGGAGACTTTAACTGTGTCATCAAAATCAGAAACGACTGATTATGGACTTTGATGCTATACTTATTCCCTCGTGTCGTCACGAGGATACGAGAATAGATCATTATCATCATTCAGCCGAAAGACCATTGTTGGACATAGCCCCTATCCACTGATGCTTCACGCACCTAATGACAGTGGGCGGGGAACATTGCTCGCAAAACGGAGAATAGCTCATCATCGTCATCATTATTCAGCCGAAAGACATTCACTGCTGGACATAGGCCTCCTCCAAGCATCGCCACATCGACCGGCCCTGTGCTTCTCGCATCCAGCGGATTAACGGATTTGGGATCATCTCCAAAATCAGCGTATTTGGTTGATCTCTCTGGTGCATTATACAAGGTTACTCAGAAAGGGGGTACTAATCCGAAAGGGTGTTAAAGTACCCATAATAATGAATAACTGTTGTTCTACAACTTTCCCAAAAAGTCAATAGTTTAAGAGAAATAGCTGTTCAAAGAACTCAAAAAATATCGCTAAAATCTATGTATCCCCAGTTATGATCAGCTGTTTTTACATTTTAGGTCATACTTAGGGTCATGAATCAGAACCACCATTTATGAATTTGTAACTGAAGTAGGGATGAAGAATTTTTGAAAAAACTAATTTAAAAATCATTTTGCATGAAAATAAAAATTACCGAATTTGGAAAAGTTAACACTTGCTTTAAGACCTCATCAGTGATACTTTAAGTGACCTTCGGATTAGTACCCCCTTTCTGACTAACCTTGTATTGATACTACTCTTCATATTACTTCATTTGGGTTCCGTATTTTTATTTGCAAAAGGTGGTGGTGGAAGGACAATGAGTAATGGTGGGCCCACCTCTCAATAGAAATAAGATACTCATGAGTGAATAGGTATTTTTATGCAGAATAAAACTTAGTAATACAACTAAGGTCAAAAGTTAGTACTTTCGGAGTAATACTGCCATAAAAGTGATCCCAATCTAAGCAATTAATGATCGTGGTTTACTTCGTTAGAACATTACCCGGACTCAAACCGGATAGCACGGTTGGCGCAGTGGTGGCGGTGGCTCAAGATTGACTGCTGCGCTGCGTATGTCGCGGGTTCGATTCCTGCACGGAACAAATATTTGTGTGACCTACAAGTAGTTGTTCTGGGTCTGGCTATTTATGTTAGAGTTTAAATGTTTCTAAACGCACCCACAATACAGGAGAAATTAGAAGTGAGGGGCAAAGTTAAAAAAAAGTCTCGTTTATAGTCATTGCATAACTCATCACATAACTTTAAGACGTCGTATCTCCGAAAGTACTAACATTTGACCATAGTTTCGTTAGTAACTAATGTTCCGCTTAAAATGCCCTATCCAACGGTATTCAAATGTTACTATTGAAGGGTGGGCCCAGACCCCATAGGTACATTTGTTTCTCACTCTCCTTTGGTGTCTAAATAAGCCTAATTTTACATTGGCCTCGATTTTAACCAAGCAGTTCCTTGAACGATTGGAGATTGAGCCATTTATAACTTCGATGTTTGTTTTTCGGAGTAGGTTCCCTGTACGTTGCAAAAAGCCGTCATGGACTAACAGACTCCTTCAAGAAGATGACGTATTCCATCCGCAATCGACTACGTAAACTCTTGAACGTTATACATTGATACTAAACACTTTGTAAGAGGTATTTAGTCAATATTCCGCATTCCTGTAATCGCAATTAGATCACTTAGGTATTTAAAGTACTCGTAGTTACGTGAATTGTTTTATTCATGTTCGTAACTACGTGGGGCTATGCCTGCACAGAGGAACGGTGACCCAAGTGCTACAGAACTGCCCTGAGGTGGCCATCATCGTCATTCAGCCCAAAGACGTCCACTGCTGGACATAGGCCTCCCCCAAAAGGAGGGAGGGGGGGGGGGGGGTTGCCGTAATTGCCACGCTTGGCAGGCGGGTTGGCAATCGCAGTATGGTTGTTAAACTACCTACTCAGAGAACGCTGCTGCCTATTCTCTCTTCTTTAAGTCCGGCACTACAAGAGACTGATCCATGAGAGGTGGCCTTATACAGGGCTAATTAGGTTTTTTCGGTAATCCGAGTACTCTCTGAGAGATCGTCAGTAACATTGGCATAGAAACACATGGACCAAGGGTCTAGTACAAAATTCACGAAAAATGAGTCTTGCCCTAGGCCAGTGTGGACAGACTAAGGCCACTTTTCATTCTGAAAAGAAACTCATGCCCAGCAGTGGGACAATAATGTGTTAATACAAAACATAACATCACACCTGTATTTCCCGAAGGGTTGGCAGAGGTGTATAGTACACCCACATTTCGCCGTTATGTTTAAATCCCATGTAATAGAGGGCGAGCCTATTATCGACCGGACACAAATCCTGGGCTGCTACTGAGAAATTCCACACGGAAAAACCCAATATCACTTTGCCCGACCTGGGGATCGAACCCAGGTCCTCACGCTCAGCAGTCGCGCTTGCGACCGCTAGACCGACGAGGCAGTCAAATGTGATGGTTACGGCATGTTATTAAGCCCTTTGTAAATATGGCTACGCAAGCACCCAATACAGGGTGTAAACGAATTCGTGTAATTCCATAAAACCACATGATCTACTACTGGCGTAGATTGATAAAGCAAGGGATAAAGCTTGATTAAAAAATAAATAAAATAAAGTTTGCGGTAGAGGTAAGTGACCGTGCTTAAACCGCCTAAAAAAATAATTCAAAAAAAAACAGCAAGCTTTTTTTTACTTTTTATTTCCGTGCCACGCATATATGAATGAAAGCACGGCAACACAGCTGGCGGGCACGATTATCGCGATATCGCTTTTTGCAGTCAGTTAACTCGGGGCTTTAAAATGACTCGGAAATAAAAAACTAAGTTTTTATTAAAAAAATAATTGTTTTCCAGTAGCTTACGCAGTTTGAAGGAATTGCATGAATTTACACTCTGTATACAATGACTTTTGACACTTTCATATAAACCCGTCATAACGATGAATAACGCTGTCATTTATAATTAAGAAGTGCATTTAAATTAATTCGGAGAATAAACTGTTGTTAACATTGTGTCATCCAGGCTTTAAAGTGTCAAGCGCAGTTCTCAGACTACGCTATACTATATCGATATACAAAGTTAGTTGGAAAGTAGGTACCGCAGGGCAGGCCACTTAAAGTATTACTGATGACGGTTTTAAAGCAAGTGTTAAAATTTCAAAATACGAAAATTTTTATTTCCATGTTATGGTTTAAGAAAGGGGAATGCCAAGATCCGGCCATTACAAAGTAGTATGAACTGACATGCCGTAATTTTGATAATTCGCGTTTATTTGTTGGAAGATTTATGTAATATAAATAAAGTCTGGGGAAGTACACCGTCGGATAGTCATTTTAAATAGTATTTCAATGTTTTAGTTAGTAAGTTTCAACGCTTTTTTTTATCTACCACTACAAATAGAATTGTTGCACAGATTAAAAATAAAATTATATCGATACTAAAATTACATTTATAAATCGATTACAACTATGAAACAATAATTATGTAATAGTAAATAATTATATCACAATAATATCATGTTATTTATTTTATTTATACAAGTATTTATTTTTATTCACGTTTTCTTTTTTGAGTAATGTGTTAAGTGAATTGTGCTCTTCCATTAATAGCTACAAATTATAGTACTAAGCTTTATTAGTAATAAGCTGTTACGAATAATCCTAGTTACCACTATAACACAACAGGTTTGTCACTATTGTTGTGATTTATCTTAAACGGGCTACTTTTCTTATACGAAACAAAATAAATAACATAATATTTTATTAAGCTGAGTATGTATAGGTACCAAACACATTCAAGTGTTAGTTAACATATTTAATTAATCTCTTTGATTTAGGTATATTAATATAAAATTAATATTTTGTAATATTATGAAATAATTTACAAACATGCTATTATTACTATCAACTATTTATTTAGCGATGTAAGTGCGTATATTTCTTTTTTTTATTTTATATTCCATTCGATGATATACATACTTGATAATCGATTACGTTTAAAATCGAATATTGTTATGATTTTATTTGAATGGCGACAACATCTTTGTCACAATTAAAATAACTTCCACTTGTTTCTTACGATTAATTATGCGACAAAGTAAGTATCTGTATCGAAGTGAGAAACCATAATTATTATATGTATATTATTCCTTATCGTGAATACAATATTATGGATTCCGGTTGGGCAAGATTTTTGATAAATAAAATACTTTGTTAAGTAAAAGTATGATACATGCATGTTTTATCATCGTTGCCATGGCAACGTCAATAAATGACAAATACAAAATAATATAAGATTTATTTTGATTTGGTTTTGGTTTGGTTAGGTATTTAGGTATTATTCTGATCAAAAATGGTTTAATTTTGTTATTTACATAATTAAATGCTTTAATCAAACAATAATATTAAGATTTTTACAAAAATATTGAAGGTCTATCAATATGACAAGGATTAAAAAAATTAGTCATGAAAATGTAGACGGAGTGTAAAGAAAGTGTTAGTTCGATTTCCGAATTACTTTTCTTCCCTAGGTTAAAAATCTACTATTAAGGTCAACTTTATCGACCTATAACTTTTTTTGGTGTACTTCCAGCGGAAATGTTGTTATTGTAATACATTCTACAATATTTGCCCTTTTTAATAAGATATGTTTCATCCTTGTTCCTTCTGGCCGAGTCGTAAAGGAAATCTTGGCATTCCCCTTTATTTCTCAATAAGAAATTACATGATTGCACTTGAGAACATTTAGCACTTAAATAATACAGGGTGTAAAAAGACCCATCACATAGCCGAAATCTACGCACTCTGTACATAAAACTAAATTACATTGACCAAAAATAATTGCTGGGAAACGACTTTTATTTTTTGGCATGAAAAAAAACGCTTTTTTTGTAGCGCGCAAATTATGGTTGTGGCGAAGCCGCGCGTTTGCATGCGTGCAGCGGCCACAGAGCCGAGCCAAGGCGGCCGTGTGCGTTTGATATTCATTGCGTTTTTGTAACTTCAAATGCGAATTTGTTAGGAACTATTGAAATTTTTTATAATGTTTGTATGGAAGAAAGTTTAGTATTATGACTTAGAAATCGTTTTTGGAAAAAACTAAAAAAAATATGTGTACTTTGACCTTCAATATCTCCAAAACCAATGATTTCCCAGGTATGGTTTGTTCGAAAAAAATGATCCCAATGATGGGTAGAATACGTGGTTTTCGTTATCGTTAAGGGTCTTTTTACACCCGATATATTAAAAACACTTTGTGACATTCAAACTTTTGTTTTCTTTTATTTTTATTGTAACAATTCAAACACGTAATTTACACTTTCATCTCGCTAGCAATAAAATCTCACACAAGTAAAACAACAATTTTATAAATGTTAAATTATTTTTATTATAGTTTTTTCGAAAATTCTCCATTTCAATGAGTATACGAGTATACAACCTTATTTTTACTTTATACGAAAACGGAGACACCCCAACAAGATTTTCATCAGAACTGCCTGAATATGTGTTTTTTTTAGTAAATCTCTAAGTTACACCTTAGTTTTTTTTTTTTTTTATAAAACTTTGCCCCACACTAAGATTTCTCTTGTATCGTGGGTGCGTTTACAGACACAAATCTCACAAACAAACGCCCAGACCCGAAACAACCATTTGTAGGCCATACAAATTTTTGTTCCGTGTGGGAATCGAACCCACGACACGTGGCGCAGAAGCCAATCGCTTAGCCACTGCACCAAACGTGTCGTCATCAGTTTATGTCGCGTTAAGTTCCCTAGTAAAGTGTGAAATGCCTGAGATGTGCTATGCACGGGTTGTCTAATACACGGAAACTGACCGAGCGGACCATCTCAAGCCTCAAGGTATTTATTCCCATCAACTGTTATGGGTAGAAACCTACTGAAACAAAATTGAAATTTATAAAAAAAAATGTTTTCTAAAAAATATGCCAATCGATTCTCTTAGTGATTCTGAACAAACTAGTTTCAGGTTAAGTATTTACTAAAACTAAGCTTGTATTGCTAGCGGACCGTCCAGATCTCGGTATTACGTTTGCGCTAAAAGTGAAACAAAAGCGCCCTCCCTTCACCGCTTCCTAGTGTTTTTGCTGTGAAGAAGAAACAGTTGTTAATTAGCCACGAAGACTCTCGATCACAGAAATCTAAATAATAAGTCAATTTATATTTCTGTGAAGTGACAATATCTCAATGTTTCATGAAAAACAGACAATGATTCATAGTAGGTTCGCGATGTCAATAAATTTCAGCCGGAGATTAAAATTGTCCTGTTGTGTCATAAATTAGTCTGTGCACTTAGTAACTAGTAAAGTTGTCTCTGCGTGGTTCGGTTAAGAATAGGCCATCTCCAATGACGTACCTAGGGTGGGGCAAGTAGGGGTCATGCCCTAGGCAACATTCAAAGGGCCCCCTTTGAATGTTGCAAAATTCGCAAATTAGGCGCAGCACAGACGACGCACGTTTTGTCCGGCGAACTGACGCGCACAAGAATGAACATGGTTGGTAGTTGTTGCCCGTCGCGAAATTCGACACGGACTCAACGCACATGACGGTCATTTTGTCCGTAGTTGTCGTTAGAACTCTAGTGTCTTCACTGGCAACCACTACAAGCCACGTTCATTCTTGTGCGCGGCACGGCAGTCCGCTGGACAAAAAGTGCGTCGTCTGCGCTGCGCCTTAAACCAACAATATAATTTATTTTATTATTTTGGTCGCTCGCGACTTCACCCGCGTGGATGTCGTTTATCGTGTTTCCGTATTTTTCGGGATAATATAGTTCAATCATGATTCGAAAGACACGTGGCGCCATCGACTACCAAACTAAATTTCGACAAATCGTTCTACGACAAGATTTTACTTCGACACTATGGAACTCCACATTACGCTACTCCGACAATTATGGAACTTCGACACTGGGGTTTAAAGTAACATAACACGAAGGGGATGACGGGGGCTTCGTTCGCTCGCTTTGCTCGCTCACTCTAGCTCCCGTAATCCCCTTCGAACCTAATCTGTTCGTGTCGGGGTGCCCCAAATTAGGTGTCGAAGTTCCGTAATTTTCGCGCTAAACGAAACACCTTCAAGTTCTGCTGGGTTTCAAACGGAAAGATTCTCCTACGTAAAAATCCTGATACAAAGGAATCTCACATCGTAAAAACCGAACAGTGTTTGTTAGATTTAGAATCAGAAAAGTGACTTTCTTTTGTTCACTTGTTTTGTTACTGTAGACCTTTGAACATTTCGCTTATTTTTTTGGGTCTTTAGTCTTTTCGCACCGCGAGCGGTTCGAACCGCGGTATGAATAGCCTAAGAGCTCTTTTTGAATGAGTCCTTTCGCACCGCGGTCCGAATCGCCCAAGAACTTTTTGTAATGGGTTGACTCGGACCACAGTAGAAAACAGTTTTCTTTTTGGTGGGTGAATTCAGACAGAGAAGATATGTAGATTTTATTACACATTCCATATAGTACAACCAGGCACAAAATAACAAGAAAAACAAAATAATTTCATTAGGTTAGATAGGTGTGCATTATATTGCGTTGCAGCCGTTTCAAGATCATGGAAGTGAATTTGCTACTTAATTTAACTGTGAAAAAAGCTGATAATTACGCAATGGCAGAACCAATTTCCATCAAACGTAGCATAGAATTATCCTGATTAAACCAGCTTTCGAGCAAAAAGAATCTTAACGAAATCGAGTCAACCGTTTCGGAGTTACGTTGCCACAAACAGATATAAGACAAACAGACAGCCATATGGTGCTCCCACACTGCTGTTAAAAATGTTTACTACCATTTTCTAACATTAAGAAATGTTAGGAAAAGATAAAAATATCAGATAATAATAAAGCTAATTTATCTAATAAAGATTATTATTTAGAAAATGTTAACTAATGTTTGTAAACATTTTAACAGCGGTGTGGGAGCACCTATACAGACAGACGAACAGACTTACAGACATACAGACATAGGTGTCAAACTTATAAAACATCCTTCTTTTTGCGTCATGGGTGAAAAATAGGCTTCACACGTATAACACGTATCTTTTTGAGTCGGGAATGAAAACTAAAAAATGCTTGAAAATGGTGTTTTGCCTACTTTAAAGCGCACTATATCGTTAACTATTAACTATAGAAAAAAATACTTTCGGCAAGAATTGTAGGTAATTTCTACAAAATTGGTTGGATTTTTTTTTTGGCGTGTAACCCATAGCTAAGGAGTTATTTAATAAAAACTCATTTTCGAGGTCTTTAATCCAAGATGGCGGAGTGCGCTGAGGTTACTTAGTCTAGGTCGAAAACTTGATATTTTCATAAGAACACCTAAACATAACATATATCCAAAATTCAGGACTGACGGACCTTTTGCAAGTGAAACCCCTTTTTTGCGACCTGGCGACTGGGTCACTTGTCTTAACAAGTGTTTGTTATTATTGGTATCATTTTTACTCGACAAATGAGAGGACGCTGCTGCTCGTCCTGGGTGATACTGGACGTAGTTTAAGGACATACCCGGGTCCTGTATCTGTCGTGTGTACTTACAAGTACATTGTGCATAATTTTAAACATGATTATTACATCGCATTTATTGTTTCTTTTTTCACTAACCCCTTTTCTTATCGTCTGTACGAATAAATAATTGGAAACTTAACATTTTTGATATGATTCCAAATCGGATGTATGATAAGAGTATTGGGTAGTTTCACTCCGTGCTCCGAATCGACCCATACCAAAGATACCTTGGGCCATTCGCACCGCACCAACCACTGCGGTGCGAATGGTCCCATTCAGAAATAGTACTTGGGCGAGTCGCACCGCGGTTCGAATAACTCGCGGTGCGAAACGACTAAAGACCCATTTTTTTTAATATCTTTTTTATATCGTATTGCAAACTGTATAGTATTATGACAGAATCATGTTTTTTCAAAACTCAACTTAACTTTAACCAATTAAACTCCACATTGGGAATACCTGGGTATAGAAATAGTGAGATCTACACTGTGGCTGACATTTCCTTTTTAATACAACTACAACGTCAACCGATAGGATTAATCGGTCACGTTGTTTTATACGTTCTTAAATTGATTGGAAATGACCAATAACATAGATAATGCTGCCAATGAGATTGATAACTTTAAAGTTGCAAGCTCCCATATTTGCACACCGGATCAATGTTCTGAGCTTATTGCGGATCCTAAAAACCATCTTAAAGTTATACATATTAATATCAGAAGTATAAATAAAAATTTAGACCAATTTATATCCATGCTGTCTGTGATAAAATTTGAGTTCGACTTAATCATACTTTCTGAGTGTTGGTTAAAAGGGTCAAGCCCACCACCTTACCTCGATAATTACACATCTTACGCTACAACCAACAATCTGACACAAAATGATGGAGTTGTAATGTACTTTAGGAACGGACTAGAATGTATCATATCTGAACCATCGTTTTCGGATGCTAACTGTTTAATTTGTCGTTTAAATGATACTGCTATAATCGGGATATACCGCTCACCATCTCGCTTAGACCTTACCAAATTTTATCACAGTCTAGAAACACTAATGTCTACTCTAAAATCATTCAAAAATATAGCTGTGATAGGAGATCTTAACGTCGATATAAAAGAGAACAACAATATCAACCGCAACTCGAGCGACTATTTACTATTTACAGCTTCGTTAGGTTTATTGCCGGCACATGTGTTTCCTACAAGACTCGGAAATTGCCTAGATCATATTTTATTAAAAACTAACACTTTGGCAGCAGTAATTATATTAGACACCCATATAACGGACCATCTTCCTGTCATCTTATGCATAAAAGAGACCAAGAAACTATACCTGGATACCAATAAGGTCATAACGCGCCTTGACTATGCCTCTATTAAAGCTGATATTGACCAAAGTGATTTTAGTTTGGTTTCTAATGAAACGGACGCGAACATTGCCACTGATAATTTGATCTCGATTATAAGTAATGTAGTAATTAAGCACACAACTCAGAAAAAAATTAGTAGGCGAACCCGTATTCTGAAACCGTGGATCACTAAAGGATTGCTTCGTTGCATATGGAACCGCGATAGGATGCACCTTAAGCTCAGGAAAAATGTTGACAGCACAATCCTTCATACCACATATAAAAGGTACCGAAATTTCTGTGATGCCCTGCTCAGAAAGTTGAAGCTCGAGTATGAAAAAGAACAGTTTACTAAAGCTCAGAACAGTCCGAAAGCAATATGGCATGTTGTAAACCAAATTTCAGGTAGGAAATGTCAGTCACAGCCAGCAATAGAACTATTGAAAGTATCAGCCGATGCCAAATTGTCAACAAACTGCGTCAACAAATACTTTGTCAACATTGGGAAAGACCTGGCTTCGAAGCTGGTTCCACCGGATTCGCCTTTACTTCGCCACGCTAAGGCAACTATATCACAGCGCAACTCTCTTGCGATACTGCCAGTGAGCCATGAACAAGTGGCAGCGATCATTGGCTCACTACGAAATAACTGCGCAACTGGCTGGGATAATATTCCAGCCTTGGTAATTAAGCTTTCACAGGAAGTGTTGGTGCCACCCATTACGCACATTTGCAACGTCTCTATTGCCACTGGCGTATTCCCGAACAGTCTAAAAAAAGCAATAGTGACTCCTGTGTATAAGGGTGGGGACAGAGAGCGACTTACAAACTATAGGCCTATTTCTGTACTGAGTTCATTATCGAAGATACTAGAAAAAATACTAAATAACTGCTTGTCTAAGTATCTCACCAAATTTAACATCATCTCAAAAAACCAGTATGGATTTAGGTCGGGTGTATCGACTGAAGATGCGGTAACCAGTTTCAGTGCCGCAGTAACTGATAAACTGGACAAAAGATACAAATGTTACGGTATATTTTTAGACATATCAAAAGCTTTTGATACGGTCTCTGTCCCAATCCTTCTATCCAAACTAGAGCATATTGGGGTTCGTGATCTGCCTTTAAATATATTTAAAGATTATTTGACCAATCGTACCCAGGCAGTCAAAATTGATACTGTAGTGAGTGAGGACGAACAGATCGAGTACGGAGTCCTGCAAGGAAGTATTCTCGGACCCACGCTGTTTACAATATACGTCAACGACTTGTGCAAGATGGTACTTAAAGACTGTGATATTTTTACTTATGCAGATGACACGGCCCTCTTAGTGTACGGGAATAATTGGAAGGAAGCTAAGTTACAGGCCGAGAATAATCTGAGGGAAGTCATATTATGGTTATCTTCAAACCTACTTACGTTGAATGTAGAAAAAACTAAATATATCCGTTTTTATCTCCCTAACACCTCAACGCCGTCAGTGGAAACTTTAACTTTAACACTTACTGCCCACAGTTGTGCCAGTTCAACAATAACTTGTCGTTGTTCACCGTTACTGAATGTTGGCTGTATAAGGTATCTTGGTGTTATAATTGATGAACGATTGGACTGGCGTCCACAAGTGGATACCCTAACCGGACGTGTCAGAAAGCTACTCTATGTGTTTAAGAATCTTCGTCACTCTGCCGACCGGACGGTATTGAATACAGTCTATCTTGCACTATGTCAATCAATACTGGGTTATTGTATTCCTGCGTGGGGTGGAACTTATAAAACTTTGTTTTTGAAATTGGAGAGAGCGCAAAGGTCTGTTCTCAAGGTCATACATGGCAAGCCACGCTGCTATTCTACCACAGAATTATACAAGGAGTGCAAGGTATTAACAGTGCGACAGCTGTTTATTCTCCGCACGATGCTCCGGCGACATTCACTACTTCCCCTAAATAATGATCCTAGTTCAAAAAAACGAAGTGGTGCGCTTGTTTGCACCTCCGTGCGATGTCGGACAGCTTTCGCACTGCGACAATACAACGCATTGAGTTCTAGGCTTTACAATGAAATTAATAAAAGGATCTCACTGTACAAACTAAATAAGCACAATTTTAAGGAGAAATTAACTAATTGGTTAAAGTTTTTAAGTTATGAGGAGTCAGAGAAACTTATTGAAATCATCAAATAAAATAAAACTTACTTACTTACTTTTTGAATATTAAACTATATTGTAATTTAACATGAACTAACAAAAAAAACCCACGCATTTTGTAAAGTTGTCAATTCTATAAAATTGTTATGTTTCTGTTTATTTAATATTTTTCCTCAAAATAGGACGGTGATATACAGTGGTGGACATATAATTAGAAACACCAAGTATGACTTTTATTTTTAGTACAAATTAACTTGATAATTAATATTTTACGTATCATAGAGGGCTTATACCTATTTATCTATAATGTATTCACATCATGAAGTATTACTATGTCAGTTTTGAAAATATCATACAACCGTTTATGTAAAAACTGGTATACTTTATAAAATAAAATGAAGCAGAACAACGTACTAAGGTGGACAACTAATTAGAAACAGAAAAAAAACATTGGCATAAATATGAACAAAGGTAACGATACAATAAATAATGAAGTTAAATGGTACAAACGTTTTATAATAAACAATTAAAGTTTGGTTGGGAAGCCTCTGCTGTCGATTACAGCTCTACAACGACGTGGCATTGATTCTATCAATGTTTCATACATTTCTAGGGAATTTTTCTCCAAGCTTCTACAAATGCGTCCTAAAGTTGTTGTAGTATGATACTAGTAGTAATACGATATTAGTGATATGTTTATCAGACAGTGTTTTCTTTACAATGTACCACAAACTTAGACTTGATTCAAATCTGGACTATTTGCAGACCACTCTAACACCAACACTAATTAGTCTCTTAGAAATGCTTTGACGTTGTTTCTTTGGTTTGGATTATTGTAGTGTCGATGTTAGAGTGGTCTGCAAATAGTCCAGATTTGAATCAAATCTAAGTTTGTGGTACATTGTAAAGAAAACATTGTCCGATAAACATAACACTAATATCGTATTACTACTAGCATCATACTACAACAACTTTAGGACGCATTTGTAGAAGCTTGGAGAAAAATTCCCTAGAAATGTATGAAACATTGATAGAATCAATGCCACGTCGTTGTAGAGCTGTAATCGACAGCAGAGGCTTCCAAACCAAACATTAATTGTTTATTATAAAACGTTTGTACCATTTAACTTCATTATTTATTGTATCGTTACCTTTGTTCATATTTATGCCAACGTTTTTTTCTGTTTCTAATTAGTTGTCCACCTTAGTACGTTGTGCTGCTTCATTTTATTTTATAAAGTATACCAGTTTTTACTTAAACGGTTGTATGATATTTTCAAAACTGACATAGTAATACTTCATGATGTGGATACATTATAGATAAATAGGTATAAGCCCTCTATGATACGTAAAATATTAATTATCAAGTTAATTTGTACTAAAAATAAAAGTCACACTCGGTGTTTCTAATTATATGTCCACCACTGTATGTATGACTTCTAAAACGGTCGACCACCGACTACCCAAGATACGAGCATGGCTCAGTTTGGGAGTCGTTGTCTCATTTTGTATGCTTCTGTACATTCACCTCAAAAAAAATGTAAATGTTTGTTTCCTGCACTTTGTGTACTTTTTGGAAGAATAAAAATTATTATTATATTTGTATCTCTTTGGACATCACGGCTCATCTTCAGTGCGGAAGATGTCCGGTCCTTTGGAAGGCATACACGGGGACACAGGTCCAACGCGCAGAGGCCCCTTTGAGAGCTTTAATCTAAAATGGGGTGGGGCACCAACCCGGGACTATCCACGGCTGCACTATTGGAGTACAGTCATGGACCGTCCCAGGTGGGTGCAAGACTATTGTAAAATGTGGTGAAAAATATCTGGTCTATGGGAAGGGGTGTTAGGTGGACTGATAACTTCTATTGCCGGAAGAAAACGGCGTCTGCCTTTCAACATTTAAAATTGAAGTGTTGGCAGACGGTGACTCGCCAGCTCACTAGCTGGGCCCCCTGAAAAGCCGCCAGTACATAGGCGAAGGGGGCAACAGACGTGTGAGCGGCTAGAGGTGTAGAGAGGTGTGGCCCCGGTTTCGCCGTCGCGGGTCTAAGAGACCCGGAGTGGGTTTCCCCGCTATTACGCCTTTAGACACTTCCACCCCCGAGCATATAGCTCTGGCGGCCCCCCTCTGGCCGGCCGATAAAGGCAAGACAGAGTTGAGAATCCTGCGGGCACTCTTGGGGTTCCACTCCAGCCAGCCAATAAAGGCAAACTGGAGACGAGGCCCTGACCGACTCTCTGAGGCAATAAGGTACGCAGTGTCGCCACTCACCAACAGCTCGCCACAAGCTGCCCTGCGGTGTGTAAGCTTTTCAGTAGACCTCATGATACATTTTTTATTATATGATGGGGTTGTAGAAAGCTAGTCTAATGTTCCCTCCGGTTTTACGTTAATCTCATGATGAGGTAACGCCTTTCCCAGAGGGGTATTATTATTATTATTATTATTATTAATTGTCGGAGTAGCGTAATTTCGGAGTTCCAGTGTCGAAGTAAAATCTTGTCATGGAACGATTTGTCGAAATTCAATTTGGCAGTGGGCGCCATCTATTAGCATAAGAACGTTATTGTTGTTTTCCTCGGGAACAGTACTTTTTTTCGTGATGAAAGGTACAACTGGCGAGGCGTAAGCTGAGTTTTGCATTTGTGCGAGTGCACATAGAATCGATTGCCAAAAAGCAGTAACCGGTTTAAACCAAGCAAAGGACGCGTCTGCATTCATTCTCACACAAATGCAAAGCTCAGCTTAGGCCTCGCGGACGGTATCCTATGTCCGTTTTTGTACACCTGACAACGTATATGCAACATTTTAGGATGATCGGTTCAGTGGTTTAGGCGTGAAAATATAACAAACAAACAAACTTACTTTCGCATTTATAATAATTAGTTAGGATTCCAATTATCCCGCGATTCCTACGATTTTCGACTTATACAGGGTGTTAACGAATTCGTGTAATTCCTTAAAACTAATGATCTACTACTGGTGTAGATTGGCCCCGCACGGGATTTAGGCTGATCAAATAATAAAATAATAATCTTTTTTTTTTCATGTGGTAGCGGTAATTGATCATATCTAAACCACCTAATAAGGATTCAGTAAAAACTAAGATTTTTTTTTTGCAAAAAAAAGTAGTTTATTTTAGTGAACATTTCGATGAACATTTTAGTGAACATGACGCATAAAAGAACGAAAGTACGGCGACGCGGCTGGCGAGCACGACTAATGTAATATCGCTCTTTGCAGTCAGTTAACTGGGGATTCTAAAATGACTCAGAAATAGAAAACCAAGATTATTTTTTGAATTTTTTTTTGTTGATTTTCAAAAATACCCAATTAGGGTTACTCTGTGTCACCAGTAGATCACGCGGTTTGAAGGAATTACACGAATTCGTTAACACCCTGTAAATAAAATCCCTCCTAGCCTATTTTGTAGTGCATGAAAAGAGCCTCCACGAGTGACGATACTTCAGTACGTCCGGCGCACCCTGGGCAGTCAGCCCCGCTACCAACCTTGCTGACTGGCTTATCTTTTCACCACAGCATGAGCTATTTTCGTATAGCTCGTGCTGACACGAGAGAAGAAGAATCCTATTTTTAGCGTATTTGTTTATTTTGTATTAAAAATTTGGATAATTTACGAAAGGGCGCGTCTTAAATGTCGTCCCACCAAGTTCTCTGCTCGGCCCTCTGGTTCAGGGGCCTAATTCTCTTAAAATAAATTGTTGCCAAACGCATTCGAACCACAACCGTCAGTCAGTTTTTGTTTTCGAAAACTTTCAAAATGATTGATTTTGGTTTTTGTGTCAAACAATTTGATAGCTTTTGAAATTGAGAACTGTCTGAATGAACGGTTCGGCCTTGGTTCGATTGTGATTTATCAAGATTTATTTTAGGAGAATTAGGCCCCAGGACGATTCGATTAGTCAATGGTCGATCGATTCGGCAAGCTATCTCTTTTCCTCTCGTTACAAGAATCGTAGACGGAACGAGACAACAAACCGAATCGGTCGACAACTGCATCGAAAATGTTCTGAATCGGGGGGCTGCTTATAGTCATAGTCAAACTTTTTCATTTCAAGTGGACAAGATTACAGTTTCTTTTGAAACGTCAAAACTAGGTGCACGGTTTCAAAAGGTACGTCTTATGGAGAAGAACCGATAAATGCACTGCCCTCGCTGACAGCAAAGGCCCAATTCTCTTAAAAGAAATCTTGATAAATGGCAACCGAACCTAGGCCGAACCGTTCATTCAGACAGTTTTCAATTCAAAAGCTTTCAAATAGGATATTTGACTCAAAAAATCTAATTAGTCCGTCATTTAGATTATCAAAAAATATTTGACCCGTATTTTTTCTTTTGTTACGTAAATCAAAATTGACGATGATACGACACTTTTAAAATTGGCAAAACGTCACAAGCCAGTACTATTTTTGCTTGCTTCTGACGTCACAAGCCCCCACTCTGGAGTTTTGATGCGTTTTATCTTTCCAACATAGATTTAACAAAACAAAAATACGTGTCCATTATTTTTCAAAACTCTAAATGGCGGACTAATTAGATTTGCAATTTATTGATGTTGTCAACATACCTATTGTTTGACACAAAAAACATAACCAATCATTCTGACTGACAATTATTTTCGTAAACAAAAACTGATTGACGGTTGTAGGTCCTTTGCGTTTAGCAACAATTTTGTTCGTCGAATTAGCCCATAACATTTCTTATTTATTCTGTGGTGACATCAATTCTAATTTTAATTACCAGTTCAGATGAGTTGGTAGCACTGTAGGTGGTCCACCAATAACAATAATAGTTCTATTTTTAAACATTATTACTAATATTGGTAGGTACGCGCCACGCAAAGCATTCATTCAGATGATTATAAATGAAACAAATATTTGAATTCAGAACGTAACAATTTTCGTAGCAAGAATAGCTATGGCGTAGCGTTTTGTAAGATGTATAAATAAATGATCAACAATTCATGGAATGTTATTCATAAGTCTATTAATTCTAAAGGTATTTTGTTAATGACTAAATATACATGGTGGAAAGGATTTTATAATAATCATTTCGAAGTTGAACCTGCAGCTTAAACACCGCCAATTCGACTAGCAAAATTTTTGCCAAATGCAAACGATCAGTTTTTGGTTACGAAAACTGTCAAAATGATTAGTTTTGTTTTTTGTGTCAAAAAATTTGACAGCTTTTGAAAATGAAAACTGTCTGAATGAACGGTTCGGCCTTGGTTCGGTTGCGATTAATCAAGATATTTTTCAGGAGAATTGGGCCTTAGTCAATCTCCTTTGAGACGGAGCAGTAAAGGCAGCTTTGAGACTGTTCATAGCTTTTGAAAAGATTACGAACTGCATCAAAAGATTTAGAAAAATATGGTACAGTCTGCGAGAAAAACTACATACAATGCAAAAATCTTTTTGACGCATTTTTTTCCGCTTTTTTCTATAAGTATTCAAATACGGTTTTGGACCTAATGAAGTGTGATTATATTTAAAAAGCAGTGTTTCTGAAAAGAAATTGAGCCCAATGTTTTTGCAAAAAAATCCATATTAGCAACAACACTAGATTGGTGTTTTACACCATCAGCATCAGGAAATGACCAGGAAACAAAGGAAATTGTCCTTTTTTTGACTTTCCTTAATTTTCATACGTTTTTCGGGTAACATTTTTTTATTTCTGATTCTGATTAGTAATAATCAGTGATTACTAGATGAAACAGAAATAAAAAACATTGGGCTCAATTTCTTTTCCGAAACACTGCTTTTTAAATATAAATTCTAATTTATTGAGTATGAATTATCATGTGACATTTGATAATACTATTGGCGTTTAAATATGAAATTTGTGATATTTTATTCATTAATTACTGCAGAAATGTGAGTTTGACATTTGTGTAATTTGTGTGTTTGTGATAATTTGACAACTTCATTTAATTTTATTGTATTAGTCGTTGATAATGATTTCAAAATTAATTGGACTAAAATAAAAAAAAAATGCCTGTTCGATGGCACACTACGGCAACTTTTTGGCCTTTACACTCTCTACCCATATTAGCGAATACATGTTAATGATTATGATTTTTAAAACAATATAAATATGCTGTTTTTCGAGTGAATCGAGCTCTTGGCTTGACGAATTTTCTCTAATACTTTCGGATTTGGCCCTGCAGTCCTATCTCAAAATCCCACCCTGTATAATTCCTAAAATGTACCTCTGTGTTTGGTACCCCTGAAACAGGGATTACAAACCGTAATGTTAATTTTAAAAGTGTTAAATATCCATATTATGCACGAAAGATACTACCTTCAAATCTCTGAACTCCTAGTAGGCTGATTCAATTTCTGTTCGTCTGCTCATCCCGCAATTCAGTCCATGCTTGAAGGATGCTTACTCACCTTTTTAAAATACCCATCGTTTACCATACATACAGTCATCAGGACACGCGACAGCAAAAATCTCGTGCGCTAATACATTGTGATGTGTATTGTATAAAGTCATATTTAAAATCAGGTGTTGCTTAGCGCCAAGCGCAGTGTATTTGCGACAACCGTACAGAACGAACGCAACAACCGTTCTATTTTTCCCGCGCGAATTCGAAATTCAAAAGTGAAGTTTGTTTTTTTTTCAAATTAATTAATTTGTTGCCTGTGCTTTGTTGAGTTCGAAAAAAATGGGCAGTTGATGTTTTTTTAAATTGTTTTTTTTTTATTCGGCTTTGTGTTATTGAGGACTAAGGAAGAGTAGTAGGAGTAGAATTAAAGTTTTGCATTTTTTTTTGGTCTCTTTGGCTGTGTTAGTGTTAAGGTGTCATGGCTTACACGTAAGTATTATTTGTCATATTTAATTTAATTTATTCAGCCACTTTATTTTCAACATTTGTAACCATGTAATTGGTATGCGACGTGCATTGAATTTAAATGACCGCATCGCTATTATTATGTGTTTTTTTTCAACCAAATAAGTGTTATTTTTATTTAAAAAAAAAAGAATAAGTGAAAAGCATACAAAAATAGTTAAAACAGGACAACAAGTAAAGCATAAAATACTCGCTCTTTGCTGAATCGTTTAATTGATTCAGGAAATTTTAAAATGAATTATAGAAAACTCGCACCAATTTTTATTTTTATATGAGTATTTCCATTGAAAAACAACTAAGTATGAACTACAACTTGATAAACTTTTTTTTATTAATTTTTATTTCCTATTGCAACATGCTTGCAACAAAATAATGATCAAAGCAACAACAAAAAAATGGATTACGTCCTCCTTACCTATCAAAATAATAATGAATAACTGGATATTAAAAGTGCAATGAATTTTAAAGGCCTGCAATAAAAAAAAGATTTTACTAAAAATAAGTTCTTAAATAGACTTAAAAAAAAGCACGTGGAATCTAAAAGTTTTGGGCGGTCATTTAACTATTCGCAGTTACTTTGATTAATTAACCACGCGCCACCAAACCTTTCAGCGTTTAGATTTTTTTTTTTTTTAACATAATTTTTTTGTTACTAAGTATTTTTTATAACAGCTGTTTTAAAATTTGCAAGATTTCTAGCAGACAACAAAACAACTTTTCTTTTTTGCTCGGTTTTTGATTCGAAATATTTTTAATTTTACAGCAATTGTCTGAATGAAATACTACTATTTACAATGAAAACCCCGAAAACCATAAACAAAAATAGATTGGTAACTATCTCAGCGGAAGTAGGGACTGCAAAACAATCAAAGACGCCCGTTACTTACCTTTAATCCGATAACGCCTTATCTACTGATAAGCATTATTATTGTAATATTATCGTTCAAGTACATTTGGTATAATAAATATTTTGTTGAGAGTTTCATAAATGACAAAACCTTTTTTTGGCATAGGAAGTAGAGATAAAAACTCTTTGGTAATATCAAACACGATTGCGGATCGCGAGGTTCTAAATTCAAAAGAATGGCAAAAACAAAAAAAACACAAAGTTTTTTTTAAAGTCTTCATTACAAGGAAGTTTTGCAAATATAAATTACGATGACAATTCCATCGTACTGTATTCTAATTACATTACAATAGTTATATATTTTCTATTTATATTGAGCATAAATCTAAGTTAATTTTAACAGAAATTATATAGCATTCCACTTGCATCAGTTTGGATATTGGGGCCGATTTTGCCAACGTCAGATAACTTTTATCCACGGATTTTTTTTAACGTTTTGGCAGTTTTTGTACAGAAATTCTGTCAAAAGCTCCGTTGTTAAATTCGGCTCGCGTATTTAAATATCTGCTATTGCCGTTAAAATTGTTGCCAAACGCAAACGAACCACAACCGTCAGTCAGTGTTTGTTTACGAAAAATGTCAAAATTATTGGTTTTGTTTTTTGTGTCAAAGAATTTGACAGCTTTTGAAAACGAAAACTGTCTAAATGAACGGTTCGGCTTTGGTTCGGTTGCCATTGATCAATGATGCTGTTAGTAGTCCTGACAGCTTGGTCATTGGTCAGTTCGTTAATACATTTCCGTGTTCCTCGCACTGACTGTTTTTCCAAAACAGTAGAGTTTTTGGACTCTAAAAAGATAGGGGGTAGGCTATTTTTAGAGATTTGCAGTTTACCGAGACTTCAGGTAACTGCGAGGTTAACAATAAAAAATAATAAAAAAACAATAAATAATAAAAAAATATGCATAACAAAGATCGAAGGTATAATTTAATGCAAAGATATTAAAACTCACCAGGTCAATATATCTAAAAACAGAATAAGATTCGTCATAAAAAGATTATGTTTCAGCTGTTAAGGAAATTAACATGACAATGGGTGTTTACAACGCATATGTTATAACCTGCCTTGGCTTTATGCTAAATAGTAAATAATATAATTTATTTAAAATACATATAAAGAACAAGTTTACAAAATAAAAAATAATTGAGGGCTACAAATTATAAAGGAACTACTTACTTAGATGATTATAGCATAAAACAAAAATAAATTGAAAAAAAAAAGAAACAAAAAAAAAATCTGAAAAAGTCATTTTTTATTACAAGACTTATTATTGGACTATGAATGACATTATTAATCGCACGAAAATAAATAAAAAGTAAGTTCAAAATCACGCTTTAAAAAGTATAACACAAGAAAATATTATCATCTGAAATTGTTATATGCAAACTATTTAAATAATTATCGTCTATTAAATAAACAATTTACATATGTGCAAACTATTAAAATAATTATCGTCTAATAAACAATTTACACGTCGTATGCCACCTACCCTAACAAAACAATACATTCTAACAGTAGTAAGCAGTCATAAGCTTTAGGAAAAGTAATTTTTTTATTACAAAAAAGCAAAAAAAAAAACTTTTTAGAATTTTTTCTTTCTTTTTGTCGAAAATGTTTGGTCTAGTTTCACCCATTTTCATTTATACACATTATCCAGGGACTTATTTGCCTTTTTTTTTTGTGGGTGTTCAAAAGAGCTAAAACTCGTACTAGGCTAGGGGTACAGAATATAGGACGTATTAAATTTGCTAAACTACTACGTTACTACGTAAGGTTACTAACCGTTACCCTCCATTGGGTTTACAACTTGCACAGATGATAAGAGCCTGGTAATCTATATTTCCTGCAAGTCCTCACTTGTTGGAACACTGACCTGTTTAAACTTTACTTTTATGTCCTATAAGTTCACGATCTGATAAAAATCTAGTTTATCTACACCTCACTCCAGATACTCGGTGAATGGGAGCGTTTTTGTGAAGAATTATGAGTATGATAAGATCAATAGGCGTAGCATGACCACCGTAGACATTGGTTTTGTCGGTAGAAGAATAGACAAAATGACACATTGTCTTACCTCCATTTTCAATATCCTATCTATCAGCGGTTTGCCTTACTACAGATAGAAATTTGATATTACTTCTATGGAGCTTATTATAGGTCAAATTTCTATCTCTAGTAGGCGAAACCGCCGATAGATAGGTTATTGAAAACGGCCGTTAATGTTTATGTCATTTTGTCTATTCTTCCTTCGACATAATCCTTGTTGTTGTTGTTGATTATGCTACGCCTGCTGGACATAAACAGGCGTTTTTAAAATTTTAAATGGAGACTGCAATTTTCATCACTTACAATACTGAAATGAAATAATTTATTCTGCAAATTGGATATTTAAAAATCACTTTTACATGTCGGTTTGTTTTTTTAAAGCTAGATGTCGTCAGCAGCATTATTAAAATACTGAAATCTTGAGACTATCCTGTAAAATGTCAAAAATTAACCAAACATATAAAAAAAGAATCTACACTTTATCACTAAATAATGGGATTTTTATATGATCGATTTATGTTTTTTTTCCATCTGTGTTTTTCTTGGCGGCTAACAAACTTTTTGAGTAATTCCTACTATTTTTTTATTTAATTAAAAATAAATTCATATGGCGTCTGATGTGTCAAAATTGAGGTCAAAATAGTACTCTATTTTTTCTAATCAGCCAGCATTTAATCTAAACTGATAACGCAAATTGGTCTAGTCTAGACTAATAAAATACAAAACTTATGTTCGTTTAAGTCGATTTGACAGGTAAAAACTATCAATAAAACTGGCAAACGGCCTGATCTGAATGTAAAGAGCTAAGGTCGAGTAGCTTTGTTCTAAAGGCCGTTGACATTTACAGATACTTATGAAAAAAAAGTTCTAGTCTATGCCACGCTGATTGTTAACAGACTATGTACTCTGCATTTATCTATAATTACGTCTTCGTGGTTCAAAATAGGCAATCCCAACTCTCATTTCTTTCGATGGGCGAAAGTTGTCCTTGCGATTCTTGAGGTGGAGTCCAATAACAATCAAGTTTATCTATAAATTATTGTAGAGTAGATTATTATCAAAAGTTATAATACAAAATATTACCTATTGGTTTGGACTTGGTTTTCCCAAGGACTTGGGGAAGTTTGACAGCTGAGCTGAATGCAAAGAGAAACTGTTTTCTTAAACTGTTTTTTTTTGTTTCTTTGTAATGAAGATAGTAAATAAGAACATAAACTCACGCCTGTATTCCCCGAAGGGTTGGCAGAGGTACACCCACATTTCGCCGTTATGTTAACATCCCATGTAATAGGGGGCGAGCCTATTGCCATCGACCGGTCACAAATCCAGACTCTGGGCTGCTACTGAGAAATTTCACACGGAAAAACCCAAAAACACTTTGCCCGACCTGGGGATCAAACCCAGGACCTCACGCCTAGCAGTCGCGCTTGCGACCGCTAGACGAACGAGGCAGTAATGTAGGTAAAAAGATCATTTATAAAAAAGAGGTTTATAAGAATGTGTGAATATTTATTTACGTATGTTATTTTTGTAATCCAAACCCGACCCGTTCTAATTTTATTTTAAAATGGAACAATTTTTATGACGTATTCCACATTGGGCACCCGCTTTTACGGCACCCAAGTTAATGGCACCTGAGCTTAGAATAATAACGCCTAGAAACCTAGTACGAGCACCAAAAGTGAAGCAACTCAAACTATGCCGGATACGGCAAAGTTAGCGAATCGAGCCGTCAGTGCTCAATGTCACGCTCTGTTGAACACACCTCCCAAGAAATATTTGAAAAATCCAAATTGTTGCGTAAAAAGATGCTATAGCACATCTGGAAAACATAAAAAATGTGATAAAATTGCATCTCACATATTGATACTAACATTTAATCCATTATTTTTACGTAAATCGATCTCCAAATCAAAATTTTCTTAACCTAATTTATTACAACGAAGTGTTGCCAGTTGTAAAGAAAAATTACCCATAATACAGTAGACACTAACACTTGGAGTCTACTGTTTTTGATGCCCATTTTACTGTAGAAAAACGTGTTTATATGTTAAAAATAACAAACACATGGTCACAGCAGACCCAGCTTAAAATTATAGGGTGACGATTTTGAAATATTTAAAAAGTTATCATAATTTGCGAATGTTTGTCGCGTATACTAACTACTAGTTTAAATAGATACGCGACATAGACTCGCAAATTAATAAATTATTCTAAGTATAATTTTATTACGAGTTTAGTTAAAAACAACAATAAAACTTTTATAAAGTATTACGATAAGTACCTATGTATTTGTGACAGTATTTTTATTAATTAAAAAAATAGATTCATTACTTAAGTTACGTACGTAACATTTTTATATGCAATCTATGCTATGGCCCAAATACATACAATTTTTCCCCGAATTTAGGGGAAATTATATTTTCGAGCAACATTTTTTTTACGTCTGTGTGCGTGTCAGTCTCCGTAATTACATGCCGCTCACTCACACATAATTACGAATGTTGCTTCACTTTTTTGTAGGGAGCGTGTATGAGACTATCCTTCTAGGCGTTATTATTCTAAGCACCTGAGGTATTCCATATTCGGCACCTATCGGTATTTTCCGCAGGTGCCATTAGTGGAACAGTTTATTATTTAAAATTTTATTCCACTTTCGGCACCTACGAACCAGTAGGTTCTAGTGATGCGACGTTTACTTTTTATAGGACGTTAAAATTAAAAATTCGATTAAAATCAGTAGAGTTTAATAACATGATAAAAATATAACTTCTTTATGTATTTTAATATCACAATCGGTTTCCTTAATCACATATATTGCAAAATCAGCCTTGAGTTACAATAGTTTTTTTTTAATGTTTTGCGGCTTTTTATCAAACATGATCATGCCAGCCTCATCGTACACAATAGAATTTAAAAACAAATACTTTTTAGGTTTACATACAATTATTTCTCTACTTGATTAACTTTGTAATTAAAATTCAACTGTCTTTATTTATTAAAACTACCAGGAAAGCAGAAATGAAACTAGGTGCTTAAGCGACTTAACATACATAGCTCAATAATGGTAAAAATACAGGTTTTGAAATTGAATCATTTGTTGTTTTGAAAAGTACCAGAGCGACAGAAATGAACAGAAAATAGGCGCTTAAACGATATCACTAAGTGACAGTTATAGGTAAGATATAGGACAGTTTTAAGACTTCTATCGATATAGTGAATAATAAGGAATACTTTATATTCCTTTTTGTGTTTAATCATTGGTGCACATCTTAGTGACATAGTTTAGGTTGTCACCCTGGTACTTTTCAAAACAACAATTGATTCAATTTCAAAACTTATAATTTGAGCATTATTAAGCTAAGTAGTAAAGTCGCTTAAGCACTTAGTTCCAGATCATTTCTGCTTTCCTGGTAGTTTTAATAAATAAAGACAGTTGAATTTTAATTACAAAGTTAATCAAGAAGAGAAATAATTGTATGTAAACCTAAAAAGCAATTGTTTTTAAATTCTATTGTGTACCTACGATGAGGCTGGCATGATCATGTTCGGTAAAAAGCCGCAAAACATAAAAAAAAAAAAACTTAATAACTCAAGGCTGATTTTGCAATATATGTGATTAAGGAAACCGATTGTGATATTAAAATACATAAAGAAGTTATATTTTTATCATGTTATTAAACTCTACTGATTTTAATCGAATTTTTAATTTTAACGTCCTATAAAAAGTAAACGTCGCATCACTAGTACCTACTGGTTCGTAGGTGCCGAAAGTGGAATAAAATTTTAAATAATAAACTGTTCCACTAATGGCACCTGCGGAAAATACCGATAGGTGCCGAATATGGAATACCTCAGGTGCCATTAACTTGGGTGCCGTAAAAGCGGGTGCCCAATGTGGAATACGTCATTTTTATTCCACTACCTCGTAATTTGCGCGGCAATTTTGACAAGCAGCTGATACACTCGCTGTTTTTTTTAAACCACAGACAAAATAAACAGTGATAAAAGCCATAATTTACAAGTTGTTTGCATAGAGTACCCGAGTAGTTATTAGGGTTATTATGCCTCGCCCACGAGCATCATGAACTTATAAAAAATAAACGATTTGTTACACGTGTTTACATTTTTTTAAGAATCTAGCGTTTTGTTTACATTTTTACGTCAAAATAAAATGTTATGATGATGATATATTTACGTTTGGAAATTCCTAAGTGTTTCCATAATAAATTATAGGCGTCTAGTTGTAATTCGTGAACGAATTATTTATTGAACCGTATTAAACTAGATATGAGATAGGTATATCTTTTGAAGTTTTCTTGTTATAAAATGAGGTCATGGTAAAGGGAATAAAAATAAAATAGAATATAATGAAGCATAGTGAACGAGAAGGCAAAGCAATATTTTTTACAGTATACATGGTGTAAACGAATTCGTGTAAGTACCTAATTCCTTAAAACCACATGATCTATTAACAGCTCACAAGATTTGTGCAGTTGAAAATAAAATTAAAATAAGGATCCAATAAAAGAAAAACGCAAAAAATATTTTTGCATTTTTTTATTAGATTTGTCATTTGGCTCCCATGCATAAATTAATGAAATCACGGCCACAGCTGGCAGGCACGACTAGCGCGATTTCGCTCCGCACAGTCGGTTAACTCGGAGCACTAAAATGACTCCGAAACGGAACACCAAGTTTTTAATCCCTTCCCATCTGTGTCACCTCAAGCAGTATGCTTGTATTGTTATTTGGTTGTATTCTAAAAATAAATAAAGTTAATAAATTATTTTATGATCCGTAAACTAATTTTAATTCAGGTGTTGTATAAAATTGGCGTAGATATCAGCAATTCGTTCTATAAGAACGTTCTAATACCATAAAATATTATAGCCAGTTTCGGTTACGTAAATATTTTATGTTGTTTTGAAACTAATGAGAACTGTCAAGTCATGAATATCAATTAGGTAACCTAGCTGTTATAGTTTACTATGACTGTACATGTATTTTGAACATAAAGTATCACTACATAGTATAAAACAAAGTCGCTTCCCGCTGTCTGTCCCTATGTATGCTTACACCTTTAAAACTACGCAACGGATTTTGATGCGGTTGTTTTTAATAGATAGCGTGATTCAAGAGGCAGGTTTTAAGCTATAAAACGTACACGTGCGAAGCCGGGACGGGTCGCCAGTAATTTATAAAAAGATTATAGTGTCATTTTGTTCTTTAGGCAACCTAGTTTTTCATATTAGTTCAAAGTTTTTCAATACCTTTTATAATTACGAAATAATCGCCTGTTGACGCTTAACGTTTCCAGCCTGTATCTGCCTGCCTGTATCGCTAAAATAAATTAAAATTAAAAAAGAAATACCTGTTTGTACTTCCGTTAATTAGTTGAGCTATTTAAACGTGCATTAAATAATATGTTTGGAATAATAATTCCTAAGATCTTATTAGACTTAATAATAAAAGTTTGTTAAGGAGTCGAAAATGACAAAAGTAAGAAAAAAAAAACTTTAAAAAAATGTACATTTTATGTAGTTCGTGTCAGAAAAATAATAATCTGCAGTGAAAAATGAATTAAATTGTTAACCCAGTTGAATTAAATTCATTGATGGCCGTTAAAATATTGTATTAGTTAATATCGTTACAGTCATAATTCAGTTTTTACCGCTGCTTTTTCGTGCTCCAATTCAATTCAATTTCATCCATTGGTTTTCAATCATTATTGATTTTTATTTTTTAATCGGTCAAGTGGCATCTTTAACTCGGTGTGTTGTAGCCTTGGCTTCTTTTTCAATAATTGAATGAAATACCATATTTAAAAAAGAATTTTCTTTTTGTTTATAAAGATAATCGAGAATATAATTTTAAAAATAAATACACGTCACTTGATAAAGATCAGTGATGACTTTTAAATTTCGAATATTTTATTTTTCTTTTGTTTGGATACACATCAAACATACCGAATGAAAGCATTCTCGATGAATGTGAATCGATAAAGTATACGTATCTTGTAACAGATAAGATGGATATTTTTAGCGTACCTACCTAATGCTAGTTTTATTGTGTGAAAGGAGCCACCTTGTCAGTCCGTAGACGTCCGCTGCTGGGGGACAATTCGACTAACAAAAACAACAAACAACCGATCATTTTGACAGTTTTCGTTTTTTGTGTTAAACAATTTGACAGCTTTTGAAATTAAAAACTCTGTCGGCTTTCAGTCTTACTAAAAATAGATTGTAGAGATATTTAAATGTTTATTTCTATAGATAAATACTTTTGTATAGTAACACGCTTATCCTTAAACGATAGAAAAATCTATTATGCTATCTGTTGTTTTTCGTGATAAGATAATTTTTACCTTTTGGTAAATATTAAATACTAGAAGTCGCTCGCGGTCTCGCCCGCGTGTATGTCGTTTATCGCGTATTTCGTATTTTCGAGATAAAAGTAGCCCATGTCCTTGTCCAGGTTCCAGACTACCTCTGTACCAAGTTTCATCAAAATCGATTTAGCGGTTTAGGCGTGAAAGCGTAACAGACAGACAGACTGACTTACTTTCGCATTTAAACATTAGTTGGGATTATAAATGACTAGCGACCCGCCCCAGCTTCGCACGGGTACTATAATATGCATGTACCTATTATACATATAAAACTTACTCTTGAATCACTCTATCTATTAAAAAAGCCGCATCAAAATCCGTTGCGTTGTTTTAAAGATCTAAGCATACATAGGGACAGACAGCGGGAAGCGACTTTGTTTTATACTATGTAAAACTATAATATATGCAACAAACAATAGAATTTATGTAAATATTACAATAATAGTAATTAACAACCGTATCACATTGTGTGTTCAATATGACATCACGCGGTGATACAAAAACTTGAACAAAAATAAATAAATTTTAACAATAAACGATTTTAAATTTATCCACGGTAGGAATCAAGAACCGTGAAATTGTAATAAAAATACTTTTTGTTTTTAAAACTGAACTTTGTCGAGAATAATACATAAGACAAAAAAAATATGTATTATTGTTTATGGTTGGTATAACTAATAGATTATCTTCAAACCATAACAATATTACGAATGTTTATGTCATTGGCGCAGGCGCGTCGCTTTCATACATTTTGTGTGAAAAAAAATTGAAGCGGCGCGCAAAATGTATGAAAGTGACGCGCCTGCGCCGTGCATGCGCCGTAGGCATGCCATTTCTAAACTTTCTATGTAATTCAGGCCTTAAAGCGTCGTATACTGCACAGGCGCCCAATTCTCCTAAAATAAATCTTGATTAATCGCAACCGAACCAAAGCCAAACCGTTCATTCAGACAGTTTTCAACTTCAAAAGCTGTCAAATTGTTTGACACAAAAAACAAAACCAATCAGTTTGACAGTTTTCGTAAACAAAAAGTAACTGGCGATTGTGGTTCATTTGCGTTTGGCAACAGTTTTGTTCGTTAGTCGTGCGGCATCTATCACGCCTCATGCGAACTATTCGATCCTACATCGCGATATCAAGATTCGACACGCAGATAGGAGGCAGTAGCCCGCCAGGCACAAGACTCCGCCTGGTTGGAGGATCCTCCCTTTGGTTGGAGGAACACCACGCCCCGTTCCTCCACAGTTGAATTGGCCGCCCCACTAGAATAGAATTACAGAAACTAACAAATTTGTATATCTGTATGGATACAATGTGGCGGACTAAGGCCGGTTTTAGTGCTCGACCGACCGTCGGTGCGTACCATCGTTCCTGACGATACGCATAACCGATCGTCAGTTTTTAACGTTCAGTGCTCTCCTGACCAACCAAACTGGCCGGACTGGTACAGTCACAAACACGTACACGAAATGAACGCGTTTACAAATTGTTTAATTGCTGCTTACTATCTTCGTAAACGTATAAGGAACAGAAGACGTAGATACCACAATTTGAACACAAAGCTGTACAAACTTCTTCCCATGCCTTTAACTTGGCATCACGGTCTTTGTATAACACGTGGCCTTTGTCCCACAGAAGTTCACGAAGTCGAACTTCGGTAATTAGGCGTTCGGTGTCAATATTTATGCCATGTTTGATCAAAATTAGGTACTTAAATCATTAAAAGGTAATGATACCAATAAAATCAAACAATATTATTGAAGTTTTGAACTAGTAGGTTTCATTCTTTTTACGATGATACGCGCATCCGTACGGTCGGTCCACCGATCGGTGTAGTACTGAACGCGTTAATATGTATCCATAGCGCGTCGGTAGACCGACGGCACGCATGCGGACGCGCTTGTCCGACGGTCCTCGTACGCAGTGCGTAGCAATATACGCGTGCGTACTGTCGGTCGAGCACTGTCACGACTAGTGAATTTTCATACAAATGACAAGCGCGACCGACGTACGCACCGACGGTCGGTCAAGCACTAAAACCGGCCTAATTCTTTACTTACCATCTATTGTAATATACCTACATTGACAAATAAACGATATTTGTATTTGTACTTGCGACGTCTTCTTAATAACGGGGGTTTTTCTTTTAAATCAAAATGTGAATAAGTAATTGGGGCTAGTCCGAGTTACGTGTACAGATTAGTTAACGCATTCCTATCAGATGAGTTGTCGAGACTACATTATCATTTCGATGACGATCGCGTCACTGACGGGGAAATACGTAAACACTGAGTTACGGTTTTCTTTTTTGTTTTGATGCTTTGATCGAATAACACAGTGGTTTTATAAAGAGTAGGCAGAAATGCTGAACTGACAGGTTGTTATTCTGTCTAGTCTTTTCCCAACTACGTTTGGGTTAGTTTCCAGTCGAAACAGATGCGGTTGAATACCAGTATTTTACACGGAGTGACTGCCAAAAGACCTCCGCAACGCAGTTAGTGGGTAATGCCGATATCCTAAGGTTAGACCGGTTGTCAGACAGGGGTTAGGGGGAAACTCGCCTCTCGGCCGCGGCCCAAATTACACGCAGTAGGAACAGTAGTGGAAAAGTTGGCCGAATGCGTGGCCCAGAATACCATGGGAAAAGTATCGTAGTTAAATCGACCCGTTCGGATTTCATTTCATTAAAATGAAAAAAAGGTGCGAAATAAAACGTAAGTATCAAAATATGGGGTATTCCTCGAAGCTTGCGAAGTTAATTAAGCACCTAGCTCCAGTTCATTTCTGCTTTCCTGGTAGTTTTAATAAATAAACATTTGTTTACCTAATTAGGACAGTTGAATTTAAAAACGTCTATCAATATCATTTATTACGATATCCTTTCATGCTCTTCTCCATGTTTCATCGGTGCGCTTCGAGGAATACCCCATATAATACTTACGTTTTATTTTGCACCTTTTTTTTTCATTTTAATGAAATTAAATCCCAATGGGTCGATTTAACTACGATACTTTTTTCCCATGGTATTCTGGCCCACGCATTCGGCCAACTTTTCCACTACTGTTCCTACTGCGTGTAATTTGGGCCGCGGACAAGAGGCGAGTTTCCCCCTAAGCCTTCATAATCACAACTGCAAGTGGTCTGCACATCCAGTCTGCAATTGCCACGCTGTTACACTGACTACATCCTAATTGCCTTCAAGCTGCATTAATTGACAGTTGCATAGTTTACAGTTGCGACTGGATATGTAGTCTTCTTGCAGTTATGATTACAAAAATAAAACGAAATATGTTTCACCAAACGCAGCGTTATTAGCCCCTGGACCTTTTTCATGTTGATTTGAAAAGAAGTAAATCATCTGCTTCGTCATTTGCAAATATATAAACCAGAGGTCGCTCGCAGCTTCGCCTTCGCCGGCTTCATCGTCGTTTATCGCGTATTCCGTATTTTTCGGTATAAAAGTAGCCTATGTCCTTCTCCAGATTCCAGACTATCTCTGTACCAAGTTTAATCTAAATCGGTTCAGCGGTTTAGGCGTGAAAGCGTAACAGACAGAGTTACTTTCGCATTTATAATATTAGCAGGGATTATCAAGAAACAGGTTGACTTTGTAAGTCAACCAACAGCGGCAAATTCTTCTGTATTAAAATAAAACTAATTGAAATCATACAAAACCTGTATAGACTACTTACACGGTAAACCTTATTCAAGCAATTATTTTTTATATTAATATCAGTAGGTATATAAATTGTAGAGGTATTAATAATATACCTGTTTTTTTCTAAGAATATTATGCGGGAAAATGTCGCGACTGGAAGGATGCTGCGTTGTTTAAGTAAAAAGATTTAAATACATGGAAAATTCCATAACGTTTTCTTCCTCTATGGTTAGGCAGGGCCGGATTTAAAACATAGGCTAACGCCTGCGGCACAGTGTTCTGGAGGGCGAAAAAAGAACAATCGGATGTAGTAAAACTTAGCTTTAGCGAGAATACAGCTTATTTTTGACATCATTACATTATAATTTTTTAACAATAATTTTTCTATGGCGCAATGTCATCCTTCGCATCAATCAATTGTTTTTTTATTTCTCTTGCACCAGAAGTTTCCATTAATTTGTAATAAAGTGTTGTCAACTTCAGACTTTCAAATTTTTCACAAGTTGGCGCCAATCTAATCTATACATATAATAAATCTGTAGACATGGCGTGTCTGTACATAGCAAATATTTTGAAAAAACCTGGTTGGGGTGTTAAACTATAACCAATAGAACCCATTTTTAACATTTTTGGATTTTTTGTCTGTTTGTCTGTTTATCTGTTTGTCTGTTTGTCTGTTTATCTGTTTATCTGTTTATCTGTTTGTTTGTTCAAGCATCACATAAAAACAACTGATCCAATGTTGTTGACTTTTATAAATAAATATTGTGCTTATCTCCAAGTAACATATGTTTTTTGTTTCATCGCAATCGGTTCACGCAATCAAAAGTTATGCGTATTTTAAGTTTTCTAAAAGAACTTAGCATGTATTTGCAGTATTTGTGTATACTTACCATTTCTTTTCAATAGATGGCGTTACGTGTATCAAATCACGTTGTGAGGAAATATAATCAACGAATATATTACTAAAGTCCCCGTCGCGAGAAGCTATAAATTTTGTAAACACACATTCAGGGGTTCGCAACCTTTGGAACAAATAAAAAAAAACAGTTTTGTAATGATTTTTATTTTTATATAATGGTTTTTATTTTATTTATAAAATAATAAATAATAATCTACGAAAACAACACAAACAAACTGAAACGCATTCAAAACTCAAATGACAGCATTGACAGCGTCAGTGTGAACTTACTTCAAAATGGCGGGCCAAATGTTGACGTTTCATGAGTCAGACACGTTCCGGTACCACAAAACATTAGACGATAGCGCTTTATATCGCTAAAATATAACCCGACTAAGTGAAATTGCTCGTTAGTTTCGTATTACACGTATGTAACTTTGAGTTGGTTGAATTTGGAATTATTTGTTGTTGATTGAATTGTCGCTACGTAACTTTGTAGAAGTTCTTTATTTACAAAATTTATAGCTTCTCGTGACGGGGACTTTATTCTCAGTCTATGGAAGGTCTATTGAAATGCCATTCGAAGAAGGTACTAACTAAGCTTTTATAAAAAAACGAGGATAATGTTATTTAAAATTTATAAGGTACATATCTATCTGAATGGCAGTGGAAGAGAAATACATTTAATTTCATAAGCAAGTGTAGGTATTCTAAATTTTTAATTGTGCAAGGCAATACGATAGATTAATTTGAAATACTCATATATTTTATTATGAATACTTAAATATGTATTTATAAATCTATTTACTATTAATAAAATTCAAAGTGCACTTTGTCTGTAATTAAATATTTTTCCAAAATTTCGGTTCGGTGGTACTATACTATCGATAAAGAAACCATAACATTTTTTTTTAGAATGATTGTGTCTGTTTGTCTTTCCGTCCGGACATCACGTAAAATCGCGTGAATCGATTTTGATGGGCCTGCGCTTATGCTGGTATATAAACTATCACGCTATTGCTCATAGATGCCGAGCAACGGAACATTATTTCCATATACTGCGTAGTATAAGCTGTAGACTGAAGTTAGTGCTGCAGTGAACGGTCGCTGGCTCAGTGTCCTGCGTTAAAACCTCACTTTAAAAAAATACACTTTTTGTAATTTTTTTGGAATGTTTTTATGTATTTTATTTTGTTCATTGTTGTCAGAACTATTCAAAGCCTGTCGTCGCCGTTTTATTAAGTTTATTTAAGCCTTAGGTAATGTCCCAAAACACATATAGCCATGAAGGGAAAGTACTTTAAATATTAAAAATTGCAAATTTCACTCAAAGGTGACTTCATTTTATTTTTAAAAGTAAGAAATATTGCCTTTACTGATTTTTTTGCCTGAACCGGGAATCAAACTGACAAAGCTATACCATCTGCAAAGGCACCTGTTGAAAATATCTTTATGGTCAATAATCAGGATCAAAACTCTCCAACAAACACACTGTCTTAAATTGAACGAAGTGGAAAAAATAAGAACTACTTAACAACAATTAATAAGTGCTTGAATTTAAATTATTTAGTTAGTCAATTTTGGTTTTATGGTCTTCCATCAATTTCAGACACAATGTTTATTGGAGCGATTTGATCCGTATTATTGATCCTATCGATTGGTGAAATAAAAATACAGATGATATTTTTTCGCATTTGGGTTGGTTCGATTTCCAGATCAAACTTTTTGAAATCTTTGAAAGCAGTAAGTACCTATTTCTAACTTATAAAAATAAAATGAAGTCTTCTATACGTGAAATTTTATATATTTAAAGTACTTTCCTATTCCACACCTCGAATGAAATCATTTTATAGACTGCACTGCGTAAAATCTTTTGATTTAGTTCGCCGATTGTAATTAGATGGCGTTGTAGCCATTTTTGTATCGCGATAAGGTTTCGTTACACTATCACAATAAATATCAATATTCAATTATAATCCATTTTAGCAAGGAAATGTATGGAAATAAGCACCGCGTTTTTAGTATTATGGTTATATGAACCTTTACCGTCAATCAATAAGAGCTGAAACTCTACCTAAAGAAATGGTTTAAAAGATATAAGTGCCTTGGTGGGACACCTTTGTCTATTATTATAATAAATGGAATACATACATATACACTATTTAGTTGCTGCGACATAACGTTGTTTTCCGAGTTCCACGCGGACGGAGTCGCGGGCACAGCTAGTAACCAATAAAGTCACTCAACAAAAAGTACGTTCTGAAGTTTTCATTCAAGTTTGTTTGGCATTCTAAAGGGGCCCCGACATTGCCTAAGACGGCCCTGCCTGCATCAGGTTAAAAATAGTGCATAAATAGTAATGCTGTCAATTTGACTAAACTTCTAGTGGTTTAGTCATTGTATGACTCTTGGAGGAAAAAAATAATTTTGTACCTACTTAAACTTGACTGCTTCGTTGGTTAATATACCTGTAAAATGTCACAAGTCTATTAAGGTTGTGGGCATGCCCATCGTGCCCACAACGGTGGATCCGCGCTTGAGTTTCACTCAAATTCAAAATCTGTTTCTAATGGTCTAACCTCATATCTTTCAAGAAATCTAAAAACCTCTTTAGTTCAGAAAAGAAAAGTAAAAAAAAATGTTCACAGATGTACTAAAGATGAACTTTAAAAAATATAAGTACTCTCAATTTGAATTGACAGAGATAATAAAACTGTAACAGAACATTTAATTCCTTGTCCCGCCGCCGACACACTTTGATACGCTGGAGATCGAGTTCACTTTTACTTAACCCCAAAATCGTTTTCGCTATATTTAACGTCAAAACCGGACCTAAACGATCAGGCGCCGTCGCGGATTAACGAGTGGTAATGTTGGCGCCAAAAGAATGGTGTCGGCCATTTTCTGTGCTGACAGATAATTAATTAATATGGTTGTACTCGTATTAATGGTACTTGATTTAAAGTAGGATGAAAGTGATAATTTAAAAGGTTTTCTGGTTCGTTTGTTTTTATTTTTAAGACAATTTCTCTTTTTTTTTGTCTGTGCCTGGTAAGAGCCTACGAGATCCTCTACAGACTATAGTAAAATTCGAATTGAATCAATGATAAAAAATCAATCTTCTATTCAAAAACGTTCGTCAATGTTAACTTATTTGGTGTCGGTGCAGCATGTATTTTTCTTCCATACATCTCTATTAGCCGTCATCGCAGTAGTCACTCTCTTTCTAGTCATATCATCTTTCAAATTATCCATCCATCGTTTCTTTGGTCTTCCTCTACTCGTATAACCATCCACATTCATACTCAAAACTTTCCTCACGACGTGTTCCTCATTCCTCCGCATCACATGCCCATACCATGATAATCGGTTTCCACACAATTTCTCAGTCAGCGGCGCCACTTTCAGACTTCCTCTTACATACTCATTTCTAATTCTATCCATTCGCGTAACAACACACATGCCTTAGCATTTTCTCATCATTTATGTAAAAAAAAACTCATATTATAGAGGCGTCTTGTGGAGGCCCTGGGACGAAAGCCCTTGTTGCCGTCCACTAAATCCGGCTCTGCATAAGAATGTTTTCGATTAGGTGTTATCAAGTTCTTCAAACACTCCATCAATCAAAATAAATGGCAGTCTCGTTCCCAATCGTTACCGTAATCCTTCAAGGGACCAATTCTTCTAAAACAAATCTTGATAAATTGCAACCGAACCAAGGCCGAACCGTTCATTCAGACAGTTTTCGTTTTCAAACGCTGTCAAATTGTTTGACTTAAAAAACAAAACCAATCATTTTGACAGTTTTCGTAAATCGAATTGGCCTGCAGTAAGTACAATTTGCGTAACTGTACAATAACATGTTATTTCTGGATCCCCATGGAAACAAATAGAACAAGATTTAAGTACACAAATTGACTGTAACTAGTTCATGTAGAAGGAATGCCAAGGTCGATTGCAGCAATTAGCGCTTCTCGCCTTACCGTCCGTTATCAAGATATATGAAGATACCGTACCGCCCGGCGATCAGGCGGAGACGAGATGTAAACAGTAAAGGCACGATGTTTTTTTACAAAATGTTGGTTAGGTTTTGTAATAGTTAATTACGTCAAATTTTATTGAGTATTAAGTCTTAATTATTTTTTTACCACAGATCATTATAATAATTAATAGAAGTTATTAGAAAATGATGAAAAAAACATCTTGATTTGGCACACGAGGTTGTCGAAATGTGGGATGTTGATAGGGTTGACAACATTTTTTTGTCTGAATATAGTATTTTTTTTAAAAAGTCATTAAAAATATAGTACGCTTCAAAAAAATATAGTATTTTAGTAGGGAAGAATAAAAAAAAGACAAGTAATTTTTTTTTTCAAACTCAAACTCAAATTCTTTATTTTATTTTTTTCCCACTCAGGTTTATATTTTTGGAGCCTTTTTTGTATTTTCCTCTTTTTAGTGGGTGTCAGTGGGACACTTTCGCTATCGCTACAACTTTCCATTATTTTACTACGTAATTTAATGCAGGACTAAAACTACTAAAACCGTATTAACTCCATTAACTCAATAAAATTAACGAAACCCAAAACAAACGAAAAAGGCAAGCAAGATTAGAATAAATAAACATTAGTTTGATGTTGTCAAGTTTGACATTGATGTATCAATTAGGAGCGAAATATGACAGGGACGCGTTCGGTTATACGCACACGCACAATACTTCTGTCGAACGAAAGACGCGTTCGAAAACTGCAGGAAGTTTTTTTTTATTTTACTAATTTTAGTATTACATTGAGCTATTGTACTGAAATATAGTATTTTCGCGTACCTACTATATATTTCTTCAACAGTATATAGTACGGAGACCCTAAATACAGTACAATACTATATATTATAGTACGGTTGGCAACCCTAGATGTTGACTCAGCAATCGCTGTGCCGATAGTCGTTACAGCCAATGGCATAATAGCTAAGAGCCTCGACAAACGTCTGATGAGGCTCTCGTAAGGCAGCTGGATTCTGGATTAAGGGTTTGATTCAGAAAGCGGTACTTCTGGACACGGCGCGATTTGTTAGGAAGTTCTTCTCTCTGGAGCCTTGACCGCCGGTAGCTTGGACCCTGTTCCCGATGCCAGTGGGCTACTATTTTTTTATATTTTTAAATGTGTAGGTATTCTTTTTATTTTTCATAACATGTGTATATAAAAATATAATTTAATATGTATTTACAATGAATATAAGTTATTATAAACAAAAGCAAGTTTAAAACGGATTCATAAAATTTTGATATAGTTTTTCAATGCCGCAACCACGAGATTTCTTTCTCTTTTAAAACTATTCCAGCATTATTTGAGCATCACAATCAGTCACTTTAGTTCTCCCTTCGTCTTTACAAGAGGACAATCAGATAAATAATTCCTGGTACGTTACAAACACATTCCAATCCGTTACAATATTGTCCTTATACGTTACAGAGTTGCGACACTCAACGAAACGTACTACTAGTAAAATATGAATGTAAATATTTTCGTTCGTCCGTCGGAGGGTTTGTTTAGTCTACATAATTATCGTTGACAACAACGATTTTGTGTTCTTATGAATAACACCTCATGATTTGAAGAAATACATAGTGTGGTTATATTTTGTTTTAAGAATATACGGTAGGCAAGGAAGTTAGAACGCAGATAAGACCAGTAATTTGATTCCGATTTAGGGTACTTTTCCATCAGAGATGTGCTATGCAGCTATGCTGCGAGAATGTAAAAGCTAAGCTACGAAACTATGTGACCGTTTTCACTGATGCTAAGCTATGTAGCTGTGCGAGGAAGATGCGCATCTCGAGCTATGCGACGTATCGACAATAGGGAAGGCACGGGGAGCCGCGGCGCGGTGCTCTGCGCATACCACTCGCGACCTTCCACAGCACGCATCCATAGCACACATCCACATCACGCATCCTTCCATATAAAAAACGTAGCTTAGTTGAATCAGTTTCCACCAGTGCTATGCTATGTAGACCGATGAATATGATTGGTGGATATCAAACGCATCCATAGCAACGTTGCATAGCAAATCTTTGGTAGAAAGGCACCCTTACAGTCGGTGGAAGTCATTCATAATCCCTACTAAATAAATGCGAAAGTAACTCTGTCTGTCTGTGACGCTTTCACGCCTTAACCGCTGAACCGATTTTAATGAAACTTGGTACAGAGACAGTGTGGAATCTGGAGAAGGACATAGGCTACTTTTATCCCGAAATACGAGGAATACGTGATAAGGCGGCGAGGCAGCGAGCGACCTCTAGTCTGAAATAAATCTGAGTACGATGTAAGACAATTATGACATTAGAAGCCCAATTCTTCGAACAAAATTGTCTAAGATCGCATACGAACCGCAGCTGAACCACTGTCATTTGTCTTTTTTTCTTAACAATCGAAAGGATCAATTTTCGACAAAAAGAAATTTGTAGATTGTACTCTTTTGTTGATTGTACGTAAAGTTAGTAATTGTTTTTAGCATTATGTTGTTTATTGCCTTATTAATTCTACATCTGTGCAAACTGCTAAATCACTGGTTCAACACAAAATATAATGACCCACTACACTAGTTATGAAGACAAACAGAATACAACTGTACAAATAAAAAGTTTGAGATATCATTATTTTAGCATTCGTATACTAAATATATTAATGTTAGGTTAGGTTACATATTGAGCGATTGGGGTCACCTGCGTTTAATTATCAGGAAAACAATTTATGAGAAATTCTTGTCATGTCAGACATAGAATAAATGGTTTAGTCCCATATCTGCCCCTCCCCATTTCTTCCCCTATTACGTTTATAAGGGCGCAATTACACTTAGTATTTTACCCGAATCGGATGCCTATGATAATACCCGAATTCGGGTAAAGTTCAATACCCGAATTGGGGCAAACCACCAAGTGTAATTGAGCCATTAGAGATGGGACAATTTTATAGTTATTTTTATTTTTATAGTTTTTATTTATAGTTATTATAAACGCACAGGGGAGGAAATGGGACTACACCGAATAAATATTACTTAATATGTCAAAAGGTTGTAGGGAAATACATTGACCTCAGAGCAATTAAAAAAAGAATAGAGACCACCAAATATGTAATATAAAACATAATTTAAATATCCGATATACCTATATGTGATAAAAACACTCCTTCTTTTTTTGGAAGTCTTTTAAAAATTGCACTCTTGTTTATGGGGACAGACAGAACATCTTGTCTTTGCCTAGCAGTTATTGCAAACATATGAAAAATGACTTCTTCAGTCTTTTAGACTAGTAACACCTGTGTAAGGGGGCTCTAAAGGCCAACTTTTCATTAGCTGCAGGGATTAAAGATTAACGTGTGTCACAATTAATAAGCGTGAGGTCCTGGGTGCGATCCCCAGGTCGGGCAAAATGTTATTGGATTTTTCTGTGCGGAATTTCTCAGTTCAGCCCGGATTCTGGATTTGTGCCCGGTTGATGGCAATAGGCTCGCCCCCTATTACATGGGACTTAAAGATAATGGAGAAATCAGGGTGTAGGTACTCTACACCTCTGCCCAACCCTTCGCGGAATATAAACGTGATGTTACGTTATGTGTCACAACCTTCAGTTTAACACTAATAGTGGTCCCATTTCGTTTCTATCTGAGAATTTTGACAGCTGTCAACGTCAAATCACTACGGCTAAATGCTGCTACCTGGGCGCGACTTCTACCAACAAAATTGTTGCCAAACCGCAAGAGAACGACAACCGTAAGTCAGTCTTCATTTACCAAAACTGTCAAAATGTTTAGTTTTGTTTTAGTTGTCAAACATTTTGACAGTTTTTGTAAACGAAAACTGTCGGAATGAACGGTTGGGCTTCGGTTCGGTTGGTATTGATCAACGTTTTTGTTAGTAGAATTATCCACCTGTTGTACACTGTCATTGTGGACATTGCCCCATTTTTGGGATAGGTCTTTGTGTCAGTCTAATATATTATAAAATAGTCAAAATCCAGCTGTGGATTGCGATAAAATAGTTCAGCTTAGTTAATTGGCCAAAGTAAGCGTTTCAGCTTAAGTCGAGCAAAAGATTTCTCTCCAAGCCCCAATGCAAAAGCGTTACAACTCGAAATAGCACCAAACTGCATCCTCAATCACATTTTCTATCAATTTTAATCACCCCCATCTATCATGGTGACCACTTGCAATGCAAATCAATTACAATGCAATCCAATCTGTAATGTCCTGCAATAAAGTTCAATTTAGATTGTTTGATTGGTGATCCAGATCGGTCCCTTAATAATGATGAATTATTATTTGAAATGCTTTTACGAATGACTTATTGATTCGATCATGCGTAGGAAGGATATTATGAAAGTGTTAAACGAGATGTATCAGTAGGATACGTTTGGGAGAGGTGAATGACTCTCCTTATAGCGTTTGTCCGTCACCGTCACCGTCAACGAGAAACGAGATTATTTCGGACCGATTTCGGAACGAACGCCGACGTGACGGCGATCGTGTGTCCACCGCGACCGATCTCGTTGGTTCTCAACACAAGAAAACAATTCGTGCACGAAGCCGGCAATCTTGGATGTAGTGGACAAGTGCAAACGCGTTTTGTATGGCGGCATTTCGGCCCGTCACAATCTCGGGCCGAGTTCTAGCGGTAGCGCCGAACTAGTCACAATCTCGGTGGCCGAGATGACGGCGCTCGTATGACGGACGTGCGGTGGACACCCAGCCATAGTAATGTATGTATCGCTACTTCGGCAACGTCATCTCGTTCTCGGTGACGGCGGCGGTGGACAAACGGCCTTACTCATAAACGCGGACTAAACCGTGATTCGAAAGACACGTGGCGCCATCTATGAACGTTATTGTTGTTTTCCTCGGAAACAGTACTTTTTTCAGGATGAAAGGTACCCTATGTCCGTTTCTGTACACCTGACAACGTATATGCAAAATTTAAGAATGATCGGTTTAGTGATTTAGGCTTGAAAAGGTAGGTACCTAACAAACAAACTTACTTTCGCATTTAAAATATTAGTTAGGATTAATGTTTTCATTAACCACGAGCCCCTCGCTCGTGGCTAATTATCATTCGCGCGGATCATAAAAACCGATTTCCCCCTAAAATATCTATTAAAATTTTAACATTAATATAATATTGTACACATAGTTTCTACAAATACATCGGAGAGCAATAAAACCTCAATATCTCGGACACTAACAAGGCTAGCTTATTCAAATAAAAAATATTTAATAAAGATATAATAATGTTAGCAAAACTTAATTCCACCACCTTATTCAAACAAAAAAAAACAACATAGGTATATTTTTTGCAAATCAAAAATTCTCCAACATTTATACACAAATACGAGCTTACGAGAGGAATGTGATTAAAATGTGACCACAATCTGTACAATACGAAGGAAGTAGCCGATGCAATTACCTCGGAGTTAATTTGTGATTCCTAGAACCAATCAGTTATTTAGGTCGGTCTGGATTCCTGGAAAATACGTGTCTTCCTAACTATTTAAGATTAATTACGAGGCCAAATGCATTCCATAAGTAGTTGTTCCTAATTCAAATTGTTGAAATAAAATAAATAACTGAACAATCAACAACTTCAACCACGGCCGTTCGAACGTTAGGTCTAAAATAAAAGTCAAACGGGTACGGTTGAGCTGTGGTACAATTGCGATTTAAAAAAAAAGTTGTTAGCAGAATTCAGGAGTGGGTTGTAACAGGTAAAATCACATAACTGTTACGCCTGTTCCTGTTACACGTAAATAGCAGTTCCAAAAACCTGTTACAAAATAATAGTCTGTTGTTTCATACTATGTGGGAACAAACTATTGTGTGTTCTCTGTTACCACAGATAGCAACGTTTAACCTGTTTACTGTAACAGCAGGACTTCTCTTTCTAACTAAGGTGTTAAACCTGTGCGAGAAAAGGAAAGAGCTTGTGACGGCTGTAACAGGGTGTCACAGAGTAACAGTAACATTTTTTATCTTATTCTAACTAAGGTAACTGTCATAAGCATGAATAGATAAAAGCTTGTGATTGTCATTTACGGGATTTTGTTAGCTCGTGGAACAGGAACTGTTTTTTCAGTTTTTTTGTCACAGTTACAGTCTGTTATCATAAGATACCTGTTTTAAATAGCTGTTACGATAAATACGCCTTACTCCTGGCAGAATTTGCCGTCTTGAGCATTAAATAGAGATCGCCGACAATCAATGAACACAATGTTATCAATGCGAATTCTAGTCAGGGTCTTAATGTCGACCTAAACATGTGCAAATGAATCATCTGAACACACACATATTTCACGTGTTATCGAATTAAAAACTCTTTTGTGTGATTTAGGACACATTTAGGTCACAGGTGCAGTTGCTAATACTGTCGTTCGATTTCTAAAAGACCGTCAAGTAATAATAATAATAATATTGGGCCAAGGGCCTGATACAGAAAGCGGTACTTCTGGACACGGCGCGTATTGTTAGGAAGTTCCTCTCTCTGAGGCCCTGACCGCCGGTGGCTTGGACCCTGTTCCCGATGCCGGTGGGCTACTATATTTTTATATGTTTTTTTATATGGAAATATTTAAAAATGTAATTTTATATGTATTTTAATGAATAAAGGGAATAATAATATTATAATAATCGTTTATTAGATCAAAATAATACAGTTTACAGTAAAATGAACACTGTCACTTAAACTAGGTTAATTCCCTCTGCTATAAGTAACAGTAATCAAGTGACATTTTGTCAAATTTCAGTTTTATACAGGGTGAAATTGTAAACAGTCGACAAACCGAAATGGGAGATTGTACTCATCACTATGAACAACTTTTACTATGTGACCAAACCTGAAATCGCGATAAAAAAAACAGCTGTTCCCTACATTCATGTTCGCATACTCGTCAAAATGTAGGGAACAGCAGATTTAAAAATCCCGGATCATAAAAAAATTAAGATCCGGGCATTAATGTATCTAAATATTTCCGTTTGCGATAAACGCAACTATTTCCGATAAAATTACATTGTAAAATGCATTATCTTGATCGAAATGACTTTGACCGATGGTGTCATCCGGAGATTCCGGAGTCGGTATCATTTATTTTCGAATTCCGATCAACATTATCAATAATTTTTTATCAGTTCTTATCAAGTATTTTGTTGACAAATATTTCCTTTGTGTCATCGCTGCTATTTCTATTTATATCACTATTTTATTGCCTGAGGGCAAACTCAACTAACAAAATTGTTACCAAACGCAAACGAATCACAACCGTCAAGCAGTCTGTTAGTTAAATTGGCGAATTGACATTTGTCTACAAAACGTTATCATACAAAGAATATTCAATATTAAAAAAAAACAAAGGAGTGGCTGGAGAGGCACCATGGCGCCCTCAGCTTCCGGCTGATGCAGGTTCTCTCGGGACATGGTTGTTTCGGGAAGTAGGCCGGGAGCAGACGCCCGGATGTCACCACTGCGTCGACTGCCCCGAGGATACGGCGCTGCACACGCTGCAGGTGTGCCCTGCGTGGGCAACGCGGCGCCGTGAACTAGTCGCGGCAGTCGGTGGTGACCTCTCGCTTCCGGCCGTGGTTCTGTCCATGGTCGGGAGCGAGAGTGCGTGGGATAACGTCGCCTCCTTTTGCGAGCTGGTGATGGCGACCAAGCAGGGAGCGGAGAGGTAGAGAGAGGCGACGGCCACTCTCTCTTCTCGTGCCAGACGCACCGGGCGCCGTCGGAGGACGCGTGACGACCCCCGGCCACCCTAGGCCCTAGTATGTGGCCTGCGGGCAGCGGGATAAGGGACCCGTCGCCCGACCAGTAACAGTAACAGGCCCGAGAAGGCGGCGCGCCGTGTTCCACTTGCGCCTCTCAGGAGGATGTGGGGCGAGGCCCCACAGAAAGAGAGGTCCGCCAGGGGCTGGCAGACCGAGGCCTGCCGCGGTTGCGGTGCATGCAGCTGCGAATCCCGCGACTCCGGCCATAGTTCAGGAGAAGGAACAATGTGGGTTTTTAGCCGGTAAGAGTCTGGCATAACCTTTTGCCTTCCCCGGGCGGAGGGTACCCATGAGGATGTTCCCACGATAAAAAAGGGTTCCTGGTAATTCGACGTATTCCTTGCACCGCGTTATAGGGGGGCTAACACGAGTATGCAAACAATTAAACCCCATATTACCTCCGGTTTCTGATTTGAGAATTCGGGATAAGCAAATACTTAAGTAATATTTGAGTACCTACAAAGTTGTCAAAAAAATGCTTTATAATCCGTCATTTTTTTGACAACTCCATACTCAAATGTTACTTAAGTATTTGCTTAACCCGAATTCTCAAATCAGAAACCGGAGGATGGCTATTTGTTTTTGATGATGGCGTTTACGTTTATTCAGTTTCGTTACGGTTACAATTTACGAAATCACCGCTATGTTAGGACTCATCTTTCGTTGAACAGAGTGTAGTATACGTACTTAAAAGAAAAAAAACATTGTAGATCTATTTTTACATATTCTAAGCCCGGACAGTTCGGGTGTATGATATTTTTTCAACAAATTAACATTGTTATGCTAAATGGTACGCCCGCATCTTACGTCATATGGAACCAAGGAAACTGTTAAATCAATTTCATCTTTATCTACGTTTATTAGTAAACCAGCTTTTGCCCGCGCCATCGCTCGCGATAATTTAGAATTTTAGGTACAATAACAATTCAGCCAGGATTCGAAAGACACGTGGCGCCATCTATTATCGTTATTTTCCTCGGGAACAGTACTTTTTTTCGGCATGAAAGGTACACTATGTCCGTTTCTGTACACCTGACAACGTATATGCAAAATTTCAGGATGATCGGTTCAGTGGTTTAGGCGTGAAAAGGTAACAAACAAACTTACTTTCACATTTATAATATTAGTTAGGATGTATACCGATTCTTAACACGTATATGTGTATGTACAACAGGAGCCTAATTCTCCTAAAATAAATTGTTGCCAAACGCAATCGAACCACAACCGTCAGTCAGTTTTTGTTTTCGAAAACTTTCAAAATGATTAAATAGCTTTTGAAATTGAGAACTGTCTGAATGAACGGTTCGGCCTTGGTTCGGTTGTGATTTATCAAGATTTATTTTAGGAGAATTAGGCCCCAGGTTTTTTACATATCTACTGTGACCTGGTGAAGCATATTATTGTACCAAATGGGTGTGCCGGCCTTAGGCTTCTGTACGGTGACATACATATAATCCTATAGGTACGCCTAAATCAGTCCACTGGCATTTAAACAAAAGACCTTTATCCCTTCACATTATGCAAATAGAAACTAGAGATATCCAAAATACAAACTTAAATATACCATCCAATTTCCACATGTTTTCATACATTTTGTATGAGTTTACTACTTTCGCGAGCGCACAAATAAAGTTGTCGAAGTTTTGTATCGTAAATTTTGTATGGAAATCGACAGTAAGTGGACGAATGATTTATATTCTGTTTGTTAAGGCTTTGTTAGGGACTTGGGACAAGGGCAACGTATATACAGGGTGTTCTGTAGTTGGAACGACATAATTTTTTGAGGAATTGAGGAGATTATTGACTAGCTAAATTAAAAATAGCAATTAGTTTTTTTCACACCGACAATTCAGCCCTCATCAAGCTGTCTCCCTCCCAAACCCCCGCCAGCAACGCCCTAAGTCGAGGTCCGAGTCCCACTAGGGGTCGCCCTTAGTGCTGTTGTTGCAGGTAGTCATGATGTTAGTGTAGTATAAGTAGTTAGCTTAGGTTAAGTATTTTACTTCCCCACCATTGGCTGGAGACCCTTCAAGTCTCGCCAATAACTGCCCTACATAGAAACTGTCCGCATGGACGATGTACAGGAACCCAAAAAAAGGTTTTTTATAATTAATTTGTAATTTTTCATACATTTACACTTTTTTTTTTACTTTTGAAGCCCAAAGGTCATTTTTTTAAACCGATTCTATAAAATAATGACAACAAACTTTATTTCGCGCTATTACAACTACAAACAAAAAAGTTATGACGACTTCAGGGCGAGATATTATTGGGAATTAAAAAAAACATATCCCCATTACTGTGACACTTACGGACATGGGGTCTATGGGGACAGGCAAATGACCTCCAAATCCCCCAATCCCTCAAAAAATCGTGTCGGTCCTGCGAACACCCTGTATATAAACGTAAGCTTCAAGACAAATCCCACTAACATCATAAATCAATGTTTGTTTGTTTGTTGCTCAATCACTACGAAACTGCTTGACAGTTATTGATGAAATTTGGCACGAGACGTCGTAGTTTAAAGTTTCAAACATTTTACGTTCATTGAACATTTCAAGCGCAGTTCAAACTACGCTATATACTATTTCACTATACAAGGTTAGCAGGATAGGGGGTACTAATCTGCTGGCCACTTAAAGTATCACTTATGACGATTTTAAAGCAAGTGTTAAAATTTAAAAACTCAATAATTTTTATTTCCATGTAAAATAATTTTTATTGTAGTTTTTTCAAAAATTCTTCGTCCCTACTTTAGTTACGAATTCAGAAAATGGAGCTTCTAATCCGTAACTCCGTATGACCTTAATTGTAAACACAACTGATCTTAACTGTGTTTACAATAATAATAATTATACAGTAAACTCAGTCTCAGATAGACTTTAGCGTATTTTTTTGAGATTTTTGAACAGCTATTTCTCCTAAACTATTGTCTTTTGGGGAAAGTTGTAGAACAAAAGTTTACTATAGGTCGCTCGCGGCTTCGCCTGCGTGGATGTCGTTTATCGCGTATTCCGTATTTTTCGGGATAAAAGTAGTTATGTTCCTATGTTCTTCTCCAGGTTCCATACTATCTCTGTGCCAATTTTCATAAAAATCGGTTCAGCGCTTTAGGCGTGAAAGCGTCACAGACAGACAGAGTTACTTTCGCATTTATAACATTATAGTAGGGATTATAAATACTTTAGCAGCCTTTAGGATTACCTAGTACCCCCTCGCCGACTGACCTTGTATAGTTAGTACGAGTATATAAAAAGGAGTGCCTCCGCTGCCGGGCCGGCACCCAAAAATAACGCCTCTGGGAACTGGCAGTACATTACTGCCGGCAGACGAGATTAAAAATATCGGCTGCCGGCACCCAAAATGGACACCGGCGGCGGTAATAAGTTGTTTGGTAGTTATGTTGGTTGAAACCTAGGCTAGGTTAGATTTTGGGCCAAACACTAACTTGTCTTCCAACTGACTAATTTCAAGAGCGAGCGAACCGAGCTCTTTAATTTGGGGCACCCTGACACGGATAGGGTTCGAAGGGGATGACGAATAATCGTGTCATGAAGAGTTTGAAGAGGCCTTGAAGGTGTAAAAAGCAGTGTATGTAGTCGGCGCGGCGCCGACAGCCAGTTTGGAATCCGTTTGCCGTTACGAGTGCCGGCGCCGCCGGCAGCAGAGGCACTCCCTATATAAAATTGGCATATTATTTTCCAGGTGACTAATAACTTAAAAGGCGACTAAGTGTTTGCAACTAATAAAATGAGGCGAGGAGCTATAAATAATGACTTGGCGACTAATAATGTTAGCAGGGTGGTTAAGGGGAATCCCGACATGGATAGGTTAGGTTCGAAGGGGATGACGGGGGCTAGAGTGAGCGAGCGAAGCGAGCGAACGAAGCCCCCGTCATCCCCTTCGTGTTAGGTTGCTTTAAACCCTGCAGACAGAAATAGCAGCCCCGCGCAGGGGGGCTCCGTCGACTTCATCACTGCCAATTTAAATTTAAACAAAGCTTACAACTAAAAATAAAGCTGCTACTTTATACTTAAAATGCTACTTCACTGTAGCTGCCAACCTATTATTTTTGCTACCCATTTTAATTACTTATTTTTAAAACCCTAAATCAGATTAGTTTGTCGCCGCGTTAAATACATGCCTATAAAATTCTGCGAACACAAATCCGTATGATGATTTTCGCATATGACCTGTCAATGTAGCGGTCATTACGCCAATGTTTAGCAATAAACCTTTACACATTAGTTCGAAAAGTCAAAGGTACGGGCTTGGTTCGAAGTTGGAACTAAGACTCTTCTCCATGGAAGACAAATGTTCAATCGAAATGACCTGTGTGGAAATTCTTGGCCGCTATACCAAGCATCTGTTTATCTCTGGTATTTTTTTCCCAGACTGTCACATAAATAATAACATTAAGCGGACAAATAATACGTCTACAAACGAATTAATTAATTTAAATACAATGCCAAACTAATAAAAGGTCATAATAATTGATACGTGTGGCTTATGCCATCAAATGTACAAAATAACATAGCAAATTGCTCCAATTCACACGGCCATCTTATATTATTATTTTTCCAGCAATAATATGGCTTTATTTATGGACTGACGTAATATTTTATTGTTGCCAGATCAAAATACATCCAAGTTTTTTTAATTTAAGAATTTTATGATTTTGTCTTTGATAAAAGATTCTGCACGGTCAGGTTGTCTTGACTACTCTAGGCGCCCTTTTTTGCGCCCTATTATGGCACAAAAAAAAACGAAACCTTTTTTACTAGTTATTCTAAGTAGTTGGAAATCCATAAAGGCTCTGATAAACCTGAGCATTCACTTGTATGAGCATTCTAGCGAATGTTACAAAAGACAAAAAAATCATGAATGTTCAGTTCGACAACACTTATTTTAAAAATGGCGAATGCTCGATGTTTTGTTACAAGAGAATGCTCAGGTTTATCAGCACCTTAACATAGCATCACGCCTGTATTTCCTGAAGGGTTGGGCAGACGTGTATAGTTACAGTACACCCTCACTTCGCTGTTACGTTTAAGTCCCATGTAATAGGGGGCGAGCCTATGGCCATTAACCACATTAACAACCACAAATTTCCACACGTAAAAACATTTTGCCCGGCCCGGGGATCGAATCCAGGACCCATGCTCAGCAGTCGCGCTTGCGCTCACTAGACCAACAAGGCAATCCATCGATCTTGAACGGATACAACTAAATGCATGTAAATTATTTCCAATTCAAAACTCTCACCAACATCGGGATGATTAGTAAAACATACTACACATTACAGCATCATAAAATTTAACGTGTTTATAATAAGTTATGATTCTCATAAAACTCTAATAGCGAAGCCTGGTGTAACTCTCTGCTGTAAACCACTAAAGGAGGTTTAATGGATTTACTAACAAACACAAAAAATAACCACTGTATTAACAACGATATGAGCAATTTATAAACCGTAAAGAACTGAGTATCATAGAGTAAATAATTGTAAAAATAACTTCAGAAGCGGCATTGGGAATTTAGTGAATTGAATACTTTTATGCCTAACAAGTCAACCTGCAGTACGTGTAAAATAATGTTGCCTCTCTGAAAACAGGATTTGAGCGTTCTGTTTTTCACTTCAGAGGAGCAAAACTAGAAAAATCCTAAAGTGAGGCAACGTGCATAGCAAACGAAAAAAAAAATTTGGTACTCGTCAAATAATGTTGCTGCTCTGAAAACAGGCCTTGAGCGTTTTGTTCCTCACTTCAGAGCGGCAAAGTTATTTAAGGGTACTGTAATTCCAATCTTGTATCCTTGCGTTGAACAAGGAATGATCTAGGACTTTTTGACTGCTCTGAAGTCAGGCGAATGCTGGCGCAGTAGCAAAATACAAGGTTAGTCGGAAAGGGGGTACTAATCCGAAACCCACTTATAGTATCACCGATGACTGTTTGAAAGCAAGTGTTAAAATTTCAAAATTCGATATTTTTTTTTTCCAAATAAAATGATTTTTATTTTAGTTTTTTCAAAAATTCTTCATCCCTGCTTTAGTTATAAATTCAGAAAATAGTGCTTCTAATTCATGACCCCAAATATGACCTAAAATGTAAACACAGCTGATCATAACTGGGGATAGATAGATTTTAGAGATTTTTTTTTGAGATTTTTATACAACTGTTTCTCTTAAACTATTGACTTTTGGGAAAAGTTGTAGAACAAAAGTTATTCATTCTTATGTGTACTTTAACACCCTTTCGGATTAGTACCCCCTTTCTGACTAACCTTGTATAGAGGTAAATTTGCTACTGCGCAACCAAACCTTACCGATGCGGAAACTTATTGTGAAAGTTTTCATTTACAAAGCCGTCAAATAGTTTGACAACAAAAACCAAACGAAACATTTCGACAGTTTCTGTAAACGAACACAGTTTTACACATTTCAGGACACTCCGTCGAGAGACGGGATATGATTTTTCATCAAAGTGTATACAAGAATCTTCCCTACATCTTGACTTAACGTCTGATGACGTTGTGTAAAATCATGCACATTTTATTTTGAGTAATACGACACAACGCTAAGCTAAAATATCTCGCACCATGACACATGCACGTCACGTTTATGAAACTTCCATTGCCGGCGTCCGGTTGTCGAAGATGGCTTTCATGGAGGCTCAAAGACAATCGTAGGCAGGCGTTGTGCCGCATCGCATTGGATTTCGACGTAATGTCCCGGAATGTGTTTATTAGTATAATTCATAAGATAATAATGTCGCATCTTCTATTTTTGGAATCTATGTTGCTAAACGTCACAGTCTACCTATTTCTAAATTCGCATGACTACAACCATCAAACTTATTTATCGTTTGTTTTGCATTCACGTTACAAGTGTCGCTTCTACGAATAAATTCATTGAACTCTTGGAGTACGACGACCCATTTCTAACAAATGTTCCTGATAACATTGCCAATGGGTTCGGTGTTTGCTAGCACTTTTAGTTTTCTTTTTACGTCTATTGACGTTTTATTTGTGATTGGCTGGATACGGTAGGGGCATTGACCGCCTGCGAAAGCGAAGGTTTTAATTGCATTGTTACTATAATCTCTATACTTGGTCCAAAGAATTGCCACGTTGTATAGTAATGCTAATCGTTTAGCCAAAGTAGAGGCCAGCCTTCGGGTCATTGGTATGGTGTCGACCAGCCGCCTTGTTATGTCACTGAATAGGCGTTGGGCACTAGGACCCTTCGATCCGAGTGTTTCGTTCGTTAATAAAGTTAGGCAGATCTTACACCATCACGCGCCACACTCCGGTGCGCGGGGCGTCGCATTCACGCGCGCAGTGACGGTCGTGCAGATCTGCACCATCATGCGTTTTTATCTGCGTCTCTGTGCCGGGCCGCAGATTTAGTAAATGAACCTGTCGACATCGAGTTCCATCACGGACACGTTTATTCGCCAAAAACTACGCGTTACTGCAGATCCCAGTGTGCCATACCTTGACAGACGCCACGCGCACCCGCGCGTTTTCGCTTGATCTACGCGCGGATCTGCAACCACGCGGGTAGATGCGTTGTCAGTGTGTTGTACTATGTGTGTTTTATATACAAACTGAAGTACTTACGTTCAACGTTAAGCAGCCCCGCGCACCGAAGCTTGGAGCGTGGTAGTGTTAGATCTGCCTTATTATACAGGGTGTTAATGAATTCGTGTAATTCCTGCAAACCGCATGATCTACTGGTGACACAGATTAACACTAAAAGGGAATTTCTGAAAATCAACTGAAAAAAAAATTGAAAATAAAATCTTAGTTTTCTATTTCTGAGTCATTTTAGAACCCCGAGTTAACTGCAAAGAGCGATATCGCGTTAGTCTTGCCCGCCAGCCGCGTCGCCGTGCTTTCATTCATTTATGCGTAGCATCGAAATGTTCAAGCGCATGAAATTATTTTCTTGCAAAAAAAACTATTTTTTTTACTGAATCCATATTAGGTGGTTTAGATTCACTTACCCCTACCGCATTAAAAAAAAAAGATTTTTAATTTTTTGATTTTTAATCAGGCTAATTCCCGTGCAGGGCCAATCTACACCAGTAGTAGAGATCATGTGGTTTTAAGGAATTACACGAATTTTTTAACACCCTGTATAAATTCAATCTAAATTAGTAGGAGTAGAGCTACTTGTGAAAGAGTTCGTCCAGGGAGGTATTACCACCTTACCTCTTTCCGCCACCAAGAAGCAAGGTTTTAGAAAAATAATCTTCGCAATTCTGTCATTTTGATTTCGTGTATCTTTTGTTACAGATTACCAATTGTGCTACTGTTCTGCGGGACAGTGGGCTTAGGTCTAGCGTATTCTGGGCCTGACCTACCACCTGGTCCATACTGTGGTATCACAGGACAATGCTGCAAGGACAGGCAAGATGCGTGCTCACATAGAATCCTAGGTAAGTTGGAGATTAAAGGTAGAGGGAGACGAAAGTCTCCTCGGGGCGTGCCTTACAGGCATTGCACAGGAGCTCGGAAATCATAACTAAGATCCCAAAACCCCCTCCCCTATTTTAAGATACTCCCCGGGGGATTAGGTGCGATAAAAATTCGGCTCTCCCATCTTGATCATTACGAAAATAACTGAAGAAAACTCTTTAATGAAAATCAGGATTTCCTTTAAGCATAGCGGGCTTGGAATACTAAAACGAAGAAAAATTTGTTCATTACTCCAATAGGTCCAAACAAGGTCACTGCAACCATCTCTATCATCCTATTCCAGAGATACCTATAGAAGTGACATAATTAAAATTCTGAAGGATCAACAGTAGCCTCTAATTTCTCTACGTACCCTGACTACAGTTAACAAACCAGTTTGAATTATTTTAAGTAGTAATCTGTGGAAAATGTAGTGGGTAGTTCATTTGTTAAGTTATTCGTTAAGACTCTTTGTATATTCTCAGTATATTACTGTTTGTTTTCACTATAAAAATAAGTAAATATTCCGGAGCAAACACAGGTTACACCCCGCCCCGCGTCCCTGTGTCCCGCAGGCGACGAATCATTTGTATGGCCTTCTTGTAACCACAGACTAAAATAATAGTTCTAGAAACTATAAAGAAAGAACTTCTTTTACAGATAGCAGATGTTACTGCGACGAGTTCTGCAACAGGACACGGAGCCACGACGATTGCTGTCCCGACTACCCCCAAGTCTGTCTTGGGGTTGTCGACCCGCCTTTACCTGTGATCGAGACCTGCAAGCATGGAGGGACCTTCTACATGCCTGGAGATACGAGGACGGAAGATTGTCACACATGGTGAGTAGTTTTACTTTCTGTTGCGTTCTTTTTATTTTTTTTCTTCGGAAAATCCTCATGTATGCCCTTCTCCCGGGGAAGGCGAAGGGGTATGCCGGACTCTTACCGGCTAAAAACCCACGGTGTTCCTTCTCCTGACCCTTGGCCGGGGTCACGGGATTTACAGCTGCATGCACCGCGACCCCGGCAGGCCTCGGTCCGCCAACCTTTGGCGGACCTCTCCTACTATGGGGCCTAGCCCCACGTCGTCGCTACGTGGAAGCAGCACGAACACTGCGCGACGCCTTCTAAGACCTTCAAGAAGAAGAAGAGGCCTGTTACTGGTCAGGCGACGGGTCCCCTAACCCGCCGCCCGCAGGCCACTACTTTCTGTTGCCTGCCCCTGATTCAGAACGATTTGATTAGTCAGTTATCAATTCGGTAAGCCATCTCTTTCTCTCTCGCTACGAGAATCGTAGATGGAAAGAGATAATGAACCGAATCTGTCGACAACTGCTTATCGAAGAGGTTCTGAATCGAGAGCTGTTTTATTTTTCAAACTTGTGAAGGTATAATTATCGATTTTGTTCTTTTTTTAAATAACACTTCTGTGACTGTGACTTTCTATAGTTTAAATAGGGTGTTTACGTACTTGGTCGCCGGTCGCCCGGGCGGCTATGCTTATGTTTTGGTCGCTGAGAGACCCAGTCTCCTCCGACCAGTAGACAGTGCGTAATGGCTCTTAGTGTTCCGGATGACGGTTGTAAATACCACCAACCAAACTATTTCGTTGGATTGGTCTCTTGGTCTCCGGTCTCGCTTCTGGTCTCTCTTGGTCTCCAAAAACAAACACTTAAACTAATCTCTTTGGCATAATTTTAAGTCGCAATAAAAAAAAAAAACAACAAAAAAAACAAGCGGCAAAAAAAAAGTTTTTTTGCCTTTCGACTTTTTATCTTCTATAGAGCGCCATATTCAATTTAATGTGACGTTACAGAGCTTATAACCAGCGGACGATCAAGACGCTTTCAACGATACCTCATTTGTCAAATTATGATAAATAGTTTGGAAGTTATGAGGAAATCATAACCCTCCTTTTTGCTTCGCCGAAGTCGGGTAAAAACAAACACCTTAACTAATCTCTTTGGCTTAACTCTAAGTCGTAGCAATAAAATTAACACAATATAAACAAAAATATCTTCTGTCACTATATTACACTACGTTTACGAAATTGTGACACTAAAGAATTCTCGTACAAATAACGAGTTCATTGGCCTAGTTCCGACCTGAATCACGGATTAATCATAATCCAAATTTAAAACCGCTTAATTTTATGTTGTCCTGGTAATTCAGACACTTTTATTCTGTCAACAGGCAATATATTGTGAAAACAGGTGTTGCCAACCCAAATTTATAGATTTTATTAATAATTGGCTGAATAATAAAATTAGGTTGATCCGAAATTGGCAGCTTTTCATACCTGGGGGAAAACTCTACTAACAGAAACTTTTATCAATTGCAATTGAATCGTTCATTCAGACAGTTTTCGTTGACAAAAACTGTCAAAATGTTTGGTTCCGTTTTGTTGTCAAACAACTTGATAGTTTTTGTAAGTGAAAACTGTCTGAATGAACGATTCAATTATAATATTGATAAAAGTTTCTGTTATTAGAATTGGGCTCCTGTTTACACATCCTGATGGTACCTACTCTTTATATTTTCTAGCGAAATGAGCAGTGAGTGAAATAAGAAATGAGTGCGTAGTACGAGTTTTCGCGAGCTCGTGCAAGAAAAAGACATAAATATATTATTCAGTTTAGTTAGCTTACGTTATCGTAATTTGCAAAGTCGTACTAGGGGTTTTATCAACAAACCAATACCATTTTTACGTGTTTAATCCAAAAAGTATTTAATGATGACGGAATTAAACACATAAATGTCATATTTATAGGTCACATGTAGCATATCTGGTCAATAGTTACAGACTACTTCTTGATAGGTTGGTGAAATCGCCCCTAAATCGTGTATCCGAATTTGTGCGAATTAGGATAACAACAGGACAGAATAGGGTATTTTATTACTATTAAAAATGTACCCACAACAATTTAGTCTACCGAAAGAACACGGTATATCCTTACTTCCTAATTAATATTATAAAATGCGAAAGTAAGTTTGTTTGTTTGTTACCTTTTCACGCCTAAACCACTGGACCGATCATCCTGAAATTTTGCATATACGTTGTCAGGTGTACAGAAACGGACATAGGGTACCTTTCATCCCGAAAAAAAGTACTGTCCCCGAGGAAAACAACAATAACGATAATAGATGGCGCCTCGTGTCTTTCGAATCATGATTGAATTATTATTATAGAAACTTTAGTAGTGTGTTAAGAGTTCTTTTTAATTATAAATTAACGTGAGCGAAGCCGCGGGCAAAAGCTAGTGAAAACATAAATAAAATCCATGAAAAAATAGCGAAGCTACACGCTTTCAAAGATGATTGAGATACACTCACGCCTCTAATCCCCGAAGTGTTAGGTAGAGATGTTCTATTACAGATTCTAGTATTAAAAGGACTGGTAGCTCTCTTGAGATCCACTAAGTAAATACCATCTCTATTCTCGACCTCGTCTTAACCATTTCGAGATCTCCACATATAAATAACTGGATAAAATTAATAATTAATGTGTAGCGAATCTGGTAAAGAAAGTAAACTGACGGCGGGAAAGTGGTAACATTATATCTACTTACTTCTTGTAATAGTAATAACCAGAGAACGGAATCTAATGGCAAAACAATTCAAATGTAATAGAAATGGGTCATTGTTTTTTATCGAGTACTAGTTTTTGCCCGCGGCTTCGCTCGCGTTAATTAAGCTCAAAAAAACTCTTAACACACTACTAAAGTTTCTATACTTAATAATATAATTCAATCGCGATTCGAAAGACACGTGGCGCCATCTATGAACATTATTGTTGTTTTCCTCGGGAACAGTGCTTTTTTCGGGATGAAAGGTACCCTATGTCCGTTTCTGTCCACCTGACAACGTATATGCAAAATTTTAGGATGATCGGTTCAGTGGTTAAGGCGTGAAAAGGTAACAAACAAACAATCTTACTTTCGCATTTAAAATATTAGTTAGGATTAGGATTCCAGCTATCGATAGTATAGTTTTGAACTTTACTGCTTAATTAACTGCTAAACAGATTTTTAAACAGAGCGACTGCCAACAGTCCTCCGCAACCCAGTTACTGGGCAATGCCGATATCCTAAGATTAGACCGGTTGTTAGATTTTTGGGCTTTTGACTACCCGTAACGACTGTCATAGGCACGTATGACACCTGAGACCGAACAGTTGAACGTGCTCTCCGAGACACGGAGGGGTTTGGGGCCCAATTTTTCTAAAATAAATCTTGATAAACCGTTCATTCGGAATACTCCGGTCTGTCCCTTCGGGGGGCCAATCAGGAATAAAAGAATCGATCTGTTCCCCTGTCACCAAGACGAACAGACAGATCGAACGAATTATTTCTGGTCTTTCCCCTGCTGTTAGGGGGACAAATATAAATGAAAAAGTTTCGATCTGTTCCCTGTTATCGACAAGGGGATAGATCAGGGCGACGGATCGGAATATTCCGTTCATTCAGACAGTTTTCAATTTCAAAAGCTGTCAGATTGTTTGACACAAAAAACAAAACCAATCATTTTGACAGATTTCGTAAACAAAAACTGACTGACGGTTGTGGTTCGTTAGCGTTTGGCAACATTTTTTTCAGTCGAATCGACCCCTGATCGCGACCGATCCATGGAATGACCGTAGCAAGCGTAGCTTAACCTTGCAAATCATACGATCTTTCTTGTTGTTAATTAGCCACGAGCCATTGTTTACTAGTGAATGCGTGGTTTTAATATTCCTTTGTCGTCCAACCTCTTTGCTTGAAGCAGCTGATTCCTTAGTGATAGATGCACGATTTGCATCTGCACCTGCAGCGAAGATAAAGTCCCTTTAATACATTGAAGTTGATAGAAAAGTCAGAAATGTTCACAAAATCCCTAAAAGGGACCATTTGCCACACTATTTTTTTAGAGAAGTATTGTAAGGGATTTATGAAAGACTTAATGAGAACTTTTTAAATTTGTATCGTGTATAGTTTTCTATTACTGTCTTTAATTATTGTAATTGGTCTAAGACCGTTTTAATTAAAGTAAATAAATAAATAACTCACTTTCAACTTAATTAGTTTGGTAAACAGGCACTCGATGGTAAGTGGTTACCGCTGCCTATGCACCTAAATCACCTAGAGGGTTGCTGATGCCTTGCCAACCTTAGAGACGAAGTTGGAAAGTCTCATGGACATTTATTTTTGTCTTTTTTTTTATTCTTCACGGATTAGAAGCTCCATTTTCTGAATTCGTAACTAAAGTCCCTGCTTTAGTTACGAATTCAGAAAATGGAGCTTCTAATCCGTGACCCCAAATATGACCTGAAGTGTAAACTCGGCTGATCATAACTGAGGATAGACAGATTTTAAAGTATTTTTTTTTAATCTTTGAGGAGCTTTTTCTCTTAATTTATTGACTTTTGGGGAAAGTTGTAGAAGAAAAGTTAGTCATTATTATGGGTACTTTAGCACCTTTTCGGATTAGTACACCCTTTTTGACTAAAATTGTATAACGACTTTCATATTGACAATATACAACAATATTCACTGCGTGGTACATAGTTGCGGAGAAGTCGGATTGTACTTGTACTATTTATTCTGTGATGTTGCTATGAAAATTTTTGACCTGTCAAAATCAAAGTCATAGCGATTACGATTGTTTTGCGAGATAGTGTTGAGATTAAATGACTGATGAGTAGGCTTACCAACCGTCTCGCGAGAGCCGGGACGTCCCGTTTCTATGTAGAGCTTTAGAGGATGCGTCCCGCGAAGGACGTGTGCGGGACGCCAATTGTCCCATTTCATCGTACCTACGGCTAAACTTTGTAACTTGTTGTAAGTCTTGTACTTGTATGCCAACCAAAGTAAAACATTCAATAAAACTATTTAAAATGATATCTAATTGTATTTTTCGCCTCCCTATAGGTACTTTGACAGTTGGGTCCCGCTTTTTTTGCCACGTCCCACATTTTGATTGCCAAAGTCCCGGTAAATTCATACATTATGGTTGGCAAGCCTACTGATGAGTGACATCACATCCATGTAAAAAGTGTTGCCTTTAGCTAAACCAGACCACAAAACATCGAACGACTTTGTAGAACTTCTTAAATCAAAATGCTCTGCATTTGTGGCGAAATAGAGTACATTACGTTTAACCGCAGGTTATTTTCATAAACCACAATGCAATTATGACAGTTTACAATGCGTGTAAATGCACTTGCACTAATGAGTATTTATATTTAGGCGTGACCCAGGTGGGACATCGCTGGCAAGTCGCCACGGAGATAGGTATGGCCGTATCGTAAATGAATTGTCGATAAATTCGAAAGATTGCTGTGTTTTGTTTAGCATATATTGTCGCCTTAGGCCTCTTGTTCACGGCACTGTTTCTTAACCATACGGCGCGGCGGCGTATTAGCCGCGTTGTAGAAAAATCGTGTGAGCTTGTACACAACACGGCAAACCACCAGCCGAAACTGATTTATATCCATTTTGTCACACAAAATCAGCGTTAAAAAGCTGTCATGCAATAATTGCTTGTCGCAAAAACGTCCGGTGCCGTTAACAAACTCTCATAGACTGTCATACAACACTAATGTAATTTAAACCGTGCGCAAAAGAGGAGTAGACACGGTGCATAGGGCGACGCAGGCGTGCCGTTGCGCCGCCGTGTCCGTCAACAAACTTCCATAGAGTCCATACAACACTGATGACCGTGCCTACACACGGCTAATTAACCGTAGGTTTTTACGGCGAAAAAACGTGTGTGAACAAGAGGCCTTAGAGTGAAAACCTCGGGAATGCTATTTGGTCTTTTTTATTTTATCACGATTACGACGTATAGTTACTATAAGGTTTATAGTAATAAATATAATTGACTAGCTTTTGCCCGCGACTTCGTCTACGTGAAAGTCCACAGGAACCGTGCAATGATCAAATGCATTCCTGAGGTTTTCACTCTTAGGCGACGGTAAAAGGTTAGTCGGAGAGGGGGTACCAATTCACGGGCCACTTAGGCGATTAACACACGGCACCGAGCACCGCCGCGGTAGGCGGTGAAGCGGATCTCATGTCGCATTGGTCTCTAAGAAATCCGTTGATGCCGAACATACGTATACAGCCAGACCGCGCGGTTGAGCGGTGCTCTCGCCGCCACCGCCTCTCCGCGCTGCCGTCCTCACACACGGTGTTCGTGCCGGTGTTTGTGATCGAGCTGGTCAAAACCACGTTAAATCTATCCGCGCGGACAGGCGCGTAAACCGTCTTACCACGCGGGGTACTGCTACGAAATCCGCTTTACCGCCACCGCCCTCCGCGGCGGTACGCGGTGCCGTGTGTTAATCGCCTTAAAGTATCACTTTAACGCGATGTTTTAACGCAAGGATTAAAAGTGCTGAATTCTGAAAAAATGCATTTATTATGATTTTAATTTTTGCTTTTGTTACGAACTCAGAAAATAGATCTTCTAATCCGCGACCCCAAATATGACCTAAAATTTAAACACAGCTGATGATAGCTGAGGATAGATAGATTTTAGGCGATTCGCAAACTGAAAACGAAATTCTGAAAACGCATTCACGCGCAGTGTTTTCAGTGTGTTGCACTATGCGTGTTTTCTATACAAATACAGATACTTGCAAACAACAAAAGAACACGCACTCCCGCGCTACGCTGCGTGATGCGGTGCAGTGTGCGAGTCGCCTAAGCGTTTTTTTTTACGTAATTTTTGAACAGCTATTTCTCTTAAACTATTGACTTTTGGCGAAAGTTGTAGAACAAAAGTTATTAATTGGTATATGTATTTTAACACCCTTTCGGATTAGTACCCCCTTTCTGACTAACCTTGTATACCTACATATACTCACGTCTATAATACCCCAAGGGGTGTGCAGAGGTGTTCTCCTATTACAGGAGTCTGTAAATAAAAATAAAATTAATAAAAATAGAATTACAGAAAGCAATTCACCTAAATACACCCAATTCTCCTAAAATAAATCTTGATAAATCACAACCGAACCAAGGCCGAACCGTTCATTCAGACAGTTCTCAATTTCAAAAGCTATCAAATTGTTTGACACAAAAAACAAAATCAATCATTTTGAAAGTTTTCGAAAACAAAAACTGGCTGACGGTTGTGGTTCGATTGCGTTTGGCAACAATTTATTTAAGTAGAATTGGGCCCCAGTACTCCTTGACACGGCACGCATAGTGAGGAGGTTCCTTTCTCAGGAGCCCTGACTGCCGGCAGCTTAGACCTTCCCGATAACGGTGGGCTACTGTTTTTTATATTTTTAAATGTACATTGTTTTTTTTAAGATATGTATTTAAAAATATAATTTATTATATACTATGTTTAGAATGAATAAACGGATAGAAATAAAAATTATCGAATTTTGTAATTTTAACACTTGCTTTAAAACAGTTATACTTTATGGGAACCTTATATAGGGAAATATAATAGAGTAGTTTGAACTGCGCTTGAATATTCTATACAGGGTGTAAACGAATTCGTGTAATTCGTTCAAACCGCGTGTTCTACTGGTGACACTGATTGATCCTGCACAGGTTTTTTTCAGAATCTACAAAAAAATATTTCAAAAAATGAACCATGATATTCTGTATCTGAGTAATTTTAGCGTCCCAAGTTAACTGACTGCGTGGAGCGATATCGCGCTAGTCGTGCCCGTCAGCTGAGTCGCCGTGCCTTCATTCATATAAGCATGGAATCGAAATTTTGTATCACATAAAAATATATTTGGGAAAAAAAAGTTTATTTTTATTTTTAATCAATCTAAATCCCGTGCGGGGTTAATCTATACCATTAATAGATCATGTGGTTTAAAGGAATTACACGAATTTGTTTACACCCTGTATATTGTACCTATATGTTGCTCAGTATTCCCAGCTACCGACATCAGATAGTTCTTACCACGTTACCTAGAATAACTACAATAATCCGAGAAAATAACCCAGAGTTAGTTCTGACTTCTGACGTCAATCGGTGCGCAGCCGTTCTTCATTTTATATACAATGCCAATAACCGAAGTGTACAGCGTACCAGATTGTTAAAATTGTGTCAATGTTGTATCAATTCAATCGGATTCCGACTGAAATCGATAAATAGGTCGAATATATTACTAATGACATTCATCATCGATATAATCAACCCATTAGAGCCCAGATACACGTCCGATACTTGCCTCCGATAGTCGGATCCGATAGTCTGATCAGACTATCTGAAGGCCTCCGCGTCATATGTTTGTTTGAACATGAATTACACGTACGATCAGACTATCGGATCGGATGTCAGAATCGTAAGCATCGTCCAGGCGTCGTCGTCGTCCAGAAAAAATCGGACACGAGACTCGTACGTGTATTTCATGAATCCGATCAGATAGTCGGATCCGCCTCGCGGAAGCAACTATCGGACGTGTATTTTGACCCTTTGACGACACGTTTGGTGCAGTGGCTGCTCGGTTGGCTTCTGAGCTACGGGTCGTGTGGGTTCGATTCCGGCACGGAACAAAAATTGGTTGGCCTACAGATTTGTTTCGAGTCTGGGCGTTTGTGTATGTGAGATTTGTGTCTGTAAAAGCACCCGCCGTACAGGAAAAATCCTGGAGCGGGGACAACGTTTTTTCAAAAAATAATAAAAAAAAAAACTATTTCAAGGGCATGTGCAGAATAAAAAAAAAATTACTTGACTTGACTTGATAAATTCAGTTGACTCAGCAGTAATTGTGCCGATAGTCGTTAGTCGTTACAGCTATTGGCTCAATAGCCAAGAGCCTCGACCAACATCTGATGAGGCTGTTGTTAGGCAGCTGGATCAAGAAGGGTTTGATTCAGAAAGCGGTACTTCTGGACACGGCGCGTATTGTTAGGAAATTCTTCTCTCTAGAGCCCTGACTGGTAACTGGTTCCCGATGCCGGTGGGCTACTATTTTTGTATGTTTTTTTTTTAAATATTTTTTATTGAAATATTTAAAAATGTAAATCAATTATTTTTTTACCTCTTCCATTTTTACGTTTACGTATTGAAGCCCTGACTCCTGAGTTAGGTTATTATATGATACAGGAATCAGCGTTTTCTCCATTTTCGTTACACCAACATTTATGCAATAAAATATAAACATCCAAATGTTGGGTTTTGTCTTTGTTGTCAGATAATTTGACAGTTTTTGTAAACGAAAACTGTCTGAATGAACGATTCGGCTTCGGTTGAGTTGCGAATGTTGCTATTGATTAACGTTTCTGTTCACTCCCAAACTGAATTTCGACAAATCGTTCTACGACAAGATTTTACTTCGACACTATGAAACTTCGACATTACGCTACTTCGACAATTATGGAACTTCGACACCTAATTTGGGGCACCCCGACACGGATAGGTTAGGTTCGAAGGGGATGACGGGGGTTTCGTTCGCTCGATTTGCTCGCTCACTCTAGCCCCCGTCATCCCCTTCGAACCTAACCTATCCATGTGAGCAAATCGAGCGAACGAAGCCCCCGTCATTCCCTTCGTGTTAGGTTACTTTAAGCCCCACTGTCGAAGTTCCATAATTGTCGGAGTAGCGTAATGTCGGAGTTCCGTAGTGTCGAAGTAAAATCTTGTCGTAGAACATTTGTCGAAATTTAGTTTGGTAGTCGTTTCTGTTAGTAGAATAGTAGTTAGTCGTTCTGTTAGTAGTTGCCCCGCATGGCAAGCATTCAAGTTTCAACAACTCATGACATACTTAGACTCAATATCCTTTATTCATAATACTGTCAGCAATTTATTGTGAAATCCTTAGATAATAATATGTTACTCACAACTGTTACACGTCACCCTGACTCCGTGTGTGAGTGTGCCAAAACGATACCTTCTAGAAAACAATGCGATTGCATCATGATAAGAAAAACTACATTTTTTTCAAATTAGTCATTCGCTAATACGGCAACTTGGCGGTAATAAGACAGGTGTAATCAGATCAGGTGTGATCTGTTTACAGACGAATGGAAGAATATACTGTCAGTGTGTCAGAAGCATAGTGACGGTTGTTACACATACCATCGAAAACTTTATGGAGTCTTCTTAGGTGTATAGGTTTTCTCACGATGTTTTCCTTCACTATTAACGGAAGTGATAATCAAATTCTGATTCGCGAACGAATTCGAAAAGTAAGACCTGAAAGTAAGGCCTGGCTCGAACCGGGGCCGGCTAAATGGAAGACAAGCGTTCAACCGTAACGCTGTCACTGTTATTCTGCTCACGTACATAACTTGTATGTTTACTCTGCCACACATGGGATTGACATGAACAAGGAGAGAATAGAAATAATGTTGTTTAAGGCTTAATTTATATTACCGCGGAACGGAAGCCTCAATTTCACCTCGTCGCGCAAGAAGACGCGCGAATTCGCGAGAATGCTCGAGAATCCTTAATGTTTCATAGTGCCTCCACGCCTGTAATCCCCGAAGGTGTAAGCTGAGATGTTCTCCTATTACAGGAGTCTGTGCACCCACGTTTCGCTTTTTGTATTAAGTTCCATGTAGAGCTCATTGCCAATTTTGGGCACAATTATGGTGCCGGGCACATCGTTTCTTAAGACTCACTAACCCGGCAACGGAGGGGAATAGTATTCTTATCCATTGTCATTTCCATGGAGGGATCACGGAAATGACATATTCATGAACACAAAAAATTACATTTTGTCATTGTGAATATGTCATTTTGTCTATCCCTCATATTGGTACGAGCTATACGAGAATAGTTCATGCCGTAGTGATAAGATTAGTCAGTCAGCAAGGTTTGTAGCGGGGCTGACTGCCCAGGGTGCGCCGGACGTACTTAAGACGCACATGCAGGTTCTTTTAACGCGTCGGGATCATTATGTTTGTTACGAAGATGAAAATTTATGCTAACCAAAACACAGACGTATCCGTAGGCGAGGTCAGTTCAGATAATAAATAGGTTGTCGACTTCAATAAGATATTCCATACGCGTATTGTTTTTCTGTTTTCTTTGCTTGAACATACCTATACTTACTAATACACATAATAAATACTGAGAATATTGGTTCGTTTGAAATCTGTGGGTTAACGAACCCAAATGCTCACGCAGGTTTGGTGGTAGGATCTATACGGTCCGCCTGGCTAGCTACCACACTCACATTAAAGGCGCCGCGCCAAGCAGTACCGTGTTCCGTTGTGTGTATGTGAGAGCCAGAGTATAGTGGAAACCCTCTATATCTTTGTTACTATGTACTAATTCGTGTGCTCCATTTAAGACCATGTCTGACTACTAGTCGCGTAGATTGGCCTCCTGTGGTCTCCTATTAAACGCGACAACGCAACAACGTTGGCCATACAATACCTTAGCTATCGCATACAGAAGTCAATTATGTACAATGTAACGAAGAATACTTAGTCCATGTCATATTGTTAATAGTTAATTTAGTACAGAATTAAACATTGAGTTATATGTACTACGTACTAGAGAAGCCATTTCAAACAAAAATCAGCGCGTCACTTGTTGACAGCGGGGCAAGCGGGGGGTGTTATGTTCTCAAAGATAACAATCAATGCGCGCAGATGCGACATGTTTTTTATTATGCCTATCCTACTTGAAACTGTGAACTTACACAGGGATTAAATAAAAATATAATCCAACGATAAAAATATTTTAATTTCCTTTAAGGGCCGATTTTTCAATCGTCAGATAAATTTTATCCAAGGAATAAATACGACCGTTTGACATATTTTCTATAGAGAAGTTGTCAAAACGTCAAACTTATTCCCCAGATAAAAGTTATCTGCCGATTGAAAAATCAGCCCTAAATAATATAATTTTAGTCAGTTTCTGCCGTTTGGTATACGAGTAATAATCCACAGTTTGATCAGTTTTTGTTTCGTGATGCAATCTAATTTTTGTATACTGATTTATTATGTTTCGAATTAAATGGATTCTATGATTGAATGTTGATGGCTGATTCAGTGAATGTTGATTCAAACTTACTAAATACTTCTTTCCCAATGAAATGCTTCAGGGTGTTTACGGTTATATAATTAAAATCATATTTGGAGGCAAAACTTCCACCGCTTTGCTGTATTAAATTACGTATTATCTTTTCCGTAGCCAGTCATATTATGTACAGGTCTTCTGCAGAATAACATAGACCACCCATGTCTTTTATAGTTATACATATAGGTATGTGGAAGTTTATTTGGTGTAGTCAAACTGTCAATGCAATCTTCACATTTTAACTTTTTGGTTAATTGTCTAGACACATGTCCAGATTAGGGATGGGCCGAATATTCGTTTTATATTCGTTATTCGGCATATTCGGCAGGTTTACCGAATATTCGTATTCGGCCGAATATTCGGCTAAATCACCGAACGTTCGGTAAAGTGGTACTCAAAGTATTTTTACTGTATTGAGCCGTGTATGATTGAGTATGAGTTGAGTGTTAAATGGGTTATGTTTATGAGGTAAGTAATTTACATGTTTTTGTCGGCATTAAAGTTTTATTTCCAATAACAGCAGATAAAAAGATGGTTATTAAAACCAAATATAAGTATGTAGCTATTTTGGGATTAAGCTACAGTGAACTCTTTATAATAAAATAATATATGTTATTATAACCAGATCAATAATGTAAGAAAGAATTGCATGATTAAATTACAACATTTCAGCAGATATGATAATCATATTTCTAGTTTCTACTTAAAGTGGCAAAAAATATTTATTGAAAATAAACAGTTATTGTCTTGTAAACTTTAAAGTTTAAACGTTAAAAGTATTAAACCAATAGAGTTTTTTTAAGAGAAAGAATTAATTGCATTTTTTATAGGTATTCATTTGAGAGCTCAATCAATTACCCCTACACAAACAGAGTTACTCTATTATAAATATTAGTGACATACTAAGACAAATATGAGATCTTTATAAGAGACCAAATCGAATATAATAAATAATACAGGAACATAACCTTAAGAATTCACATTTTTACGAGTATTAATTTTTATTTAAGTTACATGAAGTTAAATTTTCTTAAAACGCCCAGCCGCGCGCTTTTCTTAAACGCATTCAGGATTGTTTTGTTTACTTTAGGGAATCAATTATGCCGAATATTCGGCCGAATATTCGGTTCGGTAAAAGTTTTACCGAATATTCGGCCGAATGTTCGTATTCGGTGAAATCCATGTTCGGCCCATCTCTAGTCCAGATATACAGGATGTTAACGAATTCGTGTAATTTCTTAAAACCACATGATCTACTACTGGTGTACTTTGACCCCGCACGGGAATTAGCCTGATTAAAAATGTTTTTTTTTTTCATGCGGTATTGGTAAGTGATCGTATCTAAACCACCTAATAAGGATTGAGTAAAAAAAAGTTTTTTTTTTGCAAAAAACAAATTTCTTGCGCTTGAACATTTCGATGCCACGCATAAATGAATTAAAGCACGACGACACGGCTGGCAGGCACGACTAACGCGATATCGCTCTTTGCAGTCAGTTAACTCGGGGCTCTAAAATGACTCAGAAATAGAAAACTAAGATTTTATTTCCAATTTTTTTTCAGTTGATTTTCAAAAATTCCCTTTTAGAGTTAATCTGTGTCACCAGTAGATCACGCGATTTGAAGGAATTACACGAATTTGTTAACACCATGTATAACCTACTATTAATTTTAACTCGCATGTCTTAATATTTTACTGTCGATAGTGTCAACTCTGCGCATATAAATGTTATTACTCTTTGACATTCACCTTAAAATGGCCGTCGCCATGGTGACGTGTAACAATTGATAAAATTAAATTAAATTATGCAAGTTTTAATTATATTATTTTGAATTTACTGGTGAAAGGTCACTCCTTGACTTTTACTTATGTTTTTCGAGTTATTAGAACAGCACCTCAATGCACACGAAGGCATATTTTTTAAGAAAGAACTTCGCACTCTTTCGTGTCACGTTGCATCAAGCGCTTGGCACAGACTAAGAGAGTTGGAGTGCACGCGCTCTAACGCGTGTTCCAAACAGTCAAGTTGAGGTGTCTCCTCTAGTACGTAGTACATATTAACTCAATGGAATTAAATGACTCTATTAGGCACCGGAAATTATATGGCGGACTGTGATTACATGTATTTTTATGTGCATCTTTTATTAAAGTAAATAAGAACTAAATTACTAAGGAATTTACGGAAAAAACTTCACAGAGACAAAAAAAAGTCAAAAAATTAAAAAATATGCATGCCGTGGGAATGCGTTACTTGCGAAGTATGTGCGGCGTAACTTTGAATAATAGATTGAAGAATGATGTGATAAGACAAAGTTGCTGTGTAGAAGATGATGTAATGACAAAAATTGAAAGGAGTATGCTTCGGTGGTTTGGACATGTTGAAAGATTGAGTGAACGACGATTCATCTGCCTAGCCTTTTCCCAACTATGTTGGGGTCGGCTTCCAGTCGAACCGGATGCAGCTGAATATCAGTATTTTACATGGAGCGACTGCCTATCAGACCTCCACAACCCAGTAACTGGGTAATACGATACTCTTGATAAGACTGGTTGTCAGACTTTCTGGCTTCTGACCAACAGTAACGACTGTCAAAGATCTACAAATAACAGCCGGGACGAACGGTTTTACGTGCTTTCCGAGGCACGGAGGAAACTCGCTATGGTAAATGGTCACCCATCCACAGACCAACCTCGGCAAACGTGGCTTAACCCGGAAGATCGGTCTATGCGGCTGTAATTATTTAGCCACGAGCTCCTCTGAGTCAACGACGATTAACAAATTTATAAGGCGAATGTCAGTGGAAACGCCAGTAGAGGACGCCCTAGAAGGACATACATTGATGTTATTGGTGATGTTCTTCAAAAAGGACAGGTGCGTAGTACTTTCAACCGGCGTGCGTGTATGACAAGATGTATGACCCTGGACGAAGCGAAAGTAGTATGTTAGGATCGTAGCATGTGGCGTTCTACAGTTTCTGCCTACCCCCATGGGAAAAAGGCGTGAGTTTATGTATGTATGTGAAAGTAACAAAAAAATAAAAAAATATCGCCGGGGTAGGCAGAAGACGACCACCGAGCAGCGTCTTTCACAACAAACTGCGACCGGGATCGGTCAGTAAGTTTAGGTGCAGTTCAACTTGCTAGTTAATCATCATCATTTTATGTCGTTTATTCATTTTAACATAAGTTATTTAATACATTTTAAATATTTCTATAAAAACCACAAAACATTTAAAAATAGTAGCCCAGGGAACAGGATCCATGATGGCGGTGGTCAGGGCCTCAGAGACAGGAACCTCCTAACAATACGCGCCGTGTCCAGGAGTACCGCTATCTGTATCAAGCCCTTGATCCAGATGCCTAGCGAGAGCCTCATCAGATGTTGGTCGAGGCCTTTGGCTATTGAACCATTGGCCTTAACGACTATCGGCACAAAGACTGCTGCGTCACTCAATGTCATCATCACCATCATTCGTGTATTTTAGCGCTTTAGAAATAGGATGTAGCCTAGTTAGTCTTGCGTAGATTCGCATAGTCGTTTCTTTACTTTTCAGGGGGCTCAGCTAGTGAGCTAGCGAGTCACCATCTGCCAACGTGTTTCAATGTCAAGCTTGAAAGGTGACGCCGTTTTCTTCCAGCAATAGAAGTCAACCAGTTTACTAAACACCCCTTCTCATAGAGCAGACATTTCTTACCATATTTTAAAATAGTCTTGCACCCATCTGGGACGGTCCATGACTGTACTCAAATAGTGCAGCCGTGGATAGTCCCCGGCTGGTGCCCCATCCCATCCAATAAATGTCATCATCACCATCATTAGTGTATTTAGCGCTTTAGAAATAGGATGTAGCCTAGTTTTGCGTAGATTCGTATAGTCGTTTCTTAATTATTAATGTTGGTTATTCAATCACGTTTTAATAGATCAATAATGATGTTCAACAGCCGAATTAAAGACGAACATTATGACTTATGATGATTGTGCTCTTTAACGACTTTGAATTAATGAATCTATTTTATGAATAATATGATTGAAAAATTTATGAATTTAATTTATGTAACTGGATTGTTTTTTTTAACCGACTTCAAAAAGGAGGAGGTTCTCAATTCGTCTGAATGTTTTTTTTTTTGTATGTTTGTTACGCGATATCTCCTCCAAGTATGAATGGATTTTGATGATTCTTTTTTTGTTTGGTAGATCATACTTCAGAGATGGTCCCATATAAATTTTATCGAAATAGATTCAGCGCTTTTTGAACTAATCAACAAAAACAAAAAAAAAATATACTTAGATGACGTTTTCGTTTGTGGTTCCCTTATGCAAAAGTTTTGATAAGGACTTTCAATCTCTGTTTTAACTGTGATCACAGAAACATTAGCCAAGAACAAAGAAGTTTGTATGTGTTTGTAAGGAGCCGTCATGATAATTATAGGTACATTAATTCTTAAAGAAAATACATAATTGTAGGAAAGATTACGCAATCGTGTCATTTAAGTCATAAACCGTAATTTATGGCACTAAAAGGTATTTAATAAATAACTTTAAATAAAAGTAAAAACCGACTTCAAAACAAAAACTAAAAAGAGTAAAATAATTACCAAGATATAAAATTAACAGTTTCAGAAGTCGGTGCAATTCTACACTGAAACAAATAAAAGCCACCGACTTCTGAAACTGTTAATTTTATATCTTGGTAATTATTTTACTCTTTTTAGTTTTTGTTTTGAAGTCGGTTTTTACTTTTATTTAATTAAATAAAGACGTAGAAACATTTGTTCTTCCTCCTAGCCTATGCCCAACTATGTTGGGGACAGCTTCCAGTCTAGCCAGATCCGGCTGAATACCAATATTTTACACGGAGCGACTGCCATCAGACCTCCGCAACCCAGTTACTGGGCAATGACGATATCCTAAGGTTGGACCGGTTGTCAGACTTTCGGGCTTCTGACTACCCGTAACGACTATCATGGGTATTCGTATGACACCCGGACACGTATAGAATCGTATGTTTATTTAAAGAACAAGTTAAACGATATTTTTAATTATTTTGTCAAATTTATAAAAAGAGTCTATCGACTTTTAACAGATCAAATGCGAGCTGGTACAAAATACTTAAAAAAAAAACTGAACAAAATGGTCGATATTCTGCCCAAAAAAAATTCTAAATTACTCCGCCAGTTCGTCCGACTCCGAAACCAAAAATACGATTGAAGATATACAGTATGTTAACTAACGAAAGGCGTTCCCGTTAACCAGCAATACCATAGCGGCGGTATATATTTAAAAAAAAATCCTAAGTAATAAAAAATAAAAAAAAACAAAAAGAAAATGAAACTTAAAAGCAACGCTTACTATACAAGTGTAGGTACATGCGTACTAGTCTATCAATTTGGAAAACACAGCAACATCGCATTTAACCTATCTACGCTACTATTTTGATCTTAAACAGGCCGTTTCATATTGTTTTACTTTTTTTAAATTTATTTTTCATATATATTTTTTTGTATTTTTATTTTAATGTATTAATGATGTAGATTAATGATTAGGGTTAATGGCAACGCCCTCTGTTATTTTACCTACTGTATATTTTTCAAACAATGCTCGAAATTGATTCTCGATGTTAGAGTGTGCATTTGGACAACACCATCATTTGGCGAGAAAACCCAAATTTTGAGAAAATTCATCACTTTCATCCACTCACGTCTTCAATAATTATAACATAACAATATAACATCACTCCAGTATTCCCCAACGGGTTGGGTAGAGGTGTACAGTTATAGTACACCCTCATTTCGCCGTAATAATTAAGTCCCATGTACGAGTAAGTGGTCCCCGACGAATACTAGGATCTCTACTACAGTTCGGACAACGTAATAGGTCCGATTTGATGTTTGCATAAAAGAACAAAATAAATGTATACAGAAGTTGCACGTCTTCGATTTTAAAAAAAGTCGCCTTTTTATTTACCTAAACATAGCGCACTCATGATAAAATGAAACTAAACGCCACGCATTGGAGTAATTATTACTAGTACTGACATTACTCCTAGTATTTTGACAGGTGTCAAATCGGACCTATTAGATTGTCACCGGTATATCTACAACTGAAATGTCTGCAGTTGATATTTCGCATAATGATTAATAAATCAATGATTTCATTATTAACTTGGTATCAATTAATTCTGAATATTATATTTCCGTTTTAATTAATTTTTATGTAATATAATATTTTTGTTGTCTGGTCAAACTAGGTAGTGTCAAAACTTGATTAATTAAATAAAACGTTTTCTCGTAAATCAAGACTTACATAAACTATACAGGATGTTAACGAATTCGTGTAATTCCTTAAAACCACATGATCTATTACTGTAGATTAAACCCTACACGGGATTTAGCTTGAGGATTTTTATTTTTTTTATTTGCTATTGTTTTTAGTGTCTTCTCTAAGCCACCTCATTAAGTTTTAATAAAAAAATAAGCAGAAAAAAATTACCTTATTTTTTTTTGTTTCTCCATTTTTTCCACGCATAAATTAATGAAAGTACAGTGACACAGCTAGCGGACACGATTAGTGCGATATCGCTCCGCACAGTCAGTTAACTCAGAGCGCTAAAATGACTCAAAAACGTATTCTGTTTTTGAGTCATTTTAAAACGTTTTCTTTTTGAATTTTTTTTTGTTCCCATGCCTTGTCTCCCAAGCAATGTCAATCTGTGTCGCCAGCAGATCGTGCGGTTTAAAGGAATTACACGAATTCGTTTACACCCTGTATATCACCTTCGTCTCGGTGGAAATTATTGTAGAGAGAGATCCTTGTTTGGAGGTCATAATATCGATATTTTTAAACGGGTTTATTTATTTGGGAATATACATAAATGCTTTATGTATTGGCATTATATTTGAAGACTGCCTCGTTGGTATAGCGGTCGCAAGCGCGACTGCCTAGCGTGAGGTCCTGTGTTCGATCCCCATCGGGCAAAGTGTTTTTAGGTTTTTCCGTGTGGAATTTCTTAGTAGCAGCTCGGAGTCTGGATTTGTGCCCGTTCGATGGCAATAGGCTCGCCCTCTTTTTACATGGGACTTAAACATAACGGCGAAGTGTGGGTGTACAAGGTTAGTCAGAAAGGGGGTACTAATCCGAAAGCGTGTTACAGTACCCACAACAATGAATAACTTTTGTTCTACCACTTTCCTCAAAACTCAATAGTTTAAGAGAAATAGCTGTTCAAACATTACATAAAAATTACGCTAAAATCTATCTATCCTTAGCTAAGATCAGCTATGTTTAAATTTTAGATCATATTTGGGGTCACGAATTAGAAGCTCCATTTTCTGAATTTGTAACTGTTCTAAAGCAGGGATGAAGAATTTATGAAAAATACAAAATAAAAAATTATTTTACATGGAAATAAAAATTATCGAATTTTGAAATTTTAACACTTGCTTTAAAACAGTCATCAGTGATACTTTAACTGGCCTGCGGATTAGTACGGGCCCCCTTTCCGACTAATCTTGTATACAGGGTGTTAACGAATTCGTGTAATTCCTTCAAACCACATGATCTATTAATGGTACAGATTAACCCCGCACGGGATTTAGATTGATTTAAAATAAAAGTTTCTTTTTTCCTAAATATTTTTTTATGTGATAGAAAACTTCGATGCCGTGCATAAATGAATGAAGGCACGGCGACACAGCTGACTGGCACGACTAGTCCGATATCGCTCCATACAGTCAGTTAACTTGGGACGCTAAAATAACTCAGATACAGAATACCATAGTTCATTTTTTGAAAACTTTTTTTTTTTTGTTTATTCTGAGAAAAACCTATGCAAGGTCAATCAGTGTCACCAGTAGGTCACGCGGTTTGAAGAAATTAGACCCTGATAGATTAACACCCTTTAAGATACTGAGGTATTAGAATCAGTCAAAAGAGTTTTGTTTATTTGTTTATGATGTCACGTATCTCGTAACGAATTCTCGTAGCCTTAAATAAGTAACAACATATAAATCAGCGACCATGGACATTAAAATAGATGTCAACAAACCTTTTAACGATACACGGAAGCTTACTACGAATACTACGATTAAAGAATAAATAAACAAACACTTCCATGGAAATGACATAATCAAACATGTCAGGGTTAATAAAAAATGATGACAAAATTAACGTTGTGTGGTCACAGTACTAAAGTGCGTTAATCGAAGTTTTGATAAAGTAAATACTGAATTCTTTAGACAAATGATGAAATCAGGTGTTAATTTGTCGAAATCCATGACATACAACTATGCAAATACAATGTTTAGCTTTAATTCCGCCAAACTAGATCGTAAGCACAGTATACAGGGTGTAAACGAATTCGTGTAATTCCTTCAAACCACATGATCTATTAATGGTATAGATTAACACCGCACGGGATTTAGATTGATTAAAAATAAACTTATTTTTTCCCAATTTGTTTTTATGTGATAGTACATTTCGATGCCACGCATAAAAGAATGAAGGCACGGTGACACAGCTGACGAGCACGACTAGCGCAATATCGCTCCACGCAGTCAGTTAACTTGGGATGCCAAAATTACTCAAATACAGAGTAACTACCATGCTTCATTTTTTTAAAACTTTTTTTGTTGATTTTGAAAAAACCTATGCGGGGTCAATCAGTGTCACCGATCACGTGGTTTGAAGGAATTACACGAATTAGTTTACAGCCTGTAGATATCATCAAGAACTATTTCATAATAAGTTGAAGAAAAAAAAAACTGTTCCAAATCTTTCCACTCCGTTCACCAATTATACCCATTTTTTTTCCAAACCGAAAAAAAAGTCACCCGATAGTAGTACCTACAAATAACCTTGTGTATTTATTTTTAGAAAAAATTACAGTGAAATTTTGCATTATAAAATGTTGTGTGTACCCATGATCCATCATGGCTTTCTAAAGATTGATATACAGTGCAACTGCAGTATACTTACAAGACAGATTGATATAAATAGGTCACCAGTGATATTAATAGGTCCTACACATGATTGATTCGAGCGAAAAACGTTTGCACAATATTTAGGTCATGGTTATTTGATTGATTCGACGAACATGTATTTTGGCAAAAAATAATAGGATGATTATCATGATTTAGTGAGTATTAAGATATTAGCGTTATCATTTTTTAGATAAATATTAGTTTTTGTTTTAGTATCTTTAAGATACGTTTTTTTGAGGAAGGTCACCCCATTTCTTCGTTCATATGTCTCTGTTGTTTTTGAGTTGAGGTGGACCGTTGTAGCCAGTCAGTGTTGCCAGAAGTTCAATATTTAATTAAATCGATGCCTCCCACGTAAGTTGTTGTAACCCACAACTTGCATTTTTGTGTGTTTTCATGTAAAAGTATCTAATTTTATGTAAATTATCTGTTCCAAATTTAAAAATAGCAAAAATATATCGATTTTCGGTATTTTTATATTTGGAACACAAAATTAGTTACACATATTATTAGTTAGAACATATTATTAGTAATTACTTTTTTGCCAATACTATAATATCCATGGTTTCTTTTTTTAAATATTTGCTATTTGTATGGTAACCTTTTACAGAGAAACGTCAGGACTCACCTCTATTTCTATTAGAAATAGAGACAGCTAAAAGATAAGGACCGTAACACGTGTTACTCTTGAGTAGAAACACTCAAACTATGTCAGTCGTGAACTGAGAGTGTCGACAGTAATTCACGATAAATGAGACAGCTTGGCAAGCCACCTGTCTGACCAGTTAAAGGGCAGTTACTAGTAATTTAATTCGTAAATCAAAGCATATTTGAATTTTATAACTGAAAAAAAAAACAGAGTTCTGTCTCTGTATTTTTCTCTATCCGTTACTGTCTATATGTCTAATAACTCTGTATTTTTCTCCAACCATTACTGTCTATACAGGGTGTAAACGAATTCGTGTAATTCCTTTAAACCGCGTGATCTACTGGTGACACAGATTGACCCTGCATAGGTTTTTTTCAGAATCAACAAAAAAAAGTTTTCATAAAACGAAACATGATATTCTGTATCTGAGTAATTTTAGCGTCCCGAGTTAACTGACTGCGTGGAGCGATATCGCGCTAGTCATGCCCGTCAGCTGTGTCGCCGTGCTTTTATTCATTTATGCATGGCATCGAAATTTTCAAAAACAAAAAAAAAATGGGAAGAAAAACATATTTTTCATCAATCTAATTACCGTAGGGGTTAATCTATACCATTAATAGATCATGTCGTTTGAAGGAATTACACGAATTCGTTAACACCCTGCCCTGTATGTGTAGATAGATAGCTGCATTGACGTAGAAACACTATTACGATTAATACCAGATATATCTTGCCCTGGGAATCACACAACATTAATATATATAATAATTACTGTCATTAAGCAAAGATTTATTGTAACAAAAACTAGTTTTACCGATTATTTCGAAGTTATAAATTAAAAAATACGATGTATCGATAGATTTAACCTTGAGCGCCACATCACTACACGAAAGTGACAGTGACATTTAGCGAGTTCGTCACCCAACCGAATAGCTGATCGCTTGCGCAACACTGACTAATAGTCGTTACGTAACGATGACGTCATCTGTCAGCTATGACTATGAACTGACTGACGTCAGAGGCAATTATAGACAAGGGAATTTCATTTTTATTTGACTTAGGTCTGATTTTTCAATCGACAGATAAGTTTTATCCGAAAAATAAATATAGCAGTTTGACATAAATTTTCTATACAAAAGTTATCGAATCGCCATATTTATTCATCAGGTAAAAGTTAAATGTGGATTGAAAAATCAGCCCTTAATCATAATTTTAGTCTATGGATACCATACTACCGTGTCGTTCACGGAAAAGAATGCCAATCCCTCTATCCAACTGATTTGTTAAAGACGATTGAGGGTTTAATCCGAAGAGATGATTTTTTTTTCAAATTGACTGCTTTTTGGTTTTATTCTTGCTGCGTCTGCGTTTCTACGTAACCTGGCAGTTATAGGCGGTATATACGGTCTCCAGCCAATGGGGAGAAGTAAAATATTTAACCTAAGCTAACTACTTATACTACACTACTAACATCATGAATACTAGCTACAACAGCACTAAAGGAAACCCTTTTTTATTTTTCATGGAAAAATTCTCATTGTTGCCCTTCGCTCGGGGAAGGCGAAGGGGTATGCCGGACTCTCACCGGCTAAAAACCCACGGTGTTCCTTCTCCTGACCCTTAGCCGGGGTCGCGGGATTCGCAGCTGCATGCACCGCGACCCCGGCAGGCCTCGGTCCGCCAACACCTAGCGGACCTCTCCTTCTGTGGGGCCTTGCCCCACGTCCTCCTGAGAGGCGCGCACGGAACACTGCGCGCCGCCTTCTCGGGCCTGGGGGCCTACTCCCTAAGTCCGTCAACGAAGTTAGTCGCCCGTCCGAAAGTAGCCCGAAATGTAGGAGTGAACGAAACAAGTGTCAAGTTCAACTTTTCGGAAGGGCAAAAACACATCGGTAGTAGGGACAACTGTCAAATCGTGTTGTCATTCATACTTAGTTCGGGCCCTGAAATAATCGTATGTCCGTAGGTGATAGGGAGTAGGAAACGCTCGTAACTAAGGCCGAAACCACAGACTTCGTGCTTAGAGAGTAGACCTCATGTTACTGGTCGGGCGACGGGTACTAAAGACAACCCCTAGTGGGACTCGGACTTCGGCTTACGGAGTTGCTAGTTGCACCTAGTTGTACCCGGGTAAACCTAGGTGTAACCGCCATTCGGCTTTTACCCGTAACATATACATTATTTTACACGTGACCGATCATAATCGTGTACGTTAAAAATCCACCTTCACAAAAATGTATGAGTTTGTATATAGAATAACAATTTAATGTTTGTACATCAAGTTTATCTGAAGTAAAGTCTCTTCTAAAATTTCAAGAGATTTAACATCATTTAAAATACATAAAACACTTGATTACTTACTTTATTCAACCAAATCGCGTGTCTAGACGTTTTTAGTAAACATTATTACTTACTTATGCAAAATATTCACCAAACAAACAGTTAAACAGCCTGTAAGCTAGCCATTATCACTTATTTAAGTTTGTGCATACCGCAGCTTAAGGGTGCCGTTACACCAAGAGCTATAAGTTACAAACTATAGGTGTACAAAAAACTTTAAATAAAAGTAAAAACCGATTGCAAACAAAAAGGAAAAAGGAGTAAAATAATTACCATAATATAAAATTAACAGTTTCAGAAGTCGGTGCAATTCTACACTGAAACAAATAGAAGCCACCGACTTCTAAACAAAAAAAAAGAATCATCAAAATCCATTCTTAATACGCATGTTGACAGCATCAATAAATTGCAAATCTAATTAGTCCGCCAGTTTTGAAAAATGATGGACACGTATTTTTTTTTTTTGTTAAATCTTTTAATATTTGGAAAGATAAAACGCATCAAAACTGGAGAGTTGGGGCTTGTGACGTCAGAAGCAAGTAAACATTGTACTTGCTGGTGACGTTTTGACAATTTTAAAAGTGTCGTATCTTCGTCAATTTTGGTTTACGTATGTAACAAAAGAAAAAATACAGGTCAAATATTTTTTGATAATCTAACTGACGGACTAATTAGATTTTTTCAGTTAAATACACTATTGGAAGAGATCTCGCGAAACAAATATAAAAAAAACAACATTCAGACGAATTGAGAACCTCCTCTTTTTTAAGTCGGTTAAAAAGTTAGCGTCGTTTTTCGTAGCTTTTATTTAATTTGCAACGTTCACATGTATGTTTGTAAATATTTATTTGTTTGTTTCCGGTTGAAACTTTGTAAGTCCTCGACTTTAACTCACTTCCCATGATCCAATCGAGCGAACAAATATGTAGTTTCCTTGACAATACATTAAGATACAGCATAAACACTAGGAAGCGGTGAAGGGTGGGCGCTTTTCGTGGCAATCTTATGTAAAATTGACGTTTAAAAAGAACTAAGACATTCTAGCCTATTTTTTTGAATTACCCTTTCAAGGGCAATGGCAATATATTTGCCACCAAGTTTTTTGGGAGATGTCGAGAAAACCTTCTTGTTAAATTTTATTTTTTTATTACAATTTTTACAATTTTTTCTAATAAAAATACAAATGATACTAAACATTTTTTTTCTTCTTTAATTTACAAATTGTTATTTACTTTTCCTAAAATCTATTGCCCTTAGGGATAAACGAGTTTTGAGTTTGAGTTTGATGGTATCATTGAGCTGATCTTATGATGGAGCCGGAAGTTGGTCACAGGAACTCGGCAATGGATAGTAAATTCTACGAGTTTAGACTTAGCTTGCTTAGCGAGTTTGTTATGTTGCAAGCGAGAACTTTTTGGGCTATTTTTTTTCGGACTGGTCGATGTGGCGTTGCTTGGGGAGGCTTATCCAGCAGTGGCCGTTTTTCGGCTGAATGATGATGGTGATGACGGTGTTCCAATGACCGCTACAATAGGCATGTTGACAGCATCAATAAATTGCAAATCTATTTAGTCCGCCAGTTAGAGTTTTGAAAAATAATGGACACGTATTTTTTCTTTTGTTAAATCTATGAATATTTGGAAATATAAAACGCATCAAAACTCGAGAGTGGGGGCTTGTGACTTCAGAAGAAAGTAAAAATTGTACTTGCTTGTGATGTTTTGCCAATTTTAAAAGTGTCGTATCTTCGTCAATTTTGGTTTACGTATCGAAAGAAAAATTACGGGTCAAATATTTTTTGATAATCTAACTGATGGACTAAATAGATTTTTTCAGTCAGATACGATAAATTTTCAGTTAACGTGGGAAGAAGGGGAAATTCCCATAAATTCCACGGTTGGTAGACGAATTTTATTATAATGCAATTCCTTATTTGCCTTTCACGAAAACCATTGATGGAAGTGGCATATTAAGAGCCAAGAAAAAAAAAGTTGACAAGCAAAAAACTTATTAAGCATCTTATTTTTTGTTTTTCTTTTATTAGCATAGCATGTAGTTGCGAAATACATAGGTACTTTGGTAGTTTACACAATATTACGCCTACACTCGCAAAACCGCTAGAAAAATCTACAAAAAACTAAATGAATAAGTAGGTACTTTTAGTATCATACTCAAAAGTAGAGCGAGCTAATAAAATAAATACACACCTAATCACCTGACTTTAGCGTTTCAAACTCTAAAATAATGCGAATTTTTGTAAACTGATGTTGTCATCACACGAAGTGTCAACGTACTTTTTATTATACAAATAGGTACATTGTGGAGCAGAATAAATTGACCGAGCTCTAGAAAAATTGCTGTTTATTTTTTTTAGTAATTAATTCAACAAATCTTATTTAATGGTATTTTATGTTGAGCGAAAGAATGTTGTACGCTTTGTCAGTAAATTAAACTTATTTATTTGGCTATAAAGGGTGTAAAAAAATTCGTGTAATTCCTTAAAACCACATGATTCATTACTGGTGTAAATTAAAACCGCACAGCACTAAACTAGAATAAAAAAAAAACTTTTTTTATTGATTTTATTTGAACCACTAAGGCTTAAATTTTATTGGTCTTATTTAAACTACCTAATAAGACTTAAATAAAAAAATAAGTTTTTATTTTGTGTTTCTATCCAACTCACAAATTAAAGAAAGCACGGCGACTCAGCTGGCGAGCACGACAAGTGCGATATCGCTCTTTGCAGTTAGTTAACTCGAGGCACTTAAATTACCCAGAAAGAGAAAATAAAGATTCAAGTTTTTTTAACTTAATTAAAAAAAATTGGTTCCTTTTTAAAAAAAACCTCAACCGGGCACAAATCTAATCTCATTTAGGGTTAATCCGTGTCACCAGTAGATCACGCGGTTTAAAGGAATTACACGAATTCGTTTACACCCTGTACACTGCAAGATGCTGCAAATGTAGAGCTCGATGTGTAGCCAAGCGTACAATATGTTATACAGGTTGAAATTGTAAACACTCGACAAACCGAAATGGGAGATTGTACTCATCACTCATCATCATCTGCCTAGCCTTTTCCCAACTATGTTGGGGTCGGCTTCCAGTCGAACCGGATGCAGCTGAATATCAGTATTTTACATGGAGCGACTGCCTATCAGACCTCCACAACCCAGTAACTGGGTAATACGATACTCTTGGTAAGACTGGTTGTCAGACTTTCTGGCTTCTGACCAACAGTAACGACTGTCAAAGATCTACAAATGACAGCCGGGACCAACGGCTTTACGTGCTTTCCGAGGCACGGAGGAAACTCGCTATGGTTAATGGTCACCCATCCACAGACCATCAACCTCGGCAAGCGTAGCTTAACCCGGAAGATCGGTCTATGCGGCTGTAATTATTTAGCCACGAGCTCCTCATAGTACTCATCACTATGAACAACTTTTACTATTGGACCAAAGCTGAAATCGCGAAAAAATACCAACTGTTCCCTACATTTATGTTCGCATAACTCGTCAAAATGTAGGGAACAGCAGATTTTTTTTTCGCGTTTCGTCTTTTCCCATAGTAAAAGTTGTTCATCGTGATGAGTACAATCTCCTATTTCGGTTTGTCGATTGTTTACAATTTCAACCTGTATAAGTGTTTCAATATGAGCTGTTTACGAATAAACTATTGATTACTTGTACAATTTTCCATCATAAAACTTATGTATACTAGATATATTTGTTTCAATCTTTAGCTAACGTGCAAAGGTCTTGTTTTTATGATGTTTTACTTGTTAATTGAGCCTCACCCGTTTAGTAGTTATTATTAATTATGCAAATGAGCAGTAGCTGTACGTTTTTTGTTGGGAGATGATAAAAATCTTTATATTGATTTGAGATGATTACGATAGACATTCTCATATTTTTTTTCAATTACTAAGTAATCAATTAATCAATATATTATCCACGCACTTTAAAAAAAAACTTGAAAATTGACTGTCCCTTTGGTCTAGTGGTGGCAAGCGCGACTGCTGAGCGTGACTTCCGGGGTTCGATCCCCAGGTTGGGCAAAGTGTTTTTGGGTTTTTCCGTGTGGAATTTCTTAGTAGCAGCCCGTGGTCTGGATTTGTGCCTTGTTGGTGGCAAATGGCTCGCCCCCTATTACATGAGACTTAAAACAACAACAATAATGAAAAAGAAAAGAATAAAGAATAATAATATGTTATGTTACTAATAAATCAACCGATAAAGAAATCGAGGCACTTAAAAAAAATTAGGTAATATTATTTTAAAATATTACGTGTATTGACAGCCCTATAAAGCTCATTGAGTTTTTGTCGCAGCAAAAGAATATCAATTTTCGTTGTTTTTTTACCTAAACGGCCACTTTTGTTGAGTGTTATGTGTAATTTTTTGCTCATTTAAGAATTTCATACTTTTTATTTAAAAGTGAGCCAGTTGCATTTTTTACGCCTTTTTTTGTCTCAACATCTTTTTACGGTCGAAGAAATCACCAAGATGAGTCATTAGAAGAGTTTAAAACGTGTGTTTTTTATTACATGTTTTTTTTTCTTGGTAGGCAATAAAATATGCAAGTAAGTGATATTCTTCACAGTATTTCTGTGGCCTACTGAAACAATATTTAGAAATAAATCGTCGCCATTTTGCTCGACCTTTTCAAACGTTTTCGTATATATTGGATTTCAAGATGTAAAGACGTTTTGTGGACCTCCCGCTGGTTTTAAAACAGTCTGACTAGCTATTAGTTACGCAAATACACTAACAGGTGTATGTGGCACGGAGGTTACAGGTTTAAAACCAGGTTTTAAACCTGTACCAGTGTGAATTTTTAAGGTTCCGTACCCGGGTAAAACGGGACCCTATTACTAAGGCTCCGCTGTCCGTCTGTCCGTCTGTCTGTCCGTCTGTCACCAGGCTGTATCTCATGAACCGTGATAGAGACAGTTGAAATTTTCACAGATGATGTATTTCTGTTGCCGCTATAACAACAAATATAATAAATAAAAATCAGAATAAAATAAATATTTAAGGGGGCTCCCATACAACAAACGTGGTTTTTTTGGCGTTTTTATAGTACGGAACCCTTCGTGCGCGAGTCCGAAACGTCCGAGTCGCCGGACTTGGCCGGTTTTTTTAAGTTAATCTAAGACACCGCTGACTTAAGGTGAAGAAAAACAACACAAAATTATTGTAGAGTGCGCGCAAGATAACTCTGCGCGCGACTGAGGGCGCGGGCGTGCTAAACGTTGCCATGATCGCAAAAGTTCAAATGACCGCTTTTTAAGCTTAAGTTTTTTATCGCTTAACATAATTTTCCCGTTAAATATTCCTACAATCAGGTAGTTCTACTATCAAAATTGATAAAACGGCACACACTTTGGTGGACCATGATTAGTTCCGATTTCGGCCGCGCGCAGACTTATCTTGCGCTCACTCTAGTGTAGTGACATCATTTTTTATTACGCATCGATTCAAAACCAATGTAGGCACACGAGGACTCATGTTTGTAATAAATTTTTTTTTTATTTTTTTTATTTGCACTTAATGATTTTCGGACTGGTTTCACATAAATTCTAAATTCGCAACTGTCAAAACAATAAAAAAACAGTAAAAATTCGTTTCTTATTTTCGATTCCGAAAACAAAACCTGCTAACGATGACTCATTTTGTCCCTACATGAATGCTTAAATGGTACTTTTGTAACAACAACTTTTATTACTATGTTTATTTATTCAAACTGCCTACCGGTTACAATCAATGCCAATGTCAGCTGTGATTGACATGACGTATTACGTCATTTGCTATCAATCAAACACAATGACAGCGCCAACTTTGGTCAAACAAGTGCGCGAGTGTTTGGCCAATGTTGGCGCCATGGCGATGTGCATTGAAAGAGGACTTAGTAAAGGACTTGAAAAGCCTGTTGATTGTGTTAAAGTTGATTTGTGCTTGTTGCGGTTACTCCGTGGATCGGTTACCTTCCGATCCCTGGTGTCATATGAATACCAATGGCAGTCGTTACGGGTACCTAGTCAGAAGCCAGAAATTCTGACAGTGACCTTAGAATATCGGCATTGCCTAGTAACTGGGTTTCGCTTCTCGTAAAACACTGGAAATTCAGCCGCACCTAGGTTAGACTGGAAGCCGACCCAACAATAGGGGAAAGGCTAGGCATAACTATATATCATCATAGCATCTCAAAATAAATAAAAAATCGTATTTCGAACAACTTTCGTAGAACAACTTTTCGAAACTCGAACAACTGTCGTAGAAAAACTTTTCGAATATCGAACAACTTTTCGAATTTCGAAAAGTCGCTCTACGATAGTTGCTCTATTTCCGATACCGTATAACCCCACAAAATTCTCAGACTTAATTTTTACACCCCATAGAAATATCGTTCAAGAAACGACCGTGGTCGAGCTGCAGCTAGGGTTACCATCCGTCCGGATTTATCCGGACATGTCCGGACTTCTACACTTTTGTCCGGACTTTGTCCGGCTCTTTAATTTGTCCGGATTTTTTGGTTTCGATGGAATACGAGTAATAAAACTTACCTTACTTAATACTTAATATCAAATAAGTCTCTAATCTTTATTCACTTCTCATTCATCTAAAAACAAAATATAAATCTTATTTAACAATCAACATAACGACATCAAACAATAAATCTTCGTATGTTTGCATTTTGCGACTAAAATGTCCGAACTTTTATTGAAATGTCAGGCTTTTTGTCAGGAATTTTCAAATTTCTAAATGGTAACCCTAGCTGCAGCTCCATTGCTATTTAAAATAATTTTGTCAGTACAATTATCCTCCTGTGGCCAAATTCTCCTAAAATAAATTTTTATAAATCGCAACTGAACGAAGGCCGAACCGTCCATTCAGACAGTTTTCAATTTCAAAAGCTGTCAAATTGTTTGACACAAAAAACAAAACCAATCATTTTGACAGCTTTCGTAAACAAAAACTGAGTGACGGTTGTGGTTCATTTTTTGAATTCGAATTGGCTTCTGTGGTCTCCTACAAAACGCTGCAATGCAATCAGGAAAATACATCGTTGGCCAAACAATACCTTAGCTATCGTATACAGAAGCCAATTATGTACAATGTACCTAACGAAGAATACGTAATACATGTCATATTTAACGTGACCATTATTTTTTTCCCTCAGAGCGGGACGCCTGAGAATTTTAATATTTTTTTAAATATACAGGGTGTTAAAAGACCCATCACATAGCCGAAATCTACGCACTCTGTACATCAAACTAAATTACATTGACCAAAAATAATTGCTGGGAAACGACTTTTATTTTTTGGCATGAAAAAAACGCTTTTTTTTTGTAGCGCGCAAATTATGGTTGTGGCGATGCCGCGCGTTTGCATGCATGCAGCGGCCACACAGCCGAGCCAAGGCGGTCGTGTGCGTTTGATATTCATTGCGTTTTTGTAACTTCAAATGCGTAATTTGTTAGGAAAAATTGATATTTTTGATAATGTTTGTATGGAAGAAAGTTTAGTATTATGACTTGGAAATAGTTTTTGGAAAAAACCCAAAAAAAAAAGTGTACTTTGACCTTCAATATCTCCAAAACCAATGATTTCCCAGGTATGGTTTGTTCGAAAAATATGATCCCAATGATGGGTAGAATACGCGGTTTTCGTTATCGTTAAGGGTCTTTTTACACCCGATATATTTATGGAAGATGTATGTTCATTTATTATAAAAATTATATGAAAATGGGAACTAATCTTATGTAGTCTAGTTGGCTTGTTCTATATTTTTGGATGACCAATTTGCTTTAAAGAAAAAGTTTGGTTTATGATGTGAATGTGTGACTTGTTATTCTTTTTTCACGCCCGTTTTAAATAGAATTCATTGCCACGGATTTCCTTTTCTTCACATCGGAACTTTTATAAATGTGTTTTTGGAGACAGCGAGACACATGGTTCAAAAGCGGCACTATCCCACTCAAAGCGGGACGTATGGTTACGTTAGTCATATTGTTAATACTTAATTTAGTACAGAATTAGATGACTCTATTAGGCACCGGAAATTATATGGCGGGCTGTGATTGCATGTATTTTATGTGCATCCTTTATTAAAGTAAATAGGAACTAAATTACTAAGCAATTTACTGAAAAAACTTCATAGCGATACAGGTCTTTATTTTTATTATTAGACTTGTTCTCGTTTGACCCTAGTCTTCCCTAATGGTAATCACAGACGAGGTCTAAGATGGAGCACACGAATCCAAGTAAGATATAGAGAGATTCTCCTATACCCCTCTGGCTCTCACATACACACGACGGAACAGTAAACTGCTTGGCGCCTTTAATGTGAGGGTGGTAGCTAGCCAGGCGGACCGTTTAAATCCTACCACCAACCGTGCTGGCTTTTGTTGAATTTTACAACACGCGTCTATTCCTACCGTGCGGTGAGGAAGTTTTACCCGTCCCCACACGGGGGTAATACTAGGAATCATTAATACCTAAAACACGTTAAAAAAACCTAACAAAATACCTAGTAAGTACGTGCACGGTCACGGCTACTGTATTAGTTGGGTATCTTGTTATCTAATTAACTAAACATACATACATAAACTGACGCCTTTTCCCATTACCTTTTTTATCCCAATATATCATTAAAAATCAAGATCAAGTGAGGGTGAAGATACCTTTGCTTCACACGAATCTTGACAACTGGTCCGCCACGTCTGTCTGCCGTGACCACGGCCGGTGTAATTCGGTCGAAATGTAGGGATAAAAAGGTATTTTGTGCCTTTTAAAAAATTAGACACGAAAAAGTATTTTAATGTGTACAGATCGGGAAAGTTTAAAAACATTTATGTACAAACGCCAGCACATCAAGCTATCCAAAACTGTCAAATTTTCCCAATCAACCTTGATCTCAAAGCTTTTGCGATAAAGATGAAAATCTATTAAAGAAATTTGACAGATTTGTCTGTACATTGTGTGTTGTTAAGCAGCGAAATATATTTCCGTTGATGTGTTAAGTCATCTGCTATTTATGTCTTTCACATCTAGACGTCATAAATAACTTGATAAAAGTTCCTAATTTTAATGTATTCTTTATTATAATAAGATCGTCATTTTATTCAAAATCAGTAAACTGTTTGTCGTATCAGTTTACACTTAAGTGCTGATAGCGTACCTATTCGTTAATACTTCTATAAATAATATAGCAGGCTATAGCATAAACAACAGCTAATAATATAGTTCTACTTCGACTTTTCCTAATTCTGTTGGGTCAGATTCCAGTCTAATAAAATGCAGCTGGATTCTATTTTATACGGAGCGACTGCTATTAGACCTCCGCAACCCAGTTACTGGGCAATGCCATTATTCTAAGGTGACCAGTTGTCAGAATTTCGGGCTTCTGACTACCCGTAACGACTGTCATATGGTATGTTTACACCAGTGCGCTTTCATGTTCATCTTGCGCTTTCAACTTGCAATTCCTCTTGCGTCAAGCGCATGCAATATTGATCGCCTTAAGACGCATGCAGCTTGTCGTCTACACCGGTGCGCCTCGGTCAGTTGTCAGTCGACATACAATAGACGGATTAGCGTGCGCTAGGGACATGCGCTTTTGTCGAACTAGTATTAAGGCATGCGCTATGGCACTTCACGCATGCTTCAGACGAAGACGCAAGATGAACATGAAAGCGCACTGGTGTAGAATTCAGTGATGTTACGGGGGTGGTTTCATCGGAACCGAAGTCGGAGTCGGAGTTTTTAAATTTGATTTGTCGGATTCGGAACCGGAATCGGAGTCGGAGTCGGATTCGGAGGTGTTAGCAGAAGAGAGATGTGAGACAGGCCTAATAAAATAAAATAGTAAATAAATAATTCAGTCAGCCTCTTTAATTTCAATTAAAAATAATAAACCTACATAATATAGGCGTAGACGATAAAAAAAAGCTTCGACCTCCTATTCAAACCTCCGATTTAAAAGTATCGGAGCCGAAGTCGGAATCGGAGGTGAAATATCAATCGGAAGTTCCGACTTATCGGAATCGGAGTCGAAGCTCCGTAACATCCCTAGTGTAGATATAGCTTGACACTCGGGACCGACTGTTTAACGTCCTTTCCGAGACACGGAGGGGTTTCGACGTGTAACAAACGGTTACCACCCACGGATTGACCGCGGCGAGCGCAGCTTAACCTTGCAAATTGTGTGATCTGCGCAGTTGATAAACAAAGACACGATACAAAAAATCTTTTGCTGATTGCACTTTGGCTAGTAAGTTGCTTGAGACAGTTGATCGCCATTTGGTTTTGGTTGCAAGCCATACACCACGGTAACTGCAGCTACAAACCATGGAATTCTCTACACCAGGTATTCACTTCCCGTGACAGCTAGGTTAAGTGATTGGCCCAAGACTAGCGTCATCGGCTGTGGGTAACTAAACTGCTTGGGTACTTTTTAGGGTTCCGTACCCAAAGGGTAAAACGGGACCCTATTACTAAGGCTCCGCTGTCCGTCCGTTCGTCCGTCACCAGGCTGTAATCTCATGAACCGTGATAGTTAGACAGTTGAAATTTCACAGATGATGTATTTCTGTTGCCGCTATAACAACAAATACTAAAAAACAGAATAAAATCAATATTTAAGGGGGCTCCCATACAACAGACATAATTTTTTTGCTGTTTTTATAGATAATGGTACGGAACCCTTCGTCCGCGAGTCCGACTCGCACTTGGCCGGTTTTTTTACACTATGTATAAATAAATTACCTACCCGAGCAAAATGTATTTTTTCACTTACTTCCTTCTATAAAAAAACAATTTTGAACAAGTCTTAACAAGGGGCCTAATTCTCCTAAAATAAATCTTGATAAATCACAACCGAACCAAGGCCGAACTGGCCGAACCGTTCATTCAGACAGTTCTCAATTTCAAAAGCTATCAAATTGTTTGACACAAAAAACAAAATCAATCATTTTGAAAGTTTTCGAAAACAAAAACTGACTGACGGTTGTGGTTCGATTGCGTTTGGCAAGAATTTACTTTAGGAGAATTGGGCCCAAGGTTAGTCGGAAAGGGGGTACTAATCCGGAGGCCACTTAAAGTATCACTGATGACTGTTTTAAAGCAAGCATTCAAATTTCAAAATTGGGTCATTTTTATTTCCATGTTAAATTATGTTCATTTTAGTTTTTTCAAAAATTCTTCGACCCTGCTTTAGTTACGAAATCAGAAAATGGAGATTCTAATCCGTGACCTAAAATATGACCTAAAATATGTATATACACAGCTGCTCATAGCTGAAGATAAATGGATTTTAGCTTATTTTTTTATGAAATATTTGAACAGAAAGAAGAACGGTCATTTGTGACCCAGACCCGACACGAAAGAGACATATCTCAATTTTTATTTTATTTTATCCATAGCTAAAATATATATTTTTTATATTCGAAATCAATGGCTAACACTAAAATATTGCCTTATGTTTTTGTTCAGGCGGTATACATTTTTTGTACCTGTTTACCTACAAAAACTTAATGACGATACAATAATTATGGAATTATCCAGGTGACCTGGTGATGGAGTTGGATTGTGTAATTTTTAAACTTCTAGTAATAACAATCGAGTTAGGGTTCATTAAAATCGTCTTAATCGGTGATTCATTGCGGATTATAGATTACGGTATCATTAAGAAGCTGGCCAGATAGTGGAATATTTTGGTACTAGGTACCTACTAAACACACCGAGTTTGAGCTTATCAATATTAAATCTATTTCAGTGCCGTTTGTGAAACAAAAATAAAAGCGTTATAGCTATTCGTTAAAAAAAAATAAAAATATTTTGTCTGAACAAAATCCAATGGCAATATGGTGTTAGCCATTGATATTCAGAATAGTGTTAATTTTTTTCTGTTATATTTAATATAACAAAATAACTGAGATAAGTTCCTTTTGTGTCGGGCCTGGGTAAATTTTCTATGGGCTGTGACCCTTCTTCTTTCTCTTAAACTATTTAATTTCTCTTAGACTTTTGGGGAAAATTGTAGAACAAAAGTTATTCATTATTATGTATACTTAAACACCCTTTCGGATTATTACCCCCTTTCCGACTAAACTTGTATACAGTTTCCTTACTTTTTAAAATAAACAGATGAATAAATCGAAATAGCAAATAATTAGGCTAGTTTGGAATTTATGTTTTATTCATTAAGAATTAAAAATCTCATTGTATTGAAGATGTTAAAAAATAGCAGCAGTGATCGTGACATTCGTGACGTAGTCTTGGGTCATCATCATCATCATAAATTCAGCCGAATCACGTCCACTGCTGGACATAGGCCTCCCCAAGCCATGTTTGGGGGTTGCCATAATATAATCGCCACGCTTGGCAGGCGGGTTGGCGATCGCAGTATGGTTGTTAAAGTACTCAGAGAACACTGTTGCCCATCCTCTAGTGAATCCCTTAGTCGCCTTTTATGACACCCATAGGAACAGATGGGGTAGTGCTATTCTTTACGTCTGGCACCACACGGAACTTGGGGCATCGCGGGAAGAGGATATCTGGTTTTATTTATACCATGCTACAAACAAAATAGCGATCAACAGTGTCTCAAGCAAATTGCCACACCATATGCAGTCAGCCTTTAATGGTTTATGTTTCACTGTTTTATTCGCTCGTTTTTAACAAAAGCGTGACACCGTGACACTGAGATGAATGCACTAAAGTCTAGAATGGACTTTGAGCTAACATCGGTCAATGCCCTAAGTTTTTGTGAATAAACTGTTTTTAGAATTACGTCATTCTTTTAAAAGTTTTATTCGCGACAGTAACATAAAAAGTTAGCTACTTTAAAATAAGTAAGGTTTTTTGATGTTTTCACTTACAATACAGTTATATACAGGGTGTCCCAAGTCGAGAAGGAAGTCGAAGGAAGTCGAGTTATAATTTATTTTCATGGTTTTAGCAAACTCTGACTTAAATGACATTTTTGATCATAGTGTCATGAACAGTTGAGAAAAATGCGTTTTTTTTTTAAATTAGATTCTCTATTCATCTTATTTAGAAAATAACTATTCACGTCACTATGATCAAAAATGTCATTAAAGTCAGAGTTTGCTAAAAACATGAAAAGAAACCATAACTCGGAAACTTTCTTCTTTCTTTTCTCGAAAAAATTTGACGAGATATGCGAACATAAATGTAGGGAACAGCTGATATTTTTTTCGCGATTTCATTTTTGGTCCCATTGTAAAACTTGTTCATAATGATGAGTACAGTGACCCCTTAAGAGGGTGTGCGTTATTTATGTTACACCTTGTATACTTACCAAATTATTGTAAGACCTAAATTGTACCAACACTTACTTATAGCAAATAAATAAATTCAATTCACGTACACGTGTAGTGAAGTTGTGACTAAACTTTAAATTAAAATCATTTATTTTTAAACCACCTAATTAGATCTTCAGTACATTTCAAATGCATTATATCATCATGATTGCAATGATCGCATTTTATGCGCACACTAATTGTTGTAATTCAAGTCTATAACAAAACTATTATCAGTTCTGACATCATCTGCTCTAATATTTCAGAACCTTGAGCTTTGTTTGATGAACTGGAAACTGATCACGTTGCTAACAGAGTTCGAAGATATCAAGTTGGGAATCAATATTATAACACTACCTAATAAATAATCTAAGTCTATGCGTATCTAGAGCATAAAAAAATTCTACGCACACAATAACAATGGCAATGGTCTGTGTACAACGTGTAACAAAAGTCCGAAATAATACTGAAATACATGTCCGAATATGAAGTACAGAAAAATCTGTAAAATATTGAATACAAAGACGCATTTTTTTTTCAAAACTAATTCAATTAACAAGACAATTATTATTTTAAACTAGGTGTTTAGTAAGTAAAAATGAAATGTCCTATCTGTACCCTATTTAATCACGTTATTCACCTTTCTAACAGATTTTTAAGACTGTGTTTCAGTGGCGACGGGTGATTTTTCTTAAAAGGGAAGCTGGACCAAAAAATGCTTACCTTGCTCAAGTATGATGCGTGAATTTCCAGTAACTACTTGTTTCGAAAGGGAAGCCGATAGGAATCGAGTTGTATGGAGCCTTCGCCACTGCTGTGTTTGAATATTTTTGGTAAAAACTATCGCTGTGGTTTACTCAACTACTGTTAGGGGTTTGGTTCCAACACCCTATGATCAAGGATTGTTTGTTTGTACTTTATACGTCGTTAAAGTATTATTTTGGACTTTTGTTACACGTTGTATTCATGTTCATTGATCGCCTGTACACGTATCTCATTTGTCCACTGTACTGTTATTAGTGTAAACGTTTAATGCCTTTATTAAATAATTATCTCCGTGAACTAGTCGTGTAGTAACTATCCAATGAGGAAGCAATGTAGCATATCATAGCATGTCATAGTTCTGCGTACAATGTAGGCTCCAGTTTAGATTATAATTTGTAATACTGTGTACATATTAAATGCAGTTTAAGCTCATGTTTTCCTCTCACAAGGGACCTTAGAAATACTTCGTAAATTCGTCCTGATTGTATCACATAATTCGCTCTTACTTATTAAACAAGATTTTCGACTATACAGGGTCTAAACGAATTCGTATAATTCCTTCAAACAGTGTGATCCTACTGGTGTTGATTAATACCGCACGGGGTTTAGACTGACTCAAAAAAAAAAATAAAAAAACTTTTTTTCTTGCCGGTAGTGCTAAGTGATCGTATCTTAACCACCTAACGAGTACTCTAAAAAAAAAGCAAAAGAAAAATTTTATGTGTAAATTGGTACGACACAGCTGGCGGGCACAACTAGCGCGATATCGCTCTTTGCAACCGGTTAACTCGGGGCACTAAAGTGACTCAGAAACAGAAAATCTGTTTTTATTTTTAAAAAACACGCATTTATCTCAATTGTTCGTGATACTACGATCCAAACTGTAATACCACGAAAAAAAATGTTATGTGATTCTGGTTCCTCTAAGGATGCTCTACTTCTGGACTTCCGCTTGACACTATTTTTTGGGACAACTTGTATGAACAGCTTGTTATTATGCTGTGCGATTGTCACGTCCGAAAAATATCTTTATTAATAAAATGCCAGACTTGGCTCTTCATTAGACCTCAGAACTTTTTACGGCAAAACATTCGCGAGACTTAGCTTTTTTTAAATGAATGTTATTGACGGAATCATTTTGTCTCTATCAAAATCAAACAATAGACAGAAATGCAATGACATCCCTACTTAATATTATAAATGCGAAAGTAACTCTGTCTGTTACGCTTTCACGCCTAAACCGCTGAACCGATTTTGATGAAACTTGGTACAGAGATAGTCTGGAACCTGGAGAAGGACATAGGCTACTTTTATTCCAAAAAAATACGGAATACGCGATAAACGAAACCACGCGGGCGAACCTGCGAGCGATATCTAGTTTTAAATAAATGTCTAGCATTTTAATTGCAATTTGAAACTACTCACAATTTAAGAAACAAAAATAAAATAAAATTAATTAAGCCACGCACTAACTATGGAATGAAAACTATCTTATTTGAGGGAGCACAGCTGTATAACAAGCTACTAATTGATTTAAGGGAATGTGACAGTATGAATGTCTTTAAAGCTAAATTAAAAAAATATGTAAGCACACAATAATAATTATTATATTAATAATGTACCTGTATGTAATTCATCAAATAATTTATTGATTTTATAAATGATACAATGTAATTTATATAGCATAATTAATTCTAATGTATTTGTTGATTATTAGATTCCACTAACACAACATGCCAGATGTACGAGTATATGCCAAAATGTTTTTATAACAAATTGTAATGTTGCAAATCTTATTTTAAGCAAACTGTATAGTTTTTATAAGAAATAAATTCTTTATTCCGATTTTGGCGCTATACAACACGGCACTAGAGCTGAGACACAACATCGATAACATTTATGTAAGAATAATTACAGAATAAAAACAACATAAAACGTTACATCAATATAAGCAATTTAAAGACAGAGTAACATTCTCAAGATTACTAATTACTTCCTTAATACAAGAATAATGTTTTCCGATGAATTTAAAGTACTTATTTACTAAGAACCACCGTGATTGAGTGATTGAAAATACCGATAGTAAAGTGGTACTTATTTCTATAGTGAAGTGGTGCGTAAGTACGGATTGATGACTTGTCACCAATTAACTAGATTGTTACTATGTGAATATTAACATATTAACGGCTAATAGCCGAAGTGTGGCTACACCTAGTTTTAGCCGGGTACAACTAGGTGCAGCCGGCCACATGCGGTTAAACTTAGATGTATCCTACTTATCCTCGGGTAGAACTAGGTTTACCCTTCATCATAGCGGGTAGAACTAGGTGCAGCCGCACACCGGTGGTTAAGGGGAACCCCGACACGGATAGGTTAGGTTCGAAGGGGATGACGCGGGCTAGAGTGAGCAAGCGAAGCGAGCGAACGAAGCCCCCGTCATCCCCTTCGTGTTAGGTTACTTTAAACCCTGCAGACAGAAATAGGAGCCCCGCTCCGCGGGGCTCCGTCGACTTAAGCTACACCTAGTTCTAACCAACTGCTACTGGTTGCACCTAGTTGTACCCGGCTAAACCTAGGTGTAACCGCCATTCGGCTTTTACCCGTAACAGATATACAAGATGAAACATAAATAAGTGTACAACCTTTTAAGGGGTCATTGTGCTCATCATTGTGAACAACTTTTACTATGAGAACAAACATGAAATCGCAAAAAAAAAAACTGCTGTTCCCTACATTTTGACGAGTGCATGAACATAAATGTAGGGACCAGTTGTTTTTTTTTGCGGTTTCTTATTTAGTCCCATAGTAAAAGGTGTTCATAATGATGAGAACAGTGACCCCTTAAGAGGTTGTACACTTATTTATGTTATATCTTGTTTAATCTAAATTACGCATTAGGGGAATCAAAATATGTAAATAATTAAAAAAATGCTTTTAAATGAGAGCTATTTGTTATGGGCTTTAATGTTTTCTCTTTTAACATAGGTATAATACCTACAGGTTTTTAGAAAACTAACTCTAAGAATTTTGAGGGTTTACCGATTTTTTAACATCACTATAGTATAAAACAAAGTCGCTTTCCGCTGTTTGTCCCTATGTATGCTTAGATCTTTAAAACTACGCAACGGATTTTGATGCGGTTTTTTTTAATAGAGTGATTCAAGAGGAAGGTTTATATGTATAATACATTGCTCCCGTGCGAAGCCGGGGCGGGTCGCTAGTCCTACATATCACAGAGAAAAAAACCATTCCTTAAACCGTTACATAGTGGAAATTTGGATTATTTTTTCGGAATTTTGTGTATCTTCGGAATTATCTTATGTTGATTTCACTGTATTTCAATTAATGTTTTAAAATGTAATTATGTACTGCGCGTGTAAAGGACGAGGTACCGAAAACTGAAACAGTGAATTTAGCCCATTGTGAAGAAAGGAAGAAGTTTTACGAATTAAAAATATTAATGTTAAACTTCAAAATGCTGTTTTTTACGTGGAACAAGTTATTTTACAGCGGACAGGTAAATTAATGAAAAAAACAAATAAGATGTCCGTAAAGTAATACCCAAATCATAATATAGGCATTAATTAATATCTAAGTCGTTTAATATTATGATTTTACAAACGTAGACGAAGTGAAAGAAGTATGTAAAGATCGTAGCATGTGGCGTACTATAGTTTCTGCTGCCCCACGGGAAAAGGCGTGAATTTATGTATGTATGGATATTACGACTAAAACTTAAATAATTCTCGCAATTTAGCATCACCTTTTAGAAAACAATGCATTATTACGGCTATAAAATTCATTACTTCGACATTTATACGCCATAAATTATTATTAATAAACCATTTTAATGGTAAACCACTGGTTGCCAACCAATAAATTATTTGCAAGTGGCAACATACCTCTGGTTTCTGAATTGAGAATTCTAGGATAAGCAATACTTAAGTAACACTTGAGTACGGAGTTGTCAAAAAAATTACGGATTTCAATGCATTTTTTTTGACAACTCCATACTCAAATACCTACTACATAAGTATTGCTTATCCCGAATTCTCAATATCACGATCCACCGAGCTCTCCTGTCGTAGAGCCGCTCGTCTCTTCAGACTCCGCAGTCACACCGATAATTCAGCCCTCATCAAGCTGTGTCCCTCCCCCTAAACCCACGCCAGCAACGCCCTAAGCCGAGGTCCGAGGCCCACCAGGGGTCGCCCTTAGTGCTGTTGTTACAGGTAGTCATGATGTTAGTGTAGTATACGTAGTTAGCTTAGGTATTTTACTCCCCCCTCCCCCCTATTGGCTGGAGACCCTTTAGGTCTCGCCAATAACTGCCCGGTTACGTAGAAACGGTCCCCTAGGTACACCTAAAGCAGTACAAAAAATAAAAAACAATTCAGGAACCGGAGGATAGCTAACTAAATCTAAATGTACTAGGGCTATTCTCCTACAATAAATCTCGATAAATCGCAACCGAACCAATGCCGAACCGTTCATTCAGACAGTTTTAGTTTCCAAAAGCTGTCAATTTGACACAAAAAACAAAACTAATCACTTTGACAGTTTTCGTAAACAAAAACTGACTGACGGTTGTGGTTCGTTTGCGTTTGGAAACAATTTTGTAAAGCGCCAATTTTCTAACAAAACATATTATCAAAAAAAGTTAGCAAAACAGCCAGTCCGCTGCGCCTTTATCAAAACAAATTAGTAAAACAGTAAAGAAAGTTTAAGCCGTAGTGTTCAGACACCACTATGTGTTGAACTTCACTGCACTACTGTGACAGTTGAGGAACTAAATAAAACAATTTGTTCCTTGAATTAATTTTATATTAAATGTCCTGCTTATATGTATACAACACGGAAAATCTTAACACCGCCATTCAGCGGAGTGACGTCACGGCACAACTCCATCTCTGGTGTGAGGGAGTGAACTAATACACTCGAACCGATAATGACTACCGATTGTTAAACAACGCCATCTATGACTTGCGTACATGAACTATGATAAGATCATGCTTGCTACGTTTCATGCGTCAACATCCCGCCCACCATGGACAGACTGTCCGTAACTTACATTTTGATAAAAAGGGTGTATAAACTATGTGGTAGCTTCAAGTTTGTTACGAAGGTTAATCGAATGTGGACTGTAAACAATAATTTCTAAACCAGCGCAACTTCTACCATAACTAAAAATAAACAGGATACATGTAAAGATATAAAACAAAACTAAATTAATCAATAAATTTCAAATCACTATAAATAATTATTGTGAATGACAACATACTGTCATTCGACAATCAATACTAAATAAATGTGTATACTTAAGTAGTGACAGGCAGTACAATTAATTTTGAGACTGGTCTCTTTATGATTGTGCCCTTACAGCGTAAAGACACTACTCGTGTGACCTTGTCCGAGCCAGAATGCTTATCAACAATTAAACCGTGGAGCCACCTCGTGGGAGGTAAATCGTCCTCCATAACTAACACCACATCACCTACGTTCGGTTCCATAGTATGATGCGCCCATTTGTGTCTCTGGTGAAATTGAACGAGATACTCACGAGACCACTTGCGCCAAAAATCCTGGACCATGCGTTGGGTTAAATGCCATCTTTTTAAATTGCTAATGTTTGAGCCTTCGAAATTAGACTCTGGTGCGTGAAGTAAAGGCTCTCCTATCAGAAAATGACCCGGAGTGAGAGGACACGGATCTTCGGCATGGCAGCTCAACGCTGAAATTGGTCTAGAGTTAAGACATGCTTCTATTTGTGCTAAAACTGTTGTCATTTCTTCGAAAGTCAGAGTACTGTTGCCTATCACCCTTTTGAGGTGATGCTTGCATGACTTCACCCCGGCCTCCCAAAGTCCTCCAAAGTTTGGAGAATGAGGTGGGATGAAGTGCCATGTTGTGCCATTGGTTGCTAACCACTCGGCAATGTCGGTTGCTACTCTAGATCTTTCGTGGTTAAACATTGTTCTCAATTCCTTATCAGCTCCCACAAAGTTAGTGCCGTTATCACTCCACATTTTACTACAACGGCCTCTTCTTGCTGTGAAACGCTTGAAAGCCGCTAAAAAGGCTTGCGACGTCATGTCACTTACGATCTCTAAGTGTATGGCCCGAGTGGACATGCATACAAACAAGGAGATGTACCCTTTGGTGGAATGGTGACCGCGGCCCTTTGCTGACCTGACGCTGATAGGACCTGCATAGTCCACACCACTTTTTAGAAAAGGTCGGCTAGCATTAACTCGAGCTGCGGGCAATGACCCCATTAATGGAGGTACAGACCGAGCGGAATGACGAATGCAGATAACGCACTTACGTACATATTGCCTAACAATACCCCTTGCATTAATAATCCAATATTTGGATCTCAAATAATTTAAAACTAACTGAGGCCCGCCATGCAATGTCCGCTCATGAGCGTCAGCGATTAAAAGGTGAGTGAGGTGTGACTTACGAGGAAGAATCAGAGGATGCTTCGCGTCTTCATGAAGATTGGCCTTGTGTAACCTGCCACCCACTCTTAAAAGCTGTTCCTGATCCAGATAAGGATTAAGTGAGGTAAGTACCCCACTTTTGATGGATTCTCCCCTTGATTCTAATCTATCTATTTCTGATGCAAAGTATCTCCTTTGACATAATTTAATGCATGTAAACAATGCCCCTTGAATTTCAGAGTGTGTTAAAACATTATTAAACCTTGTATTATTGTCTTTATGTTTAAATTTTAAAAACCTTTTGCAGTAAGCAATCACTCTAATAAGCTTTCTTAAAGATGAATATTTTGACATTATACAATCCTCCTCACTCTCCTCATTTACTACTGTGTTGCATGCTACTACTGATTTTCTTTCTTCTAGGTTAGTTTCCTTAATTTCGCTTCGATTATAATTAATTTCTTTATTTTTCAGCCAACTGGGTCCTTGTGTCCACAACTCTAGGAAAGCGCAATCAGAAGGATTCACGCCGCGCGATGCGCTGTCTGCAGGATTATCCCTAGACTGGACATGCGACCACTGACTATTCTCCATAACGGTAAGTATTTCAGACACTCTGTTGCCAACGAATGTCTTCCAGCGGCTCGGGTGGCTACTCAACCAGGCGAGCACCACTGTCGAGTCCGTCCAGGCATGTATATTTTCTTTACAGATACCCAAGGTGTCGGAAACCTCACGCAGGAGTTTTGAAAGCAGCAAGGCGCCACATAACTCCAAACGAGGTATGGAAACCTGTTTGACAGGGGCCACCTTGGTCTTAGCTGCAACTAGACTAACATGAATGTGACCATTGGCATCAACACACCGAACATAGACGGCGGCTGCGTAAGCAACATTAGAGGCGTCGGAAAACCCGTGTAACTCTAGTAAGACGTCAAGTTGACTCGTGTGAAGCCATCGTGGCAGACGGAAGTCCCTAAGATGGTTAAAGTTGTTTCGATAATTAAGCCATTCCTTTAATAGGTGTTCTGGGAGTTCATCGTCCCATTCGGATCCTGCTAACCACAAGCGTTGAATAAACACCTTGGCTGTTACTATCACCGGCGCAAGCCATCCGAGAGGATCAAACAAACGAGCGATGTCAGATATCACCTTTCGCTTGGTTATGGGGGGTTCAAGCGGAGGAAGTTGGACGGTATATCTAAACTCATCTAAATTTCTATCATAAGATAACCCTAAAATCTTCGTAAATGTATCTATTTTAAGTTCTAAATTGTCCTGCTTAACAGTGCCTTCATTTATTTTGTTTAATAATTCATTACTGTTGCTGGACCACTTCTGAAGTTTGAAGCCCCCACGACCTAATAATTCATTTAGTTGGTGATAAATCTGTTCACCTTCAGCGATAGATTGACAACCCGTTAACAGGTCGTCTACATAAAAAGATGTAAGGACTCGTTCTGCCACTAGAGGAAAATCATTTCCTTCATCACAAGCTAATTGCTGTAGAGACCGGACCGCTAGATATGGCGCAGAGGATGTTCCAAAGGTGACACGCAACAACCGAATATGCTTCAATTCAGCTTCTGGATTGTCACGCCACAAAATGCGCTGATAATCAGCATCCTCATCTGCAACCTTGACCTGACGGTACATTTTGACAATATCTGCGACCAAACTTATGGGATGGCAGCGCCACCGCATAATAGTTTGACGCAAATCAGGTTGTAGGGTTGGGCCAACCATTAATTCTTTATTTAATGATACTCCATTGTGGCCTGAACATGAAGCGTCGAAGACCACCCTAACCTTAGTAGTGCTTTTATCGTCACGAACTACTGCGTGATGTGGTAGGTAGAACGCATCATTACCTAATTCTATCTGAGGGACAACTTCAGCATGTCCCAGTTGAATGTATTCATTAATAACTGCACTGTACTCTTTCCTGAATTCCGGTTCCTTTGCTAATCTTTTCTCTAGGCTGATAAAACGCCTACGGGCAATGACCTCTGACCCCCCAAGCGTGCAACCGGGCGAATCGGTTTTAAATGGTAGTTTTACAACATACCTGCCGGTCGCGTCGCGTTTGGTGGTCTTAGAGTAGAACTCCTCACATTTTTGTTCTTCTTCAGTCAAGGTTACACTACGAACTGAGGGTTCTGACTCCAACTCCCAAAACTTACGCAAAAGGTCATTGACGTCCGATGTCTGTACTACTGTATAATAACATACAGGCCTAGAGATTGCTGACGATTGGGTCTCACCAGACAAGATCCATCCGAGTTTGGTTCTCTGTGCTACTGGAGAACCAGGCGGACCCTTGACCAAACCATCTAAAAGAATTTCGCCGACCACACGCGTACCCAACAACAGGTCAATCTTCCCAGGCGTGTGGAATGACGGATCTGCTAGGTTCAAATTCGCAATCGATGGAGAAACCTGAACAATCTTCCTCTCAGGAAGAACAGTGGTGAGTTTATTTAGCACATAAGCATCGACACACAAACAAAAGTTTGGATCTAGACGAGACTGCAATTTAAATGTCACCATTGACCTAGAGGGTACTGAACTTCCCTCGTCATCGCCTAATCTCTGTATGTTTGTGTGAGTGTATTTTTTACGCAACCCGAGGAACTGAACTGCAGCCTCTGTTATAAACGAGACTTGAGAGCCCTGATCTAACAGAGCTCTTAAATCCTTCGCAGCGCCAGTTCTGGTGGATTCAACATGGACCAGGGCTGTTGCCAGCAATCCGTGACTGTGATCCAGTTGACCAAAACAACAAATGGGTTCGTCATTCGCCGCGTTGTTACTCTTAATGGAAGTTGTGGCTAACGCGGCAGTCACAACCTCATCTTTAGCTGACGAATCAGCCTGACTGTCAGTAGTGTTGACGTGAAGCAATGAGTGGTGTTTCTTTTTACATAGTTGGCATTTTGTTTTCTGGCGGCAATTATAAACAGAGTGATTTTTTCCTAAACAATTAAAGCATAGCTTACTGACTCGGACAAAGTCACGACGTTCATCGCAACTCTTTTTTGAGAACTGTTTACAATTACATAGTTTGTGGTCTCCAGTGCAAAGAACGCATGATGGTTTTATAGTTACATTAAATGAGCTTACATTGTTTTGCAGTTTGTTGCTTTTACTTGACTTCGAATCTAAGTATTCTAGTGATCTAAATCTAGATTCCATGAAAGTTTTAAATTCTTCAAACTTAGGTAAATCATCGCAAGCACTTACCCTTGTTTCCCATAATTTGCGTGATTCACTATCTAACTTTTCACAGACTAAATAAACTACAATTGTGTCCCAAGACTTCACATCAATACCTAAATTCTGTAAGCCATGTAAAAAATCTACAGTGTTATCTAAAAGTGATTTGACATTGGATGAAGATTCCTTTGTGATAATTGGCTGACTAACAAATCTTTTTAACATACAGTTAGCGAGATATCGTTTGTTGTTGTATCTCTTGACCAAAATGGACCAACACTCTTTATAATTAGAAGCAGTAACTGGGGTATGGCGCAACAACTGCTCTGCCTCCCCTGTTAAATGTCCCTTCAAATAATGAAGTTTTTGAACTTCATCCAAAGATTTGTTTCCATCAATGAGTGATGAAAATAAATCCCGGAACGAAGCCCACTCAGTGTATGATCCCGAAAAGGTGGGCAATGTAATTTTGGGCAAACGCACGTTTGACAATGATATATCTTTTGAACTTAAAGCATCTCTATCATGACTACAGGTTGTACCCTTCAAATTAAGTGTGTGTTCCTTTAACTCGGATTTGTACGTGATATATGCCTCTTCTGTTTTATCGTATAACTCGTTGGTAAAATATGTATTTTTTAAATCTGACTCTGCTGCTTGTCCTACAATATTTTTGTGCGTTAAACTAAAGTCTTTCCACTGGTCTTCTAAAGTTTCTAATCTAGTCGTTATATAGGCTGGAGTTAACCGCTCTTTTGGTGATTTTTTAAAGTTAACGAGACCCTTTTCTATAATAGATTTGTTTACTAATTGTATTTTAATTAGAGCCTCCATTGTGAATAAGTGTTATCTTAACAAACTAACAAATAGATACTTTATGAATAGACTCAGACAAATAAGTGCAACGAGACATAAGAGTCGATAATATGACTAAATTTACGAATTATTGATGAACTAACGTGCTAACACAATGTGTTGAAGAATGGCACACGCACAGAGAACATAAGTATGTATCTTAGGTCAATAGGGACTTAAGATACTCACATAAAGGTCAATAGTGACCGAACACAATAAAAAGGTTCTAGTGTACTACAGTTCTAACTACACACACACCTATACAGTTTCAAAGTTCAGAGTTCAAAGTTCAAAGTTCAGAGTTCAAAGTTCTACTTACAGTTTTTCTTCTTTGACCGCACACTTACACGTAATCACTGATGATGCCGTAAATTACCACCTTTTTATCACTATTTCACTGCAATCCAAAGTCACTGCATTCCAAATATCACTACTGATAAAAGCGACTGATGCGCCCCCTGCTGTTGACCACTGTTACTTCGCCGTAACCGCGTCGTCGCCGACGCGTCACTATGCTGCCACGTCGCGTCGCTGTGCCGATACTGCCGCGTCGCTGCTGTGCTGCCACGTCGCGTCGCTGTGCCGATACTGCCGCGTCGCTGTGCCGATACTGCCGCGTCACTGTGCTGCTGCGACACTCACTCTGCAGCTCTTCGCTCGTTCACCAATCCCACTACTGTGTGGAGATTGTTATGCGGCACTTCTGAGCGATCCACTCAGGTTTCTATGCCTCCGTCTGTCCGACTCGACAGGACCAAATGTTCAGACACCACTATGTGTTGAACTTCACTGCACTACTGTGACAGTTGAGGAACTAAATAAAACAATTTGTTCCTTGAATTAATTTTATATTAAATGTCCTGCTTATATGTATACAACACGGAAAATCTTAACACCGCCATTCAGCGGAGTGACGTCACGGCACAACTCCATCTCTGGTGTGAGGGAGTGAACTAATACACTCGAACCGATAATGACTACCGATTGTTAAACAACGCCATCTATGACTTGCGTACATGAACTATGATAAGATCATGCTTGCTACGTTTCATGCGTCAACACGTAGTGTTCTTAAAAAATCGGGAGTTTTGAGTGGGAATCCGGGGCATCTGGAGACATTTACTAAAATCAGGAGATATCCCGGAAAATCGGGAGACCTGGGTACACTGATGGCGTCTTCGTCTAGGAGCGCTAACACAAAATGCGTCACTTCCCCTCCCCGCAGGCGAACGCGGGGGATGTTATTCATTCGTATCGGCAAACATGTTATTGTCACGCCCCTATTCTGTTAGCAAACAATGTTATCCTGTTTGCAAACACGAAAACACGGCGCAGCGGACCCGGCTTTAGTCGAATTGGCCCCCTGCTACATGGTTCATGCAGTAATAGAAGACGAAGCCGGATTAAAAAAAAAAAAGTTCTCAAAAGGTGCAAACCTACTTAATAAAAAGAGATATCTTGATCCATTCATTCAACATTTCATAAAAGGAATGACATCACTATAAAATGATATATTCGTCTTTCACACTCATTTCAGAAAATCATCAATAAACTCAAACAAAAACAATAATATCAGCAAGTATCATTGAACATCATTCATCATCGCTTCAATTATCGCCATATTGAGAACTGGCCGATGTATCGATAAACAGACGCCTACGATCGATAAACAATGTCATTATCGAGTATCGACCTCGATATGTCGCGTCCCTAGTTGTTGTGGAATAGGTTACAGAAGGATAATTTATGGATACTTACCTACCTGCCGCAAGCGGCACGCCGCATGTGGCTCGCCGCTAGTGCGTTTTAAGCCTAAGGGATTCACTAGAGGATGGGCAGCAGCGTTCTCTTAGTACTTTAACAACCATACTGCGATCGCCAACCCGCCTGCCAAGTGTGGCGATTATGGCAAACCCCCCTTTTGGGGGAGGCCTATGTCCAGCAGTGGACGTCTTTAGGCTGAATGATGATAGGCAGAATTTACATTAACTAATTTAATTATATTATATCCAAATGAAATGCTCTCGACAACTAAAATAAATTAGAACTCTACAAAAAAATCTAACTTTAACAAAACATTGATTAAAACATTTGAAAAATATAATGGCTATGACAACTCCGAATACATGAATCATTCATACACCGTCCCTTTCTAACTCTAACAGCGCGTATATTGTTATTTCACTCACTAGCACTGCTGAAATCACGGAACCCAGCGCAGTTTGATTAAGACATACGCTCTTTTTGGGGAGACGCCTATATCCAGCAGTTTATAAAAAGTGGGCCTTCTATTTATTCAACTTTACTCTGCCATTAGACCCTCAATGTCGACCTTATGATGTCATAAATATTGAATGACACTACGATAAATATAGCGTTTATTGTTACATGGCTATGAATGCGCCGGCGCATGTATTAGTCCATTCATACTTTAAACTGTAGTTAGCGCAGAATCATCCAGGGTTTGCTTAATTTGTTCGAAAGAGTTACTGCGGCTCTGGAACGCAAAGGGCATTAGGAAGAACACGGATGGGTTTTAGTCCGTAAGAGTCTGACACTCCCTTCCGCTCCGCCCAGAGGTAAAGAAGTCATTTGATGAGTTCCCATCCTTGCGCAGAATCATCATAGGAAATTTAGTTTCTGGTGTATGATAGATTGATAATAATCTTCACGTACAAATAAGTTACGATAATAGCTAAGTAAATGAAAAAGATTAGCCAGTCCACAAGGTTGGTAGCGGGGCTGACTGCCCAGGGTGCGCCGGACGTACTGAAGTATCATCACTCGTGGAGGGTCTTATTCCTCCGGTTTCTGAATTGAGAATTCTAGGATAAGCAGTACTTAAGTAACATTTGAGTACGGAGTTGCCAAAAAAATGACGGATTTTAAAGCGTTTTTTGACAACTTCGTACTAAAATACTACTTAAATACAGGGTGTTAACGAATTCGTGTAATTCCTTCAAACCGCGTGATCTACTGGTGACACAGATTAACCCTATATGGGAATATTCGAAAAAAAAAAACAAAAAAAATTTTGGTTTTCATATTCTGAGTCTTTTTACAGCCTCGAGTTATCTGACTGCAAAGAGCGATATCGCGTTAGTCGTTCCTGCCAGCCGTGTTGCCGTACTTTCATTAATTTATCCGTGGCATCAAAATGTTCACAAAAAAAAAAAAATTTTTTTTGCAAAAAAAAAAAAATACTTATTTTTTTACTGAATCCTTTTTAGGTGGTTTAGATACGATCGGTAACAAAGCCGCATGAAAAAAAAAAGATTTTTATTTTTTTATTTTTAATCAATCTAAATCCCGTGCGGGGTCTGTCTACACCACCAGTAGTACCTAGATAATGTGGTTTTAAGGAATTACACGAATTCGTTAACACCCTGTATTGCTTATCGAATTACACGAATTCGTTAACACCCTGTATTGCTTATCGAATTCACAATTCAGAAACCGGAGCTTAATGTTCTGCCTAGCCTTTTCCCAACTATGTTGGGGTCAGCTACCAGTCTAACCAGATGCGGCAGAATACTATTTTACACGGAGCGACTGCCATCAAACCTCCACAACTCAGTTACTAGGCAATGCCGATTTTCTAAGGTTAAGGTTTCTGGGCTGTCCACGTTCGGGGGGTTTGCCATAATCGCCACGCTTGGCAGGCGGGTTGGCGATCGCAGTATGGTTGTTAAAGTACTCAGAGAACGCTGCTGCCCATCCTCTAGTTCAATTCAATTCAATTCAAATACTTTATTTGCTAGAACATGGTACGTACAATGGTCTTACAAGGTTATCGATTCCGACATATTCTGCCACATAGTGCAGGGATACACAGACTTACTAGAACTATGGTCCACTCGGACAGGCTATGCGCTAAAGGCCACCACAATTAAAAACAATCTTCTTCTTCTTTCGTGTCAGCACGAGCTGTACGAAAATAGCTCATGCTGTGGTGAATAGATTAGCCAGTCAGCAAGGTTGGTAGCGGGGCTGACTGCCCAGGGTGCGCCGGACGTACTTAAGTATCGTCACTCGTGGAGGCTCTTTTCATGCACCCCATTAAACCCCTAAAAACAATAAAAATGTTGAAATAAGGTTTTTTTTTAAAAATGTATCGTAGCGGGCATCTGATAAAATTCAAATTATTTTATTTAAAAACTTAAGCTGGGTCCTATTGTTAAAATATTGCAGTATTTTCATACGAACGCATAATAGAGTTCGCTAGCGGGCCGAATGTGTATTGAAGGAGGGACGGGTGCGGCCTGCGGGCCGCGGTCTGCATTCCTGCTCTAGTGAATCGTTCAGTCGCCTTTTACGACACCCATGGGTAGAGATGGGGTAGTGCTATTCTTTACGTCCGGCACCACACGAACACTATCTACTACTATCATCCAGTCTATCTATACTATCATCTACTACTAGTCTATCATCTCTAACCATCTTATTTCTTCAACAGTGAATGCGTGCAGCCTGAAGAAGGTTACCACTACTGGCGGTGCGACCAAGACCCGTGTCTCATGAGCAATGAAGTCATTCAGCGCGTCAGACAATCCCGCCTCGGATGGAGAGCCACCAACTACACGCAGTTCTATGGCAAGAAGCTTAAAGATGGACTTATTTACAAGCTTGGTAAGTGTTTTTATTTTTTGTTAACACATTCGTCAAACAAAGAGTTGTGGTGGCCCGGAGGTTATAGACCTGCTTGCTTGTTAAGCAGAAGGTTGCGGGTTCAAACCCAAGCATGCACCAATGTGACTTTTTCAATGTTATCTGGAAATCTCTTAACCGATTGACCCAGGTTGGCCTGTAAGACTAATTTCGCCAAATGGGGCATAGCATAATTCACCCATCCCAAACGCAGTGCCAGTGTGGAGTACCATCACAGGACATGCGTCACCTCCTTAGTTGTCCGTCGTGCACAACCACCTGAACCATCCAAGATCTAAACGAGGCCAATGATAGAAGCTGTACAGGTTGCTCAATACTGGTCGGACAAAATTTAGTACGAGTCAATCGACATGAACAGAAGAAGAATTACACACTTATGTAGTTTTAAGAAAGTGGTGTCTTAGATTAACTAAGGTTAATCTAAGACGCGGAAATGTCGAGGACCCTCTTGGAAGGTCCACTAGATATAGATATAGATGGTGGCATAGCGTATGAGCTCTATAAAAAATGTGGTGGACAAATAAATAAATAAATATTAGCCTGAAACTGTCACTCTGCAGGGCAAAGGCCTCTTCTCATACAGAGAAGGAACGAGTATCGATCACCACGCTTGCTCACTGCGGGTTGGCGATTTCAGATCATTAAGTCCAGGTTTCCTCACGATGTTTTCCTTCATCGTTAATGCAAGTGATAATCAAATTGTGATCCGCACATTAATTCAAAAAGTCAGAGGTAAGGCTGGGTTTGAACTCGTCCCCCTTATTACAAAGGATGGTCTAAGAAAAACCTAGGTTTTAATACAAGGTTAGTCAGAAAGGGAGTACTAATCCAAAAGGGGGTAGTACCTATGACAATGAATAACTTTTGTTGTACCACTTTTTCCGAAAGTCAATAGTTTAAGAGAAATAGGTGATCAAAGATCTCAAAAAAAAAGCTCTAAAATCTATTTATACCCAGTTATGATCAGCTGTGTTTACATTTTAGGTCATATTTGGAGTCATGAATTAGAAGCACAATTTTCTGAATTTTTTACTAAAGCAGGGATCAAGAACTTTTGAAAAAACTAAAATAAAAATCAATTTGCATTGAAAAAAAAATTAGCGAATTTTGAAATTTTAACACTTGCTTTAAGACAGTCATCAGTGATACTTTAAGTGGCCTGCGGATTAGTACCCCCTTTCTGACTAACCTTGTATAGCCCCGTCTCTTTTTGTTATATGACATAAAGAAAGTGATGGGTATATTTTAAACATGGGTTTATCTTAGTATCGGTTTAAACCACTATTTGTAATAAGGGGGATGTAGTCTAAAACCTTACCACGTATCATCAGGGGGGAGTTAAAACTTGCTAAAAAAACATCACGTGATCATTGGACGATCCTTGGTAACTAATACCTCAGCAACTCGATCTTTTAGCATATTATTTTCATCTCACTTAAAACATGTCGTGACAGACAACCCGATATCAAAGACAATGCAGTTTCATTAAAATAACTGACAGCTTTAAGTCGTCAAATTAAACAGGCATCCACTTCCCTAACAAACCTTTATGCTTATGACAATAAGGTTCAAAATTAAATGCCATAATAAATCACACTTTAATCCATTATATTAGAGAATTTACACGTGGTTGAATCATGTAGGTAATTATTATGGTTTTATTATGAATCAATGTAATAAACGATTTATTTTGTGGTCAGTTGATCGTTTAGTCCAGTTATGTTGACGGTAATTTTGGGGTATCAACTGCATGTTATCAATTATAATACGATTAAGTAGGTATGTATGTTTCTATCTACTGTTGTGTCAAGGTGGGTACTGACCAGTGTTACGGGGCGTAATGGAACGTGTTACACAGCGAGAGTTCGTGCAGTCAGTACGGGGAAAGGGAAACAAAGGCGCTCGTTACGAGCAACGAGCAGCTCGTTGCTTGCTGCGAGTGCTCCACCCCGGTGTCGGTTTTTTAGCGAATCCTTTGAGTGTTACGCGCTTCAGTCAGTACGTCGCAGCGAGTCGTCACGAGCGCATTGTTATTAACGACAAACCACCTGATACGTTTCTGTTTTTAAACAAGTTTGATATCCAATAACGTTTCTTTTTTAACCGACTTCAAAAAGGAGGAGGTTCTCAATTCGTCTGAATGTTCTTTTTTTTTTTTTTTATGTGTTTGTTACGCGATATCTCCGCCATTTATGAATGGATTTTGATGATTCTTTTTTTGTTTGGTAGGCCATACTTCAGAGGTGGTCCCATATAAATTTTATTGAAATTGATTCAGCACTTTTTGAAAAAGTCAACAAAAACAAAAAAAAAATACACAAATCGTATGTAGACGACGTTCTAGTTGTAGTGCTGGTCCGAGAATTTGTACACTATTGTAATTGTAATTTGTGGCACTAAAAAGTATGAAATAAAAAAACTTTAAAAAAGTAAAAACCGACTTCAAAAAAAACTAAACGGAGTAAAATAGTTAGGTATCATTTAATAAAACTACCAGTTTCAGAAGTCGGTGTTCTACGCTGAAACAAATTGAATGCACCGACTTCTGAAACTGGTAGTTTTATTAAATGATACCTAATTATTTTACTCCGTTTAGTTTCTTTTTAAGTCGGTTTTTACTTTTTTAAAGTTTTTTTATTTTCTTCTTAATTTGGATTTTACATTAATTCCTACATACATTCATACATAAATACAATAATTAAACTACGTCGTCCGACATCTTGACTACGAGTGGCAACGAATCTGGAGCACGGGCGAGCAAAGAGTTCGAAACGAGCATGTTACACGGAGTTTAGAACACGGAGTAACGTAACATGCTCGCTGCGAATGGTACATTACGGTCCGTAACACCGGTCAGTACCCACCTTTAGAGCTGCTGTCTTGTATGGTTCAGAATGTTGTGCCACAAAAGGGACGAATGAAAGGCAATTGCATGCAGCTGAGATGAGAATGCTGAGAGGCATGTGTGGTGTTACGCGTATATGTAGAATTCGAAATGAGTATGTAAGAGGAAGTCTGAAAGTGGCGCCGGTGACCGAAAAATTGTGTGGAAACCGGTTATCATGGTATGGGCATGTGATACAGAGGAATGAGGAACATGTCGCGAGGAAAGTTTTGAGTATGAATGTGGATGGTTATAAAAGTACCTAGAGGAAGACCAAAGAAACGATGGGGATAAATAAATGCAGAATTCTAATATTCCGTGGGCGAAACAAACAACACGTCACACAATTTTTATTGATGCAATTTAAACCAGTCAACTTGTCGTCTAAAACCGCAAATGAATCAAAGAAAGCCTCGGGGTATTCCTATTACTTTAACGGATCTTATTTCATTGTGAATCGTGCGGGACAGACCGACTATCCTGCACTTTCACCTTTGTTCTAGCTTGAATAGCCGTCTAGAACGATCTACTTTCGCGACCTAATGCTATGTTAAGAGTAAGTCCAGACGATCGCGCGCCGCGCGGTTCCGCACTCCCATGTAAACTGTGAACGTTGCTAGTTGGAATTTATACATGGTTTACTTCGAATATAATTAGCATTACATAAAAGTGCAATGCTTTTGAAGACATTTCTTCAAGTAGAATTAGCTCATATTGATTGACCGTTAAGGTTCATAAAACTGTGTTGAATCTCTGCTGCAAGCAAACATGTTGCTTGTTTCCATACATTTCCTTGCTAAAATGGGTCTTATTTGTCTATTGTTATATTTATTAAGCTCTTTAACAAATATAGTTACTTATTTATCAAGGAGCTCCAATGCCAAAAGTCGTGCGGTGAGCGACCCGTCGCGCGGTCGTCTGAACAGAACTTACATTTAATTTTTCATTGGGTCTTTAGAATAAAAATCTTACAATGGTTGGACGATTTTTCGTATAGAAATCGGGTCGAGCCATTATGCGCGTTCTGGTATATCGCCATAGACTTTAGAGATATCTCTAAAGTATCGAACGCTAGTTTTATTGGATGACTGTGGTTTGCTGATGCCTTTCATTTCTGACTGAACATAACATAAAATCACGCATATACGAGTACAGGGTTAATTGAAAAACACCAACAACCTCCTAAGTGGTCACTGTACGTCTTTTATCTGTTCTGTGCACTGTACTCATCATTATGAACAACTTTTACTATGGGACCAAATCTGAAATCGCGAAAAAAAACAGCTGTTCCCTACATTTATGTTAGCTTAGCTCGTCAAAATGTAGGGAACAGCTTTCGCGATTTCAGACTTGGTCCCATAGTAAAAGTTGTTCATAATGATGAGTACTATGACCCCTTAAGAGGTTGTTGGTGTTTTTCAATTAGCCCTGTATTCCCTGAATACTTTTATCCCGAAAAACATGGAATACGCGGTAAACATAGACGCGAGCGAAAACGGGAGCGACCTCTAGTGTGCTATACAACGTTATTTTTAGTATATATATGTTACGGCTAATAGCCGAAGTGCGGCTACACCTACACCTAGTTTTAGCCGGGTACAACTAGGTGCAGCCGGCCACATGCGGTTAAACTTAAATCTATCCCACGTGGTTTGAGTGTCGGACTGCTGGTCACGAGGTCGTGGGTTCGATTCCCACACAACACAAATATTTATGTGATGAACATAAGTGTTTGTGTTGGTCTGGGTGTTTCTTATGTATTATAAGTATGTATTTACAAAAAAAAAAAAGTATATAAGTATTATATCCATTGTCTAGTACCCATAGTACAAGCTCTGCTTAGTTTGGGACTAGATGGTGCTGTGTAAAAAATGTCCCAAAAAAAAAATATTTATAATAATAAAATATTTATAATATCTTCGGTTAGAACTAGGTTTAACCTTCATCATAGCGGCTAGAACTAGGTGCAGCCGCACACCGATGGTTAAGGGTAACCCCGACACGGATAGTTTAGGTTCGAAGAGGATGACGGGGGCTAGAGTGAGCGAGCGAAGCGAGCGAACGAAGCCCCCGTCATCCCCTTCGTGTTAGGTTACTTTAAACCCTGCAGACAGAAATAGGAGCCCCGCACGGCGGGGCTCCTTCGACTTAAGCTCCACCTAGTTCTAACCAACTGCTACTAGTTGCACCTAGTTGTACCCGGCTAAACCTAGGTGTAGCCGCACTTCGGCTATTAGCCGTAACATATATACAAAAACCGAGACATCCCAAGAAGATTTTCATCAGAACTGCCTGAATATGTGTTTTTTTTTAATAAATCTCAAAGTTACACCGAAGTTTATGTCGCGTTAAGTTCCCTAGTAAAGTGTGAAATGCCTGAGATGTGCTATGCAGGGGTTGTCTAATACACGGAAACTGACCGAGCGGACCATCTCAAGCCTCAAGGTGTCTATTCCCGTCAACTGTTATGGGTAGGAAACAATTGAAATAAAATAGAAATTTATGAAAAAATATGTCAATCGATTCTCCTAGTGATTCTGAACAAACTAGTTTTAGGTTTAGTATATACTAAAACTAAGACTTTTATCCCGAAAATCACGGAATACGCGATAGACATACACGCGGGCAAGGACGCGAGCGACCTCTAGTATGCTATACAGGGTGTAAACGAACTCGTGTAATTCCTTCAAACCACATGATCTAGTAATGGTATAGATTAACACTGCACGGGATTTAGATTGAAAATAAAAATAAACTTTTTTCCAAATATTTTTTCATGTGATAATTTTTTCGATAAAATGCATAAATGAATGAAGACATTGCGACAAAGCTGAAGGGCACGACTAGTGCGATATCGCTCCACGCAGTCAGTTAACTTGGGACGCTAAAATTACTCAGGTACAGAATACCATGGTTCATTTTTTGAAAACTTTTTTTTGTTGATTCTGATAAAAACCTATGCAGGGTCAATCAGTGTCACCAGTAGATTACGTGGTTTGAAGGAATTACACGAATTCGTTTACACCCTGTATATTATAGCATAGTCTGAACTACCCTTAAGCAAGTACAACATGTTCTCATTTCAGGTACACTGCCACTGACCCGTGAGACTGCCCGCCTGGGTCCCATCAGCCTGGACAAGGAGATCGCATACCCACCACAGTTCGACGCCAGGGTTCAATGGAGGAACTACATCTCTCCCGTAATGGATCAAGGATGGTGTGGCTCCGATTGGGCTGTGTCTTTGGCTACTATCGTGTCTGATAGGTAAGTCCTAGACTAGGAGTAGGACTATTATCTATCCTATACTAGGACTCCTAGTATAGGATAGATCTCCTCGCTCGTGTCTAAATAATTACAGCCACATAGACCGATCTTCCGGGTTAAGCCACGCTTGCCGAGGTTGGTCTGTGGATGGGTGACCATTTACCATAGCGAGTTTCCTCCGTCCGTCGGAAAGCACGTAAAGCCGTTGGTCGCGGCTGTCATTTGTAGATCTTTGACAGTCGTTACTGTTGGTCAGAAGCCAGAAAGTCTGACAACCAGTCTTACCAAGAGTATCGTATTACCCAGTTACTGGGTTGTGGAGGTCTGATAGGCAGTCGCTCCATGTAAAATACTGATATTCAGCTGCATCCGGTTCGACTGGAAGCCGACCCCAACATAGTTGGGAAAAGGCTAGGCAGATGATGACTAGGACTCCTAGTATAGGATAGATAATACAGAATGTCTGGTTAGTCATTTTACATCCAAAAAAGTAAAGTTAAAAAAACTATAACCCGACTACGTAAAAAAACCGGCCAAGTGCGAGTCGGACTCGCGCACGAAGGGTTCCGTACCATTATCTATAAAAACGGCAAAAAAATCATGTCTGTTGTACGGGAGCCCTTAAATATTTGTTTTATTTTAATTTAATTATTTATTTTTAAAGTGAATATATAACTAAATATTCTGTGAATATTTCAAGCGTCTAACTGTTGCCGTTATCAATATCAAGCAAAAACGAGCAAATAATCACGTTTGTTGTATGGGAGCCCCCTTAAATATTTATTTTATTCTGTTTTTTTAGTATTTGTTGTTATAGCGGCAACAGAAATACATCATCTGTGAAAATTTCAATTGTCTAACTATCACGGTTCATGAGATACAGCCTGGTGACAGAAGGACAGACGGACGGACAGCGGAGTCTTAGTAATAGGGTCTCGTTTTACTCTTTGGGTACGGAACCCTAAAAAGGGGTCTAAAAAGGACGAAACAAGAAAATAATTCAAATAGGAATCCAGAAATGCATAGGTACAAAAATGGTCAAGGTAGAGCCGTGGTCGCACTTACTGTATACTATACATACCATGTCTGTTTAATGGAGGTGTCCCTGGCACCCACATAATCATAATAGATACAGTAAGTGCGACCACGGCTCTACCTTGACCATTTTTGTACCTATGCATTTCTGGATTTCTATTTGAATTATTTTCTTGTTTCGTCCTTTTTAGACAACTTTTTTTACGTATAGTTGGGTTATAGTTTTGTTAACTTTATTTTTTATTTAATACTTTCCCCGATCGGGCATGTACACTAAGCAGTGCATTTCTTTTGATACCAAACACATGATGATTAAGTATCTCAGTTTAATTTTTTCGATGTCGAATCTTAGGTTTAAATACTGTCATATAAAATTTTGATAATATTTATTCTAGTACATTTTTCGAATAAAAATCGTATTCGTTAGCTAGCGACGAAAATCAGGAGCTGACTCAGTTAGGTTATATTAGAAACTAAAGTTCCAAAGTGTAACATAGGGTACAAAGTGTAACATAGCCACCAAACCAATCGATCGATGATGGATCTATGGTCGATCGATGATACATTCTCGTCGATCAAGATAGATCGATGGTTCATGATCGGATCTTCGGATGCATATTTACCTAAAGTTAATTTTTCGCTACAAAAGTATGGAAGCGGCTTCTTAAAATATATTTTTTGTATGAAAAAACCCGGGATGCTAGGAACACCGGGAATGCATAACTAGTCGGGTGTATAATACGGAAGCGACATCTTAATAAGATTTATTAAAAAAAAAACTTCGGGATTCTTGGATTGCATAATTATTTAAAATTAATGTTTAACCCCCGATGCAAATATGTGTGTATGTAGAGTGTAAAAAGAAGAATGGTGTGTGTTAGATAAACCAAAAAAACATAAATTAAAGTAATTGTCCCGGAACCGCGGGATTTATCGATACAAAAGCGCGTTCCATATTAGTCAACATCTCAAGTTTAGGTGAATATGCATCAGAATATCCGATCTCTAATGATCACTTTATCCCAATCAATCGACGTTGATCGATGGCATAGATCGACAATCGATCGATTGGTGTGTTAGCACCCTTACACTTCGGAGTTATTTTTATTAAACACGCAGAAATATTTATTGTAGGTCATCTCTGTGCTGATCAATAACAGTTTTTCCGCTGATCAAGTTAATTGTAACGCCAATAAAAAATCATTTTAATCGCTGATCTATTAGTATTCTCCGGTTGCCCATATAATGTAACATATCCTTAATTCGAAGAGCTCACATTAAAAAAAAACATACCGCAAAGGAATGCAACACGACCAGTAATGTAAGAATGATACCCGATTCTTAGTTACCTTTATGCAAACCTGAGACTGAGCTAAAAATAAAGATGAGGGCTCTCGGCGGCACTCGAGGGTTACTCCGTCACATCGTCTGTACCTAGGGTTACCAGCGGCCCAGTTCTCCTAAAAGAAATCTAGATAAATCGACCGAAGTAACCGCACCAAGGCCGAACCGTTAATTCAGACAGTTTTCGTTTTCAAAAGCTGTCAAATTGTTTGACATAAAAAACAAAACTAATCATTTTGACATTTATCGTAAACCAACACTGACTGACGGTTGTGGTTCGTTTGCGTTTGGCAACAATTTTGTTAGTCGTATTGGCCCCCTGGCCGGATAAATCCGGTGTACAATACGGCCGACGCGACGAATCCTGGCGAGTCTGAAGTTAGTTGTTTGGCTGCGCAATGATTTTTTTAGAAACGAAATTGTTTACTATACAGCTAATCAGCTAACTTCAGACTCGCCAAGATACGTCGGCCGTATTGTAAACCGAATTTTGAGAGTCGAGACCGGATTGCCCGGATTTCTTTACAGACCGGCGTTCTAATTGCGCAAGACATTCGTAATCGCTATTGGGTTCGAATTTGACAGATCAACAATTTCCATAGCAACGTACATACGTTGACGTATTCCACATTGGGCACCCGCTTTTACGGCACCCAAGTTAATGGCACCTGGGGGTAAATTTGACTTACAAAATTGTTGCCAAACGCAAACGAACTACAATCGTCAGTCAGTTTTTGTTCACAAAAACTGTCAAAATAATTAGTTTTGTTTTGTGCGTCTCAATTTGACAGCTTTTAAAAACGAAAACCGTCGAATGAACGTTTCGGTGTTAGTTCGGTTGCGATTTATCAAGATTTATTTTAGGAGAATTGACCTCCAGGGCGGTCCGGTCTCGGCTTTCAAAATTCGGTCTATACCGGATTTATCCGGGCATGTGGTAGCCCTATCAGTACCAGGTAGAGGCAAAAAGTTGAATTATACAGAAGTATGAGGTCGTTTCTTTGTTGTTTCATTCATTTTTCGTTGTTTAATAGTTTTGTATGGTATGGTATGTTATTTTTGGAATTTGATAGAGTAGGTACCTACCTACGTTTTTAAAACTGGATTCGAAAGGTGATTCTTAAGCGACGTTCTCACGAGACTTAGCATACCTATTCAACTCATGGTGCTGGTGTACTGACATAAAATTCGTCAAAGCATATAACTCATTATGCCTAATGAGCAGTGATCGGAAAAAGGTGAGCTAATTTACCTAAACTTCAAAGAACAGAGACAAAAACTGGAGACTTCCTTACAACAACATTTTTTTTCGTGAAAATTATTCCGGGTTTCGGGACATCACTAAAGTACATTTAATATTAATGATATAGTACAGAAAACAATTAAATTCGTTTCCTATTTTTGTTTCCCAAAATTGTCACAAAACCAGATGACACGTTTTTCATTGTATTTAAATAAGAGATTGTTTATTGTTTTCAAAAAAAGAGAATGTTTTTTAATTTTTGAAAACAAATGAAAGAGAATCTCCAAGAAAATTCTCCCGAAAAAAAATGCTGTCGTAAGGAAGTCTCCAGTTTTTGTCTCTGTTCTTTGAAGTTTAGGTAAATTAGCTCACCCTTTTCCGATCACTGCTAATGAATGAGACACACACGTTACCTAATGCGGTGTACTCACGAAGCGTTTTTTTTAATCAACTATCCGTGTGAAGTGCCCGAAGTGTCCGTACAACTGTAGGCTAATTCACGTAATTTCGCGCGCCGATCAAGTTGCAGTGACGCTGCAGTTAAATTCACGCGAGCGTATCTGACAGCGATCGCCGATTAAGAGAATACGAAAAGCGTTGTTTTGATCGAAACTTAACTGCAACTACAATGCAACTGAACTTCTTTAGTTAGATGATTCAGGCCCTGGGCGCTCATGATCTTAGCTACGACACTGCGTTCAAGAGTAACCTGTTCTGTCCTGTCTGCTCCTAACCACAAATTGCGATCACTACTCCGTCTACCAAGCATTGATCATGGCAATTTCCTCTTTCATCCACCCTAATACATTCATACATAAACTCATGCCTTTTTCTAATGGGGCTGAAACTGCAGAACGCCTCATACTACGATCGTTACATACTCTTTTCGCTTCGTCCACGTTCATATTTCATCAATTGGCTCATTTAATGCACCTCGATACATACATACATATTTTTCTCATGGGGCTGAAACTGCAGAACGCCTCTTACTACGATCCTTACATACTTCTTTCGCTTCGTCCACGTTCATACATCTTGTCATACACGCACGCCGATTGAGAGTACTACGCACCTGTCCTTTTTGAAGAACATCACCAATAAAATCGATGTATGTCCTTCTAGGGCGTCCTCACTCCTCTCCTGGTCTTTCCACTAACATCTGCCTTATAAACTCCTTTTGTTAATCGCCGTTCACTAATTCTCTGAACATGACCAAACCACCTAAGCATACTCCTTTAAATTTTTGTCACTACATCATCTTTTAAACCGCAACTTTGTCTTATCACATCATTCCTCAATCTATCATTCAAAATTGCACCACACATACTTCGCAAGGAACGCATTTCCACGGCATCTATTCTACTTTCATGTCTCTTCTGCCACGACCAATATTCACTTCCATACAAAAGCTTAGGACACCATTATACACCCCGATAATAAAGACTAAACAAACGCCTTTGCCAACAGATTCGCGATCCAGTCGAACGGCGCTGAGAAAGTGATCCTGAGTCCTCAAACACTGCTGTCTTGCAACTTGAGGCAGCAGCAGGGTTGCCACGGTGGAAACATCGACGGTGCCTGGATTTTCGCTAAGAACTTTGGGTAAGTTTTGTTTTATTATATAGATCAGCTATAGGTTTTGGAGTGGCGACCACGTACTGGAAGGCGTAACGTGGGTCGGCCCCTCACAAGAGAGACCGATGACCTGGTGTTGATCGCGGGAATCTGCTGTATGGGAGACGCACACGACCAGTCGATGTGGCGATGCTTGGGGGAGGCCTATGGCCAGCAGTGGACGTCTTTCGGTTGAATGTTGATGATGAGATCGGTAAACATGCAGTGATGGCCCAACTGACGGAAAAAAACACAAAGAGGATTGCTTTGATTGAGCGATTGAACGCTTGCATTCCATGCTGGAGAGACCTAGTTTCATCCCGGCCCGCACCCAAGACTTTTCGAAGTCATGTGTGGATCAGAATTTGATTATCACCAGCATTAACGGTGAAGGAAAAACATCGTGAGGAAACCTGCACAAGTGAGAAGTCGATAATGTTCGTGATGGTGCGTGTAGTACGCCAACCCGCACTAGGCCACTAGGCACTAAGGCCTGAACACTTCTCATTCTGAGAAGAGGCCCATGGCTGAGGCCACGAACGACCCCCAGAATAAAAAGAAAAACTTTTTTTTTTAATATTGTGATTGTCCGATTGTCTGATGTCGATTGTCCTTTCGTACCATTTCTTCGTAATGAAAAAAAAAGCCAATGGTAGGGAAGTAAAATACTTAACCTAAGCTAACTACTTGTACTACATTAACATCATGACTACTAGTAACAGCAGCACTAAGGGCGAACCCTAGTGGGACTCGGACCTCGGCTTAGGGCGTTGCTGGCGGGGAAGGGTTGGGGGGAGACAGCTTGCTGAAGGCTGAATGATCGGTGTGAACTGAATTCACTGCTTCATTTTTAGTTTATATTCCCGGTATGCAGTTAAAAGACCTTTTTTTTAATCATGTTTTTTCTATCAACAGTCTAGTCGACGAAGAATGTTTCCCCTACGTTGCGAAGGTCAGCCGCTGTCCCTACAAGAAGCGTGGCAACCTCCTTACTGATGGCTGCAGGCCGGTAGTGCCGCAGAGGGAGTCGAGGTACAAGGTCGGACCTCCCGGCAGACTGATCAAGGAGCATGACGTCATGTACGACATTATGCAGTCCGGACCTGTGCAAGGTTTGTTTTTAGTTGTACCATAAGGCCTTTTTGAAAGACAGGTTTTTTTTAAAATAATGTATTGTCTTCGTTAAGAACATTTCTAAAGCTATGTCTAACTACACCAGTGCGCTTTCATGTTCATCTTGCTTCTTCGTCGGAAGCATCCGTGAAGCGCCATAGCGCATGCCTTAATACGAGTTCGACAAAAGCGCATGCCCCTAGCGCACGCTAATCCGTCTATTGTATGTCGACTGACGACTGACCGAGGCGCGCCGGTGTAGACGATAAGCTGCAGCATGCGTCTTAAGAGGCAAACGATATTGCATACGCTTGACGCAAGAGGAATTGAAAGTTGAAAGCGCAAGATGAACATGAAAGCGCACTGGTGTAGACATAACATTCATGGTGTGGCGGTCACGAGCAACCTTTTTTCTTCTATTGAACTGCTGTAGGTGGTCCTTGCGGACCGTTTCTTCTTTTGGCGAGACCTGAAGGGTCTCCAGCCTATGGTGGGGAAGTAAAATACTTAACTTAAGCTAACCATTAACATCATGACTACTAGTTACAACAGCACTAAGGGCGACCCCTAGTGGTACTCGGACCTCGGCTTACCACAAGCAACCGGCAACTGACAAAAGCACTACCCGAACGTAGAAACTTTAGAGAATGGGGGGAGGGGGGGGGGCTCTTCCGAAAACCGAACACGAATGCGTTTAGGATCCGACGGTCGATTCAATTTTCGCGATTTGACATTTTCTTTCGTTCACCCTCCTTCTATAATATGTTAATTGACATCTATTGGTTCGTACTGTATTATTTTCGAAAGATAGGGGTACCTACGATTTTTTTTTCAAAGTTTTAAATCGCCTTAGTTTTTTGTGTTATCCTCTTTTTCTATGTACTCTTTTCCTGCACCACCTCGAACCAGCCATCGCGGTACGGGTCTAGGTCATCTCGCCACCTCTTTCTGGGCCGACCATGGCGGCGCCAGCTTATGTTTATGCATTAAAAATTATCTTATTGACTTTCCGATAGTACACAAACACCAAATAGCCATTCAGATAATCGTAACAGTGATTTCAATCATTAAAGATTATCAAACTATTTTTATATCACTGTATCCTTGTCGGTGATATGAATGCCTACCACTTGTACACTTAAATGGGTATCCTTGTATGGTATAGATAAGTAAATCACAGCGCTTTAGTGGTTTTAACAGATAAAATTTAACAGTAGCCGTATTGAGGACTGTTTGCATAATAATTTATACTTCTTTTGGTTATCTTTGTAAATGAGGGCGCCATATTTAAAATGCTAAGTTAGCCTTGACTAACTGGGTCTTCCATGACGTGGTGAAGATCGCGGGAACTCGCTGGATGCCAGAAGTACAGGAATGGTCGATGTGACTATGCTTATGTCCAGCAGTGGACGTTTTTCGGCTGAATGATGATGCTGAACTGGGTCCCCAGATCGAAAAAGTGTATCTAAATTGATGTTTGTTAACCGACTTCAAAAAGGAGGAGGTTCTCAATTCGGTTGTATATATATTTTTTTTATGTTTGTTACCTCATATCTCCGTCATTTATGAACCGATTTGAAAAAATCTTTTTTTGTTCGAAAGTGTATACTTCCCGATTGGTTTCCTATAAATTTTGTTATGATTAAACCATGAACTTCAGAGATATGGAACGGAACTCCTCATCGGATCAAAGCAAAATTCTCAAATTACTAATATTGCTTTGTTTATATTTGTTGTTGGGAACTGACTACTGGAAAAGAGGAGGGGGTGCGTGTCCCCCCTTCCCCCCCTTTGGAATGTTTTCATTATATCGTGTAAGGTATCATTTGAAAGGACTTTTTATGCTCGACTACGTCAAAGCCAAAAAGAAGGGTTATGAAGGAGGGGGTTAAAATTATGACACTAAAACGTATTTAATAAAAAATAAACTTTAAAAAAAAGTAAACACCGACTTCAAAGAAATACTAAAAGGAGTAAAATAATTACCATAATATAAACTTAACAGTTTCAGAAGTCGGTGCAACTCTGCACTGAAGCAAATAGAAGCCACCGACTTCTGAAACTGTTAATTTTATATTATTGTAATTATTTTACTCCTTTTAGTATTTCTTTGAAGTCGGTTTTTACTTTTTTTTTAAGTTTATTCAAAACTCATTCATTCAAAATAGACTACAATGACTTGCTTAGTTCTTTTTTAACGCAATTGGACAAAAGACAGCTCTTAACGACAGTCCTTCCAAGCATGTTATTACCTACCTATTTAGCTAGTAGAGTATCATACGAATACCTATATAACAGTGTTTACGGGTAGGTAGTCGGGTACCTACTTAGTGGGCATTCATATTTATGATTAGTTACGGTTAACTCACGTGCATTTTTCGGGGTTGCCCGACTAGTTTCGGACGCAAACGGAGCCCGTATTCATGAGTTGATCACGCGGCGAGGTCGCGAGTCGAACTGCATCTGTCCGCAATCCATTAGTGGGCATTGCTTAGTAACGGATTGCGATGTCTGATAGCAGTCGCTCCGTGTAAAATACTGGTATTCACCCGCATCTAGTTAGACTGGAAGTTGATCCCAACATCGCTGGGAAAAGGCTAGGCAGAACAACCTGCTCTAGGTAGGTAGGTACAGACCTACCTAAGAACCTCTCAGTCTACCCCAGGAGTAATATGATTCAAAATCTTTCTATTGGTACTTAAAAGATAGCTATGAAGTAGGTACCTACAGTCAGCCTCATATAGTAAGTAACCGTCAAGATAACCAAATAATTAGAAGCATCCAAAGTGATCACTAATATTCACTCAGCCAAAGTCGTCTAATTGTTCAGACCATCCATCTTACGCAAATATATACCTATATCGGAACACGAACAACGTCAAATAAATAAGTTCATTCATCAGACCGTTATTAGATGTACCTAATGGCTTTTATAGACATGGATATAAGGTTTAAATTGAAACATTTGACGTTGTTCGTGTTCCGATATATTTGCATAAGATGGATGGTCTGAATAATTGGACGACTTTAGTTAAGTGAATATTAGTGATCACTTCGGGTGTCTCTAAATATTTGGTCATCTTGACTGCTACTTACCATATGACGCTGACTGTACCTACACCAAATTGAATGATCATGTTGTTATGATATTTTGAAGACTGATAACAAAGATTACTTCGGTATGCCAAGAATGTGATAAATATTTGGTACATTCATAAAACTTTGTTTTCAAAACAATAAAATTATAACGCAGATAGTTGCTTAGCTTATCAGATTCCTAAGGTGTTGTTCGTGATTTATTATTCTGGGAGTAGGTATGATTATGATTAGAGAAAACAATGTTGATTTTGAATGCTATCGTTTATTTGCAAAGAACTCATGACAACAACTTTTTTTCAAATGAAATTGTTTTGAGAACTTAATGTTGGTACACTAGGTACTTACACTGTGTAAAGACTGCCATAGAGGGCCTCCGAAAAATGAACGTCGAAGTTTCAAATCAAAACGAAACAACGACAAACATCGAACTTATATCTAAATATACGATTAAAGTATTATCAAACAACGAACTACTAGATGTCAAATAACATTTGGGAGTAGGGTGAACGAAAGCCAAAATGTCAAATCGAATCGATCGGATGCGAATCACTTTCGTGGTTAGAAAACGTGCGATACGTCAGTTGAAACTTTGTAGTTCGATCTTCGGAGTTGGCCCCCTGGGGCGGGATCCTAAATTGAGGCGATTTCGGTGAAGCTTTGGTTATTATTTTGATTACGATGAAGCGGTGGCGTAACGTGGGTTTCAGCCGCCCGGGCGGAGGAAAATTTCGCCGCCCCCTTATTTAGGTATTTCAATTTAAAAGACTAAAATATACAGTATCTAATTATAAAGAACTTTTCAGCAAGAACAATCATCATTATTGTTTATTGTACAGGTTACAAATAAAATATCCTATTAATCGTAGGTGGAATAAAAATATGAAATGAAATGGTTCCAAGACATTGTTATTATTTATTGTGAAATTATGCCGCCCCCTAAAAGTGCAGCCACTGCGAAAAGGCTTTGTTAATGGCTCCCGCGCAGTCTATGCCGCAGACGCAGATTGGTTGTTATGTCATTAAAGTCAGATTTTGGATGAAACATGAAAATAAATCATAACTCGAAAACTACAAAATATCGCGGAACATACATGGGGGTAATTCGGGTACCTCTAAGGGTGCTCTATCTCTGGGCTTTCGCTTGACACTGCTTTTTGGGACACCTGTATACATATATGTTCTGAGCGGCCAAATTTACGCCCCCCTGTATCCTGCGTCCCTGGCAGCCGCTCCTAGATACGATACTGCTGATGACGTCACTCTAATCGTAAATTTCTTTCTTCCAGCTGTAATGACGGTGTACCAAGACTTCTTCCACTACCAGGACGGCATCTACCGTCGCTCGCGGTTCGGTAACAACGAGCTGAAGGGACTACACAGCGTCAGGATCGTCGGCTGGGGCGAGGAGAATGGTGACAAATACTGGGTAAGTGTCAACCACGTAGGTATGCTCCGGACTCCAGACTTAACACGCTAAATCTAAGTTAGATCAATCTAGCTAGCTAGATTTAATTCCCCCATCCCCACTCCTTCATTGTTATGCATAAGTACCTACCGTGAATGATGTGCTGCAGCTAGATAGTGGAATTCCTTGCCGAAGTCTTGTCTCGATAATCAAAATTTCTGAGGGCCGGGTGACAACTCCCAAAAAAATCCAAGAGATCTCACCCGGCCCTCAGATCTCAGACATTTTACTTTTTTTGAAATTCATTTGAAGTTGTATACGGCACTTCAGAGGGCTCTCTCAAATGAGCTGTTTACAGGCCTAACAGTCTTGTAGTTCATGAAAAGGTATCAAGCAAACGTGATTTATCATCGAGCATTCTCTTGAAGTTTCTGGATTTACTGGCGCCACTTATTTTTTAAATTATTATTATCTCACCTGGTGGTAAGCGTATACAGCGGCTAAGAAGGAGCACACGAATCCAAGTAACAGAGATATAGAGGGCTGCTCACACACGACGGAACACAGTAAACTGCTTGCACTTTAAATGTGAGGGTGGTAGCTAGCCAGGCGGACCGTATAAATCCTACCACCAAGCATGCTGGGTTTTATTGAATCTTACAACACGCTTCTATTCCCAGCGTGCAGCGAGGAAGTTTTATATTCAAGCCTGTCCTCGAAAAACAGGCCGCTTCCTTTTCTATTTAGTTTTCATCTTATTATAATAAGTTTTATTTGACACGCAGCCCTAAAAACAAAGAGGTGTTGAAACAATATCTAAATCAAAATTTTCTTTGCAGATCGTTGCCAACAGCTGGGGCACATCATGGGGTGAAGACGGCTACTTCCGCATCGCTCGCGGCGAAAATGAATCAGGCATTGAATCCTTCGTCGTGACCGTCCTGAGTGACGTCACGGAAGCCTACCTTCGTAAATAACATCGGACCCACCTAGTCTCCCCACTGTGTGTCACCACTAAACTGGTGAATACCAACAGGGGATTCTTGTTGCTGAATAGTACCAGGGATTTTGGTTAGCGGAGATTTTTCTATGGAATTTTTAGATGTTAAAATTATTGGTTCGATAAAAATCCCTTGAGTTTGTCAGTATCATTTTATAATGGGGAGGCGAACTGGGGAACTTATGACTTCACTGGTACAAAAGCAATTTCATTGGTTAAAATCTGTTTGACATTATTGCTGACGTCACATTTTACTAAAGATTCATATCATATTTGACGCCATTGTAGTAAAATGTGTCTTTTTAAAAGGTAAACAAATACGCACATCAATACAATAAAATATTTTGTCTGCGCTAATAATAAAAAAAAAGAATTTCGCGGTCCGACTGATCGCATTCACTATTCTGACTGGTTGTGCGATGGGTACAAACGAAGGTGCTGCCATCTGCTTTCGTTTTTTCTTCGCCTTCCCATTAAAAATACGGAAATTAACTATTTTGTCAATGAAAACTAGTGACTTTTAGATAGAGGGATTTGATAAGTATTAAAATGGATACGTACTAAATAAAAAAAGGATTTTTATAGACAGAAATAGAAATAGTTGCAGTTGAAAATAACTTTAAAAACAATATTACTAGAACGACAAGATTTTAGAAAATTTTGTATAACACACTAATGCCAGTTTCACACAAGGGCAGGGCAGCACGGCAGAGTAGTGAGCAGAAAAGTACAGCTACTAATTGAACGCACATTTACTGTTGTGTTGCAGCACGCGCGTTCAAATACTAGTAGTATTATTCTGTTCACTACTCTGCCTCAATGCCGAGCCATTATGAAAGTAGGATTGTAGAATTATGGGATTATCTTCGCTAATCAGAATCTAGTATCAGAATACTGTCAAAAGCCTGCGAGTATTTTTAAATAAATTATTTAGAGTACGATCTCCGACCGATTAGGTATTAAGAGATTAAAATTATATTTTTATATAATTAATCGTAATTAGACTAAAATTGGCGTAGTCACTGTTCAATTAGTTACACTTATCGATATTTTACAATGTAAGTAAAAGAACAAGGGTTTTTTTAGAAAAAGGGGATATGAAAAAAAAGAAAAAAAAACAATAACACAGTAAAAATATGTATTTACAAAAATCCCCCTGTAATCCCTGTCAACCCAGTGTTGCCACGTAAAAAAGTGACTTAATTATTACCAATACAAAAAAATAAAAACGAAAAATTCCAAAAAAATAATGCTTTTATTTTCATATATTCATATTTATTGTACAGTAGATCATTTTTTTGTGAATCTTTACTGCCATGTTAGATATGGACACTTAACTATGTTACTTAAAGAAAGCTAACTAGTCTTAGGCACATTTAAACTCTAGATTAAGTGATGATCATCTCAAAATATGCTTATAGACAATAATTGTATTAGTTTAACGATAACGTTATTTTTAATAACGGTTTTATATTTACCGATAAAGATACCGATTTTTCTTAAAGCATAGACACAGGAGACTTCTTCACACCGTTGAAAGTGCCCAACAGACTTATCACAGAACACGGGCGCACCTGAGCGCACTGGCAACATTTGATCATGTCTTGAAATTTGGTCGGGTGGCCACAGAATTACAAGCATCGGTAGTTAAGTCTGGTCTTGCCTTTAATTACTGGATGTATTCTCCTGTTTCAATGCTTTAAGTACTTTAGTTTTAAGGAATGCAATGTCAATAGCAACTTACGTATATACAAGCAGCTTTATTTAAAACGCACTATAGACAGTCATGCTTGCAACCCTGATTGATGGATTGTTTCAGCCAATCACAGACCCGGAGGTTTCGTAAGTAGTTATAGTTCGACCAACTTAATAGGTCAGATTTGACGTTTGTATAAAAGCACAAAATAAATGTGTACTGAAGTTGCACGGCATTGATTTTAAAGGAAGTCGCCTTTTTATTTATCTAAACATCGCGCACACATGTTATAATGAAACTAAACGCCATGTATTGGAGTAATTATTACTAGTGTTGACATTATTCCTAGTATTTTGACAGGTGTCAAATCCGGCCTATTAAATTGCGACAACTGTAACGCTTGTACTGCGTTTGAGTTCGTTCTATAGACGGATTTAACGCAGTAATAGCGTTAACTACCTACAGAGAGAACTCATCAACCTTTGCACACATTTTTTTACCTGTTCAACAAAATCATGATTTGTTGCCAATGAAACAAATATGAAAAGGAATATAGTACACACGGCTACCAAACTAAACATTTCCAGTATAAAGCTGACCTCTCATTTAAGAGAAACATATACAATGCGAGATCAAGTCATACTGGAAAATATAGCCTGATATGTAGCCGTACGTATTTATGTCAACATTGTTATATATATAATTTCCTCTATGTAACAGAAAACACTTCTAAATTCAACAATAAATTATGTAAAATATTTCAAATACGATTCTAATCCATAACATTAAATGAGGGACAAACGAAAGTGGCGCCCTCTACATTTTTGTTCTTTAACTATAAAATATCAGTTGCCGAATGGCTCTAGCCATATACAAGATTTTAGTATTTAGAGTTGTTATTACTATAAGTAAAATATAATATTTATTTTTAAATAGTACTTACGATTTATTGTAATTTAAGTATATTATAAATAAAGTTTCAATATAATTTTTGTTTTTATTTACATAAATCTGAGTCCTACGGTAGGTTTTCATAGTCAAGGGCAACCTGGAATACTCTGCAGGCATTACTATATATTTACTATCAGATTGTAATTGCACCATACAGTCAAATGTAATCAAAAGCGGAACGTGCCACCCCTAGAGTTAGAACCTAGGTACAGTATGGCAGCTCGGGACATTGGGCCAAACTATTTGTTATCCCAAAGCCGCGTACGCACGAGCGAACACAAACATCGCGAACACGACTATCGAACACATTGTTCGCACGTGCGTACCACTACCGAACAGTGTGTTCGCCGAACACCTTCATAGTGATTCGTGTTCGATGTTCGTGTTCGCGATGTTCGGTGTTCGCTCGTGCGTACGCGGCTTAAGACTCGCACAGCGGGGGTCTCCACGCTGTTTATGCCACTAGGGCGGCGCCACTTTGGACTGGGGGTGACAGATTTCACAGCACGGGAGATAGGTTTTAAGAGTTTTAGGTGACACGATTCGCCGCTAGAGGCTCTGCCTAAAATTTCATACATATTACGCGTGACGCAACTTTAGTAGTAACGTAAAAAACTCACACTCGGGGTACTGTTGTACCTACCCACTTGTAAACATTAAAGACTGTTGTTTTCTAATGCCAACATTATTAGTACTAACTACTTGACGCTGCAGGTTTGTTGGCAGCCTTTATTTTAGCTGCTTTCTCCACATTAGCTGCTCTTGTCTAGAATGAACAACATTAATTTTAATTAATTTGAAAATTAGAACTTGGTGAGTTTTGAAAGTCCAATGAATAATTTTTATGGTGAGTTATCAAAATTGCTGGGTACACATAAAGGGGATACAGACTTTGCGAGGCATGCGCCGCGAACGGCGCACAACGAATGCCTCGCAAGGTGTATACCTTCATATTCGTGGCGAGGCATGTGGTACGCACGTGCGAGGGCGAGCCAGCGTATGTCGGCAAACGCTTCAATATCAAAGCGCCTCAGAGCGAGCATTACATTAGTTGTGGACGTAGTCGCGCATGCACGTTCGAGGTATGCGCTGCGTATGATATCCACCCACGCCTCGACTGAGAACATGAAACTGCGCCTCTGCGTAGCACATGCCTCGCCACAAACATGAAGACAGACAAACGAGGCATTTGCTTCGCACGCGATGGCTCGACCCGAGCATATGTTGGTATATTTTTTCGACACGCACGCTACAGGCAGAGGCATTCGTTGTGCGCCATTCGCGGCGCATGTCTCGCAAAGTCTGTATCCACTTTAGTATACATTTGGTGCATTCTGGTGCAGTGGCCGTGGAAGTGTGTCTTTTGTGCAAAGTGGCCCTGGCATCGAGACAAATATTGGTACCTATAGCCTATTGTCCTTTTGCCTATTTGTAGAGTTATTTATTTTAACGTGTTGTGTTTCTACAGTTGCATTCTCTAATTTGAGACCCACCTAAGATCGATAAGATAAAGATTGAATGGCTTGATTAAAATAACGTCTTTCTGAGTTGTTTCTACCTGTGAACATAAAAATATTGAAAAAAAAATACCTGTAATGTTTGGACTCTCTTGTGCAATGACATCATTGAATTTGATATGGTGACGAGTTTTTCTCTGTTAGTTGCAATGTCTGCCAACTGAAATTTAAATGTTACTATTTCAACGTAGACCACAAAGAAAACTCCATATAAGAAGATACTTTTATATGAACTGATAACTTCATCACCTAGTTGTCCACCCTTCAGAAACATAGTAAAATATGTATTTATATACACACATTATCAGCCCATTAGTATCCCACTGCTGACCGTGGGCATCTTAGAATGAGAAGGGCAGTGGCGGATTTACCAGCAGGCTGAGTAGGATGCAGCCTGGGGCGGCAAAGGGGCCAAAGTTTCTTTTATGTCTTACAGAAACTAAAAGATTGAGATGCTATTAGGTCTACACAAACAATTCAACATGTTTGTAATGCATGTTTCACCACTTAGATAAATTCTTCCACAATTTGCGTAGCCGCAGTGTGAGTGACATGACCGTTTGCTAAGTGTGCAATCTTAACTAAATCATTGGGTTGTAAAAATAATCTTGGAACTGACACATCAATCCCCTAGTTCACAATCATACTAATTACGGGAAAAAGGTAGTGTAATTAGAAAAGGTTAGACTATGCACACCATTGAGAACTTTATGGAGCCCTCTCAGGTGTGCAGGCTTTCTCACAATGTTTTCTTGCACCGCGAAAGCAAATGATAATCAAATTCTGTATGTAAGTATTTGTATAACTTAGGGCCGATTTTTCAATCGTCAGATTACTTTTATCTAAGGAATAAATGTAACGGTCTGACATATTTTCTATACAAAAGCTGTCAAGACCTCAAAATTATTCCTTGGATAAAAATTATCTGACGATTAAAAAATTGGCCCTTAAAGAAAAGTAAGTTAATACCAGTGCATCAAGCATAACATCATTCTGTAAGTCTTCGAGCCTTCTCCTCTCTGAGGTAAGCATACCCTGGACAGCGTCTTGTTTTTCTCTGAAATAATTAACATTTTTATGTGTAAGATTTCAATGGCTAAGTATCCCACTTTACGCAACAACTAATAGAAAAAGACTTTTAATACTTTAATGTCTAGAATGTTTATAATTAGGTATTTATTAGCTTCCTATTAAAATTAGGTTACAAAGAGCCATTGGATGGAAATGGATCTAATTCCTTTTTGACGTGGGGGGAGGCCTGGGTCCAGCAGTGGATGAAAAAAGCTGATAGATGATGATAATTAAAATAAAAATATTGTTTTACCGAAATTAATGCTTGAAATTGTTTACTTTTTTTTAGTTACATGTTATAGCCAATTTAGGATAAGAAGATAGACATGGATAAGACAACTTATAAGATCTTCTATCAATACTAAATCCAGAATTTACAACAACTATTCTGTAGTGTTATTTTGTAATAAGGAAGAGAAAAAGTGACCTAATTAAAAGAATAATAATTGTAATAACTTACGTTAACTCTTTTAAATGAGTATTTATGGTCGTTAACGGCGGCTCATACATCTCCATGATACCTTTAGCCAGTAACTGGACAGTCTTCGCTTCTTCAGCGCTGGAACTAAAAACATTTTTGATAAAAACAAACCAAATAACAACATAATGAGGTTATGAGCGAATTTATGGATCAAAATACATGAATACCTTTCCATTTCAGTAGAGCTGACGTATTCTCACTTTAATAAAATTGTTCGTGTTCCCTAGTGGATTTTGTTTGTTATTCGCGTAAAACATGAATGAAAGTGAAATGTATTTCCTGAAACTGAAACTGATGACTGCGATGACATTTCATGACAACGACAACATTGATTGACACTTGACACAATTGACAATTCCTGCTCTGTGTTGACAACATAATAAATATCAGGCAGATAGAGTGCGCGCAAGATAAGTCTGCGCGCGGCCGAAATCGGAACTAATCATGGTCCACCAAAGTGTGTGCCGTTTTATCAATTTTGATAATAAAACTACCTGATTGTAGGAATATTTAACGGGAAAATTATGTATAGCGATAAAAAAATTAAGCTTAAAAGCGGTAATTTGAACTTTTGCGATCACGGCAACGTTTAGCACGCCCTCAGTCGCGCGCAGAGTTATCTTGCGCGCACTCTAGTATTCTCGTTGTGTGAATTCTAAAAGCTTTTACCTATGCATTTACTTTAAATGCTCTAAACATGAATTGTAGCATGTTTCTGACGTAAATTATGACGCAGAATCCTTTTTTTGTAAATATAACTTCATTATCATTCTGCTTAAGGCACTTTGTTTTACTGTTATTGCATTTATTTGGTCAACAATGCTATCGCGAATTTCATCCATCAAGACATTTCTCTGACAATGTTGCCAAGTTTCTGTATTACGTTTCGCTGCATACAATTATTCAATAACATCTTAAAACAATTGCTTACAAAATATTAATTAATAATATTCAATAGAGGGTAACAATAAGTAAAGATTTAGGGCCTAGAGACATTTTTAGTTCAACGTAATAATTATATGAAAGGTTTTTTTTTGTTTCTTTGATTTTATTATTTGTATTCCGGTTAACAGCACCGTTCAACGAAACGCACCTTTTTTATGGCCGCTAGATTCCCCTTGTTTTGACGTTCTTTCATTTCATTTTTCGTAAAACGAGAGGGGATTTCTTATTAGCGACGGTATAACGAGCGCAATTACGCTGCATTTTATCCGTTAAGAATACAGCAAAGCCGTCAAACTGGAAGTTCTTCAGGTTACGAGAGAGGACGCCGAAATGACGTCCGTGGTTCGGAGACGAGAACCCGAAGATTCCGGAGAATATTCGGACGCATCGCAAGATATCGAGCACAATAACTCCGGGAACGTAAGTACAGGGTCTAGTCTAGTCACAATAGCGCAAACTTTCGTTTTGGCGCTAAAAAGTATTACGGCTTACTTTCTCTCGGTCGTTCGCGTGACGGAATGTCCATTTCTTTTTAGTAATATTGAGGTCACGAATTGGGCACCACTCACTGAAACGCCGCCGATGTGTTTAGACTTTAATTTTAGATACGTTGCCGCCACGTAGGTTGTAAACAAAAAAGTTTAGTTGTGTGGAAAATGCAGTTGCTAAAGGTGGAAGGGTGTTTGCAGGACGGTGGTCAGCACGAGTCGGATTATGACTCCCAGGGCAGCGACTCCGAGCACTCCGACCAGGATTCCGAAAATAAGGTACCAGACACTCTTATACCTACAAAAACTAACATTTTTAAGTCCAATACCTACCATATAAGATATTTACCTCTCACATCAAGAAATATCATCATAACATCACACCTGTATTCCCCAAAGGGGTGGGCAGAGGTGTATAGTGCACCTTCATTTCACCGTTAAGTCCAATAAATATTTGGGACATTCTTACGCAGCACCATCTAGTCCCAAACTAAGCAGAGCTTGTACTATGAGTACTAGACAATGGATACAATACTTATATACTTTTTTTTTGTAAATACTTACATATAATACACGAGAAACACCCAGACCAACACAAACACATCACATAAATATTTGTGTCCTCTGGGAATCAAATCCACAACCTCGTGATCAGCAGTCTGACACTTGAACCACTAGACCACAGATGTTGTCAATATAATAGGGAGCGAGCCTATTGCCATCAACTGGGTACAAATCCATATCAAATAATCAAATTATATAAAGTTTTCATGTATAAGTTATTTGTAAATATGAAATACTCATCACATAAGGTGTAAAGTCTATGATTGATTTGTAAACTTTGAACTGGTGACCTATAAGTAAGGTATCAACTCTAATTAGCATGAAACTATGAGATTGTAAACATCAGATATTGATATTGGATCTTTAATTTAATTATTCATTAAAAAATCTCTTCCTTTCACAAGAATTTATTACTTTTTGCATATTTAACAATAACATAATTGTTGATAAACAATTTAAACTCTCATTCATCACAACTAACTTAGTTATTCATAAAATTGAACAGTTATTATGTTAACTATTTTATAATTGCTATATTTATAAAAAGCAGTACTATTTTGTTACAAAAATACAATATAAATAAACCAATTTCTTAAACCATTCACAGTGTGAAATCTCTAAAATCCAAATATGAACTTGAATCTATGTTGTCCACAATATTTACATTATTAAATATTCTGCCAAATCGTTCATTTGTAATTACTTATTCTTAAGTTTATGTAGACTACAGTTCTGTTCTCCAATGATTAGTAGAATCTTCTTCTCTCGTGTCAGCACAAGCTATACGAAAATAGCTCATGCTGTGGTGAAAAGATTAGCCGGTCAGCAAGGTTAGTAGCAGGGCTGACTGCCCAGGGTGCTCCTGACGTACATAAGTATCGTCACTCGTGGAGGCTCTTTTCATGCACCCCTTATTATTATTAGTAGAATAAATGTTCTATAACAAAAAATACACAAACAAAATAATGTAAAAATAAAAATAAAATAATTAAACTACAAGACATGGTTAAACCAAGTCCAAGTTAAACCCAGATTTAAAATATGTCGATCTGTGTTTAAGGTTGAAAACAAAAAGAGACTGGTTTTAAAACCTGATTTTAAAATAGACTAGTGATGAGCCAAGTATAGCCTGCAAAAGGTTTTGATCCAGCCTACCAACAAATGTACTCATAGGAACCTTTCGAATAATCTCGAAAATAATGATTATAATACGCCTTCAATGTCCCACTGTAGGGTGAAATGCCCATGACAAATTTTAATACACAAATAATAATTTGATTATGATGAAAACTATAAAAATGTTGTGGTGGCCCTTACAGTAGTTACAGACCCGTTTGTTAAGCAACAGGTTACTGGTTCAATCCCAGGCATGTACCAATGTTTTTCAATGCCATATGTATGTACTTTCTTAGTTAATCTAAGACACCATTGACACATGGTGAAGGAAAACATCGTGAGGGATCCTAGACTTAATGGTCTGAAATCGCCAATCCGCAGTGAGCAACTGTGGCGATCAATGCTCTTTCCTTCTCTGTATGAGAAGAGGCCTTTGCCCAGCAGTGGGACAGTTATACAGGCTAATATTTATTTAATTATTTTTATGAAAACTACATAGGTAGTCTAAAAATTCTGGCTTCCATAAGATTCACTATGATTTTTGGCCCTCGATGAGAAAACTTTGCCCACCTGGACAATGTCTTGTAATGAGAGGAAGTTAGTTTTGCAAAGTACTAAAGTGATTAACACTTTCACCGCTAACCCGAATTGTCTAGATTCAAAATTTCATATTTTCTAAAGTATATGTCGTACCCCAAAGCCAAATACCTACACCTAAGGATTTGGCCAGACCAGAACTTTTTCTCGTACACACATATCATCATCATCATTCAGCCGAAAGACGTCCTGGCATGGGTGCCGGGAGGAGGGTGCAAGGGTGTGCAACTGTACCCCCTTGCCAGTGCCACAGAGAAAAAATAAATAAAAATAATTTAACTTGACATGACATAAATGCCTAATTTTATATATCGAACCAGTCTAACCAAATGCGGCTGAATACAAGTATTTTACATGGAGCGACTGTCATCAGACCTGCGCAACCTAGTTACTGGGTAATGCCGATATACTAAGCTAAAGCTCGGTTTCCACCGCGAAAGGGTAATGTGCGGGAAATGGTTAGACGGAACGGGCTCCTTTTTAATGAAATAGGTTTACATTTCCACCAACAAAGAGTTTAGTCTGTTAATTTCCACTGCAAAAGGAAAATTAACTAAGCGAGTTCATTTCAACGTTTTCTGCTTGCCCAGTCCTTTCCGCCCGGCTATTTATTGGTGGTAATACAAGTATGCAGTTTACTCTTGCGAGTTAAACGGAGTCCTTAATGGGTCCGTTCCGCTCGCGGTGGAAACCGGGCTTTAGACCTGTTGTCACACTTTCGGGCTTCTGACTACCCGTAACGACTGTCATAGGTACTCCTTAACGTGCTCTCCGAAGCACGGAGGGGTCTCGTTTTGTAACAAATGGTCTCCCATCCACGGAATGACCGCGACAAGCGCAACTTAATGTTATTAATACCTAACACAGTATAATGTATAGATGCATGCACCTCCCTGAAAGTTATCCTGACGGCGCCCATGACTGCTGGACATATTTCTCCCCCAAACATCGCCACATCGACCGGCCCTGCTTCTCACGTCTAGCGGATTCCTTCACCTTCACCTTCATATTATATTTCTCCTTAAAAAAGTATGAAAACCGTGTGCATTAGAGATACACGCCTTAAATGCAATAAAATGTATCATTTTTGATACACACCATATTAAAATGCAGTGCAAAAATTATACAGTGACAGTGAAGGTGTTAAAGCAAAAATAGAATCTAAACTTTCGCTTATTAAACTGCAGGTCAAAGTTAATGATACCACATAATATTAGAACTTTTGAACAGAATTTACTGCCTCGTTGGTCTACTCGTCGCAAGCGCGACTGCTGAGCGTGAGGTCCTGTTTTCGATCCCCAGGTCGGGCAATTGGATTTTTCTAGATGGAATTTCTTAGTAGAGCAGTTTGGATTTGTGCAAAAAAAAAACGCGGGACCCAACTGTCAAAGTATAGGGAGACGAAAAATACAATTAGAAATTATTTTTTCGTTCGTTCGACGCGAGACTCGCGGTCGCGATCTCCACTCTTCTAGCTAAACAAAACGTGCGTTCACTAAATTGCGACTTCCTGCCCGAAGGTTTAACCGTAGGTACGATAAAACGGGACAATTGGCGTCCCGCACACGTCTTTCGCGGGACGCATCCTCTAAAGCTCTAGAAACGGGACGTCCCGGCTCTCGCGGGACGGTTGGCACGCCTAGTAATACAACTATTTTACGGTTTTTGATGATGTCGTTTACGTTTTTTCTATAACAGTCTCCTTGCAGCTACAATTTACGAAATGACCGCTATGTCAGGACTCATCTTTCGTTGAAAAGAGTATAGTGAATTTACTAATATTACTTCATACATTTACAAGAATGCATGCAAAGTATGTTACCGCTACAGCAAAGAACTTAAGCACTTTTAAGTCATCTCAGAACTTGTACCACAAGCTAATCTTCAAAACATTGCACACTCTTGAGATGACAGAGGATATAAATAAATATTCTATTTATAAACTTACTTGTTGACCTAGTTTTTTGTCTACCTACATTCATAAACTTAAAAGTTATTATAAATGAAGAGGATGTTCATAATGTAACATAACATCACGCCACGCCTGTCTTCCCAGAAGGGTTGAGCAGAGGTGATAGTACACCAGCGTTGCCAGATGTCCCGATTTTGAAATCAAAATTAAATGTCCCGCGCGGGACACGCCCAGTCCCGCTTTTCGGGGATTACTCGACGCTGCGGCGCGGCGGAGGCGCGGGTGACACAGCCAAGTGTGGCCTGGCCGCCCAAAGTAACGTATTTTCATTAAAATGCATTTTCTAGGGCTATTTTTGCTATCTATTGTCATGTAAACATAATTTAAAACTCAAATAAATAGATAAGTATTTAAAAACTACTGGTTATATAGGTTTTTTTACCATGTCCCGCTTTCGACGAAAAAAATGCCGCTTTTTTTACTGTTTCAAAATCCCGCTTTGCTAATAAAAATATCTGGCAACGCTGTAGTACACCCCACATTTCGCCGTTATGATTCAAGTCCCATGTAATAGGGGTCGAGCCTATTGCCATCAACCGGGCACAAATCCAGACTCCGGGCTGCTACTAAGAAATTCCATACGGAAAAACCCAATAACACTACCCGACCTATGCCGTGTGGGGACAGGCTAGAATATAAAACTTCCTCACCGCACGCTGGGAATAGACGCGTGTTGTAAGATTCAACAAAACACAGCACGCGACGTGGTAGGATCTATACGGTGCGCCTGGCTAGCTACCACCCTCACATTAAAGTCCGGCGCCAAGCTGTTTACTGTGTTCCGTCGCGTGTATGTGAGAGCCAGAGGGGTGTAGGGTGTAATGTAACAGACGGCCCCAGGATCTCCTGAGCACGTCTGCTACACCAGTTGTAAAGAATGTGTAGAGCATTCAATACCTAGTACATAAAATAACAATAATAAAGTGCTTATACGAGTAAGAGTCCGCATAGCTTTACGTCCCTTGGAGTAGTCAGCGAGTTCCTTCTTGTATTCACGGCGTTCGTCGATGGCCCACACAGCCATCTGATAGAAACCGGCGGCAGCAAACAGACCGGCTGTAGCATTTAGTCATGCCGGTAGACGACAGCAGGTCAGATCGCCGATCTCGCAAGTGTAGGTAGGGCAGGAGACGAAGTGAAAAGAAGGGAGAAGGGACTACCATCGTGACGTAAAGCTATGCGGACTCTTACTCGTATAAGCACTTTATTATTGTTATTTTATGTACTAGGTATTGAATGCTCTACACATTCTTTACAACTGGTGTAGCAGACGAGCTCAGGAGATCCTGAGGCCGTCTGTTACATTACAAGGGGAATCTCTCTATATTTCTGTTACTTGGATTCGTGTGCTCCATCTTAGTCCCTGTCTGCGATTACCATCAGGTGTGACGAGGGCCAAGGGCTACCAAGACAAATAATAAAAAAAAGACCTGGTGATCGAGCTCAGCAGTCGCGCTTACGACCACTCACAACACTCATGTCTCGAAGAGCACGTTAAGCCGTCGGTCCCGCGTGTCATATGAATATCTATGACAGTCGTTACGGGTAGTCAGAAGCCCGAAAGTCTGACAACCGGCCCAACCTTAGGATATCGGTATTACCCAGTAACTGGGTTGCGGAGGTCTGATGGTAGTCGTGAAAGTTAGACAACCGGTTTAACCTTAGGATAACGGCATCGCACAGTAACTGAGTTGCGGAGGTCGGATATCAGTCGCTCCGTGTAAAATACTGGTATTCAGCCGCATCTGGGGGCTTACTCCCTAAGTCCGTCAACGAAGTTCTCGTCCGAAAGTAGCCCGAAACGTTGGAGTGAACAAAACAAGCGTTTTGTCAACTTTTCGGACCGGTTAAAACACATCGGTAGTAGAGACAACTCTGCTGCGCTAACGAAGGATAGAATGACTCCATTTTGGACGATTTTTAGTTATGTACCTATATATTCGGAATCAGCCAATCGAGATCTATTAAATCTCTCTTAGTAACTTTTTGGAATCCTTCAGGAACTCGGTTTTTCAGTAAGCAAGAATGCAATAACTAAAACAGTTCAAAACATAGCACCTTGAGCGCGTTTTTTTCGGAAGCGGCAAAATCGAGTTATTGTATTCTTCGTTAGCGCTGCAGAACTGTCAAATCGTGTTGTCATTCATTCTTAGTTCGGGCTGAACTAAGAATGAATGACAACACTAGTCCCTAAGGACTTCGTGCTTAGGGAGTAGACCCCCTGGTTAGACTGGAAGCCGACCCCAAAATAGTTGGGAGAAGGCTACGCAGAACTGGAGTCATCTTTACTCCAGAATCATGCTTGTTGTTTGACTGTATTAATTATGCATACAACACATTATTGTAGGTACATTAATATCCGTTATCTCTGACTTCATTCATGTTGCAATTTAATGATATCATTTGTCCATAGATACAAAGTATCATAGACAAACGGTGCATTATGCCAAGGGGAATTACCTCTTTACATTTATTGATTTGTTTGTTGTTCAACTAAGGGAATTTTACAAAAATGGCGTTGTAAATATTGCAACATTCTTAGTAATAGTTAAGGGCACTAGTCGGACAATTAAAAAAAAAGGTTTTTAAAATCTCGAAAATTTGAATTTACTAAACCATAAATAATAAATTGTAGCGTACTGTTCTATATGTATTCAGTTAGGTATTCAAAAATACCTTTCCGAAAGTCTAGAAAGTTAATCATATCCGTGGTCTAGGTTCAATTCTAGTCATTAAAAACATGACTACAGGAAAACCGATAAATATTAACTTTCGTACAACTGAAATTACTTTAATCAGAAAGTGTTTCAATGTTGTGTTTATTACACAAAATTGCTGTAACAATTTTGATTAAATTGACCATGAAGTTGTATTGACATAAAAGAACATGCACTTGATATTTCTCATCACTTTACATTACGTGAAGAACCAAAACTAAAAGTAGTATTATCGCGCGTTCCGGATGTTGATGGGGTTACCACGTTTTTGTAGCGCATCAGGTATGTTTGCAGATGCACAAGTAGATGGCTTTACAGCAATACATCGCAAAAGAATAGCGTCCCTGATGCGCCGCTTGCGGGGCAGCCCCAACAGTGTCCTGCAACTCATAGCAGAAAGAATGGACACGGACTGCTCCTTCATGGAGCACTGGACAAAATTACATGTTCTGCATTCTTAATATTCCATTATTGTTATTTATTATTTTAAAATTAATTAATGTATGGATGATTTATAATTATTGTAATTTATCTGAAATGAAATTATTGAATTGAATTATATTTAGTGTAGTCAGGTCGTCCGTGTGCTGCCAGACGTAAAGCATAGCGCTATCCCATCTCTTGCCATGGGTGTTAAAAGGCGACTAAGTGATTCACTAGAGCATGGGCAGCAGCGTTCTCTGAATACATTAACAACCATACTGCGATCGCCAACCCGCCTGCCAAGCGTGGCGATTATGGCAAACCGCCCCAACATGGATAGTGGCGATGCTTGGGGGAGGTCTATGTCCAGCTGTGGACGTCTTTCGGCTGAATGATGATGATAAATCAGGTCCTTCAAGGGCCCAATTCTCCTAAAAGAAATCTTGATAAATCGCAACCGAACCAAGCCCCAACCGTTTATTCAGACAGTTCTCGTTTTCGAAAGTTGTCAAATTGTTTGACACAAAAACAAAAGCAATAATTTTGACAGTTTTCGTAAACAATAAAGGTAGAGACAAACTGATCCCACCTATGCAACGTATGCGATGTATTATGAAATCTGGGCAACTGACAATACAAACACATTTTTTTTTATGTGATTGTTATTTTAAGTTATCACTTAAAATAAAAAATCTAAAATTACGAAATTTTCAATTATAGCACATCCCTAAAATGAGAGCCTGTCTCTTAATAGCCAAGAGATTCCACCAACATATGATGAGGCTCGTTGGACGGCTGGATCAAGGGCCTGATACACAGAAAGCGGTGCTTCTGGATACCTCCTAAGGCCTGAACCCTTCTCATTCTGAAAAGAGGCCCGTGCCAATTTTGCAAACGTCGTCTATAAAATAATAACAGCCGTTAAAAAAACAACTGTAGTCATTTAATTGGGTTGGTCACGTGGAGGAAATAAAAAAAGGGTCGATTCACAAAAGAGACCACAGATCCGTTTACTCGCTATGTAATCCCTTTTGTGTAAATGCCGGGAGGGGGCCCTTTAGGACATACACTGACATTAATGTCCTTGAAAAAGGTCAGGTGCCTTGTATAATTTACAACCGCCGCTTTTGTATGAATATAGAGTGTTAACGTATTCGTATGATTTCCAAAAACAGCGTAATCTATTATTGGTATCAGATTAATCCGACATGTTTGGTGCAGTGGCTAAGCGATTTGCTTCTGCGCTACGGGTCGTGGGTTCAATTTCCACACGGAACAAAAATTTGTATGGCCTACAGATGGTTGTTTCGGGTCTGAGCGTTTGTGTATGTGAGGTTTGTGTTTGTGAACAATACAAGAGAAATCCTAGTGTGGGGCAACGTTTTTCTAGAATGATATAATTAATCCTGGGGCCTGATTCACGTAAGTCAAGAAGTTCAGTTGCAGTTAAGTTTCGACCAAAACAACGCTTTTCGTATTGTCATATAGGCGATCGCTGTCAGATATGCTCGCGTGTAGGGTTACCATTTAGAAATTTGAAAAGTCCTGACAAAAAGCCTGAAATTTCAATAAAAGTCCGAACATTTTAGTCGCAAAATGCAAATGCTCGTTAAGTTGATTGTTAAAGAAGATTTATATTTTGTTTTCAGATGAATGAGAAGTTAATAAAGATAAAAGACTTATTTGAAATCACATATGTAGGTTTTATTACTTGTATTCCATATAAGCCAAAAAATCCGGACAAATAAAAGAGCCGGACAAAAGTCTTGAAGTCCGGACATGTCCGGACAAATCCGGACGGATGGTAACCCTACTCGCGTGAACTTAACTGCAGAATCACTGCAATTTGATCGGCGCGTCATTAAATTACGTGAATTAGCGTAGGAACTGCACGGTATATTATAGCTGGTTTTTTTGTTTGTTTTTATCTGTCTATAATGGTTAGCTAAACCGCATGACAAGGTGTAAAAAAATAAAACTAAAAAAAAAAACTTGACAAGGGGTAAAGAAAAAAAAGAAACGAAAAATATTGCACAAAAAAATATATTAAGAGATAGAACATTCGATGCAACGCATAAATTAATAGAAACATGGTGACACAGCTGGTGAGCACGATTAGCGCCATATCGCTCCGCGCTGTCTGTTCACTTGGGGCGCTAAACTGACTCACGCTAAGAAAAATAAGTCTAAAATAAAAATGGTTGAGACAGAAAATCCCACTAGTTTTCCCATTAGTCCCATTACCAGTAGACCACGAGGCCACGAATTCGGATACACCCTGTATACCGAGTTTTTACTTTTTCCTGAAGTAAAGTTTCTTTGGTAATAGTAGAAGTCCTTGTGAAAGAGCTCGTCCGAGGAAATACTACCACCATACACAGAATAAAATCTAAAAGATTTCAAAAATGTACTTGTTAGAATTTTTGTCTGTTTGTCCGTTTGACCTTCACGCCACTGCTATTGGACAGATCCAGTTGAAATTTGGCAGTTACATTCGTTAAGGAGCGGTTCAGGTTATAGGGTTATATAATTATCACGCTAATGAGTGTGGGTGATGAGCAATTAAAAAAATGGAGTACATATACAAGGTTAGTCGGAAAGGGGGTACTAATCCAAAAGAGTGTTAAAGTACCCGTAATAATGAATAACTTTTGTTCTACAACTTTCCCTAAAAGTTCATAGTTTAAGAGAAATAGCTATTCAAAGATTTACTTATGCGTTAAAATCTATCCATCCTTAGCTATAATCAACGGTGTTTACATTTTAGGTCATATTCGAGGTCACAAATTAGAAGCTCCATTTTCTGAATTCGTAACTAAAGCAGGGATGAAGAATATTTGAAAAAACTAAAATAAAAATCATCTTTGAAAGAAATAAAAATTATCGAATTTTTAACACTTTCTTTAAAACGGTCATCACTATCAGTGATACTTTAAGTGGCTTGCGGATTAGTACCCTCATTCCGACTAACCCTGTATACCAGTGGCGAAGGGTGAATTTTCTTAAAAGGGAAACTGGACCAATTATTTGTTTAAATGATAATTGAAAATAATAGATACTAGTATTTGCCATATTTCGAAAGGGAAGCCGATAGGAATCGAGTTGTATGGAGCCTTTGCCACTGCTGTATACATTGTTTAGTTGATCCGACACAATGTTGTTTGAAAACCTAACCTTGACATTTGAAAATCAAGCCATCCTATTGGTGGATTTGACACAGTACCACACATCTCTGGGGGGAAAAGCAGCTTAATTAGCTTGATTCTAAAGGTACCTACAAGTCCGAGACGGGCTGCAAACTGCAGACTGCAACCGCAGGCCGCAAGTCACATTGGTTTGTATGAATCAGTAGTGTCGCTTGTCTGCTGCTGTCATCTGCGTTTTCAGTTTGTGGTCGCCGTTGGTACTACCTTTAAGGTGTGCACCGTAAAGGTGTTATTCGGACGGCGAGTTGCGGTCTGCGGATGCAGTCTGCAGTTTGCAGCCCGTCTTGGACTTGTACCTTAATTGAAGTTACGACTCAAGTTCAAAACGTTATCATTATTGGATAATGGTTTAAAGGTCGATAATTATGTTGTATTAACATTTTAACCTTGTGACTCATTTTCATAAACTGTTTAATACGCGTCTGTTTTTATCTGAGTATTATTTATGTGAGATAAAATAATAATAAGTACATCATTACGCCTATATTCCCCAAAGGGTTGAACAGAGGTGTATAGTATCGTGGCGGGATTATTGGCATCAACGGAGCATAAATCCAGACGACTGCTACGGAGAAATTCCACACGAAAAACCCAATAACACTTTGCCTGACCTGGGGATCGAAGCCAAGACCTCACGCTCAGCAGTCACGCTTGCGACTTTTCGAGGAAGGCTATTTTTTTTGAGGATGGTATGTCATTATATGACTTCTTCCGCTCTGGGCGGAGCGGAAAGGAGTGTCAGACTCTTACTGACTAAAACCCATCCGTGTTTCTCCTAATGCTCTTTGCGTTCCAGGGCCGCGGTGCCTGCCAGGGTTGCGGAATTTATTCGAAAGAGTTACCGCGGCCCTGGGACGCAAAGGGCATTAGAAGGAACACGGATGAGTTTTAGTCAGTAAGAGTCTGACACTCCCTTCCGCTCCGCCCAGAGCGGAAGGAGTCAAATGATGATTTCCCATCCATAAAAAAAAGGGCCGCGGTTACTCTTTAAAACAAATTCCACAACTCTGGCAGGTGACGTATATAAAAATACCCAAGGCAGACTCGCGCGGCATCATTTAGCCTGTGGCTAAAGCGATACACCAGGGCTAACCAATTAAATCCCTGTCTATACAAACTTACCTAGCCCATACTAATTAAACAAATGCTTAAATGTTGCGTAAGTGAGCCTTGGACGCCTTTTACAACACCCACGGTTATTAACAGGGTGGTATATTGTTTTGCCGGAAACCTTGACTATACAGCATGACTGGACACATTGCATTCGAAAACCTGAAGTCTCCTCATCATTCTGAACACCTTTTACTATGGGACAAACTCTAAATTCGTGAAATAAAAATCTGCTGTTAAATACAAAATAATCCATGTTGCTTAACAAAATGATTGGAGCTGCTGTTTTTTTTACCGGTTTAGACTTTGTCCCGTAGTAAAAGTTGTACAGAATGATGAACGTCCGAACTGAATGTAGACTAAAACTCTGCTATTTTAAGGTCATGGCACACTATACCGGCACCGCAACGGCACCGCTCGCGCGCTCTAACCCAGCAATTAAATTGTCATTCAAATTAGACCATTAAATCGTGTGTCGTATAATATATTTCATAATGTCAATATGAAAAAGCCAGCGGTGGGCAGTCTCAACTTGACTCGCAGCCAGCGCGCTGCAAGCGGGCGAACCGCGTGCTTACGGCTCGCCGACTCCGTTCTTACGGCGCGGCGCTCCGATTCCGAATCGCCAGCGAAACAACCTCGTGAAACACATTATGAAAACGTGCAAGTCCTAGGTGTGTTCAATCACAAATGCCATATAACAATAATAACTGAGTTCGCGATGACAACAAGCTTGCACCTCGCAGACGACGCGTAGTTAGCGCGCTGGCGGCTAGCCGTAGCCTAAATTCGAGGCGACGCCGTGCTGCAGCTGTGCAGTTGCTGTGCCGGTATAATGTGCCATGACCTTTAGTCTACATTCAGTTCGGACGTTTTTGAACGTTGACCCATCCATGTTTCTACGTCAATGTCTACAAGGTTAGTCAGAAAGGGGGTACTAATCCGAAAGGGTGTTAAAGCACCCATAATAATGAGTAACTTTTGTTCTACCACTTTCCCCAAAAGTCAATAGTTTAAGAGAAATAGCTGTTCAAAGATTACATAAAAAATACGCTAAAATCTATCTATCCTCAGCTATGATCACCCGTGTTTACATTTTAGGTCATATTTAGGGTCACAGCTTAGAAGCTCCATTTTTTTGAATTCGTAACTAAAGCGGGGCTGAAGAATTTTTGAAAAAACTAAAATAAAAATTATTTTACATGGAAATAAAAATTATCGAATTTTGAAATTTTAACACTTGCTTTAAAACCGTGATCAGTGATACTTTAAGTGGTCTGCGGATTAGTACCCCCTTTACGACTAACCTTGTATAGGAATATTTTTTGTCTAAACCTGTTTTTATAATAGTCTATTCTATATAATATTCTTTGGCAAAAATCTGCATAGAATAAATGTGTATACAAAATATCTGGTTTGGTTTACGGTCACTAGACCAAGGCTAAAGAAAACAGTCTATATGCTAATTTAAATTGTGCTTCTCATTCTAATAAGTTTCTTTTGATACTGAGATATATGCAAATTGTAGTTTTTGTACTGAGAGGTGTACGTGGCAGCTGCTTTTTGTAAAAAAAATGATTAACGACTTAATAGAGATGTGTATCTTGTTCTTTTGATAGCTTGAATTAACTTAGGATATCACGCCTGTATTTCCCGAAGGGTTGGGCAGAGGTGTATAGTACACTCATTTCACCGTTATTTTGAAGTCCTATGTTTCAACAATTCGGTATGTAAATTAAAAGTTGACCTATGCTGATTCCAAAACCATTTCGAGGTTTTAGTTTGGTAAACCATATTTTGCAATTTTTAGCTCTTAAAATTATAAGATGGTGTTTATTTTAGCAAAAATGCATGAATTCTCTTGACATCTATTTGACCTATTTCGTGACGTATCACGAAATAGTTACGAATAGTCGTTGTTGTTTGTTTGAAAACGTCATTTATGGTACATATACTATTACTTTTTCTGTACTTGGCGTATACAAAGAATTGGTTTCTTTGTCTATCCTACCCGGCAAAGGAATTGAACTCTTACTCCTATCGCGTGATGTCATCATTAGAAAAACTTTAAAATATATTAAAAATAACTACCGCGGAGAAAACAAACATATTCAAATTATTTTCTTAAAATAGCCTAATATTTAATAAAAAAAATACCAAAGTTTACATAGGTACCGAATTATGAAATATTTTCAACAATTATCGGCAGTCTCTTAAGAACATTTTCCTGCAGCCACAACGATTTAGGTAGCTGCCCTTATTACTACCCCATTTCAAATAAGTTTTTTTGCGATTTCTGACGTTTCTAGTACTCCAACCTCAGTTGGTCCGTAAGTCTTTTGATCATTATGGGAAATAGGATCGATTGGCATCATAAAAATGTTTTGTGAAAACTGCCCCTTTTTTCGCTGACTGTACATATTCTCAAAATCTGTGAATGCAGATAGAAATTGTTTCAAAAGTTAAGGGTGGTCTTCTAAGAACGTTTTGCTGAAGCTACAATGGTTAAGGTAGCTGCCCTTCATGCATGCCCCATCTCAAATTACGACCCTTTATAATGAGAAAGTACTTGTAACGCTTGTAAGTAATTGTCACTATGTATCGTTACAGGAGACGGAACGTCGAGTAGACGATGATGAGGACCGAAGCAATCCGCAGTACATCCCCAAGAGGGGGACTTTCTATGAACACGACGACCGAACCGCTGCCAGGTGAATGTGATCTCCTCTCTCACTCGCACTTATGATTATAACATAACATAATCTGCCCGTTCTGCTGTCCGATTTCTAAAAGGTTGTTAAGGGTGCCACCACACCGATCGAACGATTGTAGATCGACGCCATCGATCAATGGCGATTGATTGGGATAAAGTGATCGCGAACCATAGATCCATCTTGATCGACCATCGATCCATCATCGATCGATTGGTGTGGTGGCATCCTACGTGAGTAAACCTAATTTTGAGTTAGGGTGTTAGTACACCAATCGATCGATCGTCGATCGATGCCATCGAACGACATAGGGCGACATTTAGTCGATCGATAGTTTCTACTACACTAATCGATCGACGTCGACTAATCCATTCTATCATCGATCGATGGCATCGATCGACGATCGATCGATTGGTGTGACCTTTATGAGCAAAATTGTAGAAAATGTTGTCCCTAGAAATGAAGACATACAGATGTTTTTGTTATACCAAATTATTGGGCTACTTTAAGCTCATTGTATAACTTTTAATGAGTTACAGGACTAATATTGTTTTTAAAATTAAAGTTTTTGTTTCTTAGTCATACTTTTCTGTACTGGAATGTCCACAATTTTAATGTTTCTGTAAAAGTCTATGGATTTCGTAACTGACATATGATAAAAAAATACGGACCGGACTGGTCGGTTGAGAAAAAGTTGCGCTTTTACGTAGTAGGTATACAAGGCTAGTCGGTGAGGGCCTACTAATCCGAAAGGGTGTTAAAGTACCCATGATAATGAATAACTTTTGGTCTACAACTTTCCCTAAAACTCAATAGTTTAAGAGAGATAGCTGTTCAAAGATTTCTTAAAAAATATGCAAAAATCTATCTATCGTCAACTATGATCAGCTGTGTTTACATTTTATGTCATATTTGGGGTCACAAATAAGAAGCTTTATTTTTTGAATTCACAATTAAAGCAGGGATAAAAAAAATTAGAAAATTCTTATTTATAAATCATTATTATCATTAGAACTTAGAACGGGATATTTACCATGTTTATTATTTTTTAATTCATGTTTATTAAATATCCCGTTCTAAGTTGTAATGATAGTGTTAGTGACCATGTCAGTTTAAAAACTTATACATATAAGTAAATCATAAAGTTTGAAAATAAAAAAAATCGAATTTTGATATTTTAACACTTGCTTTAAAACGGTAAAATGATACTTTAAGTGGCCTGCGGATTAGTACCCCCTTTCCGACTAACCCTGTATACCTGCAACACCAAGAGGATTGCTGATACACAACTTTAGAGACAAAGTTGAAAAGGTTCCCCTATACCCCTCTCTCTCGACTCGGAAACCCAGTAAACTGCTTGGCACTGACTTTAATGTGAGGGCGGTAGCTGGCCAGGTCGACCTTATAGATCTTACCACCAAGCGTGCTAGGTTTTTTAAGGAGATAATAATTTATTGCATCAAGAGGAGCTCGTCGCTAAATAATTACAGCCGCATAGACCCATCTTCCGGGTTAAGCCACGCTTGCCGAGGTTGGTCTGTGGATGGGTGACCATTTACCATAGCGAGTTTCCTCCGTGCCTCGGAAAGCATGTAAAGCCGTCGGTCCCGGCTGTCATTTGTAGATCTTTGACAGTCGTTACTGTTGGTCAGAAGCCAGAAAGTCTTACAACCAGTCTTACCAAGAGTATCGTCCGTGTGTCACTGCAAGGGTACCAACTGAAAATCAGCGCTGGGTGTTTGACGCCCAGCATATGCTGAGTTGGTGACCCTTTCGGCATGGGCATGATCCACGGCATAAAATGTGTGTTTGATTCTTTTATGTTTTTGTTTATATTGTTTATGCTGTTATTGTGTCCTTAGCTGAATAAATTTATTTTCTTTCTTTCTTTCTTTCTTTCTATCGTATTACCCAGTTACTGGGTTGTGGAGGTCTGATAGGCAGTCGCTCCATGTAAAATACTGATATTCAGCTGCATCCGGTTCGACTGGAAGCCGACCCCAACATAGTTGGGAAAAGGCTAGGCAGATTTCTTTTTTATAATAATTTATTGCATCAAACATGGTAGGTATGTTGTTACATTAAAATATATGTTTCACACATTTGGCTGTTTCACAGCATGCAATATTACACATTGGTATTAATATTAGGATACTTAATTTAATCTATTATATTTCGAGATCACAATTTATACTTCTGTTTATAATTACTACAATACATTATATACTTGCTTACCATATATTTTTTTTGTTTTGTGACAATGTTTTTAAATTTAAAAAGTAATTTATAATATTCCTTTTAGAAAATAGGAACACCAAAACACAGGTTTATTTTTATAATTTCGCATTCATGTACTCACTTCAGGAATTTGTTTAGTAGCAAAGTACGTAGACGGGATTTAAATAGTTTAATTGGGAGAATTCTGTAGCATTCAGGCAACTTATAATACATTTTAATGGCCATAGCAGTTTCGGCGGTAAAGTTTTGTTGAGTCTAATGGTGCTCCCACACTGGTGTTACAAAATGTTTACTAACATTAGTAAACATTTTATAAAGAAACATAAATAAAAAAAATGTATTAAAATATTATCTAAAATCTATTAATAGATAGATTAAATTTATTACTATCCGATATTTTTATCTTTTTCTTACATTTTTAGTCAATGTATTAATGTTAGAAAATGTTTGTAAACATTTTGTAACACCAGTGTGGGAGCACCATTACGAGACACGTCTCTTCCCAGCGTGTGGTGAAGATTTTGCTTGTTTGTAGGATCTATACGGTCCGCCTGGCTACCTACCACCCTCACATTAAAGTCTGGCGCCAAGCAGTTTACTGTGTTCCGTCGTGTGTATGTGAGAGCCAGAGGGGTGTAGGGGAATCCCTCTATATCTCTGTTACTTGGATTCGTGTGCTCCAACGCGACCAAGTCAAGTAATAAAAAAAGAAAAAAATGATGTTTTATATTCTAGCCCGTCGGATAATTAAAGTCGCCTCAAGCCAATATAACTGACACCAAATTTAGAGGATTGGCTAGTTTGCTAAATTTCAGTGTATTCGTAGCTTTCTATTGCCGCTTCACTGGGCAGCTTGGTCATTACCGCTCGACTGATTGTAATTATATATGTGTGCACGCATTGTTGCAGTTATGTAATTACAAACGTATGAGGCGTTTAACTAAATACTTTTGTTTGCGTTTCTATATAACGTCGCCTTGAGTGAAAACCTAGAGAAGGCATTTGGTTATTGTACGGTTCCTGTGGGCTTTCACGCGGACGAAGTCGCGGGCAAATGCTAGTCAATTATATTTATTACGAACTAGCTTTTGCCCGCAGATTCGCTTGCGTGAAATTTTGAACCCGTTAAGTGACGATTTTCCATACAAACTTTCATCCCCTATTTAACTTCCTTAGAGGTTGAATTTCGAAAAATCCCTTCTTAGTGGATGCCTACGTTACAAAAGGAACCTACTGTAAAAATTTCAACTTTCTAACCCCAGCGGTTTAGGCTGTGCATTGATAGATCAGTCAGTCAGTCAGTCAGCTTCTCCTTTTATATGAGATGTTATACACTCTGACATTTAATTGGTTGTTTTGTTAGAACAAACGTTGTTCAGATCATGGTCTACAACCAATTCAAAACATAGAAGTCAGTTGTATGTTTTGAATTGGTTTCAGACAATGTTATGGTTAATGTTTGAACACGTTTGAGCAACATAAGCCTTTTTAAGAAAGACTAGTTTTTTCTTTCTGTTATCTTCTGTAGATTGTCCTAGGGGACCGTTTCTACGTAACCGGGCAGTTATTGGCGACACCTGAAGGGTCTCCAATCATTGGGGAGGAAGTAAAATATTTAACCTAAGCTAACTACTTGTACTACACTAACATCATGACTACCTGCAACAACAGCACTAAGGGCGACCCCTAGTGGGACTTGGACCTCGGCTTAGGGCGTTGCTTGCGGGCGCTTAGGAAGAGGGAGACAGCTTGATGAGGGCTGAATTATCGGTGTGACTGCGGAGTCTGAAGAGACGACCGGCACTACGACGGGAGAGCTCGGCGGATCGTGACCGGCGTTTTTTTTAATACTACTTTATGGTAGTATGCCATGGTCTCAACAACGTTTGTTCTAGTAAAACAACCAATTAAATGTCAGCGTGTATACCCAATTCAATTATGCTATTTAGAGAAGAGATAAATAATAAGCATCATATCAATTAAAATAATACAAAGGCTTCTACACACCAAAGCCAAACCAATTGTGAGGTCCGCCAGGCTTGTTTTGCGTCATGTTCGCTCGCTTAGTTGGCCGCAATAACCCGCTGGCAATAACCCGCTGGCAATAACCCGCCGGGTGAAGCCGCCGGCCGGGCTTTGGTGTGTAAAGGCCCTAAAATAAGCGTTCAGGTTAACCGTACATTGTCACTGAAGTGGCTGAGTCACTTTTGTCTCGATGATTACCAATACGAGTCGTTTCTTGTACTTGAAATACCACCATACAACTGAGTATTATTTCCAGCGGCGAGGAATCCAGCAACGCAACCTCCGAGGCAGCTTCAGAGAAGAAGGAGGGCACCGAGCCCGCGACCGAGCGTCGCCGACCGCCGCGCAAGTCTGACATCGTCAACAAGTGGTCGCACGACAAGTACAATGAGAACGAGCAGGTCAGAAGCTTTAAACTTCAAGCTTAAAAACTTATTTATTCAAAATAGACTAGAATTACCAGTGACGTAGAAACACATGGACCTTGGACAGTTATACCAGGTGTAACATAAATAACGCACTACCTCTTAAGGGGTCACTGTAGGTACTCATCATTATATACAAAGTTAGTCAGAAAGGGGTTACTAATCCGAAGCCCACTTATAGTATCGCTGATGACTGTTTGAAAGCAAGTGTTAAAATTTCAAAATTCGATAAATTTTTTTTCCAAATAAAATGATTTTTATTTTAGTTTTTTTTAAAAAATTCTTCATTCCTGCTTTAGTTACAAATTCAGAAAATGGTGCTAATTCATGACCCCAAATATGACCTAAAATGTAAACACAGCTGATCATAACTGGGGATAGATCGATGTTAGAGATTTTTTATTTTTATTTTTGAACAGCTGTTTCTCTTAAAGTATTGACTTTTGGGAAAAGTTGTAGAACAAAAGTTATTCATTATTATGTGTACTTTAACACCCTTTCGGATTAGTACCCCCTTTCTGACTAACCTTGTATAATAATATTTTATTTAAAAAATTAGAGAGCATAAAAATTCGTACACTTTTGCTTAAATGTAAATTATGTTCCTAAGACTTACGTGCCTGAACTAGGTAATCCTGTGTTTCAGGCGAGAAGAGCTTAAATAGACTTATAAGATAAATAACTAACAGGTTGACAATAGATCACTAATTATATGTTGAGTAGCTTAACTCTTAGTTTCTAAATTTGATGAATACTTAACCTAGGTGAAAGTTGTACATATATTTACTATAACACAGTTAATACTTTTTTTTTTTTTTCAAATAACGTTGCCCCACACTAAGATTTCTCTTGTATGGTGGGTGCGTTTACAGACACAAATCTCACAAACAAACGCCCAGACCCGCAACAACCATCTGTAGGCCATACAAATTTTTGTTCCGTGTGGGAATCGAACCCACGACCCGTAGCGCAGAAGCCAATCGCTTAGCCACTGCACCAAACGTGTCGTCTTAATTCTCTGTATCTTCGTAAAACATACTTTGAAGAGCATCCTTGAGAATTCTCTTACGATTTGAGTAGTGAAATTATGAACAACTTTTACCTACTATGGGGCCAAATCTGAAATCGTGAAAAAAAAATCTACTGTTCCCTACATTTTAACGAGTTATGCGAACATAAATGTAGGGAAAAGCTGTTTTTATTTTGTCGCGATTTCTTGTTTGATCCCTTGGTAAAAGTTGTTCATAATGATGAGTACAGTGACCCCTTAAGAGGTTGGACGTTATTTATGTTACACCTTTTATACAGGTTGAAATTGTAAACACTCGACAAACCGAAATGGGAGATTGTACTCATCACTATGAACAACTTTTACTATGGGACCAAATCGAAAATCGCGACAAAAAAAAAACAGCTTTTCCCTACATTTATGTTCGCATAACTCGTCGAAAAGTAGGGAACAGCAGAATATTTTTTCGCGATTTACTATTTGTTCCCTTAGTAACAGTTGTTCATAGTGATGAGTAAAATCTCCCATTTCGGTTTGTCGAGTGTTCACAATTTCACCCAGTATAAGCTGAAGGCTGCGGGCGACCTTTAATTCTGTATGTAGATGAGGGAGTCCCCTAAACCCCTCTCATATACATCCGATAGAACTCAGTAAACTGCTTGTCGCAGATGTTAAAGAATTATTGACAATATATTTATAATGATGTTTGCTTCAGATGCCAAAATCCCGCGACGAGCTGGTAGCGATCTATGGATACGATATAAGGAATGAAGACGCACCTCCCCATGCCAGGCGCAACAGACGATATGGGTGAATATACTTTAATACTGTTATATCATTAGCCCACTGTTGGGCCCCTTCAGAACGAGAATGATTCAAGCCTAACTGGTCAATCAGTGCGGTGGCGGGCGCGGGCGCTCGGGTCTTGGCGTCTGCGTGTTCACAGTAGTGCCGAACGAGCTATCGTAGCGTGCGTGTGTGTTTTGTCGTTAACAGACGCTATATTACTGTGAATGATACGAGCGGACTGAGCCATTAGAAACACCCGCGCCACCCTTGGTGCACCGAAATCACTCGCAAATGTTCTGAGCGGACTGAGAGCCCTAATCTGCTTCTGGAAGGAGGTGGGCTGGCTGGAATGATGGCCGCCATGGCCCACGTACAATGGTCCACTTGAGGGACTAAGTGCGGAAACCACATCTCCTAACATAGAACACCCGCGCCACCGCGCCGGCCTCATGCTGACGCGCGACTCTCGGGAGAGCGCTGTGAATGCAACTGGCGTCTACATACATTTTGATTTACACGCGCCCGCGCTAGCACCCGCGCCCGCCTCCACTCTGAAATACGGCTTAGTCCACCAAGCTGGGTTAACGGATTACACATACCACCGATAACTGTTTGGAGCCCTCTCCGGTGTGTAGGCTTCCTCACGATGTTTTCCTTCACCGTTAACTCAAGTGATAATCAAATTATGATCCGTACATGAACACGAAAAGTCAAAGGTGCGTCCTGGATCGAATTCAGACTCCTGCATAGAAGGAAAACGTTCAACCGCTATGTTATATCAATAAAATTAATTTACAGTTGTAGCAATCTAATAGGTCCGATTTGACACCTGTCAAAATACTAGGAGTAATGTCAACACTAGTAATAATTAAGTACTACCTTGCCTTTATCGGCCGGCTAGAGGGGGGCCGCCAGAGCTATATGCTCGGAGGTGGAAGTGTCTAATGGCGTAATAGCGGGGAAACCCACTCCGGGTCTTTTAGACCCGCGACGGCGAAACCGGGGCCACACCTCTCTACACCTCTAGCCGCTCACACGTCTGTTGCCCCCTTCGCCTATGTACTGGCGGCTTTTCAGGGGGCCCAGCTAGTGAGCTGGCGAGTCACCGTCTGCCAATATATTTCAAATTTAAGCTTGAAAGGCAGACGCCGCTTTCTTCCGGCAATAGAAGTTATCCAGTCCACTTAACACCCCTTTCCATAGACCAGATATTTTTCACCTCATTTTACAATAGTCTTGCACCCACCTGGGACGGTCCATGACTGTACTTCAATAGTGCAGCCGTGGATAATTCCCGGTTGGTGCCCCACCCCATTTTAAATTAAAGTTCTCAAAGTGGCCTCTGCGCGTTGGACCTGTGTCCCCGTGTATGCCTTCCAAAGGACCGGACATCTTCCACACGGAAGATGAGCCGTGACTATAAAGAGAAGTACTACAATGCATGGTGTTTAGTTTCATTATAACATGCGTGTACGATGTTTAGATAAATAAGAAGGCGACTTTTAAGATCGAAGGCGTGCCACGTCTGTACACATACAAGGTTAGTCGGAAAGGGGGTACTAATCCGAAGCCCACTTATAGTATCGCTGATGACTGTTTGAAAGCAAGTGTTAAAATTTCAAAATTCGATAAATTTTTTTTCCAAATAAAATGATTTTTATTTTAGTTTTTTCAAGAATTCTTCATCCCTGCTTTAGTTACAAATTCAGAAAATGGTGCTTCTAATTCATGACCCCAAATATGACCTAAAATGTAAACACAGCTGATCATAACTGGAGATAGATAGATTTTAGAGTTTTTTTTTTTGAGATTATTGAACAACTGTTTCTCTTAAAGTATTGACTTTTGGGAAAAGTTGTAGAACAAAAGTTAGTCATTATTATGTGTACTTTAACACCCTTTCGGATTAGTACCCCCTTTCTGACTAACCTTGTATTTTGTGCTTTTATGCGAACGTCAAATCTGACCTATTATATTGCGAAAACGTTAGGGGAGACTGAGGACACTTGTTCCAATTTGATCGGCGCGTCATGAAATTACGTGCTGAATACGACGTGCAATAATACCATATATTTTAATATTTTTTATTATGCATTACAATTTGGAGGTACCGACATTCATGGCGGTTAGTGGAATCAAATGTCTCAGCATGCTGTCGTTTATTATTTTTATTTCAGTATTATTCTTTTAGGATTTTTTAAACATCTACGTATGATAATTATAATTTGCTGTCCTCGTTGCTTTATGCCTACCATTTTTTTAACATGTTTTTTTTATGAAGTTGAAGTCAAATTTTTTAGGATAGTACTTTTTGAATTATAATACCAAATGTTGTGTAGAAGCTTGCATTTATGAAATACTTAATTTAGTTCAGTCAAAATAGAAAAAAAAAAAAAAAACGGAATAATTCGCATAGAGCTAAAAATTTGTACCGTACCCGGTATCAGAATTCGTAAATATTCCATAATAAATGAAATGACAAAAGTCCCCATCGATTCCACTTCTGCTAAAAAAATTCGGTTAACGGTTATTTATTTAAACCTTATGTACAGACGCCAGCACATCAAGCTACCCGAAACTGTCAAATTTTCTCAATCAACCTTGAACCTAATGACTTTGCGATAAAGATGAAAATCTATTAAAGAAATTTGACAGATTATGATGATTATTTGATGATTATGTAATACCTTTATGTGCTGGCTTCTGTACATTGGTGATACGCAAGGCGTACTTAATGTTATTCGTAAATATTTCTTAAACGATAAGTGTTAATGTCTTAATAGTTCAAAGTTGTAGATTATGCGATTCTCTACAAAAATGTTATTATGTAATTATTCCGAAGTAAAATGTCTATTTTGACTGGGCTATTATTACTTTCTTCACCGTGGCACAGCTGTTCCCACACAACCTTATATGTCACTAATATTTGACTCATTATCAACAGTCGCGGCCCCAACAAGTACACTCGTACTTGGGAGGATGAGGAGGCTTACAGGAGACAATCAGCCGCACAGGCCGTGCCGCGCAAAGTACCCACCGCTGAAGACTTCCCGGAGCTCGCAGATGCTGCCAGGAGACACGGGTATGTAACGTTACTACAGTTTATTATACAAGGTTAGTCAGAAAGGGGGTACTAATCCGAAAGGGTGTTAAAGTACACATAATAATGAATAACTTTTGTTCTACAACTTTTCCCAAAACTCAATAGTTTAAGAGAAATAGTTGATCAAAAATCTCAAAAAAAAAAACCTCTAAAATCTATCTATCCCCAGTTATGATCAGCTGTGTTTACATTTTAGGTCTTGGGGTCATGAATTAGAAACACCATTTTCTGAATTTGTAACTAAAGCAGGGATGAAGAATTTTTGAAAAAACTAAAATAAAAATCATTTTATTTGGATTTTTTATTGAATTTTGAAATTTTAACAATTGCTTTCAAACAGCTTCAGCGATACTATAAGTGGGCTTCGGATTAGTACCCCCTTTCCGACTAACCTTGTATACCACTGCTAGGTAAACAGGAGCCCAATTCTACTAACAGAAACGTTTATCAATTGCAACTTAATCGTTTATTCAGACAGTTTTCGCTTACAAAAACTATCAAATTGTTTGACAACAAAAACAAAACCAAACATTTTGACAGTTTTCGTAAACGAATACTGTCTGAATGAACGATTCAGTTGCAATTGATAAAAGTTTCTGTTAGTAGAATTGGCCCCCTGATCGGTTCTCTCTCTAGCACCAATGACGCATATTTTTCGACTATGATCTAGGATATTTTGTTATGTAAGTTGGTAGAGTCGTTAAGAAAAGAGTTGGTTTGTCTTTAGGTCAACCTTACTTCGCACTTGCATTTAGTATTAACTAGCGACCCGCCCCGGCTTCGCACGTGTACGTTTTATAGCTTAAAACCTTCCTCTTGAATCACTCTATCTATTTAAAAAAGCGCATCAAAATCTGTTGCGTAGTTTTAAAGATCTAAGCATACATAGGGACAAACAGCGGGAAGCAACTTTGTTTTATACTATGTAGTGATTAATAACTCAATTAAGAGCTTGAGAGAGATGACGAATTGATAAATTAAAAAAAAAAAACAATGGTTTTTCTTTTTGACAGCTTCACTTAAGATGCTGCTTTCAAACCGCCATTGAGAGTGGTTTATTAATACCGGCCCTATTTGCATTGTATTATGTATGGAAATGAGGGTAAACATTAATTTTGCTTTAAGAATCCATAAACCATTTAATTAGAAAACCTATTAACACATATACAATGTTTCTTTTATACAACATTTTAATAACTCTACTATAATGATTGATTCTCCCTACAGAAAACCGCGCACACCTCGTCCTCGCTCCAAATCCCAGCCGTCTATCAACGAGCCCATAGAAAACGGAAGCCAGCTCCGACGTAACGCCTCTATAAAGACTACCAAGAAGCCCACTGTGAAGCCAGGAACCGGCAGAGTTGCTGTCAAGATCACTAGCAAGCCCAAGGACAAGATGCCGGCGCTAGAGAACCTGACGATTACAGCTAATGTTAATAACAAGTGAGGTTTTGGTTGCTATTAACATGTGTCCGTGTGGTGCCAGATGTGAAGAATAGCACTACCCCATCTCTTTTCATGGGTGTCGTAAAAAGCGACTAAGCGTTCTCTGAGTACTTTAACAACCATACTGCGATCGCCAACCCGCCTTCCAAGCGTGGCGATTATGGCAAATCCCCCCTTTTGGGGAGGCCTATGTCCAGCAGTGGACGTTTTTCGGCTGAATGATGGTGATGATGATGACCAACAAACTAATTTGAATTCTATGTCATTACCACAATGATTAATAATTTAGCTTACAACCATACGAAGATTCGAATGCACCCATAAAGGCCTATCCGCACACAACAGTGCCGGCACAGTGCTAACACGTGCCGATCAGCAACGTATCGATCAGTGTCAGTGAAATTTGATATTGTACCATACATTTTGTATGACGCTATCCGTATTCGTCAGTGACAGTGACGTTCCGGCGAATGTCGGCGCAGCACTGACATCACTGAACGTCACTGTCACTGACGAATACGGATAGCGTCATACAAAATGTATGGTACAATATCATATTTCACTGACACTGATCGATACGTTGCTGATCGGCACGTGTCAGCACTGTGCCGGCACTGTTGTGTGCGGATAGGCCTTAAATTAGTGTTCATTTTCGCGTTTTCGTTTCATTCGGTTCGGACATTTTTGAGCGCTGACCCGAGGTCCATGTGTTTATACGTGAATGTTGTGAGTGTTGTAGTACATTACAGATATAAAGTCAAGTTACATTTCCAGTCAAGGTCAGGCCCCGCGCAAGGTGAGCGCGCCGGTAGCGCAGCAGCGCCCCGTGCCCACTGACACCAGGAGGAAGCCCACTGCTAATGCACAGGTACCACTACTACTATATACAGTCAAGGTCAGGCCCCGCGCAAGGTGAGCGCGCCGGTAGCGCAGCAGCGCCCCGTGCCCACTGACACCAGGAGGAAGCCCACTGCTAATGCACAGGTACCACTACTACTATATACAGTCAAGGTCAGGCCCCGCGCAAGGTGAGCGCGCCGGTAGCGCAGCAGCGCCCCGTGCCCACTGACACCAGGAGGAAGCCCACTGCTAATGCACAGGTACCACTACTACTATATACAGTCAAGGTCAGGCCCCGCGCAAGGTGAGCGCGCCGGTAGCGCAGCAGCGCCCCGTGCCCACTGACACCAGGAGGAAGCCCACTGCTAATGCACAGGTACCACTACTACTATATACAGTCAAGGTCAGGCCCCGCGCAAGGTGAGCGCGCCGGTAGCGCAGCAGCGCCCCGTGCCCACTGACACCAGGAGGAAGCCCACTGCTAATGCACAGGTACCACTACTACTATATACAGTCAAGGTCAGGCCCCGCGCAAGGTGAGCGCGCCGGTAGCGCAGCAGCGCCCCGTGCCCACTGACACCAGGAGGAAGCCCACTGCTAATGCACAGGTACCACTACTACTATATACAGTCAAGGTCAGGCCCCGCGCAAGGTGAGCGCGCCGGTAGCGCAGCAGCGCCCCGTGCCCACTGACACCAGGAGGAAGCCCACTGCTAATGCACAGGTACCACTACTACTATATACAGTCAAGGTCAGGCCCCGCGCAAGGTGAGCGCGCCGGTAGCGCAGCAGCGCCCCGTGCCCACTGACACCAGGAGGAAGCCCACTGCTAATGCACAGGTACCACTACTACTATATACAGTCAAGGTCAGGCCCCGCGCAAGGTGAGCGCGCCGGTAGCGCAGCAGCGCCCCGTGCCCACTGACACCAGGAGGAAGCCCACTGCTAATGCACAGGTACCACTACTACTATATACAGTCAAGGTCAGGCCCCGCGCAAGGTGAGCGCGCCGGTAGCGCAGCAGCGCCCCGTGCCCACTGACACCAGGAGGAAGCCCACTGCTAATGCACAGGTACCACTACTACTATATACAGTCAAGGTCAGGCCCCGCGCAAGGTGAGCGCGCCGGTAGCGCAGCAGCGCCCCGTGCCCACTGACACCAGGAGGAAGCCCACTGCTAATGCACAGGTACCACTACTACTATATACAGTCAAGGTCAGGCCCCGCGCAAGGTGAGCGCGCCGGTAGCGCAGCAGCGCCCCGTGCCCACTGACACCAGGAGGAAGCCCACTGCTAATGCACAGGTACCACTACTACTATATACAGTCAAGGTCAGGCCCCGCGCAAGGTGAGCGCGCCGGTAGCGCAGCAGCGCCCCGTGCCCACTGACACCAGGAGGAAGCCCACTGCTAATGCACAGGTACCACTACTACTATATACAGTCAAGGTCAGGCCCCGCGCAAGGTGAGCGCGCCGGTAGCGCAGCAGCGCCCCGTGCCCACTGACACCAGGAGGAAGCCCACTGCTAATGCACAGGTACCACTACTACTATATACAGTCAAGGTCAGGCCCCGCGCAAGGTGAGCGCGCCGGTAGCGCAGCAGCGCCCCGTGCCCACTGACACCAGGAGGAAGCCCACTGCTAATGCACAGGTACCACTACTACTATACGCAAAAAAACCGCCTCTCTGAACTGAGGTACAGGACGCTGAAAGCCTGATTCAGAGCTGCGAAGTTATTTTACGAGTACCAAATAACTTAGCCCCTCTAAACTGAGGAACAAAACGTTGAAAGCCTGGTTTCAGAGTGGCAAACTTATTTTACGGGTACTGTACTTCCATCCAAAGGGTAGTCACGTGGGCTTGCCAACCTTTATGTACGAATTTACCGGGACTTTGGCAGTCAAAACGCGGGATGTGGCAAAAAAAAGCGGGACCCAACTGTCAAAGTTTAGGGAGGCGAAAAGTACAATTAGAAATTATTTTTTCGTTCGTTCGACGCGAGACTCGCGGTCGCGATCTCCAATCTTCTAGCTAAACAAAACGTGCGTTTACTAAATTCCGACTTCTGCCCGAAGGTTTAACCGTAGGTACGATAAAACGGGACAGTTGGCGTCCCGCACACGTTTTTCGCGGGACGTCCCGGCTCTTGCGGGACGGTTGGCAAGCCTAGCATGACCCCCATGAGTGGGCTACGACAGTGACCCCATTTATACTGCCTGGCATTGTATAGGTTTAGAAAGCCTGTACAATGCCAGATCAGGTCATAGTAGAAATATATAGCTTAATATACAAGGTTAGTCAGAAAGGGGCTACTAATCCGAAAGGGTGTTAAAGTACCCATAATAATGAGTAACTTTTGTTCTACCACTTTCCCCAAAAGTCAATAGTTTAAGAGAACTTGCTGTTCAGAAATGACATAAAAAATACGCTAAAATCTATCTATCCTCAGCTATGATTAGCTGTGTTTACATTTTGGGTATTATTTGGGGTCACGAATTAGAAGCTCCATTTTCTGAATTCGTAACTAAAGTAGGGACGACGAATTTTTGAAAAAACTAAAACAAAAATTATTTTACATGGAAATAAAAATTATCGAATTTTGAAATTTTAACACTTGCTTTAAAACCGTCAGCAGTGATACTTTACGTGGCCTGCGGATTAGTACCCCCTTTCCGACTAACCTTGTATAGCCGTGTGTACCTAGGTGTACTTACGTCACATTATTAAAACTAGCAATTATCCCAACAGCCTCAACCGCAATCGAATCTACCTTCGAACAAGTCCCCGCCGCAACAGCAACCCGCGCCGCCACCGCAACAACAGAAACCACAACAGAATCAGCAACAACAACCTGCTACCGGTGAGTTGGACAACATGACGACACGTGCGAGATGAAGGGAGCCCTTTCTTGTGGGCTGTCTATTGTAACATTGACGTTCAAAAAGAACTATTCTAGTCTAATTTGAATAAATGAGCTTTGATTTTGATCGTCAAAGAACGCGAACGTAGTGTACACCAAGACAAACGGTTCCCTTTCAACTTTTCTGTCATTGGCGCTACTTTCAAACTTCCTCTAATATACTTATTCCAACAAATCTCAACATTCTCATCTTCGCTACATGCAATCCTTTTTCATCCGTCTTCTTCACGGCCCAATATGAACATTAATTTTATACGAATAATGAACATATTCGTATGAACCGCTTTACTTTGAAAAGTCTAAGTGCTCTTTGTGAATCTCGCCCTGAGACTGAAGGTAAAAAAAAACGAATTTATAATTCTTTCATAAGAATAGTCATCATCTGCCTAGCCTTTTCCCAACTATGTTGGGGTCGGCTTCCAGTCGAACCGGATGCAGCTGAATATCAGTATTTTACATGGAGCGACTGCCTATCAGACCTCCACAACCCAGTAACTGGGTAATACGATACTCTTGGTAAGACTGGTTGTCAGACTTTCTGGCTTCTGACCAACAGTAACGACTGTCAAAGATCTACAGAAGACAGCCGGGACCAACGGCTTTACGTGCTTTCCGAGGCACGGAGGAAACTCGCTATGGTAAATGGTCACCCATCCACAGACCAACCTCGGCAAGCGTGGCTTAACCCGGAAGATCGGTCTATGCGCCTTTAATTGTTTAATTTATATATAATTATTAATAATTTAATTATTTATATTTAGCCACGAGCTCCTCCCTTGAATAGTAATAGACATAATTATGGATGTAATCTTATGGATGTAATCTTGTGGGGCGGGTATTATGGTGATCGTACTGGCTTTTGGTATGATAATGTTGGGGACAAGAATGAGGTGTTCGGCTATAATCGGCTATCTTCGGTTTTGTATAGCGTTTTCTCTGTCGTGCATTACACTCTCAGTCTGTTATCTACATAGAGTATTAAAACAATATTTTGCGTTCATAAAAGTTAAATGATTAAACCATAACCCATAATAAACCATAACTTTAAGGGCTTGCGCAGACGAGGGATAATGGTGGACAAAATGTCCGCGGTGCGCTCTTATTATTACTGTCATAAGGTTGCACTTTGTCCGCGTATACCGCCAGGCGACATGGGGTATTGCGCGGACAAAGTGCAACCTTATAGTAGTACTAATAAGAGCGCACCGCGGACATTTTGTCCGCCACTGTCCCTCGTCTGCGCAAGCCCTAAATCAACAACAAATAAATAAATAAATATTTTTGGGACATTTTTACACAGCACCATCTAGTCCCAAACTAAGCAGAGCTTGTACTATGGGTACTTGACAATGGATATAATACTTATACACTTTTTTTTGTAAATACATACTTATAATACATAAGAAACACCCAGACGAACACAAACACTTATATTCATCACATAAATATTTGTGTCCTGTGGGAATCGAACCCACGACCTCGTGATCAGCAGTCCGACACTCGAACCACTAGACCACAGACGTCGTCAAAATGGGTCAGATGTTCGGCTATGATCGGCTATCTTCGGTTTTGTATAGCGTTTTCTCTGTCGTGCATCACTCTCAGTCTGATATCTACATAAAGTAGTTAAAACAATGTTTTGTGTTCATAAACCTTGAAATGTTTCCTTAAAAATCTACATTTCAAACCATAAGTTTAAATAAATGACGAATCCTATCGGTTACACGAATTTTTAATTTCTTGTACAAAACTTTAATAATATTCTCGTCCACAGGTGGCGGTAGCAAACGCTACAGCAGCTTACGTCAGCGGCCGCTCGCTGACTCGTACTCGCCCCAACAACCGCCCCAGCAACCGCAACAACAACAGCAGCAGCAACAACCGCAACCACAAGCGCAGCAACAACCGCCGCAACAACAACAACACAGATACCATGCTGGTATGTGCGTTACCTTACAGCTTATAGGATTGAAGCACGGCTGCGCGCGCCGTTTTCGTCCCGTCACTTTTGGCACCCACTCACACGGAAACAAAGCTCACCGCAAGAACACCGGAAATGCATAACTAGTCGGGTGTATAGTATTTAGGCGACTTTTTAAAATTATTTATTAAAAAAAAAACCCCGGGATTCTTGGATTGCATAATTATTAGTGATGTGCCAACTAGAGTGCGCGCAAGATAAGTCTGCGCGCGGCCGAAATCGGAACTAGTCATGCTCCACCAAAGTGTGTGCCGTATTATCAATTTTGATAGTAGAACTACCTGATTGTAGGAATATTTAACGGGAAAATTATGTTAAGCGATAAAAAAGTTAAGCTTAAAAAGCGGTAATTTGAACTTTTGCGATCACGGCAACGTTTAGCACGCCCTCAGTCGCGCGCAGATTTATCTTGCGCGCACTCTAGTCGGCGAGGCCGAATCCGCCCACTTTCGTAGACGGTGATTATTCGGCAAAGAGCGCCGACTATCCGGCTTCTTACTTGACTTCACGGGAATCATTGCCCAATTGGTCAAAAAAAAACATACAGGAGACTTTCTTTTTGACATGATTAATTTGTAATTGAGCTCTTGCACTTTAATGAACAATAACAGTATCGTCTTTTTTTTAACAAAAACACCTCTCGGACCCGTGAAAAAGCAGAAATCGAGAAACAATTTGAACTAATCAAAACACGGTTTGAATTTGCTGTAAACAAAGCGTCACGGAAATTACCCCCGAAACCGTGATCGGCTTGGCCGACTAGTCGGCGCATCTCTAATAATGATTTAAAATTAATGTTTAACCCTTTAACCGCCCCAGTCGGATAAATCCGACATAAAATTTCGTGTCCATTTTGCCCACGTTGGTTATGTGTTCATCCGTTTCTATCCATATAAAGGTAAATAAAATTATCGGATATATCCGACTGGGGCGGTTAAAGGGTTAACCCCCGATGAAAATTAGTGTGTACGTAGAGTGTAAAAAGTGGAGTGGTATGTGTTAGATCAGAGGTTCCCAAAGTGATCCAGGTGGACCCCCAGGGGTCCATTGGAGACTCGACGGGGGTTTACGTTGGCGTAATAAAAGGATCTAATCTTCACATTTTATATGGTAATATGGTAGAAATGTAGCTGCAGGGGGTCCACCGGAACCAGCTAAATTTTAAAGTGGTCTATGAGAAAAAAAGTCTGGGAACTGCTGTGTTAGATAAACTAAAAAAAAAAACAAATTAAAATAATTGTCCCGGAACTGCGGGATTTTTTCGATACAAAAGTGCATTCCATATTAGTCAACATATCCCCCATTATTACAAAAGATGATTTAAACCAAGACTAAGGTAAACCACGGTTTAAACTATACCCATCACTTTCTTATGTCATATAACAAAAAGAGACGGGGCTATTTTAAAACCTAGGTTTTTCTTAGACCATCTTTTGTAATAAGGGGGCTCAAGTTTAGGTGAATATGCATCCAAATATCCGATCTCTAGTTATGACACGGTTTTAACCTAATGCCAAGAACCTTTCTCGAGGGTTCCACTCTTAGCGCAAACGTAATGCCGAGGACCCTCCTGGAAGGTCCACTAGCAATATGTATGGCGGCATGGCCCAATATGAGCTCTATGGAAAGTGAGGTGGACTCGAATGTGTTAAGATGTTCTTGAATGAGAGCTGTTTATTATTAAGGATCTAAATAACGCATGGCATTACTACCTCTTTACTCAAAACTATTATTGTTAATAACGTGTGTTATCAGGTCCGGCCGAGTTCGTGGGCGGTACCGCGCACGCTCCCAATGCACAGCCGCACGCGCATCCACAACACATTATGCACCAGGTAACTGTCAGATACTATTACCACAGTGTACCTACTTACTACATACAGTGGGTCAACGTCCATACATTTGACAGGTCCTATGAAATGTCAAAATTATGTAGGGACGGAGGTTATGTCCCAAGTATGCAGTATGGCTACTCGGGACATAACCACCCCGCAACCCCCCGCACGATTGCTCTGCGACAATGTTCTACGTTGACCGACTGTAAGGAGTAAGATATAGGTAGACTGTGCCATTACTATTTTAATTTCATGACAAGGTTTGTGTAGCTTGGAATCATGCCTACGCTGGCGACATTTGTGAAGTTGGTAATATTCCTAGATGAATGCCCTACATGTTCTTCACCAAGTACCAAGTAGCCTCCAACGATTTGGTTATTTAGCCTTGAAATTATCAAACAGATAGACAAACTTATATTTATAATATAAGAATAGTGTAGAGATCAACTACGATAATATGGCACGACCCCCATTGACACTGCAAGTAAAAATGTGTGAGAATGAATATTTACAACGCGTCATTCATTCAATGCAGATGTGTGCATTCTGCAACTGTAGGCCAAACTTAAACAAAATCATGGATCAGTCGCTCGACAGTTTTGACGTCGTTAATTAACAGTATGGTATACCGTTTGGAGGTTTGTCCGGACTTCTAGACTTTTGTCCGGACTTTGTCCGGCTCTTTAATTTGTCGGATTTTTTGGCTTAGATGGAATACGAGTAATGAAAGTTACCTACATAAGTAATATCAAATAACTTTTTAATCTTTCTTAACTTCTCATTGATCTAAAACCAAAATACAAATCTTTAGCAATCAACTTAACGAGATCAAACAATAAATCTTCGTATGTTTGCAGTTTGTGACTAAAATGTCCGGACTTTTATTAAAATGTCAGGCTTTTTGTCAGGACTTTTCAAATTTCTAAATGGTAACCCTACACGTGCGCCTTATCGAACGGTCACTTTAATTATGCACTAGTCGAGCAATAAATCTACTAAATAGGAAACACAAACATAGTGATTCGTTGTCATATGCACACACACATTGAAGACAGATCTTGGAGGGGCGTGTCATGTTATTTTAGTTGATCTATTACAGTCAACTTCATTTATTGAATGAAAGTTTGACAGTTATTAAAGGCAGCTCGGGATAGTCACTGACAGCAGCTCGGGATATGATGCCCCTGCATCGCGTACTTGTATGGAATGGCTAGACTTTTCAGGGATCGGAATGGGTAGAATTAAATAGATAATAAAAACTAGATACAAATTTGCTTAAATCTACGAAATATTTAGTTGTGTTATGTGCCTGAACTAGGTCATCTTGTGTTTCAGGCGAGACAAGGTGTAATATTTCTAAATAATCACATTACTTATAAAAATATAGTCATTTAATAGGTATGTAAAAAGGTGTAAATATAATAGTATAATAAATCCAACTTGCTAAAATCTTAGTAACTATCGTAATATTGATATGCCTCTAAAAATCTTTAAAACCTGGGCAAAATGATGTAGGTAATTTTACTATAATGCAGTCATTAATGATATGCCTCTTCATAAGAATTTATAATAAAGTCCCCGTCACGAGAAGCTATAAATTTTGTAAATAAAGAACTTCTACAAAGTTACGTAGCGACAATTCAATCAACAACAAATAATCCCAAATTTAATCAACTCAAAGTTACATACGTGTAATACGAAACTAACGAGCAATTTCACTTAGTCGGGTTATATTTTAGCGATATAAAGCGCTATCGTCTAATGTTTTGTGGTACCGGAACCTGTCTGACTCATGGAACGTCAACATTTGGCCCGCCATTTTGAAGTAAGTTCACACTGACGCTGTCAATGCTGTCATTTGAGTTTTGAATGCGTTTCAGTTTGTTTGTGTTGTTTTCGTAGATTATTATTTATTATTATATTAATAAAATAAAGACCATTATATAAAAATCATTACAAAACTGTTTTTTTTTATTTGTTCCAAAGGTTGCGAACCCCTGAATGTGTGTTTACAAAATTTATAGCTTCTCGCGACGGGGACTTTAGAAATTCATTTATACAACAAAATGGGGTTTATAGGTGTACCGACACAAGATTTCGTAGTAAATTGAACATAATTTAGTACTTAAAATATGTACCTATTCCGATCCCCGGATATCTCCCCTGACGTGTTTGCATGTCCGTTCCGCAGCAGGTGCGCGTGAGCCCGGGCGCGCACGCGTCGTCCCCGCCGCACGCGCTGCCCGCGCCGCCGCCGCAGCCCGCGCCGCACGCGCAGCACGCGCAACACGCACAGCACGCGCCGCAGGTACACATATTACAGCCGTCACGGACCTGCAGCCTCATTGCGTAACACTTCGTTGGCAGACCGGCCGCCGGATGGGTTGACATCAGAGACCGGAATCTAATGATCAGTGATCGGTAAAAGGTGAGCTAATTTATCTAAACTTCAAAGAACAGAGACAAAAACTGGAGACTTCCTTACGACAACATTTTTTTTCGTGAAAATTATTCCGGGTTTCGGGACATCACTAAAGTACATTTAATATTAATGTTAATAGTACAGAAAACAATTAAATTCGTTTCCTATTTTTGTTTCCCAAAATTGTCACAAAACCAGATGACACGTTTTTCATTGTTTTTAAAAAGAGATTGTTTATTGTTTTCAAAAAAGGAGATTGTCTTTTATTTTTTGAAAACAAATGAAAGACAATCTCCGAGAAAATTCTCCCGAAAAAAAATGTCGTAAGGAAATCTTCAATATTTGTCTCTGTTCTTTGAAGTTTAGATAAATTAGCTCACCTTTTTCCGATCACTGCTAATGACAAAACAATTGAAAGGTGATAGAGACGAGTCATTATTTTTTATCGAGTATACAAGCTATCGATACTTTTGAATGTACTACGGAATTTTGACGCACAAAACATCGATGAATGCTAATACGATGCTACAAAATTGCGATGCACGTTACTGCAATAGATCTTCACTGTTGCTTTTCACTGTTGGATGTAGTGTTCGCTAGCCGCTGCCGTGGCACGCTCGCTTCGCTTGCTCGGCTCACGCGCACACAGTTCACAGTTCTAACCTAACCTATCTTGTTGGGATACCCTAATCTAGTCACTTCGACTTTCGCGACAACGAACGTCGCGACAGTGAACTTTCGCAGTAAAGTACATCGCGGTAAGAAATTTCGCAACTATGATTTACACCCGATACTTTTTAGTTTTGAACTTTATTGCTTAACTAGCTGTACCCGGCATGCGTTGCAATGCACTTTTTCCTACTACCTACCTACCACCTACCTACTACCTACCTACTACCTACCTACTACCTACCTACTACCTACCTACTACCTACCTACTACCTACCTACTACCTACCTACTACCTACCTACTACCTACCTACTACCTACCTACTACCTACCTACTACCTACCTACTACCTACCTACTACCTACCTACTACCTACCTACTACCTACCTACTACCTACCTACTACCTACCTACTACCTACCTACTACCTACCTACTACCTACCTACTACCTACCTACTACCTACCTACCTACTACCTACCTTCAGAAACAAAATCAAAATAGTAACAAAAAGTTAAAACTATTTTCATGCATGCGGTAAACAGATTAAGAACATGGATATACTGATATAATTAGTTTTTTTTTTTCAATATCAAAATTTTCTTTCATAAGAACCTTCTCCTGACAATTACGAACAAAACAAAAAAAAATAGCGAAATCGGTCCAGCCGTTCACGCGTGATGCGATGACCAAGGGAAGTTGCGATTCATTTTTATATATACAAGGTTAGTCGGAAAGGGGGTACTAATCCGAAACCCACTTATAGTATCGCTGATGACTGTTTGAAAGCAAGTGTTAAAATTTAAAAATTCGATAAAAAAAAAACCAAATAAAATGATTTTTATTTGAGTTTTTTCAAAAATTCTTCATCCCTGCTTTAGTTACAAATTCAGAAAATGGTGTTTCTAATTCATGACCCCAAATATGACCTAAAATGTAAACACAGCTGATCATAACTGGGGATAGATAGATTTTAGAGTTTTTTTTTTGAGATTTTTGAACAACTGTTTCTCTTAAACTATTGACTTTTGGGAAAAGTTGTAGAACAAAAGTTACTCATTATTATGTGTACTTTAACACCCTTTCGGATTAGTACCCCCTTTCTGACTAACCTTGTATAGATTAACTTAACAAATACTTGAAATTTTTATTCTTTACACATAATCTTTAATGACACGTAAATAAAACATTGTCTTATCTATCAAACTATTCTGATTACTACCGCAACTCGGGAAGTTTACCCTTTAGACACTATTATGATATTTGATCTCTTTGGATTACGGTACCTACGGTAATCAAAACGAAAAATTAACTACATCATATCTATTTCAATTCGACATTTCGTGTTGATCTATTATTTTGTGTTTCTAAAAATGGCTAATACGTCTTTCCGTCCGTCTGTATTCTCAGCTGTTAAAAAGTATCGATAACTTGAATACTCGATAAAAAATAATGACCCATCTCTATCACCTTTCAATAGGGTATTTGACTGAAAAAATCTAATTAGTCCGTCAGTTAAATTATCAAAAAATATTTGACCCGTATTTTTTCTTTTGTTACGTAAACCAAAATAGACGAAATACGACATTTTTAAAATTGGCAAAACGTGACAAGCAAGTACAATATTTACTTGTTATAAAAATAGTGAATCGGGTCTTCTCGCGTAACAAACTTTAAGAGGCACAAATTACCTTTTATCCCGACGTTTCGGCCGAATTTCACCGGCCGTGGTCACGGGTAGACTAAGAAATTCGGCCGAAACGTCGGGATAAAAGGTAATTTGTGCCTCTTAAAGTTTGTTACGCGAGAAGACCCGATTCACTATTTTTATAATGTGTACAAATCGCGAAAGTTTAAAAACATTTAATTTTTACTTGCTTCTGACGTCACAAGCCCCCACTCTCGAGTTTTGATGCGTTTTATCGTTCGAAATATTCATAGATTTAACAGAAAAAAAAATACGTGTCCATTATTTTTCAAAACTCTAACTGGCGGACTAATTAGATTTGCAATTTATTGATGCTGTCAACATGCGTATTGTTTTGCCATAAGATTCCGCTCCCTGGTAATAACTTAAGCTCAGATTTATTATTTCGCTACTTTTTTACGGCTGCAGCGCGTACGCAACGTTTTACAACCAATAAAATAAGGCATGTTTCTATGTATGTAATTATGTCTATCAAATATATATCGACACCAGAAATATGGAGGGGCAACCCCCCATATTTCTGGTGTCGATGTTTTAGCCGCGCTCCTTCACAGGTGAGGCTGGGCATGTTGGAACAACAACAGTTGACGGCGGTGCCCCATCCGCATCACAACATACATAATATACCGACGCCACATACTATGGGTAAGTACAGGCTCTATTTTCCTGTAATTTAGAAAAAAATACTATTCACGTCACTATGTGTGAGTGTCAGTTGTTATCTGACGATTGAAAAATCGGCAGTTATTCTTATTATAATATAAATGTGTTTTTGTAGGTCAAATACAGCCTGCACAAGGATACGCACCGCCAGCCATGATGCCCGCTCAATATATGCAGGTAACTATATTACATCTTCTATTGTCTTTACTTTGGGGCCATCCATAAATTACGTCACACGTTTGGGGGGGGGGGGGGGGAGGGGTCGACGATGTGTGAAATTGTGTGACAAGGGGTGGGAGGGATCCTAAATTTCGTGACGTCACATTCAAATTTAATTCAAAATCTAATATATCTAAGAATTAAATTTCGGATTTGCTACTTTAATTTCATAATTTCTAGATGTAAAATAGCTAAATATGTGACGTCACACTATGGAGGGGGGAGTCTCAAAAATGTGACCAGCTGTGAAAAGGACGATAGGTAGGGGGAGAGGGGGGGGGGGGGAAAAAAATCATGACATTCGTGTGACGTAATTAATGGATGGCCCATTTTCCCGACAGGGTTTAAATTTCACAATTTATCTTTCATTGATATCTATTACGGTGGCATCTTGATTTGTAAATACCAGAAATAAATAATCCGTCCGTTTTGCCATTATGCTCTCTAATGTTAGATCTAAAGTCTTCGGCATAGCAAACGCGGGTTACGTGGGTCGTTTGTTTCGTCGGCGGGCCCGCGTGGTTTGTACTTCACGAATCTATTAAGAAACATGTCACATCTTACAGCAACGCGGTCGATATAGTCGGTAGTGGCCATTCGGAACATTGCCCCTCTGTCAACTTGCTTAGGCCCTATTTGACAGTTCGTGTCAAATCGGGCCTAATTTTGTTTTATTTTTAATGTGTGAACGTCGTAGTTACAGGGTAGAATGAATATGTGAGAGACCCTCCCCCCGCAAAAATGACAGACTTTTTTGTATTGAGAGAGAATGCCATTGCCACTCCCGACGTAGACGTCGACCGCGTTGCTCTAAGGGTGCTATCACACCAATCAATCGATTGTCGATCGATGCCATCGATCAACGTCGATTGATTGGTGTGGTAGCTTTTTCAGACCGACCTATCATCGATCCATCATCGATCGATTGGTGTGTTAGCACTAGGGCTTTCAGTCTCGTTACATTTACGAGTCCCGGGAAAAAAAATCGAGACTTGGTGCGATCTCGAAATTCCCGGGAAAAACGAGACTTTCGAGATTATCTCAAAAATAGGTTTCTTAAGGCTAGACATTTAGGCAGCCCCGGATCTAGGGGGGGGGGGGCAAGCCGGAGCCCATGCCCCAGGCGGCAAATTCAGAGGGCGGCCATTCCATTTAGATATGTATAGTTGGAAAAAATATGCTTAACAGAGAAAGAGCAGCGCTAGACCGGTCGTTATGGCGTTCTTTGAGGGAGGCCTATATCCATCAGTGGGCGTCTGATGGCTTAAATGATGATCATGATAAAGGTAAAAATATTGGCGGGCGGGGAGGCATTTTTTAGTTTTTGCCCCACCTCGAAAAAAATCAACATCCGGGGCTGCATTTAGGCAGTCAATATTTCAATAAAACACTTCATTAATCATACTGAACTTTTTACAGACTCAAGTACAAGTAAAATTAATAAATATTTCTGAGTTTTTTTTTAATCTTTATAGTGGGCACGTAAAAAGCGAGGAGCATTTAATGTACTTTCAGAGGATCTGATTTTATTACAAAAGTAACCTGCGTTAGAAAAAGCCCTCTCTGCTGGATGGATATTAGAAACTTATAGCAATGGTATGGGTATGTATTTCCGTCTGTCGCCACCATGTTGAAAGAGAGCTTTTTGCACATGGTTGTTTGAGTAATTTACTTCCATTTTTAAATTCTCCATGTTCTGAGAAAAATCTCCGTCGAAAAGAATATTGCTGAATATTCTCGGTCGGAGAACATTCTCCGTGAGAGAATAATCTCGACCAATCACCTCACGTAACCGGAATAAAAAAATATTGGTGGTGTTGGAGCGCCTGTTGGATTCATTGTAGCAGCGAGCGACAATCCGTCCTGTTTTAGTTTTAAGTATTGAATGTAATTAGTATTAATTAGCACTTGTGTCATTATATCGATTCTACACAGTCATCCAGTAATTGCATATTTTCCTCTTTTATTTTACCCAAGTCCTGGTTGCTCCCGTACATGGTCCTTAAGAGCCGGATTGTGGTATTTATCAAGTCAGTTCGAAGATTAATTAAATCAGCGATAATAACGACGGAAATAATTAACCTGGACTTGAGAGGTTATACGCCGGCTGCGTGGAATATGGATTGAGTACACATTATTTTCACGGTGTTAAGTTTATATTGGATAATATCACCCAAACTCGTACAGGTTGTATCTAACTTTAATTACTTATAAGTTACCAAAGGTTAGTGCATTTTTATCTGTAATTAATATAAATTATGTGCCTACATTGCCGTTTCGCATTTTGAGTAGTTTCGTTATTTTGTATGTTACGTGTACAATTAGCGACAATTGTTATTATATAGTACTTTGAGTATAGTAGGAATTAGCACTACATTTATATAATTTGTATTGTTGCATTAGAGCGATAACTATTCAGTTAAGTGTAAGTTTGATGCGTAGGTATTCATCACATAAGTTTATAGTTAGGTGTTAGATATTATTTCGAATTACCTATTGACTATAATGTCAGTTAATTAAACCGTAGTGTACTTCAGATTTTTTGCTTACATGTTTGTATCCTAATTAATAACATAGATAAGTTATTGAGGAATTTATAAATAAAAGTTTACACCTTCACATTAGTATTCAGATTTATTGTTATATACACATATTTACATTAAAGATTACCTAATTACATTGTTACATCACATTAAAATCAACCATATAACTTACTACCTACATAACTTTTGTTTAAGTATATAAACGTATTTGCTACTGTATACATTTCAGGTCGACAACACTCGAGTCCCAGTATGTCCGAGGAGAAGGAATTAGTAAAAAAGCGAGGCAGTTTTAAGGGCCGCTTAACTACATTCGTCAATTACCTGGACGCAATGAATGACAAGAAATTAAGCAGCTGTGATGTCACGGAATTACAGCTGCGCATGGGCAAAATTGAGTCGTTATATGAGCAATACGATGAGGTACAGTTGAGGTTAGAATGCATGGTTGATGATACGAAGGCCCAGATGTCAGAACGTTCCGAGTTCGAGACATTGTACTATAAAGCATTGGCAAGGGCTCAACAGTTAGTGAATAAATGTAGCAAAGATAATGATTCGATTTGTGGTAAAAGTAGTCGTGGCAGTGTTCATAAACCTATTAAGCTGCCTACCATACAACTTCCAAAATTTAACGGATTATACAGCAATTGGTTGGAGTTTCGTGACACCTTTACTAGCCTCATTCATCATAATGACGAGATTGATGAAGTCAACAAATTTCATTATTTGCGTGCTTCTCTGGAAGGATCTGCTGCTGTGGTTATTCAGTCAGTTGAGTTTTCCGCTAGTAACTATGATGTGGCTTGGAATTTAATATGCGATCGTTTTGACAATAAAAGATTATTGGTGCAGAATCACGTGTCAGCATTATTTAATATAGAACCTATCACAAAGGAGTCCTCAACCGCTTTGAAAGGTTTAATAGACCTATTAAATAAAAACTTGCGAGCGTTAGAATCGTTAGGTGAACCAGTCAAGCAATGGGATACTTTGTTGATATATTTAGTTACTCGTAAGTTAGATCTTAAATCTTATCGCGAATGGGAGGAGTTTAAAGGTCATACCGAAAAGGATAGCAAGATTACATTTGATGCATTCCTACAATTTATTCGCACTCGCGCTGATTTAGTTGAAACATTAGAACTATCAAGGCACAACTTGTCAGGTATCGCTAAATCAGGATCCACGAGTAAAATTAAATCTATGGTGACGACACCAAATTCTAATAATATAAGCACTGAATCTGTCACGAAGCTATGTCCCAATTGTAAAGGTGACCATAGCTTAACTAGTTGTTCACAGTTCCTTGCGTTGAGTAATGAGGCTCGTCGTAAATTAGTGCCTAGTTTTAAATTGTGTTACAATTGTTTTCGTTCCGGTCACTTTTCCAACAACTGTAAAAAACCGGGTTGTAAGTTATGCAAGCGCAGGCATAACATTTTGATTCATATTTCAGACACTAACGGTAATCGTAGTGATAACACATCTGATAAATCAGCTTCGTCTCCGTCAACGTCTGCGTCGCCCGCGCACTCGGCTAACACTGACGCTAATAATGTATCGTTATCTGCGAACATTTCACCTTCTTATTGCGACAGTAGGAAGGAGTGCGGCGTGTTATTGTCAACAGCTCTAATTAAATTATTTGATCATAATGATCGTGAGCATATTGTGCGAGCGACACTCGACAGCGGTAGTACATCATGTTTCATGACGGAGCGACTATGTAAACAACTTAAATTAAATACTAGTCCGATAGATGGCTCCATCTATGGCATAAATAACGCGATCTCTCGCGTAGGCAATACTTGTCAGGTAAAAATGACGTCACTCAACAACAGTTATAGTGCTAAGTTGTTTTGTTTTGTTTTGCCATTAATAACTAGCCAAATGCCATGTCGTGAAATTGATTTGTCTAACCTGAATATTCCCACTGATATTTGTCTGGCAGATCCTACTTTTTACAAGCCCTCCGATGTAGATCTTTTAATTGGTGCTGATCTATTTTGGGACCTATTAGGTTCACAAAGAGTAAAGCTAGGGGTCGGGAAGCCAGTGTTATGTGAAACCAGGTTAGGCTGGATCGTTTCTGGTCCCATTATATTATATAATGATAGAAATTTATGTAACAGTGTCCGTTGTAATTTTACTCAAACTAGTTCCTGTAATAATGATGACTTAGGATTAATTCGTGATGATTTGATGCGATTTTGGAATCTCGAAGAGGTTACCTCGCAGCTTTCTAATTATTTGCCAGAGGAAAAATTGTGCGAGGAGCACTTCATTAAAACCACGACTCGTTTAGAGGACGGTCGTTTTTGTGTCCGTATACCAATGAAGCAGAACCCTTCTGTTCTTGGTGACTCATTCCATAGGGCTTCAAAATGTTTATATTCCCTGGAACGCAGACTTAAGGCTAAACCTGATTTTAGTAAACTATATCACGAGTTTATGTCAGAATATGAATCACTAGGTCATATGACATTAAACAAGGAACTAGATTTAAATGCGTATTACATACCTACCTCATCACGGGGTACTACGCGAATGTAGTACCACTACCAAACTGCGTGTAGTGTTCAATGCTAGTTGCCCTACTTCATCAGGAGTATCCTTTAATGATTTACAGATGGTGGGTCCCACGGTTCAGGACGACCTCCTGTCTATACTTCTTCGGTTTCGACAGTATAAGTATGTCTTGTCAGCCGATGTTGAAAAGATGTATAGACAGATAGTAGTCCATCCATCTGATAGGCACTTGCAACAGGTAGTTTGGCGTGAAGACACATGCAGTCCTGTCAAGGTATTTAAATTGAACACCGTTACATACGGTACGGCTAGTGCGCCATTTCTTGCGACGCGCTGCCTTAATCAATTAGGCATTGAGTGTACTAATGATAAGATTGCCACCATAATCAAGCATGACTTCTACGTTGATGATCTGCTCACGGGTGGTAATGATTTGAATGAAGTGATGTTCATTCGTAATGAAGTCACCAATGCACTGGCATCAGCTTGCATGCCACTTCGAAAATGGAAGTCGAATGAACCTACTTTAGTCTCAGGGACTTCTCAGTCATCATTAGATTTAAGTATGGGATCTAGTGAGCCCAATAAACTCTTAGGGCTTGACTGGTTTGCTGACTCTGACGAACTAGGTTTTTTAATTAGTTGTAAGATGCCTTCTAATGGCAGCACTAAGCGTGATTTGCTTTCAGCAATTGCACGCATTTTTGACCCCTTAGGTCTTATATCTCCTTTTGTGGTGACCATGAAAATGTTGTTGCAAAAAATGTGGTTAGACAACCTTTCATGGGACGAACCGTTGACTCTGGAACTCAACACAACTTGGAATGCTATTGTTAAAAATCTCCCTCTTCTAAATAATTTGCGTATCCCACGTTTTGTTATGTCCGATTTGTATCAGACGTTAGAGCTCCATGTATTCACGGATGCATCTGAGCGCGCGTATGGTGCGTGTGCCTATGTTCGTAGTGTTAGCAGTGATGGTGAATGCATGGTCCGCTTATTGATAGGTAAAAGTCGTGTGGCACCGATTAAACCTACCACGATTCCGAGGTTGGAACTGTGTGGTGCCGTAGTGGGAGCACGCGTGTGTGAGAAGGTGGTCAAATCACTTCGAGCAAAGTTCGATCGGGTTTATTGTTGGACAGACTCGACCATTGTATTGGGATGGTTACAAATGTTGCCTTCTAAACTTCAGCCATTTGTACGCAATCGCGTTGCTGAAGTTTTAGACAAGACAGCAAAGTGTAGTTGGCGTCATGTCCCAACCGACAAGAACCCTGCAGATCTAATATCTCGTGGCGTAGATATTGATGATCTGCAAGGGTTATATATATGTGGTGGCGTGGCCCCGACTTCTTAAGGGAAGAACAGTCCAACTGGCCATCTCAACTTAAATGTTTAGAATTCGAGACATTGCCCGAAACGCGACCTCAAGTTTCATTGAGCGCTATTGTAGAAAATAGTTCTTGCACTTTATTTATAGATTTTAAACGTTTCTCTAATTATTTAAGACTTGTTCGTTCCGTAGCATACATGTTGAGATTTGTTAAAATTTGCAGAAAACTTCCTGTAATTAGTAAGTTTCTATCAGAAGAAGAACTACAGGAAGCATTAAATCTTATTATTTTAAAATGTCAAGGTGAATCGTTTCCAGAGTACAAATTACTTGCAAACAAACATAGTTTACCTTCCAAAAGCGCCCTTCTTAAATTTAATGTCTATTTAGACAGCAATAATATAATGCGTGTCGGAGGACGTTTAGAGAATTCTGATTTTGCATACAATAAGAAACATCCTATTATTTTACAGTCCACTCATATATTTACAAAACTATTATTTAATTTTGAGCACAAGAGATTGATGCACGCAGGCCCACAGTTATTATTAGCGTCAATCAGGGAATCGTATTGGCCTATAGGTGGCCGTAATTTAGCTAAAGCTTGCTATCATAACTGTGTGCGCTGTTGTCGTATGAAGGGTAACGTAGTTACCCCTTTAATGGGGAATTTGCCGCAGCAGCGTCTCCGTCAGGGAGGCTACCCCTTCGAAAGTGTTGGCGTAGATTATGCCGGCCCTATCATGTGTGCCAGTCGGCAAGGCCGCGGTTGTAGGCTAGTAAAGGTGTACGTGGCGATATTCATTTGCTTCACCACCAAGGCTATTCACTTGGAGCTAGTAGGTGACCTAACTAGTAACAAATATTTACTGGCTTTATATAGGTTTATTTCGCGAAGGGGAAAACCCGTTAACATTTATTCCGACAACGGTACCTCGTTCGTTGGCGCGTACAACGATTTATCGAAATTTTTAAAGTCAAATTGCGATTCCTTAAGTGCAAGTTTGGCTAATGATGGAGTTAAGATGCACTTTATTCCCGCTTATACTCCTCATTTTGGCGGACTCTGGGAAGCGGGTGTTAAGTCGACCAAATACCATTTAAAGCGAGTTTTGGGAAATTGTAATCTCACGTTCGAAGAACTTAACACCACGCTTATCCAAATTGAGGCGATTTTAAACTCTCGTCCACTGACGCCACTGTCCGCTGATCCTGCTGACCTGACACCTCTGACTCCAGGACACTTCCTTGTTGGTCGACCGCTTACTTCACTGCCACAGCGAGATTTTCAGGAACACTCCATTCATCATTTAACTCGTTTTCAAAGGATCGAGCAACTCCGTCAACATTTCTGGGTTCGGTGGAGTAAGGAGTTTGTTTCCGAGTTGCAGCAGAGAACCAAGTGGCGTTCCTGTAAAGATGCATTGCAGCTAGATTCCTTGGTAGTGATAAAGGAGGATAACCTACCCCCCCTTAAGTGGAAGTTAGGTAGAATTGTCGCCGTCCATCCAGGATCAGACGCTATTGTTCGTGTGGCTGACATCCGGACTACTGCTGGAGTAATAAGGCGAGCCTTCAATAGGATTTGCCCATTACCCGTCTCTGCTGATTCTTGTTGAAAGAGAATCTTTCAACGTCCGGGGGCATGTTGGAGCGCCTGTTGGATTCATTGTAGCAGCGAGCGACAATCCGTCCTGTTTTAGTTTTAAGTATTGAATGTAATTAGTATTAATTAGCACTTGTGTCATTACATCGATTCTACACAGTCATCCAGTAATTGCATATTTTCCTCTTTTATTTTACCCAAGTCCTGGTTGCTCCCGTACAGGTGGTTTAGTAGATTTTTTAATAATGGTAATTATTTAACTTATGTTTCAAAAGTCTCGTTACTCCCGAGGCTGGAGGTAGCAGTCTCGAATCTCGAAAATACGAAAAAATCGTCGAGACTCTCGAAATTTTCGAGACCGAGACTCCCGGGATGAAAGCCCTAGTTAGGCACCCTTCGTGTCACATTATATACGAGCGCGGATCGCCTGTGTCGCGGGTCTTCGGAACGCACCGCTCTTGACCCGTATTTGGTATGCCGAAGGCTTAAGACGTTTATAGTGATGACGGTATTAATATTCGTTTACTTTGTGGTACAGCAGAGCAGCAGCGGCGCAGTGTTCGGCGGCGCGTTGTTCCCGGCGGCGCCGCACGCGCCCCCGCACCCCCCGCACGCGCCCCCGCACGCCGCGCACGCGCCGCCGCACGCGCCGCACGCACCGCCGCACGCGCCGCACCCGCCGCCGCACCCCACCTACCAGCATCAGATATATACACCGCATCACAATTACGTATGTATATTTTTAACTTCTGAAAAGATTTTAAGAAATGGTTGACTCTTTCTTGAAGTTTTTCCTGCATCGTTGGTGTGTCAGACACAAATTTCCATAGGTTTTTTCGGGATGCCATATTTAACTCGGCGTGTGGTACTCTTAGGGCAGCATTCCATTTTCCTCACTTTTAGTTTATGTTTGACAGGCGACACAAGCAGGCGGCGTGACGTATTACAACTGTGCTGAACAGGAGCCTCCGCCACCACAGCCGCGACCACAGCGACGCCCCACGGCCGCCATACCCATCGTCAGCCCGCACCACTCTGACAGGTACATAACACAATATAGAGCAGGTCAGTGTATATCAACAAGAGCCTCCGCCACCACAGCCGCGACCACAGCGACGCCCCACGGCCGCCATACCCATCGTCAGCCCGCACCACTCTGACAGGTACATAACACAATATACAGGGTGTTAACGAAATCGTGTAATTCCTTCAAACCGCGTCATCTACTGGTGACACAGATTAACCCTAAATGGGAATTTTCGAAAATCAAACAAAAAAAAAAATTCAAAAATAATTTTTGATTTTCAATTTTTGAGTCTTTTTAGAGCCTTTAGTTATCTGACTGCAAAGAGCGATATCGCGTTAGTTGTTCCTGCCAGCCGTGTCGCTGTACTTTCATTAATTTACTGAATCCTTGTTAGATGGTTTAGATATGATCGGTAACAAAGCCGCATGAAAAAAAAAGAATTTCAATTTTTTATTTTTAATCAAGCTAAATCCCGTGCGTGGCCTGTCTACACCAGTAGTAGATCATGTGGTTTTAAGGAATTACACGAATTCGTTAACACCCTGTAGAGCAGGTCAGTGTATATCAACAAGAGCCTCCGCCACCACAGCCGCGACCACAGCGACGCCCCACGGCCGCCATACCCATCGTCAGCCCGCACCACTCTGACAGGTACATAACACAATATAGAGCAGGTCAGTGTATATCAACAAGAGCCTCCGCCACCACAGCCGCGACCACAGCGACGCCCCACAGCCGCCATACCCATCGTCAGCCCGCACCACTCTGACAGGTACATAACACAATATAGAGCAGGTCAGTGTATATCAACAAGAGCCTCCGCCACCACAGCCGCGACCACAGCGACGCCCCACGGCCGCCATACCCATCGTCAGCCCGCACCACTCTGACAGGTACATAACACAATATAGAGCAGGTCAGTGTATATCAACAAGAGCCTCCGCCACCACAGCCGCGACCACAGCGACGCCCCACGGCCGCCATACCCATCGTCAGCCCGCACCACTCTGACAGGTACATAACACAATATAGAGCAGGTCAGTGTATATCAACAAGAGCCTCCGCCACCACAGCCGCGACCACAGCGACGCCCCACGGCCGCCATACCCATCGTCAGCCCGCACCACTCTGACAGGTACATAACACAATATAGAGCAGGTCAGTGTATATCAACAAGAGCCTCCGCCACCACAGCCGCGACCACAGCGACGCCCCACGGCCGCCATACCCATCGTCAGCCCGCACCACTCTGACAGGTACATAACACAATATAGAGCAGGTCAGTGTATATCAACAAGAGCCTCCGCCACCACAGTCGCGACCACAGCGACGCCCCACACACAGCTATTATTTGCTAAAAATCACCCTTTGAAGAAAGAGCCAGTGCATAAGCAATGTCATCAGTTCCGACATTGCTGTACAAAGATATCTTTCAAACGAGGAAGTAGTCCGTGATGTATAATGGAGATGGCTATCCATCTGTATTATACATCGCGTGTGAGAAATAAAATTGTACTAGCTCACTTAGATTGCGCGCCACGAAAGAAGTCTCTTGGGCGCTATGTTGGCACCACTGATTTTTCATTGTTTCGGGCGCTTTTGCAATGAAAAATCAGTGGTGCCAACATAGCGCCCAAGAGACTTCTTTCGTGGCGCGGACTCTACTGCATTGTCTCTCTCATTCGCTCAGTCGCTCACAAAATAGCTCACCGGCTCACTAGCTCACTTCGGATCAGTAAATTCCCGACGAACAGTCGAACGATTTTGATAGTAGTTACTCTTGTTCACCGAACGGCTTACCATACCGCCTCTTTTTATCCGACTCGCGTAAGATAAGAGCGGCTCATTTGATCTATTTTTTTTTAATCTTTTACTCCTAAAGAGTTGGAAGAGTCACTAGTGAGCTAAATGAGCTAACTAGCTGAAAAAGAGATATACAGCTCTTTTGAGCGAAATAGCTAGTTCAGTGAGCCGTTTTGTTTATAACATTACTGAAATTACGTTTTGTATCTACAGGCCAGCAAATTCCTCTGAAAAGGACAACATAGACAGAATCGTGGAGAATATGTTTGTAAGGAAACCCTGGCCAGCGGCACATGGAGCTGGTAAGTAATATTTTTCATATCTGTCCTCCTTTTTTTTCCAAAAACCACTAACAATCTTCTTTACGCATTACTTTTTGATACAATTTTCTATAGGTTTTTTTTTTGTATACCTACTTCACAGTCATACTTATGAGCGCCATAAACAGGTTGAAAAAAAAATTCTATATATTTTGTGGGGTTACTCAATATCGGAAATTGTTTTTTTTTAAATTCGCGTATTACTTTCATTACTTTCCACACAAATCAAATAAAGGGGATAGAACCTTTCTAGCATAGCCCCCCGCCGCCATTTTGTTTTGTTTTCAAAGTTGCGGCGCACTTTTTTCCTGGTTTACCCATAGTACAGGACATAAAAAACAAAAAAAAACAGTTATAAAAATTCAGCAATATAATGCCCGAAATTGTCACGTCGCTTAGATCTTTGGAGGTAAAGATCGCCACATGATAACAATGACAGTCATTAAAATAAACTAATTACGTGTATGCTAGCTAACAAATTCTTCTCACTCAAAGATTTGCTCTGGGCGAAGTTATCGTTGCAAGCGTGGCTGCATTCTCGAATGCAATAGAAGTTACTCGGTCACGACAAACTGAAGAGTTTTACATGAGGGATAGAAGATCCCATTTTAAGTTAAACGAGATTTTAATTTAGTGTTAGTATTAACATTTTATAGTTTACCAGTACGATAGAACTTGGTTTGGTTGATAACTTCATTATTTGTAGGAAAAGTTACTAAATTATACGATTTATTGATAGAAAATATTCTCTTAAGTAGTAGCACAGTGTACCTACTTACTACATACAGTGGGTCAACGCCCATACATTTGACAGGTCCTATGAAATGTCAAAATTATGTAGGAACGGAGGTTATCTCCCAAGTATGCAGTATTTTCTACGTTGACCGACTGTAAGGAGTAAGATATAGGTAGACTGTGGTAGTAGTAAGGTAATTAGCGCTGAGACAGACGAGCTATACTTTGCCGAAAACACGGGGTAACTGCATCCGTCGTCTCTTGTCGACGGCAGCTATCGGCGCATTGACGGCTGCAGCTACCAGTGTCGTCGGCAAAGTGTCGCTCGTCTGTTGGAGTCCTTAAGTATTGAGGTAATATGTGTAATATATTAGGAGGCGGCGAATAAAACGGCCTAATACTCAAAATAAAATTTGAGCAAAATAAACTGACTAAGATACTAATAAATTGTATAGTTCTTGTCGAAATTACGAATTCCTGATTCGATTTTAAAACAACTTGAGACCGTTTTGATTGAAAACGGGTACATAGTTACATACACTAGTCGCCAGGGAGGGGCAAACGTTTCTCATCAAAGGCCAAAAAAACAGAGTCAATCTTATGGGGGCCAAATTTTTTCACATTGATTCATTTCGACACAAACAACAGAAGTATCTACTTTCGAGTAGGTATTTATTTTGAGACTGTTCGAAAGGTTCCTACGACTACGGCTGTTCGCTGGCCGGGTCAAAACAGTTCGCGGGCTGGAGCTGGCCTGCGGGCCGTACTTTGCCCTTCACTGATCTAGGCCTAATAAAAGTTTTGACCAGATGTGTAGTTAAATCGTTTTGTTCGCCAGCTCATTTCATTCTAGTCCATTAGCTTAATTATTGTTGGTAATTCATTCATTTTAAAGGGAAGTCTCATTCAGTAAATTAATAGACGCTATCATTAATTAGTTCAATATCCCAATTTGCAAACATATCATGTTAATCATAATTTAGACTTCAATCGTCGTAAATTCAACCCATAAAACTCGAAAATCTTCACAGATTCAAAAGAAAAACAGCCTGAAAGCCGCAGTTCACAAGAGCCACCAAGCAAAGAATCATCCCAACCGAACAGCCTAACGTCTAGCTCTATCTCCACCGACTCCAAACCCTCGGAGAGCAGAGAAGAGAAGGCGGAAGAAGTTAAAGAAGAAGAGAAGAAGGAGAAAGAGTCTGTAGAGTCAGTCGTCGCCCAGGAAAGTATAGCGACGGATGCCTGACTGATAAGAATCAAGTTGTACGAATGCTATCAAGCAAAGTACTTCAGCAGGAGATAAAATACTATTTTTTAATCTTACGGACGGTCACGCTTACAGGAACTGGCCTGGAGTATTAAATATGAGGCCATGAATTGTAATGGTACAGTTCGAAAAGCCACACATTGGAAACAGTCAGAACAAAAGGTAATGTTGTTGTAAATAATCTTCATTTATGACAATATCGATTACCTATAACCTAATAGAAGATAAATTGTTAAAATAAGGCCAACCATTATTTTTAGCGTCAATTCTAAAATGACGGAACGTGGACAGTCGAATTTGTCAATTCAGACCGTCATCGAATTGGTTTAGAATCTTAAAGTTTTTGATATAAGAATAAATTAAGAATTGTAAATTATAATCGTAATTAAAATTATTGGTATACCATAATATTATACGTAAAGAAATCTATAGAAAAATTAAGTAAGTTAAGGTCAAATAACAGAATAAATACACAGTAATCTGGTATTTTTATAACCTTACATATCTACTTTTAAACTTTTTGAACTCCAGGCCAAGGACTGTATTTTACCAATATAATATATTCGAAGATTCCGCCGCTGAGTTTTGGCCTAGCTTATATAAATGTTGGGTTTTAAGTGAGCGTGTAGTGGAATCTTATTCGTGATCGTCTGAAAATCTAAATTATATGTAGTTTTCAAATTATGTACTTGGCTGTGTTAAGGTCTGTGCGGTTGTAAAAATAATAAATCTATACTCAAAAGTTAATTAAACAAATTATTTTAAGGTTTATCTTTGATTCTTTGTGTATACGTCAAATCGGATCGGATTAGATCTTGCGTTCTTTTGCTAGTTAAGGCCAAGGAATGTAAATTTCAATATTCGGCCTAAAGTGTGTTGAAAATTAATTTAGATGTAGAACTTGGATAACTTTTCTGTCAAAATCTTATGAATGTTTAGAATTGGACTAGCTTTAAGTGGTTTCATAACGGTTCATTAAACCGTACTACCGTAGACCATTCTATTATTTAAATTGACATCACAAATCACAAGGCCAAGGCCAGAAACTGTACGACAAAAAATAAAATCACTATCTATTATTTTTTACAACCAAACAGAAGACTTTAAACAATAAGAATGAAATCTAAATCCCTATGAATAACCTTAAAATACTATCAAATCTTTGTTGACTTATTGTTCAATTTTAAAGGGAGTGTAGATGTTTATGATGTCTCAGCTAGTTTGTCTGTTGTGTGTCTTTCTTATTGAATGGGAACATGCTTGGTACAGCTGCTAATTAAATTAAAGGTGTGTTATTAAAAGTGAAATAAATTATTTTATATTTCAGCAAAGAAATTTTAATGTCTGAAATTATAGGTAGATGTGAAATATATTGACTTTACTCAACTGAGGCCATGGCCTGGACAACGGTTCGAGGCTTCGTTATTATGTTGAAAATTAAAATTCCGGCAATAATTATTGTCTTCTATAGTAAAAGAGTACTAATGTAAAGTGAACCTAGATTGTTTTAAGATAACAGATAAGTACAATTTCCTTGCGGCGAACGCAAATACGATATATTTATATAAATACATAATATATCGCGTTCGTTCAGCGTATGCTATCGTCAAGAGTGAATACTTGTGGTACTCAGTATGTTCTTAATATTGGTTATATTTTTTCTAGTAGGTACATTTTACACAAATTTCATTTCTCAACCAATTTACATGGCTTGGCCAACGTCGATGCTGAACGAACACTAGTGCGATGCGATATCACTCTAAAACAAAATTGAATTATCTAAATTAATATCTAGCAACCGAGGCCACGATCTGTACAATCTTTCCAAGCCTTGGCCTCACATTAACGAACGCGAATTTAATGCTACGTTGCATTCGAAGGGTTTACAGTACAACACAACTAATAAAGGTACAAGTCCGAGACGGGCTGCAAACTGCAACCGCAGACCGCAAGTCACATTGGTTTGTATGAACCAGTAGTGACGCTTGTCTGCTGTTGTCATCTGCGGTTGCAGTTTGCGGTCGCCGTTGGAATACTACCTTTAAGGTGTGCACTTCAAAGGTGTTATTCGGACGGCGAGTTGCGGTCTGCGGATGCAGTTTGCAGCCCGTCTCGGACTTGCACCTTAAGTTACATCGATGTACCTGATCGAACAACCAATGGCAGGCGCTCATTTTTGCGTTACTCACTCTTATTGCGTTAGCGTAAAGATCATTTTTCATTGCAGACTAATAAACATTCGTGGTGTTGAAGTCGCACTTAGTTCGGAAGGGATCGGATTTACGAAGTTTGCCGATGCGAATTCTTAGTTGTGTTGTATGTATCATTGTTGCGTGAATTTAGAAAAAGAAACAGTTTTTTTTTGTTTTTTTTTTGTCGCGATCTCAGTGCTTTGTTTGTTGTTTTCGCATCTTGTTATTTTTTTATATTATGAAATTAATGACGTCACGTGATTTTCACTTTGCGTTAAACGCTTTGAATCATTTTTAATCACCGAATTTAGTTTTATTTTTCCGTCTCGTTGTCATAAGTATATTCACAATAATAAATAAATGTAAAAACACCAATTAGTTATAATGTCCACAATATCGTTACGAAGTTATATTTTTTACAAAATTCACACTACGTTTTTGTCGTATGTAAATCGGGTGTCGTATAGAAATTTGTTGTCGTATTGTCAAAAAAAAATGCCATTAAAAAATCAAAATTCTCACACTTTGTATGAAATAAACGCATATCGAATATCGAAATATTAATGTTAATATGATATTAAAAATATAAATCTTTAAATTTAAATAAAATAAAAAACTTTTATAATTATTATTATGAAGAAAAATTAAGGGTATACAACCACTATACTGCAGACGTCGATTTTCGTTTTCATTGAGGGCGTATACTGTTAGTCAATGTACCCATAACCGTCTCACCAACTATGCCCAACCGATCTGTAGGATTCCTACATATTGGCCTACAAGAAGAATTATGGATTCTTCTTGTAGATATATAAGCTAAAGCAGTACCTCAACTACCTATAATCGCCTGTATTGACACACACACACACATACACGCACTGTATACTGAGTATAATATACTCTGTGTAATGTACCTTATGACAGTCGTGACTGACTGCATTGTGAAGCTCACTTAGAGGTCTTGTAGTGCGTGTCTGTGTGTCAATTCAGCTTATAATGTAGTTGAGGTACTGCTTTAGCTTACATCTCTACTAAGAAGAATCTGAGATGTCCTCTCTCGATATCGGGAAGTTAATTCTAACTTCTTCTCCTTATTAGTAAACTAAATTAATGTATAAACACACATATTATTCTCGAATTTCCTCAGATGGGTCAGTTACAGACTTTAATCATTCTAGAGCTAGAATAGTGAACTTAATACTGATGACAGTTAAAATAATGGATTTAAAATAAATAAATAAATATTGTGTTTTGTATGTTCCTAAAATAGCATGTATAAATGTGTTAGTCGTTATTTCATACAAAAACTCTTGAATCTTTGTTTGTATATCGGTTTAGAGATTTCTGACTACCCGCTTAATGTAAAGCGTTATGTTATGGGTGTTCCGATGGGCCTTTTAGTACACCAATCTTCGTATTTTAAGGTCTCCCTCCATTAAGGCGTAACATGACGAACAAAACAAAAAATGTTTTACTATTTTTTTCAAAACTAAAGTTTTGTCTATTGTATAAAAGTATTTAGACAATCCTGCTACAGACGAAAACTTTAAATAATTTAAAAAGAAAAATCTAAAATAAATTAAGTACTTATTTTGACGGATGATAAATGCGTATTACTATTCTTTAGAAATCTTTGATCAATTATAAATATTTTGAAAGTCAAAAGAGATCTCCGACATGTTACGTCCTGATGAATGGAGTCTATCACCACATTTATATATAAATATAGTTATAAACAATGTTGTACGCAACTAGTCTTTTTTATAAGTATCGAGCGAGTAAGTTCTATGACCATGTTCCCACTTTCGGGAAAAACTGGAAAGGGAATTTTCGTAAAACAAAAAATCGTCGATGTAAACGTAGTTGAGGGTAATTTGATGATAAGTCGGAGCATGGTCCAAGAGAAAAAATATTTTTTAATAAAAATTAAATCAATGACAGATAACACGTAAAACTGGCAATAACGTTACACTTGAATTCTAAACGATATTTTTTAATAAAACGAAGGGAAAAATGTAAAAAAATTATGCTTTTGTAAACTAAGCTGGTTATTTATTATGATAAGTAAATCTTCTAAAACTGGTATTTTTGTTTTATTTCGCAACCTTTTTTTTCTGTTGTGCTTGTAGAAGGTCCTTGCGGACCGTTTCTACTTAACCGTTAGTTATTGGCGAGACTTGAGGAGTCTCCAGCCAATGGGGGGGAAGTAAAATACTTAACCTAAGCTAACTACTTATACTACACTAACATCATGACTACTAGCAACAATAGCACTAAGGGCGACCCCTAGTGGGACTTGGGGTCTCTGCTTAGAGCGTTGCTGGCGGCGATTAGGGGGAGACAGCTTGATGATGGCTGAAATTATCGGTGTGACTGCGAAGTCTGAAGAGACGACCGCCTCTATGACGGGAGATCTCGGTGGATCGTGACCGGGGACAATAGGTGTTGGCGCGCACACATGCACTCTCTATGCATGCGCGGGACGTGCGAGGTAAGGGATAACCGGCAATGGCGTCTTGCCGCACTCCGGCGCATTTGCGATCCATTTCGACTGCAGCAGCCGCTACGTCCGGTTTGTCTTTATAAATATTTTGTATTCATTATAAAGCTGTTGACTGCCTCGTTGATACAGTGGTCGCAAGTACTGGGGAATACTGGCGTGATTTTAGCGTGATTTTATGTTATGTTATGAAGCTGTATGTGGATAAAAACTTTATTTATCTTCATACACATCAACCTCTTATGGGACAGTTACAGCCCCAACAAAACATGAATGAAAGAAAACAAAACAATATTATTAATAACTATTTATTATCACATACCTGTTTCATTGAATCTATTTTATTAGATTAAGGTAATGCCCATTTAAGCTATAATATTAGATACAGTTACTCCTCAGATTACCATAACTATGTACATTTACCGTAACGTATACATTTAACCGCAACATTTTGTACAAATTCTAACATAGAAATTGAACTATTACCCACATGTAAAAACAAAAAAAAAATTAAAGATAAAAAAATATATATTAATAATTACAAATTATACATGGGTCTATCTATACATATATTTATGCTAAATCCCGTATAGGGAGAGTAATTGCTAGTAATTAAAACTGATGGCACCTTACTAGTAGCACAGCTATTATAATAGTAGATAGGTACCGCTAAGCTAAACTATTAAAAACAGGCAACACTGTCTATTTTGTGTATTCTTGAAAAAATAAAAATAAAACTTTTTTGCCAAAAAATATTACACGGGGATTGAGCAGACATTTGCACCGGTGACTAGAAATAGACAATGTGACCAGTGTTCATAATTATTTTAATATGGCAACACGGAATGATGAAAATGAACGTTTTAAAAAGAGATTCTTAAATTAAAATAAAATAGGAGACATGCCAATGAGTAATACTGAAATTTTGTAGAATTCTACAAAATTCTTGCAACAACATGAATAATGTAATTCATAAACCTATTAATAACATGCCCACTTGAAATTACTTTTCACATGTTAAAATAAACTTAATCAAATAATTTACACTAACAATATTTACATAATTACAAATAAAAGTATATGAAATACGAGTATACAAGGTTAGTCGGAAAGGGGTACTAAACTAATCCGCAGGCCACGCTCAATACCCCCGACACGCCTAGTGTGTTCTTGCGAATTTCTATAACTACGCCTCGAACACGCCAGGCGTGTTCTGTTTGTTTGTCGTCCATATAGGGCGGCATCGCTATTAACTTCAAGAAAATTGTGGTGGCATTGAATGTGTTAAAGTATTACTGATGCAGCGTGTTTTAAAGAAAGTGTTAAAATTTCAAAATTCGATAATTTTTATTTCCATGCAAAATTATTTTTATATTAGTTTTTTCAAAAATTCTTCATCCCTTCTTTAGTTACAAATTCAGAAGATGGAGCTTCTAATCCGTAACCTATATGACCTAGAATGTAGACACAGTTCATTATAACTGAGGATGGATAGATTTTAGCGTTTTTTTAAAATCTTTGAGCAGCTCTTTGTCTCAATTTATTAACTTTTGGGGAAAGTTGTAGAAGAAAAGTTACTTATTATTATGAGTACTTTAGCACCTTTTCGGATTAGTACCCCCTATCCTTACCTTGTATAAAAGTACCTAGGTATATAAAAAGTACGTAGATGTTGCAAGGCGGCTGGTTGACACTTCCCGTGACCCGAAGACTGGCCTCTACTTTGGTCAAAGGATTAGCATTGCCATACAACGTGGCAATGCTGCCAGCCTTCTGGGCACGTTACCAGTCGACAGCGATGCCGAGGAATATTTTGATGCTCTATTTTATATTTTTATTAGGATATATTTTTCCTTATTTGTATATAATTTTATTTGTAATTATATCAAATAATTACTTACCAACATATCGAAATCTTATAAATTATGTTCATGATATAAAAATGCTACCTACTTCTATTTTAGTTCTAATAGTTAAAGCCATTTAATTTTCCTTTCACTAATGGCTTAGCTGATGGTTTTATACAAAGTGTCCAAAAAATTGTGTCAAGCGGAAGACCCTTAGAGGTACCCGAATCACCCCACCCCGTTTTTTGTAGTTTTCGTGATATGATTTCTTTTCATGTTTTAACCAAACTTTGACTAATGACATTTTGGATCATAGTGTCGTGAATAGTTGAGACAAATGCGTGATTCTCTTTTTAAAATATACTTTCACTTCATCTAATTTATAAAAAAAACTCACGTCACTATGATCAAAAATTTAATTAAAGTCAGAGTTTGGTTAAAACATGAAAAGAAATCATAACTCAAAAACGTTAATTGTTAATGAAACCACTAAATGATACCCCCAGGGGTGTGGTTGCCAAAAAGGATTTGTTAACGACACCACTAATGAATAGTGTTGCTGCCCTTCAGGGCAACAACAAGTATGTTTAAACTCTCATATTATATTATTACTAATTGTGGCATCCCAACATTACGGTGGTGTCATTAACAAATCCTTTTTGGCAACCACACCCCTGGGGGTATCATTTGGTGGTGTCATTAATAATGAACGATCGAAAAGTACCTACCTACAAAAAATCGCGAAACAGTACCTACACGGGGGTGATTCGATTCGTGATTCGAGTACTAAGGGTGCTCTACCTTTGTACTTCCGCTTGACACTACTTTTTGGGACACCCTGCCTAATAGCGACATGTTATTCTCGTATACCAACGAATGTAATCGTACAATGTCCACCATCAGCTATGTAGTAGACCAATATGGCGTCATATTTTCAAAACACTGCAAACTCATTAAAATAAATTCTCATAGGAACAAAACCTAAACATGATTAGTTTCCACCACTGCTTCTTTGTCCTTCGGTCTTCTTTTCTTTCCTTCTAGATCTGCGTAAATATCTTCTAGATTCCTCATTTTGGTCTCGGGAACGCAGAAGATTAGGTAGAACACGTTTGCGAGACAGATGAAGCTGAATATCCAGAAGGTGGAGTAGTAGCCTATCCAGATGTTGAGAGGCGCGAAGAGTTTGAGCAGAGCAAAGTCTGTGCCCAGGGATATCGCCATGATGAGGGTTGCTACTGTGCCTCGGAGCTGGAAGAAAACATTATATTTTGTTATTTTACATAATACGAGTACGTAACGTAAACTCACCCCTGTACCTATTCCCCAAAGGGTTGGCAGAGGTGTATAGTACACCCACATTTCGCCGTTACGTTTACGTCCCATGTAATAGAGGGCAAGCCTATTGCCATCGACCTGGCACAAATCTAGACTCCGGGCTGCTACTGAGAAATTCCACACGGAAAAATTATACTCAGCGGACTATCAGCGTCCTGCGAGTCCAATATAATAACGGTTTCAGAATGTCGATGGGGCTACCCCGTTTCTGCAGTGCATCTGGTATGCTCACGCAAGCACACGTCGATGGCTTTCATGCCATCGTCAGACAGAAATCTGCCTCCTTGTTCTGCAAGTGCGGGTCAGCTCCTACTCTATCCTGAAGACCATAGCAGGGAGATACGACTCTTTTTTGTTGAATGCCATTGTTCAAAGATGCATGACGAACAATGAACTGGTAACCTATAGATAACCAAGCGTGCTGGGTTTTGTTGAATCTTACAACACGCGTCTATTCCCAGAGTGCGGTGAGGAAGTTGTATATTCTAGCCTGCCCCACACGGGTTATAAGAAAGAAAACGTAACGATTCACCTAAAATACCAGGCTCTCATAAAATCGAAGAAGGTTGAACATACCTGGAAACTGAACATCTCAGTCATAATGACGAACGGCAGAGGTTGTAAGCCGGACGCGTCAGCAAAGATGCACACGCATAATGCCACGATTGGCACCCAACCAGGCATGAACACTCCGATGCTTTGCAGGTAGAACCAAACGCCTAGCAGGCACATGCTGAAGCCGGCTACCACGCTTGTTACTGCTAGAAGAGGCTGGAAAGAAAGAAAACGTATTGTGAAGCTGACATCGCAAGAACTGCAGTAAAAAAATTACCCATACTAATACCTATTACAAAATGTGAAAGTTTGGATGTTTGCGAGTTCCTGAATTTGGATGCTTGTTAATCAATCACGACTTAACCTTTTGACCGCCACGGACGTCTGTGGACGTCAAATTAAAACGTGCTCACGAGGCCTTCGACGGCATGGCACGCCGAAAACACTGTGGAGTAACGGAGTGTGGTGTTCCTCCAACCAAAGGGAGGATCTTCCAACCAGGCGGAGTCTTATGCCTGGCTGGCTACTGCCCAACGGTTGATGTTGGGAGGTTGTATATATGCTATCTGCGTGTTAAATCATGATAGCGCGATGTAGGAACTGAATAGTTCGCATGTGGCGTGATAGATGCCGCCACAACACCACTTTTACAGTTCAAAAGTCTGACGTCCATAGACGTCCGTGGCGGTCAAAAGGTAACGGCTGAATGGATTGGGATAAAATTTGGCACACAGATAGACCATTGCCTGGATTAATACGTAGGATACTTCTATCCGGATAATTTGTTCCCTTATAATAATTATTCAGTTAGTACTAAACGTTGGCAATAGATGGCCTTGATTGGATTAAAATCTGAAGTCCACAAAGACAAAGTCGCGGGTATCTAACAATCTAGTAGGTACCTAATTCTGCACTTAACAATAACGAGCAAAAGTAAATCACGCTGGCATGAGTAAGAAATAATGGAATAATTATCAAAATTATAGGGTACATGCTGTACCAGGCTCTGACATAATACGTTAAGTACCTAATAAACGGTTATTATAACTGTGGAGTTTTCCATAAGTTTCTATGGGGGTAGGTAAGTACTAATATACCTATGTAGGATTTGATTGTGTCTTGTTTAATCGTCTTAGCAGTTTCACGACCTATTACAAGCTGTAATAATTTTCAAACTTATTAACAAGCTTTTCCTATTAATCTATGGCTTTTCCCATCCGAGGTACAGATAAGGGATCACTCATTAATCACGTGAGGCTCGAAGGGGGGGGGGGAGAGGGTTCGGAAAAAATCAAGAAATATCACAAGGCGTAGGAGGCGTAGTGAGATATCACATGTAGGTATGCAAGGTGTAACTTAAATAACGCACAACCTCTTAAGGGGTCATTATGAACAACTTTTACTATGGGACCTAACCTGAAATCGCGAAAGAAAATCAGCTGTTCCCTACATTTACGTTCGCATAACTCGTCAAATTTTTTTCACCCGGAACTTTCTAAAGTAAATGCGATCAGTACACAAAATCCGTGTACCTATATTTTAGAAACGAACTTTTAATTCATAACATTCTAAAATATACGCGGCTAGTTTCATATGGATGCGTTCTGGCCTTATATTATATCTAGAAATACGCATTCCGTACAGATATCGAACCCGCGACGCAGAAAGCCAATCAATAATGCTTTTACCGTATTCAAGTAGGCAAGAGACATAATTGAAACAATCATATTATGTCTCTTTTCAGTGAAATACGAAACTAGCCAATGAAACATTCTAAACTTACTACAGGAAGAAGTGTTTTAAGTAAATTAATATCACAACATTTCTTTTTGTTAGAAATTAATGTTTTGAAATATTTTAATGTTGTTTACTTTTATCTCACGGCTTCCTGAATACGGTATAGAATTTTCTTTTAAGCTTTAAAAGAGAATTATAAAAATTGTCTCGCTGATCAATCCGACACTGTATACATTTCTAATTGCCACGTGGTTGGGTTTGTTGCCAAATTAATTAAATTCCATAAGACTATTCATGTTGATAGGGTCTTTGCACACAACGATACAATACTGTTGCTTATCGTAACACATTCGAGTCCACCACACTTTTCATAGAGCTCATACGCCATCCCGCCATACATATTGCTAGTGGACCTTCCAGAAGGGTCCTCGGCATTACGTTTGCGCTAAGAGTGAACCCTCGAGGAGGGTTCCTGGCATTAGGTTAAAAACCTTGAAAAATACGCTACTACGTCGTAAAATAGGTCTTTGCTTTTTTCATGACGGTGAATTTTCCAAGAAAAACCTGCATTTAAAATGAGCCGTCCACGAGGGCACCCGGCATGGCGAATGCGACTACAGGATGCCCTCCTGGAGGGCACCCGGCATTGAACGTGTTAATTGTGTTACTGCATCGTGATTGAAGATTACCTATAATCTAACGACTGTAATCTGTTCAACGAAAGATGAATCCTGACGTAACGGTCATTACGTACCCAAATTGTAGCTGTAAGGAGTCTGCTATCGAAAAAACGTAAACAACATCATCAAAAACCGTAAAGTAGCTATTTTTTACCTTAGGAAGAAAACAAAAAAAAAACATGAATAATATAGCTACATTATTCATGTTTTTTTTTTTGTTTTCTTCATAAGGTAACGTTTTGTAGAGAAACGTGAGGACTCACCTTACGTTGAAAAGGGCAAAATTTTTGAACGTAGGTAGTTACCTACCTACAGTAGGTATCTACGCGTAAAATAACTTTGCAACAGAGGGCTGAAGTGAGGAACAGAACGCTCCCAAGCCTAGTTTAAATTTTATTATTTTGAACATAAATACCCTCTTTCTCCTATAGTCTTATATTGCAAACAAACGAATTTGTAGAATATATTACTACTTACTTACTTATATTGCAAACAATTTTTCTCATTCATTCTTTTCGCAAAAGTTGTCACTACCCCAACACTACTAGTTTTAGTATGGTAACATTATTTTGCTTTTAAGTTACTGCATTGACTATAGGTATCATCACCATCATCATTCGGCCGAAAGATGTCCACTGCTGGACATAGGCCTCCCCCAAAAGGGGAAGGAGAGTGCCATAATCGCCACGCTTGGCAGGCGGGTTGGCGATCGCAGTATGGTTGTTAAAGTACTCAGAGAACGCTGCTGCCCGTGCTCTAGTGAATCCCTTAGTCGCCTTTTACGACACCCATGCGAAGAGATGGGGTAGTGCTATTCTTTAACTCCGGCACCACATGGTACAACCACAGTCTACCTATATCTTACTCCTTACAGTCGGTCAACGTAGAACCTTAGACAAAGTATGTGAACTAGACAGAACCTTTTTAAAATGAATGTCATTCTACTTTTTGTCTCTTTTGTTCAAATGACAATTAAGAATTAAGAAAAAAGAGATAACCATAAAATTTTGACTCCGTCTTAAACGTCAAAATTTACAATTGCGAGTCGGCTTGGTATAATGCACTATACCAAGCTCTTACATAGTTTTCATCGAATTATTCTTCTTTTGGTGCCATTGTGACCTGAGTGAGTGTGTTCATTGCTTGCCCCATTAAATATGGCTTGTGTTGCAGTCGGCTGTAAGAGCCGTATGAGTGTTCTAAGTGAAAATAATAGCAAGTTATCTTTCCATAGGTAAGTTATCGACACTCATTTTTACGAAAAGACTGTTCCCAAATGCCGTTTTAAGCCATTTACGTTTAGTATTAGTAATCACTAAAAGTTTTATCAAGTTTCAGTAAGCATATACAACGTAGTTTATTCAAGAAATAACATTGTTGTATTTTACAAAGAGTTTTTGGCAGATCATCTACCTTTACTCGCACAAGTAGGGAAGATCCACAATATCGATATTTTTCTCAGTCGCTTTATATGTTCACTTTAAATATTTCTATTTATAAGTGAATGCTTAAGATAATAGTAGAAAATATAGTTAGGTATAAGTGCGAACATCATTATACAACATTTATATCATTTATAATGTAATTATATAATGTTTTTTTTTAGATTTCCTTTGGAACCAAAAATCAGATATAAGTGGATACGTAATCTTGGAAGACAAAATTGGACTCCTTCACAGTACTCAAAATTATGTTCACTCCATTTTAGAGTGGATTGCTACCGTGAAGGTTACAAAAAAAGAACTCTACGTAGTGATGCCATACCCACTATATTTCCAGAACAATCAATATCAAAGGTACATGATTATAGTGATCATACGTTTATTTTACATGGAATTCAATTAATATTTATATGTATAAGTATTTATGTACATTTTGTTTTGTAAGCTATGTTATTATTTATGAGGTTTAAGGTTGTAGAATAATTCAATTATATCAATATCTTAAGTTTTAACTTCAATTTAACAAAATAGTTATAAGGCTGCAGACACACTGAACGTATCTGGCGCAGCTCATGATTCGTCGCATTACGCGTATACATACAAATTCTTTTGCGCGACCTCACCGCGCGCGTTGTACGTTGATAAGCCGAGCCTAATGGGGCCTAGAACGAGTAAAGTTTCGAGCGATGTAAAGTTAACTAAGTATATTCGGCGTATTTTCAGCGGCTACAGCCACACTTACGCGTGCGTCGCGTATCTTGCGCCGCGTACTGCGCAAGATACGCTAAGTATGTTTTGGCCCTAAGATTTCTAAGTTGGTAGAATGATTTGTATAATTTACTTAATTAATCAGTTAGGATCAGCTAGTTATTGGAGGCCAAAATCAAATAGTTTTTTAAAAACAGTGTAAAAGCCGTAAATTGTAAATACGTAAAAAAAGTTTTGAAATTATTTCTAACAAAACAAAGGTATAAGACTACAATATTAATGTTATTACCACCATTATCAAAATCATGGATTTTTGTTTTGTATTGTTTTGTAAATGGTGATCTTTAGATTTTGCGTGATGAATTTACAAACAGGAGACAGACGTACTTATTGATATTGACAGATGAAAGCGGTGGTCTGTGGTGCCATATCTTTTTCCAAACCCGACCTGCTTCGGTGGTTGAAATTCGTCGAATCTTTGCGCGAAACGATTTATAACAACTCTCGAAAACAACTTTTAGACATGGCTCAGAAGCGAAATTTATAATTCTTCAATAAAGTCTTCGCTCTTCTTGAAGAAGAGAACGACGACGCTTCTGCCCCATACTTCTATAGCTCTCCCAGTAAAAAGGGCATAGTTAAACTCGCGCGCGTTTGTGTTACGCGTTTGTTTTAACCTAATCTAACCGATTCGGTCGGGGTGCCTTACATAAGTAATCTACGACCAGTATTTTAAAATGTTTCTTATTATTTTGGAATAAACGTGTTTGATCAAATGCTGTCTGTTTTAATTTGTACTCACCTTTGTTAAAGCCCAGTCCTCCAAATATAGAAGAGTGATTGAGTAAGTAGATACCTATGCATATAGCAAATTCCAGTGGTATGTTGTAACCCACACATAAGCAACATCAAAATGTGAGCTTAAGTGTTACGTCACAGTCACACGTCTTCCAAGCATAAGCAAAACACTGCGGGGACACAGGCCTCCTCTCTAGAAAGAGGGGATTGGGCTGTAATACACTGCGCAGCCCCAATGTGGATTGATGGATGACACATGTATTCGATTTTTTGGATCTTGGACATGCCGTTTTCCTTTACAGTTTTAAGAGCAGTGACAAAACAAATTACACAGTGCGTGCCTGCCTGGGTTCGAACCCGCGACCTACAACTGAAATTCAACGTTTTTTTTTTATTTCTAATATGCAGAGTACATGCATTTAGGAAATGTCGCGACAATTTGGTTGCACGGTTCCAAAATAAGTCCTATGGAGATGAGCCGACAAGAAACTCCATGGTAACCGTGGCGCTAGCGCCGTTACTTCTGGACCACCACTGCTCCAGTCTGCTAAGCGTTAAAACGATAGTCAACTACGATACGCCGTTGGTCAATTATCATCATTCACGTCGTATGCATTCTTAGTTCTATTGTAAACTGTATTTAGTTTGAGTGATTTTTTAGTTAAATTAATTACGTATTTTATGAAAAGAATTTTTACATTTTGAAAGGCGTTTTTGAAAAGTCACGTCGCTGCAAAAACGTTTCAAATTCGAAAGTCATTAATTATTCAATTTTAAGGAAATAAATATTTAAAGTATCGATACCGTCCCTAGATTATTCTGCCTCATCTCTAATCTTAAATTTAAATGCATTCAGGATTTTCAACTCATTTAAGCTTCATTTCGTTTGACGTGTACACGCATGACAGTAAGTTCGTCTCTTTTTCCCTCGGATCATCTCTCATTAGAGTGAAGAGATGAACTAGAGCAAATTTTTCGTTTTAAAAATGTTCCATCTAGTTACATACTTGATCTTAGCGTAGAACATTGTCGCAGAGCAATCGTGCGGGGGGTTGCGGGGTGAAGGGGCGGAGGTGATGTCCCAAGTAGCCATACTGTATACTTGGGACATAACCTCCGCCCCTACATAATTTTGACATTTCATAGGACCTGTCAAACTTATGGGCGTTGACCCACTGTATGTAGTAAGTAGGTACACTGTGGTACAACTGTAGGTATAGTGAATTGCGACTTCTTTGCGATCAAATCGCACCTGTATGCTGTCCCTAAAAGTTCACCATGTATAGATTGCCTATTCGTATCTATAATTAGTCCAGACAATGAGACAAATACACAATGGCTATAAATAAAACGCAAACTCATTGACCGAATAGATAGGCACCCATATACCTACAGTCGCCAGCACATCAAGCTGCTACAGTAAGTCAATTTTTTTAATAGATTTTCATCTTTATTAACCGACTTCAAAAAGGAGGAGGTTCTCAATTCGGTTGTATTTTTTTTTTTATTATTTTTTATGTGTGTTACCTCATATCTCCGTCATTTATGAACCGATTTGAAAAATTCTTGTTTTGTTCGAAAGGGTATACTTCCCGATTGGTCCCATTTAAATTTTGTTATGATTAGACCATGAACTTCAGAGATATGGAACGGAACTCCTCATCGGATCAAAGCAAAATTCTCAAATTACTAATATGGCTTTGTTTATGTTTGTTGTTGGGAACTGACTACTTGAAAAGAGGAGGGGGTGCTTGTCCCCCCCTCCCCCCCTTTGGAATGTTTTCATTATATCGTGTAAGGTATCATTTGAAAGGACTTTTTATGCCCGACTACGTCAAAGCCAAAAAGAAGGGTTATGAAGGAGGGGGTTAAAATTATGACACTAAAACGTATTCAATAAAAAATAAACTTTAAAAAAAAGTAAAAACCGACTTCAAAGAAATACTAAAAGGAGTAAAATAATCACCATAATATAAAATTAACAGTTTCAGAAGTCGGTGCAACTCTACACTGAAGCAAATAGAAGCCACCGACTTCTGAAACTGTTAATTTTATATTATGGTGATTATTTTACTCCTTTTAGTATTTCTTTGAAGTCGGTTTTTACTTTTTTTAAAGTTTATTTTCACAAAAGCATTAGGGTCAAGGTTGATTGGGAAAATTTGACAGTTTCGGGTAGCTTGACCTGCTGGCGTCTGTACATGGTGTAATAATATGCTACGCCAGTTATTGTCTCTCCACGATGGTCCAAGACTACGACACGAACAGTGCTGCCATTGATTAACATCTTCAATACAATTAAAGACTTTTTAATTCATAATTAATGTGAAATAAATTGCTACCCAGTCTATTTGCTATCTCGTGTTATTCATCTATTTATTAAAAAAGTAAACTGTATAAAATTCCTTTTTTTTAATGCAAGTAAGTGAAAAAATGCATTTTGCTCGGGTATTTTATTTTCACATAGTGGCACAGGCACAGACTTGGTCTTTTACCAACATCCAGAAGTCCAAACTCAAGGTTTGCCAAAGGGCTATGGAGCACAGTATACTTGGTGTTAAATAATCGAATTCGAAACACAATATTGAGCTCCAAAACTCAAATTGTCGACATGGCTGAAGAGGCCGCCCAGCTGAAGTGGGACTGGGCAGGGCATGTCTGCCGTATGCCAAATGTGCTGTGGGCCTGTATAGCATAAGAATGGAGCCTGAAACAGCGAGACGGGGTCGCGGCAGACCGCGGAGAAGATGGCGGGACGTGTTGGATGCTTTTCTTAAGGTTTGGCATGAAGCTGCACAGAATCGCGACAAGTGGAAGGAACGGAGGGAGGCATTTGCCCAGCAGTGGGACAGTACAGGCTAATAATAATAATAATAAAGAAATACAGACGCCGTTTTCTTCCGGGAATAGAAGTTAAACAGTCCATTTAACACCCCTTCCCATAGACCAGGTTTATGTTTACCATATTTCACAATAGTTTTGCACCCACCTGAGACGGTCCATGACTGTACTCCAATAGTGCAGCCGTGGATAGTCCCCGGTTAGTGCCCCACCCCATTTTAGATTAAAGTTCTCAAAGGGGCCTCTTTGCGTTGGATCTGTGTCCCTCGTATGCCTTCCAAAGGACCGAACATCTTCCGCACGGAAGATGAGCCGTGAATAAAAAGAGATACAAAAATAAGAAATAATAATAGTGGCAGAGTGGAAGAGTATACATGGCGTAGGATATTGTTATATCCATATTAATTTAGTGTAACGTTTTTGATACCGGCAGTAGTGGTACTTACATACTAGAAACTATGATGCTTACTGTGAATGTCCTACGATTCTTCTTCTACCCTTGTGTTAACATGAACTAACGAGGATAGCTCACGCCGGCGCTGTAGTAAAGTGACTAGCCGGTCACCAAAGTTGGAAGCAGGCCTGGCAGCCCAGGGTGCGCCGGACTTACTAAAGGCCGGGCGCTCATTGTGATTTTTTGTCACGGTGACTTTTTGTTACCAATTCTATGAAAATATATATTTGTCACGGGAGTGCCTCCGCTGCCGGCGCCGGCATCCAAAAATAACGCCATTGAGAACCGGCGGTATATTACTGCCGGCAGCCGAGATTAGAAACATCGACTGCCGGCACCCAAAATGGACATCGGTGGTGGTAATAAGTTGTTTGGCAGGTATGTTAGTTGAAAGGTAGGTTCGAATTTGGGCCAAACACTGAAACGTGTCTTCCAACTGACTTATTTCAAGAGCGAGCGAAGCGAGCTCGTTATTTTGGGCATACCGACACGGATAGGTTAGGTTGGAAGGTTGTTAGGTTACTTTAAACCCTGCAGACAGAAATACTCCGCTTTGGAAACCCAAACAACCTTACAAACATCCCCTTAAGTTTTTCATTTGTTTTTATTGTGAAAATGAAAGTGGGTGACGAATAATCGTCTCATGAAGAGTTTGAAAAGGCCTTGAAGGTATATAAAAACAGTGTATGTAATTAGCGCGGCCCCGGCAGCCAGTTCAGAAGCCAGTGCTGAGACTCGTAATCGCAACCGGCGCCGGCAGGGGAGGCACTCCCATTTGTCACGTCACCATAGTGAGCGCACTCCCGTATACCTTCATAGCATTCGACTTGGGTAAAAAAAGTAACCGTGACAAAAAATCACTATCAGCGGCGGGCCTTAAAAGGCAGTGGCAATTTTCGCTACCAACCTTTTTGGAAGAACTCACAAAAGCGTACTTGTTATAATTCTAATTTTTTTTACCCTTTTTCTTTAAAAAGTAGTTTTTCTTTCTTTTTTATTGGTAAAAAAAACTAGAGGCTGCTTGCGGCCTCGCCCGCGTGGATGTCGTTTATCGCGTATTTCGTAAATTTTGGGACAAAAGCAGACCACGTCCCTCTCCAAATTCCAGACCATCTCTGTACCAAGTTTCATCAAAATCGGTTCAGCGGTACCTACAGACGTGAAAGCGTCACAGAGTTACTTTCGCATTTAATATATTAGTAGGGAAGACTTAATGGTTGCCAATGACAACAATAATATAATTAAGTTTTAATTAGTTTGTCATCGAAACGTTAAGAAGAAGAAGTAAGGATTACTCAAATTGTTTATTTACTTTTCTTAGAATCTGCCTATTATAGGGTTAACCCTTTAACCGCCCCAGTCGGATAAATCCGACATAAAATTTCGTGGCCATTTTGCCCATGTCGGTTATCTGTTTATCCGTTTCTAAAGTCCCCGTCGCGAGAAGCTATAAATTTCGTAAACACACATTCAGGGGTTCGCAACCTTTGGAACAAATAAAAAAAAACAGTTTTGTAATGATTTTTATTTTTATATAATGGTTTTTATTTTATTTATACAAGGTTAGTCAGATAGGGGGTACTAATCCGAAAGGGTGTTAAAGTACCCATAATATTGAATAACTTTTGTTCTACAACTTTTCCCAAAAGTCAATAGTTTAAGAGAAATAGCTGTGCAAAAATTACAAAAAAAATACGCTAAAATCTATCTATCCTTAGCTATATCAGCTGTGTTTACATTTTAAGTCATATTTGGGGTCATGAATTAGAAGCACCGTTTTCTGAATTCGTAACTGAAGTAGGGACGAAGAATTTTTGAAAAAACTAAAATAAAAATTATTTTACACGGAAATAAAAATTATCGAATTTTGAAATTTTAACACTTGCTTTTAAATCGTCATCAGTGATCCTTTAAGTGGTCTGCGGATTAGTACCCCCTTTCCGACTAACCTTGTATAATAATAAATAATAATCTACGAAAACAACACAAACAAACTGAAACGCATTCAAAACTCAAATGACAGCATTGACAGCGTCAGTGTGAACTTACTTCAAAATGGCGGGCTAAATGTTGACGTTCCATGAGTCAGACACGTTCCGGTACCACAAAACATTAGACGATAGCGCTTTATATCGCTAAAATATAACCCGACTAAGTGAAATTGCTCGTTAGTTTCGTATTACACGTATGTAACTTTGAGTTGATTGAATTTGGGATTATTTGTTGTTGATTGAATTGTCGCTACGTAACTTTGTAGAAGTTCTTTATTTACAAAATTTATAGCTTCTCGTGACGGGGACTTTATCCATATAAAGGTAAATAAAATTGTCGGATATATCCGACTGTGGCGGTTAAAGGGTAAAGTATCGTCAATCGTGGAGACTGTAATGTATGAAGTGAGTTAGTTTTTTATCTTACCTTTCTTCCAAGCCTGTCAACAAGCTGACACGCCAAAAACGACCCAAAGATTTGCACAGCAGCGAGCAACATCGATTGCTTGTTGGGCGACAAGGCGATGCTCGTGTCGGGGTCCTTGCCGGCCTCCGTGAAGATGTAGCTAGCGTAGACCAGGACCGCGATGCAGCCGCAGAACTCCCGCGTCAGGTTCACTATGAGAGCCACCCAGAACGCTTTTACTGCTGTTTTGTCGGAAACTGTTGAAGAAAATATGATTTGAGCATAGAGTTGAGTCATAGACAATAGTTATGGTATACTGGTATTCCACCCGCTGTGGCACAGTAGATATACACCTACAGGGTGGTAATTTGAGATGGGGCATGAAGGACAGCTACCTTAACCATTGTAGCTACGGGAAAACGTTCTTATAAGACCACCCCTAACTTTTGGAATAATTTCAATCGACATTCACAGATTTTGAAAACAAAAGTACAGTCAGCGAGAAAAAGGGCCGATTTCACAAAACTTTTTTATGATGCCAATCGATCCCACTTCCCATATGGATCAAAATACTCTTCCGGACCAACTGAGGTTGGAGTACCTACTAGAAAAGTAAGAAATCGCAAATTGGGTGTTATAAAACCTAAATTCCCATAAGCTTTTTTACAGCGGCCTATGATGTGATCAAGAAAGGTTAGCCCGGTGTTAAAAATTACTCCCAAATCCCGGTGCGTCTGGCGCGGGAAGGGAGAGTAGCAGCTGCCTCTCTCTCCCTCTCCGCTCCCTCCTTGGTCGCCATCTCCTCTTCGCAGAAGGAGGCGACGGCTTCCCACGCACTCTCGCGCCCGACCCTGGACAGAACCACGGTCGGGAGCGAAAGGTCACCACTGACTGTTCGTGGCGCTGCGTCGCCCATGCAGGACACGCCTGTAGCGTCTGCAGCGCCGTGTTCTCGGGGCCGTCGGCGCAGTGGTGACTCCCAAATCCCTGACTTTACCGTCGGCTCCCCGTCAATGTGATAATTATGTAAACGGGTGTGTGTGCGCGAGAAAAAGTGATTGTCACACACTTTGAGTTGTTAAATTGTAAGCGATTTTCTTTACTCCAGGCAACAACCCTGTCTATGTCCCTTTGTAGTCTGGAACAGTCATCCCGGTTTTTTAACCCTAGATACATTTTGAGGTCGCTAGCAAACAACAAACACTTGGCGTCTTTAATCACATCTGGTAAGTCGTTTATCATCAGCAAGAATTCCAAAGGGCCAAGATTACTGCCCTGACTTACCCCGTACCTCGTGAAATATGGCCCTGGGGGCCTACTCCCTAAGTCCGTCAACGAAGTTAGTCGCCCGAAACGTAAGAGTGAACAAAATAAGTGTCAAGTTCAACTTTTCGGACGGACAAAAACACATCGGTAGTAAAGACAACTGTCAAATCGTGTTGTCATTCATTCTTAACTCGGGCCCCGAAATAATCGTGTGTCCGTAGGTGATAGGGAGTAGGAAACGCTCGTAACTAAGGCCGAAACAACGGACTTCGTGCTTAGGGCCCTGATACGTATTCCGCATATTCCACATATTGCTATAATTAATAGTAGCTTATGAGGAACTTCCCTACACTTTGAGCATGCCTCTTCCCCCCTAAATAACCTGTCTCCACCCTCCTAACACAATACGTTGGTAAAATCAAATCTACGCCTATACACGCGACAATTATGCTTGTTATCCAAACTCCAATTACAAAGTTGATAAACAAAAACAAATAATCATTATGTATAAAGTACCAGGAACAAATAAACATAGGGCGATTGACTCCGCCTGAATGTTTGACCCCAAACAAAACGTTACCAATTGCCTTTTGACATATGCAAACTGTCAGAAACGAATTAGATGTACGTCAGAATTGAAAATGATGATGGCTGGTCAAGAATCAAGGACACTTTGGTCGCCAGTCGCCACGCTTTTTATAAAGAGGTCGGGCAGTCAGGCATCATCAATTGGTGTCGTGATAAATAGTCGTGAATATGTTTGTTGTTTAGGTTTCGTTTTGTAACTTGTAGAGGAGAAATGTTGATAGGGGGCCAACATAGCGAAAGTGGCGCCGCCCCCGAATAATAAACGATTCTTTTGAAGTGGACAGTTTTGGAACTTTTGCTATTAATTACCTTCCAAGCTCCCGAAATATTATATTATGCACAGGTGATATTTGTAACTCCTTCGCTGTCTCAGCAATCTTTTGCAACGTGTTTCCAGTCGAATTTATAAAAGCTCCGAGTAAATTCTCTTTCAAACGCATAGTTAAGGAATAACTTGTAGTCGCTGCACTCCTAATCATCTAATTTAGTCTTCGTCATAATTGCAATTAGGTTTTCATAATTGTATTTGATATTTGTAATATCTTTATAAACATATTTTATTATTTTGCATAAATATTGTAATTTATATATCTTAAGAATTTGTAGTCTATTGAATACAAAATTGACAAATCATCTTTTTTTGTACCTATTTCGATGCTTTTCTTTTAACTCAAAGGTTGACTGGTATAGAATGCCTTAACCCTTTATAACGTAGACAATTTTAGGAAATGTACCTATATAACAAAGAATTTGGTAATTTAGAATATACCTACTTACAATAAAAATATAGGAAAAAAAAGGAATTCTGTGTCATTTTTATTAAAGAAAATACCTAGGTAATAATTGTAATATTGTCAGATTTAAAAATATAAATATAAAAGCAGGCTGTCGCAACATCTTTCAAAAAGTTGGTGGCGAAAATATTGCCACTGCCTTTTAAAGGGTTAAGGCATTAAGTCCGCTTTATGTACCTACCAGCATAGTGCAAATAAGTATAAATAAATAAATCAAATATTATCGATCATGTGATGAGAAATTTGTGTTGATCGAATATTCCGATTTTAAAGACAAACAAATGAATTAAAAAAGACAAGATCTTTTTTCAGAAGAACCTGTAATTTCACAGTACACATTGGAGTTGTCCCTCCATTGTTGAGTACAAAACTCTTCCTGTAACGTTATATGCTGACATTTTACCATGACACTGAGTTATTATGAGGAAGTAAACAACAATCAAGGTTCGTTCGAAATTCCTCGTTTTAAGTGAACTGTTTGCGTTGTGAAAACGACATCAGAAGCAATAAAGTATCTACGAATTCAAACAGTTCATTCGTAGCGTGGCAATTGACACGCCACGGAGTTCCTGTTTAATGAAATGAAATGAATGGCTAGAGATCAACTACGATAAAATGGCACGCCCCTCCATTGCCACTGCAAGTAAAAGTGTATGAGAATAGTAGATTGTTGCATCGAGCGCAAAGTGAGTTATTAATGCACGAGTGTTATGTGGGTGCCCGAGCGCATGCAAGCGCACTAAATTAACACGAGTGCATTAATTACTCACTTTAGCAAGGTAATCTACTATCTACGTAATCTACTTTTCTTTCAACTACCAATCTACCTACCGTAATAAAATACATTTAACATTTTTTTAAACTTTTCTTGCTCATGAAGTATCAAAGTTTTACAATGGTACAAAACGCGCGCCATTTTTTTTTTCACCATTTCGATTTTATTCAGTTGATTTTTATTTTCAGCCAGTATCTTTTTGATCAAATGCACACAGTCATTTTATATCTTAGAGCATATTCTAAGTATTATATATATACAACTTAATGGGAGATATTAAACATCTGTGGTAAATTTATACCTATCTAAATAAATAATGAAAAACTTTGCAACCATGAGATTTCATATAACATTTCTGCACTGTTTGGTTTTAAGCAAAAAATACGTCCTTTGTGATCGGTTTTGTAGTGATCAATGATAACATTACTGCGTAGTTGAAAGAAAAGAATATTTACAACGCGTCAACGGCTGGTCGGGGTACAACGGATGCCATTTTCGCTATCCGTCAGCTATGCGAAATATATGTATAGAGAAGTGCACATAAAAACTTGCACAGGGTTTTCGTTGACCTCGAGGACGAGAGACGAAAAGCATGCGATTAAGAGCGGTTACGCACTGCATCTGATCCGAATCCGAGAAAATACGTTCCAAAGTAGTCATAGAACTATTTGTATGGTAGTTTACGCACTAGATCCGACTTTCGTCATCCGATTTCTCTCCATGGTCTGTGAGTTTCCAATTCGGAAGTAATATTGACGGACCGAAGTAGCCGTAGTACTGTTTGTATGAACGCTTTCGCATTACCTCGGATTCAAATCGGACGCCAAATGGATATGCCAAAGATGGCCTCTGAATTGTTTGAATTTGGATCAGATATCGGATAAGTGAGTAAGCGATATCCGAATTCGGTCCGAGTTTTTTAGACTCTAGATTCGTACTTTCACGTATTCGGATCGGATGCAGTGCGTAAAGCAATATCCGAATTCGGTCCGAGTTTATTATATTCTTATTTTCACGGATCCGGATCGGATGCAGTGCGTAATCGCTGTAAGAAAGAATAGAATAGAATTTATTTTAAGAATATGGTGACATACAGGTGTTACAGTGCTTCATTACAGCATATTCTACCAAATTGTTGCGTGGAAATATTTGAACATAACAAACACACATGAATCAGTTACTAACTTAAGACTTTAAGAGTAATACAATGTCAAACCATGAAATTAATAGTTATTAGTTAATTCGTTTCGCCTAGCTTCCACGACACAGGGAATACTAGTGTGGGAGCTAGTACCAAATGTAAAATAGTTATTATGTAAGTTTATTGAATAAAGTTTATTAAATAGGGTATTTGACTGAAAAAATCTAATTAGTCCGTCAGATATATTATCAAAAAATATTTGACCCGTATTTTTTCTTTTGTTACGTAAACCAAAATTGACGAAGATACGACACTTTTAAAATTGGCAAAACGTCACAAGGAAGTACAATTTTTACTTGCTTCTGACGTCACAAGCCCCCACTCTCGAGTTTTGATACGTTTTATTTTTCCAAAAATTTTGAGATTTAACAAAAGAAAAAATACGTGTCCATTATTTTTCAGAACTATAATTGGCGGACTAATTAGATTTGCAATTTATTGATGCTGTCAACATGCCTATTATGGTCAAAGTGAATTAAATTTTATAATGTTGTTGATGATTTATAATGCCGTTGGTGATGAATATAAATGTTGTTAAATGGGAGAAGAGCGATCAAAGAAAAGGTGGATGGATTGTGTGAGGGATTTTAAGATAATGAAATAATGGAAGACGAAACCATTTTGCGTCAACCCCAAGAAATTTGGACTAAGGGCAGGTAGAAAAAGAAAGAGGATAAAATAATATTACAAACGTATTGTACTTACACAATAGTTTAGGAGAGAACTTGGGTTCACTGGTGGTCTGTTCAATTATTAGCCGGTCTACTTCTTCAGAGATGGATTTGTCGTCCACCGGTAGGGAGCGAAGCCAACCTAGCACCTTCGCTGTGTCCTAGAACAAAATTATGAAAAACGTTACAAAACTAGCTTACGTCTGCGGCTTCGCTCGTGTTGTACTTTTATAAAGAACCATACATCTCATCATGTCAGGCCGTAAACGACCACTATTGAACGGAAAATTGCCGGTCAAAGGGAAAATTACCGGTCAAAGGGAAAATTGCCGGTCAAAGGGAAAATTGCCCAGCAGTTGGACAGTAATGGACTGATTAAGCTATGATGCTTGACGTTGACGTTTGATTGATGGCCGATGGGGCCGAAAGGTTCTGGAGTGGCGACCGCATACCGGAAGACGCAGCGTGGGTAGGCGACCACAAGGTGGACCGGCAATCTGGTGAAGGTCGCGGGAATCCGTTGGATGCGAGAGGCACAGGACCGGTCGATGTGGCGATGCTTGGGGGAGCCCTATGTCCAGTAGTGGACGTCTTTCGGCTGAATGATGATGCTAATGTGTTTAGTAATATTCTTCTTACCTCATTTCTTCCGCACTTGACCAAGTATGAGGGCGTCTCCGGTAGACGCAGCAGAATGCAGAAGTGGATCAGAGGAATAGCGAGCAGGATCCAAAGGACTGTGTTGAACGGCAGCAGATCTCCTAGAACGAAGACCAACAGGTTTCCAGCAGTCTGTAGACAAAGAGAAAAGAAAATAGATTTAACTTAGGTTCAGTTAACATCAAAAAGAAATCACCCACATAACATGTGTTTTTGTTTGGTAGGCCATACATCAGAGGTGGTCTCTTATAAATTTTATCGAAATTGATTTAGCGCTTTTTGAAAAAATCGACAAAAACAAAAAGAAACATATACTTAGATGACGTTTTGGTTTGTTCCCTTGTGCAAAAGTTTTGATGAGGACTTTCAATCTCTGTTTTAACTGTCATCACAGAAACATTAGCCAAGAACAAAGAAGATTGTATGTATTTGTAAGGAGCCGTCATGATATTTATACATTAATACCTATTCTTAAAGAAAACTACCTAATTCCTGGAAAGATTTCGCAACCGTGTCATTTAAATTTGTAGTCTTAAACCGTGTAATTTATGGCACTAAAACGCATTTAATAATAAAAAAAAACCCGTAAAAACCGACTTCAAAAAAAACTAAAAAAGAGTGAAATATTGAGCATGATATAAAATTAACAGTTTTAGAAGTTGATGCAATTCTACACTGAAACAAATAAAAGCCACCTCACGTAAAGTTTTCTCTGAATTTGTAACTAAAGCAAGGATGAAGATTTTTTGTAAAAACTAAATTAAAAATAAAGTTACACGAAAAAAAAACAATTTTGAAATCTAACTCTTGCTTTGAAGCCGTCATCATGAGTGATACTTTAAATGGCCCACGGATTAGTACCCCCTTTCCGACTAACCTTGTACCTATAACAATTATTATTACTATCAGTGTACCTACTTATTACATACAGTGGGTCAACGCCCATACATTTGACAGGTCCAATGAAATGTCAAAATTATGTAGGGGCGGAGGTTATGTCCCAAGTATGCAGTGTGGCTACTTGGGACATAACCTCCGCTCCTTCACCCCGCAACCCCCCGCACGATTGCTCTGCGACAATGTTCTACGTTGACCGACTGTAAGGAGTAAGATAATTATAGGTAGACTGTGCTATTACCATTCTACATATATTTTATAGTACCTAATTAGTATGTTACTGTGCCCTTACCGGGTTTCATGTTGAAACCATTATATACCTACAGGACTTGTAAATGTAACATCTATTATGTAAACACGAATGCAATTAAAAGACAGTGTGAAAAAAAATTAAACCTTAATCAAACCATTGGAACATTAGTGTGTGCACACAAGGCACCAAAGAATTTAATGCATTATATTTTTAAGTACGATGCGATGATGCAAACAAAAGAATGCAGACACCAGACACCTACTTTACGTATATTTGCCTTACAATTTAAAAGGAAACCGTACTTTTTTGTCGAAGTGAACATATTTACACATTAGCATTGTTCAAATTGATGAAGTTTACAGACCATCGATCTTCCTAGAATATTTAGATTAGAACAACAGGAAAACGAATTACTTATGTAGGTACCTTTGCCAAAGAATACGCCGACATTAGGTACTCCGGTGTTCCCCATACGTGATTTATGTCTGCATTCCTAAGAAAAATAATCAAAAATGGATTTTTCCTTGTGCATTACCCGTCACGAATGTCTAGAACAATTGATTTTAATAATATAGTCTAATAAGGATAATCGATTGCGGTTATTGATCGTGATTGACAGAATAGGCATTTGTTTTATTCTAATTTTCGTGTCTTTTCTCGACTGTGGAAGCCTCAGCATCGTCCTAATAATGTCGACATCAAGGAACCGCTATACAATGGGATAGCACACTGGGGAACTAATGGCGCTGCCATCCCATTTGTTCCCAATAAAATTACCGCTTTTTTTTCTATTGGACTGCTGTAGGTGGTCCTAGGGGACCATTTCTACGTAACCGGGCAGTTATTGGCGAGATCTGAAGGGTCTCCAGCCAATGGGGGGGAAGTAAAATACCTAAGCTAACTACTTGTACTACACTAACATCATGACTACCTGCAACAGCAGCACTAAGGGCGACCCCTAGTGGGACTCGGACCTCGGCTTAGGGTGTTGCTGGCGGGGGTTTAGGAGGGGAGACAACTTGATGAGGGCTGAATTATCAATGTGACTGCGGAGTTTGAAGAGACGACCGGCTTTACGACGGGAGAGCTCGGCGGATCGTGACCGGCGGCGGTGGGACGTCGCGACGAGCCTCGTCGGCGAGGATGGCGGACAACGTTGTGTATTGTGCATCAGCACAATACACAACGTTGTCGATTAGTAAATCGATCACGATTTACTAATAATTACCGCTGGAGCAGAAAACATATTTAAGCTGTTTGCTGTTCCGACATGTCGTACTGCGGCTCGTTCACGATGTGCCCGTTTAAGGTCGATGCGTTTTTAGCTTGCGGGTGATCATTCTTCCAATAGTTTCGATAAAATCGACATTAACCCTTAATCACTCGCATGGGGTCATTAACGGTCATTTAATTTTCGTTTGTCGAAAAAAAGTATTTGCATTGGTAGAAACATCGCCTAGCTCCCACTAGCTTCATAATACGCGCCAAAGATTATACTTTAACACCGATTAGGCCACTACGGGTGGAGGATGCGTCGCTGCTCTCTTGAGCCGTGACCCCATGCGAGTTATTACGTTACTTTTTTGAGCAAGGTAAGTTACTTATTATAATTTTTTTCAACGTATTTGAGTATCAATTTATAGTATTTTCAATTTCTAGTGTAAATAAACAATATGTTTTTTCTTTTTACAAATAGGAGGTATTATAAAAATTAGACATTTACAGAGGATTTTCTTTAGTCCCTAGTTGTTGATCATAGGTACGAGGGACGAACGTACTGTACAATGGTTGATGGAAGTTTCCGATTAAAAATAGCATGTTGGGCAACTCCAAAAATAGTAAAAAACGTCTTGGAAGTGCATGATTTATTGGAAAGCCGCTCTGTACCATCTTCTGCCAAGCGTGAGCGGTGAAATATTTGTCTGAGTGAGAATGACCGAAAATGTCGACAAAATGCAGCAAATGCACATATTTTTGTGGGACCAAACGGGAAGTATACCCTCTCAAACAAAACAAGAATTTTTCGAATCGGTTCATAAAGGACGGAGATATGAGATAAAAAAAAAATACAACCGAATTGAGAACCTCCTCCTTTTTGAAGTCGGTTAACAAAGGCTTGCGGATTTCGTGAGACCGGTGTCGCCAGATGAACACGGAAAGGGAAATACGTGCCTCAAAGGGATCGTCCATTAATCACGTGAGGCTAGAAAGGGGGGGAGGGGGTTCGGAAAAAGTCACGAAATATCATAAGGAGGGAGGGGGGATGTAGTGAGATATCACGTGTATTAATTTTTTTCGATGAGTGCGCGGTTTCTGTTCCAAAAAATGGCGCGTGACCTTGACTTGCCGTTGCCAGGTAACCATTTCTGCAACCTAAATGTCTGCCTAGACATTTTATCACAGTGCTAATTTTCCAGAATTAAATTATATTATACCTGTATTTAAAGATAATATTCTGAAAAATGTTAAGACACTTTGTACCAAAAAAATACACGTGATTTTGGGTGGGTGGGGGGGGGGGGGGGGTAGTCTAAGACCTCACCACGTATCACCGGGGGGAGGGAGGGAGGCTAAAAAGTTGCTAAATAACATCACGTGATTAATGCACGACCCCAAACTTGCCGGGCGGTCGCCGTGCTTGCCAGGTTGGAAAAACGCCCAATGGAAGATAACCAGCTTCCTAATTGCGCAACACACTCGTAATCGGTATGGCGATTTTGACAGATCAACAATTTCCATTGCAACGTATAACCACAGTCTACCTATATCTTACTCCTTACAGTCGGTCAACGTAGAACATTGTCGCAGAGCAATCGTGCGGTTGCGAGGTGAAGGAGCGGAGGTTATGTCCCGAGTAGCCATACTGCATACTTGGGACATAACCTCCGCCCCTACATAATTTTGACATTTCATAGGACCTGTCAAATGTATGGGCGTTGACCCACTTTATGTAGTAAGTAGGTACACTGTGGTATAACTATGTACCACGCAATGAATATTGTTTTTGACTCATCAACTGTCATGATTGATTGGTTACAGTTCAAATACATTCCTCACAGACTGTCTTAATTAGTTATACGATATGATATCACGTGTAGTTTTATTTAATTGATTTGTTATTTATTGTTATTTAATTGTTTATCTTTAACGCATGCCGTAAACTTATCTTAAGTATCCTCGAGACAGCAATTATGAATCAAATGAAACGTTGCGATTATTGTTGACAGTTTATTAAATAAATAAAATAGTTTTTATAAGTGCCCTTTCAGACGAGAAGTTAGACGCGCGTTTTGCTAACTTGCGTTGCAATGGGTAAGCTTGATAAACTGTTTGTGTTTTTTTACGGTTCCGTACCCAAAGGGTAAAACGGGACTCTATTACTAAGACTCCGCTGTTCGTCCGTCTGTCACCAGGCTGTATCTCATGAACCGTGATAGTTAGATAGTTAAATTTTCACAGATGATGTATTTCTGTTGCCGCTATAACAACAAATACTAAAAAACAGAATAGTTAATGGTACGAAATCCTTCGTGCGCGAGGCCGACTCGCACTTGGCGGTTTTTTATATTTTTTGTCGCGTTTGTTCATTGTCGCACCTGATGGTAACTGCAGACAGGATCTAAGATGAAGCACACGAATCCAGGTAACGGAGATAAAGAGGAAACCCCTCTGGCTCTTACAAACACACGATGGAACACAGTAAATTACTTGAACTTTAATGTGACGGTGGTAGCTAGCCAGGTGGTTCGTATAGGCCTACCACCAAGCGTGCTGGGTTTTGTTGAATCTTACAACACGCGTCTATTTCCAGTGTGCGGTGAGGAAGTTTTATATACTAGCAGTGATACAGCACGACTTGTGGGAGCGTATTGAGCAGTATACATGTACGTACCGGCGGTGCCGCCAATAGACGACGCTTGCGCAGCCGAGTGTAGTGATCAAGTGCTGAGAAGGAACAACGGGCAAGAGTAGTGGGGTTGTTGACCCTGCTATTTAACACTAGGTAGTAATGGATCATCAAAGCACATTTACGCCATGTGATAGTTTTACCGCAGATCCTGGAGTTTGCTGAGGACGGCTACTGGGTGGTTTTAGTCAGTAAGAATCCTACATATCTTCCGCAATCACAGACGGAGGATCCAAATAAATGAGTGAATCACTAAAAAAAAAACTGAAGTTAGTTCAGTGACATACAACTAAGAGTAACCCGCAGTCAGTTAGTCATCAGATAACCTACTCCTCGTGTCATTACCCCATGAATAATGTTTCTTTTTTCCTTCACACGATCTTATTATAACATAGTTTACGTGATATCAATCTTAACCACACTAGGTTTCTCTGAATCATATAAATTTAAATTATCTATACCTAATCTAAGAATAGTCTACTGTCACTTTCCTGTTTGGTTTACATAAAGTTATTTAGAGCTTGTTCAAACGAGATGCCTAAGGCCGTTTGTCCACCGCCGTCATCGAGAACGAGATGACGTTGCCGAAGTAGCTATAATACATTACTATGGCTGCATGTCCACCGCACGTCCGTCATCCGAGCGCCGTCATCTCGGCCACCGAGATTGTGAGTAGTTCGGCGCTACCGCTAGAACTCCGCCGAGATCGTGACGGACCGAAATGCCGGCAATACAAAACGCGTCTGCTCTTGTCCACTACATCCGAGATTGACGGCGCCGGTGCACGGATTTTTGTCTTAGGTTGGGAACCACCGAGATCGGTCGCGGTGGACATACGATCGCCGTCACGACGCTCCGAAATCGGTCCGAAATAATCTCGTACGCCTTTTTAATAAATCTTTTCACATACAACATGTTTTGCTTAGCCTTTTCCCCAACTATGTTGGGTTCAGCTTCCAGTGTAACCAGATGCGGCTGAATACCAGTATTTTACACGGAGCGACTACCATCAGACCTCCGCAACCCAGTTACTGGGCAATGCCGATATCCTAAGGTAAGACCGGTTGTCAGGCATGTGAGTTTCTGACTACCCGTAACGATTATCATAGGTATTCGTATGATACCCGGGTGCGACGGCTTAACGAGCTCTCCGAGGCTCGGTACATCTAACACGCAACGTACTACCGAGCTTAACTTGTAATTGAAGGCGCTTGCACGTGGACAGAATATATTGGCTCCTATGTTATATGTATTTTATAGTTATTACTTTGATTTGATAATATCGCTTTATAATGCTTGTATTCCACTGTAAAGTATGAGCATTATGCAGCAATTAATGATACACCTATAATCATATAATTTTACTGCCTACTGTCTGGCAGTATGAGTCTGTCATGCTCACATAAATGTCCTGCTGATGGTGGCGTTGTATATCCGGTCGTTGGGTTCCCTACAATATGGTTGAGCTAAGCGATGCGGATGTGCACGTCATATTCGTGAACGGGTGCTGTCTGTTAGGACTGGTCGGCTCTTAACTGCTACGGCAATTCTAGAAGGCATATTTTTCTATTTGTTACTCTTATGTGAGTTTATTTGTTACGTTAACCTGCATTATTCTCATTCTATGTCGCACACTACTGTAATGGAATTGTCATGAATAGTCATGATCTACTATTTTAAAAAGAGTATTAATGGAGTTTCTTGCCGGCTCTTCTCCATAGAACCTACCTTTTGGAACCGTGCACCTAGTTTTGACGTTTTAAAAGTGCCTGTAGTCTGGTCTATTTGAAATAAAAAACTTTGACTTTGACTTTATGTCTCCGGCGGGAATTTAAACGCGCGTCTTCGGGTACCTATATTTCCTTCGTCTGGAGAAGCTCTTACATAACGTGTAACATAATTCCCCTTAAAAAAGAAAATGTTAATCAAGTAGTCTTTTATGGTTGTTGTCATTTACCTCTCTGAGGAAATTAGGTAAGAATGTAAATAACTTAGTTTTATGTTTTCAGGGTTGCGTTTCAGTGATGATTCTATTTTATGATTTGTCCAAAATTTTTTTTGTTTATTTCTTTTATTTTAAAATATTGCCAATAGACTCTTTACAGGGGACCTTTTAATCCCCTTTCGGCTTTAGGGGTATTTTTGTAACACATTGTATATATTTTAAGGTAGGTATGTAGATAAGCAGTACAATTCAAATTGAGGGGCTAATAGGCAAATGATTACCACACAGATCGACCTTAAGTTTTAGGTTAATTTAGTTTTAGGTTAAGGCTGCTTTTCCACCAGAGATGTGTGCTACGGATGTGTTTTAAACCACTCACTTTAACAGGTCACTTTATTTTATCAACCTTGACACTTGTTTGAAAATCAAGCGATCCTACTGGTATATTTTACACACATCCGTAGCTCGCATCTCTGGTGGAAAAACAGCCTAACACGTGCACGCTGAGGTTATATCGTGGATGGATGAGCATTTAGTTATCGACACCATCAACACCATTATCATCAGCCTCTAGCAGTTCACGGCTGTACATAGCCCTCTCCAATTACATGCCATTGAACTTGATCCTCGGCGTCCCTCATCCAGCTCCTACCAGAGGGTGGGCATCTTGACATTAATCGAGAAGTCGAATCGGAAATCGATTGTTACTAAGAATTTTCTAACGGAAAACTCAGACCAAATAAAAAACAAAACGCTGCGAACAATACAGTGAAGCATGCCAAAACTACACCTCCGCTCTGTGCATACACGCACACACGCACACATTTACAACATTTTTCAATCAACGTACAATCAAACTACACCTCACCAAGTGCACACATGTTTACGAAACCGGCCTCACGTCACTGTTGACAGCGCTCTGTCTTGGTTTTTTATTTGGTCTGAGACGGAAAACAACCTAATCTTGGAATTGAAACCCAGGACCTTATGCTGTACAGTCGCGCTTGCAATCTCTATACCAACTAGGTGTTCACAAGACAGGATAATATGGAAAACATTTACGTCATCAATCGAGAAAAACTTTATTTTACGATCAATTGCAATTAAGGAAAATCGTAAAACTATCTTATTATAAAGTTCAACAAATTGTACAACTGTCATGTAATGTACCTACTAAGAATATCGTCAATAACCATACTTTGCGTGGATTACGGATGCGATGAGGATGTTGATAACTTTAAATAAAAGTAAAAACCGACTTCTTCAAAATCCATTCATAATTGGCGGAGATATCGCGTAACAAACATATAAAAAAAAAACATTCAGACGAATTGAGAACCTTGTCAAAGTCAAATAGTTTTTATTTCAAGTAGACCAAATCACTGGTGCTTTCAAAAGGTCAACACTAGGTGCTCGGTTCCAAGTAGTAGGTCCTTTGGAGAATCCTCTAGAGAATCCGATAGTCGGCTTTTACGACACCCATGGGAAGAGATGGGGTAGTGCTATTCTTTAACAAGCATTATTATTATTATCTTTGTATCTCTTTTCAGTCACGGCTCATCTTCCTTGCGGAAGATGTCCGGTCCTTTGGAAGGCATACACGGGGACACAGGTCCAACGCGCAGAGGCCCCTTTGAGAACTTTAATCTAAAATGGGGTGGGGCACCAACCGGGGACTATCCACGGCTGCACTATTGGAGTACAGTCATGGACCGTCCCAGGTGGGTGCAAGACTATTGCAAAATGTGGTGAAAAATGTCTGGTCTATGGGAAGGGGTGTTAGGTGGACTGGATAACTTCTATTGCCGGAAGAAAACGGCGTCTGCCTTTCAACATTTAAAATTGAAAAGTGTTGGCAGACGGTGACTCGCCAGCTCACTAGCTGGGCCCCCTGAAAAGCCGCCAGTACATAGGCGAAGGGGGCAACAGACGTGTGAGCGGCTAGGGGTGTAGAGAGGTGTGGCCCCGGTTTCGCCGTCGCGGGTCTAAAAGACCCGGAGTGGGTTTCCCCGCTATTACGCCTTTAGACACTTCCACCCCCGAGCATATAGCTCTGGCGGCCCCCCTCTGGACGGCCGATAAAGGCAAGCCAGAGTTGAGAGTCCTGCGGGCACTCTTGGGGTTCCACTCCAGCCAGCCAATAAAGGCAAACTGGAGACGAGGCCCTGACCGACTCTCTGAGGCAATAAGGTACGCAGTGTCGCCACTCACCAACAGCTCGCCACAAGCTGCCCTGCGGTTTGTAAGCTTTTCAGTAGACCTCATTATTATTATTATTAAGTAGTAGTTACTGAAATAAGCAGCTGTTAAATTAGCAGCAGAATAAATTATGAATCTACATAAATTAAAACCTGGGTACAATCCCCGCCAGAGAGCTAGGCGCCAATGTATTCTGTCCACGTACACGCCGTCAATTACAAATTAGCTTATTAGCGTTGCATGCGAACAGATTTAATTAAAACACGCAAGTATTTCGCGCGTTAGGTGCCTCGTCAGAACAAGCTCTAAATAACTTTATGTAAAATAAACAGGAAAGTGAGAGGGGGCTATTCTTGGATTAGGTATCCTCCTCCTGAATTCGTACTCCTCATTACTGAGGGTCGTGATCCTCCCTTGAAAACATCTTTTCCCTGATGATGTTACGCCATCTCTATCTATCCTTGGCCAAGTGAAGCGCATCGTGAAATTTCCTATCGAGAGAAGAGCTTATCTGGTCAGACCATCGTAAAGGGCTGCGACCTCTTCGTCGTTTATCGTCCACCTTGCCGGTAACCATCAGTTGTTCGAGGTTATTGCCATATTTTTAGGTAGGATTAGGTATCACGGCACGCCGCAATAGCGGCGGTAAGACCCGTTATGGAGGAGTGGCTGGAGAGGCGGCATGGCGCCCCCAGCTTCCGGCTGACGCAGGTGCTCTCGGGACATGGATGTTTCGGGAAGTACCTGTGTCGCATAGGCCGGGAGCAGACGCCCGGATGTCACCACTGCGTCGACTGCCCGGAAGACACGGCGCTGCACACATTGCAGGAGTGCCGTGCGTGGGCGACGCAGCGCCGCGAACTAGTCGCGGCGGTTGGTGGTGACCTCTCGCTTCCAGCCGTGGTTCTGTTCATGGTCGGGAGCGAGAGTGCGTGGGAAGCCGTCGCCACCTTTTGCGAGGTGGTGATGGCGACCAAGGAGGGAGCGGAGAGGGAGCGAGAGGCGACGGCCACTCTTCCTTCCCGCGCCAGACGCACCGGGCGCCGCCGGAGGGCGCGCGACGATTTCCGGCCACCCTAGTGTGTGGCCTGCGGGCGACGGGTTAGGGGACCCGTCGCCCGACCAGTAACAGGCCCGAGAAGGCGGCACGCATGTGTTCTGTGCGCGCCTCTCAGGAGGACGAGGGGCAAGGCCCCACAGAAGGAGAGATCTGCCAGGGGCTGGCGGACCGAGGCCTGCCGGGGTTGCGGTGCATGCAGCTGCGAATCCCGTGACCCTGGCCAAGGGTCAGGAGTAGGAACACCGTGGGTTTTTAGCCGGTAAGAGTCCGGCATAACCCTTCGCCTTCCCGGGGCGAAGGGTATCCATGGCGATTTTACCACGATAAAAAAAAAAGGTAGGATTAGGTATAGGTAATGTAATTAGTCTATTATAATTTCAAAGAACGTGGGTGACTATTCGTTACACATCTAGACTCCTCCGAACTTCGGAGAGCAGGTTAAACCGTCGGTTCCGGGTGTCATACGAATACCTATGACAGTCGTTACGGGTAGTCAGAAGCCCGAAAGTTTGACGACCGGTCAAAGGATATCGGCATGGCCCAGTGTGGTCAATCAGACTGCACTAGCGGGCGCGGGCGCTTGGGTCTTGGCGTCTGCGTGTTCACAGTAGTGCTGAGCGGGCTATCGTACGACGCTTCGGCGGGTGAATCAAAATGATTTAGAACCACACGCGCAGTCACCTAACAGACGCTATATCACTGTGAACGATACGGGTGGACTAAGCTATTATGGTGCTCCCACACTGCTGTTAAAAATGTTTACAAACATTTTCTAACACAAAATTTTCTAACACAACATTTTCTAACACAACATTTTCTAACACAACATTTTCTAACACAACCTTTTCTAATACATTTACTAACAAATGTTAGGAAAAGATAAAATATCAGATAATAATAAATTTAATCTATCTAATATAGATTATTAGATAATATTTTATAGATATTTTGCAGTTTTTTTACTTATTCTTTATTTAGATAATGTTTATTAATGTTTGTAAACATTTTTAACAGCAGTGTGGGAGCACCATTAGAAACACCCGCGCCACCCGCGCCCGCGCCCGCCTCATGCAGACGCACGGGTGACTGGGTTGCGGAGATCTGATGGCAGTCGCTCCGTGTAAAATACTAGTATTCAGCACGATCTGGTTAGACTAGAAGCTGACCCCAACATAGTTGGGAAAAGTGTAGGCAGAACTATAATTTCCAAGAACAAAAATTGGTGTGTCTTTTTCAAGTAAGTCTAGATTATTTTTAAACTAACCTGTGAAAATATAACGAAGGTCCCAGTCATCCCTCTGATGCTGTCCTCACTGATCTCATTGACGTAGAGAGGACACACCACGAACCCTCCTCCCGAACCGAAGCCGATGAGTGCGCGGGCGCAGATAAGCGCTATGGGGTGCGCGCAAATCAGCTTGACCGCCCAGCCGAGCTGTAGAAAAAAATAGATTTTATATATTTTTTTTTTTTATTAAACCTTTGTCCCACACTAAGACTTCTCTGGTATCGTGGGTGCGTTTACAGACATAATTCTCACAAAAAAACGCCCAGACCCGAAACAACCATCTGTAGGCCATACAAATTTTTGTTCCGTGTGGGAATCGAACACACGACCCGTGGCGCAGAAGCCAATCGCTTAGCCACTGCATCAAACGTGTCGTCATAATGATGGCGACACAGTGCAATTGTTTTAGTGTCTAAGTTTTAGTTACCAAAGTAAAGTCCATTAGTGTCCCTAAAACAACGTACACACACACGGCTACATGTCAAGCTAAACGTTTCCAATATAAGATTCACACCGAGCCCTCATCAAGCTGAAAATTCGATAATTTCTATTTCCATGCAAAACGATTTTGATTTTAGGTTACGAATTCAGAAAATGGAGCTTCTAATTCTTGACCCTAAATATGACCTAAAATGTAAACAGCTGCACGTAGCTGAGGATAGATAGATTTTTGCGAATTTTTTATGTAATTTTTGAACAGCTATTTCTCCTACACTATTGAGTTTTGGGGAAAGTGGTAGAACAAAAGTTACCTATTCAATATTATGGGTACTCTAACACCCTTTCTGACTAACCTAGTATACTGTATCCGAAATCCATATGTTTCATCAATGTTGTGAAACCAAAGACACTTACTGAAATAGGCATTGAAGCGAACAGCAACGCATTTTTCCTTCCGAACTTATCGGCGGCCACTCCATAAACGAAGACTGCAATAGGCGCGAAGATAAACATGATGGAGGCCATCCAAGACACGTCTTCTTCAGAGAGAGGTGAGTTTGATGGGGACTCATCGCCCATGAGGAGAGCCTTGTTCGGCGATATCCATCCCATAGCCGTACCGTAGGCGAGGATCGGCATACAAACTGAAAAAGAAATAGCTCGTCAGACGAAGGTTTCTGGGTGTTAAACGATACAGGAGAAATCCTATTCAATTCAATTCAATTCATTTATTTTCACATAAAATGGGGTACATTATGGTCTTAAGGTATTACAGTGTTCAGCCCATTTTGTCTTAGATAGACATGTGAAATTTTGGCAATAGTAGGTACCATAAAATTACAACTATATATAATATTAAAATTAAAATTACAACGAGTGACATTAAATTAAGTTAATAAACTACCAATTCAATTAATTAATCAGGGTAATGTCAGATTGTCAAGTAGCATAGATATAGTAATAATATGACACATTAATTAATAATTGTTCAATAAATCATCTATTTTATAATACATTTTTTCCAGGAGCCATTCTTTTAATTTCTTTTTAACCCTATTGACAGGAAGGACTTTAATGGGCTCTAGTGTGGGGCAACGTTTTATATACAAGGTGGAACATAAATAACGCATAACCTCTTAAGGAGTCACTATGCTCCTCATTATGAACAACTTTTACTATGGGACCAAACGGGAAATCGCGAAAAAAAAATCAGCTGTTCCCTAAATTTTGACAAGTTATGCGAACATTAAAAATCAGCTGTTCCCTACATTTAGGTTCGGCCTTGGTTCGGTTGTGATTTATCAAGACTTATTTTAGGAGAATTGGGCCCCTGGTGAGAGATCGACCCTGAATAAGATTTTTTTAAGTTCAACAAAAAATATTTTTTACAAAAAAAATATGCTGTTCTGTTTCTAAATAATTTTAGCGCCCCGAGTTAACTAACTGTGAGGAACTATATCAAACTAGTCGTGTCTGCCAGCTGTGTCGCCGTGTTTTCATTCAATTATGCATCGACATTTTCTATCTCATAAAATTATTATAGGGCAAAAACATTTTTTGTTTTTTTTTTATTGAAACTTTATTTGTTGATTTAGATACGATCACCTGCAACTACCGCAAGAAAAAAAAAGATCTAAAACAAAAAAACCTATCATTTTTTTTATTTGCTTACTTTTTTTAAATCCTCTTTATGTGGCTTAGATACGATCACCTAAATTAAAGAAAGAAAAAAAAGAAGCTTTTTTCCGTTGGCGCTAATCTATACCACTAATAAATCATGTGGTTTAAAGTAATTACACGAAGTCGCACATCCTGTGTAATTCTATTTGCAAGTTAAGTTACTATTCCGCAAGCTAAGTAATCATCCAGCACCCGCAACTATGTGTCAATGTGGTCATACCGTCCGTTGAACTCTACAAAAAGGCTGCTAGCTAGTCTAAAAATACGTACAGTAAATATAGACTAGGCCTTATAAGGGACTAAACTGCTAAGCCGGAATGCGTCCCTGGTACCTGGAGGCACGGTACGCGGTATTTTTAGATGGGAAACAACTTGTCTATGAGTCAGACTTCGATCGGTTACTTGTCTATGGATAGAGTGATGTCTGGGAAAGATTGATGGTCTCGTGTTTTGATTGTGCATAGAAGTAATAAGTACTGATTATGATGTAAAAATTGTAACATAGCATAGCATATTCAGTTCATTATCGTTCCCTTGTGGGTACGGGCCTTTTCTCAGATTGAAACGGTTTTTTAGGCTTTAAGGTTACAGCTCATTAGAACCACCCGGCACCCGACCCGCACCGCCTCATCGCTCGGCGTCCACTCGTTGTCAGCAGGTGGTCCACGGGTGGGCGCCGCGTTATCACTAGTAAACGTTGCGTGGTCAACCAGAGGACCTCGCGCGGTCACCGAGTGGACATCGCGTGGTCAACCAGTGGACCTCACGTAGTCAACGAGTGGAAATCGCGGGGCCCACGAATTTCCGAGTAGTCTGTCAGCAATTGGCACCAGGTCTAACGTGTTTTTGGTTATGTCCAATTTAACCAAAATTTGACATATTTTTTTGAACTTTTCGATATGTCTTTCTTTATTCATTTTGAAAGCAAAAACCATACGTCCGACATGTTAGAAAGAAGGGCTGGAAATGACGGGTGGGTGGGGAGCGGCGCATCGCTGACGCATTGTCCTCGCGTGAACCACTCGCGGGCCGCGCGCGGTCTTCTAGATGGCAGTGCGAGGTTCACTCAAGACAAGCATGCGAGCAGCGAGTTGTCACCGAGTGGTCAACTCGTCGTCCGCGCGTGGACGGCATACGCCCGAGGCGATCCGGTGACGTTACGGAGTTGATGTAGTGAGCGTACATCCATACAAATTCATATAAAGAATACGAGCCGCACGAGGCGAGGCGGTACGGGTCGGGTGCCGGGTGGGTCTAATGAGCTGTAACCTTTAGTCCACCATGCTGGCCCGGTGCAGATTGGCGAACTACACACACTCAAGATTTTTTTTGGAAGAAATGATAATGAAACTCCTGCCCTGGATCGAATACAGACCTTCCTGCATGGAAGACAAGCGTTCAATCGCTAGGCTATCACTACTAGGTAGGATACCTATTCGTTGAAGATGGTATTGTATCTCATGTACCTAATTATTAGTGGTTCTTAACCGGTGGTCCGCGGACCACTGGTGGTCCCTGGAAGCACCCCGAGTCGTCCGCGGAGTCATCCTAGCCAAAAAGCCAAAAGGCAATTTCTTTACCAAAACTTCGAAACATTGCTATTCGTTACCTAACTTTATTTTCATCGACGTTATGTGAGCAGGGGTTCTCGGCGCTTCTGATTATTAAAAACAAGCACAAGCACCGAAATCGGTTGGATACCACTGCCGTTATACGTTTGGCTTTGAGTAGCACTGAACCAAGGATTCAGAAGTTAGTAAAGATAATGCAATCACAAAAATCGCATTAAAATCTGTAACTGTAATGTGTGTGAATAATTTACCGTAAAGAAAATTAAAATACTGAGGGCTTTAAATAATTTTATGCGTGTTTAATTTATAGATGAATGAATTAGAACAACCCTCCATTTATTTACATTTAGGTACTTTATATTAACTACAAACTAATTAACCAACTTGGTGGTCCATGCTAAGACAGAAATTTTGTCATGACTGTAAGGTTAAGAACCACTGCATAATAGGACAGAGCCTTTTTGCCATTTAGGTATCGGGTTAATACTGAACTCCTCCAGAAAATCCCAATAAAACTTTCCCGTCCAAACAAAACACAGATCAAACACAGTAGGTCGATAACTGTAAATGAGGAGTGTCTGACCAAAAGTGACTATTTACGTCATAAACAATTTTTCAGAAATTACCTTAAAAGCTGTATTACTTTTTTGGAGCAAATAGCTTGTTTTGATCAAAATTAAGAATTTTAGGGACATATTTCATAGACAAATAGCCACTTTTGGTGAAGTCTGAAAGAGGAAAAAACTACACAAAAAAAAAGTATTTTTTTTTGGAATCTTTAAATAGTGACTTGTGATTAGACACTCCTCAAATAGGTCACGTGACGTCACGTTAGAGTGCGCGCAAGATAAGTCTGCGCGCGGCCGAAATCGGAACTAATCACGGTCCACCAAAGTGTGTGCCGTTTTATCAATTTTGATAGTAGAACTACCTGATTGTAGGAATATTTAACGGGAAAATTATGTTTAGCGATAAAAAAGTTAAGCTTAAAAAGCGGTAATTTGAACTTTTGCGATCATGGAAACGTTTAGCACGCCCTCAGTCGCGCGCAGAGTTATCTTGCGCGCACTCTAGTCCGCCAAAATGACGGCCGGCGGGCATAGAATAAAAAACCTTTTTTTTTTCTTTTTATTATCCACTTAATTTAAAAGTGACAGATCGATGAAAAATGTAAACACGCTATTGTATGCCCATTAAGAAAAAGTCGCCCATTAAGAATTAGTCTATTGCAATCTTGTCGCATACAGACGTGCTCATTAGCAATATTTAATAAATAGATATAATTAATTGTGACCTCCTTTAGTGCATAACTGTTGTTATGCATTTTTGATTTTTGCTTAGTGTGTAGTATCATCGTACATAATGGACAATTATTTGAAGTAGTGAATTATTACACAAAATGGAAAACAGCCCCTCTAATTCGAGAGGGCCACTGCAGCCTTCTGGCTCGCCGGCAAAGACGACGACGCAAAACCCAGCCCGCAACCCCGATATTTCGGTTGAAGTTGTACACGCTATAAAAAGCCTTACAACTACAAGACGGGAGACTCTGAGTGCCCTGCTAGGAAAATAGCCGAATACCGGTATATAAACTCTATTGATTATGAGGGCATCTAGAGCGCTGTTTTATTCTTATTTTAATTTAGCAGTTAGTAGCGTATTACACTAATTTTATTTTATGTTCTAGATATTATTTCTGTACTCCTTCAATACTTCGTCCTACTTACCGTGGATTTGTCGCTGTCTAAGCACATTATCGCCCTCAGCAACAATTTAAAATAAACATGAGTAGCCTCGAAAGTGATTTGTGCAACATTGACTTTATTTAACCCAGTTTATACAATACTGCTGATGCAAATACTTCCCTATCATATCGCACCTTTAGAATTAAAGAGACCTATTCGAAATTTTAAGATTTCAACTTTTACTCATAGACTGACCCATCTTCATCGACTCTTAATAAAACAGAGGCGTATGGTGGCGTAGAAATGTAATGCAACAGAATAATCTCCCGTTTCTACAAAATTTATAAACATACGAAACTTTATTCAACGTTTTCCAAAACCTTAGTTTTTAGATAGGTCTCTTTAATTCTAAAGGAGCGATATGTAACTAATAAAGTATTTTATAAGATTATTAATGTTAATAATATTGTAAAAAAATTATGTTTCCTATAAGTACCATACTTTAAGCACTCCTGCCGCCTGTGACACAGGTTTATCCTAGTACAGGCACCTAACATTGTAAATGCCTTTATAATTATTAAGATTTTTATTGTATTTTACCATTTAATGTTTTGAATAAATATTTTATTTATTTTATTATTTATTTATTAAGGAGAACAAAAAGAGAAAACAAGAAAATCTAACGTTTATGACTGACAGTCAGACCGGTCTTAGTTGATAAATAGACAAGTAACTGTTACACCATGTATACATGTCATAACGTTTATTGTAACACCATGTATACAATTATTCGTAATAGATTTCTCGTTTTTTTAGTCTGCCTCTTGTTTCTGCTCATTGCAAGCGCAGCTGTTGAGCATGAGGTCCTAGGTTCGATCAAAGTGTTTGCCGGGGTCGCGGTGCATGCAGCTGCGAATCCCGCGACCCCGGCCAAGGGTCAGGAGAAGGAACGCCGTGGGTTTAGCCGGCATAACCCTTCGCCTTCCCCATGTGGAATTTGTCAGTAACACCTCGGTTCTGGAGTTGTGCCCGGTTGATGGCAATAGGCTCGCCCCCTATAATATGGGACTTAAACATAACGGCGAAATGAGGGTGTGTACGGTGCAACCGTACATTGCACTCTCAGCAAAATTATATTGCATCAAATGCCAATTGTTTTGTAATTCATTCATTCAATTAGTTCACTTTTCGACAGCGTCATAGCAACACCTATCACATCATTAAAGTTAAGAAGTGGACTCAATATAAGCATCAAGTTATAATCTATTGTTTTATTTAATATCAATCAATCAGTAAAAGACGTATGGTGAGAACCGTACATCTTTTTGGTCCTTCGAGCCGGATAGATCTTTTTGGTCCTTCGAGCAATCAGTGACTATTTGGTGAATATCAGTGACAATCAAAACAATATCAGTGACTATCAAAAACATTATCAGTGACCCTATTTGACTCGAAAACTGTGCAGTGCTGACAGCAATAAAGGAGCACTAGCAGGGAGTTGCAGCGTAAACAAGTAAGATCGTTTTAATTTGCCACTAAGTGAATAACTTACTACATCATGGCAGCTATTCACGCAAACCAAGCTGAGATTTTCGAAGCTATGACCAAGCTATCTACCAATATCATGAAGGATAGCCCTAGTCGTAAAGTTGGCGATTATTTTAAACGGCGTTTAGAAACATTAGAGTCTTATTGGGCAGATTTTCAATATAATCATGATCGACTTAGTACGGAGGAAAGCAGGTCTCACCCGTACTTTATGCAGAAGCAATATGAGCGTGCAGCAGAGTTGTACAGGTCTGTTAAAGCGTTAATTAGTCAGCAGCAAGGATTAACAAAAACAGGTCAATCTGCTGTCGCGGAGCAGGAGGAGAAATTTCAACAGCGAGATGATCAACCATCAGGTACGTCTCAAGCAAGTATGCGAGATGAACAAGCATCAAAACGTTCGTCTCCAGAACGCTCATCAAGAGGATCATCCAGCAAGACGGATGATATGCTCAAAAAGCAATCTAGTAATATTAAAGCTTTTCAGCGAACGGTAGCAAGTATTAATTTAGACGAAATTTCCGAGAAGTGGGAAATGGAAGATGCTTTGAAGACTATTCAATCAAGATGGTCTGTAATTGACACTTTGCACTGGGAATTGGACGGAGAACTGGAAGAGATGGATGAACATTATGAACAATCATACTCTAAGCAGGAGAAAATATACAACAACTTGAAAAGGGCTATAAATAGCAAGTTATGGTCTATCGCACATAAGGTCAAATCAACTCCGAAATTGGACATCCCTATTTTTAGCGGATCATATCAGCAATGGACGTCCTTTAAGGACTTATTTTCAGAAACGATTCACAATAACTATTCTCTGTCTAATGCTCAGAAAATGCAGCATCTCAAGAGCAAGTTGAGAGGAGAACCAGAAAAACTAATCCAGCATCTGCCAATATCATCTGATAATTACAACATTAGTTGGGATATTCTAAATCATCGTTATGATAATCTCAATTTAATTTGTAGTTCTCATTTAGAAACGTTAATAAACATCCCTGCGGTGCAATATGCGACTATCAATCATATCAAGCGTCTGCATGACACCACAGTCGAGAGTTTGAACGCTATCAAGAACTTGGGGGTGGACGTTACCTCCTGGGATCCTTTACTTATACATCTGTTGTCTCCAAAACTAGATTTGGAGACATATGACGACTATGCAACATCAATAAAAGATCCCAGGGCTCTACCTAAACTACAAGATTTCCTATCATTTTTAGAAGGTAAATTCACTTCTATGGAATCGTCACGCAGGAAGCAAGACAATCATTCAAACAAAGCAGGAAATTTCAAGAAATCATCGTTTGGGGCTAAGCAATCAAAACAAAATTTTAATTCGCAACAATCATTTACTGCGGCTGGCGAAATTATTTCGCAACCGACAAACTACAAAAATGTCAATACGACGAAAAATTATAAGTGTCCTATTTGCAAGACAAATGAACATGCCACCTTTTATTGTCAGCAATTCCTACAAATGTCACCACAAATAAAACGCAACACTTTGTCGAAATTAGATGTGTGCCAAAATTGCCTTTATAGTCATAATGGTAACGCTTGTTTTTCAAGCAAACGATGTCGTGAATGTAATGGAAAACACAACACCTTATTACATGCAGCATTCACACATTCAAACAACATTTCTGTTGCAAGCACATCAAAAGCGACGGAAAAAACACCACGTGCCACGAAATCCGAAACGCCGCAACTGGCGCGAGGAAACTCACACGTGTCACTGCAACAAAATAGGCCGGATGTACTTCTGCCTACTGCAATGATCAAGGTCCAAGCAGAGGACGGCTCGTTCCAGATTTTACGAGCACTTTTAGACCAAGGTTCGCAAACTTCCCTGATAAGTGAAAACGCAGCACAGATTCTGGGCATATCACGCAAGAAATGCCCGGGCGTTATTTGGGGAATAGGCGAAAAGGAAACAAACTGCAAAGGAGTCATGACTATCAAATGTGCATCAATTATCAATAGCGTTGAGTTTGAAATAGACGTTTATATCATGAATAAATTAGTCAAGAACTTGCCTAATCGTACATTCCAGAAACCAACATGGTCATATTTGGACAATATTACATTAGCAGATCCCGATTTCAATATAAGTCGTCCTGTTGATTTATTACTCGGAAGCCGTGTTTACTCAAAATTATTATTGGAGGGAGTTTGTAGAGAATTTGAGGATTCAGCATCGGCACAAAACACACGATTAGGCTGGATATTAAGTGGAGATATCATACAATCGTATCAGTGTAACGTCATCTTACATAACCTTTTAGATATTCAGCAGTTCTGGGAGATGGAAGACATCACTGACGAAACATCATTATCATCAGGAGATCAGCAGACAATAGATTATTATCAAAAAACCACGATACGGCAAGAGGACGGTCGGTATCAAGTAAGATTGCCTCTTAAGCCTAATTATACAGATATGTTAGGATCTTCTAAACCAAAAGCTGTAGCGCAGTTCAAATCGTTAGAGCGAAAGTTTAAGTGTCATCCTGACATTCAAGCAGATTATCAAAAATTTATGACTGAATATCAAGAATTAGGTCATATGAAACCTGCGAGCGACAGCTCAAAACCTGATTGTTTTTTAACGCATCATAGCGTACTTCGTCCAGACTCAACCACTACCAAGTTTAGGGTTGTGTTCAAAGCGTCTGCCAAAACATCAACAGGTAACAGCCTGAATGACGTCATGGAAGCTGGACCGAATCTACAGCAGGATCTCCAGTCCTTGATTCTTAAATGGAGGCAGTACAAATTTGCGTACACAGCAGATATTGAAAAAATGTTCCGCCAAATCTGGATACACGAAGATGATCAGCAATATCAGAAGATTGTTTGGAGGAACGCATCATCAAACCCAAATCATTATAATAACCCCATACAGGAATATCAGTTAACCACTGTCACCTACGGCACCAAAGCGGCACCTTTTCTCTCTTTGATGACGTTAAAACAGCTAGCACGTGATGAAAGAGACAACAACAAAAACAACTTAGCAATAGACGTCTTGGAAAACTCATTTTACGTCGACGATTTATTACACGGATCCCATTCACCTGAATCAGCAAAAACACTAACACGAGACCTAATCAAACTTTTAAAATCGGGAGGTTTTAATCTCAGAAAATGGAAATCAAATGTCCCTGAGTTATTAGAACACATACGAACCGATATTAACACTCAAGATAGTTTTAATTTTAAGCAATCTGAACCATCGAAGACCTTAGGCCTCATCTGGGATCCGAAGGAAGATACTTTCCGGTTCGAATTAAAAATCGAGCTATCAACCACTCCAGTAACAAAACGATCTTTATTGTCAGATATCTCAAAATTATTTGACCCCTTGGGATGGCTATCACCTCTTTCCACAAGACTAAAGATCATTTTTCAAAAAGTATGGTTACATAATATCAATTGGGACGATTCTTTGCCTGAAGATATTCTGACCGATTGGGTAAGCGTCAGAGATACCATTTATCGTGTAAATCAATTGCAGTTGCCGCGCTGGATCAAAACAGGGGAACGTGACAGTATAGAATTACACGGATTTTGCGATGCGTCTCAGAAAGCGTATGCGTGCGTGATATACTGTCGAATCAAAGGGCATGAGCAGTCAACGCCTATATTACTAGTCGGAAAAACAAGACTAGTCCCGTCAAGCAAATCAGTATCATTACCAAGGTTGGAGTTATCAGGAGCTCTCTTACTATCAAAACTTATATCAAAAGTTCAGCAGTGTCTATCAAATTACAACCTAACAATTTACGGTTGGGTAGACTCTATGGTTGTGTTGGGATGGTTAAATGGTGACCCAGCAAGGTGGAAATCATTTGTGGCCAATCGAGTACGTCAGATTACAAATATTATGCCTATGAATTGCTGGAGCTACGTAAAATCTTCAGAAAACCCAGCAGATTGTGCCAGTCGAGGCTTAAATGCCGCCCAATTGGAAAATCACTCTCTGTGGTGGAAGGGTCCTTCATGGCTTTCGACTCATGACGCCAAAAAGGAACCAAAATCATCAAACTTTACAACAAATGAAGAAATGAAAAATAATAAATTACAAGTAAACGTAACTCAGCAAAATACCAACTGCAGCGTAATAAGAGATCTGATATCAAAGTACAGTTCATTCACAGAACTTGTAAATGTTTATGCCAGGCTTTTGCGTTATTTTAAACGATTACGATTCAAGCAAATGGTACAATTTAAACATCTATCACTACAAGAAATAAAACAAGCAAAAATAAAGCTAATTAAATATGTACAAGGAACCGATTTTGTAGAGGAAATACAAAACTTACAACAAAGCAAACCTATATCAAGCAAGAGCAAAATATTGAACCTGAATCCGTTTCTTGATCAAGACGGCATTCTTCGAGTTGGCGGGAGGCTCAACCGCACTAACATCGATCCTCAAATGAAGCATCCGATTATTCTATCAAAAAATAGTCGTTTAGCCGAACTTATCATTGACCAGTCTCACATTCTTACGTTTCACGGCGGACCTCAACTAACATCAGCATTTACACGCCAGAAATATTGGATTGTTGGCGGAATCAGAGCAGTCAAACTCCGGGTGAGACGTTGTGTTAAATGTCGCCGTCATAACCCTGGCAATCAGCATCAAATCATTGGAGACCTACCACCAGAAAGGACGAACCCATCACGCCCATTTGAAAATGTTGGCGTCGACTATACAGGTTACATTTTTATCAAGGCCAACAAGGGTCGTGGAATAAAGACAACCAAGGGTTATGTTGCCGTATTTATCTGCATGGCAACTAAAGCAGTTCACTTGGAGTTAGTTTCGGATTTGACAGCATCGTCATTCATAGCGGCTCTTCGTAGGATGATAGCCCGAAGAGGACTTCCAAGCAACTTATTTAGTGATCAGGGAACTAATTTCATTGGAGCAAACAAGGTTTTACAGGAAGAGTATAAAGAAATCCTAAGCACATTCGATCAAGAGTTTCAAGCAGAAATAGTCAAAATGGGAATTAACTGGCACTTTAACGCACCTTCCTGGCCATCAGCAGGTGGGCTGTGGGAGGCCGCCGTTAAAAGCCTCAAATATCACCTAAAGAGAGTAGTGGGAGAGCAAAGATTGACGTTTGAAGAATTTAGCACACTTCTTTATCAGTTGGAGGCTTGTCTGAATTCCAGGCCTCTATGTCCACTAACCGAGGATTCAGCGGATCTGAATTATCTCACACCCGCTCACTTCTTATCAAGTGGACCCAGCTTAACAATTTATGAAATGGAGAAAGATTTACGAACAAGATGGAATCTAACCCAAAGAATTTATCAAGATATATGGAAGCGCTGGCGTGGTGAATACTTGACGCAGTTAAACACCAGGAGCAAATGGAGACGCCCTCAAGATAACATCAAAGTTGGTGACTTGATGTTAATACAAGATGCCAATCTACCACCTGGAAAGTGGGCAATGGGAAGGGTGACACAGGTGCACCCCGGTAGTGATGGCTACGTCAGAGTAGTCACACTTCAAACAAAAAATGGATCTATGAAAAGACCCATCGTCAAGCTTACACCATTGCTGGATTGCTCCGATGAAGAAGACAAACAAGTGTCATCTTCAGATCAAAATATCAAAACATCACCTCATCTCAAGCAAACCCAAACGGGTCAAAGATCTAAATACACCTGCACCACTCTAATATCATTTCTACTGCTTTTATTATGCGTGGTATGTAACGTGCATGGCGCATACAACATAACACAATTAAAGGGCAATCAAGCAATTTATTTCGATAAAATATCAGAGATGAACCTAATCCAAGATCAATGGAAAATTGTAGTCTATTACGACATGCAACCGTATTGGCATGGATCAAACATATTTAGCATCTATATGAAACACCTTGAAAATCTGTGCACACAAACTGAAAGGAAATCCCATTGTGAAGTTATCATTTTGCAGCTACGTCACAGGTTCATGGAACTAGAGTACTACGACCGCATGTTGCTCGATCAGCATTTTGAAGCACATACGCGCACGCGCCGAGGTCTTATCAACGGGATCGGTTACGTTGCAAACAGTCTCTTCGGAGTACTTGACGAACATTTCGCCGAACAATACCAAAGAGACATTACTTTAGTCAGACAAAATCAGAAACATCAAGCATTACTATGGCGAAATCAAACTTCTATCATTGAAGCAGAGAACAACTTGCTTAAACGAGTGGAAAGTACTATGGAAAAGCAACATAAAATATTTAACCAGCATTTAATCAATTTAGACGAAGCTCTGACCAAACTAAAAAATGAGGTGGAGAAAGTAGCAGTAAGAGAAGATTTTATTTTATCAACATTGATTGCGAGCAACATCCTGACCAGTCTAAAAAACATTCAAGATTCGTTGTTGGACACGATCACCAACGTTCAACACTTCAATGTTCATCTTATCACACCGGCTCAACTTCAAGACGAGCTAAACATAATTTCCAATCAGCTTCCCAAAGACCTATCATTACCTATTAATAGCATTGTATCAGACCTGTACAAAATATATCAAATTATGCAAGTAAGGGCTCGTATGACACGAAAGTATTTCATTTTCGAAATACAAATACCCCTTGTGAATCGAGAGAGTTATGACATTTATAACATGATTCCAATTCAGCATCAAATAGGGTAAAACTCGGTAATACGCCCCAAGTGACAAAACGCCCCACCACTCCAGCACTCACACTATCAAAGCTGCGCCACTCACAACTAGACGCGCGGAGACCCACTAGTAGGCGAACAACATGGCTGACGTGTGCACGTAGTTTGTGATGTCCGTTTAAAAATATTGCAAAATCTGTATTTATTGGAGTGAAATAATTTGCGGTAAGTTTCTAAGAAATTCATATATATTGATACTTTTAGATTTTGTGTTATAATGACCCACACTATCGTAAAATAGATGAAATTACCTTTATACTTTTATTTTGTCGAACGTTATAACCTTGAATCTACTGCTTTGACCTCGGTGGGGCGTATTGAAAATCAAATTTGACAATATGCCCCTAAGTCAATTTACAAAACGCCCCAATATTTGAACTGTGTTAAAGTATTTTTTATCGCGTGTTATTATTTCAGATTATGTCTCTGAAGTATCAAAGAACAACACTACGAGCATCATGGAGTGCAGACGACTTAGACAAAGCCATGCGCAGTGTACTTAGCAAAGAAATGGGTGTTAATGAGGCATCCAGAAGCTTTGGCATACCATCTCGAACCCTAAGAAGACACATTTTATCGGGAAAATCAAAGGGCCCTCTTGGACGCAAACCAATATTTTCTGTAGAACACGAAAAAAAACTGGTTGCCCATATAAAGAAATTGGAGAAAGTTGGATTTGCCCCTGATAGAAAAGATGTTAAAGAAATGGCATTTCAACTTGCTAGGAAACTCAATATTAAAAATCCATTTTCATCAAGTTCAGCATCAGCTGTAAATGTCTGGTTTTCGGGATTCATGGCTCGCAGCTCAGAATTAAGTCAGAGAAAATCAGAAGGCTTGTCAAGTGACAAGCCTTCTGATTTTCTCTGAGAAAAGGAAGGTAATTGCTGACAAAAAGAAGCCAGCAGCTGGAAAATTAAAGCAGACTAAGACCACAAAAATAACTAAACCCATCGAAGAAAAAGATGGTGATAAAAAGAAACAACTAAAGGAGGTAAAAAGAAGCCAAAAAAAGTGTCTGTCAAAAATAAGAAGAAGAAAAGAGTAAGCTATTCATCCTCTTCTGAAAGCAATGATGAAAATGAGGGCAGGGTAGATACTTCTGAAGAAGAAATCCCAGACGAACATGACGACATTATCAGATGCGTGGAATGCACGGAAGATTACTATAATATAAAATCCACAGAAGATTGGATTCAATGCCTGTCTTGTTTAGCATGGTTACATGAGTTTTGTACCATGTTTATTTAAAAAGTCTGATTTGATAAACAGACTGAGTAACTGCCTCTTATTATCCTAAGTTAAGATTAAGAGTTAATTTTTGTCAAAACAATAGTTGTTATAGTTTAAAATATGCAAAAATATATGATTATTACACTGGGGCATTTTATAATAAGAGTGAGTCGTATTAGCCAACGTTCACACTACAAAACGCCCCACCTAAGGTTTTTTTAAATAATAAATATTGTTGTATCCTTAGTTCCTATTACCATTATTACTTGTGGTATTGTTGTTAAAATACTAAATATTGTTCCAAAATAAAAAGTTTGATTATATCTTGTAAGATTTTTTATTTATTACAATTTTAAGAAAAGTAGGGCGTTTTACCGAGTTTTACCCTAGAAGGAAGTATGGTAAACGTAGTCCTAATATCAGAGTATATAGCCATCAACATCAGAAAGGATACATACTTACCTATTTCCGGATATGAGCTCCAAAAATGCATTGGACTAAATGCAAACACAAAACTTTGTCAGCTGCAGAAACCAGTTTATCAACGAGGTTCAGACGAAAATTTTTGCATTAAAAAACAAGAAGGGAATACCTGTACAACTATCACTGCAACATGCAAAACAACGTGGACACAGCTAAACGTCATAAACACATTCATAATCAGTTGTTGCGGTCATGGCACTCTACGGATCATATGCGGCGATCAAGTTACCACTGAGCAGATAACCGGCGTGAATATAATAGCCCTAGGAAACAACTGCATCATCAAGGGTGAGACCTTTATAATTACGTCACATAAACAACAAACGATTAACATGAAAGTTAAGCCCGATATTATTGCCGTAGAGATCGCTCCCGTCAATAACTTAATCAATTTATCAATACCTATCAATGAGTACAAGGAAGAGAGTTACAAAACATCTGTGCAAAGTATCTCCAAACAAATAGAGCAAATGAAAACAGACTCGGAACAAATTGATAATGGTGTGACTTATCACGATGTCCACCATTACGTGGCTATCTACTGCGTGGGGGCGGCAGGGCTAGCCTTCGCTGCGTTTGCGTACATACGCTCGCGCCGCCGGCGCCGCACCGTTCAGCTGGCGCTTACACCTGCACAGCCCAGCGTACATTATCGTGCCAGTACTAGCGCTCTGTGTGCGACTGGTATGCAAAATCAAAGTGATCAGTGCGCGAGTGAAGTGTATCATAGTGATCAGTGCGTGAGTGTAACAAACAATTCTAATGTGTCCGTAACCGATAAAGCGACTTCACCTGTCATTAGAAAATGTAGCTTCAAGCCATCATCTAACAACTTAGCCATTTAAGTATCATTGTTTTATCAACTTGTATCATCAGATCATACTAACTCCATCAACTTTCAGCACCAGTCATATCGCGCCCGGGAGTATGTACGGTGCAACCGTACATTGCACTCTCAGCAAAATTATATTGCATCAAATGCCAATTGTTTTGTAATTCATTCATTCAATTAGTTCACTTTTCGACAGCGTCATAGCAACACCTATCACATCATTAAAGTTAAGAAGTGGACTCAATATAAGCATCAAGTTATAATCTATTGTTTTATTTAATATCAATCAATTTATCAATCAATCAGTAAAAGACGTATGGTGAGAACCGTACAGGGTGTACTATACACATCTGCCCTACCCTTCGGGGAATATAGGCGTGATGTTATGTTATATGAAAGCTTTGTTGTTATTAGCAGATAGGGGGATACTACTGCCCATCCTCATAATTATTTAGGCCCCTTTGTAACACCTACAGGTGGGTAGGAAGGGCCATGGTAACATAAAACCAGTACCATGGTAGGGCCTATTATTTGACCACACGGAAACTTCCAGAGCATTTGTATCTAATACTAGATATAGTTTTTGCAATTAATACAATATAATGACTGCTGTGACTAAAGTCATTTCATCATTAATTACTGACATTTTTACTCACAAGATAGTTGATCTAATTATTTAATTTACAATACAATTGCTGTGAGAAAAATATTCCATTTTTATTGGACGGTGATGGCTTGATTTTATCACATGGGCTTATATAATCTTTATGTATACATATAAAAAGAGAAGCTGACTGACTGACTGACTGATCTATCAACGCACAGCCTAAACCGTTGGTGTTAGAAAGTTGAAATTTTGACGTCCTTTTGTAACGTAGGCATCCACTAAGAAGGGATTTTTCGAAATTCAACCCCTAAGGGAGTTAAATAGGGGATGAAAGTTTGTATGGAAAATCGTCACACGGGCGAAAGCTAGTCTGTTACTATTCCTTTATTCATCATTTAAATTACAAATTACATTTGCAAATAATTCTCTTAAAAAAAATAATTAAATATATAAAAATAGTAGCCCACCGGCATCGGGAACAGGGTCCAAGCTACCGTTGGTCAGGCCTGACCTGCCGCCCAACGAGAGCCTATTTAGGTATTGGTCGAGGCTCTTGAACCATTTTATCTTAGCTAAATACCCCAAGCTGACCTACTTTGCGTGCCATTTGGTAAGAGCAATCCTCCAACATGTTACACTGCTAAATCACTTCCCTTTTGACAGCTTTCGTTTCCGTTCCGCAATGGCAAATGGTTTTAAGGTAGGTACATGTGCTCGACTTCTTTCTTCGAAGACACGATCGAAGCATGCGTAATGTTTGCTTTCCAGCACTAAATTGTCTTCGGTATTACGTGGGCACGCCGTAATAGCGGCGGTAAGACCCGTTATGGAGGAGTGGCTGGAGAGACGGCATGGCGCCCTCAGCTTCGGGCTGACGCAGGTGCTCTCGGGACATGGATGTTTCGGGAAGTACCTGTGTCGTATAGGCCGTGAGCAGACGCCCGGATGTCACCACTGCGTCGACTGCTCTGAGGACACGGCGCTGCACACGCTGCAGGCGTGCCCTGCGTGGGCGATGCAGCGCCGTGAACTAGTCGCGGCAGTCGGTGCTGACCTCTCGCTTCCGGCCGTGGTTCTGTCCATGGTCGGGAGCGAGAGTGCGTGGGAAGCCGTCACCTCCTTCTGCGAGGCGGTGATGGCGACCAAGGAGGGAGCGGAGAGGGAGAGAGAGGCGACGGCCACTCTCCCTTCCCGCGCCAGACGCACCGGGCGCCGTCGGAGGGCGCGCGACGATCTCCGGCCACCCTAGTGTGTGGCCTGCGGGCGACGGGTTTGGGGACCCATCGCCCGACCAGCAACAGGCCCGAGAAGGTGGCGCGCAATGTTCCGTGCGCGCCTCTCAGGAGGACGTGGGGCAAGGCCCCACAGAAGAAGAGGTCCGCTTTCCCAGGATAAAAAAAAAAACATTTTTGACGCGCGTTGGAAGACACTTTGCTCATACATTTCGTACTAAAGTTCGTTTCAAAATCCTTGAGACTGAATTAACATGCGCGAAACGACAAATTTGAAAAAAATGTTCCTAAAATAAAATTAACAAGTTTCACATTTGCGCCTGTCAATTTAGTCTCAGGGATTTTGAAACGAACTTTAGACCCCGTACACTGTCAGAATTTGTCGGAGCCGGCAGTCTAGTACAAACCTAGTATAAAATGCATGCGCAGAGGGCCTTCGCGCACGCGTTAGAAATTTTCTGACAGAAATTACTGTTAAGCGCAGTTCATACTACGCTATACAAGGTTAGTCGGAAAGGGGGTACTAATCCGAAGCCCACTTATAGTATCGCTGATGACTGCACTGATGAAAGCAAGTGTTAAAATTTCAAAATTCGATTTTTTTTTCCAAATAAAATGATTTTGATTTTATTTTTTTCAAAAATTCTTCATCCCTGCTTTAGTTACAAATTCAGAAAATGGTGCTGCTAATTCGTGACCCCAAATATGACTTAAAAGGTAAACACAGCTGATCATAACTGGGGATAGATAGATTTTAGGGACTTTTTTTTTGAGATTCTGACTAACCTTGTATACTAAACTACACTATTTCGCTATATACTAAAGCGTATTGCGTCATAAGCTATAACTATATAGCATGATGTTCACACTACACGCTATATCGCAAGCCAGTCTACTATGTATCGCAAGACTAGCAAGTTATTTGATCGCGATCCGTCGGGGGACGGACGAGGTAGAAGTGAGGCGGAGCGGGTACCGGAGAATCGTACTATACCGGTGACTTTTTTACCATCTGTAAAAAAATGGCTACAATAGATGAACGGAGTTAAACGGGTGAAAGAAGGCTTTGGCACAGTTTTTTTTTTCTTTAACTTGTTTTGAAATTGACTAATCTACAGATATCTAATACAGAAACTCAAATCATACACATTTGTTTTAATTTGAATTTAGATATTATTTATTCGAATTATTGTCTTCAAAATTTGAATTTTTATTGATTTAGTACGAAAATTTACAGCAAAGTAGTTTTTATGAATAGACAAATTAAATGTCAGTATAGGCAATTAGAAAAAAAAATTATGCCATTGGGTTCTACTCCGTTCATCTACTGTACCCATTTTTTTCCAGACGTTAAAAAGTTATTTGGTAGCTCTGAGAATAGTTTAGTTAGTCGAATTGCCCCTCTGCGCTATAATGTGCGGCCGGACGTCTCTGTGTGTCAATAAATCATATTTCTTTCGTTCTTTCAAATCAAATGGACTAAGCTGAAGTTCGTCTAATATAAATTAGTTTGTATTTGACGACAATAAAGAGACGTAGATAACAATGTCAGGTGCGTGCACGTGGTTTTAAATAATTTGGCACGAGACGCGTACTGCCGTATTAAAACAATGATGTAAGAAACTATCTGTTTGGACAAACATGCAATAATTGCTCATATCAGTTCGTAAACGTCCACACGACCACAATGACAGATAAAATGGAAAAAAAAACTAAGGGAATATTTCGATGCCATCCACGTAAGTTGTTGTAAGCCACAAATTGATTTTATGTGTTTTTCACGTAAAAGTGTCTAATTGTATAAGAATAACAAACTTGTTCGTGAGAGGGGTAACCAGTTGGTGCAGCTGACTGTACATAAATTATCTGTTCCAAATATAAAAATACCGAAAAACGATATACATTTTTGCTATTTTTAAATTTGGAACAGACATACATAAAATTAGATACCTTTACGTGAAAAACACAAAAATGCAATTTGTGGCTTACAACAACTTACGGGGTTCCCTACGTGAAATCGAAACTCAATACATCGAATGTCGCAGCATCGAAAACGGTGCATCGAAGGGTCACATAATCGATGGTACGCTACATCGAATGTCGTGAAATCGAATGGTTACAGTATCGAATGGTCACATAATCGATGGTACGCTACATCGAATGTCGTGAAATCGAATGGTTACAGTATCGAATGGTCACATAATCGATGGTACGCTACATCGAATGTCGTGAAATCTAATGTTTACAGTATTGTATGGTTACAACATGGACTAGTTGCAAATCGATGAGTTATTGCATCTAAAGATTGTTGTATCCATTAGTTACTGCACCGAATAAAAATAAATTAAACACACAAGAAAACAATATTAATATAAAAAAAAAACATTTTAAACTGTTATGCAATTCGCTGTGATGAGAAATCGATTCTGTAACCATTCGATTTAACGACATTCGATGTAGCATCATCTGCCTAGCCTTTTCCCAACTATGTTGGGGTCGGCTTCCAGTCGAACCGGATGCAGCTGAATATCAGTATTTTACATGAAGCGACTGCCTATCAGACCTCCACAACCCAGTAACTGGGTAATACGATACTCTTGGTAAGACTGGTTGTCAGACTTTCTGGCTTCTGACCAACAGTAACGACTGTTAAAGATCTACAAATGACAGCCGGGACCAACGGCTTTACGTGCTTTCCGAGGCACGGAGGAAACTCGCTATGGTAAATGGTCACCCATCCACAGACCAACCTCGGCAAGCGTGGCTTAACCCGGAAGATCGGTCTATGCGGCTGCAATTATTTAGCCACGAGCTCCTCGAACGACATTCGAGACTTTCGATGTGGCGTACCATCGATGTAGAGTACCATCGATTATGTGACCCTTCGATGTACCGTTTTTGATGCTGCGACATTCGATGTATTGAGTAGGGAACCCCAAAGCAACATTTGTCACGACTTCATGACAAAATTAAAGGATGAAATAGTAGCTTGGCGCCAAGAGCACGCTTTTACTTTTTTAACGTGACGGTCAACGGGCTAATTAAAAATATAGGTGTTCCCATAAACAAATATCCCGCGTAAAGCTGACCATTCACCAGAGCTGTGCTAAGCTGCGTAGCGAGGAATGTGTTTTGTAAGCACCAATAGAATCACTTCATTTACCTAGCTTCGCTCTGCGCAGCTCTGGTGGATATGGGCTTAGGGGAGCGAGGTTTTTGTTCATACATAACAACCCAAAAATGAGGGATGTGTTGCGAGGAATGTGTTACGAGGAATGTGTTGCGAGGAATGTATTACGAGAAATGTGTTGCTAGGAATGTGTGCGAGGATTTGAAAATATGCGTCTACCAGTCAGTCAATAGATTGTGTTTGGAAGAGGTAGATGATCATTTGTACACATTAACACATTACACATTACGCATTACACATTCCTCGCACAGCTCTGGTGGAAAGGGTCACACCGTTTCACATCCTCGCTACACATTTCGACGGTCCCTAGGTAAACTATCGAAAGTGAAAATTGCTTCCATTACAGGAGAGCGCTTAGAAGTTTATTTTATGGATAACTTTGTAATTAATGACTGTATCTGTATTTATACAGTATTGTATTATATTGTCATTAATGACTATATCTGTATCACTATCGATGCTGAGGAGCTCGTGGCTAAATAATTACAGCCGCATAGACCGATCTTCCGGGTTAAGCCACGCTTGCCGAGGTTGGTCTGTGGATGGGTGACCATTTACCATAGCGAGTTTCCTCCGTGCCTCGGAAAGCACGTAAAACCGTTGGTCCCGGCTGTCATTTGTAGATCTTTGACAGTCGTTACTGTTGGTCAGAAGCCAGAAAGTCTGACAACCAGTCTTACCAAGAGTATCGTATTACCCAGTTACTGAGTTGTGGAGGTCTGATAGGCAGTCGCTCCATGTAAAATACTGATATTCAGCTGCATCCGGTTCAACTGGAAGCCGACCTCAACATAGTTGGGAAAAGGCTAGGCAGATGATGATCTGTATCACTATCGATGGTTTACTTAGGGACCATCGATTTTCGCACCGCACTTTTTCCTCGCACAGCTCTGGTGGATGTCCAGCCTAAGTAAACCCGCTGCATTTTTCGCGGGTTACTTGCGCGGGTATTGGAGGTCACTCGCGTTAGCACACACTACTACATATCAAGTTATGCGTTTCCAGTTTGAGCTGATCTCGCATTGTATAAGAATCCCGTACTATGACAGGTCAGCTTTCATTGAAAAATTACCGCATCCGATTTTCTCTTTCATAATTCTGAAGAATTTAATTAAGGGCCACGTGGGCGTAAATTATAAACAGGAAATGAAAACAGTACCGATATAATTATGAACAGCATTGTTTCGTGATGTTTTTAAAAACATGGGTTTTCCTATTTTCATTATGTTTTTTCATGATTTCTTTCCTGTTGTACTTACAATAATAATTACTGTAACACTTCCTTAATACAGAAAAAAAAAACAAGTCATACAAAGGTTAGCTGCTAGACTTAGAAAAAAAAGAATAAAAAAGTTTTTGATACAAGTAGTTATTTGACAATTAAAAATATTATTTAGATATTCATACTTTGATAAACAGTTTAAACTTTCACACCAAAATGTATAAGTTAAGCATTCTTAATTTATTAAGTTTTGGTTTTAATTTTTTGCGTTAAGATTTTAAAAGGTAAAGTTTATGCAGAAAGGCAAAAATTACCAAAAGAGCAAAAAAAAAAACCTATTTTTTTTCAACGCACAATTCTTTACATTTGCTCAATACTTCTGATCAAAATTTAAGAATTTGTAGGCAGTCGTAATACAGCATGTAAAGGTAAACACCGTTATCGCTCACACCATGGGTAGTTGACTTAAACATAAAAATATAGGACAGAGTAAAAAAAATATTTAAATATATACGCGCGAGAAATGAGCGGTGCGGCGGCGCTACGACGCGGCGTACACAAACTCGCTAACGAGACAGCTGACTGACTGGGGTAGCAAACTGACTGGGGTAGCAAACTGTGCGGGGCCGTGCGTCGGGCCACGCGGCGAGTTCCCCGCGCCGTTCCCGTAGCTTGATGCCCCCGCGCATAGGGTGAAATGCTTTTGATGAAAAATTAAAAAAAAAAAAAAAAAAGTTTGTTATTTTTCATTGATTTTACGTTCTATAAATGAAACCAAACCATTGGTTTCAAGGATAACGATGTTTACCCTTACAGCCTGTATACAAGGTGTAACTTAAATAACGCACAACGTCTTAAGGGGTCACTGTACTCATCATTATGAACAACTTTTACTATGGGACCAAATATGAAATCGCGAAAAAAAATCTGCTGTTCCCTACATTTTGGCGAGTTATGCGAACATAAATTTATGGAACATCTGTTTTTGTTTTCGCGATTTCATATTTGATTCCATAGTAAAAGTTGTTCATAATGATGATGTTAAAATTTTGTAGGTACCCACGTGTAAATAAACCTTTGATCGTGTTATATAATTTATCTCATATCAGATTTTTCTGTTTGCTATTTCAGATAAGTATTATCTTTAAACTATTAAATATTTATTTAAATAGAAAAAACTATGTACTTACCTATTTTATGATTATGTAATAACACATATCTGGACAGATAAGAGATCTATTTGGATGTCTCAACAAACAAGAGAAACATTATTAGGACTATATCTTGTAAGGTTCCGTACTCATTATTTTGTGTTGTAACTACAACAAGAATAATAAAAATAAAAACATAAACATGCAAAATGTGCGTCAGGATGGCGGGACCAAATTAAAAGTTTGAATTTTGAATAGCATAAAAAATATTACATAAACTCACGGCTGTATTTCCGAAGGGTTGGCAGAGGTGTATAGTACACCCACATTTCGCAGTTATCTTTTTACGTCCCATGTAATAAGGGGCGAGCCTATTGCCATCGACCGGGCACAAATCCAGACTCTGGGCTGCTACTGAGAAATTCCACACGGAAAAACCCAATAACACTTTGCCCGAACTGGGGATCGAACACAGGACCTCACGCTCAGCAATCGCGCTTGCGACCGCTAGATCAACGAGGCAGAATAAAAAAAATAATTAGTACTAATTCTAAAATAAGCGTGCTTCCGAGATCACGTTAAGCCGTCAGTCTCGGGTGTCATATGTACATAACTAGGACAGTCGTTTAGGGGCCGTCCTTTAATCACGTGAGGTTCGAAAGGCAGGGGGTTTGGCAAAAATCACGAAATATCACAAGGGGGGAGGGAGGTGTAGTAAGATATCACGTGTATTTATTTTTTCGTCAAACGTGCGATTTCTAAACTGAAAAGCGAAAATTTTTGAGCCTGTCAAAAACAACCTGCAACCTTTCTGTCTAGACACTAGGGGGAGGGTAGTTTTAAACATCACCACGTATCACCAAGGGGGAGGGGGGGTTAAAAAATGCTAAAAAAAAAAACATCACGTGATTAATGGACGGCCCCTTATGTGTAGCCAGAAGCCCGAAAGTCTGACAACCGGTCTAATCTTAGGATGTGTGCCATCTAACCATCTAATATCATTGCTCAGTACCTAACTGGGTTGCGGAGGTGTGATGGCAGTCGCCCCGTGTAAAATACTGGTATTCAGCCGTATCTGGTAAGACTGAAAGCTAACCCCAACATAGTTGGGAAAAGGCTAAGCAGAAGAAGATTTATTAGTACTAATTAGGTACCTATTACTTTTTTGTTCTATCCAACATTCAAACTCTTGGTCCCGCCATCCTGACAGTTCGGAAGAACAATTGACGGACCGAATTAGCCTGAATTGTTTGAATTTGGATCAGAGATCGGAATAATTCGTAAGCAACATCCGAATTCGGTCCGAGATTTTCACGGATTCGGATCGGATGCAATGCGTAAAGCAATATCCGAATTCGGTCCGAGTTTTTTATATCCTTATTTTCACGGATTCGGATCGGATGCAGTTAGGTATATGCTCTAAGGATGCAGTGCGTAATCGCTCTGACGCACATCAAAGTACCTTTATTTTTGTGCGTTATTCTAGGACTATTTTATAACAAACTAGCTGACCTGGCGAACTTTGTACCGCCATATATTTTTGTTATCAACTGCTGGCTGAACAACTGAACGTCTTCAATATATTGACAAAATATTGACAGATATCAATGTTTTGTCAATATATTGAAGATCTCTCAGTCTTCGGTCTCATTCACTCACTTACTTTTCATATTATGAGATTTTTAGAAAGAAACAGTTTTTTATTATTATTATCTATCTATCTGTCTGTCTGTCTATCTATCTTTATTTCTTTCTTTATTTATTTCTCTCTTTCTTTCTCTCTTTCCTCCGTTGTACCTCCGTTACCTCCGTTGGCTTACGCAGAACAATTCAATATTAAAGTTTTAAACTTCATACACCTCTGTAAGATAAATTTTAAGTTCTGCTATCATTTTTACCCGTTAAAATTGCACAATAAGGCATGATTCTAAAGCCGCGTATTCACTTGCGCAGCCTCGTGCCGAGCTGTCTCATCGTGAGCGTGCCGCGGGCTGCGGAAAATTCACGTGTCTCCACTTGAGGCACAAAATAGAGCAACGAGGCAGCCGGCCTCAGCCCGAGCCACGGTTCTCTCAGTTTCTCATTAACCACCATGGTTGACGCACGTAAAGTCGCTGCAGCATTAGTAGTAATTAGTCTCTACAAAAGGAAACAACGCCAGAAACGAAAATATCGATGGTGGATTAAGGAAATATATCGTCAGAGAAATGCTCATACAAAACAACCGTTGTCAGATATGACTTTTGAAGGTGTAGAAGATACTAGTGGTTTTCGTATAACATATTAACTCAATACATTTATCTTTATCTATTTTGCCGCGTACCGAGCATACGTAAAACCGTCTCCACTCAACGCACGGCTCACACTGTGGCGTCTTTGAGCATGGCCATTTACTGACATAATTTGGCTCGCTGCGCGGCCGCCGCGTTGGTTCATGTCGCGGCAAGCCTCGATTCGCGGCATGGTCTCCACTAGATCTGCCTCGGGCCGAGGCAGTCGCTCGGCTCGAGGCTGCCTCAAATGGATACGCAGCTTTATATTTTACGTATGAGTTTGTGACGTCGTGTCACAGCAAGTAACTAATCGCGTGGGCCAGTGTTGCGGATTTCCGCATAATTGTGACAGCTACTCAGAGCTATCGCGCGTGTGCCCACTCGGGCACTTCCACTTGTTTTTTCTATTCCATAGAGGAACCCTAAATGGTTAACGGGCTAGTTTTTAGACGTTCGATGTCTAGCCTGCTAGATTGCATGTCATAATTAATCTGCTTTGATTATTACTGCACTATCCCTCTAGTCTCAGTAGTTCGGTTGTTTTGTTCGGAACTGGACTACTCAGACTAATTTTGTCTCATTAGTTCGGTTATGACGTCAAACCGAACTGTTGAGACTTGTGTTCTGTAGTTCGGTTAATGATTTCAGTATCATCCGGTCAGTATTCTTATGAAAGTGCCTATTAGGTAATTAATAACTACCAAACTATGATTTCAGAGAGTATGTTTGATTCTTTTATTTATAATTAAATCATTTTATGTTTACATCCCTAACCGGACTACTGAGACTAATTTTGTCTCGTTAGTTCGGTATGACGTCATAACCGAACTAATAGCTAGCCACACACGCACAGGGGGTCTACTCCCTAAGCACGAAGTGGTTTCCGTGTCCGTGGTTTCGGCCTTAGTAACGAGCGTTTCCTACTCCCTATCACCTACAGACATACGATTATTTCGGGGTCCAAACTAAGAATGAATGACAACACGATTTGACAGTTGGTCCCTACTACCGATGTGTTTTTGCTTGTCTGAAAAGTTGAGTTGTTACTCGGATCTGCCTTCCCCGTACCCGTCCTGGGCATATCCGTGTCTGTTCTCACCATACGCGCACGGATCTGCCCGCCAGACACGTCTGTTGGGCAGATCCGGCATATCCGTGCGTGTATGGCTAGCTAATGAGACAAAATTAGTCTCAGTAGTCCGGTCCCGAACAAAACAACCGAACTACTGAGACTAGAGGGCACTATCACCCCGCAATATTTATATCTTTCTTCCTCTACTGTATAGGTGCGTCTCTTTCGCCACTCCGATACCCATAATGACTCATTTTTAACAATCAAATAGGTTATTAAGTTTTCCCGAATAATTTCATGATTTTTAACTACAATCTTAATAGATAGTAATTTAAAATCGATTAAAATGCACGCGCTGCATAATGAGTTTTATATTAGGTATTACTGGGAATTTAGTGTCATTGGTACATCCCATTTTATCGATAAAGTGATTTTAAATCGAGTTATTTATGGTAACGATGATGCATTATGATAAAGAAGCAGATACAAGATGAGAATAGCGAAGTCAGACTCGCTCGTAATAATCTCTATAATATACGAATAACTACCGGAAGTATATTGTGACGGGACGGTTGACATATGTCGGGCATGCAGCCGGGCGAGTCCCTCAGGCACTCAGGCATATAATTTCTTGCTTTTTCTTGCTAACGGCGAGTACTTGCATAGACATAACCAAGTGGCCAGGATTATTCATCAGCAACTTGCTTTGAAATATAACCTTGTGGAATCGGAGGTAGCGTACTAAAAGTATGTGCCCGACCCAGTTCTCGAAAATGGTCATATCACGTTGTATTGGGATCGATCTATAAGCACTGACAGGACTATTGTCGCCAATAAACCTGATATAGTGGAGATAGATCGATTAGAACGCCGCACAATGATTGTAGATGTTACCATCCCGCATAATGAAAACCTCGTGAAAGCTGAGAAAGATAAACAAATCAAATATCTTGACTTAGCACACGAGGTTGTCAACATGTGGGATGTGGATTCGGCTACCATTGTGCCGATAGTCATACACGGCACGTATTGTGAGGAGGTTCCTGTCTCTGGTGCCCTAACCACCGGTAGCTTGGACCCTGCTCCCGATGCCGGTGGACCCCTATTTTAATATTTTTAAATGAAGGTATATCATATTTTTTTATTTTAAGTTTTTGTCGTTGATACCAAAACTCTAAAAACAGTACACTCCTTTTAACTCGCAGTTGATTAAACAACCGTAGTCATAACTACTCGTAGAACTATGTCCGTACTTGTCGATGCTCACTTGTCTATTAACGAATCTGAAGGAAAAATCGTACATATATTTTACTTCTATACAAATGTACGCGCCGCGCGCCTTCATACAATCGGATCGGAAGCGACGCCCGGACGATGCTTACGATTCTGACAACGGATTAAAAGGTCCCTTGTAAAGAGTCTATTGGCAATATTTTAAAATAAAAGTAAGAACGACGAAACAAAAAATTTGGGCCAATCATAAAATAAAATCATCACTGAAACGTAACCCTGAAAACGTAAAAGTAAAGAGAACTACCCAGAAAGTTATTTACATTCTTACCTAATTTCCTTTAAAAGACTACATGATTAACATTTTCTTTTTTAAGGGGAGTTATGTAACACGTTGTATAATATTAAAAAGTCTTAAGTTGGCTTGACTTACCCTACCAAAAGTAAAAAAAAAACATACTCATTGACTGTCTAAATATGAAGTGTATACAGACAGACGTAAGAGTGATCTTATATGGGTACCCTTTAAAACATTTTAAGCCTATAACGGTCATAAGGATTTAAGAAAAAGTAAATGATGACACGTTTGGTGCAGTGGCTAAGCGACTGGCTTCTGTGCTACGGGTCGTGGGTTCGATTCCCACATGGAACAAAAATTTGTATGGCCTACAGATGGTTATTTCGGGTCTGGGCGTTTGTTTGTGAGATTTGTGTAAACGCACCCACGATACAAGAGAAATCTTAAGTGTGGGGCAAAGTTTTCTTAAAAAAAAAAACAATTATTTGGAAAGTTTTGACAAATAATAAAAAAAATTTTTTTTTATTTGTCTTTTTTTTTCTATTAAAGAAACTAGTAAAAAAAAATGATGTTGACAGATTTACAAATAAAAATATAACAAGGAGGTTTTCGCGACATCTTCCAAAAAAGTTGGTAGGAAAAATATTCCCTGAGAGGGTTAAATGAGTAAAAAGTGTACAACACTACATCGCTGCCTATCCATTCGGAGCACAGCCTTTACGTATTCATATTTACTACTTAGTGTTCGCCTAGTGTGGTCGAAATTCAGCCATAATCGTTTCTTATGATTTCGTTTCCAATTATTGTCATTGATAACACTAATTGTCTTCAATACATACTAAACAAAAATAAAAAATCGTTGCTGTCAGTTCAAAAGGACACCAGTAGGTTTTCAGGAGACACAAAAAACTGTTTATTTTTTAAAATTTGGATTCAAAGGTTTATATTCAGTGACAAGCTTTAAATTAAACAAGCTTGTCACTGAATATAAACCTTTGAATCCAAATTTTAAAAAATAAACAGTTTTTTGTGTCTCCTGAAAACCTGTTTGGTCATACGTCCTTTTGAACTGACAGCGACGAAATAGGTTCACAAACAGAAGAGAAAATGGTACTTATCTATTTTGTCTTTGCCTGTTTATATTACATGGAATATAACAGGGTGTGTCGTAAATAGTGCTCGTTAAGGGCTCGATACGCGATATATTCAGCTATCACATACCGAAATTAGTTTTTTTTTAGAATTATGTTTTTTTGAAAAATAATAGCACATGTATTCAGCAGTTATAAACAAAAAAGAAAATAGGAAAATAATGTATTGGGTTAAAATGACAGCTAATTTAGTAAAACGAAGAGTTAATATATTAATAAAATAAAAAAATAAAAAAACTGAGGCCTATGGTAAAATGATTCAAATTGTGTTACGTGATAGCTGAATACACGGTGTGTCGACCCCTAAACGTTGGACCACTATTTACACACCCTGTATACTTAATTTATTCTACGTCTTTAACTAATATTTATAAACGTATTTCATCAATAAAACTAAAAAAAAATGCAGCTGTCACTTTGAGATAAACAAATTAATTACAGCAATTAACTCACCGACAATAGACATTAGAATCTGATTGTGTTTGCTTCCGACCTTTTCTTCTTTCGCAGAACTAACTTTGTACACTTTATTCACCATTTTGAATATTGAATATTCACCACTTTAATTGTCACACTCAAACTTTAAAAAACATTAATCAACAATTTAAAATTAATCATTCAATTAAAACACTAAATAATTCAATAATAAAAAAAAAAAATGTTCACACTAAAATAAAATGTACCTACTTTTTTTTAAATATATAACAATAAAATTAAATAATTATTTGGATTTAATTCAAATATTATTTAAAAGAATTAACGGTCGAAATTTTTGAATTACGATTTTCTTTTTTCAAACGCGTCGCATGTATTCGCGTCGTAGCGCGACCACGAGATATGCGTCTGCGCATTGATTGCGTGCTATCATTATCCCTAGCTTTTATATTAGCGTCACGAGATGAGGGTGAACATCGTTCATATCCGCATAATTAGTATATTATTTAGTAAGCACAACTGGATACTATAATATTTTATCTGCGAATATAAACGGTAATACTAATAAGATAATTATGAAAATCGATACATTCAGTTACAAAATTTGTATCTGCATAATTAGGTATATTATTTTTACGCAAATTTTGTTTCTCACAAAGTCTGTTTATATCGGTCGGTATCTTCAGATAATTAATTAAAGATAATATATATTATGCATTTTTACTAATAACGCTTGGTAAATCATAGGAATAGGCCGTTAAACAACTGTTTCATTCGTTTAATTTTTTATAATGTACCTAATTATGTTGACAACATGCCAACTCGTGGGAAAATAACAACCGTACAGATCGTACTATCTAAGGTTAAGCTGCGCTTGCTGTGGCCATTCCGTGGATGGGTAACCTCCCGTTACGCATCGAGACCCCTCCGTGTCTCGGAAAGCCGTCTTTATATACAATTTATAACATTAATTTTCCGTAGACTCTTTCACGAATATACAACGTGTATAATTCCCCTTAAAAAAGAAAATGTTAATCAAGTAAGTAGTCTTTTAAGGTTGTTGTCATTTACCTCTCAGAGGAAATTAGGTAAGAATGTAAATAACTTTCTGGATAGTCTACTCTTTACTTTTATGTTTTCAGGGTTGCGTTTCAGTGATGATTTTATTTTATGATATGTCCAATTTTTTTTTTGTGTCTTACTATTATTTTAAAATATTGCCAGTAGACATTATGAAAATACAGATTCGGGTCTAGTTGCGTAAAAACTTAAAAAAGGCACTAAATACCTTTTTATCCCGACGTTTCGGCCGAATTACACCGGCCGTGGTCACGGGTAGACTGAAGTTGCGGAGCAGTTGTCATCTTCGTGAAGCAAAAGTATTTTCATCTACCCTCACTAGATCTTGATTTTTATTTTATTTTATCAAGTTATCGTCGGTACTTCGACACACTACACTAACGACGTCTTTACACTCGCCTAAACCGTCCCGTCTACGGTAACACTTGCTGATGACCGGATTCCACGATGTTGACAATTTATATCCATCTTCCCGATTGAAATTCTTGTAAGTACTTTTTAATTTCAATCGCTTCACGTACGATTCTGGGATAATAGTGACGATCGGTGGAGAGGATTTTTGGACAGTGTAGTTCTATCCAGTGATTGGAACCGGACTCCAGAAGGTGCTCGGCTATTGCGGACTTATTGATCTGGCGGTTTTTGACTGCGGCGATATGTTCCTTGACCCGTTCTGCTATTGTTCTTTTGGTCTCCCCGATGTAAGAACTACCGCAACTGCAGTCAATCTTGTAGACGCCAGGTGTCTGAAGAGGAATAACATCCTTTGGAGTACGCAGTTGCCTTGATACCTTGGGGAGAGGACTATATACAGTCTTAATGGCGTATTTCTGTAGTACTGTACCAATTTTATCCGTCACTCCTTTTAAATATGGCATGAAAGCTGGCACTCTGCTTACATTTTTTTATTAGGGGTATTTTTGTAAAACGTTGTATAAAAAAAATGGAGGCGAGTTTTGGTACACATTATATTTACCAACAACCCTGGGGTTTTAATATTGATCTAATTGATTCAGTGTTCCATTATAGTTATTTATTATTTTAAAATTAATGTATGGATAATTTATGTTTATTGTAATTTGTCTGAAATAAAATGATTGTTTGGATTGAATAAATAAAATGAAATACAGATAAAAATACAAATAAAATGTTGGGAATACCTACCTAGCTACATACACATACGCACAGGAAAATAAAGTTTTATTTTAAATATTTCAATAGATCGCACCTTCAAAACGACAATGACGTACCTAAGTGTGAAAACATAATTTTGGAAAAACGCTTTTATACACGGTGTTAACGAATTCTTGTAATTCCTTAAACCAAACGATCTACTACTGGTGTAGACAGGCCCTGCACAGGATTTAGCTTGATTAAAAATAAAAAAATAAAATTATTATTTTTTCATGCGGCTTTGTTCCCGATCGTATCTAAACCACCTATTAAGGATTCAGTAAAAAAATAAAAAAAAATTTTTTTGCAAAAAAAATGTTTTATTTGTGTGAACATCTCTATGCCACGCATAAATTAATGAAAGCACGGCAACACGGCTGGCAGGCACGACTAACATGATATCGCTCTTGGCAGTCAGATAACTCAAGCTCTAAAATGACTCAGAAATAGAAAATAAAGTTTTTTTTTAGATTTTCTTTTGTTGATTTTCAAAAATTCCCATTTAGGGTTAATCTGTGTCACCAGTAGATAACGTGGTTTTAAGGAATTACACGAATTCGATAACACCCTGTATAATTTTTTACTTCCACAGAAATATTTTTTTTGGAATGATATTTATTATTTTATTTTTTACACTTACGTCATTTTTAAGGGTACTAGTTATGCTGCTAGACAGTTACTCAGTTTGTTTTCCATCTGTCATTTTACTGTCCACCATCGTAGAGTGCGCGCAAGATAAGTCTGCGCGCGGCCGAAATCGGAACTAATCATGGTCCACCAAAGTGTGTGCCGTTTTATCAATTTTGATAGTAGAACTACCTGATTGTAGGAATATTTAACGGGAAAATTATGTTTAGCGATAAAAAAGTTAAGCTTAAAAAGCGGTAATTTGAACTTTTGCGATCATGGCAACGTTTAGCACGCCCTCAATCGCGCGCAGAGTTATCTTGCGCGCACTCTAAATGGACTCGAGTCGCTTGACAGCAACAAAACCCACTCAAATAGATCCCACCAGGGGTACAAAGATTGGGGTTGTCCTAACTTGAAGATGGTAAGGTATAACGGGCTGGTGTACCCAACTCCACGTCTGAGCGCGTATTCTGCGTGACGGGTGGTAACTTGAAGATAAAGCTATGCTATGTTTATGGGCTGGCAATGCTGGCATCGTGTACCTACTTATAACTTCTTACCTACAATTCTTTATTCTTACAATTCTTATTATTCTTACAAACAATTTTTCCGGAAACCTGCCATCCTCGAGAAACGCGGAATACGCAATAAACGATGTCCACGCGGGCGAAGTCGCGAGCGACCGTAGTTTTATTATACGAGATAAGTTACCAGTGGCGAAGGCTCCATACAACTCGATTCCTATCGGCTTCCCTTTCGAAATATGGCAAATACTAATATCTAGGTATTATTTTCAGTTATCATTTAAACCAGTCTTTCTCAAAGTGGGCGATAACGCCTAGAGGGGGGCGGTAAGGGACCCAGAAAAAATTAGGGGGCGTTGAAGTGGTATAGGGGGGCGATGGCTGATTTTTAATTTCATCTACTTAATATTTTAAAATTCACTGAAATTAAAACCTACCTACTACACAACATCGATTATTTACTTCATAGGTAAGGTTTCAAGACGTGGTAAAGTAAAAAAAAATGGGGGGCGCTGAAAAATAATTGATATCCAAAGTGTAGTGTAGATGAAATAAGTTTGAGAAACTCTGATTTAAACAAATAAATGGTCCGACTTCCCTTTTAAGAAAATTCATCCTTTGCCACTGTAAGTTACCACCCTGTTATTGTAGTTAGTGTATGTTAATAGTGACTATTGATCAGACACTCCTTGATTATGAACTTGACCGATTAATATTACTGGCTTGATTGATCGTCATCATTTTGACCTATGAGGGGCTTGGCTCAATATTTTCAGCACAGATCAATTTATCTTCGAGGTTACGCAACGTTTCCGTGAACATTCCTTGAATTATCTCGATTGTATGGGCAGGAGTCTCCTCTTTTATTCTGATACGACGCATTTCTTTATTTTTAGGGTGTATTTCACCATACAAAAATTCAAATAGAATATCTAGCTTTAATTCCGCTGAACAAGACCGCTAGTTTGGATGCAGTATGCAGCACCATCCTCCCGCCCACAAATATATGCACATGCAGAAAGAGTGAAAAATAATGCAACATGCAACCAAATCAATACACTGTGTACCTATTGGTTTGGTTGCATGTTGCATTATACTGCATCCAAACTAGCGATCTTGTTCAGCGGAGTTAAAGCTAGATATTCTATTTGCATTTTTGTATGTCATGGATTTCCGCAAAGTAACGCCTGATTCCATCATTTTGTTTTTCACCAGTATATCAATGACTAGTCCGTAACTAGTCAACAGATAAGCAAATAGGGTGTTTATGTGTTCAATAATCTTGTCATTATCTATTGTCTATTGATATGGTGGTGAAATGCAAATTCTAGAAAAACTATTCTAGAAAAAACTATTCAAGTTTAGAGACCGAATTAGCTTAATGAACAGTTAGTGACTATGCTTATGTTTTGGTCGCCGGAGACCAAAATACGTGTATGTAAGGGTAAACACCGTTATCACTCAAACCATGGGTAGCTGACTTAAACATAAAAATAAAGGAACGAGTAAAAAAAAATATACGCGCGACAAATGAGCGTACACACACTCGCTAACGAGACAGCTGACTGACTGGGGTAGCAAACTGTGCGGGGCCGTGCGTCGAACCACGCGGCGAGTTCCCCGCGCCTCCTATCGCAGCTTGTTACCCCCGCGCATAGGCTGAAATGCTTTTGAGGAAAAATGAAAATTTAAAAAAAAAGTTTATTTTTCATTGATTTTACGTTCTATAGATGAAACCAAACCACTGGTTTCAAGGATAACGGTGTTTACCCTTACAGCCTGTATAAGCATAGTCGTCTGGGCGACCGGCGCGGCGACCAAGTGCGTAAACACCTATTTAAACTATAGAAAGTCACCGGCGACCAGTCGACAGTGCGTAATGGCTCTAAATGATAGGTTACTGAAAAACCCCCTCCCCCTTATTACAAAAGATGGTCTAAGAAAAACCTAGGTTTTAAAATAGCCCCGTCTTTTTTTGTTATATGACATAAGAAAGTGATGAGTATATTTTAAACCTGGGTAGTCTTGGTTTAAACCATATTTTGTTATAAGGGGGCCTTAGTCTACTAGGAGCCGTTACGCACTATCGACCGTCACCGGAGACTTGGTCTCTCGGCGACCAAAACATAGGCAACTAGAGCGAGGAGACCTTTTTTTTTCGGGGTTTAAATCCTCATGGATGTCCTCCGCTCTGGGGTGGGCAAAGGGGTCTCCTAAACCACCCCGGTGTTCCATCTGACACCTGCGCCGAGGGTCGCGGGAACTTACGACACTTCCGCAACCCCCGGCTGGTGCCGGCCCTCCTCGGGAGAGCGAGGAGACAAAGCCGAGCGTAATGTTTCTCGTACATTCGTGAATAATGGACGTCGAAAAGCTACTATTGCAATAATAACGTTACTAATTATAAAGAGGAAAAAAGAAAAGAAATGCAAGAGAGTATTGGGTATCCCGATTGGAATATTGGTCACTGGATAAATCTCAAATACCTAGCTTTTCGGAATTGTATTTCCAATATTAATTTCTCTGTATTGAAAGCCTGAGCCATTTTTGTGCGCGACGTCCGGTCGTCTCGACAGTTGCTCGCAGTGTGAACGCTTCCATTTGAACCCGTACTCCTATTGGTCGCCGGCGACCAGCAGTCGCTTGTGCATCGCCACTGCGCGGCGAGTCGCCGAGTCGCTCGGTCGACCAAGTCTCCGGCGACCAGTCGACAGGGCGTAATGGCTCCTGTGACTATGCTTATGTTTTGGTCGCAAACTACATCTCATTTAGCCTATCTACGCCACTATTTTGGCTTTAAACAAGCCGTTCCGAAAGGGTTTTTTGGATGTTTTTGTATTTTAATTTTTTTATTTTAATCAATTAATGATGTAGATAACGGGTTTAAGGGAACGCCATCGGGAAACAGTTTCTGTAAAAAGTAATAAATAAACTCCGCTTAACTGCGGTCGATCCTAAGATGATGTTAACACGTTCAAAGCCGGGTGCCCTCCGGGATGGCACCCTCTAGTCGAATTCGCGATGTCATGTGCCCTCGTGGAGGGCTTATTTCAAATGTAGCTTTTTCTTAAAAATTACACCGTCATAAAACAAGCAACAAGACCCTCTGAAAACACTATTTTATTTTGTGGTTGCGTGTTTTATGACACGGTTTTTAACCTAATGCCAAGAACCCTTCTTAAGGGTTCACGCGTTTAACAAACACTTCTTTGTCATTGGAGTTACAGACAGCTCACTGTGCAGAGCATGCATGGAGGAGGACGAGACTGCAGCCCACGTGCTACTAAACTGCCCTGAGGTCGCCACATACAGGGCCAAGTACTTCGGAAACCCAGGTACTCTTCGAGAGATCACCAGCAACATCAAGGGTGTGCTGGCCTTTTTCGAGGAGTTAGGGTGGATTGAGTAACTACACTTACCACCCATCATGCAATATACGCGCTTAGACGTGGAGTTGCGGACACCAGCCCGTTATACATTATACCTTAAGGGTTCACGCATAGCGCAAACGTAATGCCGAGGACCCTCCTGGAAGGTCCACTAGCAATATGTATGGCGGCATGGCGTATGAGCTCTATGAAAGATGTGGTGGACTCGAATGTGATAATGAAATGTTTAACGAGGGTAGTTCACCCATTGGGGGTACCTCGTCATCAGAGTCCAAGTTCGACTTGGTGTAGGCAGGAAATAATAGTCACAACACTGATTATAGTCCTCTATTTATTCACTCTCGATAACAAAATAATAAAATCTCAAATGATCAAACCGATGGAAATAGATTAAAGTAAGGAAACGCGGTAAGTTCGGTGCAGGCTGGCAAAACGACCTCTCACTCTCGTGTCTCACTCCAAAGTAACTTCACTCCAATGAAATGCATCCAATGTCAAAAAGAATGACAGCTGACAGCTGACAGCTTGCTGACAACCGTCAAACAAGACATGCGACGCCCCGCACCGACCTCACCCAAGTTCACTGCTTGACGTTTCCGACAAACGATAATAGATGGCGTTGTACTACATTAACAATAATCAATAGTGATTCTAATAGTTGCGCCTCTGTGTTGATTCTGCGACATGTTAAATAAAAGCATGCGATGCAACATCGACCCCTCGCGATGGGAAGGTTTCGCAGCACAGCGCTCGGAATGGCGCGGGATTGTAAAGAGGCAAGTCCGCGAGTTCGAGGAGCAGCGTAAAGCTAATCTCGACGCTAAACGCGATGAGCTAAAGGCCCGTCCACCCGCCGCCATTAACTACAATTATGTAAGAGGCGTACTCACGTGTCCTCATTGTGCACGGGAGTTCGCTGGGAATATCGGCTACATAAGCCATCTTCATGCACCAGCGCCCGACTGACTAGGAGTCGAAGTGGTCGCCATGGCCGAAAACGGTCGGAAAGATCATCTCATCATCAAATAAAAGCCATTTTGTATCAAAAAATTTATTGGGAAAACCCGCCCGAACTTCAGGGCGGCCAACAAAAAATACGCGTAGGTATTGTACGGAGCAACAGGAAATAAGCACGCAACGATGAAATTGCATACTTATTATTTTTGCCTTGCGCACTCAATTGTTTCGCCGAGTGTACATTATTCTCATTATTTTCAAAATCTCAGAACTTCTTGCGTCTGTGGGAAATCCAGTGTTATAATTAACTAATGAATTATTGATTCGTGGGTCAGCAGTTTATCTAGTGATAAAGAAGACGGTACAGGGGATTCCTGTCTCATGTAAAGTACCTTTTGATTTCTCAGCGTTGTCCAGTGCTGATGGGCAATCAAATAACTTAAAAAAAAAGTAAAAAACGACTTTAAAAAAACTGTAAAGAGTAAAATAATTAACATATAACAGTTTCAGAAGTCGGTGCAATTTTAAACTGAACCAAATTGAAGGCACCGACTTCTGAAACTGTGAGTTTTTAACCGACTTCAAAAAGGAGGAGGTTCTCAATTCGGCTGTATGTTTTTTTTTAAAAAAAAAATATGTGTATTGAGTCTTCGGTCAGCTGGACCCGCTCGCTACTGGACCCGCGGGTCCACTTGACCACATCATTTATTTTCTATATTTTGCTTATCTCCGTCATTTATGAACCGATTTGAAAAATTCTTATTTTGTTTGAAAGAGTATTCTCCCGAGGTGGACCCATTTAAATTTGGTGAAGACCAGAAGGTTAGTCAGAAAGGGAGTCACTTAAAGTAGCCCACTTAAAGTATCACTGATGACGGTTTTAAAGCAAGTGTTAAAAATTCAACATTCGATAATTTTTATTTTCATGAAAAATATTTTTATTTTAGTTTTTTCAAAAATTCTTCGTCCCCACTTTAGTTACGAACTCAGAAAATATAGCTTCTAATTCGTGACCCCAAAAATGACCTAAAATGTAAACACAGCTGATCATAGCTGAAGATAGATAGATCTTAGCATTTTTTTTTGTAAATTTTGATCAGCTATGTCTCTTAAACTATTGACATTTGGGGAAAGTGGTAGAACAAAAGTTACTCATTATTATGGGTACTTTAACACCCTTTCGGATTAGTACCCCCTTTCTAACTAACCTTGGATATGACAGAGTTATGCCCGAACATGCATAAAAAAAATATAAACATCCGAATTGAGAACCTCCTCCTTTTTGAAGTCGGTTAAAAAATATAAGCTAGGTACATTTTTACTCTACTTACAATATAAAGGAGATTTAATACTTACTTAGGAGACTAGGCCCGTATGACGGACGTATTAGGACTAGTTGTGTACATATCGTCGTCCGATCGTAGAATTGGGTGCATCACGATGTGCCTTTAATGTTCAGGTGGTAGCTAGCCAGGCGTGCCATATACAGGGTGTGATCACGCGTTTTGAAGGAATTACACGATTTCGTTAACACCCTGTAGAGGATCTATATGGTACCAGTACCACCAAGCGTGCTGGGTTTTGTTCAATCTTACAACACGCGTCTCTTCCCAGCGTGTAGTGAGGAAGGTTTGTATTCTAGCCCATTCCCGCACAGGGAAATTCCACTCTCCACTCAAAACACAGTGTTCGAGCGTATAGCTGCCGTGTTTCCGCTTCTCCCCGCTGCCCACAGAATACGCCACCTTAGTCCAGCAGTGGACCGTCAGGCCAAGTTGATGGATTGATTGATACGACGTTTAAACGCGGTTCTGGGCACGACCGAGGTAAGAGACCGATACCAGAGACCACAGAAATCTAAATTACATCAGACTAGCTTTTGCCCGCGACTTCGCTCGCATTAATTTATAATAAAAAAAAACTCTTAACACACTATTAAAGTTTCTTTAATACCTAACATAATTCAATCATGATTCGAAAGACACGTGGCGCCATCTATTATCGTTATTGCTGTTTTCCTCGGGAACAGTACTTTTTTTCGGGATAAAAGGTACCCTATGTCCGTTTCTGTACAACTGACAACGTATATGAAAAATTTCAGCATGATCGGTTCAGTGGTTTAGGCGTGAAAAGGTAACAAACAAACAAACTTTCGCATTTATAATATTAGTTAGGATTTCTGTGGAAATCTAAATTAAGTATACAAGGCTAGTCGGAATGGGGATAGGTACTAATCCGAAAGGGTTTTAAAGTACCCATAATAATGTAGGTATAACTTTTGTTCTACAACTTTCCCCAAAAATCAATAGTTAAAGAGAAATAGCTGTTAAAAGGTTTCATAAAAAATACGCTAAAATCTATCTGTGTTCAGTTATGATCAGCTGTGTTTACATTTTAGGCCATATTTAGGTCACAAATTAGAAGCTACATTTTCTGAATTCGTAACTAAAGTAGGTGAAGAGTTTTTGAAAAAACTGAAGTAACATTAATTTAGCAGGGAAACAAAAATTATCGAATTTTGAAATTTTAAGCTTTTAAACAGTCATCAGTGATACTATAACTGGCACGCGGATTAGTACCCCCTTTCCGACTAACCTTGTATAATAAAATAAAAATAAAAAAGCCTTTTATTCCATGCATTTACAAATTAGTTTTACAATATTGAATTTCAAATCACATGCTTGAATATAATTATTTTTACTAACCTTGTATAACCTCCGGCTTCTGAATTGAGAATTCGGGATAAGCAATACCGACTTAAGCAGTATTTGAGTACGGAGTTGTCAAAAAATTTTGACAACTCCGTACTTAAATGTTACTTAGAATAGAATAGAATAGAATAGAAATTTATTTGCGATTATTAACGATATTTAAGTACCTACTGCTTATTCTAGAATTCTCAATTCAGAAACCGGAGGTATGACTTCTGTGCCAGAGACCGATATCGTTACTCGACTAGATTTTTGTACAGTGTTCAGTTCGCGAGCGAAACCGAGACAGAAGATCGCGACGCCAAATCCTAGTCAATTAGAGGCTTCGATCTCCAATCTCTGCCTCGCGTCTCGCCAGGAACAGTCTCCTGTTGAAATGCATCTCTTACAGCGGTTACGCACTGCATCCGATCCGAATCCGTGAAAATACGTTCCGAAGTAGCCATAGAACTACTTGTATTAGTTTACGCACTACATCCGGCATCCGTCATCCGTGAGTCTCCAATTCGGAAGAAATATTGACGGACCGAAGTAGCCGTAGTAATGTTTGTATGAACGCTTTCGCACTACCTCGGATTCAAATCGGACGCCAAATGGATTTGCCAAAGATGGCCCCTGAATTGTTTGAATTTGGATCAGAGATCGGAATAGTGCGTAAGCAACATCCGAATTCGGTCCGAGATTTTTACTCTAGATCGGTATTTTCACGCATTCGGATCGGATGCAGTGCGTAAAGCAATATCCGAATTCGGTCCGAGTTTTTTAAATCCTTATTTTCACGGATTCGGATAGAATGCAGTGCGTAATCGCTCTTAGTGTCCAAACACACTATGCCGAATTTACGCAACCGAAATTCGGCGGCTGATTTTACGTTCCGACGTATTCGGCTGATATGATATACCAGTAAGTGCCGAACGTACGCGGCAGAAATTCTGTTGCGCAAACTTGTGGGCGGACACGCGGGTCGGGGGCATGCCTGCCTCCCGCTGCTCCCCGCCCCGGATCTTCGTCGGTAATCGAACAGAACTTCTATCGCGTATAATGTGTGCTCTGCAGAATACGTTGCCGCTGAATTGCCGCTGAACTTACGCCCGACCGAAGTTCGGCTGTACGCTATAACGCAACGTAATTTCGTCTACTGTCGTCAGTAATTCAAATAGCATTGCAGGCGTAATTATGCCGAACTTTTGTCGCGTATCTTCGCCATAGTGTGTTTAGGCACTTAATCCTAATTTAGAAAATACGTTGAGTACAGTTTCGTAACAACCGTGTTACTAAGAAGATAAGGAAAACGGGTGTAAGCGGGGATTCCTGTGCGATAAACGTATTCTGTTCACGAATGTACGTGAGCGGAATCAATACTTGTCCTACCAGAGCGAAGGACGCGTTGCGATGTTTTGCGATGCAAAGCGGTCAAATAGTTGATAGTTTCCAGTGGCAAATAATTCCTCTTAGCCTTTTCCCAACTATGTTTGGGTCAGCTTCTAGTGTAAACAAATGCGGCTGAATACCAGTATTTTACGCGGAGCGACAACAATGCCGAAATCCTAAGGCCGTTTTGTCCACCGCCGCCGTCACCGAGAACGAGATGATGTTGCCGAAGCAGCGATACATACATTACTATGACTGCGTGTCCACCGCACGTCCGTCATCCGAGCGCCGTCATCTCGGCCGCCGAGATTGTCAGTAAATCGGCGCTACCGCTAGAACTCCGCCGAGATCGTGACGGACCGAAATGCCTGCAATACAAACCACCGAGATCGGTCGCGGTGGACACACGGTCGCCGTCACGTCATTCCGAACTAATAATCTCGTTTTTCGGTGACGGCGGCGGTGAACAAACGCTCTTTATCTTTAAATCTTTATTGTACAGATAAAGTTACATTTGGCACTAGCTTCCACACTAGGATTCCTTGTGTCGTGGAAGCTAGGCGAAACCACTACATAAAATATACATATTAACAAAATACAATAATACAATACAATATAAAACTTACAAAACTAACAAAAATACTATACATAAACAATAAAATATTAACACTAAATCACACGAGGAGTCGGCGTCGTGTGTCGCACGGTGTCTGGTAGCCGGCTCCGAAATTCCAAAATTCCTCCTTCATGAACGTCGACAGCTGTTCAGTCGGCACTCTCACTACAAAGGCTGAAATTAACATTGTGGCGAGACTCCAACCGTTCGACCCTCAGGGTGAAATTGGTCTTCACTCGGATGTACTCTACAATCTCCTGGGCCTTTGTAGAGTAATGTAGCCAAGACACGTATAGCAGCGTCGTTGGTGCAGCAGCTCTAAGGTTAGACTGGTTGTCAGACTTTCATGCTTCCGACTACCCATAACGAATGTCATACCCATAACGAGTGTCTTATGACACCTGGGAGCAACGGCTAAACGTGCTCTCCGAAGCTCGGAGGGATCTCGATGTGTAACGAACGGTCACCCATCCATAGATTGACCGCGGCAGGCGCAGCTTAACTTCACAAATCGTATGATTGGCGCAGTTGTTAGTTAGCCACAAGTCCGAAATACTACTTCCTATTCACCTATTTTTTGTCCTAGCGTAAGTCCTCATTTTTATATACCCTCCGCCTGTGGTAGGCGAGGGCGTATATCGGACTTTTATCGATTAAAACCAGTGGTCGTCCTCGCCACAAAAGTGGGGGGCTCCGGTGCCCCTTATTTCCTACGCCTTTGACAATTCCAGGTTTTTTTGTTTGTTTTCTGACACGCTTTCTGTGCACAGAGGCACGTAACACTAAGTGCCGCTGTCCTTGCCAGGGTCACTTAATGGACGCCTCAATTCCCCATTCTTAGCGCCCACAACCCAGTGGAAATTAAATATAAGTACACGATAAGATGCAGTACTTCTGGTGCCGCTGTTCAGGATCCACTGAGCTCTCCCGTCATAAAGCCGGTCGTCTCATCAGACTTCGCAGCCACACCGATAATTCAGTCCTCATCATAAGCCGAGGTCCGAGTCCCACTAGGGGTCTTAGTCTGTTGTTGCTAGTAGTTATGATGTTAGTGTAGTATAAGTAATTAGCTTATGTTAAGTATTTTACTATCCGCCATTGGCTGGAGACCCTTCAGGTCACGCCAATAACTGCCCCGTAACGTAAAAAAGGTTCGCAAGAACCATCTACAAGCAGTAGAATAGAAAAAAAACAGTACCCATAAGCTATGTCTACACCAGTGCGCTTTTATATTCATCTTGCGTCTTCGTCTGAAGCATGGGTGAAGCGCCATAGCGCATGCCATAATACTAGTTCGACAAAAGCGCATACCCCTAGCGCACGCTAATTCGTCTATTGTATGTCGACTGACGACTGACCGAGGCGCACCGGTGTACACGATAAGCTGCATGCGTCATAATGGCAATTAATATTGCATGCGCTTGACGCAAGAGGAATTAAAAGTTAAAAGCGTAAGATGAACATGAAAGCGCACGGGTGTACACATACCAATATACGTACTTTGTGTCTAATGCCTCCAGAGTTTCCACATTGTCACAGGTTTCTTAATTTTGCGTCGCTATAGCATCGCATCGCCATTTAACACTCATCTAAGACAATAGATCGTTGTCGAAGTATTGTTGCTAGGTTATTTTTACACGTGACGTCCGAAATGTATTGTTTTATAAACTGATGCAGTTTTTGAACAATGTTGAACTTGTTTGGAGGTATATGCAGATGTATGTGTCATCTCGTTATCATTTATTTCACGACCTACATTGTAAGAAAACTGTTTTTTTTTTTGTTGTAAATTGAATTATTTAATACACTCTCGAAACAGTATTATTTAATAAAATGTTTTTAGGGTTCCGTACAAAATGGATGCCAACGGCCTCTAGTCTCAGTAGTTCGGTTGTTTTGTTCGGGACTGGACTACTGAGACTAATTTTGTCTCGTTAGTTCGGTTATGACGTCTATAAGACTTAATAGAATGCAACTGATCAAATAATTAATAAAATTAAGAGCGCAATAAGCATACAATAGGATATTTAATTAAGGGCTGATTTTTCAATCGTCAGATAACTTTTATCTGGGGAATAAGTTTGAAGTTTTGACAGCTTTTGTATAGAAAATCTATCAAACCGTCATATTTATTCGTTGGATAAAATTTATCCGACGGTGAAAAATCGGCCCTAAAATGTATTAAAATACTGTTGCATGTAGGGTTACCATCCGTCCGGATTTGTCCAGACATGTCCGGACTTCTAGACTTTTGTTCGGACTTTGTCCGGCTCTTTAATTTGTCCGGATTTTTTGGCTTAGATGGAATACGAGTAATGAAACTTACTTATGTAATATCAAATAACTTTTTAATCTTTACTAACTTCTCATTCATCTAAAAACAAAACATAAATCTTGAACAATCAACTTAACGAGATCAAACAACAAATCAACGTATGTTTGCATTTTGTGACTAAAATGTCCGGATTTTTATTGAAATGTCAGGCTTAGTCAGGACTTTTCAAATTTCTAAATGGTAACCCTAGTTGCATGCCTATAATAGGTGAAACATGATGTACCTCTGAAACTGTAATATCCTATAACCATGTTTCTTGCAATTAAAGATTTCTGTTTCGTCGCCCGGGAGTGAAAACCTCGGGAATGAGTTTGGTCATTGCATGGTTTTTATGGGTTTCACATGGACGAAGTCGCGGGCAAAAGCTATTCAATTATATTTATTACGAATTTTATATCCCCAATAAAGGCTAATTTCACATAGAGCGACTCCCTTATAAGATGCAGTACCTACATACATACATACACATAAACTCACGCCTTTTTCCCATGGGGGTAGGCAGAAACTGTAGAACGCCACATGCTATATGCCACGCCTATACGTCATCTATATATATAAAAATGAATCGCTATTTCCCTTGGTCATCGCATCACGCGTGAACGACTGGACCGATTTCGCAAATTTTTTTTTTGTTTTTTTCGTAATTGTCAGGAGAAGGTTCTTATGAAAGAAAATTTTGAAATTTAAAAAAAAAAACTAATCATAATCCATATTCTTAATCTGTTTACCGCATGGGTATACCGGATAGGTAGAAGGTAGGTAGTAGGTAGGTAGTAGGTAGGTAGTAGGTAGGTAGTAGGTAGGTAGTAGGTAGGTAGTAGGTAGGTAGTAGGTAGGTAGTAGGTAGGTAGTAGGTAGGTAGTAGGTAGGTAGTAGGTAGGTAGTAGGTAGGTAGTAGGTAGGTAGTAGGTAGGTAGTAGGTAGGTAGTAGGTAGGTAGTAGGTAGGTAGTAGGTAGGTAGTAGGTAGGTAGTAGGTAGGTAGTAGGTAGGTAGTAGGTAGGTAGTAGGTAGGTAGTAGGTAGGTAGTAGGTAGGTAGTAGGTAGGTAGTAGGTAGGTAGTAGGTAGGTAGGTAGTAGGTAGGTAGGTAGTAGGTAGGTAGTAGGTATGTAGTAGGTAGGTAGTAGGTAGGTAGTAGGTAGGTAGTAGGTAGGTAGTAGGTAGGTAGGTAGTAGGTAGGTAGTAGGTATGTAGTAGGTAGGTAGTAGGTAGGTAGTAGGTAGGTAGTAGGTAGGTAGTAGGTAGGTAGTAGGTAGGTAGTAGGTAGGTAGTAGGTAGGTAGTAGGTAGGTAGTAGGTATGTAGTAGGTAGGTAGTAGGTAGGTAGTAGGTAGGTAGTAGGTAGGTAGTAGGTAGGTAGTAGGTAGGTAGTAGGTAGGTAGTAGGTAGGTAGTAGGTAGGTAGTAGGTAGGTAGTAGGTAGGTAGTAGGTAGGTAGTAGGTAGGTAGTAGGTAGGTAGGTAGTAGGTAGGTAGGTAGTAGGTAGGTAGTAGGTAGGTAGGTAGTAGGTAGGTAGTGAGTAGGAAAAAGTGCATAGCAACGCATGCCGGGTACAGCTAGTAATAAAATAAAAATGACCAAAATGCATTACCGAGGTTTTTACTCCCGGATGACGATTTCTATTTCCAAGGTGGGATAGAAGTGAACTGATTATAATAATAATAATTCAACTATACTATTTCGTTTTCTTCCGGCAATAGAGGTTAACCGGTCCACTAAACACCCCTTTCCATAGACCAGATATTTTTTTAACCATATTTTACAATAGTTTTGCACCCACCTGGGACGGTTCATGACTGTACTCCAATAGTGCAACCGTGGATAGTCCTCGGTTGGTGCCCCATCCCATTTTAGATTAAAGTTCTCAAAAGGGCCTCTGCGCGTTGGACCTGTGTCCCCGTGTATGCCTTCCAAAAGACCGGACATCTTCCGCACGGAAGACGAGCCGTGAACAGAGAATCAACTATTTATTCAAGTAATAGGTATGTAACTCATAGTGTTAGTAACAATTAGACTTAGGTATATCTATGTTAGTAAACTAAATAAGATACAAATACTGTACCTAATGAACCTAAACCTAGCATGGCACATTGTTACAATGCTGCAGGTCCAGCAGAAAGTTTGCAGCACCGGTTCACGATCGCGCAGTCCAGTCGGCTGGAGATCATTTTTAGGATGCTGTTGGTGCTGCCCTGCACCCTGCGTACCAGGGATGCGCATCTCTTACGCATTACTGTATAAAAGCAATTTACGCGGGCTTCTGCAAACATCCCTGAAGCGCTACAGAAACTTATGATTATGCTCTCACACAATAGGTCGTCGAGCTCAGGTAAGTGTTCCTACAAAACAAGGACAGATATTATCTGCTGTTAAGATAAACTCGTACAATATATTAGGGGTTCCCCTGCAGTTATTTATATAATTTCAGCATTACTAGGTGTCTGCTACGAGTAATAAGTGTCACATATGATTACTACTCGTGATAACTCATGCTGATAACAAACATTTATAACCGGTGATCAGATAATCGGGCGCTAATATACTTAAACTTCACTTTTATTCCCACGAAAGAATAATAGCGATTTCGCACTGCATCCGATCCGGATCCGTGAAAATAAGAATGTAAAAAACTCGGACCGAATTCGGATATTGCTTTGCGCACTGTATCCGATCCGAATTCGTGAAAGTACGAATCTAGAGTCTAAATAACTCGGACCGTATTCGGATATCGCTTACGCACTTATCCGATCTCTGATCCAAATTCAAACAATTCAGGGGCCACCTTTGGCATATCCATTTGGCGTCCGATTTGAATCCGAGGTAATGCGAAAGCGTTCATACAAACAGTACTACGGCTACTTCGGTCCGTCAATTTTTCTTCCGAATTAGAAACTCACGGATGACGGAGAGAAATCGGATGACGGAAGTCGGATCTAGTGCGTAAACTACCATACAAATAGTTCTATGATTACTTCGGAACGTATTTTCTCGGATTCGGATCGAATGCAGTGCGTAATCGCTCTGAAGGTACAAGTCCGAGACGGGCTGCAAACTGCAGACTGCAACCGAGTCGCCATCGGAATAGCGCTTTTAATGTGTGCACTTTAAAGGTGCTATTCCGACAGCGACTGCAAAACTGCAACCGCAGACCGCAGCCGCAGATCGCACCGCAAGCGATACTACTTTTGCAGTTTGCGGTCTGCAACCCGTCTCGGACTTGTACCTTTATACTGACATGCCTTTCAGAATCCCGGATCCCGGAATCGTTTGAAATTCCTGAGATTGTTAAAAATGTTACCTGCATACAAAATATAGTTAAGTCATTGTGAAAATGTTTTTTTTTTATTAATATTCCATTTGTATTGAATAAAATAAAGATACTAAATCAAAATAAGCACTGATATAATTTCATGAAGTTTGTTATATATGGATGATGGATATAATATGTGCTTTTTTTGTAATATCGCTTGTCTTAAGATTAACGGCGAATTCTCCGTCGTAGATGGAAAGGTCTGTAGTTAAAAGAGTTATAGTTTTATCGTCGTGTCGGTGAAACATTTTGTAGCTGGAAAGGGTTGTCGTTGAAAGTGACGCTGAAAGGTTCTGTCGGCGAAATGTCCATAGGTGAAAGACCCTGCTGGGGAAACGAAAATAAATAAATAATCTTGTCGACGAACAGTCCAATGACGAATTGGTCTTAGGAGAACGGTTGCTGAATCCTGAGAAGAAGGCCCGTGTCCGTGGGCAGGGCCGTCTTAGGCAATGTAGGAGCCCTTGGGCAGAGTTTAGGGACCCCTTTAGAATTCCAAACATGCGTGAATGAAAACTTCAGAATGTACTTTTTGTTGAGTGACTTTATTGGTTATTAGATTGGCGCCAACTTGTGAAAAATTTGAAAGTCTGAAGTTGGCAGCGCTTTGTCTCAAATTAAAGGAAACTTGTGCTAAGCAAACTTTTGCTGAGCAACCCTTTTTTTTTTTTCGTTTGATAATTCTCATGGATGCCCATCGCCCGGGGAAGGCGAAGGGTTATGCCGGACTCTTACCGGCTAAAAACCCACGGTGTTCCTTCTCCTGACCCTTGGCCGGGGTCGCGGGATTCGCAGCTGCATGCACCGCGACCCCGGCAAGTCTCGGTCCGCCAACCACTGGCAGACCTCTCCTTCTGTGGGGCCTCGCCCCACGTCCTCCTGAGAGGCGCGCACGGAACACAGCGCGCCGCTTTCTCGAGCCTGTTACTGGTCGGGCGACGGGTCCCCTAACCCGCCGCCCGCAGGCCACACACTACGGTGGCCGGAGATCGTCGCGTGCCCTTCGGCGCCCGGTGCGTCTGGCGCGGGAAGGGAGAGTGGCTACTGCCTCTCTCTCCCTCTCCGCTCCCTCTTTGGTCACCATCACCTCCTCGCAGAAAGAGACGATGGCTTCCCACGCACTCTCGCTCCCAACCATGGACAGAACCACGGCTGGAAGCGAGAGGTCACCACCGATGCTGAGCAACCCCGGCTATCTGGGTGCTTTGTTAACGATGCGTTGAACTAAGAAACCAATATGATATTTTAAATAGAGTTGTTGGATGCAAAACAAAGGCACTGGGTCTCGGCATTTCGGGGCCCCCATCAGGCCGCGGGCCCTGGTCTCGTGCCTTTATGGTAAAGACGGGTTGCCTGTGGGACAGAAATGAGCTGATCATGCTATGCATGGTTTGAGCGTTCTGTACTCGTATCTACTTGTTTTTTAACAGATATTCTAAGAACAACACCCCATATTACGCAGTGAGACCACAACACATGCTATCAATTATTGTTTAATTTATGTATGGTGAGCGTATATGTAACAAGTCATAAGGAACGTTTATATTTATTGTACGCTGCACGATTGAACGCACGAGATAGGATATTTTTAATACAAAATATTTAGTTCAGTATGTTTGCGGTTAAAAATGCGTTTTTTTCTGTAAGATTAAATAAGTATCCCGAAACTCAACGACAAGCTGGGAAAAAATGATAGGGTAGCATTCTAAAAAGCAAAATGTGTCTAGCACGCCATGGTCACGACTACATGACAGACTTAAAGGCAGAAATCGTAGCTTGGCGCCGAGAGCACGCTTTTGCTTTTTTGACGTGGCAATAAAAGGGACTTGTACCTTGGAGATACGGGAAGAAAGGATGAACAAAATGTAGGTTTCATAAGTCAATCTGAAAAATAAACATTTTAGTGTACGGTTGAGGTCAGAAGAGAATTAGTTATGCTCGGTTTGATACAATATTATGGTTGGTGCCACACTACGACCTACCTAAAATTAGTCCTTAAAATCATTCCAGTAAATTACGCGACTTTGCGCGGCATAAATTACGCTCGTTTACCCTAAGCCTTAAACGTGTAACACAACGTATGCTAAAGATGTATTAAACTCAATCACGTGCCGTCCAATGTGTAAATCGATCAAACACATTTTAATTGGGTCTTCTCATCTGTTTGTGTCGGCGAGTTATATTGAATGAAAGCTTCTAGAGTTTTGGTGAGTTCACTAGAGGCACAGAAGTGTACGCGTGGTTCAGCCGAGCAAAGAAAAGACCACCCCCGGACGGGCTAGTGTATAAAACTTCCTCACCGCACGCTGAGAATCCCTCCATCCGAACCCCCTAGTCGCCGCAGCGGCCGACTACAGTCCCTCTCTCATAAGTAAAGTTCGCCGTCCCAGGCACACACTTTTAGAACCCGATGGCGAAATAACCCTCCTCCAGGAGGCGAGTAAATCGACCAGCACAATACACCACGTCCGCCGCCGTCCGGCATACCGTCCTCGCCGACGAGGCCCGTCGCGACGTCCCATCGCACCGCCCGCGCCGCCGGTCACGATCCACCGAGCTCTCCCGTCGTAGAGCCGGTCGTCTCTTCAGACTCCGCAGTCACACCGATAATTCAGCCCTCATCAAGCTGTCTTCCCCCCCTAGGTATGTCCACGCCAGCAACGCCCTAAGCTGACGCCCGAGTCCCACTAGGGGTCGCCCTTAGTGCTGTTGTTGCTAGTAGTCATGATGTTAGTGTATTATAAGTAGTTAGCTTAGGTTAAGTATTTTACTTCCCCAACATTGGCTGGAGACCCTTCAGGTCTCGCCAATAACTCCCAGTTACGTAGAAAAGGTCCGCAACGACCATCTACAGCAGTCCAATAGAAAAAAAAACTGGGAATCTACGCTTGTTGTAAGATTCAACAAAACTTAGAACGCTAGGTAGTAGGATCTATACGGTCTGCCTGGCTAGCTACCACCCTCATTATCAAAGACCAGCGCCAAGCAGTTTACTGTGTTCCGCCGTGTGTATGTGAGAGCGAGAGGGGTACTTGAAAGGGGTTATACTAGAGAACACTGGCAATAAATTAACCTCCATCAACTGTGGGTCGGATATGAGTGGTTTTCGAGACAGGGTTTGAATTTTTTTGATGGCTTATCGCAAAAAATATTCATTTCTGGGCACTCAATTGATAGTTTTCTAAAAGCTGGCAAACTAGCAATGACTTTTTAGCCGACTACGGCGAAGCAAAAAGGAGGGTATATGATTTTGACCGGTATGTATGTGGGTGTGTATGCATGTTCATCTGTTCCCTAATAACTTCCAAACCACTTATCTTAATTTGATAAATGAGGTATCGTTGGAAGTGTCTTGATCATCTGCTGGTTATAGGCTATTTGGCGTCACATTAAATTGATTAGGGCGCCCTCTAGAGGACATAAAGCCATGAAGTAAAAAAAATGTTTTTTAATGAAGCCGTGTTGGTATCGGATGAAAGAACTTAATTAGCACATTTCAAAAATATATAATTATGTTATAACCCCAATTTTTTTTTAATAAAAAGGAGGGTATATGATTTTGACCGGTATGTATGTGGGTGTGTATGCATGTTCATCTGTTCCCTAATAACTTCCAAACCACTTATCTTAATTTGATAAATGAGGTATCGTTGGAAGTGTCTTGATCATCTGCTGGTTATAGGCTATGTGGCGTCACATTAAATTGATTAGGGCGCCCTCTAGAGGACATAAAGCCATGAAGTAAAAAAAATGTTTTTTAATGAAGCCGTGTTGGTATCGGATGAAAGAACTTAATTAGCACATTTCAAAAATATATATGTTATAACCCCAATTTTTTTTTAATAAAAAGTAAGTTCAAAAACTAAAACCCGACTACTGAAAAATTAATGAAACAAGAAAATCTTATCATCTCAAATTGTTATGTGCAAACTATTCAATATTTGTCGTGTAATAAATAAACAACTTACACGTAATATATTTTAATGTATTTAATACATATAGTTATGTTCAGAGGAGAGCCGTGGTCCGTAGTTATATGCCACTTTACCCCAAAGCTTATGATCACCTACTACTGTTAGAATGTATTGTTTTGTTAGGGTAGGGGGCATACGACCACGGACCACGGCTATCCTTTGAACATCACTATGGATATTCGCCCACGAGAATAGATAAGGTAGTGCTATTATTTACGACCGGCACCAAACAGACAACAGGTTGATTCATACTGTCTTTAATTGCTCTGTTGGCATCAATTTGAATACTTGACCCTATTAATCGTTATCATTTTACATACTTTACGTCATAATTACAAGGGGAGGAACCGGCTCGTTCATAATAATTGCCCAATAGTTGTTATCAGTTACTTATAATTTCTGTGTCAATTTTCCTCATATAAATAGTAAGGTTTGTTGGGGCAATTCCGGATATGGGGTAAATTCGTTCAAAAGAACTTACCGCAGAATTTGTCGTCAAAATATTACGACGCGGACTGAAGTGAGAGGCATAAAAATGGTGCCGCACTCTATTCTTGCCAACAATTAAAAATATCATGAAATTCTACTGTAAATCCGTTTGACCGAAATTACCCCATAGCCGGATTTGCCCCAACGCACTATATACCTTATTTATCTTATATACCGGCTTCCCATTGTGCGTGATAGCGCGCACCGCGACGCAAGAGCTCGCACCACCATGGGAAGAGACTCGTCCGTGGTAACGCGGACGCGTGCGGTGCGGTGCGCCGTATCCACATCACACACCTTCCTAATGTGGCTTCCCACGGTGCATGATTTTACGGATGATACCACGCACAGCCGGTGCGCGCTACCACGCACCGTGGGAAGCCAGCTTTAGACTAACCGCGTGGTTGCCGGCAAAAAATAGGTCATCCCTCGTCTTCACGTGAGTCACAAAGGGTGACTCAAGTTGGTATTCATCACATTACCTCAGTATCAGGTTAAACAACCAATTAGTTTTGCATTAACTATTTCTAGGTTATTAGTTAATGGATAATATGAGTCACTAGCTGTTCCCGGCATGCGTTGCAATGCCCTTTTTCCTACTTATTACCTACCTACTACCTACCTACTACCTACCTACTACCTACCTACTACCTACCTACCTACTACCTACCTACTACCTACCTACTACCTACCTACTACCTACCTACTACCTACCTACTACCTACCTACTACCTACCTACTACCTACCTACTACCTACCTACTACCTACCTACTACCTACCTACTACCTACCTACTACCTACCTACTACCTACCTACTACCTACCTACTACCTACCTACTACCTACCTACTACCTACCTACTACCTACCTACTACCTCCCTACTACCTACCTACTACCTACCTACTACCTACCTACTACCTACCTACTACCTACCTACTACCTACCTACTACCTACCTACTACCTACCTACTACCTACCTACTACCTACCTACTACCTACCTACTACCTACCTACTACCTACCTACTACCTACCTACTACCTAAACAGATTAAGAATATGGATATACTGATATAATTTTTTTTTTTTTAAATATCAAAATGTCGAACGGGATAAAAAGTATCCTATGTCCTTCTCCTGGCTCTAAACTACCTCCCTGCCAATTTTCAGCTAAATCGGTTCAGCCGTTCTTGAGTTATAAGTGAAGTAACTAACACGACTTTCTTTTATCTATAAAAGAAAGTCGTGTTAGTTACTTCACTTATAACTCAAGAACGGCTGAACCGATTTAGCTGAAAATTGGCAGGGAGGTAGTTTAGAGCCAGGAGAAGGACATAGGATACTTTTTATCCCGTTCGACATCATTCCCGTGTGACTTGACATGTAACGTCAGTCACTATAAAACGTGGTATAACAAAAAAGAATCAGACTTGGAATAACAAAATTGACGTATAATGACAGGTAGTAGGTAGGTAGTAGGTAGGTAGTAGGTAGGTAGTAGGTAGGTAGTAGGTAGGTAGTAGGTAGGTAGGTAGTAGGTAGGTAGTAGGTAGTAGGTAGGTAGTAGGTAGGTAGTAGGTAGGTAGTAGGTAGGTAGTAGGTAGGTAGTAGGTAGGTAGTAGGTAGGTAGTAGGTAGGTAGTAGGTAGGTAGTAGGTAGGTAGTAGATAGGTAGTAGGTAGGTAGTAGGTAGGTAGTAGGTAGGTAGTAGGTAGGTAGTAGGTAGGTAGTAGGTAGGTAGTAGGTAGGTAGTAGGTAGGTAGTAGGTAGGTAGTAGGTAGATAGTAGGTAGGTAGTAGGTAGGTAGGTAGTAGGTAGGTAGTAGGTAGGTAGTAGGTAGGTAGTAGGTAGGTAGTAGGTAGGTAGTAGGTAGGTAGTAGGTAGGTAGTAGGTAGGTAGTAGGTAGGTAGTAGGTAGGTAGTAGGTAGGTAGTAGGTAGGTAGTAGGTAGGTAGTAGGTAGGTAGTAGGTAGGTAGTAGGTAGGTAGTAGGTAGGTAGTAGGTAGGTAGTAGGTAGGTAGTAGGTAGGTAGTAGGTAGGTAGTAGGTAGGTAGTAGGTAGGTAGTAGGTAGGTAGTAGGTAGGCAGTAGGTAGGAAAAAGAGCATTGCAACGCATGCTGGGTACAGCTAGTATATCTATATATATAAAAGAAAGTCGTGTTAGTTACTTCACTTATAACTCAAGAACGGCTGAACCGATTTAGCTGAAAATTGGCAGGGAGGTAGTTTAGAGCCAGGAGAAGGACATAGGATACTTTTTATCCCGTTCGACATCATGTAGGTAGGTAGTAGGTAGGTAGTAGGTAGGTAGTAGGTAGGTAGTAGGTAGGTAGTAGGTAGGTAGTAGGTAGGTAGTAGGTAGGTAGTAGGTAGGTAGTAGGTAGGTAGTAGGTAGGTAGTAGGTAGGTAGTAGGTAGGTAGTAGGTAGGTAGTAGGTAGGTAGTAGGTAGGTAGTAGGTAGGTAGTAGGTAGGTAGTAGGTAGGTAGTAGGTAGGTAGTAGGTAGGTAGTAGGTAGGTAGTAGGTAGGTAGTAGGTAGGTAGTAGGTAGGTAGTAGGTAGGTAGTAGGTAGGTAGTAGGTAGGTAGTAGGTAGGTAGTAGGTAGGTAGTAGGTAGGTAGTAGGTAGGTAGTAGGTAGGTAGTAGGTAGGTAGTAGGTAGGTAGTAGGTAGGTAGTAGGTAGGTAGTAGGTAGGTAGTAGGTAGGTAGTAGGTAGGTAGTAGGTAGGTAGTAGGTAGGTAGTAGGTAGGTAGTAAGTAGGAAAAAGTGCATTGCAACGCATGCGGGTACAGCTAGTATAGATATAAAAGCAAAGGCATCTCATTTTTTTATTTTGGCAACTTTTAGGGTCAAAATACACGTCCGATACTTGCTTCCGGGAGCCGGATCCGACTATCTGATCGGATTCATGTAATACACGTACGATTCTCGTATCCGATTTTTTTTCGACGACGACGACGCCCGGACGATGCTTACGATTCTGACATCCGATGCGATAGTCTGATCGTACGTGTAGGTAATTCATGTTCAAACAAATGTATGACGCGAATGCCTTCAGATAGTTTGATCAGATTATCGGAACCGACTATCGGAGACAAGTATCGGACGTTTATTTGGGCTCTTAAAATCGTATCAAAACCAGCATCATTCTATACAAAATAGACGTTCTAAATTGAGGTTGGTAACAAAGACAGCATCATACCTTCATAATTATTGCGGCATAGACAGCAACTTTCTTCTTTGACCAATCAGGTGTAGCGTTGAAAATGCCGTTTTTTCCGTGGAAAAAAACAAATTGTGGTTTTTTTACGCTTTTTTCGCATGTCACATAGAAAAATTAACAGAAGGAATCCTTTGGACAGAAACAGGACTCTTTCGAATGTTTCGGTTGATGTTTTGAAAAGTTGAAAAAAACAAGTTTTATTGAAATTGAAATATATTTTAATATGTGAAATTTATTAGTAGGCACGTACTTACTACGTATTATTATGGAAAGAGTTAAAGCATAGAAGTTAAATATAAGTAAGTACGTAGGTATTTGAAAAAAAAAGACATGAAAAGTTTTCCGTTTCTTTCATATTCTTCGGTTTTGGCAAATTTTCTTGAAACTTTCGAATGAAACATTGAAAAAAACAACGGAATTGGAAAGAAACGGGAATTTTTCCTGCTTTTTTCAACGCTAATCAGGTGTCACTATTTGAACCAATGGTGGTTCTGTGTGTAAACAACATCCAATTAAGAATGGCGCAAAAGCAGCAATATCCACACATTGGACGTAAAAACAGAAACATCCTAAATGTATTAGGTACCGTAGAACGGGGTTGCTTTGATAAATTTTTTGAGCTTCATGTGTCTTCATCTTATTTATTTTTGATCTTAGATGCTACAACAAAAATCTTTAATATAGGTAAACTGAATTAACAGATATATATAAAATCAAATAGGCAACATAAAAAAAATAACAGAGCATTGTTTTCGAGAAAAAAAAGGAGAAATGTTCCTTATCAAACTTGGACCGTAGAGCTTCTACTTTGATGATCTCTGTTCTATCATTGAATTTCAAAGTAGCCCCAATATAAAAATCGAAAAATCGTTTTTTTTTCAAAATCAGGGGTGTAATTTAATATTTTTTATCTCTGCCGTGTAAAATCGCACACTCCTCTATACCGAATGGTAAAATAGGAAAACTGTCAATGTTCCCTACAATATTAAATTAAAATGCATAAGTTCCATTTTCACAGAGATATTTGACCAAAAGCAATATTTTTAGTAACTATCAATGTCGCCCCTGTATTTTAAAGTAACCTCGGTTTACCGGTACCTCATTTTGGTAAATGTAGACTTTATTAGGGAATTCTGTTTTACAAAATCTGATTCTAACATCATTAGTTTTCTATGCTTGTAACTTATCATAACAAAAAACCGGCCAAGTGCGAGTCGGTTCCCGCACGAAGGGTTCCGTAATCTATAAAACGGCAAAAAAATCACGTCTGTTGTACGGGAGCCCCCTTAAATATTTATTTTATTCTGTTTTTTGGTATTTGTTGTTATATTCGCAACAGAAATATTTATATCATCTGTGAAAATTTCAAGTGTCTAACTATCACGATTCATGAGATACAGCCTGGTGACAGACGGACGGACAGCGGAGTCTTAGTAATAGGGTCCCGTTTTACCCTTTGGGTATGGAACCCTAAATAAAAAACCGGCCAAGTGCGAGTCCGAACTATTATCTATGAAAACGGCAAAAAAATCACGTTTGTTGTATGGGAGCCCCCTTATATATTTATTTTATTCTGTTTTTTAGTATTTGTTGCCGCCTCATAGACGGAATACCTACTTGAGTGCGAAAGCCGTATCATCGAATTATGTTTTTTCGAAAACCTTTCAACGACATCTCTATACTGCGACGCCTTGTTACATCGACGTCTTGTTACTGCGATATTTCGTTACGTCGAAAAACTGTACTGCGAATGATTTTACTGCGAAAATTTCATACTGCGAAGCCTTGTTCAATCGACGACTTGTTACTGCGATGTTAAGTTACTTAGGAAAACTTACTTCGGACGGTCTTACGGCTTTAACCAAGTTCATCGATTTTCTTTTTCAAAACAATACGAATACGAATTTAGCAATGATCTACAATCTTTACTTAAACTCTATATATAATGATGATAGTTGGCGCTCTTTGCTTTTAAAGAAATGTTAAAAATGTACCTAGGTATTGTTTTCAAAAAGAAAATCGATGTACTTGGTTATAGCCGTAAGACCGTCCGAAGTAAGTTCGAACCTTAGAATAATAACGCTATTATTCTAAGGTTCGAACCTAACCTATCCGTGTCGGGGTAAGGAAATGTATATTTTCGCCCACTCAGTATTTTTTTCGCCCAAATTAGTATTTAATTCGGACACTTGGAATTTTAGTTGTTAGCTTAGATTAACTGTTTCCCACTGCTAGAAGCTCATTTTACGAATTTTTATCATTCATAATTATCGCCAGTTAAGTTAATTTTTGGCAATTATATTTTAATGCCGCTCGGTTTAGTATTAAAGTATCTAATTATCAGTCTTCCTATGTAACAGTATATTATTTATTCGCCCGATTAATAGGTAGGTAATTCCCCTTTTACAAGTTTGACATTTGTACCTGGTCTGTCAATTTAGTCTCCGAGATTAAAAAACAGACTTTGGTTGATCTCTACACTACTCCCCCACTTCAAAAAAATACCTGAAATACCCCACTAGACTATTTCAAGAAGCGACCAATTTTTGTTACATGGCGGTATCCTCCTCCCAATAATTCTAGTTATTATTTTTATTGTTTATTATATAGAAATAAGCTACCGTATACCTACAGATTTTCCTTATTCCTTATTTCTGGGCTCAGGGGATTTACGTGCACAGGTTATTGAGATAAGGTCTTATCTCAATCATAGGTTAGGTAATAATTAATCATTTGATTTAATTATCATTATTAATGCACAAAGCACGCGTCTGTACGTGTAAATTGATCTACACCAGCGGTTACCAGACTTTTTTTCTCATAGACCACTTCCAAAAGGAGATGTTTGATTTTGGGCCACCACTATGTACAGTATATAGAAAAATAGGAAAGAAATAGGGGATTACCATAAAAATACAAATAAATTAATTTGAATAAGAGTACAATTGTACTGGAATTATTATTTGAGGACGTTTTTTAATATGTTAACCCTTTTTTTCTGGTAGCCATGACAGTTGTGTTTGACATTATCATGAGTTTGACAACTTTGACAGTCCTAGGTTTCGTGATGTGTGTGTGACACAATCGAGTACAACACTTATATTTCTATTTCATTATAATTATAACGAAATCCAAGTATTTTCGTCTATAAACAACGTAGATAGGTTATGTAAGTACACAAGAAATAAATACTATGGGGTCAATGACATGTCAACAGTTGTCAAAATGACATTTCACATAATTGCGATCCGCCATATTTTTATGTGTTGTGTTGCTCTCCTTGACCAATTTAACTTGAATGTACAATTAAACAAAGTAAAATTATAGAAAATTAACATTAAAAACGGTTACTTTATTGTATAGCTATATTTTCATATAGTGTACATGGTGCTGGCTCAGGCTCCATACATTTCTGAAACATCTCCTTTAGCTGGTTTCGGTCGACCCCCTGCATCTACATTTTTACCATATATTACCACAATATCGACGCTTGAAAGGCAAAAATTACCAAGCGAAATTTTGGCAACTTTACACTAGACCATTTTAAAGTTTTTTTTTTTGTTTTTTTTTTTAATAAAATCGCCTATTTGTCGTAACTACTTGATTCTAACGAATTTTAAGTGCAGTTTAAACCTTTGACCGCCACGGACGTCTATGGACGTAAAAAAACGTGCTCACGGCGCCTCCGACGGCACGGTACGTCGAAAACACCACGTTTTTTTAGTTTAAAAGTTTGACGTCCATAGACGTCCGTGGTGGTCAAAAGGTTAAACGTTTCGTTATTTCTAAAAATATTTTAGATACAATCCCATGCATGTAAAAATGTTTCGGCGTTTTTTCTTCTTATTTAGATAGGTACTATCAAAAACATGCAGCTGCAATTATAACGTCGGTGTCACACAGTGGGCTGAAATTTGCGTTTCATAGACATTCAACATTTTTTTTTTAAGTGTCGCTTTTTTTGCTTGTTAACGATTGGGAATACCTACTACATGCCTTATAAAATGAACTTTTAGGTTTATAGTCGGAAACAGCGCACTCAGATTTTTTTTCGAAAAAAATTGTATGGAGTCGGCATAATAAATGATGATATCTCCATTATCGCACAATTGCGCCTAATATCCTCTTAGGTTATTAATATATGAATTATTTTGGATTTTTCGACATACTCCATGCCAAGGTCAAACATGCGTTTTTTTTTTTTTAAATCGTTAAAAAATTATCAATTTTTTTTATTTTTATTTATTCGTTTTTTATTAATATTAAGCTTCGCATGGATGTATAGACTAGACATTTACGCAAATCAATAAAATTAAGTGCCATATTAGAAAGTGAAATTCATTAAACACCATAAAAATTGGCTTAATACCTGTATCCTTTATTTGTTACCGGCAATCTGTATAATCCGGTATTCTATACAATACCTAGGCAATGTATAGAATACCTAAAACGTGTAGGTAATGTATGAAATATTATTTATTTTATACTTTGCCTAGGTATTCTATACCTTCTGATAATATTTATATCATAGAAACCTTTACACATAACAACTTAAATTTGATGAACAACAAAGTAGTACAAATGGTGAGCTGATAAAGTAATTATCTAACGACTTTCAAAATACCCAATTAAGTAAAATATTATTATTTAACAATACTTTAACTATCTACTGTCTTTTTGAATATCTGTTGGATAATTTAGGCTTAACATTACATGTGATTGGTAATATTTGTCAAATATATAAATTTTAAACATCATAAGACACATTTTGTGATTCTTTTGTGGTACTAGAAATACCCTAAAAGCTAAATTTTAGTAGTTGTGCAATACCAATAATTATAAAAATTAATGACATCTCATTAAATCCAAAAATATGATGAAAAAATGTAATATTGAAATGATTACAATAAAAATATATGATAAAATTAATAAAACAATGAATATATTATTTAAAAATATTGCCTATTCTGAATCACTATCTTCAGAGTCGAACTCAAAGTCAGAATTTATTTGAGCAATATCCCTAAACTCGAATTCAGGTGTTTGATGATTCAGCAGATCCAATGTTTCATTAAACAAAGGTTTCTTTTTCTTTGCACCCATCGTTGGTCTTACTGCTGAAATAAGCGGATCGGACGAAAGAAGAAGGAAATTAAAAATATCTTCATTGGAACTCACTCTGCTCTTCTTACGTGAGTGATGTTCTCTGAATCTTCTGAAGTCCTTGTTCCTTGCTTCTGAAGCTTCTTCAGATAAACTTCCAATCGGTACTATTGCGTTAGAAGCAATAATTTCGGCTCCATGAAGCAGTATCGTGTGCACTGTTGATGACATGTAGTACCAGCTGTACAATTCAACATATTTCTCAGCAGTTATGTACGCATATTCTTTAAATTTCGAAATATCGATGACTTCTCCTGAAGTTATGGCTTGCAAAATTACAGCAAATCTTCGGATCAGATCTTCATCTAGTCCTGTGATAGCCGCAGTCTTTTCAGGAAATTCAAAGAATCGTCGTGCAGTGTTGCCGTCGTTAGTTGTGCCATAACCTTGTTTTACGACATCGATTAATAGGTTGAGCTCCGTTTTGAACCTGGCTTGGATAGTTTTCTTTCTTGCATCCACTGCAGCTTTCTCACTATCCCCTCTAGCAGACCACTTCTTAATATCTAATTTATATGCGATATGCAAAAGACATTCCATCATGTTTATGCGTGCATGTAGTGAAGAAAGTCCGAGCTCCATCAAGTCATCTTCTGTTGGTTTCTTTTTAACTTCTTCCAAGTTGTTCATCTCCGAAGGTTTCGCCAAACAAATGTAGCACGCTGCATTCGATCTTACGTTAGGAGAAAGGTATGTCTTTATTTTAGCATCTACCATGGTGAGCATTAGCTTATGACTCACCATATTGCTATCACAATCAGATGGTTGGAGAGCCGATATCTCAGCTTTGACTCTTTCATTTTCTCCCTTCACCACTGTTTCACTTTCTTTAACAAAGGTGAACTGTACTGGCCGACAATACGCTGCTGAGCAAGGTTTCGGGTTCTCCCAAATTGTGATGTCTTCACATGTCATCTTCAGTGGTGATAACGAAGTCATGAAGATACTAGAGTCATCTTGTGTAGAATCCATCTTCTGTTTGTATCTGCTTTGGCTGGATGCTCCGTCGAAACCGTATTTTGATATTAAAATGAGTTCTTTATTTTGTATACTTTCTGGCAAAGATTTAATTATTCTTTTTGCTGTCAGATCTAGCAAAGCTTGCAGTGAAATTTTTGCTGAGGAATCTGTCACCGTAATTGAATTTTTCGGTTCAGGTGGAAAGCACACATTTTTCTCTTTTTGCACGCAGTAATACGAAGGGTACAAGTGCTTAAGGCCTTCTCGAATTGCTGATTCTCGCAGAGTTATATATTGCCACTTTGATAATTTCAGAGATATCAGTAAACCAAGTGCTTTTTGGGGTGAAAACGTTTCTTTACTGGTTGGTTTTTTAATTAAATCTTGAAGTTTTTCGATTGATTCTGGGTGGTTCACCATATATTCAATCACAGAAGCAATGTTGTTTTGGCCTTCATCTTTAAACTTAGAAATAGTTGCAAATACGAGCTCACTGGAATCTTTGTCTGTCAGGTCTCCACTCCGCCTCTTTTTCTGTTTCGTTCCCAAGTCTTCAAAAGGTTTACGATTTGAGATTTTTCGTTTCGTCATTGTTCCAGTTGATGATGTAGATGGCTCCAAAAGAGAACCAGTAGCGCTTGACGATGATTCCAAAATAGTAACGTTAGAACTTGGTGATGGCTCCGAAATTGGCATTATAGGGCTTCCCTCATTTTGAGTAATCGATTTTATAATTTCTTTTAAGCAACTCGGCCAATCAACATCAGCCTCGAGCCAACTTTCGTAGTCAGTTCGGAACCTCTCATATTTCCGTTGTGTTGATTCATATCGTTTCTGTGCAGCCCTAGTGAATCTCCGGCAAAATTCTTTTAAAGTCACACAATCTTCTTCAGATACACTGTTGTTTAAACGAGATAGCACGGTTTGAAACAAAAAATTATAGTCACTGAGTTTGTGAGCGTTTTTCAAAATAACGAACAAATCTAAGTTTGTTACGATGCTTGCCATGATGTTTGTACTTTCAATGATTGAAGAATACTAAATGATTTTCTTTTAGTACGCTCCTATTTATTGCGATCGACTTTAATGTATGTGCCCGAAAAACTAATTTACTAACTACCCTCTTAATTGATAACTAATGAGAACCCAATTATTTAATAGATATAGGTTTTCAAAAAGTCGGTAGATAGTTAAAATGTCATTAACAAACAATAATTTCCTGATTTTTTTTGTGAATTTTGAGAATCATTAGATTAGATAATTACTATTTCAGATTTTAGCTAATGAGTTTTTAAGCGAATTTTACTTTCTAATATGGCACTTAATTTTATTGATTTGCATAAATGTCTAGTCTATACATCCATGCGAAGCTTAATATTAATAAAAAACGAATAAATAAAAAAAAAAAAATTGATAATTTTTTAACGATTTAAAAAAAAAACGCATGTTTGACCTTGGCATGGAGTATGTCGAAAAATCCAAAATAATTCATATATTAATAACTTAAGAGGATATTAGGCGCAATTGTGCGATAATGGAGATATCATCATTTATTATGCCGACGCCATACAATTTTTTTCGAAAAAAAATCTGAGTGCGCTGTTTCCGATTATAAACCTAAAAGTTCATTTTATAAGGCATGTAGTAGGTATTCCCAATCGATACCAAGCAAAAAAAGCGACACTTAAAAAAAAAATGTTGAATGTCTATGAAACGCGAATTTCAGCCCACTGTGTGTCAGTAGACATCGCGATTCGGAATGATCGAACTTTGTTAAACGAGAACATTTGAAATAGTTTCAAACAATAACATAAACAGTTTATATCTGTTAACGAATGATTGTGAACATTTCTCAACAAAACATTAAGTAACGTTTTGCTGCAAAACATAACTGTTTGAAACTGGTTCCAACTTTGTCCGGTGTGGGAGCACGTTATTACAGTTTTAGTTTAGAAAAACTGTCAAATTGACAACAAAAAGAAAACCAAAGATTTTGACAGTTTTACGATTCAAGAAAATACATCACTTCCTGCAAGTTTCCAACTTAATTAAGTAGCTGCTTGATGCGTAGTTTGATGGAGAACGGCTATCTGGGAAAATATACACTACGCAGTCACTGGTTTTATTCTTCCTAATAAGAAAATATTGTAAAAAATAAAAAAAAGTTGATAGTATGATTTTTTTTATTGGCAACTGTCATAAAGTATAAGATTTTCTTAAAATAGTAGCCATTTTGTCCCAACATTCACGCCTCACTTCCACATAACATTTTTTTATACAAAACAAAATTAAAAAATAATCCTAACTTCCTAACTAATAGTTATAAATGCGAAAGTAAGTTTGTTACCTTTTCACGCCTAAAGCACTGAATGGATCATCCTAAAATTTCGCATATACGTTGTCAGGTGTACAGAAAAGGACATAGGGTTTCATCCCGAAAAAAATAGTGTTCCCGAGGAAAACAACAATAACGTTCAAATAATAATAGATGGCGCCACGTGTCTTTCGAATCATGATTGAATTACATTATTGTACTTAATACAACCTGAATTGATTGTCAAATTCTAAATTAACGCGAGCGAAGCCGCGGGCAAAAGCTAGTTCTAATTAAATGCTCATGAAATGAAACTCATCTTTCGTTAAACAGAGTATTGGACAAAATAACATAAATTAAAAATTAAAAAAAAACCCCAACGCAAATAACAAAACAGCTGATGACCCTGAAACGGCTGAACCGATTTTTATAAAACATGTCTAAGAACCACCGCTAGAAAACCAGCTTTTAAATAAAAAAAACCGCACCTAAATCGGTTCACCCGTTTAAGAGCTATGGTGCCACAGACAGACACACAGACAGACAGACACACATAGCGGTCAAACTTATAACACCCCTCTTTTTGCGTCGGGGGTTAAACCGAAGATACGCGACCGAAGTTCGGCATGATTACGCCTGTAATGCTATTTGAATTACTAACGACACATTATGCCGAAATTCCGTCGCGCTATAGCGTACAGCCGAACTTCGGTCGGGCGTAAGTTCCGCGACAATTCGGCGGCAACGTATTCTGTAGAGCACACATTATACGCGACCGAAGTTCGGTTAGATTGCCGACGAAGATCCGGGGCGGGTAGCAGCGGGAGGCAGGCATGCCCTCGACCTGCGTGTCTGCCCACAAGTTTGTGCAATTGAATTTCTGCCGCGTATGTTCGGCACTTATGGTGTGTCATATCAGCCGAATACGTCGGAACATAAAATCAGCCGCGGAACTTCGGTCGCGTATCTTCGGCATAGTGTGTTTGGACACTTAGGGTAGAATCTAGTTCAGGCAGAAATTGTACTTTCAACTAGAAAAGTAATACTGAACTGGGAGTTGGAGTGTTTTTAGAGTCGAGCGTATTCGTTCCTCATGCGGGTTTTTCCTACATGCATGGCGTCAAAATTACATGTTTTATACACATAAGTATTATGTATTTATTGCGATCCGTGATTACGAAATTTTTAGACTGCGGGGCAAACCCGTGTGCAGGACGAAATTAGCAATAATAATATGTACGATTTTTACCAAACGAGCCGCGCCGGAGCGCATTTCACACTGTGCTAAAGGAAATTCAGGCTTCTATACAATAGTTAAGTTTCATGTTTGCGTAGAATTTACAGTGCTTGGAACTCGGTTAGACCCGCGCGTATGCCGCGGCAGCAGGTCGGCTTCTCGACTACGTGGACGGCGGCGCTCGGCTGTCGTCGCGTCCGGTCGGCTCCGCTCGGCCTCACCGCAGGTAGAAACTGACTGCGATAGCGGATACACGAGCACGCGCGCGCATGCGCCCAGGTTCCAGCAGATTGTAGCCGTCGGGCGGACGCGATCGGCTACGGGCGCGTGCTCGAGCATCCGCTGCGACGCGCTGCGCTGCGCTCCAACGTCGCCCGGTTTGTGGAAATCGTACAATACTCATTGATGATAGGTATTTGAATCTTTTAATAATCAAAAGTAAACTCTTAAAAAGTTTCTTATTTTTCTTTATGATTGTACTACTTACTGCCCTAATAAGATTCTGCCCTAATCAGTGTTGCCAATAAATTATATTAGAAATCCAAAAATCGAGGTAATTAATCTTTAATTAATACGCAAAACAAGAAAGAGAAAGAACATTTTTAGATCTATATCTTTTTTTAAACGTGGTTGTTACCAGTCGTTCTTTAAATTGAGATAATTAGCTTATTGAGCCTTATATCTAGGCCATAAGACTGAATTTTAAATGTAGTTAACAATGAAAAAGTAATACTATCTTAAATAAACAACACTTAGAGCCTATTTCACCACCTCCAAGTAAGTTCCCGTTATATTACTTGGCAGATAATTTCATACATATTCTGTTGCATTTTTGAATTTATTCGGTGTAGTGGCTACTTAGACATCGTGAAACAGGCCCCTTAATCACATAAAAGTAAAGTGTGATAAAATTCTGTTTCATTTTTGAATTTATTCGGTGAGTAGTGGCTACTTAGACATCGTGAAACAGGCCCTTAATCACATAAAAGTAAACAGTGTGATAAAAAAAATATAAACACAGGGTTACTGGTTATGTAACCTAGTAATGCTTTATGAAAAAGTGAACCATTTCCGAGGTATTATTTTAAAGTTAACCTTTCCTTATAAAAATAAAAAAAATATACAGCGTGGGCCAGAGGTACCCGAAAGATTTTAACCACGCCTTTCTGATGGTATTATGAGAAGGTTAGTTTTAGTATATACTAAAACTGAAACTAGTTTGTTCAGAATCACTATGAGAATCGATTGACATATTTTTTACACCACACTTTTTTTTTTTTTTTTTCGTAAATTTCAATTTTGTTTCAGTAGGTTTCTACCCATAACAGTTGACGGGAATAGACACCTTGAGGCTTGAAATGGTCCGCTCGGTCAGTTTCCGTGTATTAGATAACCCCTGCATAGCACAACTCAGGCATTTCACACTTTTTTAGCGAACTTAGCGCGACATAAACTAAGGTGTAATTTGGAGATTTACTAAAAAAAACACGTATTCAGGCAGTTCTGATGAAAATCTTGTTGGGGTGTCTCGGTTTTCGTATAAAGTAAAAATAACGTTGTATATCAATTAACTTTAGTCCTTGTAAACAATACCTTAGGTTGAACTGGCAACATTTATAAATTATCGTGTGAGTGGATAAGAAACTTCTCACTTCACAACCCTCTCCGACAAATAAGACATACGGCGAGAGGGGTATGCTATGACAAAAGTCGTAACACCGCGTTCATAGGTCTTGTTACCGTAGATATTTTTCGATTTTTGAATTTCCGTAAATAATGAATATTTCGAAAATTAAACTTTGTTCAACAAACTATATCCACATGAGTAGATAAACGGAACAGAGACAAAGCTTCTTAAGAACGTGCAAAACTGTTACCTATTTTCGTAGGGTTGTCACAATAGTTCAAAACAAATTAAACTAAGCATTTGTTAAATAGTTTTATTATTCAGTATGATAGTGTGGCGACATCTATCACCCCACATGCGAACTATCCTGCATCGAGATATCAACATTCGACAGGCAGATAGTATATAGGCCAAGCAAATTAGCTAAACCTGGACATAATTCGATAACTGTAATTTTCTTTTTCTATGACATAAAGTATTGTTAATTATAGTTAAAATAAATAGAATTAAAAATTTTAAAGCTCCGCGTCAGTGTAAAAAAAATTAAAAACTAAATTATCAACACATTTTGATTTCGTAAGTACAGCATAATAAATAACTTTGTAAAAGTACCTTTATTATGATATGACGCTTGTATTCCAGTAAAAAACGTCTAAATTAAACTAATTAATCTTTCGGGACTATCATTAATGAAGAAGGTTCAGTAAGTTACAGATTTTGTGGATTATCTTACCAGAAATTATAGATAACTATAATTCAACAGTTTATTCTGCATAGTTTAACATGTGTGTTAATAAATTATTAAAAATTAAACAGATTCTCTTTGCGGAAATATAAAGTCACAAATATTTGTAATTTTTGGAATGCCAAAATACATAACTACTTCAAAAGTGTTTAATTCATGCCTTCAAAATATGTTTAGTACCTTAGTAAACAAATTAAACAATAAATGTTCACGATTATTCATTTATTGATATTTTTTCTTTGTTACATTTCAATATAAACGTTATTCCTTGTAGCTTAAGGTCGTAATTTCTTTGTGTCCCATTTCCCGACCGTGCTATCGCGAGTAACGAGCGATTTTTGTATCTCACTATTTATTACTAGTTTTTTCCCGCTACTTCGACCGCGTGAATGTCGGTTATTATCACGGATGCTGACGAAGTCACGAATTAAAAATTTGCCTTTGTCCTTCCCTATGGGTCGAGCTATCTTCTTCTTAATTATATAAAGGGTGTCCCTGGAAGTATGGATCAAATCGAATAGGGGCGTGGGCAATGTCATTTCCAAACTTTGTAACCCTGAGAATGTCGGTGCAATTTTTTACGATTCAGAAGTTATGACCAATAATTGTTTTTTTTTTCAATCACTTTGCATAGAAAAAATCATAAAAAAAACTATCAGAGCTATCATTTTTTTTAGGACTTTGGCGAACAGTATGCCTTTCTTGTTGTAGTACTTTTACGCAGCTAGAAAACATGTGTTAAATAAGAAAAAACATTTAATGCAAAGGCTTTTTTGGTCTGGCAATTTTACTCAAGTTTTACTACTACAAGTTTTGAAATGACCTTGCCCACGCCTCTATTTGATTTGATCCATACTTCCAGGGACAACCTGTATAGATTATAAACTACTATTCAATTGTTTCCACTTTACAAAAAATAAAATGTGTAGTTAACTAATAGACTAAACGTTGGGCAGTTCGCTCACACCGCGGCATTTTTCTTATTTTTAGCACTTCTAAACGAAAGGTCCGATTCGAACACGAAGCGTATTTGCTTCGTGGATTCGAATAATTTAAAGAGCATTTTACATGTACATAATCAACCTTGATTATGAAGCTATTTACTTGGATAAGGATTAATATCATGATAGGAATGTCTCTTCATCTTTCGATTTTACTCGTGTTTTGATCGACTCATTTGAACAAAAAAACGGTTGATGTGACTTAACTATAATAACTAGACATATACCCTCATGGACTTTTTTGTGGATAATGAAGAGTGCTATAAACATGTAGTACAATATTTTTATGTATCGTCATTAGTTTTCGCAGCGTACGCCAAATAATATTTTTTTAAGCAAATTTTTGATACCTTGGGTTACATTATTGTAATTTTATTACGGATCCCTAATTTTTTGATAATAAGATATAGCCTATGGCACTCACGGATAACGTAGCTTAGCTAGCCTATTGGTGAAAGAATTTTTGAAATTGGATGAGTAGTTTCGGAGATTACCTCCAATATACAAACAAACTTTACCTCTTTATAATATTATATACCTAGTAAGAATTCGATAGGCTATATAGTCAATGATTGTCAAACTTTTATGAACACGTGGCACCGCGGATCGACTAGGGCCGAAATTTATTGAAATATTGTGTTCATTAGATCGATAATAACTAAATTATTCAGGATGAGGTATTATGATGATTTTACTGTTTTGTGATAGGTACCGTTTTCCAATTTTTTTGTAAATTTTGGTAGACCAGGTATATGTATCATCATCATCATCATCATTCAGCCGAAAGACGTCCACTGCTGGACATAGGCCTCCCCCAAGCATCGCCACATCGACCGGTCCTGTGTTTCTCCCATCCAGCGGTTTCCCGCGACCTTCACCAGATCATCGGTCCACCTTGTGGGAGGCCTAACCACGCTGCGTCTTCCGGTACGCGGTCGCCACTCCAGAACCTTTCGGCCCCATCGGCCATCCGTTCTGCGAGCAATGTGCCCCGCCCACTGCCACTTAAGTTTGGCAATTCTTCGAGCTATGTCGGTTACCTTGGTTCTCCTGCGAATCTCATCATTTCTGATATGATCACGCAGGGTAACTCCGAGCATAGCCCACTTCATTGCCCTTTGGGTGACCTTGAGCCTTCTTATGAGGCCCATTGTGAGCGACCACGTTTCAGTACCGTATGTAATCACTGGCAACACGCACTGGTCAAAGACTTTCGTCTTGAGACTCCGCGGTAGTTGGGACGAAAAGATTCTACACAGCTTCCCGAACGCTGCCCAGCCGAGTCGGATTCGACGATTAACCTCTTTCTCGAAGTTGGACCTACCTAACTGGACAGTTTGCCCTAGGTAAACATAATCGTCGACAACTTCGAGTGTAGAGTCTCCGATCTTCATGGGAGTGGGTGTTACATGCATATTTGACATGATCTTTGTCTTATCCATGTTCATTTTAAGACCCACTCTTTCGGAAGCTCTACTAAGGTCATCGAGCATTGTACTGAGGTCCTCCATGGTTTCAGACATGATGACTATGTCGTCGGCAAACCGAAGATGAGTGATGTACTCGCCGTTAATGTTGATGCCTAGCCCTTTCCAATCCAGAACCTTGAAGACATCCTCCAGTGCAGCGGCGAACAGTTTCGGAGAGATGACGTCTCCCTGCCTCACACCTCGCTGCAGAAGGATAGGTTTCAAGGTCTGATCCTGTAATCGGACTGACAAAGTGGCGTTTTCATATAAACACTTCAGCACTTCGATGTACCGATAGTCAATCTGGCACCATTGAAGAGACTGCAGTACAAGCCCAGGTCTCGATCGAATCGAAAGCTTTCTCGTAGTCCACAATCGCTAAGCAAAGAGGCAGGTTATATTCTTCGGTCTTCTGTATAACCTGCCGCAGCGTATGTATGTGATCTACGGTGCTAAAGCCTTTTCGGAATCCGGCTTGTTCGGGAGGCTGGAAGTCGTCAAAACGGTTCGGGATGACTCTTGAAAACAGCTTGTAGACATGACTCAGAAGTGAGATGGGCCTGTAGTTCTTCAATAGGGTATTATCACCCTTTTTGAAGAAAAGTATCACCACACCTCTGTTCCATGCCTGTGGCGTTTTCCCCTCGAGTATGATGGAATTAAACAGCTTCTGAAGGGCCTTATGGACCGGTTTTCCACCCGCCTTCAGAAGTTCGGCCGTAATTCCGTCATCGCCGGCGCCTTGTTCTTTTTAAGGTACTTCAGAGCCATCCTAATCTCGTACAGGCTGACGTCCGGGATGTCTTCGGTATAGTGTCGGATCAATCTAGCTCTTGGGTCGTTTGCCAGATTCGCAACGGGTTCGCTTGTTGAAGTGTACAACTGTCCATAGAACTTCTCGACCTCTCTCAAAAGCTCTAGTTTGGCGGATACGATTCTGCCGTCATCGGTCTTCAGTTTCATAAGCTGACTCTGCACAATAGACAAATCTCTTGCAAAAACTTTGGAGCCCTTGTTCCGCTCAATCGACTCCTTAAAACGCTCTGTATTAAATCGGCGTAGATCGCACTTCAAGGACTTAGAGATCTGTCTATTGAGCTGCCGGTACATAAGCGCGTCATCTGGAGACTGCAGAATCATCTCGTGGCTTGCGTCCATGACCTTAAGAGTAGGGTCAGAGAGCTTTTCGGTTCTATTTCTACGACGGGTCTTGAAGATCTTAGACCCGACAGTATGGATAGTTTCCACAAACCCATCGTTGTAATCGTCCATGGAGCTCCCTAGGCATTCGAAACGATTCTGAAGTTCTATCTGAAAGCTCTTGGGGTTATGGACCTGGATCGGTGCAGGACGGAGCGTAGACTTCATCAGTCGAGATCTTTCCAGCTTGATATTTAGACTCAATGTGCCTCTTACCATGCGGTGATCGCTTCCGGTTTTCACCGCGTTGATCACAGAGACATCTTTGAATATTTGCTTCCTCGTCGACATAATGAAGTCAATCTCATTTTTAGTTGCACCATCAGGGTTCAGCCAGGTCCATTTCCTATGCTCACGCTTTCTGAAGAAGGAGTTCATCATAAAGAGCCCCTCCTTTTCCACAAAGCTGGTGACAAAAGTGAAGTGAGTTTTAGAGCCATGCATGGCTCTGGAGATATCCTCATACATGGTCTCCACCTCATCGTCGGAGTGTGCCGAGGTCGGGGTGTATACCTGTACGACCTTCAACGAATACCCTTTGGATATTCTGAGTATAAGGTACGCCACTCTGGTCGACACACTCTCGATCTTCACCACGTTGTTCACAAGGGACTTGTGGACGATAAACCCGACACCACCCTGGGACTGTCTATCGCCCTCCCGGAAATAGAGCAAGTTACCGGATTTGAGGATTATCGAGTCCGAGATTCTCTTCGGATTTCAGATAACCCTATAATATCCCAGCGTAACCTGCTCAATTCTTCCTCGAGTTCGGTAATCTTCTCGTCGGTCCGTAGTGTACGCGTGTTGTACGTTGCCAGGTCCAGTCGTCGTTGTTTGTGGTAACCGGATCTCTACCGGGGATTCTTAGCACCCTACGCCCTGCCGTTACCTAGGCCGCTACCTTGACCAGGGCTAGCAGTGCCGCCGGGGACTAGGGGACGTTTCTTCTTTGTGCTATCCATGGTGGGGGGGTTTGCCATAATCGCCACGCTTGGCAGGCGGGTTGGCGATCGCAGTATGGTACGGTATATGTATAACAGCAAATAAAACTCATTATACAAGGTTAGTCGTAAAGGGGGTAGGCACTAAAATATTAAAGTACCAATAATAATGAATAACTTTTGTTCTACAACTTTCCCCAAAAATCAATAGTTTAAGAGGAATAGCTCTTCAAAGATTTCTTAAAAAATACGCTAAAGTCTATCTATACTCAGTTATAGCAGCTCAGCAAGCTGGTTTTAATCAGCATCATTATAAGTTTGATGGAAATCGGTTCAGCCGTTGCGTAATTATCAGCTGTTTTCTCAGTTAGGTTATGTAGGTGTGCATTGTACGGCGTTGCAGCTATTGTAAGATCATGGAAGTAAATTTGCTACTTAACTTAACTGAGAAAACAGCCAGGCCCACGTTGTATAAAATATCAAGAATCGAAAATGTATCAAATACGATTTATTTTCAATAGCAAGTTTCCTAGTTAGGTATTTATACGAATAGTAATAGTGAAATATTTATTGAACTAGACTCGTAAAAACAAACACAATAGAATTTCATAACCACATATTTTTTTGAAAATTTCAGCGATGTAAGTATCGATTGTTCTTTTCGATGTATCGAGTTTGAAATTAATATATTTTTTTAAATATTAATTTGATTTATATCGATACTTTTTGGGACTTCCTGCATCCCTAAGTGAGGCCGCACACCGGCATCACACGCTACACGTACGCAACATACATTTAGGGCGCCACAATTATTGCGATAAAATTTACGCGGCGACAAATGTATCGTGTATGCGCACATCGGAAACACAGTTGTAACGTGGCACTAGCAACAGAATGTCGACATCATCGTCTGACGACGACGATTTTTTGATGTGGCGATTAATGAGAAAAAATAGACGTTATTGGGTTCATCCGTTTAATCAAAATTGTATAGGTTAGGTATAGGTAGGTACTTCCTTTCATTAGATTTTTCGCCGATCTTAGTCCATATCATTTCTGTAATCCATCTGTTGCTAATTTCCCATAGCAACTTGCTATACACAGTGAGCGTGTGATTATATAAAATAGGGTTTTTCAACCTCTGCAATAAACTCAACGTAAAATTCAATGTTGTCTTTCATTTTTGTAAAGCGCGGCAAACGTCTCACCACAAACTGCACCTACTACAACTGTGTCCTTGATGTGCGGGTTTACATACAAAATACGGGGGCGATAAAATGTGTCGCGGTTCAAATGTGGCGCTACAATTATTGTAACACAAATGAATCTCTGGTGTGCGGCCTCACTAACTCGATAAGACATCTTGCCGCTGACGCCGCGCCCCGCCCCGCACCCACCGCATGCATCCCGCTCCAATACTTTTTCGCGCGTATCATCAATAATATTTTCAATTTTAAAAGCGTAACATTAACATGTTTAATTTTGATGAAAACATGATTGTAATACACAAAAACCTATTATTAAACAAAAATTTCACAGTTTCGATTTTTAACTACTGAGAAAAACATTATTATTAAAACGTAAGAAATAAATGTTTAATTTTTGTCTTAAATGTCTAAAAAGACGCAATAAAGCTTAATCAGATACAACCACCATAGTTACCATTTTTGCTTATCTAGATATTGAGAACAGATGAATACTTTGAAGAAAAACATACATACGAATTTGGTTTCAGTTTAATTTTGCTATTAAGTGATAGCATTTGAATGCCCCTCAAAATTATACTAACAAGGTATTTGGTTACCTATTTTGCTTTTAGAAAAAAGCTAAGTAGTGTACGAAATCTCATTTTTTTTTAAATAAACGGTTACCACCGCGGGTTTTTTACATCATATATCTACTTAATATTTGATACTTAATATCAATATCCCATAAAATAATAAAAACAACGAGTTATCGAATTATGTCCAGGTTTAGCTAATTTGATTGGCCTAATATACAGGGCGGAATCGTTAAGTGCCAACAGACGATTTTTTCGTCAATTTAAGAGATATTTAAAAAGTTAAGGCTATTATCAAAATTAGGCTATATGGAGAGTAAAATAATATAAATAACTTCAGGAAAAAGAAAAGCCAGATATTGAAAATTTTGTCTTTCGCTCCCTCCATATATTTAGTATGAGAATTTCTTCCAACTGATCATACCAGTCATACCTACTTATTCTCTCTCTTCCTTACTGTTAATATGGCGGCGGATTTAGCCTTACTCGACTTCGGTCTATCTTAGTCATCTGTGTAATAAAGCTTCATATCACCACATTCCTGAGCATTACCTAAATCTAACCCAGGATTACGAACAGAAAACGGACAGATTTTGTAGTTCCAGACTGCTTACCTACGTAATGCGATAGCCTATTATTTTCATGTTTAATAAATAATAATAGTATTGCAACCAATTTGTTTAACTAATATAAATACGAATAGTTCAACGACAATTTTCCTTATTAAGGCCGTGGCCCCATGTCTACGGTGCGGCGCCGTCCGCCATGAAACGGCGCGGCGCCGCGCCGCAGCACGGCGCCGCGCACGGTGCCGTGTACGGTGCACCGCATGTTAGTTCCGTGGCTGGCGTAAATGTGACATGTCTAAAATTGCAATTTTACAGGGCGACCATTTTAAAGTTTTAACCTCTTCTGGTAAATCGGTAAATTAGTTTAACGTATGTATTTTAGTTATTTTAAAATATACAGAATGTTAACGAATTCGTATAATTCCTTAAAACCATATGATCTGCTACTGGTGTAAATTGTCCCGGCATGGAAATTAGGCAGATTTACAAAAAAAAACTTTTTTCTTTATGCGGTACCTATGGCTAAGTGATCGAATCTAAACCACAGGATTCAGTAAAATACAAATGTAAATGACGTCAACATCAAAATCCAAGATGGCGGCTGTGAAATTTTACAAGATAAAATCTTGGATTTTGATTTCGACCTCATTTTTGTCATCATCGCCCCCGAAAACCATGGACACGACACCCATGATGCATATCTTGTAAAATTTTACAGCCGCCATCTTGGATTTTGATTTCGACCTCATTTTCGTCATCATCGCCCCCGAAAACCATGGACACGACACCAATGATGCATATCTTGTAAAATTTTACAGCCGCCATCTTGGATTTTGATTTCGACCTCATTTTCGTCATCAGCACCCCCGAAAACCACGGAAACGACACCAATGATGCATATCTTGTAAAATTTGACAGCTGCCATCTTGGATTTTGATTTCGACCTCATTTTCGTCATCATCGCCCCCGAAAACCATGGACACGACACCCATGATGCATATCTTGTAAAATTTCACAGCTGCCATCTTGGATTTTGATTTCGACCTCATTTTTGTCATCATCGCCCCCGAAAACCATGGACACGACACCCATGATGCATATCTTGTAAAATTTTACAGCCGCCATCTTGGATTTTGATTTCGACCTCATTTTCGTCATCATCGCCCCCGAAAACCATGGACACGATACCAATGATGCATATCTTGTAAAATTTTACAGCCGCCATCTTGGATTTTGATTTCGATCTCATTTTCGTCATCAGCACCCCCGAAAACCACGGAAACGACACCAATGATGCATATCTTGTAAAATTTGACAGCCGCCATCTTGGATTTTGATTTCGACCTCATTTTCGTCATCATCGCCCCCGAAAACCATGGACACGATACCAATGATGCATATCTTGTAAAATTTTACAGCCGCCATCTTGGATTTTGACGTTGACCTCATTTTCGTCATCAGCACCCCCGAAAACCACGGAAATGACACCAATGATGCATGTTTTGTAAAATGTCACAGCCGCCATCTTGGATTTTGACGTTGACGACATTTACATTTGTATTTTACTTAATCCTGTGGTTTAGATTCGATCACTTAGCCATCGCCGTCACACGGCGGCCGGCGCCGCACCGTAGACATGGGGCCACGGCCTTAATGGCGCTAAATACCGTCATCAAAAACTTGTGGCTGTATATCAGAACTCCTCTGCCTTCGCTTTAACGGAATAGGCACTCGGTTTTCTTTTTATTAATTAAATAAAAAATCCATAAGAACAACTTTCTTTTTTAATTTGGAACTCACAGCTTTACTCCGTAATAGTTAATGTATGATATATTTTTATTTTTTCAAGTATTATTCATACACACAGTACAATAAAAAACCATTATCAATAATGAAATACCACGTTTTTACATTAAAATATTCCAACTAGCAACAAACAACGTGTGTCGCACTAACCCTGAGATTGTCAACTGGCTGTGCCAGCGTAAACCGGTTTTTTTCAATCTCGCCGCGTACGCGACAAGCGGCCAGTGGTCACGCACACCTACCCCGCGTGCTTGTAGTAGTGCAACCGATTTGCGCGGTTGTATGAAGCTTTGTCTCTGTTCCGTTTATCTACTCATGACTCATGTCACATGAGTAGATAAACGGAACAGAGACAAAGCTTCATACAACCGCGCAAATCGGTTGCACTACTACAAGCACGCGGGGTAGGTGTGCGTGACCACTGGCCGCTTGTCGCGTACGCGGCGAGATTGAAAAAAACCGGTTTACGCTGGCACAGCCAGTTGACAATCTCAGGGTTAGTGCGACGCACGTTGTTTGTTGCAAGTTTGAATATTTTAATGTAAAAACGTGGTATTTCATTATTGGTAATGGTTGTTTATTGTACTGTGTGTATGAATAATACTAGAAAAAATAAAAATATATGAAACATTAACTATCCCAAGGAGTACTAATAGATAAGTAAATATTTGATTATTACTTTTTCAAGTAAGTACCTTTATTTTATTGTCTGATCCTTTTTTTAATAAGAAGAGGGTAAGGCCGTGGCTCCATGTCTATGGTGCCGTGTGCGGCGACACGGCGCCGCGTTTTTCATGCGGTACCTATGGTATATATGTAATTATGTACCTATGGTAAGTATGGTATGTAGGTACCTATGGCTAAATGATCGAATCTAAACCACAGGATTCAGTGAAATACAAATGTAAATGACGTCAACGTCAAAATCCAAGATGGCGGCTGTGAAATTTTACAAAATATGCATCATTGGTGTCGTTTCCGTGGTTTTCGGGGGTGCTGATGACGAAAATGAGGTCGAAATCAAAATCCAAGATGGCGGCTGTGAAATTTTGCAAAATATGCGTCATAGGTGTCGTGTCCATGGTTTTCGGAGGTGCTGATGACGAAACGGAGGTCGAAATCAAAATCCAAGATGGCGGCTGTGAAATTTTACAAGATATGCATCATTGGTGTCGTGTCCATGGTTTTCGGGGGCGATGATGATGAAAATGAGGTCGAAATCAAAATCCAAGATGGTGGCTGTGAAATTTTACAAGATATGCATCATTGGTGTCGTGTCCGTGGTTTTTGGGGGTGCTGATGACGAAAATGAGGTCGAAATCAAAATCCAAGATGGCGGCTGTGAAATTTTGCAAAATATGCGTCATAGGTGTCGTGTCCACGGTTTTCGGGGGTGCTGATGACGAAACGGAGGTCGAAGTCAAAATCCAGGAAGGCGGCTGTGTTTTTTTTTTAAATCTGCCTAATTTCCATGCCGGGACAATCTACACCAGTAGCAGATCATATGGTTTTAAGGAATTACACGAATTCGTTAACATCCTGTATATTTTAAAACAACTAAAATACATACGTTAAACTAATTTACCGATTTACCAGAAGAGGTCAAAACTTTAAAATGGTCGCCCTGAAAAATTGCAATTTTAGACATGTCATATTTACGCCAGCCACGGAATTAACGTGCGGTGCACCGTACACGGCACCGTGTGCGGCGCAGTGCTGAGGCGCGTCGCCGCGCCGTTTCACGGCGGACGGCGCCGCACCGTAGACATGGGGCCACGGCCTACCACACGATGTATATTTGCCTTTTTATTGTTATAAACGTATTAAAGATTGTAAAGATATGCCATGTGAGCGTTTCCCGTTAGATTGTGTACTTAAAAAAACTATGTGTTAGAGTCAGAACTTACCACACCATTAAAAGAAACAATAAATTATTAATAAAACAAAAATTATAAAAAGAAAATAAGTAATTAGAGTAAGTTTGTAAAGTATTCAAAGAAAATAATTAGAGTAAGTTTGTAAAGTATTCTATTGTCAAGGAACCAGGATGGATGCTGAGCTGAGGGAGAGATGATGTTGCTACCAAGGTTGCGAAGGATGCGAATGACGTCACCTGTATGGAAACACTGCCAGTGAGATCACGTCGGGGTCACCAATGTGGAGGAACGAGGTGTGGTGTTCCTCCAAAGGGAGAATCCTCCAACCAGGCGGAGTCTTGTGCCTGGCGGGCCCAACGATCAATGTTGGGCAGTTGTATAAAGGGTGGAAACGTTAAGTGTCAACAGGCGATTATTCCGTCTGTTTAGGAAATATTTCAGAACTTATGGTTAATATCAAAACTAGGCCGCCTAGTAATTAAAATAACATAAATATTTTTGGAAAAATAACTGCCATATATCGAGAATTTTGATATTACCTACTTCCGTACATTTAGTATGACATTATTGTTCATGAGAGGCAAGAAGCTTCTAATTTTTTTGCATTTTATTTTCGTGCATAATTATTTACTGAATGACAGAATTAATAAAAACTCAATAAAAAATGGATATTTCTTAGGTACCTATTGACAAAATCGGTAACATTTTTTATCTAAACTTTTAATCAATTGAAATGGCTGAAAACGAAAAAAAACAAAGTTACCTACTAAAAAAAAAGTACGGAGTAAAGCTGTGAGCTCCAACTTCAAAGAAAATGTTGTTCTTATGGATTTTTTATTTCCTTAATAAAAAGAAAACCTAATGCCTATTCCGTCAAAGCGTAGGCAGAGGAGTTCTGATATACAGCCACAAGTTTCTCATGACGGTATTTAGCGCCATTTAAGGAAAATAGTCGTTGAACTATTCGTATTTGTATTAGTTAAACAAACTGGTTGCAATACTATTACTATTTATTAAACATGAAAATAATAGGCTATCGCATTACCTAGGCAGTCTGGAACTACAAAATCTGTCCGTTTTCTGTTCGAAATCCTGGGTTAGATTTAGTTAATGCTCAGGAATCTGGTGATATGAAGCTTTATTACAAACTAGCTTCTGCCCGCGACTTCGTACGCGGATCCTGTTGCTTATGCCAGCGACAACGGGGTCGTCAAAATCGAAGATCTGAAACGTCTGATGTCGAATTCTAAGAGCCCGGGGACGGGAAAAGAACAGGATGCGCGAGGCGATTCGAGACGTTCCAGATCATTCATTTTTGTAAGTTATCAGGAAATGCCCATCAGACTAAACAACTTTTGCTAAGACGTCATTCCTATACATGTTATAGTGTCGATGGGCTTTGGAGTTCCACAACAGGTGTTCCAGATCTTCAAATTTATTTTCACAGCAGAAAATGCTCTTCACGTGGAATAATTTTTGCTATGGCACCATTTTTATATCTCTTATCCTTTAGCTGGTCTGTTGCGGTTCTGCATCAGGTGTTCCATTTTCCAAAATAAACTATAGCCTATAATTATGTTGCCCAGACTTAATACCTATACCTACAACAAAAACTTTTCTTCCCGTAATTCCGCAGCGGATCCCAAGGGTACATGGAATTAACAATAATATTGCACATAACTTTAAAAAAAAATCTTTATAAACTATATTTGGGGTTTTTCCTTCAGGAGCTAATATATACAGACCGGAATCGTTGCTGACCCTTGAAAAAGCAACATTAAGTTGGCCATGAGAAAAACAACTGGTTGTCAGGTCAACACCAGCGGCTTTAAGCGTCTGCCCTTCTGACTTGGTTATTGTCATGGCAAAGCATGTAGTCACAGGGAACTGTGTGCGCTTAAATTGAAAGGGGAAATTGTTGGGGATGAGTGGTATGCGCGGTATGAACACAGCCTCACCGGCACCACACCCAGTGAGGATTGTAGCAACAATTATATTACGCTGTAAAGCGTTGACAATAAGACTGGTTCCGTTGCACAGTTTTGGCGGAGTTAAATTTCGCATCAGCATTATGGGAACACCGACTTTAAGTCTTATTTTATAAGCAGGGAGACCACTCGCTGTAAGTGAATTAAGAAACTAAACTGGGTAATTAGTGGCGTCGTCCTGATCGACAACACTGTCGAAAGAAGTGTAAACCACTTCATCCCCTACAATATCCGCCAAATTTTTTTGACTAATTTTTGCAGCTTGATCATTTTTTGGGGTCAATATGGCGCGTTCGCATAACCATGAATTTTCTAATAATCTAAGTGACTGCTCCCCTGCGTTACCGGGTAGGCTACCGTGTCACGAAGATAAATGGAAAAGGAAATTAAACACTCAAATAACATAAGCTCGAAGGCATATTTATTCGATAAAATAAAAAAGTTAATGGGAGTTTTGGCCAGTAGAGTCAAATTTTCAATGATATACCATCGTCATCAGAGGAGCTCGTGGCTAAATAATTACAGCCGCATAGACCGATCTTCCGGGTTAAGCCACGCTTGCCGAGGTTGGTCTGTGGGTGGGTGACCATTTACTATAGCGAGTTTCCTCCGTGCCTCGGAAAGCACGTAAAGCCGTTGGTCCCGGCTGTCATTTGTAGATCTTTGACAGTCGTTACTGTTGGTCAGAAGCCAGAAAGTCTGACAACCAGTCTTACCAAGAGTATCGTATTACCCAGTTACTGGGTTGTGGAGGTCTGATAGGCAGTCGCTCCATGTAATATACTGATATTCAGCTGCATCCGGTTCGACTGGAAGCCGACCCCAACATAGTCGGGAAAAGGCTAGGCAGATGATGATACCATCGTCATCAAAAATCAGTCCTAAACTGTTACCGCCTTCACCGCGTGGAGGTACTCCAAGCTTATGTTATTTTATAATTATACAGTGAAATTAGTGATAACTTTCATTTCCACATCAGATGTTTCTGATCTTCGATTTTTATAAGTCAACAGGAAATGCCCATCAGACCGAACAACTTTTGCTAAGACGTCATTCCTACATGTGTTATGGTGTAGCTGGGCGCTTGGAATTCCACAACAGGTGTTCCAGATCTTCAATTTTTATACGTCAACAGAGAGTGCTCATCAGGCTGAACAACTCTTGCCAAGACGTCATTCCGATATATGTTATAGTGTAGCTGGGCTCTTGGAGTTTCACATCAGGTGTTCCAGATCTTCAAATTTATTCTCTCATCAGAAAATGCTCATCACGTGAAATAATTTTTGCTATGGTACAATTTTTGTATCTCTTATAGTTTAGCTGGTCTGTTGCGGTTCTGCATCAGGTGTTCCAGTTTCCAAAATAAATTATAGCCTATATGTTGCCTAAACTTAATACCTATACAACAAAAGAAAAATCATTCAAATCCGTCTAGTAGTTCCGAAGATTAGCGTGTACAAACAAACAGACACACAGACAAACAGACAGACTTTTTTTTTTGGATTCGTGCTCTGTTACTGTTTCTAAACCCCCCTCAACTATTGTTTTTTTAATATATTCAATGTACAGACACAGTTTTTTTACTGTTTTATTATATGTATAGATATGACTAAGATAGACCGAAGTCGAGTAAGGCTAAATTCGCCGCCATATTAACAATAAGGAACAGAGAGAATAAGTAGGTATGACTGGTATGATCAGTTGAAAGAAATTCTCATACTAAATATATGGAGGGAGTGAAAGACAAAATTTTCGATATCTGGCTTTTCTTTTTCCTGAAGTTATTTATATTATTTTACTCTCCATGTAGCCTAGTTTTGATAATAGCCTTAACTTTTTAAATATCTCTTAAATAGACGAAAAAAATGTTTATTGACATTTAACGAACACGCCCTGTTTATACTATCTGCCTTTCGAATGTTGATATCGCGATGCAGGATAGTTCGCATGTGGCGTGATAGATGTCGCCACACTATCATACTGAATAATAAAACTATTTAACAAATGTTTAGTTTAATTTGTTTTGAACTATTGTGCCATCCCTACCAAAATAAGTAACAGTTTTGCACGTTCTTAAGAAGCTTTGTCTCTGTTCCGTTTATCTACTCATGTGCTCATGTGCTATATCCTAGCTTATTAGGCATCGGAATCGAAGGTTAAAATCTTTAGGGTACCTTGGGGCCCACGGTGTATATTTGAAAATGGTTTTTTGCTTAAACTATTTCTGTGTCATTAGCAGTGATCGGAAAAGGGTGAGCTAATTTACCTAAACTTCAAAGAACAGAGACAAAAACTGGAGACTTCCTTGCGACAAAATTTTTTTGGGAGAATTTTCTCGGAGATTGTCTTTCATTTGTTTTCAAAAAATTAAAGACGATCTCCTTTTTTGAAAACAATAAACAATCTCTTTTTTAAAAACAATGAAAAACGTGTCATCTGGTTTTGTGACAATTTTGGGAAACAAAAATAGGAAACGAATGTAATTGTTTCCTGTACTATTAACATTAATATTAAAAGTACTTTAGTGACGTCCCGAAACCCGGAATAATTTTCACGAAAAAAAATGTTTTCGTAAGGAAGTCTCCAGTTTTTGTCTCTGTTCTTTGAAGTTTAGGTAAATTAGCTCACCTTTTTCCGATTACTGGTTATTAGATAGAGGATAACATGTCCTACAACCCTGCCACGAGATCGTGCGTGACCAATAACCAGTAACCTTGTATACAGGGTGTGAACGAATTCGTGTAATTCCTTAAAACCACATGATCTGTGTACGATTTCCAAAGAAAGGGCCGCGCCGGAGCGCGCCGGAGCGCATTTCACACTGTGCTAAAGGAAATTCAGGCTTCTATACAATAGTTAAGTTTCATGTTTGCATGGAAATTACACTGCTTGGAACTCGGTTAGATCTGCGCGTATGCCGCGGCAGCCGGTTGGCTGCTCGCGTACGTGGACGGCGGCGCTCGGCTGTCGTCGCGTCCGGTCGGCTCCGCTCGGTCACACCGCAGGTAGAAACTGACTGCGAGAGCCGATACGATTTCCACCAACCGGGCCACGTAGTTGCAGTGGATGCTCGAGCACGCGCCAGTAGCCGACCGCGTCCGCCCGACGGCAACAATCTGCTGGAACCTGGGCGCAAGCGCGCGCGTGCTCGTGTATCCGCTATCGCAGTCAGTTTCTACCTGCGGTGTGGCCGAGCGGAGCCGACCGGACGCAACGACAACCGAGCGCCGCCGTCCACGTAGTCGACCAGCCGACCGGCTGCCGCGGCGTCCAAGCGCAGCCGACCGGCTGCCGCGCGCGGATCCAACCGAGTTCCAAGCAGTGTAATATCCATGCAAACATGAAACTTAACAATTGTATAGAAGCCTGCATTTCCTTTAGCACAGTGTGTAATGCGCTTCGGCGCGGCCCGTTTGGTGGAAATCGTACATAACAGTATGGTACCTTTTGGAGGTTTGTATGAATGACACACGTGTGCCTTGTCGAGCGGTCACTTTAAGACTTAAAACACACTAGCGGCCAGCCGCATTACGGCGTGCCGCTTGCAGCTGGCCGCATATCGATTTTTATATGAAACCGCATGATCTCAACGCACTGATTTCCGGCCAGCCGTCGTGCGCCAGTGCGTTGAGATCATGCGGTTTCATGTAAAAATCGATGTGCGGCCAACCGCAAGCGGCACGCCGTATTTCGGCTGGCCGCTAGTGTGTTTTAAGGCTTATCGAACAATAAATCTTAGTCTTAAAACGCACTAGCGGCCAGCCGTAATACGGCGTGCCGCTTGCGGCAGGCCGCAATATATACGGTCTGCCGTAACGGCACGCCGTATTCCGGCTAACCGTATCGACTCGGTTCTATTGCGGTCCGCCGCAAACGTCAGTGCTTCTAGAAATATTACACAAGATAGACGTCGATGAACTAGCTGCAGTTATTTATTTATACTATCGTAGAAAATGTCTTCGAAAAAGTGAGAAGGAATCGAATTTAAACCATTCCAAGTCCCCGGCTGTACAGTGTCTAGCGACTTGCGGCTACCCGCGCCGAGTGCGTGTAGGGTATGCGGCGCGCCGTATCATTCAACCGTCGTGGCTCGCCACAGCCCCAGAACAACCGGAGCGGTTGATGGCTGGCCGCAAGTCAGTGCGTTGAGATCATGCGGTTTCATATAAAAATCAATATGCGGCCAGCCGCAAGCGGCACGCCGCATGCGGCTGGCCGCTAGTGCATTTTAAGCCACTCACACATTGAGGACAGATGTTGGAGTCGCGTGCTATGTCATCGTAGTTGATCTCTACCAGTAGATCACGCGGTTTGAAGGAATTCCACGAATTCGTTTACACCCTGTATATTGCGCATGCAAGTCACTGCATTTAGCCGCATCATAGTAGTTTCACTATGTCCGTCTGTGTACTATGGACTAGCTTGCCTATGGCACTTTAAAAACGAGCTGGTGCAGCAATGCTGCTCTGGTATCAGACTTTTTGGCATCAAGTGCCTCTTTCGACTCTTGTTTATCTAGATAATCTTCACGAAGAACTTCTTTTGCTTTAAGCATATACCTTTCAAGAGTCTTTCTCGGTATTTCATACAGTTTTGCGATCCTCACATTACTGTCACCAGTCCGCTTTTTACACAAAAGTGCATTGAAACCGATTTTAATTTTAGGATTACTTAATCTAGGTATTTCTTTTAATATTTCGTTGAAGTCAACTTTTGTCCAACCAAAAAAGTAATCAAAAATATGATCCTCAAAGTATTCAGGGTTGTAAAAATCTAGTTTTTTGTCATGTCTTAAAAGAAATATCATATCTTCTATTTGTTCGGCATTAAATGTCTCAATTGCATTTTCATTGGCGTTTAATTCGTTAAATTTATTTTTTGTGAGGTGATGGCTGCAGATTCTGCCGTAAGGAGATACGTAAAAATTGTGATTCTTCATGACGTATTTTCGCAGTGCCAAAGACACGCGTCGTTTGTCTATTTCATTGCACTTCGGAAAAAAGCATCGACTTGATGTGACAGCAGCTCTTTTTAATTTGGGCAATTTAATTGTTTCAGCGTTATTTCTCTTAGATGGATTTTTAGATCTTTCCTCATATGGAGGATCGGAATCATTTTCTTCAGATAGATTCCCGCAATCATCTTCCACAGATGAAGTTTCGGAATCATCTTCATTAGGATTTCCAAAAAAATCATCCTCATCTGAATTTACAGCATTTTTTTCTTCCAGTAATCCTGTATTTCCAGATATTTCCTCAGATGTATTTCCAGAAGGTGTTTCATCAAATGGATTTCCAAAAGATGATTCTTCACATGAAATTTCAGAAGGTGTTTCTTCTTTAACTGAATTTCCAAAAGATGTTTGCTCAGATGGATTTCCATTAGTAAACTCATCAACTTCTTCAAATTCTTTTTTAATGTTGTCAATTTTATCAATAGAAACGTGGTTTTGTCCAGAAGTATTCAGACCATCTACTTCTTCTTGTTTGATTTGCTCAGTTTGTTTAGGAGAAATGAATACGAAAGAAATGGGCTTATCTCGTTGACTTTTTGAGGGTCTACCTTTAGCAGAAGCTTTGTGTCCTCTCTCCACCGCTCTCTTTGCCCTTAGGTAGCACGGTATACACATTTTGTCAGTAGGCTTTAACTGGAACAAATAGAATACTAAAACAGTAATACAAACATGTTTCCATTGTCATGAAACCACGTTTTTCTTTCGGTTTTCTGTTCGATGTAAATTATACAGCATGACTTGTTAGTCGCTTTACATTCGAAAACCATGAACTCTGGTCATCGTTCTGTACAACTTTTACTATGGGACAAATACTGAAATCGTGAAAAAAATCTGCTGTTCCATATATTTGCATTATATTTGCCCACACTTTTTTGATGGTAAAATAGGCTATTTCACACGGAGAACTGCCGATTCCTAAAATACGAGCACGTCTCAGTTTAGGAGTCGGTGTGTTACTATTATATTTTGCTTCTGTACAACCATCTAGTAACTACATAATTATGATAAACCTTTGTAAAACTTGTATGTTGTACTTTTTGAAAGAATAAATTATTATTATCTCTGTATCTCTTTTCAGTCACGGCTCATCTTCCTTGCGGAAGATGTCCGGTCCTTTGGAAGGTATACACGGGGACACAGGTCCAACGCGCAGAGGCCCCTTTGAGAACTTTAATCTAAAATGGGGTGGGGCACCAACCGGGGACTATCCACGGCTGCACTATTGGAGTACAGTCATGGACCGTCCCAGGTGGGTGCAAGACTATTGCAAAATGTGGTGAAAAATGTCTGGTCTATGGGAAGGGGTGTTAAATGGACTATTTAACTTCTATTGCCGGAAGAAAACGGCGTCTGCCTTTCAACATTTAAAATTGAAACCTGTTGGCAGACGGTGACTCGCCAGCTCACTAGCTGGGCCCCCTGAAAAGCCGCCAGTACATAGGCGAAGGGGGCAACAGACGTGTGAGCGGCTAGAGGTGTAGAGAGGTGTGGCCCCGGTTTCGCCGTCGCGGGTCTAAAAGACCCGGAGTGGGTTTCCCCGTTATTACGCCTTTAGACACTTCCACCTCCGAACATATAGCTCTGGCGGCCCCCCTCCGGCCGGCCGATAAAGGCAAGACAGAGTTGAGAGTCCTGCGGGCACTCTTGGGGTTCCACTCCAGCCAGCCAATAAAGGCAAACTGGAGACGAGGCCCTGACCGACTCTCTGAGGCAATAAGGTACGCAGTGTCGCCACTCACCAACAGCTCGCCACAAGCTGCCCTGCGGTTTGTAAGCTTTTCAGTAGACTTCATGATACATTTTTTATTATATGATGGGGTTGTAGAAAGCTAGTCTAATGTTCCCTCCAGTTTTACGTTAATCTCATGGTGAGGTAACGCCTTTCCCAGAGGGGGTTCATTATTATTATTATACTTGGGAGCAAATAAATCGACCCACTTCTATTTTTCACGTATGATTGTTATTATTTTTGGTATACCTATTATGGAACAGATCATTTCGAAACATGTATCGCCTAAAAAGTTATTTGATAACCTTTACAATGAGGGTAGTTTTTTGTCATCTTAGTAACCATCCATGAAACCAAAACTAATAACCAGGACACGTGAAAAAAGGAGTGGCTCGATTTATTTGCCCCCAAGTGTTTTTTTTTTTTTTTTTTTTTAGCAGTTTTGTCCCATAGTAAAAGTTGTACAAAATGTTAGGTTCATGGTTTTCGAAAGTAACGCGACTAAACAATCAACCATCATTAATTTCGCTATTATGTTTAAGCCCCATGTAATAAGGGTCAAGCCTATTGCTATCAACCGAGCACAAATCCTACCAATAATTTGGTAGGTATAACAGAAACATCTGTATGTCTTCAGAATTTCTAGGGACAACATTTTCCATGTTTGTGTTTATAACTCAAAATTAGGTTTACTCATTTAACAACCTTGAAATCGGACGGCAGCAATGACAATAAGGCCGCAAATTCAGAGCGGCGGGGCGTGCAGCGGGGCGTTCTAGCATTGTATTGAGCGTGCATACATTTAGCTGCACGCTAGAAACGCTATTACGAAGACACTTCAACTACTAGTCTGTATGGTAAGTAAATCATCTGCCTAGCCTTTTCCCAACTATGTTGGGGTCGGCTTCCAGTCGAACCGGATGCAGCTGAATATCAGTATTTTACATGGAGCGACTGCCTATCAGACCTCCACAACCCAGTAACTGGGTAATACGATACTCTTGGTAAGACTGGTTGTCAGACTTTCTGGCTTCTGACCAACATTAACGACTGTCAAAGATCTACAAATGACAGCCGGGACCAACGGCTTTACGTGCTTTCCGAGGCATGGAGGAAACTCGATATGGTAAATGGTCACCCATCCACAGACCAACCTCGGCAAGCGTGGCTTAACCCGGAAGATCGGTCTATGCGGCTGTAATTATTTAGCCACGAGCTCCTCTCCTCCGAGTCTGTATGGTAAGTAACGCTTACAAAAACGCCCCGCTGCACGCCACGCCGCTCTGAATTTGCGGCCTAATACCTTCAAGTGCCAAGTAAAGATTAAATAATTTCTGTATTACTAACCTGTCGGGGTTTGATACATTCTGCAATAACGTCTTTAATCTGAGTGTCTTTTTCTGACATCTCTGGTTTGAGAACAAGTCTACTCCTGGCTACTCGAATAGATTTACCACATACAACACAGACGTAACGATGGCCAAGTACCTGTGGTTTATCTGGTTCACGAAATTCATTTGCGTCGCGATTAACCAGCTCCCAACATGAATGACAGATATAGTTTTCTTTAGTTATCTGAAAATATTTTGTTTGTTAATCATTATGTAAGTTGCATGTTCAGGCTAACTATCGGTTTTTCAAAACGGGTTGTTCCCAGAGCTCCAAAATCCAAGGTTCTCCAAAACTTAAAATTTCATATGAGATTCCCATGACTCCAAAAATTAATTTGTAGAAAATATTCATTTCTCACCGGCTCCAAAAGCTATTATGTACAGTCACATTGTACATAAATAACAAATTCAAGGGGAACTATATTTTTTGTCAGCAAAGTTTATATTTGTCATCAACTTGTATCATCTAATTAATAGATTTATCGCCACGAAATATTTTCATTCTCAGATAAATTAAAGTGTCGCCAGTTATGAATTACCAAATTAATGTCAATATGTATCTAACTTATGAGATGGGTTATCAATAAAATCGTAGTTCATTCCTTGGATAAAAATTTTGTTCTCAAAATAATAGGTTTATCCCTTAAATAATAGCTTCGTACTCAGAATGGTATATCTGTCGCCAAATAAATCGATGATCATCCCCAGATTGCGACTTGTTTTTATTTGTTATTTTGTCACCAGTGCAGTAGTTACATTTTATTTCGTTCAGTTATCAAAATAATACTATTCGTTACTAATTAAATAGTTCTGTTTATAAATTTAATGAAAAATTTATCAAAGGGTCGGAGCCAAATTGGCGCGCTATGACATTATTATTTTAAGGGAGTGCCTCCGACCTCGGTAATTTGGGACACCCCGACGCGGATAGGTTAGGTTCGAAGGGGATGACGGGGGCTGGAGTGAGCGAGCAAAGCGAGCGAGCGAAGCCCCCGTCATCCCCTTCGTGTTAGGTTACTTTAAACCCTGCAGACAGAAGTAGAAGCCCCGGCTTCGTCGACTCTGCTTTGGAAACCCAAACAACCTTACAAACATCCCCTTAAGTTTTTCATTTGCAAATATGATGCTACTACTTTTGAGACTTTTATGAATTTTTGAAGTGCTATATAAATTTTTTTTAATGATCGTTTTGAATAAATTGATTATACAGTTATCAGGACAAACTTATTATAATAAATCGAAACCTGTTTATTTGATACTTGATAGTATATCCCGATGATTATATGTGATTTATTATAGAATTGTTTTTATATTGTTTGGCAACTACATTTTGGCGACAGATCTACTATTTTGCCGACAAACCCTATTATTTAAGAAATTCAAAACCAATTAAATTGACGACAGCTTAAATCATACCCAAATTCAAGTAGAAGCATATAAATATACTACAGTGCACTACGAAGCGTTTCTTTTCTTGTACTTAATGAGGAAAAACGCAATGACGACATAATAAACTATTGCACCGTCGTAAAATAATGGATAAATAATTAAAAAATTAAGTGATTTGATATACCTAAGTACTCTATATTAAAATATTTTAAACATATTTATTAAAAAACACAGTTTTTATTTTTAAGGACACGTTTTATCACAGTTAATCAGCCTTAAAATAATAAGTTATCACAATTTTAAAAATTAAACGCTTTCAAAACTATGAGCTCTTTAAAGTCGTAGGTATGCGTAGGCGAGACAGAAAGGGCGCAGGTGCGGCGCACTTCTGGCACGCCATCGGCGCTTATTATTGAAAAAGTATTATTATTTTAAAAGTTAAACCTAAGCTTTACCAATATTCGAGTTTTTACAGTAATACATATATATACATATACATATAATAAATTGATTACTTAAGTAATTAACTCACTTCAAGCGGTGACACCCATCTCTGTACTCTATGCAATATCTGATGACTTTCTTCGCATAAAAGATGCCTTCGCATTCGTCCTACATGCACATTACAATTGACACAACGCATTTTAGCATCCATATCACTCGATACACACAAATCTTTTTCTAATGGTAAATGTGTTTGTCTAGCTGCAGAACCGTTGCTCCAAAAGGTGTGTTATCGGTCTTAGTCTTCAAGAATCCTGAACATTACTAAAAACTATGGAATAAGTTAGTATGTACGGCTTCATATCAAGCTATAAAGAACAATGATCACTCGGCTAACATGCTTGGACTAGTAAAATCTAACAAAACGTAACTTGATGAAACATAATGTCGTTTCATTCGCCTACATAAATATAAATAAGTACAGCCTTCAATATATTTTTAAAAGGTCGGAGAGACAAGATATTTTGCCACTTCCATTAACACATTCAAAACGTGATGCAATTCCAAGTCCATTAAACGAATGCTAAGTCAACAAGAGTAGAAGATCAATCGGAGTCTGTAAGCAATGCAAAAATATAAAAAAGGGAAAATAATATAAAATCGCACAGAACACCAAATAATATTGTAACAATAAGCGAGGAGAACACAGTCGTCGCCGAAACTATAACGACATGGTTACCATGGACACGGTCAGCGCAGAAAACCACAGATTAGTTAATAGTAGCTAGCTACAGAAAACCGTCAATTTATTTTTACTTGTCAAGAATAGGGAGGGACGTAATCAATCGATTTATGACAGTATCGATTTTTAGATGTAAAATCATTAGTTTTTTATCTAATTCATGGCTTTATTAAAACAATTTACCACGAAGTAACATCAAATTCTATTAGTGGCTAAGCTTAGTATAATATTGATGTGAGTTTATACGGTTGACATTGCCTGGGATTTTATTTCGATTTATGAAATAAAATCATAATAGACAAGAAAAAGTATGGACTTCTCTAGTAATGTAAGTAATTACGGATGCGTTCGAAGTTAGATATTTTATACAGCATTCTGATAAATAAAATAGTATTTTTAAAATAAGATTATCTAAATTACCCCATCTTTTAAAAATAAACGAAGATATCCAATAAATACACTAACAATGCACTAACATATTGGTGACAGTTTCATCTCGGGAACAATTTCTGTTTTTTCCTAGTACAAAGTGACCATTGTTCTTTCCAGTTTGAGCTGATCTCGCATTGTATAGCTGCCGTCCTATGTCTAAAAGACTGTAAAGTGACATTTTGTCAAATTTGAGTTTTATAAACTACATAAAAGCGCAACATTTTCTCTATCGAACAGTCTGATCAATATTTTCTATCATTTGTCAATTAAGAGATCCCGAGACTTTTACTGAGACATTACCATATACCTAGTACCATACCATATTGTTGGTCAAATTTCACTACAAAAAAAGCATGACATAAAAACAAAAACTTTAATTTTAAAAACTGTATTAGTCCTGTAACTCATTAAAAGTTATACAATGAGCTTAAAGTAGCCCAATAATTTGGTATATTCTGTCAAAAACTGTCTGTGTAAAACATCTGTATATCTTCAGAATTTCTAGGGACAACACTTTCGACGTTTTTGCTCATAACTCAAAATTAGGTTTAGTCACTTAACAGCCTTTTACACATAGGACGGCAGGTAGGCTTTCCGTACAGTTAAGAGACCAGCTTATACTGGAAATGAATAGCTTGATATGTACCGTATGGACAGAACGTGGGCAGACAAGTAAGACCCATTTGAGTAAGGAAATGTATACAGTCCCAAAACCAAACGCCATGCCAGCAAAAAATGATAGGACTGTTCATGAATGCTCAGAAAAAAAAAGTTTATTGTTTTTAAATTTCAGTTTCCATGAAAAAAATTTTTACTTAACTCATAAAATAGTTTTTTTTTTTCAAAGTGCATGTCAATGCTTGAAAGGCAAAAATTACCAAGCTACATGTTGGCAACTTTACACTAGAGCATTTTAAAGCTTTATTTAAGTTCATAATCATTAAATGCCAGTTTATTAAGCCTTTAAACTGCATTTAAGATTTGTTGGAGTCAATTAGTTATGATAAATAGGCGATTTTTACGATTTAAAAAAAAATGACTTTAAAATGCTCTAGTGTAAAATTGCCAACATGTCGTTTGGTAATTTTTTCCTTTCAAGCATCAATATACTCTTTAAATTCTTTTTATTTATTTTTTAAATAGTCCTAAACTGCCCTATCATTTGTAGTTGTAGTTTCAGGACACTCTGTATTTAGAAATAAATGGTTTGCTTCCTTCTAGCAGAGAGATTCAACACAGTACCGTCCGTGAGGCCTAAGCTGAGCTTTGCATTTGTGTGAGAATGAATGCAGACGCATACTTTGCTTGGTTTAAACCAGTTTATACTGCTTTTTGGCAATCGATTATATGTGCTCTCACACAAATGCAAAGCTCAGCTTACGCCTCGCCAGTTGTACAAAGCTTTTATGAACCGTAAAGGTTAAATACGATGAGCTGAAACTCTTTTGTGCCGTAATGAGCCAATTTTGTTTAATGTCATATGAATTGGAGCAATTATAACAACATTGTCACTGAGTTTACCACAACATGCGACATGAAGGCGCGCGAGAGGTACAAGACGACAAATTTCTGAACGTTCCTCGTTGGGCTGTGTTTGTTTTCAGGACTTCCAGAGCAGATCAGGAACGATATCGTATTAAAAGTATTTTGTTTTGACCATAAACTATCCGTATACCGTATTTTGATGTATCGGTGCACTCCCATGGTAACATTTTATTTAAAACTTACAGATTTAATTAACAGCGAAACAAGATTTGTTTTGACTTTTGTTGATTGCAGATGTCACTTTTTGGTGGACATTCTTTGTCATTTGACGTTTTACGTTTCGTTTCTTATTTTTTTTATATCATGTAACGCATGTAATTTTTTTAATTTTTTCGGTAATTCATTAGATCTAATAAATATAATGCATTGTATTACTTTGCCTTTAGACTACCTACCTAAATTATAAATAGGGTGAATAATTATATTTAGAATTAATTTGCTGTTTAGTTGTGTGCATTTTTGGCATACCATTTAGTAAGTGTATAGAACCTTCAGGGATAAAATGTGTATCAGAAAATTAATTTATAATGAATTTGATTCTATGCAAAATTGTGACACGGTAGTGATTGTTATAGTTTATATTAATTTATAATTTTCTAATAATGTCGCTCCCGATTTTTCTATTCTTTTTTGCCAAGCTGTAAGTGCAGCAGTGGTATATTCCAGCATTCAAGTGTTTTTTGTTGTGTACATACATAGAAGTAATAAGTACTACGTACAACTGGAATGAGTACTTGTCGATTTCTGCGAATCACGTGAGATAGGTAGGTATAAGTGTACGCCTTGTCACTTTCTAACACAAGGGTAACCATATGGCAGACTTATGGTGTAATAAGTCCTGCCTAGTATTACTAAATATTGTATGTCCTTTAAAGCATTACAATATCTTTATACCGCAAGTTAACTAAACCAATCGGAAAAAGATATAACCATAATCGCCTGCGCCTTTACTAAGTATGTAGGTTTATTATTTTTAATTGAAATTAAAGAGGCTGACTGAAATTATGTAAATACTATTTTATTTTATTAGGCCTGTCCTTAACACATCTCTCTTCTGCTAACACCTCCGAATCCGCCTCGGACTCCGATTCCGGTTCCGAATCCGACAAACCAAATTTAAAAACTCCGACTCCGACTTCGGTTCCGATAAAACCACCTCCGTAACATCCCTGGTACATACTACTCCTTTTTTGTTTAGGTACATTTTGTAATTATATTCAGATGTTAGGCTGGGACTATAGGTCGCCGCGCCGCCGCTCCTATTTGGGTCAGGGGGCTTACTATGACCTCTTAAAGCAGGGCAGAAGTTGCCTGGAAGTTGAACTGCCCTGCGTTTTTGTACTATGACATCGTTAAAGCAGGCCTGTAGCAGGCCTGCTAAGTTGACGTTTACGAAATCCGTTCACCTTTTCTTTTTTAAAGAGTTTTCATACGTGACATGACGTGTAATTTGATAGCAGCAGAGCGTATATTGAGCGGCTGTAATGTCAAAATAAGCGATCTTGAAAAAGTTAATATTTACGAGCTTATTCAACATTGTTTTTGTTATTAGAGGTAAACTGTTGTGAGGACCCACTTAAAATTTGGTCGATAAGACTTTCTAAACTCGATACTTTGTTTATAAATTACAAGTGTTTATTAGATCACACTTTTTACTGTTTTTGTAAATGTGTGACGAGTACGAGATATTTGAATATTTAGAGAGTAAATATCGTATGGAGAAAAAGCGACAGCGTCGCATTAGGGAAATAAATAACCCATTCCAAATTGATGAAAGGAAATTTATAAACCAATATAGATACCTATTGCAATATTATATGCAATTTATTTAAAGTTATTTAAAAATTCCCACAGGTGAAGCAGTTTGGTCATACTAACACGACGGCGACGTCTTGTTTGTGTTTCACTAAAAATAAAAGCATCACATTTTATATACATTTTAATTAAAAAAAACTGAGACTATGTGCCTAGATTTAATTCGATATTTTGATAAAGGTAAGTAAACGAACGTACGACATTGTTGAAACAGGATTCACAATAAAGTATGAAATCACAACGAAATGCTAGTTTACAATTTCATTGACAACTTCGATCGACTGACTGTGATACAGATATCTGAATGATGACAGAATATCACGCTGCGGAAACAAATTTACCTAAAAAAACACTTAAAACTGCATTAACTAAAGTATTTAATAACTACATCGATGTAGTGGGGAACAAAACAACTCGAGATGTTTTTTAAATTTACGCGCTAAAAAAAGTTGACAAAACTAATCCACGTTGGTACGTTCATAACCACGTTGTTTCTTTTATTTAGAGTCACAAAGGTCTTTTGAACGTGAAACTTTTGCTTTTTAGAGCTATTAAATAATGTATCAATGCCTTGATTTAAATTTGAAAATGAGTATCATTGCGGTCTTAGAGTTACAATAATAAAAATCTTTGAAAAATAATCCCATATTAGACATTTAGATTTTGTATGTACTGCTACTAGAAGTATCATGGTCACCCTAACGGTAAGAAAATTCAAGTAATGAAAAACCCTTTCTGTGAAAAGATATTCCACAGTCCGGGTAATATTCGCTTTTGCAAGCATTTACAACGCAAATTCCAAATTAATTGTGTAATAAATCCAATTATTAATTTTTTTTAATTCAAATTATCGGTTTACGTCAATGCAAATGGGGTTATCAGCATTTGTATTTTTTTTACTACCATTGAGAAGAAGCTAAATAGAAAAGCCCAAACCGAGTTCTCTTATCTTCATTACGAGTCAGATAGAGAGAATACCTAGATTTTTTTTGTTAAATTAGTAATAAAAAATTTATTATAGGTACCAATCAAATCGTTTAATTTATAATATTTAGGGCTGATTTTTCAATCGTCAGATAACTTTTATACAGGGCTACTGGTAATTCGACGTATTCCTTGCACCACGTTATAGGGGGGCTAATATGCAACAAATTGAACCCCACATATGTTCTACGAAATTCAATGGATTTCGAGATATTGCAATTTTTATATTATTTTTAATAATACCCAGAATTCCTCCTTAAACATTATTTATCTATAAAATATCAAATTGATCGGCTTTGATTATGATATTAGCTTGTAGCTGATACTTTTACGAAGCTTTCTGCGTATTTAACTGTTCTTAATGACCATCCAATTGAAAGTAATCATTAAAAGTTAAATAAGTGTATTAGAAAATCATCGAGGTACACGATAAAGAATGATGTTTATCTCAAAAATTTACTATGACATTAAGTGTACAAAATGCAAGACAAACATCCTTATTTAATCAGCTATCCAACGAGGTATAGACGTTCAAAAAATATTTAGAAATTAATGTAAAAATGTCTTATAATACTGGCAAAGGCGATTTCTGAAAAATCTCTACAAGCACGCAGGTGGCCCGTTAAGTGCAATTCATTGCATAATCCTCGCGTAGAGATTAAACAGCACTCTGTCGGGCACCAACTGTCCTCTAAATGTCAGGATTAGATTAGGTCAGGTCGTTAGGTTATGTTTGGTCAGGGTTAGGTAGGTTAGGTTAGGACCTAAGTGTACGAGGAAACACCGGGATGGTTTAAGTCAGTAAGAGTCTGACAGACCCCTCTGCCCACCCCCAGGACGGAGGACATCCATGAGGATATCCAGTAGGCAAAAAAATATGGTTAGGTTAGGTCACGGTTAGGTTTAGGTTAGGTCACAACTTCGATGCCCTGGGATCTAGAGGCAAGGCCCCCGTTCTGAGATATCTGCACCTGCGTCATCTGAAAGCTGAGGTTGCCATGCCGCCTCTCCAGCGACTCCTCCATTACGGGTCTTACCGCCACTATTGCGGCGTGCCCTGCGCTGGGTTGCGCAAGTCGTTCCCTCCACAGCCGCTAGGATCTGGCGGAGACCACTCCGCTCAAGCGCCTCCTCGCTTTGGCGATATCTCAGCGCGAGGGCCCTCGCCTCCAGATCCCAGGGCATCGAAGTTGTGACCTAACCTAAACCTAACCATGACAATCTAACGACCTAACCTGACCAAGTTTTTTTTTGCCTTCTGGATATCCTCATGGATGTCCTCCGTTCTGGAGGTGGGCAGAGGGGTCTATCAGACTCTTACTGACTAAAACCACCCCGGTGTTCCCTCGCACACTTAGGTCCTAACCTAACCTACCTAACCCTGACCAAACATAACCTTACGACCTGACCTAATCTAATCCTGACATTTAGAGGACAGTTAGTGCCCGACAGACTGCTGTTTAATCTCTACGCGAGGATTATGCAATGAATTGCACTTAACGGGCCACCTGCGTGCTTGTAGAGATTTTTCAGAAATCGCCTTTGTCAGTATTATAAGACATTTTTACATTAGTTTCTAAATATTTTTTGAACGTCTATACCTCGTTGGATAGCTGATTAAATAAGGATGTTTGTCTTGCATTTTGTACACTTAGTGTCATAGTAAATTTTTGAGATAAACATCATTCTTTATCGTGTACCTCGATGATTTTCTAATACACTTATTTAACTTTTAATGATTACTTTCAATTGGATGGTTATTAAGTACAGTTAAATACGCAGAAAGCTTCGTAAAAGTATCAGCTACAAGCTAATATCATAATCAAAGCCGAACAATTTGATATTTTATAGATAAATAATGTTTAAAGAGGAATTCTGGGTATTATTAAAAATAATACAAAAATTGCAATATCTCGAAATCCATTGAATTTCGTAGAACATATGTGGGGTTCAATTTGTTGCATATTAGCCCCCTTATAACGTGGTGCAAGGAATACGTCGAATTACCAGTAGCCCTGTATAAGGAATGAGTTTGACGTTTTGACAGCTTTTCTATGGACAATGTGTCGAAATGCCAATTTTTTTTTTTGATGCAAAAGAGTAACCATGTAGTTTACTGCCCGTTTTAATCCATAGGAATCTACACTTTGGAACGCGGCAGTAACTTCTTTTTTTTCCTATTATAAATACCTAATAAATCAAAAGTGACTTTACATGGTCTAATTGAAATAAATGCGTTGACTTAATATCAAGCTGTCAAAAAACTATAGATAAAAGCACATTATATGAAAATCGCCTCCTGGCCTTACGTTGACGAAAAAAAGTCCTCTTAAAACGAATCGTTGACGAACAAAAGTTCCGATAGTTGTATCGCGTCTCTTGGGATAAATTAAGATGAAAAAAGTTGGTTTATGAATTTGTACATTTAGTTCAAAAATTCTACTAATTTAGGAATATGCATTTTCTATTTACGTGACAACACACAGTGTGTATTAGACAGGGACACAAGGTACAATTATTGCTATCTCAAGTGTACCGTAATGTTTGCCAAGCCATATTATGTCTTATGTTTTGCAGATAAAGTCTATTTTAGATAATATAAATTGACAAGATCTCGGTCCAGTTCTATATAAAGTCCTTGTGTACATATTACTTCTATGGTTTTTGTACACAACCGTCCTGACCTGATGTCAAAACTAGGTTCCTTAAGAACTCAGAGTACTTTTACTTATGAAACAAAATGAGGCCAATAGGTAGGTACCTTTAAAAAAACGCAGTAGGTGTCTAAGTATGTCCAAAATGTTATTTTAACTCTTTTACTCCCATTCATGCATAAAATAAGGGTTTTTTTAGATAAACCTCAATGGTATCTAAAGTTCTGCAAAAAAAGAGTGCGAAAAATGGGGGCGCCACTAGTCATTCATTGTTTAACATTGAAAATAAGCTTTGTGGTAGAGTTGAAGTCTCGGAGTACCTATAAATTCTAGTACTAATATAAATTATAATGAATATTTAATTCTTTCTTTACGCTTGCACCGCTACAAATAGTCTTGTTCTTAAATACCTACACAGAGCGAGTTTTAGGAACCATAGCATAAGTACGTACTTATTTCTATAAAACAACCTTTGATATTTACCATTAGAGCTCACAACGGTTAACCTACTACCGAGTCCTGAACTATGAACAAGGTTTCTTATTCACATTGAACTTCCATGAACTCTGCATACATTAAAATCATGAAAGAAACTCATTGTTCTACTTGGTCCCCTGCGAAGAACGCAGCGACGAGACTAAATGACTTATTTCACCTCGTGTGTGTTGTATTCATAAAGAATATTGCGCAGATCAGTCGTACTACTAATATAAATACAAAATTGTCGAGTTGTACATCACCAACTGCTCCATGATCTATCATATTCGTCTTCCTTGCTCATCCAAAAAACGGCTAGGGGAAAGAAGGTTAGTAGAAACTCCAAATATGTACTGAATTCAGCTGCATCAGTTAGTATTTCGGAGTTTTATTGCTTATTTGTCTTAGTTGAGAAATCACTGGTCTGATAGTCTCAATGAAACCCTTATTTTCACGCAGAAGTAGGTACCTACTGTTTATGAAGTTATAGGTACTTTGTTTTTGGCGCGTTTTTTGAGTAAAATTATAAGAATCTCTGCGCCTGTACGCGCACACCGTCACGCGGAAGGGAGTGTCAGACTCTTACTGACTAAAACCCATGCTAATGCTCTTTGCGTTCCAGGGGCTGTACTCCCTAAGCACGAAGTCCGTGGTTTCGGCCTTAGTTACGAGCGTTTCCTACTCCCTATGACCTACGGACATACGATTACTTCAAGGTCCGAACTAAGAATGAATGACAACACGATTTGACAGTTGTCCCTACTACCGATGTGTTTTTCCCCGTTCGAAAAGTTGAACTTGACACTTGTTTAGTTCACTCCTACGTTTCGGGCTAGTTTCGGACGGGCGACTAAATTCGTTGACGGACTTAGGGAGTAGGCCCCCAGGGCTGTGGTAACTCTTTCGTTCAAATTCCGCAAGACTGGCAGAAAAAAAAAACTACTTTTCTATTTCTGAGAATGCACGGAGCGATATCGTCATAGTTATCGCTAGCTGCGTCGCCCTGCTTTCATTTATTTAATGCATGACATCGAAATGTAACATATCATCATCATAAAAACATTTTTTAGCTCTTTTTATATTGAAACCTTATTATTTGGTTTAGATACGACACAATCGCAAGAGAAAATATATATATTTTTAATCACGCTAAATCCTGTGCACGGTTACCTAATCTATACCAGTAATAGATCATGTGTGGTTTTAAGGAATTACACGAATTTGTTTACAGCCTGTATATGCGATATCAGATCTGCACTAAATTTAAATGGGACTAAGTACGTCGTACAATGGTCCACTTATAGGACTAAGTGCGGAAACCACACCTCCTAACATAGAAGTAGAAGTAGTAAGAATACTCTTTCAAACAAATAATAATCATTAAATCGGTTCACATTAATTGATGACATCGTTGAAAAAACATAAAAAAATAAAACATACATGTCGAATTGAGAACCTCCTCCAGAGATTACGGGAATAATTCCTACATTATTTTGGAAGTCGGTTAAAGTCTGATTAAAACGAGGACATCACTCAAAGCAAAGGGGTGCATGAAAAGAGCCTAGTGACGATACTTAAGTACGTCCGGCGCACCCTGGACAGTCAGCCCCGCTACCAACCTTGCTGACTGGCTAATCTTTCCACCACAGTATGAGCTATTTTCGTATAGCTCGTGCTGACACGAGAGAAGAAGATTCAAAGCTATGCAATAGCGTTGCATATTTTGATGCCCCACGCGGACTAAACGATTTCTTTATCAGCCGATCGTAAAGGAATCATTGTATCAGACGCATGGCTACAGATAGTAAGCTAGACACAACACTGCATCTGCGCACGCGTGCTGGGGGTCAACTGATAAGTTGTGGTGATTACACGAATGTTATGGAGATACGGGTCACGATTAGGTCTCGTGCACGTTCCTCTTAGGGCCGTTGTGCACTACAATGAATTTTACTGTCCGGCAGTCCGATTTTTACGGTCCGATATGGCACGTAAACATAAATGTTTATACTTACTAGTTAGTGCACTCACACTGTAGGTACGTAATTTTACCGTCCGACACATGTCCGACATTTTACTTTTCTCCATTCCGGACCGTTTTTCCGGTCCGAGATGACAGTAAGCTCAGATTATAAAACAAAAGGTAGATAGACTGTACTGAACCATAATGTGAGGCACGTCTGTAGACATGTGTGCGTGACAGCACTATAAGAACACGTTGCCTCTTTGTGCGTGTACGGTTGCCATGATAATGACAAAATTCCCATAAATTTCATTATATTAAATAAACAATTTACTGTCTCCGAAAAATGCAGATACATACAGAGTTATACATAATTATGTATATAAAGTGAATCTCTGCCGTTGAGTCAGATTGTATTTTAATGCAAGTACCTACTTTAGAAATTTACTAATCTCAGATTACAGAATAGAAGATGATAAATAGAAATATTTTGTGGATTTAGGGCAGTCATTTAGTATAGTCGTGAATGGTTGTAATTATGTTTTTGATAGCTATATTTACTTTATGTTGGCAAATCGACTGACGTACATGATTATTATTAGAGACAGACAATACATTAAGTAGTTTTAGTTACGAAGACACATACAAACGGACACACATACCTACAAACATACCAACCAAAAAACGCGATAAATAAAACACTATAATCGAAATAAATATTTTTGTAAATCGTTATTCCTGTATTCTTTACTTATTTCCTAACTTAGGGGGTAAATGGTTTCAATATAAACAAGCAACACCGAATGATTTTTGTTAAGGTTTTGTGTTCCAAGATGTCACTAATAATAATCACGTAAAATAATATCCAAATAGATAAATAATCAATAAAACCTATGAAAAGATACTCCATCTTCTTTATTTTGTTTTTAGGAACAGTTTTTGCAATGTTTATAAACGCAAGATGGCATTACTATCATAAATATTAAAATTATCGATGACGTCCTAACAATGCGGCGCTTCGTGTCATACTGACTCGAGATTGTATTCGCTTTTGAATTTGTATTTGCTTTTTTGGCCGCACTCACGTTGTTCCTGTCACTCTATCTGCCTTCTGTTTTATAATCTGAGACAGTAAGTAATGAAAAACGTTATAAAAATACAGATTCGGGTCTAATCGCGTAAAAACTTAAAAAGGCACTTAATACTTTAGAGGCTTCGTAGTACTATTAATCCTCTATACAATATTACTCTGATTATTATAAACTAATCCGGAGTTGGTAAATGAAAATTCCTAAGGCGATCTAACAGTATATTTTTCTATGCTATGTCAGAAGTGTCATATATTTGTTTTACAAAGACAGATGTTTTAATCGTCGAATTTTAATAAATGGAATGTCTCGCTACATAATTCCCCCGCTAGTAAAGCGTACGGAGGGTTTGGATGTCCTCCCTGATCGGGTGACATACGCGTAGGAGTCCTTAGCTGTTTCCACATCAGTATTCAAACGAAATGCTGGTTTCAGCCTGTCGATGGTTACATTGGCGGTTCTGTTGCGCAGCTTGATCGTATAATATTTCGCTTGTCGATTGATAATTTCGAAAGGACCGTCGAATGTTGGAGTTAAGGGTTTACTCGATGCGTCATTACGAACGTATACATGAGAGCATTTATGTAACTCGTCGTGTATAAACGTAGCTCGTGATTGGTTTGGTTTCCTTGGTGCCTGTGCCTTTTTCAACGCTCCGCTTAACTTATCCATAAAGCTTGAAGATGTATCACAATGTTTAGGAGATTCGTCGTAGAATTCTCCGGGTAATCGCAATGTTTGGCCATATAATAGTTCAGCTGTATTTGCACATATGTCCTCTTTAATTGCCGTTCGTAAGCCGAGTAAGACTGTGGGTAACTCCTGAGACCATGTTGTCGAGTTGAGTCTCGCTGTGAGTGCTGTTTTAAGCGATCGGTGCCAACGTTCAATCATCCCGTTACACTGCGGGTGGTAAGCAGTAGTCCGGGTCCGATGTATTCCCATGCGATACATTAGTTTTTTGAACAAATCGGATTCAAATTGCCTTCCCTGGTCGGTGGTTATTGTCACTGGGCATCCAAACCTTGCTATCCAGCCTTCGTAGAAAACACTTGCGACCTTTTCTGCGGTTATGTCTTCTAGTGGGCAGGCTTCAGGCCATTTGGTAGCCCGATCTATCATGGTCAACAGGTATCGGTAGCCGTTCGATATAGGTAATGGACCAACAATATCGATATGCACGTGCTCCAGTCGATTCGCTTGTTTAAAACTCGCCATGGGTGCCCTAGTGTGCTGTTGCACTTTCGATCGCTGGCACGGGTCACAGGTTCGAGTCCAGTTATTCACATCGCTATTCATTGAAGGCCAAAAGTAGCGGGCAGTGACTAGCTTCCTTGAAGTCCTTATTCCAGGGTGACTAAGGTTGTGAATCGCTTGAAATGCAACTTTTCGAAATTCGGGTGGCAAGTATGGACGCGCGGCACTGGTTGACATCTCGCATGTAACCTTGGTTGCTGAATTGGGCATAGTGATACTTTTAAAAACATACTTTCCTGTACGTGTTAGCGCTTTTAGCTCATCATCTTGTGACTGTTGCTTGGCTAAATCGTCGTAATCAATAGGTGTCGGGCAGGTTATTGCTTCTACTCGTGATAGTGCGTCTGCCACTTGATTGTGCTTGCCGGTTATATGTTGAATATTGGATGTGAATTGTCCGATATATTCAAGATATCTTGTACGACGAGGTGTCTCACTATTACTGTTTGCCGTTAGTGCATGTATCAATGGCTTGTGATCCGTGTAAATGATCAACTCGCGTCCTTCAAAAACGCGACGGAAATGTCGTATCGCCATATACAGGGCGTCCCACGACTTTGCCACATGGAGGGGAAGTACCTTAAATACTGCAGATAGAAAAAAATACTGAATGAAGACTTCATTTTTATTTTAAAAACAATACGAACTGCATTCAAAGAATTTTAAATATTCACCTGTCTGAACCGGGAATCGAACCCGCTAAATGTGAAAATAAAAAAAAACTGTAATTTTATTGTACTAATCGAAAGGCTCGATTAGATACATTTATTTCTTCTGAGTAACATAGCATCTAAAATAAAAGGAACACCATGAAAAATAACATTAAACTTAAAATTTTGTTCAGAATAATGAATAGCATTCTCTCTATGTCGTGCTTATAACAACTGACTTTATGTACTACTGCTTTATTACTATTTCGAAGTATTATTTCAAATAATTTCACTACCTATTAAAAAAGAAATAAATCAACGGTAAGCGAGATAGTTACAATTTGTATACAATAGGAAGAGACACATTTTGAGTATTTAATAAATTAAATTGTTTGTAAGTTGCACGGTTAAACGTGTCTTAATATTTCAAATAAATGTTAAATTTCATGGTGTTCCTTTTATTTTAGAAGCTATGTTATTTAGAAGAAATAAATGTATCTGATCGAGCCTTTCGATTAGTACAATAAAATTACAGTTTTTTTTTGTTTTCACATTTAGCAGGTTCGATTCCCGGTTCAGACAGGTGATTATTTAAAATTCTTTGAATGCAGTTCGTATTGTTTTTAAAATAAAAATGAAGTCTTCATTCAGTATTTTTTTCTATCTGCAGTATTTAAGGTACTTCCCCTCCATGTGGCAAAGTCGTGGGACGCCCTGTATATTGACAGCAGTTCGCGGTCGTATGTGCTGTATTTTTGTTGAGCATCGCTGAATTTCTTGGAGAAAAATCCCAGCGGTCTCCATTTTCCGTTAATTTTTTGCTGAATAACGGCGCCAGCACATGTATTCGATGCATCCGTCATTAGAACAAAAGGTTCGCTCGGAGATGGGTAGGCGAGGAGGACTGCGTTTTCTATGTCCTGTTTGCACTTGTCGAAAGCTTCTTTGGCTACTGTAGTTCAGTTGATCTTGGTTTTATCATTCTTTTTTGCATTGTGAAAAAATTTACTTAGTTCCTTCTGGTGCTCAGCAGCATGGGGTAAATTAGAACGATAAAAATTTTGCATTCCGACGAAACGGCGAAGCTCTTGAACAGTGTTAGGCAGTGGGTACGATCTGATTGCCTTCACTTTCTCTTCTGTCGGAGAAATGCCTTCTGAGCTAATTGTATACCCAAGAAAATCGAGTTTTGCTTGGCCGAAGGTGCATTTAGCAACATTAATTTGCAAACCGTTGTCGTTGAGTCGTCGAAACACCTCTTCAAGGTCTGTTCTGTGAGTATCCTCATTTTCTGAAGCGATGAGGATATCATCCACGAATGAGAAAACGGGTAGGCCACGCAGAACATTATCGATATGGCGTTGAAAGGTCTGGCCTGCATTCCTTAGGCCAAAACACATTCTCGTGAACTCATACAAGCCAAATGGAGTGATCACGGCTGTTTTCTTGATATCTTCTTCTCTATTTCTTATCTGATAGTAAGCTTTCTGCAAATCTATCTTGGAGAATATCTTCTTACCTTGAAGATTGTGAGTGAAATCATGCAGACGTGGTATCGGGTAGCGATCGGGTGTTGTTACCGCATTGAGTCTACGGTAGTCGCCACATGACCTATATTTTCCGTCTTTCTTTAAAACCATGTGTAACGGACTTGCCCATGGGCTATTTGATGGACGACAGATGCCTTGGCTCATCATGAGTTGAAAATCTTCCTTCGCGGCATTATACTTATGCGGCGGAAGAGGACGCGCCTTTGCGTAAATCGGTGGACCGGTAGTTTCGATGTAATGCTCGACTTCACTGGGGCAAAATTTCTGTAGGCTGGGTCTTGTGATGTCCGGATACTTGGCTAGCAGGTCGTGGTACGGAAGATTGTCGTCTATGGTTCGTATGCTTCCTTCAGATGCAGGTGAAAGGAATCCGGATGCTGACATGTTCGTCTTTGTATCTACCAGTCTTCGCCCGTGAAGATCCACCATAAGTGCATGATGATGAAGAAAGTCAGCGCCTAATATCGGTCTACTGACTGTAGCTATCACAAATCGCCAACTATAAGGACGTCGCATGCCGATATTCAGAGTGACAGTTCGCTCACCGAATGTAGGGATTTGCGTTCCGTTGGCAGCGTATAGGTAGTTATTCGGAGTTCTTTGCTTTTTGTCACGAACGCTGGCGGGAAGAACGGAAACATTAGCGCCGGTATCGACAAGATATTTTTGTCCGGTCGTAATGTCCTTTATGAATAGGCGGTATGTTGATAGGTTGTCGACTTCGGCCACCGCCACGGCTTCAGTCTTCCTTAGTTTTCCGGCTGTGCGTTTTTTTGAAAACTGCATGGTTTCCTACATTTATATGCAGCTTTCCCGAACTTCCGATGGAAAAAGCACAAGGTGTTACTCCGGTCATGCGATTTGGAACGTGATCGGCTTCGGAAGCGTTGTGATCGTCGATGATGATGACTTCCACGATTCATCTTAAGCGCAGCTACTTCTTTTGTCAGGGCTTCGATCATGCCGATGATATGGTGCCGATTGATTTCTTCTTGTGTGCACATTGTTCGCGGGGTCACCACTTTAGAGGCTTCGTAGTACTGTTAATCCTCTATACAATATTACTCTGATTATTATAAACTAATCCGGAGTTGGTAAATGAAAATTCCTAAGGCGATCTAACAGTATATTTTTCTATGCTATGTCAGAAGTGTCATATATTTGTTTTACAAAGACAGATGTTTTAATCGTCGAATTTTAATAAATGGAATGTCTCGCTACAATACCTTTTTTATCCCGACGTTTCGGCCGAATTACACCGGCCGTGGTCACGGGTAGACTGAAGTTGCGGAGCAGTTGTCATCTTCGTGAAGCAAAAGTATTTTCATCTACCCTCACTCGATCTTGATTTTTATTTTATTTTATTAAGTTATCGTCGGTACTTCGACACACTGCCTTTTTAAGTTTTGACGCGATTAGACCCGAATCTGTATTTTTATAATGTGTACAAATCGCGAAAGTTTAAAAACATTTAATGAAAAACGTGTTTATGCTTGTGCGCTGCGTCCGCGATCAGTACAAGTGCACAAGCCAATCATCCGTTTTTTTCATGCCACATCGGACCGTAAAAAATCGGACTGCCGGACAATAAAATTCCTTGTACTGCACAAACGCCCTCAGTGTGCGTCCTGGGTGACGGCGCACGGGCGTATTGCGGATTGCAGAACGGCTTTACCGTCGATACCAGTGTTGCCAGATGTACGAGAAATCTCGTAACTTTACGAGATTTAGCGGTCTAGGTACGAGATACGAGAAAAAAAAATCTCGTATATTTTTTTACGAGATTTTAAGCACGTCTTTCTTTTTCAAAATTTCAACTACCGGCGATGCCTGGTACACATAAACATATCCCTATAAACAAGTCAGGATTGTCTAATTTTCCCCTAACTGCACCATGTATCCAAATCAAAGCTGCAGAAATTTCCTTAGGACTGGTGCTTTAGAAATAAAAAAACGATACGATATGGAAGACCCTGTGCTGTCAAAACTTCAAGCTCTAGGACCAGAATCGGCTCTCTCTAATAATTTCAGGGATCACGTCCCAACATTGATGCCCCTCATGGAAGTCTTACCACGCATAACTGCATCTTTCAGTGATAGCCAAAAGCAACAGATAGACGATCAATGGAGAAGACTGCCTATTGCAAAAGCTTGGTACCCGGAACGGCTTCAAGAGATTAAAGATCCTGATAAGTTCTGGGCAATGTTACTTAAAACAGAAGATTTCTCCGAATTGGCCAGTTTCACTTTCGCAGTTCTGTCTTTGCCTCATGCAATAGCAGACTGTGAGCGTGTTTTCAGTAAAACAAAGTTATCTGACGATTGAAAAATCAGCCCTTATTAAAATATGAATCACAGTTGTAATTTGTTTCATTTTACAGCCAATATATCTAATGCAAATCGGATCTGGTACATTTGCGCGAAAGACATTTCCGCGAAAGACACTTGCGCGACTCCCTTTGCGCGACTAGACAAATGCGCGAATGGACTTTTGCGCGACTAGACATTTGCGCGACTAGACACTTGCGCGACTGGACGTTTCCGCGACTAGACTGTTGCGCGAACCCACTTGCGCGACCGACACTTGCGCGACTGACTTTTCCGCGAAAGACATTTGCGCGTTTATACTTCCGCGGTAGGACACTTGCGCGACATTTATTACGCAAAGGATTTAGGGCAAAATCCGAGAAATGAGATTCCATACCATCACGCCTATATTCTCCGAAGGATAGGACAGAGGTGTATACTAAGTATGTGACTAATGAACCCATTTATTACTTTATCTAGATAAAATTCGTGTAGGCTAGTTTAAGTCGTTTAAAGTTTTAATATCTCACAAGTTTTCCCTCCAGAGGGAGGGGTTGGTCAATTTAAAAATCAAGATGGCGGCTGTGAAATTTTACAAGATATGCGTCATGGGTGTCGTGTCCTTGTTTTCGGGGGCGCTGATGACGAAAATGAGGTCGAAGTAAAAATCCAAGATGGCGGCTGTGAAATTTTACAAAATATGCGTCATGGGTGTCGCGTCCATAGTTTTCGGGGGTGCTGATGACGAAAATGAGGTCGAAGTCAAAATCCAAGATGGCGGCTGTGAAATTTTACAAGATATGCGTCATGGGTGTCGCGTGCATGGTTTTCGGGGGTGCTGATGACGAAAATGAGGTTGAAGTCAAAATCCAAGATGGGGCTGTGAAATTTTACAAAATATGTGTCATGGTTGTCGCGTCCATGGTTTTCGGGGGTGCTGATGACGAAAATGAGGTCGAAGTCAAAATCCAAGATGGCGGCTATGAAAATTTACAAAACATGCGTCACGGATGTCGAGTCCGTGGTTTTCGGGGGTGCTGATGACGAAAATAAGGTCGAAGTCAAAATCCAAGATGGCGGCTGTGAAATTTTACAAGATATGCGTCACGGATGTCGAGTCCATGGTTTTCGGGGGTGCAGATGACGAAAATGAGATCAACGTCAAAATCCAAGATGGCGGCTGTGAAATTTTACAAGATATGCGTCATGGGTGTCGTGTCCATGGTTTACGGCGGTGCTGATGACAAAAATGAGGTCGAAGTCAAAATCCAAGATGACGGCTGTGAAATTTTACAAAATATGCGTCATGGGTGTCGCGTGCATGGTTTTCGGGGGTGCTGATGACGAAAATGAGGTTGAAGTCAAAATCCAAGATGGGGCTGTGAAATTTTACAAAATATGTGTCATGGTTGTCGCGTCCATGGTTTTCGGGGGTGCTGATGACGAAAATGAGGTCGAAGTCTAAATCCAAGATGGCGGCTATGAAAATTTACAAAACATGCATCATGGGTGTTGTGTCCATAGTTTTCGGGGGTGCTGATGACGAAAATGGGGTCAACGTCAAAATCCAAGATGGCGGCTAGGAAATTTACAACATATGATGAAATTTTACAAAATATAAGTATGCGTCATAGGCAAAGTCTTACAGCCGCCATCTTGGATTTTGACTTTGACCTCATTTTCGTCATCAGCGCCCCCGAAAACCATGGACGCGACACCCATGACGCATATTTTGTAAAATTTCACAGCCGCCATCTTGGATTTTGACTTCGACCTCATTTTCGTCATCAGCGCCCCCGAAAACAAGGACACGACACCCATGACACATATTTTGTAAATTTTCACAGCCGCCATCTTGGATTTTGACTTCGACCTTATTTTCGTCATCAGCACCCCCGAAAACTATGGACGCGACACCCATGACGCATATTTTGTAAAATTTCACAGCCGCCATCTTGGATTTTGGCTTCGACCTCATTTTCGTCATCAGCACCGCCGTAAACCATGGACACGACACCCATGACGCATATCTTGTAAAATTTCACAGCCGCCATCTTGGATTTTGACTTCGACCTCATTTTCGTCATCAGCACCCTCGAAAATCATGGACGCGACACCCATGACGCATATTTTGTAAAATTTCAAAACCGCCATCCTGGATTTTGACTTTGACCTCATTTTCGTCATCAGCACCCCCGAAAACTATGGACGCGACACCCATGACGCATATCTTGTAAAATTTCACAGCCGCCATCTTGATTTTTAATTTGACCAACCCCTCCCTCTGGAGGGAAAACTTGTGAGATATTAAAACTTTAAACGACTTAAACTAGCCTACACGAATTTTATCTAGATAAAGTAATAAATGGGTTCATTAGTCACATACTTAGTATACACCTCTGTCCTATCCTTCGGAGAATATAGGCGTGATGGTATGGAATCTCATTTCTCGGATTTTGCCCTAAATCCTTTGCGTAATAAATGTCGCGCAAGTGTCCTACCGCGGAAGTATAAACGCGCAAATGTCTTTCGCGGAAAAGTCAGTCGCGCAAGTGTCGGTCGCGCAAGTGGGTTCGCGCAACAGTCTAGTCGCGGAAACGTCCAGTCGCGCAAGTGTCTAGTCGCGCAAATGTCTAGTCGCGCAAAAGTCCATTCGCGCATTTGTCTAGTCGCGCAAAGGGAGTCGCGCAAGTGTCTTTCGCGGAAATGTCTTTCGCGCAAATGTACCAGATCCATGCAAATCAGATGGAGGTAAATACAGTTTAAATTATGGATTGATCGACATTTTTTTTTTTACTTTTACGAGATTATGTTCTGAAATTACGAGATATTTGGCAACCCTGGTACGAGGAAAAACATTCAAGGTCTGGCAACCCTGGTCGATACCTGTCCTTAGTGCACGCGGGAAAGTTGACGCGTACGCGCGTGTTTAGTGTTTTGTTTATTTTACTTTGGTTTTAATAATGTCGATATAAATTCAAACGTTTCGAACATTTATTTGATGCGCCGTTCATTCCGCCTCCGCAGTGCGCTGTCACTCAGGACGCACACTTATAGTACGCAAGACTATTATATCAAACTACATTTCCAGCATGAGCGGAGGTCCAGTAGGGGCCAAGTCGGACATTTCATTTATAAAGATATTTTTCGGACTCAAGGATTTGTCACACAGGATGCGTTCTGCGTCCTCCGGTCCGGTCAAATCGAACGCAGCCCGCATCCTATGTAAACATCATTTGCGTTTTATATATATTTTACGTAATTACGATCTAACTATGCGGGCACAAGCAAAGAACGTAGGGAACGCACCGGTCAGGCGGTCGGGGCGGGAAGGTAGCGGACGGGCTGTCCGGTTGCGGGCAGGCGGGCAGCGGGCGGCGGGTGACGGGCGGCGGTCCAGGCCGTTCATAGGGGTGATCGATGTTGCAAAAACATCAATGATGACATCTATAATGACATCAATAGCTGAACATCGATATTTGATGTTTACCGAACACAAAACATCGATACAAACACAACTACACGCAATCAAATAAAAAACGGCCGCTGTTTGCCCTGCCCGTCAGATCGCTGACCATGCCCGGATCGCTGACCGGATGCCGTGCCCGGCCAGCGGGCCGGTTGCCCTGAGCATGATGTTTACATAGGACGCGAGCTGCATTTGATTTGACCGGACCGGAGGACGCAGAACGCATCCAGTGTGACAAGTCCTTTAGCAATAGGGCAGCATAAGCGCGTATACATAATGGAAGCAGGTAACCAGCGCCGATCTACCAGCGCTTATCGGTACTGGTCCGTGCAGGTAACCGCTACATAAAGGAAGCGGGTAGAAGCAGGGGCTGGCATTTTAACAAAAAAACGCGTTGTTCCCTTGCAAATACATCAACAAATAACGGTTTACCAGCGCTGATCGGAGCAGGTTGGAACTTGTCGGCGATATTCGGAGCTTGTCAGCGCTGGTTCGCCACACAGCATAGAGACCACTTGCACAGACCAGCACCGACAAGCGCTGGCAGATCGGCGCCGGCAACCTGCTTTCTACGTGTATACGCACTAAGGATATAATAGACTAATTTTTTACCGTGGTAAAGATTTGTAAAAAAAAATAACAAGGTATCTTGCATCACAGTAATCCCCATACTATGTGATTGCCAAGTCCGAAATAGTACATTGTTACCCTAGGGGTGAAAGTAACTTATTTAGTCCCGAGACGGGGTTTGGCGCTTGAGCGTAGCGAGGCACCAATAGTTCGAGGGACAAAATAAGTCTTTAACCCGAGGTAAACACTGTGCTTTTCATTACGAATACAAGGAAAGTAAAAATAAAAACATGAATTAGCTAAAGAAAAAATGAGTGATCAGATTGCCGCTTTCCCGCCCATTTTCTTTTCTGTGGCCTACTAGTAGCTATTCAGCCATTATTTTTCATTTTCATCATTGAAAAAATGGTAAATATTTTGCCCAAGTGTATGTTATTTGAAAGAAATTGTTGAAACTAAATAATAATAAAGTAATTAAAAAAAATATATTCTTTAATTAATACTTTATGTTATTACAATTTTACATCGCGCTGTAATTGAGTGGCTGTATAGAAAGTTGAAACATAGTTCAATGTGAAAATGGAACTAGTTTTTTTATAATTTGACAGCTGTCAGTTGAAAACGATTCTGCCTAGGGCTGAAAAGAATTACTTTCAACCCGCACCTCAGGCAACTTCAGACCAACTTTCCGTGTATGAGTAATGAAAAATCTATACATATAAAAGGAGAAGCTGACTGACTGACTGATCTATCAACGCACAGCCTAAACCGCTGGGGTTAGAAAGTTGAAATTTTGACAGTAGGTTCCTTTTGTAACGTAGGCATCCACTAAAAAGGGATTTTTCGAAATTCAACCCCTAAGGGAGTTAAATAGGGGATGAAAGTTTGTATGGAAAATCGTCACTTAACAGGTTCAAAATTTCACGCAAGCGAAGCTGCGAGCGAAAGCTAGTATATTTATACATGAAATGTCCCACTTGGCTCTAATTAGATCTCAGAACTTTTCGCAGCAAAATAGTCGCGAGACGTGGCTTTCTTCACATGAATGTTGTTGATGGGATCTCATTTCTTTTTGTTGGTGGTTCCATTTCTTGCAGATCGGCTACCGATTCGCACACAGCCCACTCTTTCTCCTTTGCCGTGTAACATAACGTAACCGAAGTGACTTTTTTTCTGCTAACGCCATCTAGTTTCGTTTTAATAAAATAATTGAAACACACAGACGCTACTGGAAGACATTAATCCTGAAAAATAGGTCAAGTGCAAGTGAAACATAGTCCGAAAATAACTATATCATATAAGCTTAATAAGTACCTATTGTCTTATAGGGTAAACTTGCCTAATTCGTACTTACGCCAAATTCGTACTCCACTTAAAACTCGGCTTTGATAACAGCTATCAGCGCCTCTAGTGTCAAAAAATTGAAATAACAGTCGGCCATTTCACCACCTGACAGATAACACCTGTGAAGCTGCTCTCGACAAAAATATTGAAAAAGTAAGTTTTTTTCAACTATTGTTGTAATATTTTTACACATTTCGTAAGAGTTTTATTCAAATAATGTCGTGTATAACCTATTTTACGATTTGACACGTATTTATGTGTATCTTTGCGATTTCATTTGACGTGTTATCATACTCGTAACTGTTGTCAATTTTTTTGGCGGTAAATTTAAAATTTGTTTGGCTCTTGCTCCTATTTCGTACTTGAGTTAAATTCTTAAAACGTACTGGTACGATTTAGGAAAACTATTTATGAATCTGAATCACAATCCGTCGAATTTGTTAAGAATTATTACTTGTTTTAATAATATATTGTTGATTATGATGCTGATTCTCAATACTGTATACCAATGAATAGATCTCAAAGTACGAATTAAGAATATAGCAGTACGATTTGGGATGAATGGTCTTAAATCGTACTTTTTTAGTTTTTTTTTAAATTGTTTATTTTTGAGAAGTTTATAAGGTTTATGTTAAATTTGATTATAGAACCAATAAAGCATTTAGCAAACAAAATTTACTTTTAATTAAAACAAATTTATCTTTCCTAATTTTCTAAATATGATGGTTTTCCCTTAAGGGGTCCGAATTAGGCAAGTTTACGGGTAAACTTGCCTAATTCGTACTTACGCCAAATTCGTACTCCACTTAAAACTCGGCTTTGATAACAGCTATCAGCGCCTCTAGTGTCAAAAAATTGAAATAACAGTCGGCCATTTCACCACCTGACAGATAACACCTGTGAAGCTGCTCTCGACAAAAATATTGAAAAAGTAAGTTTTTTTCAACTATTGTTGTAATATTTTTACACATTTCGTAAGAGTTTTATTCAAATAATGTCGTGTATAACCTATTTTACGATTTGACACGTATTTATGTGTATCTTTGCGATTTCATTTGACGTGTTATCATACTCGTAACTGTTGTCAATTTTTTTGGCGGTAAATTTAAAATTTGTTTGGCTCTTGCTCCTATTTCGTACTTGAGTTAAATTCTTAAAACGTACTGGTACGATTTAGGAAAACTATTTATGAATCTGAATCACAATCCGTCGAATTTGTTAAGAATTATTACTTGTTTTAATAATATATTGTTGATTATGATGCTGATTCTCAATACTGTATACCAATGAATAGATCTCAAAGTACGAATTAAGAATATAGCAGTACGATTTGGGATGAATGGTCTTAAATCGTACTTTTTTAGTTTTTTTTTAAATTGTTTATTTTTGAGAAGTTTATAAGGTTTATGTTAAATTTGATTATAGAACCAATAAAGCATTTAGCAAACAAAATTTACTTTTAATTAAAACAAATTTATCTTTCCTAATTTTCTAAATACACACATCAAAAGTGTCTAGGGATCAACATATATTTTTGCAATAACTTTTCTCCTGATTGATATTAATTAAAATTTTCTTTAAGGATTCATCAAATAAAGTGTTTTCGTTTGTCACAGTAACGATAAACCAAGTCACCTTTGCATTAATAAAGAAATTTGCCATTTTCCTAATAAAGGGATTTTTGACATTTGAACCACTAACACAAAAGTTGGAAAAAAAGACTGAAATAACAGTTTTCTTTAAAATTTTATTGGGTAACTTAAACAATTAATAATCCGTGTTTCTACCGCGAACACTAACAACACAAGAACATCGGTTTGGCATACTCAAAATGAGTTCATCCAAATCACGCTGTGGAATGGCCGCCCATGTTCGTTGCAACAACAAAAAAAGGTCTTCTTGCGACTGGATACCCTCCATATTCGGCAGAGCTCTTCTCTGTAGCATATCCCATGCATGCTCAATCGGGTTCAAGTCTGGCGACTGAGCAGGCCAGGGCAGGACATTGATGTTAGCTGCGGCGAGAGTCTGTCTTACAACTCTTGCGGTGTGCGGTCGTGCATTATCATGCATTAACTGAAATAAGGGACCGATTTGCGCTTGTAGAGGAACGATGACGTCTGATACAATCGTCTCAGCATAAATTTGAGCGTTGAGGTTGCCTCTGATCCAAATCAACTCAGTTCTTCCGCCGATCCAAATACCCGCCCATACCATGATGGTTCCACCACTATAAGGATGGACTTCCTGGCAGGATTTTAATCGCTGTTGGCGTCCAGGGGTTCTCCAGTGTCGTATACGTCTTGTATCCGGTCTCATACCAAAACGAGACTCATCAGAAAAGCACACGAAACGCCATTGTTCTTCTGCCCAATTTCTGTGTCCAAGAGCCCATTGATATCGAATCCTACGATTGTGCATTGCTATAGGTGGTACCCGTAGCGGTCTTCGGGAATGAAGGTTCACTTCATGCAAGCGGTTTCTGACTGTTTGGTCGCTAATTAAGTTCCCTGAAGAGTGATGAAGCCTCACGGCTAACATCATGGCGGTTATTGTTGGAGCTCTTCGAGTTAAGATTTGAATGTATCGGTCTTGTCTCCGTGTGGTGCAGCGATACCGTCCTCCATAGCGCTCAGCCACGGTACCAGTGCTTCGGTAACGTGTCCAAAGTCGACTGATAACACTCTGACTTGTATTCAGAGCTAAAGCCACAGTACGTTGCCGGGAACCAGCTTCTATCATTCCCACGGCTCTGAGCATTTCTTCCCTGCTTAAATGACGTCGCCGCTCCATAATAACGTTGGTTTTAATCAGTAGTAGGGAAACAGTAGCACTAATAATGTCTTCAATGCGTTGTATGTTTTTATAGGGAAAATATTGACAGCTGATTTTCATCTTTTACTCGAATTTGATTCACAGTTCCTGATTCAAATTATGAAATGCACCAAAAAGGATCCATATAAATTTATAAAATCATAAATTTATTACAAAGCCACATCTCAATCTCAAGAAATCCGCATAAAAATGCTTGATCCCTAGACACTTTTGATGTGTGTATGATGGTTTTCCCTTAAGGGGTCCGAATTAGGCAAGTTTACCCTAATTATGCAACCGAGTAAATATTTGAAGATTTTATCATTTTTCCTTCCATTGCTTCCTAAAGTAAATGTATGCCAAATATCAAGTTTAAAGGTCTGCTAGAAGTACCTTAGAATTTAGATGATCGGTGACTAAGTGAGTGAGGGAGTGTGTTACGAAATAACGTACCTTCGAGGGCAGATATTTTGTAACCTATTTTAGTAAGAAACTTGTAGTTTGGCAATTCAGTTAAATATATTTAGTAACTATCTGTAACATAATTTTCAAGCTTTTACTCTCATCTGTTACAAAGATATTATCATAGGGGGCATAAAAGTGCTTTCAGTTGCTTCGAGAAAAGAGTGTACTGCCGTGCCTGCTCGACGCTGCTTGCTACGACTGCTTGATTAATTTTAGTCATATATAGAAAAACGCGAATAAAACCAACTATTGAACGACATCAATTTCCTTTTTATTATAATCAAATGATGGTACTTTAGATTAAGAGTGAAGACACGTGAACCTCAGGGGCAAATCCAATAAATAAGTAAGGTTAATTCTAATGATTTGACAAAAAAGCGAATTGCAACAGAACAATAACGTAATTCGTGAGAAGTTCCATCAAACTTATTGGTAGCGTAGCATCTACATAGAACAGGCCACACGCGGTCATCTTGCTAAACGTTCGATTTGCCTGGATCACGTTCTCGCAAAGATGTTCTTGACTGTCTGTAAGGAAAAACGTTACGTTACGTTTAAAGTTAGGATAAAGTTACTATAAATTAATATATCTGTAATACGAAACGATATTGTTATCCAGATGCAATCTGCGTTTCACGAACCTCAGGCCCAAAGCAACGGACTTACAGAACAGGCTGAGTGAAATTCAAAGAATGAAACATGAAAACGTTTTGTTGTAAACTACTAACTTGCTACACTTAGAGGCCTAATTGGTATAAGTAGTGTGAGTTAAGCTTTTAAAACGTCTACAACGATACAAAGAATACTTTAAAACGTAGTCTGAATTTGTTACTTGGCTTTCTTACTTACTTGGACAGCTCCTGCTTTTCAGTCGCTGTATACACGCCGTCTCAGCTTCTTCAATGGTGATATAGAACTTGTCGCATTGCACGCTGTGTATAAATACTAATAATATATCCTTCACAAGCCATATGAATGACATAAACTCTACCAACAGAGGCTGAAAAGTAAAGCGTAAATATGTATTTTTTGTTAGAATTTATGCAAAATTAATTATTGCAAGTCAAATACAGAAACAAACACAGCTTAGATACTATATTTCCAAAGAAGATCTACTGTCCAGTTGGCATGTAGCACTAGCAATAGGTACATGAATTCCTTTTTATTGATTTACTAATGTTTAATTCATTCACACAAAAAAGTGAAAACAATGTTCATCATCAACTGTAGTTGCAAAACATGGCAGTGTTAAAACACAATGAAACATTAAAAAGGTAAAGGTAATTATTTTTATAAAACGCACTTTCATAGAAATCTTGGAAATAACTGAGATTCAAACAGAACACAGGTACCTATAAAGAATGTTATACTTACATCGTTTTGTAAACGTGTGTAGTTCATGAATTGTAAACGGATCTCTAAATAAAATAGAGTGTGAAAAAATGTATCGATTGTGCGATATAATATCTGTAAAAAAGAAAATATGTCATAGACGATGAACACGCAGGTTCTTTTCATGCTTGTATAGAAAGAAAGCCATTATTTATTACTAAGTTAGCAAGTTCAGATTTAATAATAGTAAAATTATCTGTATTCCATAAACTCTCAATCACCGTAATTATAGACACAATAGATAAGACAATTAAGTGTCGTTCTGGGACGACGGGCGGTACGCAACCGGTGTACTAAATTGTAACGAAAACACTTACGAATACTTGAAAAACCGTCTTGTACAATTTGTAAGCATTCAAAATGTTTTGATATATCTTAAACAACTTTGTACAATATTTGTCGTTATCCTGTTCATCATTCATCATGGTGACTTTTTGGATCCATTCATCGAGATATTTATTTAACAATATTTGAACACGAATAGCGTAAACTATATTGATGTCAAATGTAGAATACATTAAACCACCAATTAAGAAGAACCAACTGGCAGTATTATACGTGAAATACTCAACTACAATAGCAATAAATACATTTATACCGAAAGCTGACAAAACTGAGATCCAATTCCAAATGACAAAACTCCGCATACTTTTACTAAAATTTATGCTTTCATGTATTTTCTGAATTATCACAATAAGCAAGACGTTGTTATGGCTGTGCACAATGTTAAGAACAAACATCATTATAAAACCGACGCAATAGGCAAACATAAAGTAAAAATAACTTAGTGAAAGGATAATATTTTCGGAGTAGATGATCCCCGTGATACTGTAGATGTTATCGCAGAACATACGATAAATAATTATCGCAGAAACATAACACACACTAAAGAACGCCAATATGTTACACTTCTTTCGGTTTGGAATTATATAATTATCTTGTATGTTATATTTTGAAGAAATTATGAGAGTGAATATTAAGGTAAAGGGATAAAATATTCTTTGAACATCTTTTACAAGTCTATTTTTGGGAAATACTTCAACTGGATGAGATGAGATTCGTTGTGTGACTTTACGTTTCTGGAACATTGATGATAACTTAAACGACATAATACTAACAACTTCTATCGCCTGTTGTTAGATAACAAATGTACGATATGCATGAAATGTACCTGCATAAAAAATCAATAACCTGACTAATGAATTATGGTAAATATTTCAGGATGTACTACTTAGTTGAAGGAAACGCTAATGTCTACATTATCAAATTACATTAGAAGGTTCCGGCAACATTTCATTTATTTGTCGTACAAACATAATTTACATAACATTTTTAAATACACATCCTAGCTTAATTTATTTTTAGTCCGATCGAATACTATTGAAAAGTCGTCTTATTGTGACTTCAGCATTACATCAGCAAATGATACGCAGAAGAAGGTTAATAATTTACTCAATATTGGGTACAGTATAGCCAGCCAAAGATTTGAAAACCACTGGCTTACCAAAAAAAAACAACAGATTTGATAGAGAATAGTTTTAGACATCTACGTCATTTAAATCTTGAGTGGATTTACGATCGAAAACACTATGCAAAAGAGATTCCACAGATGTTATGCCCTTAGTAATAAGGTTAAAAAGTGGTCCACCGAGGACATTGTAAACTAAACAACGGAAGTTACCCTACCTGTTACCCTACCTGCCCTACATTGTTACACTCGCATAGTTTTTATACCACAATGTCTGGACTTTAAAAGAGACGTTGACCTCTGAGTTTGTTTCGGCTTTTCTTCTCAGAGCGAGTCAGATAGGAAATGCCGGCGCCATCTAGTCTTAAAAAAAAACTTACATTGACTTGTAAAAGTGTCTGTAACAGATTTATTTACAGAAATAAATATCATTTATCATTTACCGGATCGCCTCGGCGCCGGAACAAAAATGTTGTAGCGCTGTGTACTCAGTTTTTTTTTCACATTAGTTTGTTTTTAAGGTCACGGTTTACCGTGATCCATTGGGAAAAAAATCCACTTAATAATGTAGTTGCATCGGATCACGTGAATCGTTGGGAATATAATTGAATTATTAACAGTTGCATCCTATCACGTGACTCGATGGGAAACTTTTGCGTTATCACGTGATTAGTTGGGAATAACCCGGCGAGACACCTGACGGGCACGTTAAGTGCGGTTTCGCTCCGCGCAATCAGTTAGTTAACTCGGGGCGCTAAAATGCCTCACGTTAAGAACATCACGTTTTCTTTTTGAAATTAGTTTTTTGTTGAATCCAAAAGCATCCCATGTAAGGTCAATCTGTGTCACCAGTAGACCACGAGGTTTGAAGGAATGACAATAGTTCGGCTTCACCCTGTAGACACAATTATCTATATTACCAAGCCCAGTACTGTAAACTTGATATCCCATTAAAAGCATTCATAAAAAAAGCCATGTCTCACGACTCTTTTGCCACGGAAAGTTCTGACATTTAATAAGTCCAAGTCGGACATTTCATTTATAAAGATACTTTTCGGACTTGACAATCAGGCAGTATAAAGATATACTAGACCACTTGTTTACTGTGGGGCAGATTTGTTTAAAAAATTAACAAGGTATCTTGCATCACAGTAATCCTCACACTGCGTGATTGCTAACTCCGAAAATTGTGTTTATAATTGAATGTCCGACTTGGCTCTAATTAGATCTCGGAACTTTTCGCGGCAAAAGAGTCGCGAGACGTGGCTTTTTTCACGTGAATGTTTTTTATGGGATCTCATTTCTTTTTGTTGGTGGTTCCATTTCTTGCAGATCGGCTATTTATCCATTAAAAAGGTAAAGATAATTATTTTTATAAACCGCACTTTCATAGAAATCTTGGAAATAACTGAGATTAAAACAGAACACAGGTACCTATAAAGAATGTTATACTTACATCGTTTTGTGAACGTGTGTAGTTCAGGAATTGTAAACGGATCTCTAAATAAAATAGAGTGTGAAAAAATGTATCGATTGTGCGATATAATATCTGTAAAAAAGTAAATATGTCATAGACGATGAACACGTAGCTTCTTTTCATGCTTGTATAGAAAGAAAGCCATTATTTATTACTAAGTTAGCAAGTTCAGATTTAATACAAAAGTCTAACAACTTTAAAAAGAGTATTTAGATTTAGTCGTAAAATTATAACAAATACAAGATTACTTTCTCTGATTTATTCTCAAAGTATTGTTTTATGAAGTTAGAGAGATGAGGGAGAATTCAAAATAAAACATTTCAACAATGGCAGATTGGAAAATATGAATGTCGAAGACAATAATAGATTAAAAATGAGTAGGTTTTAGAAATCTGAAATAGAACTACGAGACTTAGTGGCAGTATTTAGCATCACATGTGGCATAAGATGCTTCCTAAAAATAAGTTAAAAATAGGTACTCTTGGATACAATAGTTAAGCTATACACATTTCAAGGGACCATGGTGTGATCTTGAGGCACGAGACGGTCGGCTCGGTGAGTTTCCGTATGCTTGTTGAGAATTACACATGCGCGGGTTTGAACATTTGATTCGGCATTATTTGTTGAACAACAAAGACACTGACAATGAAGATTCATCAACACATATTCGATTCCTAGCGCCAGCCTGTGCCAATTAATGCCGACTCGCATAATATGTTTATAGCATGCCTTAGACAACCCCACACCCTGAGGGACTACTGGGGAACTTTACGCAACATAACTAACATGAATCAAAAGATTATCCAAATATTTGTAATAGAAATGGTCATAGTGAAAGATAAACGATGGAATCAGGCGTTACTTTGCAGAAATCCATGACGTACAAATATGCAAATACAATATTTGGATTTAAGATTGTATCCGTTTGGTTGCAAGTTGCATTTTTTTTCACTCCTTTTGCATGTGCATATATTTGTGGGCGGGAGGGTGGTGTTGCATAATGCATCCAAACTAGCGATCTAGTTTGGCGGAATTGAAACTAAATATTTGCATATTTGTACAGTAGGGAAATGGAAAGGTGCGTCAATTTCCAAATTGATTCATTTAACGTTTCGCGAGCACTTTTTACCTTTTCAAACTGTTGATCGGCACAGACTAATGCATTGTTTAATTGTTTGAATGACGTAGTAGTGCCATGTGATAACTTTGATTTGATTTGATTTCTGCATCTTACATAAGGAGTTTTGTTGTAAAAACCATAATATCAATCAAATCGATAATTAAATAAATTAACATGTCACCATTATAATTTAATTTCATCCAAAAAATACTTAGATACTTATAACTAATAAAAAAATGATATGCGTGCGCGAGTATGATTCGTACTTTTTTTTAACGTTTACTACGAAATCCGTAAAAATACCCTATTACCTACTTTTATTTCTTATGTTGGTAAGACTTTACGGTCGAAAAAACACCCGTCAAAAAATTCAATTTTTTCATTCCTATAATATTGGCAATACGTAGTCGGTAAAATGGTTAGTTTCTTGCACTGTGCAAGCAAAAATAGACCTCAGGGTACATAACCTTTTCATTCCGAGACTGTACATAGAGAAAGAGTTCTTGAGCAGTTCTGCCACCAGAACTATTTATTCCGCCAAGTGTGTCTTTTTTGTGTTCCTGTTTGAAAGAACATGCTGGTGAAATTACAGGCGTTGAGACTTTCCAATTTTTTGGCTTCGCATCGGCAATCCTCTTAAAGTTGTTTGTTGCTGCATATAGGTGGCGACAATCACTTTCCATCAGGTGGATCGTCGGCCTGTTTGCCAAGCAATTACGTAAAAGATTGTGCTTCAGCTTCCTCCAATATGCTAATAATAACTTAATGCTGTTACATATTCAATCGATGTAAGATATATACTTCCTCACGACCAATCATTATAGTGCTTTGTGAAGAGACCTGTCATAATATGGTCAACAGTAGATAATTCCAATGTTTTTCATCGACCAAACTAAAACTAAATTTAGCTAGAACCTTCTAATGTAATTTGACAGTGATAACTTTAGCGATGCCTTCAACTATTACGTACTTAAGTATTTACAATTTATTAGTTAATACATTAATTTTTATGTGTACTTTCATGCATATCGTACATTGGTTTTCTAACAACGGGCGATATAAGTTGTTAATATTATGTCTTTTAAGTTATCATCAATATTCCAGAAACGGAAAGTCACGCAACTAATCTCATCTCATCCAGTTGAAGTATTACCTAAAAATAGACTAGAAAAAGATGTTCAAAGAATATTTTATCCCTTTACCTTAATACTCACTGTACTAATTTCTTCAAAATATAATATACAAGATAATCACATAACTCCGAACCGAAAGAAGTGTAACATATTGGCGTCCTTTAGTGTGTGTTTTGTTTCTGCGATATTTATTTATCGTATTTCCTGCGATGACATCAACGGTATCATGGGAATCAGGGAGTCCGAAAATATAATCCTTTCACTTAGTTATTTTTACTTTCTTTTCATCTATTGCTTCGGTTTTATAATGATGTTTATTCTTAACATCGTGCACAGACATAAAAACGTCTTGCTTATTGTGATAATCGAGATGATACATGAAAGCATCAATTTCCATAAAAACGTGCGGAATTTAATCGTTTGCAATTGGATCTTAGTTTTGACAGTTTTTGGTATAAATATACTTCTTAATATAGTATTTCAGTATTACTCTTATAATATCGTCAGTTGGTTCTACCTAATTTGTGGTTTAATGTATTCCACATTTGATATCAATGCAGTTTACGCTATTTGTGTTCTAATTTTGTTAAAAAACTATCTCGATGAATGGATCGAAAATATCATGATGATGAACGACAAACAAGAAAACGACAAATATTGTACAAAATTGTTCAAGATATATCAAAACATTTTGAAGGCTTACAAATTGTACAAGACGGTTTTTCAAGTATTCGTAAGTGTTTTCATTGGAACTCTACCGTATATTTTATCGTTATGGATGACTAACCTCCGGTTTCTGATTTGAGAATTCGGGATAAGCAAATACCAAAGTAATATTTGAGTGAAAAGTTGTCAAAAAAATGCTTTAAAATCCGTCATTTTTTTGACAACTCCAAACTCAAATGTTACTTAAGTATTTGCTTATCCCGAATTCTGAAATCAGAAACCGGAGGTAAATATTTAAAATAGCCTAATGAAGCAGTTAAACATCCTGAAAGTGTAAATACTAAAATGGGTAAGCCTGTGGATTTTACTGTTTACATGTTTTTTTAAAACATCCGTGTACGCAACAATTGTGGGCTACTATCAAATATAATTATAGTTAGTTAGAGGTGCGTAAATTTTGCAAAACAAAAAAAAGAAAATTTTGCAGCAAAAACATAAAAACTGAAGATAAAATATGTAGTGGTTTGAAGGTTTTGCACGTCATTACACAAATAATTATTTGCTTTAAGAAATGTTAATAATTGAGTTTTGCGGAAAAGTGTTAAAAATAAAATTTTCGTATTTATTCCCTTAAATGACAAGAAATTCAATCAATAAAAGACAATACATAAATTATACAATCAAAAAAGAAAGAAAGAAAAAGTATATCCTAAACTAAAATAACCTATAAAACTAAAAGAAAATTCCAACTATTCCTTTAAATTGGAAAATATTTATACAAAAATTTCGAAGTCTTTCGTTTTCCAACTATTCGAAAATAAGGAATTAGTGCTCCAATATATTGTAAAATGGAGTTGTAAAGTATTTACAAAAATATCACAACACTTACTTACATAAAGGCATTTAGATATAATTTAAATATTTTCTTTTCACAGATATTATATCGCACTATCGATGCATTTTTTCACACTTTATTTTATATAGAGGTACGTCTACAATTTAGGAACATATCCCACATGGATCCACAAAATGATGTAAGTATAACATTGTTTATACCTTGGTTCTGTTTTAATACCCTCCTTGATTCTGTTTTGCTGGGGAGTTTGTTGCGCCGTTTCTTCTTCACAGCAAAAACACTAGGAAGCGGTGAAGGGAGGGCTTTTTCTGGGATGTCTATAATGTTGTAAAACTGACGTCCAAAAAGAACTAAGTAATTCTAGTCTATTTTGAATAAATGAGTTTTGAGTTTGAGTTTATCTGTTATTTCCTAGATTTTTGGGAAAGTGCGGTTTATTAAACCGATTACCTTTTTATTATATCTCATTGTGTTTTAACACTGCCATGTTTTGCAACTACATTTGATGATTAATGTTCATCATATTTTCAGTTTGTTGTTTCAATGAATCAACATCATTAAATAAATAAAAAGGAATTCGTTTATTTCTACATGCCAACTGGACAGTAGACTTTCTTTGAAAATATAGTATCTAAGCTGTGTTTGTTTGTGTATTTGATTTGCAATAATTTATTTCGCTTAATTTATAACAAAAAAAAATTAAACACTTACTTTACTTTTCAGCCTGTGTTGGTCCAGTTTGTGTCATTCATGTGGCTTTTGAAAGATATATTATTAGTAATTATGCACAGCGTGCAATGCGAGAAGTTCTATATAACCATTGAGGAAGCTGAGACGGCGTGTATACAGCGATTGAAAAACAGGAACTGTCCAAGTAAGTAAGAAGTCTAGTCTATGTTTTCAATTATTCCTATTATCGTCGCGGTCAAATAGGCCGTCAAGCGTGGCAAGTTAGTAGTTTACAACAGAACGTGTTCGTGTTTCATTCTTTGAATTACTCTCAGCCTCTAAGTCCGTTGCTTTGGACCTGAGGTTCGAATAACGCAGATTGCATCTGGATAATAATATCGTTTCGTATTACATTTCTTCATCCTTTATTCACTGCAAATTTAATAGTAACTTGATTCAGACTATTATAGTATTTTTTTTACTTACAGACAGTCAAGAATATCTTTGCGAGAACGTGATTCAGGCAAATCGAACGTTTAGCAAGATGACCGCGTGTGGCCTGTTCTATGTAGATGCTACGCTACCAATGAGTTTGATGGAACTTCTCATAAATTACGTCATTGTTTTGTTGCAATTCGCTTTTTTGTAAAATCATTAGAACTAACCGTACTCATCTACTGCTTTGTCCCTGAGGTGCACGTCTTCACTCTTAATCGAAAGTACCATTATTTGATTACAATAAAATGGAAATTTATGTCTTTCAATTATTGCTCTTATTCACGTTTTTCTGTAAATGACTGAAATGAATAACAAGTTTACAGTACGGGGATTTGTAACGTAGGTAATTGTGTCTACAGGTTGTAGTATCACCTTCATGATCGTCATCTTCACCGACTGGCCATTTTCATATTTTATACTTTTTTTTGATAATGACAGATGGAATTCTAATTTGGACTTTGGATTGTTTTACACTTAGATTAAGTACTAAAGCATAGAAGGAGCGCTACTTAGCATAAACGAATCAAAATATAGCCATGCTGTTTACTCATATGGCGGACTCGCTGTTGTCAGAGCGGGAAAGATAAACTTTTGACAGGCCGTAAAAAATAATTTTGTAACCTTTCGTACGAAGACTAGGGATGAGGGTATTCACACTATCAGACTATAGCTATCGATAAAATAGTCATCGTATAAATGTATATATTACGAAATATCTGAAATAGTATTGTATGGCCGAAAGAAGGTGACTATCATTGTGTTATCCAAATAACAGCCATGCCGTATATTGCCATAGTACATATAAATACTTACTTCTTAGAAAGTTATAATGACAAAAGTAAAGTTATAATATCATTATTATTCAGCCGAAAGATGCCCACTGCTGGACATAGGCCTCTCCCGAGCATCATCACTTCGACTGGTCCTGTTATTATCGCTATCAATAAATAAAGTCATCGTTTAAGTATAAATGTCTATTATTTAATTTGCAATTACTAAAAGCTTCACAAAAGTTAAATACATTATTATTGAGTATTCCTTGTAATATACTTGGACATGCACGTTTTTTTCTGTCACTAGAACGGCGCCACGTGGTCTCAGGTAAGTTGTCAATTTCGAGGCGCTGGAAATTTTAAACAAAATAATGATTGTTTTATATATAACTAGCGACCCGCCCCGGCTTCGCACGTGTACGTTTTATAGCTTAAAACCTTCCTCTTGAATCACTCTATCTATAAAAAAACTGCATCCCTAAAAATACAAGATTTTAAAGATAATTACGGTAAAGAGGTGTAAACGTTAGTGGCACCAAATGCAAACTGATTGAGAAGTAAGTTAATCATCGTTCATTTAATACGTTAATTTTGTTTAGATTCACTGTTCTCATAATTATTTTATCTATCAGGCTTGAAGATTACGACTGTATTAACAGCATTTATTTGAAAGATAAACAAGACAATGAAATATTATCTGAAATAGTCTATTGTATGAATGGCCGAAAGAAGATGTCGAACGTAATGTTGCAAGAAAAAAAAGATTTTTATTTTCAATCAATTCAATTCAATTCAATTCAAAATATTTATTGCAATCCATAATGTACATATACAGGTGGTAAAATATATTTAAAAAGAAACAATTATGGACCCTGTCGGGCACAGCAAAATTATAAGATAGGGTGGCGAGAGGAAGAGCGCTTTTATCCATTTTTCCATAACACTAAAACAATTAGGTAGATTGTTCTTTTATTGTAATTTTATCTTTAGGTTATATAGTTTATTATTTATTCTTATGTTTGATTATATAATTCGTTTATTTAATCTATCTAATTATAATTTTTAACGTTATTATATTTCAGTTTTATTTTATTTAATGGGTGCATTTTTTTATTTTTTTTTTATTTAGACCGTTTTATTCCGTAAGACTAAAGTAAATTGGAAATTAGGTAGATTATTTTATTATATTTATATCATTGCTTTTTATTTCAATTAATTATTTATTATTATTATATTTGGTTATATCACTCATTTATTTATTTTATGTATTTATAATTTGTAATATTATTGTATTTCCGTTTTATTGGATGCACTTTTGTAATTATGTAACATTTATTTCCATTGTTCAATCATCAAGTTAACATTAATTTCATTAAATATATATTTTGTAATTTATTGTTTATTTAATATACACTAATAGTGAAAAGGCAATACCTACCAGAAATAGTTTGGTATTCTTCTACTCCAATTAGTCAGTTAAATTTTATCATTTAAAAATTCTTCTAATGAGTAATAGCTTTTATTAATTAAAAATTGTTTTACTTTGCTTAAAAATATATTTGTTTTTTCTATTTGTTTTAAGTACTCTGGTAATTTATTATATATTTTAATTGACATAGAATAAGGACTAGAAGAGTGCATTTTAAGATGGGACTGAGGTAAATTTAATCTGTTCTTATGACGTAACGAATGGCTTGTTTGTATATCTCCTCGTGTTTTGTATGTATCAGGATATTTTCGCACCAATTTACACAATTCCAAAATATAAATACTAATCAAGGTGAGGATTTTGTGTTCTTTAAAGTATGGTTTGCAACTATCTGTTTGTTGTATGTTCGTTATTATTCTTATAAGACGTTTTTGTAGGATAAATACGGAAGAAGCGTCCGTGCTATTTCCCCATAGAATGATACCGTAAGTGAACCAAGCATGGGCATATGCATAATATATGACTATTGCGGTTTGTAGATTGGTAGTCTTTTTAATTTCCCGGAGGGCATATGAAAATTTTGAGATTTTTGAATTCAGTTTACATACGTGCGATTTCCAATTAATATTTGTATCTATTGTCAAACCTAAGAGGGTGAATTCATTAACTGTTTCTAATTTAATTTTATTAATTGTGAAATTTATATTTATTTGATTTTTTTGGCGTGGATGGAATGTTATTAATTTGGTTTTTGTAAAATTTATTTCGAGATTATGATCATTCATCCAATTAATTATATTATTAAAAATGTTATTTAATTTTTCATTTAGATTTACATTTGTTTGACATGAGGTGAGGATAGAAATATCATCCGCAAATAAAACACAGGGCCCTTCTATGGTTTTGGGAAGGTCGTTTATGTAGATCAGGAATAGGAGACATCCTATAACGCTTCCCTGGGGAATTGAAGCTTGTACTGATCTGACGTCTGATCTTTTGAGCTGTGCTTCTTTTGTTTTTTTATTATAGAATTCTACCTCAACCAATTGCTCTCTACTTTCTAGATATGATACAAACCAGTCGTAGGCTTTTCCACGTATTCCTATACCGTATAATTTATTTAACAGGGTTTGAAATTGCACTTTGTCGTAGGCCTTCGTCATATCAAGTAATATTCCTATTGCATATTGTTTATTATTAATTATGTTTAAAGCTTCTTGTATGTACTTATATACTGCTAACGTTGTGGATCTATTTTTTCGAAACCCGTTTTGGCAGTCATTAAATATCTTAAATTTTTCACAAAAAGAATAAACGCGATCGCACATTGCTTTTTCAAAGACTTTGGACGCAGTAGGAAGAAGGGCGATTGGTCTATAATTATTTGGGTCTGTTTTTGTATTCTTTTTGTGGATTGGTTTTATTAAAGCCTTTTTCAATTTATCTGGAAACTTTCCTTCCTCAAATGATTGATTAATAAGTTTAAAAAATGGTAAGGTTAGTTCGTCGGCGCACTGTCTAAAAAGGATTGGTGGGAGTTCATCTATTCCGTGGCTATTTTTATTTTTTAGATTTTTTAAGATCTTATTAACTTCGTATCCATCAACTGGGCTAAGAAACATCGTGTTTTGAGTGGGGTTAATCACCGATGTTTTCGTTCGTTCGAAGCGGGGTGTTTGGGAGGTGTTTTCCCCAATGGATGCGAAGAAATCATTAAATATATTAGCCACTTGTTTAGGGTCACTTACCAGATTTTTTGTTTGTAGTGTTATATTTTGTTTATCTCGTTTTATCGTCTTATTTGTCCGTTCTTTTACAATGTTCCACATTGTTTTAACTTTGTTTGTCGATTTATTCATTTTATTTGTATAGTGTAATTTTTTTGCTATTGTTACTGATTTTTTAAGGATTTTTTCATATTTTTTGTAGTATTTCGTAAATGTAATATTATTGATTTTTAGGGATAGAATTTTTAATAGCCTTTTATTTTTACAGGATCGTTTTATACCAACGGTTAGCCAATAATTTTGATGTTTCGTTTTTAATTTAATTTTACATGTGGGGATACATTCATTTAAGATACTTGTTAATGTGTTATGAAACGACTGATAGTTTTCGTTCAAATTTTTATTCTGTTGTATGATATTATTCCAGTTTTGTGTATTTAATTTTGATTTGAATTTTTGTATGTTACTTGTGTTAAATAGTCTCTTCTTGGTAAACCATACGGGATCACTAGTTTTTTGTTTAAATGTCATGTGCATTATTGTCCCACAGTGGTCGGAAAATCCTAATTCATCGACGGTTGTGTACATTTTGTTGTCATTAAAATTTGTAAAAATCAGATCAAGACATGTTGACGTGGTCTGTGAGATACGCGTAGGTTCCCTTATATGCTGTTCAAATTTATACCCTAGCATGAGATTTATAAATTGGTTAGTTTTTGTGCTATTTTCCAAAATATTTATGTTGAAATCACCTCCTATTATGACGTCAAATTTTTTATACTTGTTATTTATTATTTTCATTATTTGTTTTAATTGGTTAAGAAAAATTTCTTCCTCTCTTCTATTCCAGTACATAATGGTTATTAAAAGGTTTTGTTTTTGTAGCGTACATGCACATACCTCTATACAATATTCAATAGTTAGATCTCTAATGTCATAACATTCTATACATTCAATATCGTCCCTTAACATAATGCAGACACCGCCACCACTTCGAGAGCAGCGATTATACGATGCTGCAGTTTTATATCCACTCAATTGCAAGGTTTCTAATTTATCTTTGGTGAGCCAGGTCTCACACATGCATATTGCTTTAAAGGCGGGATTTTCGATGATGAAAGCTTCTAGAAGGTGTTGCTTATTACAAATGCTTTGGATATTTTGGAACAAAATTTTAAATTGTTGGTCTGGGGTTTCGAAATGAATGAGTATGATTGTCACTGTCTTTATCTAAGTAGTGTTGAGTTTGGTTTTGTTCGCTTTGCATTGGTGTATTGTTAATGTGTGAATCCTGCTTATGTATCTAAAGCTAAATCCAGTGCGGGGTTAATCTGTCCCAATTTTTTTAAAGAAATTACTCGAATTCTTTTACTTCCTGTAGACATGCAATTCAATAAGAACTTAGGCTTTTAAATTTAGATTGAAGGTATAATGTTGGTATAGAGTCCTCCTTCAGTCTCCGCCATTTATCAGAACGAGTAAAAGAAGATAAAGTGAAATGGCTGGAGCAAATTCTGTGGTGCTTTCTTGGAACCCAACCAATTTCGTGAGCTACCACGGCAATCAATTTATTTCGAAAATATTCGTCACAGGGAAACCTAAATGAAAAAAAAAAAGTATAAATACCTAATTAATTAAACCTAACACAAAAATCACGTTATCGATAGATTTATCGATAAAATTTTCGCACCCCTTTAATAATTTCTTTGGCGAATATTCATATTGATAAATAGATAAGATTTAGATAGTTTAAACTTATTTATTTTACTTCTTCTAAAAGGTAATGTCTTACTTTTACTTATTTAATGTATAATGAAATATATTTAAAGGAAAATCTATGAATAAACATAAAAATACTACGTACTTGTGGAAGCCGATATTTTCACTTTGGTTTTGTGTACGTCCCTTGCGAGATTTACATTTTTTTACTATTCAGGACATAGCGCACACTCTTATTTATAAGAACAATATGCACATATACAAAACACAATTAATTAAATATAAATTCTAGACTAAAATATTTTTTCAAATCACCGCGCCACTGACACAAGTATTATAATACTTGTGTCAGTGACATTTTAAATTTTGTCGTATACGACAAAATTTAAAATGTCGTTGCCGTTTGACAGGCGGTACTAGTGGCGGGCTATTTAATTTGGTAGCGTTAGAATTAGCTCAAAATCTCGAAATTGCTCTTATTTGACAGATGCCCCTGTACGTTTTTCAAGTACCGAGGCGCCTTCTATGCTTTAGTACTTATTCTAAGGTTTTACACCATGGTGATTGCTTTTGATACGAATGTCTGTTTTATTTTTTATTGATATAAATATTATAAATTTAAATCCGAGTGACTGTTTGATTGTGTGGCGTGCCGCAGCAGTCATGCCCTGGGCGCTGCTCCATGCAGCACCCGTTTTGCGTTGGACTCGGAGGTCTTGTGCGAGCTGGACGGCCTGAGCCTCCACCACCTATCCGGGAACCTGCGCTCCCGTGGTACCGGGGTGAGATGCGTTCCGGTGCCCGAGGGTGGCCCCTTCTTCCTTCTCTTGCACTTTGTCTCCTGCTACACATACGAGATCGGCGATCGGACTGGCTGTCACCTACCCGCATGACTAGATATGCTACAGCCGGTCTGTTTGCTGCCGCCGGTTTCTATCAAATGGCTGTGTGGGCCATTGGCGAACGCCGTAACTACAGGAAGGAACTCGCTGACTACTCCAAGGGACGTGACGCAGTCCTGCCACTTATTCTCTAACCATTTCTATTTTTGTTATTTACGTACTAGGTATTGAATGCTCTACACATTCTTTACAACTGGTGTAGCAGACGTGCTCTCAGGAGATCCTAGGGCCGTCTGTTACATTACAAGGTTGTAGCCGAATCAGTGTTATTCCTTCAAACCTCGTGGTCTATTTGGTACACAGATTGATCCTGCAAGAGATGCTTTTGAATTCAACAAAAAAATTAACTTCGAAAATAAAACATGGTGTTCTTAACGTGAGGCATTTTAGAGCCCCGAGTTATCTGATTGTGTGGATCGATAGTGTCGATACTGCACTTGTCGTAGGCATCAGTACCCCAAGTGTGAGTTTTTTTACGTTGCTACTGTAGTTGTGTCACGCCAAAAATGTCAAACAAATTTTTGATCACGCTATTCGCCGCTAGAGGCGCTGCCTAAATTTTCATACATTTTTTGCGTGACGCAACTACAGTAGTAACGTAAAAAAACTTTCACTTGTGGTACTGGTGTCTCACCGGTTATTCCCAACGAATCGCATGATTCGTTGCTAGTTACATCAAATCAGTCAAAATTTTCCGATCGGATCACGTGATCAGATGCAACTACAAAGTAATACAATTATATTCCCAACGATTCACGTGATCAGATGCAACAACATTGTTAAGTAGAAAATTTTCCCAACGGATCACGGTAAACCGTGACTTTAAAAAAACAAAAATGTTTTAAATGAGTACAGCACTACAACATCTTCGACTCGGCGCGGTGATCCTGTAATTTGCATTGTTAAGTTGACAATGTTCTCGATGGACCACTTATTAACCTTATTCCTAAGTGCTAAAGGCATAATATGTGTGTAATCTCTTTTGCATGGTATTTTCGATCGTAAGTCTGCTCGAGATTTAAGTGATGTTAAACTCAAACTTGTTTATTCAAAATAGACTACATAGAATTTACTTAAGTCTTTTTGAACGTCAACTTTACATAAGACAGCCCCCAAAAGCACCCGCCTTTCACCGCTTTCTAGTGTTTATGCTGTGAAGAAGACACGGCACAATAAACTCCCCAGAAACACAGATCTGTCTGTCAAGTGAATAAATAAATGAGTCCATACACAAAAAAAAACATAATTTTAATTACATTGATCAACATAATACACACAGGTAATTATACGTACCGAAACTTAATGTACAGGGTGGTAATTTGAGATGGGACATAAAGGGCCGCTATCTTAACCATTTTGTAGCTACATGAAAACGTTCTTAGAAGACCACCCCTAACTTTTCAATTATTTCTATCTGCATTCACAGATTTTGAAAAAAATGCACAGTCAGCGAGAAAAAGGGCAGTTTTCACAAAACCTTTTTTGTCAAGAGAAATCTTAGAGTGGGGCAAAGTTTTAAAAAAAAAAACTACTCAAAAATGTTTAAGAGACTGTCACCATCATTTTTGAAAAAAAATCGATTTTCGTTCACATATATTTATAAGTATACAGGGTGTAAATGAATTCGTGTAATTCCTTCAAACCGAATGATCTACTGGTGACACAGATTAAAATTAAAAGGGAATTTTTAAAAATCAACTGAAAGTAAATCAAAATAAAATCTTAGTTTTCTATTTCAGTCATTTTAGAGCCCCGAGTTAACTTACTGCAACGAACGATATCGCGTTAGTCGTGCCCACCAGCCGCGTTGCCGTGCTTTCATTCATTTATTTGTGGCATCGAAATGTTCAATCTTATAAAATTATTTTTTGCAAAAGTAAAATTTCTTATTTTTTTGCTGAATCCATATTAGGTGGTTTAGATACGATCACATAACGGTACCGCATGAAAAAAAAATCTATTTTTTTTTTAATCAGGCTAATTCCCGTGCGAGGCAAATCTACACCAGTAGATAATAATTATAAGCTATGTTTGATGGAAATCGGTTCAGCCGATGCGAGGTTATCTGCTCTTTTCACAGTTACGTGAGGTAGGTGTGCATTGTACGGCATTGCAGCCGTTACAAGATCATGGAAGTGAATTTAATTATTATTAAAAGTAAAGAAGTTAAAAAGTAATTATTGCCTCCACGGCTTACGTTGATAAACCCCAAAGATCTGCAGTTTTTTATTGTGATAGTTTTAATTGTAAAACTATTAAACAAAATGACATATTTGTCAGTTTGGATTACAAATTCAACATTGAAGTTATAATAGGTACTTGTATATCTCCGATTTCTTTTAAAAATGTATCTGCTGCTACTGATGATGATGGTATTTGATTTTGATTGGATTTTGATAGATATTTTGTAGTTGGATGTTTAAAACTAGTCTTTATCAAATGTAAGATATATCAAAACATTTTGAATGCTTACAAATTGTACAAGACGGTTTTTCAAGTATTTGTAAGTGTTTTCGTTACAATACTTACATTAAGGAATACAGATAATTTTACCATTGTATTAAATCTGAACTTGCTAACTTAGTAATAAATAATGTTTTTTTTTCTATACAAGCATGAAAAGAAGCTACGTGTTCATCGTCTATGACATACTTTCTTTTTTACAGATATTATATCGCACAATCGACACATTTTTTCACACTCTATTTTATTTAGAGATTCGTTTACAATTACTGAACTACACACATTCACAAAACGGTGTAAGTATAACATTCTTTATACCTTTGTTCTGTTTTAATCTCAGTTATATCCTAGATTTTTATCAAAGTGCGGTTTATTAAAATAATTACCTTTACCTTTTTAATATGTTTCATTGTTTTTTAACACTGCCATGTTTTGCAACTACAGTTGATGATGAACATTATTTTCACTTTTTTATGTCAATGAATTAAACATCTATACATATAATAAATCTGTAGACATGGCGTGTCTGTACATAGCAAATATTTTGAAAAAACCTGGTTGGGGAGTTAAACGATAACCAATAGAACCCATTTTTAACATTTTTGGAATTTTTGTCTGTTTGTCTGTTTATCTGTTTGTCTGTTTGTCTGTTTGTCTGTTTATCTGTTTATCTGTTTGTTTGTTCGAGCATCACGTAAAAACAACTGATCCAATGTTGTTGACTTTTATAGACAAATATTGTGCTTATCTCCAAGTAACATATGTTTTTTGTTTCATCGCAATCGGTTCACGCAATCAAAAGTTATGCGAATTTTAAGTTTTCTAAAAGAACTTAGCATGTATTTGTGTATGTATACCATTTCTTTTCAATAGATGGCGTTACGTGTATCAAATCACGTTGTGAGGAAAAATAGTACAACGAATATATTACTATTCTCAGTCTACGGAAGTTATATTGAAATGCTATCCGAAGAAGGTACTAATACTAACTAAGCTTTTAAAAAAAAAAAAAACTAAAATGTTGTTATTTAAAATTGATTAGGTAGGTACCCATCTTTTTGAATGGCAGTGGTAAAGAAATACCTACACTCAATTTCATAAGCGAGTGTAGGTATTCTAAATTGTTAATTGTGCAAGGCAATTCGATAGATTAATTTGAAATACTCATATATTTTGATAGGAATACTTAAATAAATACTTAAATACGTATTTATAAATCTATACATATACTATGAATAAAATTCAAAGTGCACTTTGTCTGTAATTAAATATTTTTCCAAAATTTCGATTCGGCCATACCATTTTTTTTTAGAATTATTGTGTCTGTTTGTCTTTCCGTCTGGACATTACGTAAAATCCCGTGGATAGATTTTGATGAGACTTTCGCTGATGTATTGCGTAAAGAGCGACAATTTTGCTGGTACATATATCATCACGCTATTGTTCATAGGAGCCGAGCAGCGGAACATTATTTCCACATACTGCGAAGTATAAGCTTAATATTCGGATCGTAAAATCGCGTGAATCGATTTTGATGGGCCTGCGCTTATGCTGGTATATAAACTATCACGCTATTGCTCATAGATGCCGAGCGACGGAACATTATTTCCAAATACTGCGTAGTATAAGCTGTAGACAGAAGTAAGTGCTGCAGTGAACGTTCTCTGGCTCAGTGGCCTGCATTAAAACCTCACTTTAAAAAAATATACTTTTAGTATTTTTTTTGAAATGTTTTATATATTTTATTTTGTTCATTGTTGTCAGAACTATTCAAAGCCTGTCGTCGTCGTTTTATTAAGTTTATTTAAGCCTTAGGAAATGTCCCAAAACACATGGCCATGCAGGGAAAGTAGGTACTTTAAATATAAAAAATTGCAAATTTCACTCAAAGGAGGCTTCATTTTATTTTTAAAAGTAAGAAATATTGCCTTTACTGATTTTTTTGCCGGAACCGGGAATCAAACTGACAAAGCTATACCATCTGGTGGCACCTGTTGATAAATATCTTTGTGGTCAATAATCAGGATCAAATCTCTCCAACAAACACAGTGTCTTAAATTGAACGAAGTGGAAAAAATAAGAACTACTTAACAACAATTAATAAGTGCTTGAATTTAAATGTACCTAAGTTAGTCAATTTTCGTTTTATGGTCTTCCATCAATTTCAGACACAATGTTTATTGGAGCGATTTGATCCGTATTATTGATCCTATCGATTGGTGAAATAAAAATACAGATGATATTTTTTCGCATTTGGGTTGGTTCGATTTCCAGATCAAACTTTTTGAAATCTTTGAAAGCAGTACCTATTTCTAACTTATAAAATTAAATGAAGTCTTCTATAGGTGAAATTTTTATATATTTAAAGTACTTTCCTATTCCACACCTCGAATGAAATCATTTTATAGACTGCAATGCATAAAATATTTTGATTTAGTTCGCCGATTGTGACTAGATGGCGTTGTGGCCATTTTTGTATCGCCATAAGGTTTCGTTACATTATCACAATAAATATCAATATTCAATTATAATCCATTTTAGCAAGGAAATGTATGGAAATAAGCAACGCGTTTTTAGTGTTATGGTTATATGAACCTTTACGGTCAATCAAGAAGAGCTGAAACTCTACCTAAAGAAATGCTTTAAAAGATATAAGTGCCTTGGTGGGACATCTTTGTCTATTATTATAATAAATGGAATACATATAACTATTTAGTTGCTGCGACAAAATGTTGTTTTCCGAGTTCCACGCGGACGGAGTCGCGGGCACAGCTAGTTATTAAATAAATAAAAAGGAATTCATGTATTGCTAGTGCTACATGCCAACTGGACAGTAGTCCTTTGGAAATATAGTATCTAAGCTGTGTTTGTTTCTGTATTTGACTTGCAATAATTAATTTTGCATAAATTCTAACAAAAAATACATATTTACGCTTTACTTTTCAGCCTCTGTTGGTAGAGTTTATGTCATTCATATGGCTTGTGAAGGATATATTATTAGTATTTATACACAGCGTGCAATGCGAGAAGTTCTATATCACCATTGAAGAAGCTGAGACGGCGTGTATACAGCGACTGAAAAGCAGGAACTGTCCAAGTAAGTAAGAAAGCCAAGTAACAAATTCAGACTACGTTTTAAAGAATTCTTTGTATCGTTGTGGACGTTTTAAAAGCTTGAATCATACTACTTATACCAAGTAGGCCTCTAAGTGTGGCAAGTTAGTATTTTACAACAAAACGTGTTCATGTTTCATTCTTTGAATTTCACTCAGCCTGTTCTGTAAGTGCGTTGCTTTGGGCCTGAGGTTCGTGAAACGCAGATTGCATCTGGATAACAATATTGTTTCGTATTACAGATATATTAATTTATAGTAACTTTATCCTAACTTTAAACGTAACGTAACGTTTTTCCTTGCAGACAGTCAAGAACATCTTTCCGAGAACGTGATCCAGGCAAATCGAACGTTTAGCAAGATGACCGCGTGTGGCCTGTTCTATGTAGATGCTACGCTACCAATAAGTTTGATGGAACTTCTCACGACTTACGTTATTGTTCTGTTGCAATTCGCTTTTTTGTCAAATCATTAGAATTAACCTTACTTGTCTATTGGCTTTGCCCCTGAGGTTCACGTGTCTTCACTCTTAATCTAAAGTAACATCATTTGATTATAATAAAAAGGAAATTGATGTCGTTCAATTGTTGGTTTTATTCACGTTTTTCTGTATATGACTAAAATTAATCAAGCAGTCGTAGCAAGCAGCGTCGAGCAGGCGCGGCCGTACATTCTTTTCCCGAAGCAACTGAAGGCACTTTTAAGCCCCCTATAATAATAATTATCTTTGTAACAGATGAGAGTGAAAGCTTAAAAATTATGTTACAGATAGTTACTAAATATAATTAACTGAATTGCCAAACTACAAGTTTCTTACTAAAATAGGTTACAAAGTATCTGCCATCGAAGTTACGTTATTTCGTAACACACTCACTCATTCGCTCACTCACCGATCATTCACAAACTAAGGTACTTCTAGCAGACCTATAAACTTGATATTTGGCATACAGTTAGTAAGGAATGGAAGAAAAAATTATAAAATCCTCAAATAATTTACTCGGTTGCATAATTATAAGACAATACTTATTATGCTTATGTAGATGATATAGTTATTTTCGGACTATGTTTCACACGCACTTGACCGATTTTTCAGGATTAATGTCTTCCAGTAACGTCTGTGTTTAATTTTGTTTACTAAAACGAAACTAGATGGCGTTAGTAGAAGAAAAAAACTCGCTTCGGTTATGTTACACGGCAAAGGAGAAAGAGTGGGCTGTGTGGAAATCGGTAGCCGATCTGCAAGAAATGGAACCTAGGTGGTTTAAAAAGAAATGAGATCTAATTATAAATATAATTTTCGGACTTGGCAATCATGCAGTGTGAGGATTACTGTGATGCAAGAAGACTTGTTAATTTTTTAATCAAATCTGCACCACGGTAAACAAATAGTCTAGTATATTCTTATGCTGCCTGGCTGCCACGTCCGAAAAATATATTTATGAATAAAATGTCCGACTTGGCGCTTATTAAATATCAGAACTTTCCGCGGCAAATGAGTTGTGAGACATGGCTTTTTTACATGAATGCCTTTAATGGGATAACAAGTTTACAGTACCGGGCTTGGTAATATGGGTAATTGTGTCTACAGGGTGAAGCCGAACTAGTGTCATTCCTTCAAACCTCGTGGTCTACTGGGGACACAGATTGACCCTGCATGGGATGCTTTTGGATTCAACAAAAAACTTTTTTCATAAAGAGTTCATGGTGTTTTTAACGTGAGGCATTTTAGCGCCCCGAGTTAAATGATTGCGCGGAGCGAAACCGCATCGATCGGACTAAAAATAAATGTAGCTGGGATTTGTATTTAAAAATATGTATAATTCGGACGACCATATACACAATGATGAATAACTGAAATGTAGAACCTTTTAATGTAATTTGACAATGTAGACATTAGCGTTGCCTTCAACTAGTACGTACTGAAATACTTATCATAATTCATTAGTCAGTTTATTGATTTTTTAATGTACATTTAATACATATCGTACATTTGTTATCTAACAACGGGCGATGTAAGTTGTTAGTATTATGTCGTATAATCTAACATCAACATTCCAGAAACGGAAAGTCACGCAACTAATCCCATCTCATCCAGTTCAAATATTACCCAAAACTAGACTAGAAAAAGACGTTAAAAGAATATTTTATCCCTTTACCTTAATATTCACTGTAATAATTTCTTCAAAATATAATATACAACATAATTATATAACTCCAAACCGAAAGAAGTATTACATATTGGCGTTCTTTAGTGTGTGTTTTGTTTGTGCGATAATTATTTATGGTATGTTCTTCGATGAAACAAACAGTATCACGAGGATCAGCTTCGAAAATGTTATCCTTTTACTTAGTTATTTTTACTTTCCTTTTGCCTATTGCGTCGGTTTTATAATGACATTTGTTCTTAACATTGTGCACAGCCATAACAACGTCTTGCTTATTGTGATAATTCAGAAAATACATGAAAGCATGAATTTTAGTAAAAGTATGCGGAGTTTTATCATTTGGAATTGGATCTTAGTGTTGACAGCTTTCGGTATGAATGTATTACTTGATATCGTGGTTGAGTATTACATGTATAATACTGCCAGTTGGTTCTACATAATTTGTGATTTAATGTATTGCACATTTGATATCAACATAGTTTACGCTATTCGTGTTCTAATACTATTAAAAAGCTATCTCGATGAATGGATCAAAAAAGTCACCACGATGAATGATGAACAGGAAAACGACACATATTGTACAAAATTGTTTAAGACGTATCAAAACATTTTGAAAGCTTACAAATTGTACAAGACGGTTTTTCAAGTATTCGTAAGTGTTTTAATTTATACTCTACCGTATATTTAATCGTTAGTTAGTTCTCCGACTAAATATTTAAAATAGCCTAATGAAGCAGTTAAACATCCTGAAATTGTAAATACTAAAATGGATAAGCCTGTACGTTTTCTGTTTACACATTGTTTTTAAAACATCTTAATTTTGGAGTACTGTCAAATTATTATAGTTAGAGGTGCATATATTTCGCAATAAAAAATGGAAATTTTGCAATAAAAACATATAAAATTAAGAAAAAATAAGTAGTAGTTTGCAAGTTTTACACGACATTAAATTATTATTCATAATTGAGATTTTGCGGAAATGTATTAATAATAAACTTTTCGTATTTATTCCCATATGTTAGAAAATATCGGATTCATTCGCATGTATTTCGTTTAGACGAAAATTCCGTACGACTAATAATGCTTTCGCTTTTTAACTACTCTAGAATACGGAATCAAAACTCAAATAGACTGTAAAATGGAGATATAAATATATCACAATACTTACAATTTGGAATCAAGATAATTTTACCATTGTATTATATCTGAACTTGCTAACTTAATTTTATGTAGTGACTTTCTTTCAATGCATGAAAGAAGCTACTTGTGCATCGTCTTTGACATGTTTTCTTTTTTACAGATATTATATGGCACAATCAATGCATTTCTTCGCACTTTATTTTACATAGAGGTACGTTTACAATTACTGAACATACACACAGATTCACCAAACCAAGTGAGTATAACATTATTTATACCTTTGTTCTGTTTTAATTTGAGTTATTTACTAGATTTTTGTGGATGTGCGGTTTATTAAAACGATTACCTTTTACCTTTTTATTATGTCTCATTGTGTTTCAACACTGCCACATTTTGCAACTACAGTTAATGATGAATGTTCATCATGTTTTCACTTTTTTGTTTCAAAAAATCAGCATTATTAAATCAATAAAAGGAATTCATTTATTTCTACATGCCAACTGAACAGTAGATATTTTTTTGGAAATTTAGTATCTATGCTGTGTTTGTTTGCGTATTTGTTTTGCAAAAATTCATTCCGCATAATGTCCAACACAAAAAGAAATTTTTCTACTTTACTTTTCAGCCTTTGTTGATCGAGTTAATGCCATTCATTTCGCTTGTAAAAGATATATTATCAGTAATTATACACAGCGTGCAATGCGAGAAGTTCTATATCACCATTGAAGAAGCTGAGACGGCGTGTATACAGCGACTGAAAAGCAGGAACTGTCCAAGTAAGTAAGAAACCCTAGACTACAATTAATAGACCACATTTTAAATTACTCCTTTTATCGTCGCCGGTCGTTTTAAAAGCTTAACGTGTGCTACATTTACCAAGAAAACCGTCAAGTGTGTGAAGTTAGTAGTTAACAATAAAAAGTGTTCTTGTTTTATTCTTTGAATTTCACTCAGCCTCTAAGTCCGTTGCTTTAGGCCTGAGGTTCTTGAAACGCAGACTGCACCTGAATAACTCTGTCGTTTCGTATTACAAATATAATAATTAATAGTAACGTTATTCTAATTTTAATAGTAATGTTTTCCTTACAGGCAGCCAAGAACATCTTTGCGAGAACGTGATCCAGGCAAATCGAACGTTTAGCAAGATGACCGCGTGTGGCCTGTTCTATGTAGATGCTACGCTACCAATAAGTTTGATGGAACTTCTCACAAATTACGTTATTGTTCTGTTGCAATTCGCTTATTTGTAAAATCATTAGAACAAACTGTATTTATCTATGGCTTTGCCCCTGCGGTACAAATGTCTTCACACGTAATCTAAAGTAACATCATTTGATTACAATAAAAGGAAATTGATGTCGTTCAATTATTGCTGGTATTCATGTTTTTCTGTGAATGACTAAAATTAATCAGGGGGTACAGTAGTGCCCCCGCAAACGTTTAGCAGGCACGGCCGTACATCTGACGCAGGTAATCTCGGGACATTGTTGTTTCGGGAAGTACCTGTGTCGCATAGGCCGGGAGCAGACGTCCGGTTGTCACCACTGCATCGACTTTCCCGAAGACGCGTCGACTGCCCCGAGGACACGTCGCTGCACACGCTGCAGGCGTATCCTGCGTGGGCGACGCAGCGCCGTGAACTAGTCGCAGCGGTCGGTGGTGACCTCTCGCTTCCGGCCGTGGTTCTGTCCTTGGTCGGGAGCGAGAGTGCGTGGGAAGCCGTCGCCTCCTTCTGCGAGGAGGTGATGGCGACCAAGGAAGGAGCGGAGAGGGAGAGAGAGGCAGCTGCCACTCTCCCTTCCTGCGCAAGACGCACTGGGCGCCGGAGGGCGCACGACGATCTCCAGCCACCATAGTGTGTGGCCTGCGGGCGGCGAGTTAGGGGACTCGTCGCCCGACCAGTAACAGGCACGAGAAGGCGGCGCGCTGTGTCCCGTGCGCGCCTCTCAGGAGGACGTGGGGCAAGGCCCCACAGAGGAAGAGGTCCGCCAGGGGCTGGCGGACCGAGGCCTGCCGGGGTCGCGCGGGAGCTGCGAATCCCGCGACCTCGGCCAAGGGTCAGGAGAAGGAACACCGTGGGTTTTTAGCTGGTAAGAGTCCGGCATACCCCTTCGCCTTCCCGGGGCGAAGGGCATCTAAGAGGATTTTCCCACAAAAAAAAAGGCACGGCCGTACACTCTTTTCTCGAAGAAAGTCAAGACACTTTTAAGGGGAACACCCAAATATTCCGAAATATTTTATTCCGAATTTGGATATTCCGATGTTCAAAAATCCGAATTTGATAATTCCTTCAAAATAAAATACCGATTATTAAAAAACACGAAAGTTATTTTACCGAATGTCATAAATACGATATATTTTTGTTCCGATGTGTTCTTGGCCCGAAAAACAGCATTCCGATTTGCAATTTTCCGAAAACAATAAACATTATGTCAAGCAATAGAGTATTAAAAATAACACAGAAAGGTGAGCAGTTGGTTAGGTTAGGTTAGAACTGCGACCCCCTACGCAGGAGCCGAGCGAGCGAAGCGAGCGTGCCGCGGCAGCGGCCGGCGAGTGCTGAACCGATTAGTTACATATACTTAATAAAAAGCGCGTAAAGGTGAGCAGTTGGTTAGATGCGACTGCGTAATGATGAGTTTGAACAAAAAATATTTAAATGAGAGAAAAATATTTTTCCCACAATTATGTTATTATAAGTAGGGAAAGTAATTCTGTTATTAGTTTCTTTTTCTACCTTCCTATGAATAATTAACTTGCTCCCTTTGGATAAAGTTGAACCATTGTGTGTTAATCTGTTTTGCTGTTTAGGTTTACTAGGCGTTTTAATTTCGGACTTTTAATTAATAGATATTTTAATAATCGGAATTCGTATTTTTGATGTTTCGGATTATTGTTGAATCAGATTTTTTATTGTTAGGTGTATTGAAACTCGGCATTTTGATATTCGTAATTGTAAACGTTAGGCGTTTTGTAATTTAGGATTTATAAAAGTAGGTATTATGATTAATCAGAATTGTCATATTAGGAGTTTTAAACCATTCGGAATTATGAAAATCGGTATTATAAAAATCGGGATTAAGAACATCGGAATTTAATTTTTCGTATTATTGTAGTGTACCCACTTTTAAGCCTCCTATATCTTTGTAACAGATGAGAGCGAGAGCTTGAAATTTATGTTACACAGAGTACTACTTGTATTTAACTGAATTGCCAAATTACAAGTTTCTTACTACAACAGGTTACAAATAAATTATCAGCCATTGAAGTTAACGTAACTTCGATTTTATAACACACTCACTCAGTCACCGATCATCAAAATTCTAAGGTACTACTTCTAGCAGACCTATAAACTTGATATTTGGCACTCAGTTACTTCAGGAAAGAATGGAAGGAAACATTATAAAATGTTCAAATATTTTCTCGGTTGCATAATTATTAGACAGTGGTGCCGATTTTCTTGTTCACAAAGTAAATTAAAATTAGAGAATTGCTGTCTTTTACTAACAGACAGCGTGAGAAAAGGACAGTGACAGATAAGAACTAAGTTAGAGATGTCAAAATAGTTTACGCCTTTAATTTCAGTGTTTTAGTCGACATGTTTTAACGTATCGTTTACATTTATATGGAAATTTTAGTTCAAATAAAGGAGGTTTTGCAAAAATGTATGGAGTCTGGTACTGGCACCAATCGGAATGAATGATACACCGTTGGATAGGTATTTTTGTGTAGATTAAGAATAAGCATGGCGCTAGTCCCGATTCACTGTCCAATCGAAGTAATCCTGCTTGAAAGTGATTTATTTTTGTTACATCCTATTGAGTACACATACTTTTAGTGTCATTTTCCTCCATTTTGGCATGGTATTATTATATGTATCTCTCTGCAGTCACGGCTCATCTTCCGTGCGGAAGATGTCCGGTCCTTTGGAAGGCATACACGGGGACACAGGTCCAACGCGCAGAGGCCCCTTTGAGAACTTTAATCTAAAATGGGGTGGGGCACCAACCGGGGACTATCCACGGCTGCACTATTGGAGTACAGTCATGGACCGTCCCGGGTGGGTGCAAGACTATTGTAAAATGTGGTGAAAAATGTCTGGTCTATGGGAAGGGGTGTTAGGTGGACTAGATAACTTCTATTGCCGGAAGAAAACGGCGTCTGCCTTTCAACATTTAAAATTGAAGTGTTGGCAGACGGTGACTCGCCAGCTCACTAGCTGGGCCCCCTGAATTATTATAATTATTAATATTTTTCATTATCTAGGTAAATAAAACAATTTAGAAGTAAGTTTTATCATTTTTGTATGTTAGTATACAAGGTGTTAAAAGACCCATTACACAGCCGAAATCTACGCACTCTGTACATCAAACTAAATTGCATTGAATAAAAATAATTGCTAGGAAACGACTTTTATTTTTAGGCATAAAAAATCGTGTCCGAGTTGTTAAATAAATAGATCACCCCTAACTGAAAAAATACTACACCGATTTTGATGTGATTTTCATCCGTTAACTGAATTTTATTTAGCTCAAAATCTGTGCAAATATCATCAAAATCGGTCAAGCTAAACCAGAGACATGATTTTTTTAAATTCAATTTCGAACTAAATATCCAGTATCTTCTGAAGACTATATTTCAAAACAGACAATTTATACCAGGGCTCGGAAACGTTATTTAAAATAACGTTTTTAAAACGTTTCTAACAGTTCTTTGTACAACATTTTGTTCGGAACGAAAACGAAAAGAGAACAAAAAGCTAGTTTTCAAAAACCGGTTTATTCCGCAGGACGGAGCCGCACATAGTGTGCGGCAACAAGCATGGACTTGTTAAGTTCCGTAGGATATGTTTTCATTTCAATACATCATTAATTCCGAGCATAGTTCGGAGCAGGGTTGTTGCTGATGCATATTTTTTTCACATCAGCGGATGCTGATGCTGATGTTTAACCATTGACATCAGCGGATGCTGATGTTGATTCTCATGATTTTCTTAAAAAAACGGAAAAAGTAGTGACCATTTTGAATAATATCTAAAAGTTGCACAGTTTTCCTTGGTACTGAAATAAAAGATTGTCTCAAAAATTTTGGGATTTTAATAAAAAATATAATTAAACTTAGTAGATTAGTACCTAATAATTAGTATAGTACTAGATTAGTAATTAAGTACCTAGACTACCTAGTGCATAACCTGCTACCAATCTTTCGTTTAATTAATAGGTATTGGAATTTAATCAAAGGTACATAATCCACTTTTCAATGGGGTCGGCATTATTTATCAAACTCAAAAGTTTACGAAAAAAAACTTTCACGCGCAGATACGTATTAAGTATAACGTAATGAATGAGACAAGTTTGTATTTGTTTGTAAACGCAATCCCGGTCTGCCCTTGGATTGATCAAAACTCGCAAGCAAAAACTTCACGGGATATAAGCCCCGCCCCCTCTGCGGTCATGTCACGACTTGAACATCAGCATTAATATCAGCATCGATCAATGCGGATGCTGATGCTGATGTTGAAAAAGATGCTGAAGATCAGCGGATGCTGATGCTGATGTTCGCAACAACCCTGGTTCGGTTCGGAGCATAGTCGAGCATAGTTTTTATTTTATTTGAGATTTATTTATTTATAGTTAATTAAAACGGTGAACACCAATTACAATAATTAACATAGAAACAAGTAACATGGAAGGTAGAAAAATACAGGTATGTAATGTCGACAATTGTGTCATACACAAAATACATAAGACTAACATGGGATAGTGGACACCCTCGCATACTGTCTCTCACAGAACATCAGACATACACGCACAAATTCACTCCATTTATCCGCGAACACATCACATTCAGGGTTGGCAGCCAGGAGGGCATTGAGTATCCTTAGAGTACGACACACAGGGGATTCAGCTCTGGCGACAGTTCTGGCTGAAGGTTGCGCGAATAGATTGTGCCGACGGCTTTGACGGTGTCCGATGTATTTGTCGGGCACAAATAGTCGACAGAAAAGGCCATGGAGCTCAGGGCAGTCGATACGACCCCTAAGGGTTTTATAGGCTACTATCAGCTGATCATGGCCTCTTCTTACTTCCAACGAGTTAAAGCCCAACATTCCTAAGAGATAGTTGGTGGGGTACATGTAGGAATAGAAATTGTACGACCTATTGAAAAAATATCTCAAGAAAGTTTTCTGTACCTTTTCCAGCATCAGTGTTTGGGTCGCAGTATGGGGGTGCCAGACACAGGCACTGGACTCAAGTTTACTGCGAACCAGTGTGGTGTATAACAGCTTAATAACATTTGGGTTGCGAAAGTCACGAGCATTACGCAAGACAAGCGCCTGAAAGATTCCTTCGCCAGAGTGGATCGTGATCTTTAAACGTCAGACAGCGGTCGAAGGTCACTCCCAAGTCCTTAACGTTGGTGACTCGAGTAACTATTTCACCACCCAAACTGTATTCAAAATGGATTGGTCGCAATCCTCGACCGTATGTCATGGCATTGCATTTGTTTTTGTTGAAGAACAGCTTGTTCACAACGCTCCACTCGTAGATGGCATTAATATCCCCTTGGAGGAGTTTACAATCTTCGTTTGATTTTATGTGTGCAACTGAACTGAAGATGGGTTTTCTCTTGACTTTTGTCAAGGTCAGAGGTGATAAAGACAAAGTCTGCGATGGAACGAGCTTACCCAGAAGAAGCCTGTTCATTGTAACTTTGAAGATATTCGGGTCGTAAGCGTGGAACACAGACGCAGTCAGTGAGTTCCATTCATTTGCCGTGCGTCGTGTTTAGTGCGAATTGGTGGAATAGCAACTAGGTATGTTGTAGGATGTATGTATGTAACTAGGATGTTCGATGGTAGAAGGGGGCCGGTGGGATGAGGTTGTGGAGTTCTTGAGCACACTCACTGAATTACAGTCTATAGAAGACCGACAAGCAGGCAACCTTGCGGCGATGAGCCAAGCTGTGAAGCTTGGCATCCACCAGTTTTACGTCGCCAATGAGTCAGACTTCAGCTTGACTCAGTGGAATGCAGAGTTAAGAACTCTGCATTCCACTGAGTCAAGCGCGGCAACTTGGTATTTTGCTGGGCCATCCCAAAGGTGGCTGCAATACTCCATGCAGAATCGGACTTGCACTTTATAAAAGTCAACAAATGTTCAGGCGAAAAGTATCGCTTCACTCTATTTAGGATGCCCAGTTTTTTGGCTGGTTTAGACTTTGTGCTCAATGGGGGTGCCGAAGTTGAGACTGACTGTAAACTTCATGCCGAGGAGCTCGAGCCGGTCAGTTATAGGAACAGACATATGCCGAAAACTAGGAGTTTGGTCGAAACGACTCCTTTTTGCGGTTTGTGTTGCGACTTGCGAGTGGTTAGTTATTGGTCCTATTTTGATCACAAAATGAGACGCAAGAAAAAAAATTAAAAAACCTAATTTAAAAAGAAGCAGCTATGCTCCGAGAGCACCTGCGTCGCGTGAAACGTCAGGGAGCCGTGCCTTCTCCAGAGCTAGTCCGCCAGTACCGGCCGGATCGCGTAGATTGGTGATGACGTCGGAGGTAGGGCGTGAAAGCCTGTCCCGCCATTTCACCACCTGGACCTCGTGAAGCTACAGCCGACGCAGCTCAAACTGGCGCTGCATCGGCCGCTCGCCTCGCGCCCACGCTTCATCGCGCCACTGGTAGAGTGACGCGAATATCTTCGCCTCCATGTCCCAGGGCAGAGATCCAGCCAGTACGCAGGCCGCCTCGTAGATCGTGCGATAACCCCTTATGACTCTGACAGCCATCGCCCACTGCAGCTTCCGCAGAATGCTGATGCTGCTGGCCGTCAGGTCAGCCGCCCATATCGGGGCCCCATACAGGGCCAGCGATCGCACGATCCCCACACACAGCCGCTTGCAGGCGGTACTCGGGCCCCTCAAATTGGGAAGCAGCGTTGTGAGCGCGCCAGCCTCATCCAGCAACTTGGGCGCCAGACGTCGGAAGTGGGGCCCGAAGTCCCACCGGCTGTCGAGCACCAATCCCAGGTACTTCATGGTAGACTCGACAGCGATCCGAGCCCCCCCAACCACGATGTGCGAGCCGGGTGGCGGCGCCCACCGGGGGCCGTGAGACATCATGACCTCCGACTTGCTGAGAGCCACCTCCAGGCCTAGGCGACGTATGCGGTCCACCACCTAAGAGACCGCAGCTGTCACCGGCAACGCTGCCTCCTTGTGCGAGCTCCCGCGGGCAGTGACCAGCGTGTCGTCCGCATAAGACGTCAGGTCTGCCCCCGATCTGAGCTCGCCCCTTAGCACCCAGTCGTATCCGATGTTCCACAGGAGAAGGCCCAAGACCAAGCTCTGTGGAACACCGCACGTCACTTGGTGCTGGTAACTGCCATCGCGTCCCATGTAGGTGACACACCTCTCCGACAGATAAGCCCCAACGACGTGGCGGAGGTAGAGAGGCACCCGATGATAGCGCAGTGCCTTCCAAATACAACTTCAAATCACCACTGTACCCACTCCAGCCAACTTACAGAAAGAATCTTGCATCATCTTCCTGCCCTTGCCCTTGTTACTTGGGGTCGGCGCAAGATGTTTTCCTCTTCCATTCCGTCCTATCAACCGTAATGCTAACACTGCCTCCCCTTCTCTTCCATATAATTCTTCACACAATCTATTAGATCCATCTTTCCTTTGACATTTCTTTCCCGCTCCATCCATCCACATTTATAATCATAACTCTTTTAGTCATTTGCGTTTCATCCCTCCTCTTCACATGCCCATACCAAGACAAACGATTCCCTTTCAACTTTTCTGTCACTGGCGCCACTTTCAAACTTCCTCTAATATACTCATTCCTGACCTTATCCATTCTGGTCACTCCACACATCTATCTCAACATTCTCATCTCCACGAAATGCAATCTTGTTTCATCCGTCTTCTTTACGGCCCAACATTCCGTTCCATACAGTACGATAGGTCTTATCACGGACTTGAAGATTTTCTCCATTAACTTGAGGGGCATTGGTGGGTCGCAAGTCGGGTGTGTCGCAAGTGGGATGGAAAAAATGTTTAAAAACCTAAAAAAAAAATTTTTAATAGTACATAAAATGTGCATGTCAATGATATTTTTTTGTCCAAGTTTTAACACACACTATACTCGTACTCACAGAATAATATTCACAGTGATAATAGGGTCTACTTTAAGCTTTAACGAAACGACGAACGGCAGTTAAATACCAACTGAATTAAATTCGTAGTATTCGTAGTTTTGTTTCGAAGTTTCGTTGTTTCGAACGAACAACCCAAAAAAAATGGAAAAAAACGGTTAAAAACGTTTTATTAACCGAGAACAATTCAAATTTTGTTCTTTTTCAAAAACGTTTTTTATAACGTTCCGTTCGAACGTAACCGAAACAAACTGTTTCTTAGGTATTTAAGACGAAACCGTTTCGAAAAATATACCGGTATCCGAGCCCTGATTTATACGGCTTTGTTGCTGTAGTAGTTTTTTGTACTCTTGAAAAGAGCTGTTCAATGATGGTAAATTCATTTTGATTAGACATGAGTACCAAAACGCCCATCATCCTTTGACAGCTCTTGTTAAAGTCCGTCTCTTTCTGATTTTATCAGAGTGAAAAAGATGGCAATAGTTTAAATTAAGTTTAGATTGTGCAAAACAGAATCGGCACCTTTAGCTTTTTCAGGATTAATGTCTTCCAGTAACGTCTGTGTTTTTCAATTATTTTTACTAAATCGAAACTAGATGGCGTTAGTAGAAACAAAAACTCGCTTCAGTTTCGTTACACGGCAAAGGAGAAAGAGCGGGCTGAGCGGAAATCAGTAGCCGTTCTGCAAGAATTGGAACCACCGACAAAAAGAAATGAGATCCCATCAACAACATTCATGTGAAAAAAGCCAAGTCTCGCGACTCTTTTGCCGCGAAAAACTCCGAGATCTAATTACAGACGAGTCGGCCATTCAATTGTAAATACAATTTTCGGAGTTAACAATCACACAGTGTGAGGATTACTGTGATGCAAGACAACTTGTTAATTTTTTAAACGAATTTAATTTGCCCCACAGTAAACAACTAGTCTAGTATATCCTTATGCTGCCTGATTGCCAAGTCCGAAAAGTATCTTTATAAATGAAATGTCCGACTTGGACTTATTAAATATCAGAACTTTCCGTGGCAAAAGAGTCGTGAGACATGGCTTTTTACATGAATACTTTTAATGGGATAACAAGTTAACAGTACCGGGCTTGGTAATATAGGTAATTGTGTCTACAGGGTGAAGCCGAACTAGTGTCATTCCTTCAAACCTCGTGGTCTACTGGTGACACAGATGGACCCTGCATGGGATGCTTTTGGTATCAACAAAAAACTTTTTTATAAAGAGTTCATGGTGTTTTTAACGTGAGGCATTTTAGCACCCCGAGTTAACAGATTGCGCGGAGCGAAACTGCATCCATCGGACTAAAAATAAATGTAGCTGGGATTTGTATTTAAATAATAATAACTAAATTCATTTATTCAGATAACCAAGATCCATAATGTTAGTAGCGATTTAGAACTATATTAATATGACCATATTATATGAATTAATTCCATTCACTTTAATTATATTATTAATTACTTAATTAAAATCATTGATATCAGAAAGTGTATGTCCATAATGTGTTAGTAGCAGTGAACTTAAATTTATGTTAATTACAAAAAATCATTTCAGAATACAATAATCCATTTACATAATTCCAATAAAATAATCAATTCAAATCAAATATCATAAAATATGCAGTTTGATAAATAAACCTATCCCACACTGCCGACTCTGGTCTTTCAGCGATCATCCTTAGGATTTAATTCAAAATATAATTCGGACGACCATATACACAATGACGAATAAATGAAATGTAGAACCTTTTAACGTAATTTGACAATGTACCTAGACATTAGCGTTGCCTTCAACTAGTACGTACTGAAATATTTACCATAATTCAATAGTCCGTTTATTGATGTTTTAATGAGCATTTAATACATATCGTACATTTGGTATCTACCAACGAGCGATATAAGTCGTTAGTATTATGTCGTATAATCTAACATCAATGTTCCAGAAACGGAAAGTCACGCAACTAATCCCATCTCATCCAGTTCAAATATTACCCAAAACTAGACTAGAAAAAGATGTTAAAAGAATATTTTATCCCTTTACCCTAATATTCACTATAATAATTTCTTCAAAATATAATATCCAACATAATTATATAACTCCAAACCGAAAGAAGTATTACATATTGGCGTTCTTTAGTGTGTGTTTTGTTTGTGCGATAATTATTTATGGTATGTTCTTCGATGATACAAACAGTGTCTCGAGGATCATCAGCTCCGAAAATATTATACTTTTACTTAGTTATTTTTACTTTCCTTTTGTCTATTGCTTCAGTTTAATAATGATGTTTGTTCTTAACATTATGCACAGCCATAACAACGTCTTGCTTATTGTGATAATCCAAACAATACATGAAAGCATGCATTTTAGTAAAAGTATGCGGAGTTTTATCATTTGGAATTGGATCTTAGTGTTGACAGCTTTCGGTATGAATGTATTTCTTGATATCGTAGTTGAGTATTTCATGTATAATACTGTCAGTTGGTTCTACATAATTTGTGATTTAATGTATTGCACATTTGATATCAATATAGTTTACGCTATTCGTGTTCTAATATTGTTAAAAAGCTATCTCGATGAATGGATCAAAAAAGTCACCACGATGAATGATGAACAGGAAAACGACACATATTGTACAAAATTGTTTAAGACGTATCAAAACATTTTGAAAGCTTACAAATTGTACAAGACGGTTTTTCAAGTATTCGTAAGTGTTTTAATTGATACTCTACCGTATATTTAATCGTTAGTTAGTTCTCCGACTAAATATTTAAAATAGCCTAATGAAGCAGTTAAACATCCTGAAATTGTAAATACTAAAATGGATAAGCCTGTACGTTTTACTGTTTACACATTATTTTTAAAACATCCGTGTAGGCAATAATTTTGGAGTACTGTCAAATTATTGTAGTTAGGGGTGCGTATATTTCGAAATAAAAAATCGAAATTTTGCAATAAAAACATATAAAATTAAGAAAAAATGAGTAGTAGTTTGCACATAATTGAGATTTTGCGGAAATGTATTAATAATAAAACTTTCGTATTTATTCCCTTAAATTACCTAGAAAATATCGGATTCATTTCCTTAGATTTCGTAAAGACGAAAATTCTGTACGTCTAATAATGCTTTCGCTTTTTAACTACTCTAGAATACGGAATCAAAACTCAAATAGACTGTAAAATGGAGATATAAATGTATTTGCCAATGTAGGTATATCACAATACTTACAATTTGCAATAAAGATAATTTGACCATTGTATTGTATCTGAACTTGATAACTTTATTATTATGTAGTGACTTTCTTTCTATGCATGAATATACAAGAAGCTCGTCCATGACATATTTTCTTTTTTACAGATATTATATCACACAATCAATGCATTTCTTCGCACTTTATTTTATTTAGAAGTACGTTTACAATTACTGAACATACACACAGATTCACCAAACGAAGTGAGTATAACATTGTTTATATCTTTAGTCTGTTTTAATTTGAGTTATTTCCTAGATTTTTGTGAATGTGCGGTTTATTAAAACGATTACCTTTTACCTTTTTATTATGTCTCATTGTGTTTAACACTGCCACATTTTGCAACTACAGTTAATGATGAATGTTCATCATGTTTTCACTTTTTTGTTTCAACCAATCAGCATTATTAAATCAATAAAAAGGAATTCATTTATTTCTACATGCCAACTGGACAGTAGATATTTTTTGGAAATTTAACATAGTGTTTGTTTGCGTATTTGTTTTGCAATAATTCATTCCGCATAATGTCCAACATAAAAAAATCTTTCTACTTTACTTTTCAGCCTTTGTTGCTCCAGTTAATGCCATTCATATCGCTTGTAAAAGATATAATATCAGTAATTATACACAGCGTGCAATGCGAGAAGTTCTATATAACCATTGAAGAAGCTGAGACGGCGTGTATACAGCGACTGAAAAGCAAGAACTGTCCAAGTAAGTAAGAAACCCTAGACTACAATTAATAGACCACATTTTAAATTACTCCTTTTATCGTCGCCGGTCGTTTTAAAGCTTAACTCGTGCTACATTTACCAAGAAAGCCGTCAAGTGTGGCAAGTTAGTAGTTAACAACAAAAATTGTTCTTGTTTTATTCTTTGAATTTCACTCAGCCTCTAAGTCCGTTGCTTTGGCCATGAGGTTCTTTAAACGCAGATTGCATGTGAATAACTCTATCGTTTCGTATTAAAAATACATTAATTAATTAATAGTAACTTTATTCTAACTTTAATAGTAATGTTTTCCTTACAGGCAGTCAAGAACATCTTTGCGAGAACGTGATCCAGGCAAATCGAACGTTTAGCAAGATGACCGCGTGTGGCCTGTTCTATGTAGATGCTACACTACCAATAAGTTTGATGGAACTTCTCACAAATTACGTTATTGTTCTGTTGCAATTCGCTTTTTTGTAAAATCATTAGAATTAACCGTATTTATCTATGGCTTTGCCCCTGAGGTACACATGTCTTCACACTTAATCTAAAGTAACATCATTTTTGATTACAATAAAAGGAAATTGATGTCGTTCAATTATTGCTGGTATTCATGTTTTTCTGTGTGTGACTAAAATTAATCAGGGGGCACAGTAGTGCCCCGCCAACGACGAGCAGGCACGGCCGTACACTCTTTTCTAGAAGCAAGTCAAGGCACTTTTAAGCCTCCTATATCTTTGTAACAGATGAGATCGAGAGCTTGAAGTTTATGTTACAGAGAGTACTGTATTTAACTGAACTGCCAAATTACACGTTTCTTACTAAAACAGGTTACAAAATATCAGCCACCGAAGTTAACGTAAGTTCGATTTCGTAACACACTCACTCACCGATCACCAAAATTCTAAGGTACTACTTCTAGCAGACCTATAAACTTGATATTTGGCATTCAGTTACTTCAGGAAAGAATGGAAGGAAACATCATAAAATCTTGAAATATTTTCTCGGTTGCATAATTATTAGACAATGGTGCCGATTTTCTTGTTTACAAAGTTAATTAAAATTAGAGAATTGCTATCTTTTACTAACAGACAGCGCGAGAAAAGGACAGTGATGGATAAGAACTAAGTTAGAGATGTCAAAATAGTTTACGCCTTTAATTTCACAGTGTTTTAGTCGACATGTTTTAACGTATCGTTAAAAAATATGGAAATTTTAGTTCAAATAAAGGAGAATGCTCAAAAAAAACCCAAAGCGAACAGACACAGGATATAGCTCAGAATTTTAGTGATATTTAGTGATATCATTCTGTAAATATTTCGCTATAAGATTCGATGGCTAAATGGCTTAAATGTGTGATATTGTGCTATTTGTTTTTCATCAGGAATGTTTTTTTTTCTTTAAGGTATCTTCGAATTGGGTATACCCGACGATATAATTACATACATACATACCTACAGTAGATATGTTAATTAACGAAGGGCGCGATAGTATATCGCGGGTTAACGGGAACGCCCTTCGTTTCGCGTCGATAAATGACAAAAAAAAAGAAAAACAACTCGAAAAAAAAATCTGCTAGTCCCTACATTTTGACGAGTTATGCAAACATAATATGTAACATACATATTATATGTAGGGAACAACAGTTTTTTTTTCCGCGTACTTTTCGTTTCTTTTTTAATCTGTTTGTATGCTATACTGTTGCGGATTAATGGGAACGCCCATAATTAATTAACAATACTGTATGTATTTATGTATGTAATTATATCGTCGAGTATACCCAATTCGAAGAAAACTTAAAGAAAAAAAAAACATTCCTGATGAAACACAAATAGCACAATATCACACATTTAGCCATCGAATCTTATAGCGAAATATTTACAGAGTGATATCACTAAATATCACTAAAACTCTGAGCTACATCCTGTGTCTGTCCGCACTGGGTTTTTTTTTCATACTTGATGATCATTCTCCTTTGACAGCTCTTCAAATAATTTTGACGTCCGTCTCTTTCTTATGTTATCAGAGTGAAAAAGATAGCAACAGCTTCAATTATGTTTAGATTGTGCAAAACAGAATCGGCACCATAAGCTTTTTCAGGATTAATGTCTTTCAGTAACGTCTGTGTGTTTGAATTACTTTACTAAAACGAAACTAGATGGCGTCAGTAGAAAAAAAGAACTCGCTTCGGTTTTGTTACAAGGCAAAGGAGAAAGAGCGGGCTGAGCGGAAATCGGTAGCCGTTCTGCAAGAAATGGAACCACCTACAAAAAGAAATGAGATCCCATAAAAAACATTCATGTGAAAAAAGCCACGTCTCGCGACTCTTTTGCCGCGAAAAGTTTCGAGGTCTAATAAGATACGAGCCGGGCATTCAATTGTAAATACAATTTTCGGAGTTAACAATCACACAGTGTGAGGATTACTGTGATGCAAGATACCTTGTTAATTTTTTAATCAAATCTTCACCACACTAAAGAAGAACTCTAGTATATTCTTATGTTGCCTGATTGCCAAGTCCGAAAAGTATCTTTATAAATGAAATGTCCGACTTGGATTTATTAAATATCAGAAATTTCCGAGGCAAAATAGTCGTGATACGTGGCTTTTAATATGAATGTTTTTGATAGAATAACAAGTTTACAGTACCGGGCTTGGTAATATAGGTAATTGTGTCTACAGGATGTAGCCGAACTAGTGTCATTCCTTCAAACCTCGTGGTCTACTGGTGACACAGATTGACTCTATATGGGATGCTTTTAGTATCAACAAAAAACTTTTTTCATTAAGAAATCATGGTGTTTTTAACGTGAGGCAGTTTAGCGCCCCGAGTTAACTGATTGTGCGGAGCAAAACCGCACTAAACGTGCCCGTCAGGGGTCTCACCGGGTTAATCCTAACTAATCACGTTATTACACAAAATTTTCCCATCGGATCACGTGATCGGATGCAACTACATTGTTAAGTAGAAAATTTTCCCAACAGATCACGGTAAACCGTGACCTTAAAGAAACCAATTAAATGTTTTAACTGAGTACAGCGTCTTCGCCCCGCCGCGGTGCGGCGTTCTCCGTGAACCACTTTTTAACCTTATTACTAAGGGCTAAGGGCCATCTGTGGAATCTCTTTTGTATAGTGTTTTCGATCGTAAATCCACTAAAGATTTAAATAATGTAGATGTCTAAATCTATTCTCTATCAAATGTGTTGTTTTTTTTGGTAAGCCAGTGGTTTTCAAATCTTATATACATGTACCCAATATTGAGTAAATAATAAACCTTCTTCTGCGTATCATTTTCTGATCTACTGCTGAAGTCACAACAAGACGACTTCTTCAATAGTATTGCAAGCTTTAGACCGCTTCAATCGAACTTAAAATAAATGTAGCTAGGATTTGTATTTAAAAATATAAATTATATGACCAGATACACAACAAAGAATAAATGAAATGTAGAACCTTTTAATGTAATTTGACAATTTAGACATTAGCGTTGCCTTCAACTAGTCACATGACTACGTACTGAAATATTTACCATAATTCATTAGTCATTTTATTGATTTTTTTATGTACATTTATTGGATATCGTACATTTATTAACTTACAATGGGCGAAAGAAGTTGTTAGTATTATGTCGTATAATCTAACATCAATGTTCCAGAAACGGAAAGTCACGCAACTAATTCCATCTCATCCAGTTGAAATATTACCCAAAACTAGACTAGAAAAAGACGTTAAAAGAATATTTTATCCCTTTACCTTAGTATTCACTGTAATAATTTCTTCAAAATATAACATACAAGATAATTATATAACTCCAAACCGAAAGAAGTGTAACATACTGGCGTTCTTTAGTGTATGTCTTGTTTGTGCTATGGTTATTTATCGTATGTTCTTCGATGAAATCAACAGTATCACGGGGATCATCAGCTCCGAAAATATTACCCTTTTACTTAGTTACTTTTACTTTCCTTTTGTCTATTGCTTCGGTTTTATAATGATGTTTGTTCTTAACATCGTGCATAGCCATAACAACGTCTTGCTTATTGTGATAATCCAGACAATACATGAACGCATTAATTTTAGTAAAAGTATGCGGAGTTTTATCGTTTGGAATTGGATCTTAGTGTTGACAGCTTTGGGTATAAACGCATTTGTTGATATCGTAGTTGAGTATTTCACGTATAATACTGCCAGTTGGTTCTACCTAATTTGTGATTTAATGTATTGCACATTTGATATCAACACAGTTTACGCTATTCGTGTTCTAATATTGTTAAAAAGCTATCTCGATGAATGGATCAAAAGAGTCACCACGATGAATGATGAACAGGAAAACGAGAAATATTGTACAAAATTGTTTAAAACGTATCAAAACATTTTGAAAGCTTACAAATTGTACAAGACGGTGTTTCAAGTATTCGTAAGTGTTTTCATTGGTACTCTACCATATATTTAATCGTTACGGATAACTAAACATTTAAAATAGTCTGATGAAGCAGTTAAACATCCTGAAAGTGTAAATACTAAAATGGATAAACCTGTACGTTTTACTGTTTACACATTGTTTTTAAAACATCCCTGTAGGAACCAATTTTGGAGTACTGTCAAATTGATTATAGTTAGGGCTGCGTATATTTCGCAATAAAAAATCGAAATTTTGCAATTAAAATAAACTCTTTTGCAAAAAAAACGGGCACTTTAGATTTTTTTCTCTACTTCAATGAAGAAGAACAAGAAATAGGTTTTATTAATTTGACGATGTATTGGCATGTTATTTGAAGCATCCTGGCATGATTCTTTACGTTCCAAATTTAAAATTTGAAATTAATAAAAGAAAAATAAAGATTATTGTGGATTATTCTAAAATTGTTTTACTAATGGCGCGAATTGCTTAAACGATTTTAACTAATTACGATATTTTAAAACTTTTTGGATATTTTCTGCAAATTAAACAATTTCATCTTTCTTTTTACTTTAAATACCATTTTTTGATATGAGTGATAAAGCGATAAGGGCCGGTAAAATTATAGCCCTACTTGAAGAAGGTTGTTCGCAAACTTACGTGTCTCAGCGGCTAAATGTGAGTCGTTTAACTATCCAGAGGACTTGGCAACGGTATCAAGAGACCGGTTCGGTCAAAAGAAGACCCGGTTCGGGAAGAAAACGATGCACAGAACCAAGAGATGACCGCTTTTTGGTGAGTCAGGCGTTGCGGAATCGTAAGGCGTCAAGTGTGGACCTGAAGAAGAGCCCTGAAGAAGTAAGAGGAGTAGAAGTTAGCTTGTGGACGGTCAGGAGGAGGCTTTTGGCAGCCAATATCAGGAGTTACCGCCCAGCTCGGGGCCCTAAATTACTCCGTGAGCACCGTGTTGCTCGACTTCAGTTTGCTCGGAACTGTGCTTCATGGACTCTGGAGGACTGGAATAAAGTATTGTTTTCTGATGAAGCTAGAATCTCTTTGTGTGGAGAGGACCGACGCCGACGAGTGCTGCGAAGACCACGGGAATGCTATGCAGAAGTGTGTTTCGAAGAAATCACTCCTTATGGCGGAGGCTCCGTTATGTTTTGGGCAGCAATTAATTCGACGGAGCGTACGGAGTTAGTTTTCATAGAAAATGGAACATTAAATGCACACCGGTACATAATGGAAGTCCTAATTCCATATGCACAACCCACATTGACTGCACTTGGGGAAGATGCCATTTATATGGACGACAATGCTCGCCCGCACCGTTCTGGCGAAGTGGAAGCGTACATGCAAGAAGTTGGGATCCGTCGTTTAGATTGGCCAGCTCGAAGTCCTGACCTCAATCCAATTGAGCATGTCTGGGATGTTCTAAAGAGACGGGTAAGATCAGTGCAACCTGCTCCACAAAACATCAGGAAGCTAAAAAGAGTCATTGCAGAAGAGTGGGAACGTATTCCTCAAAATGTTATTAAAAACATCGTGGAAAGCATGCCCAGAAGGATTCAAGCTGTGATTTTGGCAAGAGGAGGTCACACTCGTTATTAGGTTTTTACATTTGTAACTTTATTTAATTAAAAAAAGTAAAAAAAAAAAAACTTGTTTTTATTGCCGACCACTTCTTATTGTTTGGGCGTGTACATCGGTTTTAAAGAATCCATCGTTTTTTTTCTTTTAATTGCCCGAATTCACTTCACGCGCATTAATTTACACGACTATAAGTATACAGACTACGTCAAAGAAATACATTTCATTTAATTAACTCAAATCGACCTTAGAACGTAAATTTCCGTAGGTGCCCGTTTTTTTTGCAAAAGAGTGTAATATAGAATTAAGAAAAAATAAGTAGTAGTTTGCAAGTTTAGCACGTCATTCAACTATTATTCATAATTGAGATTTTGCGGAAATGTATTAATAATAAAATTTTCGTATTTATTCCCTTAAATTAGAAAATATCGGATTCATTCGCATGTATTTCTTATAGACGAAAATTCCGTACGACTAATAATGCTTTCGCTTTTTAACTACTCTAGAATACGGAATCAAAACTCATATAGACTATAAAATGGAGATATAAATGTATTTGCCAATATATCACAATACTTAGAATTTGGAATAAAGATAATTTTACCATTGTATTATATCTGAACTTGCTAACTTAATTATATGTAGTGACTTTCTTTCTAGGCATGAATGAAAAGAAGCTACTTGTTCATCGTCTCTGACATATTTTCTTTTTACAGATATTGTTTCGCACAATCGATGCATTTCTTCGCACTTTATTTTATTTAGAAGTACGTTTGCAATTACTGAATATACACACGGATTCACCAAACGAAGTAAGTTTAACATTGTTAACCTTTGTTTGTTTTAATCTCAGTTATTTAATGGATTTTAGTGGAAATGCGGTTTATTAAAACGATTGCCTTTTACCTTTTTGTGATATCTCATTGTGTTGAAACACTGTCTTATTTTGCAATTACAGTTGATGATGAACATTGTTTTCACTTTTTTGTGTCAATGAATCAACATTATTAAATCAATAAAAATAAATTCATTTATTTCTAAATGGAAACAGGACAGTAGATCTTCTTTGCAAATTTAGGATCGAAGCTGTGTTTGTTTGCGTATTTGTTTTGCAATAATTCATCCCGCTTAATGTCTAACAAAAAAAAGAAATCTTTCCACTTTACTTTTCAGCCTTTGTTGCTCCAGTGTATGTCATTGATATGGCTTGTAAAAGACATATTATCAGTAATTATACACAGCGTGCAATGCGAGAAGTTCTATATAACCATTGAAGAAGCTGAGACGGCGTGTATACAGCGACTGAAAAGCAGGAACTGTCCAAGTAAGTAAGAAAGTCTAGACTACTAATAGACTACGTTTTTGATTACTCTTTATATCGTTGCGGTTGTTTTAAAGGCTTAACTCGTGCTACATTTACCAAGTAGGCAGCCAGGGTAACAAGTTACCTACTACTTGACAACATAACGTGATCTTGATTCATTCGTAAAATTTTACTCAGCCTCTAACTCCGTTGCTTTGGGCCTAAGGTTCTTAAAACGCAGATTGCATCTGGATAACAATATTGTTTCATATTACAAATTACATTTCTTTATTAACTGCAGTTTTATTCTAACTTTGAACGTAACGTTTTTCTTTACAGGCAGTCAAGAACATCTTTGCGAGAACGTGATCCAGGCAAATCGAACGTTTACCAAGATGACCGCGTGTGGCCTGTTCTATGTAGATGCTACGCTACCAATAAGTTTGATGGAACTTCTCACAAATTACGTTATTGTTCTGTTGCAATTCGCTTTTTTGTAAAATCATTAGAACTAACCGTATTTATCTATGGCTTTGCTCCTGAGGTACACATGTCTTCACACTTAATCTAAAGTAACATCATTTGATTACAATAAAGGGAAATTGATGTCGTTTAATTATTGCTGGTATTCACGTTTTTCTGTGTATGACTAAAATTAATCAGGGGGCACAATAGTGCCCCCGCCAACGACGAGCAGGCACGGCCGTACATCTGACGCAGGTACTCTCGGGATATGGTTGTTTCGGAAAGTACCTGTGTCGCATAGGCCGGGAGCAGACGTCCGGTTGTCACCACTGCGTGGACAGCCCTGAGGACACGGCGCTGCACACGCTGCAGGCGTGTCCTGCGTGGGCGACGCAGCGCCGCGAACTAGTCGCTGCGATCGGTGGTGACCTCTCGCTTCCGGCCGTGGTTCTGTCCTTGGTCGGGAGTGAGAGTGCGTGGGAAGTCGTCGCCTCCTTCTGCGAAGAGGTGATGGCGACCAAGGAGGGAGCGGAGAGGGAGAGAGAGGCAGCTGCCACTCTCCCTTCCCGCGCAAGACGCACCGGGCGCCGGAGAGCGCGCGACGATCTCCGGCCACCGTAGTGTGTGGCCTGCGGGCGGCGGGTTAGGGGAATCGTCGCCCGACTAGTAACAGGCCCGAGAAGGCGGCGCGCTGTGTTCCGTGCGCGCCTCTCAGGAGGACGTGGGGCAAGGCCCCAAAGAGAAAGAGGTCTGCCAGGGGCTGGTGGACCGAGGCCTGCCGGGGTCGCGGGGGAGCTGCGAATCCTGCGACCTCGGCCAAGGGTCAGGGGAAGGAACACCGTGGGTTTTTAGCCGGTAAGAGTCCGGCATACCCCTTCGCCTTCCCGGGGCGAAGGGCATCTAATAGGATTTTCCCACGAAAAAAAAAAGGCACGGCCGTACACTCTTTTCTCGAAGAAAGTCAAGACACTTTTAAGCCTCCTATATCTTTGTAACGGATGAGAGCGAGAGCTTGAAATTTATGTTACAGAGAGTAAGTACTACTTGTATTTAACTGAATTGCCAAATTACAAGTTTCTTACTACAACAGGTTACAAATTATCAGCCATTGAAGTTAACGTAACTTCGATTTTATAACACACTCACTCAGTCACCGATCATCAAAATTCTAAGGTACTACTTCTAGCAGACCTATAAACTTGATATTTGGCACTCAGTTACTTCAGGAAAGAATGGAATGAAACATTTTAAATCTTGAAATATTTTCTCGGTTGCATAATTATTAGACAATGGTGCCGATTTTCTTGTTCACCAAGTAAATTAAAATTAGAGAATTGCTATCTTTTACTAACAGACAGCGCGAGAAAATGACAGTAATAGATTCGTGAGACATGGCTTTTTTTACATGAATGCTTTTAATGGGATATCAAGTTTACAGTACTGGGCTTGGTAATATAGGTAACTAAGTTAGAGATGTCAAACTAGTTTACGCCTTGAATTTCACAGTGTTTTTAGTCGACATGTTTTAACGTATCGTTAAAAAATATGGAAATTTTAGTTCAAATAAATTTGACAGCTCTTCAAATAATTTTGACGTCCGTCTCTTTCTTATGTTATCAGAGTGAAAAAGATGGCAACAGCTTCAATTACGTTTAGATTGTGCAAAACAGAATCGGCACCATAAGCTTTTTCAGGATTAATGTCTTTCAGTAACGTCTGTGTGTTTGAATTACTTTACTAAAACGAAACTAGATGGCGTCAGTAGAAAAAAAGAACTCGCTTCGGTTTTGTTACAAGGCAAAGGAGAAAGAGCGGGCTGAGCGGAAATCGGTAGCCGTTCTGCAAGAAATGGAACCACCTACAAAAAGAAATGAGATCCCATAAAAACATTCATGTGAAAAAAGCGAAGTCTCGCGACTCTTTTGCCGCGAAAAACTCCGAAATCTAATTACAGACGAGTCGGCCATTCAATTGTAGATACAATTTTCGGAGTTAACAATCACACAGTGTGCGGATTACTGTGATGCAAGACAACTTGTTAATTTTTTATACGAATTTAATCTGCCCCACAGTAAACAGCTAGTCTAGTATAGCTGCCTGATTGCCAAGTTCGAAAAGTATCTTTATAAATGAAATGTCCGACTTGGACTTATTAAATATCAGAACTTACCGTGGCAAAAGAGTCGTGAGACATGGCTTTTTACATGAATACTTTTAATGGGATAACAAGTTTACAGTACTGGGCTTGGTAATATAGGTAATTGTGTCTACAGGGTGAAGCCGAACTAGTGTCATTCCTTCAAACCTCGTGGTCTACTGGTGACACAGATGGACCCTGCATGGGATGCTTTTGGTATCAACAAAAAACTTTTTTATAAAGAGTTCATGGTGTTTTTAACGTGAGGCATTTTAGCACCCCGAGTTAACAGATTGCGCGGAGCGAAACTGCATCGATCGGACTAAAAATAAATGTAGCTGGGATTTGTATTTAAATAATAATAACTAAATTCATTTATTCAGATAACCAAGATCCATAATGTTAGTAGCGATTTACAACTATATTAATATGACCATTTTATATGAATTAATTCCATTCACTTTAATTATATTATTAATTACTTAATTAAAATCATTGATATCAGAAAGTGTATGTCCATAATGTGTTAGTAGCAGTGAACTTAAATTTATGTTAATTACAAAAAAAAATTCATAATACAATAATCCATTTACATGATTCCAATAAAATAATCAAATCAAATCAAATATTCAGTTTGATAAACCTATCCCACACTGTCAGCTCTGGTCTTTCAGCGATCATCCTTAGAATTTAACTAAAAATATAATTTGGACGACCATATACACAATGACGAATAAATGAAATGTAGAAAGAACCTTTTAATGTAATTTGACAATGAAGACATTAGCGTTGCCTTCACCTAGTACGTACTGAAATACTTAACATAATTCATTAGTCAGTTTATTGATTTTTAATGTGCATTTAATACGTATCATACATTTGTTATCTAACAACGGGCGATGTAAGTTGTTAGTATTATGTCGTATAATCTAACATCAATATTCCAGAAACGGAAAGTCACGCAACTAATCCCATCTCATCCAGTTCAAATATTACCCAAAAATAGACTAGAAAAAGACATTCAAAGAATATTTTATCCCTTTACCTTAATATTCACTGTAATAATTTCTTCAAAATATAATATACAACATAATTATATAACTCCAAACCGAAAGAAGTATTACATATTGGCGTTCTTTAGTGTGTGTTTTGTTTGTGCGATAATTATTTATGGTATGTTTTTCGATGAAACAAACAGTTTCACGGGGATCATCAGCTACGAAAATGTTATCCTTTTACTTAGTTATTTTTACTTTCCTTTTGTCTATTGCTTCGGTTTTATAATGATGTTTGTTCTTAACATCGTGCATAGCCATAACAACGTCTTGCTTATTGTGATAATCCAGACAATACATGAAAGCCTGCATTTTGGTAAAAGTATGCGGAGTTTTATCGTTTGGAATTGGATCTTTGTTTTGACAGCTTTCGGTATAAATGTTTGTGTTGCTATTGTACTTCAGTATTTCACGTATACTACCGCCAGTTGGTTCTACATAATTTGTGATTTAATGTATTGCACATTTGATATCAACATAGTTTACGCTATTCGTGTTCTAATACTGTTAAAAATCTATCTCGATGAATGGATCAAAAAAGTCACCACGATGAATAATGAACAGGAAAACGAGAAATATTGTACAAAATTGTTTAAGACGTATCAAAACATTTTGAATGCTTACAAATTGTACAAGACGGTTTTTCAAGTATTCGTAAGTGTTTTAATTGATACTCTACCGCATATTTAATCGTTAGTTAGTTCTCCGAATAAATATTTAAAATAGCCTAATGAAGCAGTTAAACATCCTGAAATTGTAAATACTAAAATGGATAAGCCTGTACGTTTTACTGTTTACACATTGTTTTTAAAACATCTTAATTTTGGAGTACTGTCAAATTATTATAGTTAGGGGTGCATATATTTCGCAACAAAAAATCGAAATTTTGCAATAAAAACGTATAAAATTAAGAAAAAGTAAGTAGTAGTTTGCAAGTTTTACACGACATTAAATTATTATTCATAATTGAGATTTTGCGGAAATGTATTAATAATAAAATTTTCGTATTTATTCCCTTAAATTAGAAAATATCGGATTCATTCGCATGTATTTCTTATAGACGAAAATTCCGTACGACTAATAATGCATTCGCTTTTTAACTACTCTAGAATACGGAATCAAAACTCATATAGACTATAAAATGGAGATATAAATGTATTTGCCAATATATCACAATACTTAGAATTTGGAATAAAGATAATTTTACCATTGTATTATATCTGAACTTGCTAACTTAATTATATGTAGTGACTTTCTTTCTATGCATGAATGAAAAGAAGCTACTTGTTCATCGTCTCTGACATATTTTCTTTTTACAGATATTGTTTCGCACAATCGATGCATTTCTTCGCACTTTATTTTATTTAGAAGTACGTTTACAATTACTGAACATACACACAGATTCACCAAACGAAGTAAGTTTAACATTGTTAACCTTTGTTTGTTTTAATCTCAGTTATTTAATGGATCTTATTGGAAGTGCGGTTTATTAAAATTATTGCCTTTTACCTTTTTATTAAGTCTCATTGTGTTTTAACACTGCCGTGTTTTGCAATTGCAGTTGATGATGAACAATGTTTTCACTTTTTTGTGTCAATGAATCAACATTATTAAATTAATAAAAATAAGTCTTTGCAAATTTAGGATCGAAGCTGTGTTTGTTTGCGTATTTGTTTTGCAATAATTCATCCCGCTTAATGTCTAACAAAAAGAAGAAATCATTCCACTTTACTTTTCAGCCTATGTTGCTCCAATTAATGTCATTCATATGGCTTGTAAAAGATGCATTATTAGTAATTATACACAGCGTGCAATGCGAGAAGTTCTATATCACCATTGAGGAAGCTGAGACGGCATGTATACAGCGACTGAAAAGCAGGAACTGTCCAAGTAAGTAAGAAACCCTAGACTACAATTAATAGACCACATTTTAAATTACTCCTTTTATCGTCGCCGGTCGTTTTAAAAGCTTAACGTGTGCTACATTTACCAAGAAGGCCGTCAAGTGTGGCAAGTTAGTAGTTTACAACAAAAAGTGTTCTTGTTTTATTCTTTGAATTTCACTCAGCCTCTAAGCCCATTGCTTTGGCCATGAGGTTCTTTAAACGCAGATTGCATCTGAATAACTCTATCGTTTCCTGTTACAAAAATATTAATTAATAGTAACTTTATTCTAACTTTAATAGTAATGTTTTCCTTACAGGCGGTCAAGAACATCTTTGCGAGAAAGTGATCCAGGCAAATCGAACGTTTAGCAAGATGACCGCGTGTGGCCTGTTCTATGTAGATGCTACGCTACCAATAAGTTTGATGGAACTTCTCACAAATTACGTTATTGTTCTGTTGCAATTCGCTTATTTGTAAAATCATTAGAACAAACCGTATTTATCTATGGCTTTGCCCCTGCGGTACAAATGTCTTCACACGTAATCTAAAGTAACATCATTTGATTACAATAAAAGGAAATTGATGTCGTTCAATTATCGCTTTTATTCCCGTTTTCCTGGACATGATTAAAATGAATTACAAGTGTTGAGGATTTCAGTCAGGCTGCGTGAGTTAGCTCCTTCCTTGTGGATGTGGGTTGTGTGCGTTTTAGACAAATGAATTCTTTATTCAACTGGGCTTAACAACGTGTAAAAAAAGATAGTAGAAACAATTTAAATATTGCAGATCAGTACACTTGAATAATCGGTCGTCGCTCAATATGTTATGTCGGTGTCCAATATGATACCGATGATTCGGCGCAAAGTCCGAACTCCCACTGCTACGGCCATTGTTTGCTGTGGTGGTCGCTAGAGGGCGCTAGTCGTCAACAACAACTTTATAGTAGGTACCGGCCTTCGTAATGTAGATAATTTTGCCTACAGCGCTAAAATGCCTTACGTTAAGAACAATAATGTTTTATTTTTGAAATATTTTGTTGAATCCGAAAGCATTCGATGCAGAGTCAGTCTGTGTCACCAGTAGATCACGAGGTTTGAAGAAATCACACTAATTCGGCTACACCCTCTAGCTAGACGCAAGCAATTACTTTAAGAAGCCCGGTATTGTAAACTTGTACTGGAAGCGAAGGATATGTGTGTGGGCGTGTAGGGAGTGTATGGGTGTGAGTGTGTTATTGTAATATCTTTAACCTATGAGTGTATTTACACACTCGCCATCCAATACTTCTAACATAAGTAATTGAACGGAAAACATTAAAACTATAATAAATTAATTCGGTTTACAAGAAATTCATTGTCTATACATATAATAAAATCGTGGTTTAGAAGTAACTAGGAAATTTTTGTCTAGAACTTATAAATCGCGCGGTAACGAAACCATAGCGCGATCTAATTCGACGCCAACGCCATCTAGGGAAGTAAAGATTAAACATATGTTTGCATGTTTATGCAAGCATCACGTAAAAAGAGCTGACCCAATGCTGTTGACTTGTATAAACATATATTGTGCTTATCTCCAAGTAATATATTTTTTTTGTTTCATCGCAATCGGTTCACGCATTCAAAAGATATGCAAATAATTAATATCTTCTATACATTTACAAATCTGTAGACTTTTGCGTATCTGTACATAGCAAATATTTTGAAAAAACCTGGTTGGGGTGTTAAACTATAACCAATAGAACCCATTGTTAACATTTTTGGATTTTTTGTCTGTTTGTCTGTTTATCTGTTTGTTTGTTCAAGCATCACATAAAAACAACTGATCCAATGTTGTTGACTTTTATAAATAAATATTGTGCTTATCTCCAAGTAACATATGTTTTTTGTTTCATCGCAATCGGTTCACGCAATCAAAAGTTATGCGAATTTTAAGTTTTCTAGAAGAACTTAGCATGTATTAGTTTATTTTCAATAGATGGCGTTACGTGTATCAAATCATGTTGTGAGGAAATATATTACTACGAATAAATCCACAAATTACCTAATATTCATTGTTGAATTGGTACCTATTCTCAGTCTACGAAAGGTCTAATGATCTCTATCCTTATGAAAAAGGAACTAAGCTTTTACAAAAAAAAACGAAGATATTGTTATTTAGAATTTATTAGGTCAATTTCTTATTGTTGTTCACAATAAAATGAATTCATGACTTCATGTGGACTAATAGTAAGATTTTTGTTCATTGAATGTTCATACTTTTTGGGAATGCTGATGCCGAAAATAAGGTCCAAATTCAAATTGAAATCGGTGGCCATGATTATTTGCAAGGAAAGCGCTCACCCAGTGCTTTCGTTGAAATTTAGTATTTCGTAATCATTCTATCTACTCAATGCACTTTTTGATTTTTTTTTCTATATTTAATTTTATTTTGTTCATTATTGTCAGATTTATTCAAAGCCTGTCGCCGTCGTTTTAATAAGTTTATTTAATTGAGTTTTTTTAAGCTTTAGGTAATGTTCCAAAGACATGGCCATGGAGGGAAAGTACTTTAAATATTAAAAATAGCAAATTTCACTCAAAGGAAACTTCATTTCACTTTTTTTTATAGTAAGAAATATTGCGTTTTACTGATTTTTTTGCCTGAACCGGGAATCAAACTGACAAAGCTTTATGTACCATCCGGTATTATATTATGGCACCTGTTGATAGATATATTTATAAGGTCAATAATAAGGATCAAATCTCTCCAACAAACACACTGTCTTAAATTGAAGGAAGTGCAAGAAATAAGAAGTAACAACAAATAAGTGTTTGAATTGAAATGTACCTAAGTTAGGTAGGTACTTAATGTTAGTTTTTATGGTCTTCCATCAATTTCAGGCACTATGTTTATTGGAGCGATCATATCGATTGGTGAAATAAAAATATAGAAGATGTTTTTTCGCGTTTGTGTTGGTTCGATTTCCAGATCAGACTTTTTGAAAGCAGTACCTACCTATTTATAACTTATTAAAATTAAATGAAGTCTTCTATAAGTTTTTTTTTAAATATTTAAAGTTCTTTTCTATACCTACCACACCTCGAATGAAATCATAATTTAGTTCGCAGATTGTAACAAGACGGCGTTGTAGCTATTTTTGTATCGCGATATGGTTTTGTTACATCTTCAATAATAGTATCAATATTCAATTATAATCCATTTTAGCAAGGAAATGTATAGAAATAAGCAACACGTTTTTAGTATTACGGTTTTATGAATCTTTACGGTCAATCAAGAGGAGCTGAAACTCTACATAAAGAAATGGTTCAAAAGATATGTGTCTTAGTGGGACACCTTTGTCTATTATTATAATAAATGGATTATTTAGTTGCTGCGACACAATGTTGTTTTCCGACTTCCACGCGGACGGAGTCGCGGGCACAGCTAGTATGTGAATAAGTTTTCACAGCACACGTATCTTTCCGTTATAAATTCAAATAAAATGGAACCTAGTTATAGTATTCAAATATTTTTGAGCAACTTAGTGGATAAAGACGTGCAATCAATGCTTTTGCCTCTGAATCTGATGCAAATTCTAGTGTTAAATCCAAAATATCAGATCCACCACAACTTTATAACTCCGAATAATCTTATTAATAAGTTCATATCACTGTGCGGGATAATACTACTCCTAACATTATATGTGTACCGAATCATCGACATAATGCTCGATGAAAATATGAAACGATATTCAATCCACGACCTCTACTATGTGTCTTTCATCGATTTTGTCTTCAGAAGTGTGGGTTTTATTATGAACTTTATTATTAATTACATTCAAACTGAGAAGAATGTTACATTTGTTTTGACCTTTCAAGAATTGAACAGATTTCTAAATAATAAAGCCAGTTGTACTTCGTTTGTTATTAAAAGTTGGATTTCCGTCGCTTTAATATTTGGGTTTTATATCTTAGTGTGTATTTATGAATACATAGTTTACCTTAAGCCACCTTGGCACGTTATTTTGATTATGATGGCTCTAGTGATTCTCGACACCAATTTAGTTTATGCAATTAGATTGATTAAGTTAGTGACGGACAAAGTTGTACTCTGGAACACACAAGTTTTATTTTTACATGAAAATGGTTGCAATGAAATGCTTTGCCGAAAAATGCTTCTGGCGTATGGCCACATAATAGAATGTTACAACATTTATAAAAATGTTTTCCAACAACCGGTAAGACGTTTTATTATTGTTGTAATGAATGGCTTGGCTTTTTCATGCTAATTTACAAAATTATTTAAAATCTCAATCAAACCGCTGCTGAATCACGGCTGTTTGACTTTTTGTCTTATTAAGGTAACGCCCAAACGGCCTTGGTTTGGCTGCGGTCCGATTATTCGAGATTCGTTGGGAATGTAATATCATTATTTTGTAGTTGCATCCAATCACGTGATCAGATGGGAAGCTTTTGCGTGATCCGATGCAACTAGCAACGAATAACGTGATTCGTTGGGAATAACTCTGCGGTTCGATTTCAAACGATATTGTTAGTAGAATTTGCCTTCCAGCTCCTGATTCAGAACGATTCGATTAACCAGTCGACGAAAGATTCGGCGTTGTGAATCGGTCAACTCGTTGAAAATTTTATTGCGTTGGCAACATTATGCTTTTTTGCTATGGTTGGCTGACCACTTAGTTACCAGAAACTAATTTTATTTTATTTTGAAGGTCCAAGTTCTATTTTTCATTTGTTTGAATTTTATTTCAGAGATTTAACTTTACTACCCATTTCGTGAACGCTGTTACGTGTACTGTAATCTGTTTTTTTATATAAATAAAGATTATTACTGTATTAATTTTTATATGTATGTACGTCGTATTGATATTTGATATTATTGCAGTGGATCTTTCATTTGATTTTTAATTTTATAAATGGTGAAAGAAAACTCAGCGTTAAAGATGAGAACACCTATGACGCTGAGCGTTTTAGCCGCGTATTCGATTTTTAAAAACGTATTTATCTCGGGATTGTAAGCGATATTGCTGAGTTTGTAAACGAGATTACGAACTGCATATATCAAGTGTCCGAGTGACATACTTACTTAGAATTAAAGAAACTTTGGACATTCATCATTATTGCAATGGACTCTTCATTTGTAAGCACAGGACTGGTCGATGTGGCGATGCTTGGGGGAAGCTTATCTCCAGCAGTGGAAGTCTTTCGGCTGAATGATGATGATGATGTGCGTCTGATGTGATGTCGTGCCTCTGCGTGAAAACAAACTCTTTAAAATATACTGAATCGGGAGCAGTAGCGATAAGCTACAACTAGCTTGTGATTAGTGGAACTTTCTTTCTTGTTCATTCGGAACTCTCTACATAATATACAGCAGGATTGATTAGCCGCTTTACATCCAAAAACCATGAACTCTGTTCATCATTCTGTACAACTTCTACTATGGGACAAACGAGTTCATTAATGTATTATAACTTTCGTGAGACACATTCATATTTATGATTAATTACGGTTTACTCACGTGCATTTTTTTTTTTTTTTTTTAGTTCGATTCGCGACCTCGCCGCGTGATCAGCTCATGATTAAGGGCTCCGTTTGGGTCCGAAACTAGTCGGGCAATCCCGAAAAAAAAAAAATGCACGTGAGTCAACCGTAATTAATCATAAATATGAGTTCATTAATGAAAAAGAAATCAGCTGTTCCATACATTTTGCTAAGCAACATTTATTATTTTCAATGGAACAGCTGTTTTAGGGTGCCGTAGTCAACAAGGAACCCTTATAGTTTCGCCGTGTCCGTCCGCCTGTACGTCTGTCTGTCCGTCCGTTCGCAGCTTAGTTCGGAGACTCTTAGTACTAGAAAGCTACAATTTGGCATGGATATACATATTAATCACGCCGACAAAGCGGTAAAATAAAATCAAGAAAAACATTTTTTTATCCTTCCTCTTGTACTCTTAAAAGTGGGGATGTTTTTTTTCTCGTCTACTCCATGGTGTTGGGTATTGTTGGATAGGTCTTTCAAAATTATTGCCGGTCTGTGATGTCAATTTTTCGATTAAGGGAACCGTTTCTGAAATATAAGCTTTAAAGTGATAATTTTTGAGAGTCAAGTGTCCCCCCTCCCGTGCCAGCTAAACGGTTAGTCTTGGATACGTGAAAAAATTCACGGTAGTAGTATACACAACGAAGTTAAAAGGAAAACTATCACAGCTAAGTAGGCTTTACAAGTTTACGAGTAATAGTCGACCAACCGGAAAAGTAAAAATTTCGTACAAATTCCATTGAAAAAATTACTCAGCCCTCTTCTTAGTCCGCATTACTACCGCAACTACGGGTAGCGCGTGGCCCGACACGCACTTGACCGTTTTTTTTTCATGTATTCTTAGTTTGTCCCTTAACAAAAGTTGTACATAATGATCAGCAGAGATCATGGTTGTCGGATGTACAGCGACTAATCACTCAAGCGGTATATTTAGTTGTTGCTTGTAGTGACGTGGGCTGGTAACAAATTTTATACATTTTATTTATACTTTTCAGATTCTTTTTAATGCATTAGAAATATTCTTTCATGGACTAGTCAACACTCAAGTTTTGATTAGTTTTTTCAAATCGATGTTTAAACATACGGAGTCAGTAAGTATTCAATTATAATCTTATATATGGTGTTTGGGTTACCAGGCTTTTTAGGCTATTATATGTTTAGGTATAAAGATTTGTGTTATGTAATTAAGTATGTTAATTTTCTCTTTTTTTGTATTTTATTTTTGTTTTTTTGTTGCAAATTGTTAACAAAATCAAAATCGCAACCTACATTGTGTGCTTGTTTGTTGTTATTGTTATTTTTAAACTGTACAATTTATATTTTTATCTTATTTTATTTACTTAATTAAGCATACACACGTTGCATAAAGCTGACTTACATCCGTCACCTCACACTTCAGGTCCAGTTGAAAACCAGCGTCAGGCACTAGTTGTCTGGCATTTTTGCTGAACTGGGCCTTTTTGGCGCAGCTGTGAGGCACACTCTCCTGCTAATTTCTTTTGTTTTTTTTTTTTTTCTGCTTTATTTTATATTGTGTGCCTTTTTAGTCTGTGCTAAATAAATGTATTTTCTTTCTTTCTTTCATATATAATGCCCCTAAAAGTAGTGTCAATCGGATGTCCAGAGGTAGAGTACTCTTAGTGTCTAAACAAACTATGCCTAAGGTACGCGACCGAAGTTCGACATGATCACGCCTGCAATGCTATTTGAACTACTGACGACACATTATGTCAAAATTACGTTGCGTTACAGCGTACAGCCGAACTTCGGTCGGGCGTAAGTTCAGCGACAATTCGGCGGCAACGCATTCTGTAGAGCACACATTCTACGCGACCGAAGTTTGGTTTGATTGCCGACGAAGATTCGGGGCGGGGAGCAGCGGGAGGCAGGCATGCCCGTGTCCCGCGTGTCCACCCGCAAGTTTGCGCAACTGAATTTCTGCCGCGTAAGTTTGGCCCTTATGGTGTGACATATCAGCCGAATACGTCGGAACGTAAAATCAGCCGCGGAACTTCGGTCGCGTACCTTCGGCATAGTGTGTTTGGACACTTAGAGGAACCCAAATCACACCCCCATGTATGTTCCGCGATTTTTTGTAGTTTTCGAGTTATGATTTCTTTTCATGTTTTAACCAAACTCTGACTTTAGTGACATTTTTGATCATATTGCCAGAATTGCAGAGCAATTTCATCAAATGGGCAGGGGCCCACTGTTGCCTTAAATAACGTTTTTTTTCAATAACTGCTTTTATTTAAAAAGAGTCTTCAGGGTCTGGCAACCGAGAAGAAGCAGCATCATCTACAAGTTTAGTTTTAGTATATACTAAACCTGAAACTAGTTTGTTCAGAATCACTAGGAGAATCGATTGGCATAGTTTTAATACCACGTTAAATCTTGCATATTTTTTTTCATAAGTTTCAGTTTTGTTTCAATAGGTTTCTATGCATAACAGTGGACGGGAATAATTCTAATTTTATGCATAACAGTGGTGAATAGACACCACGACGGCTTTAGACGGTCCGCTCGGTCAGTTTCCGTGTATTAGACAACCCTTGCATAGCACATAATATCTCACACATTTCTTACTCTACTGGGGAATTTAACGCAACATAAAACTAAGGTGTTACTTGGTTTATTAAAAAAAAATACATACTCCGGTAATTTTGATTAAAATCTTGTGGGGGTGTCTCGGTTTTTGTGTATACTAAAAATAGTCATGTATAGATATTAAATTTTCGTCATAACTCTGTCAAAATTGTTTGAAAAAGGTTTCAGACAACAACGAATGGCAACAGCGAAAAAAACAATGAAATGTTGAATAAAATGCCCAAGTTATGAGCGAATTTGAATCGTTCAATAGACAGAGACAGCACTATGAGGCGATGAAGTAATTTTTTTTTTTTTCTTTGGGTGATGGATTCCCTTTGCCCGGTTCCCTTACCGGCTAAAAACCCACGGTGTTCCTTCTCCTGACCCTTGGCCGGGGTCGCGGGATTTGCAGCTGCATGCACCGCAACCCGTGCAGGCCTCGGTTCACCAGCAGCTGGCGGACCTCTCCTACTGTGGGGCCTAGCCCCACGTCCTCCTGAGAGGCGTGCGCGGGATACTTCGCGCCGCCTTTTCCGGCTTGTTACTGGTCGGGCGACGGGTCCCCAAACCCGTCGCCCGCAGGCCACACACTTCTTCTCTTCTCTCTTTTCAGCACGAGCTATACAAAAATAGCTCATGCTGTGATGAAAAGATTAGTCAGTCAGCAAGGTTGGTGGCGGGGCTGACTGCCCTGGGTGCGCCGGACGTACTGAAGTATCGTCAGAGGCTGGCCATACACTACGGCGGCTGAAGACCGTCGCGTGATCTCCGGCACCCAGTGCGTCTGGCGCGGATAGGGAGAGTGGTAGCCGTCCCTCTCTCCCTCTCAGCTCCCCTCCTTGGTCGCCATCACCTCCTCGCTAAAGGAAGCTTCCCACCCATACTCGCTCCCGACCATGGACAGAACCAATGCCGGAAATGATGTCATGCGAACTGCGAAGTTCATAGTAACTTCATATCACTGATTATAATGTCTTTTTCGCGCGAAAAGTACAGAAAATGCATAAACTTCAAAAGCGGAAAAATCTCCTCCATTTATTGATCGTTTTTAATATTTTTTTCATCAATCGTATCGTTTCTATCCCTTCTTTTAAATTGTTTTTTTATGTATTCTTCATGCACAAATTAGTACAGATCCGGATTTAGACATTTCCTACCAGTCGACCATAAGGCGATGAAGAGACAAAACATGACAAAAAATATTTTACATTCTTGGTTACTTTTAATACAGGGTGTAAACGAATTCGTGTATTTCCTTAAAACCACATGATCTACTACTGGTGTAGATAGGCTCCGCACGGGAATTAGATCGATTAAAAACAAATAATAAAATTCTTATTCTTTCATGCGGTAGGTTTAAGTGATCGTCTCTAAATCACCTATTAAGGATTCAGTAAAAAAAAACAAGAATTAATAGTTTTGCAAAAAAAAAAAATATCTACGTGAACATTTTGGTGCCACGTATAAATGAATGAAAGCACGGCGACGCGACTGGCGGGCACGACTAACGCGATATCGCTCTTTGCATCCAGTTAACTCGGGGCTCTAAAATGACTCAGAAATAGAAAACCAACATTTGATTGTTTATTTTTTTAACTTGATTTTCAAAAATACCCATTTAGGGTTAATCTATGTCATCAGTAGATCACGCGGTTTGAAGGAATTACACGAATTCGTTTACACCCTGTATATTGTTTGTAATATTTTGTGTTTGTAATATTTTGCTTTTTATTTCTCAGCGAGAAGTATATTCTATACAGTTAGTACTTTACGCCTGGATGATAAAAAACTGGGTAATACAAATCATACTCAGCTTACATCTCGAAGAATTCTATGAAGCTGTGAATAACTCACAAGATTCATGTGCACTCATTCTGGCATCAAGTTCTTCAGGTAATACATAATTATTATTTCCTTTGTTCATCATCTGAGCCCGCTGTGGTTTTGCTTGAACCCTCTAAGCACCTTGCTGGGGTGCATGAAAAAAGTCTCCACGAGTGACGATACTTCAGTACGTCCGGCGCACCCTGGGCAGTCAGCCCTGCTACCAACCTTGCTGACTGGCAAATCTTTTCACCACAGCATGAGATAGTTTTGTATAGCTTGTGCTGACACGAGAGAAGAAGAAGAAGCACCTTGCTAGAGGGTTTAGGGCTAGGCTACCGGTTGAGAAAAGGTGGTCAGATAATATCCCACCTCCTTTACCTGGATGACCTTCAACTGCTTGCCCCCAACAATTTGCAACTGGTGGAATTACTGAACGTAATTGAAACTTTAAATAATTCCATCAGGATGGAATTTCATGTGGACAAATGTGCAGTCATGCATGTAAAGCGAGGAAGGATTATGGAATCCGTGGGAACCGAACTTTTGGATTCCATACACCTTAGATCCATTCACATTCATTCTGGCATCGAATTCTTCAGGTAATAAAACATTATGATTACTTATGAATAAATGGCATAAGTATGAAAAGATTGTAATGCTTTCAAGATAGAGCGATAAATCGATTATCGATAAATGATGGAATCAGGTGTTACTTTGCGGAAATCCATCACGTACAAATATGCAAATACAATATCTAGCTTTAATTCCGCTGAACAAGATCGCTAGTTTGGATGCAGTATGCAGCATCACCCTCCCGCCCACAAGCATATGCACATGCAGGAGTGAAAAAATAATGCGACATGCAACCAAACCAATACACGACATGTGTTTCGCCCCTGCACGGGGCATCCTCAGGATGTGTTGACTCCTCGACCGCTAGGACGCGTGTTTCGCGTTCACGTTGTATTTGCATATTTGTAGAAATAATCGGAAAGAAACAACATATTTTTTGACATTTACTGGTAGGTGTACATTTTTTCAAACTTCGTGGTATACTGGTGATACAGATACAGCATGGGATACTTTTAGATAAACAGGAAAAATAATTTGAACAAAAAAAAATCTAAGTAAAAAAACGACTACAAAATAAACTGAAAAGTGTAAAATAATGACCATGATATTATCAAATTAACAGTTTCAGAAGTCGGTGCCTTCAGTTTGGTTCAGTGTGGATTAGGAAATTGAAGACACCGCTCCTAAAATTGTTGCACTAACCACTATAGTAAAATGAAAATCGTAATTTTTGTTTTGTTTTTTAATGAATCAAAATCCAGTGCAGAGTAAATCTATACCAGTAATGGATCATGTCGTTTTAAGGAATTATACGAATTCATTTACATTGTATAGAATCACTGACTGACGACGTCTGTGGTCTAGCGGTTCGAATGTCGGACTGCTGATCACGAGGTCGTGGGTTCGATTCCCACAAGATACAAATATTTATGTGATGAACATAAGTGTTTGTGTTAGTCTGGGTGTTTCTTATGTATTATAAGAAAGTATTTACAAAAAAAAAGTTTTTTTATCAATTGTCTAGCACCCATAGTACAAGCTCTGCTTAGTTTGGGACTGGATGGTGCTGTGTAAAAAAAATGTCCCAAATATTTATTTATTTACGGACTTAATTATCCGTTAGTTTTTAAAATATTTGGACCATTCAAGAAAATTTCATTTCAAAGCCCATAAGCCCAGTTTTAATTATTCAGAAATGATGAGATCCGAACTAGGACATAGCTTGAAGAATTGCCAAACTTAAGTGGCGGTGGGCGGGGCAGATTGCTCGCAGAACTGATGGCCGATGGGTCCGAAAGGTTCTGGAGTGGCGACCGCGTACCGGAAGGCGCAACGTGGGTAGGCCCTTACGAGGTGGTCCGATGACTAGGTAAAGGTCGCCGGAATCCGCTGGATGCGAGAAGCACAGTAGCGATCGATGTGGTGATGCTTGGGGCAGACCTATGTCCAGCAGTGGACATATTTCGGCTGAATGATGATGATGATGATGATAATTTTTATTTATAGATGAACAAAGAAAGTTATGCAAAAATATACTGCGTATGCACCGTGCGTCATTCACCAAGATGAGGGCATGTGGACTGTTCTACGTAGACATTAGTCATTCATTACATCTGATGGGACTTCTTACTAACTACACTGTTGTGCTGTTGCAGTTTGCATTTCTGTAATACTATGTAGTGTAACCATTAAAGAATTTTACTTTCGTTTTGTTTTATTTCTAGCATCTACAAATCTGATATTGAGTAGATATTGTGCTAAAAGCATTTACAACGTGTTACATAATGCCCCAAAAAAGAAAATGTTAATCAAGTAGTCTTGTAAGGTTGTTGTCATTTATCTCTCAGAGGAGATTAGGAAAGAATGTAAATAACTTTCTGGGTAGTCTACTCTTTACTTTCATGTTTTCAGGGTTGCGTTTCTTTTATTTTAAAATGTTGCCAATAGACTCTTCACAAGGGACCTTTTAATCTTATTTCGGCTTTAGTATTTTTGTAACACCTGATGGTATAAGCTGATGTACCTAATTTGATTATCACTGTTTTTATCTTATTTCGATATTTTAAATTTATAATACCTAAGTAAAAGTGCCACTCCGTGCCTCGAAGAGCAAATTAAACTCTCAGTCCCGGGTGCCGTACGAATAAACGTTCGTGCACATTATGTCGGGCCGCAGCGAGGTGGAGTGGGCCGCAGCGCAGCGCAAAATGCTTACTTAGCACATTAGTGACGGGCCGGGTCGCAGTGCATTGACGGATTTTGAGTACAGTGTACAGTTGTATCCATGAATTAAATATCGTAAAATGAACACGTGCACTCTAATTCGCTTGCTGTAGCACATTGTATCGGGGCGCAGCGGGGCGGGCCGCATCGCATGCAACCAAAAACACCTGGACAGTTGTTGACTCTTTAAACAGGCAACGATTAAGGTAATTGCCCTTATAAGGTAAAGGCACCTATTTCCGCGGTATTTTCACCATAACTTGAAAGAACATTAAAAATTAAGTATTTAATATACCTTTCTGTAGAATTGGCTATTTTTATCACAAGTATTATATATCTTATTTTTGAAATATACTCACAGTTTGACAATAAAAGTTTATTAAAAATGTCAAATTATTTAAAAATATGAAAAAGTCCGAGGCACCTAATTCCGATTTAAAAATCCTAATTCCGATGCATTTGGTTCCTAATTCCGAGTGTACAAAATACAAAGGAAAGGAGGTGGAGAGAATGACACATGATGTTCAAAAAATCAAGTGTATTTATATAATCTGCTATAATTAGTATGAGGAGTGTCTTTGAATCAGTCTCAGACTCTGTCTTACATGATTATTAATATGGCACCACAATAATGTAATTTACTTAGAAAGGAATTCGGGAATATTGTGCTGTCGAGAAACTTTATAACACTACTGCCATTATGAATTGCTGTAATAGCAATTTGGAGATCCTGTTCCGTGTACTTTTTTCTTGGCTTCATTCTCCTACAATAAAACAATTACAATAATAAAACAATTTTGTTAAAAGTATATAATGTATAGGTATAACTATATCTGAGTATATCGGAATATGAAAGTTATTTTGAAGGGCAAATTTATATTCTTGCAGTTACTAAAACCATACAAAAGATTTGAACAAGCTGCGTAAGATAATGAACACTCTGTATTTAACGTGTGCCAATACCACGGAATTAGGTACTAATATAACCTTATTCCGACATATATACATCGGAATAGCGTTTTATAATACTAAATCAAGTTTTCTAATTCCGAGTATTAAAAAGAAAAAGACTTTTTAATATTAAACAAATAAATTAATGTTCAATTGCGATATCTTTGAAAAAATATACAAAGCTCACTCAGGATTATATCAGAACACATTAATAAATTAGTGTTTTGTACTTAGCTTTTCCATACAACGAATTAATAAAGTACCTAAACAGGCAAACTTTGACCTGCTATAATTAGTAAATGCGACGCCATAGTGTACCTCGGAAATAGATTTTTGTATCTATTGGTTATTTAAGTAATCAGAGCTAAAATATTAAGTTCGTAATCATGAAACTGCCTTCAAAATTTAAAAAAAAGTCTACGTCTATTAAATTGCAATTCCGTGGTATACATCGGTATTTAGGAACCAACTAAAATATTTGGCACCTAATGCCGCGGTACTTTAAAAACTTATTTTCTCCTCAATTTGTAAAGAAAATATTAAAATGTTAACTGTTTTCAATAAAAAATATAACCCTTCCAATATTTCTACCTAAACAAAAACTCACACAGTATAAAATTATCATTTAAAACACTATTTAGCAAATCGTATTAATCACGTGCATAAGGTCCGAAATGTATGAAGCGCGCGTTCGAGTCAGCTGCTAGCGTCAATCTTACTGTTTATTTTAAAACGGTAAAGCACCAAAGCACTCTTTTGCTCATATAAACATGAACAGATAAATTATTAATTGAATAATGTATCTTGCAAACAAAAAGAACTTGTGAATTGCTTGAAAACGCCGTTATTCTAAATACATCGGAATATGGTGCCATTTTTAGAACCCCTCGGAATTGGGTGCCTTTACCTTAACTAACCCATCACAAATAAGCTTTTTGCGATTTCTTACGTTTCTTGTACTTCAAACTCAGTTGGTCCGGAAGAGTCTTTTGATCCTTTTGGGAAATAGGATCGATTGGCACCATACAAATATTTTGTGAAAACTGCCCTTTTTCTCGCTGACTACATTTTTTTCAAGAAATTATTCCAAAGGTTAGGGGTGGTCTTCTAAGAACGTATTCTTGTAGCTAAAATGTTTAAGATAGCTGCCCTTCATGCCCATAGTAAAAATATTGCTATTACTAATAGAAATAGTAGATTTCCTAATAAACTACATGTCCCTAACCAACGTACTACAATGTATAGCAAGAATTGTTTCTGCATGGCTATTCGAATCTATAATAAATTACCGAACTGTCTAAAAAGCCTTAATTTAAACTTGTTTAAGCGTAGATTGTTTGACTTATTAATAAGCAAATGTTATTATTCAACAAATGATTATCTCAATGACAGAAATTTGCAAAGTGTAAACTTAGACTGCACCTAATTTTGTTTGGGAATTTCTGTAGTTATCTTTAGATTGTTGTACCATTATCGTAAAATTATTATTAGAAATGGAAATATTTGTACACCAGAAATGGTAGAATATAAGAGACTTCAATAGTTTGTAACACCTACTGCACTATATTTTAACAAATAAACTGATCTTTCTTTCTTTCTTTCTTTCTTTCTTTCTTTCTTCGTGCCCCATCTCAAATTACCAGCCTGTATACTCATACACCTGTGGTTTGGATTGACCTATGTGAAATATTTATTTGAAACTAGCTGTGCCCGCGACTCCGTCCGCGTGGAAGTCGGAAAACAACATTGTGTCGCAGCAACTAAATAATCCATTTATTATAATAATAGACAAAGGTGTCCCACTAAGACACTTATATCTTTTGAACCATTTCTTTATGTAGAGTTTCAGCTCCTCTTGATTGACCGTAAAGATTCATAAAACCGTAATACTAAAAACGTGTTGCTTATTTCTATACATTTCCTTGCTAAAATGGATTATAATTGAATATTGATACTTTTATTGAAGATGTAACAAAAACCATATCGCGATACAAAAATAGCTACAACGCCGTCTTGTTACAATCTGCGAACTAAATTATGATTTCATTCGAGGTGTGGTAGGTATAGAAAAGAACTTTAAATATTTAAAAAAAAACGTATAGAAGACTTCATTTAATTTTAATAAGTTATAAATAGGTAGGTACTGCTTTCAAAAAGTCTGATCTGGAAATCGAACCAACACAAACGCGAAAAAACATCATCTATATTTTTATTTCACCAATCGATATGATCGCTCCAATAAACATAGTGCCTGAAATTGATGGAAGACCATAAAAACTAACATTAAGTACCTACCTAACTTAGGTACATTTCAATTCAAACACTTATTTGTAATGTTGGGCGTAACTGATATATTTTCCTAATGCATTATACATTATATTATAATTTTCAAACTGTTGTTTTTAACTGTTGTAATATATATTATATTGTATTGTATTGAAGGAACACTAATTATCAACAGAGCAGAAGACTTGCAGTAATATGAAACTAAGTTTACATTAATATAATATAAAATTATTTTAAAGGTACCTAAGTAATAAAAATTTGCTCTTGTTACTTGTGAGTTAAAGTTCATAATTGTGTGACGCTTTAATACGATGTAAAGTACGACAATATTATTTTGCCAGTAATATGAAGCAAGTTCACACTAATATTATATAAATATTTATGTTATTTTAACGGTGGTAAAAATTTGCTCTTGTTATATGTGGGTTAAAGTACATAATTGTGTGACGCTTTCGGCTTACTTAACGACTCGACGCGAGTGGCGGGCGACTACTACCTATAGACAATAATATATATTATAACAGTCTTTGTTGCAAATAAATAATGGTTAGAATATTAGAAATGTATAATGAATTATATTAGCTGTTATATGTTATAACGGCCAACATTACTTATTTGTTGTTACTTCTTATTTCTTGCACTTCCTTCAATTTAAGACAGTGTGTTTGTTGGAGAGATTTGATCCTTATTATTGACCTTATAGATATCTATCAACAAGTGCCATAATATAATACCGGATGGTACATAAAGCTTTGTCAGTTCGATTCCCGGTTCAGGCAAAAAAATCAGTAAAAGGTTACTTACTTTAAAAAAAAGTGAAATGAAGTTTCCTTTGAGTGAAATTTGCTATTTTTAATATTTAAAGCACTTTCCCTCCATGGCCACGTCTTTGGAACATTACCTAAAGCTTAAAAAAACTCAATTAAATAAACTTAATAAAACGACGGCGACAGGCTTTGAATAAATCTGACAATAATGAACAAAATAAAATAAAAAATATAGAAAAACATTCCAAAAAGTGCATTGAGTAGATAGAATGATTACGAAATACTAAATTTCAACAAAAGCACTGGGTGAGCGCTTTCCTTGCAAATAATCATGGCCACCGATTTCAATTTGAATTTGGACCTTATTTTCGGCATCAGCATTCCCAAAAAGTATGACATTCAATGAACAAAAATCCTACTGTTAGTCCAGATCATGAATTAATTTTATTGTGAACAACAATAAGAAATTGACCTAATAAATTCTAAATAACAATATCTTCGTTTTTTTTCTGTAAAAGCTTAGTTCCTTCTTCATAAGGATAGCATTTCATTAAACCTTTCGTAGACTGAGAATAGGTACCAATTAAACAATGAATATTAGGTAATTTGTGGATTTATTCGTAGTAAAATATTTCCTCGCAACATTATTTGATACACGTAACGCCATCTATTGAAAATAAACTAATACATGCTAAGTTCTTCTAGAAAACTTAAAATTCGCATAACTTTTGATTGCGTGAACCGATTGCGATGAAACAAAAACCATATGTTACTTGGAGATAAGCACAATATATGTTTATAAAAGTCAACAGCATTGGGTCAGTTGTTTTTACGTGATGCTTGAACAAACAAACAGATAAACAGACAAACAGACAAACCAACAAACAGAAGAAACAAAATACAAAAATGTTAAAAATGGGTTCTTTTGGTTATTTTTTAACACCCCAACCATGTTTTTTCAAAATATTTGCTATGTACAGATACGCAAAGTCTACAGATTTGATAAATGTATAGAAGATATTGATTATTTGCATATCTTTTGAATGCGTGAACCGATTGCGATGAAACAAAAAAAATATGTTACTTGGAGATAAGCACAATATATTTTTATAAAAGTCAACAGCATTGGGTCAGCTCTTTTTACGTGATGCTTGCATAAACATGCAAAAATATGTTTAATCTTTACTTCCCTAGATGGCGTTGGCGTCGAATTAGATCGCGCTATGGTTTCGTTACCGCGCGATTTATAAGTTCTAGACAAAAATTTCTTTGTTAATTCTGAACCACGATTTTATTATATGTATAGATGAAATTTTTATTAAATAATTAGCACTCTGTCGGGTCATTCTGCCAAACCATCGACTATGCAACATCCCTTTCTCTTGCTCAGGATTATGACCGTACAACACGATTAGTAAACAATGGGATTGAAAATGGCGGATTTACCTGTTAATGTGTGGTTTTCAATAATAGAACACGTAAAATGAGAAATAAACGTAGGTATATTGTTACAGGTTTTATTATTAAGTTACAAGTTGACACGTACAGAATAAAACTAGTTAATTTTAGCGGGAATCTAAATGTCGTCTGTCAGAGTGATAGATGACAGTTCTGTTCGGAAGACTTGACAAAGCAGATACTTATAAACTAAGTACTAGAGATTTGTTTATTATTTATTTATTTATTTACTTTAATTAAAACGGTCTTAGACCAATTACAATAATTAAAGATAGTAATAAGAAACGATACATACATAAAAGGACAAGAAAAAAAAATTAAAAAAATATTCTAATAAACTCTTTCATAAATCCCTTACAGTGCTTCTGACAGTATATTCTTTCACTCGTTCATGATGCATTCCTCTCGCAGTACTCCAGACATTCCGACAAAATCACCCTCCATTCATTCGCAAACATATCAAAATTCGGTATGGCGTCCAGGAGGGCATTGAGCGCAGTGAGACTTCGCGGTATGGGTGATCGCGAGGTGAGATGCGCCGACTAGTAGAGATGGGTAACTAGCCGAAATTCCAATAACTTGGCTAGCCGGCTATTCGTGGTGAAATAGCCAGCTAGCTAGCCAGCTATTTAGCTATTTGGCTATTGAATAACTGGCTCACTAACCGACTAGCGGTTGCGGCGGCGTAGTTTAGCTACGCCGCCGCAACCGCTAGGCGGTTCGAGTTCGATCCTCACCGCAGCAATAAGTTTAGATGATAATAATAAGTTTGTTGTTATGATTTCGTTTATATTGATACTTTTTTTTAAGAAATTCTTTCCTTCTTTATTCGTATGGTTTTTACTAAAAAAACGAGGTTTCGGCTAGAATTGGACGTAGTTACTCCGGCTACTTCGGCTAGCCAGCTACTCAGCTATCGGCTACCGTGGCGGCTGCAAACAAAACTTAGTTGTTTTATACTGTGTGGTGCAGTTCCGGCTGTGCCATAAACCTGTCGGTTATTGTTGCTAATCTAACTAGCCAGTCGCCAATAGCTAGGTAACGTGTTGACGGATATCATAGCCATGGCTATTTTTTGAATAGCCGCTATTTAGCTAGTTATTAGAATAGCTACCCATCTCTACCGACTAGTCGGCCGATTAGTCGGCCAAGCCGATCACGGTTTCGGGGGTAATTTCCGTGACGCTTTGTTTACAGCAAATTCGCGCGAAAGTCGCAACCGTGTTTTGATTAGTTCACATTGTTTCTCGATTTTTGCTTTTTCACGGGTCCAAGAGGTGTTTTTGTAAAAAAAAAAAGACAATACTGTTATTGTTCATTAAAGTGAAAGAGCTCAATTACAAATTAATCATGTCAAAAAGAATCGTCTATGTTTTTTTTTTGACCAATTGGGCAATGATTCCCGTGAAGTCGAGTAAGAAGCCGGATAGTGTAATGTAACAGACGGCCCTAGGATCTCCTGAGAGCACGTCTGCTACACCAGTTGTAAAGAATGTGTAGAGCATTCAATACCTAGTACGTAAATAACAAAAATAGAAATGGTTAGAGAATAAGAGGCAGGACTGCGTCACGTCTCTTGGAGTAGTCAGCGAGTTCCTTCTTGTCGTTCTTCTTGGCGTTCGCCAATGGCCCACACAGCCATTTGATAGAAACCGGCGGCAGCAAACACGTATTGACGGCTAGATACACGGCGAGAGTGCTTAGGCAGCTCAGTCCCAGCGTCGTGCAGGCACATCTTGGGTTACAGGCTATCTGTGAGAAGACAGACCTGTACGAGACGTCGTCATGAGAGGCGGACACACAATAGTAAGCTCCCCCAGGCAAATATTGTGCTTCAAGGTGGGTTGCTGTGACATGCCACATAATTAAACGGCCACTCGGATTTAAAATTATAATATTTATATCAATATAAAATAAAAACCGACATTCATATCAAAAAAACATCACCATGGTGTAAAACAAATCCAAAGTCAAGTCTAATTTTAAATTCCTATCTGTCATCAATCAAAAAAAGTATAAAATATAAAAATGGCCAGTAGGTGAAAGATGACGATCATGAAGGTGATACTACAATAGTCAGCGCTCTTTGCCGAATAATCACCGTCTACGAAAGCGGGCGGAAAGTCGGCTTCGCCGACTAGTCGGCGCATCACTACTAAGTACATACATATTTACTATATCTTAAAATTACCTTTCGCTCACAGTAAACGTGCGTGAGCGAGACGCAATTATCGACAAGTACCCGAAAGATTTTAACCATCTATTCTAATGCCTAATTGGAGAAGAAAAGCTAGGATATAGTTAGTCGAATAAAGCTTAATTTTCGAGATATTCGTTATATATCGAAATTCACAAGTCAAAAAATATGAACAAGCCATGTGAACGCGGCGTTGCGACTTTTGTCATACCATACCCAGTCGTCATTTGTCGTGAGTGTCGGGGAGGTTCGTGAAGTGAGAAGTTTTCCTATGCACTCACACGATAATTTAAACGTTGTCAGCTCGACATACGGTATTGTTTACAAGGAAGCAATAAAGTTAATTGATTTATTTTGTTCCGAAAAACAAAATAGTTTAATTGACTGAATTCGACCTATGTTGACATAACAACGTTATTGACTCATAATACCATTAGAAAGGCATGGTTAAAATCTGGTTTAGAAGCGCCGCCATTTTCAATCATGTTATCGGTAGCGGGTAGCACTGGGCAATGTTGACAAGAGAGGGTAGTCGTCGATATGGATCGGCCCACCCGAGGTTATAAAGGCGGTGGTCATTCGACGAAGAGAGAGCATTCCGTGTTGAACAGCTGAAGAAGTCTGACCTTTCATATCTGATTAGCTTGTCCTTATTTTATGATCTTGTAATAATTGTGTAAAGTAATGTACTGTGATCTAGTTAATGTTACTAATATTAACCCAAATACAAGTACTCTCAGTGGTGGAGAGTCTATGTTGGTTTTATTTACTGTGTTTACCTTGCTCGCAATCCTGACATACCGATATTAGCTAAAACTGTAATGATAGAATCACCCCTGAACGATTATATTGTTGTGTCATTTACAATCATTATAATCGGGTTGTACCTACTCACTTTTAGGAAGGTAGGTTTAACACGTTCAGTGCCGGGGCCCTCCAGGAGGGCACCCTGTAGTCGCATTCGCCATGCCGGGTGCGAGGTGGAGGGCTCATTTTAAAGGCAGGTTTTTCTTCGAAAATTCTCCGTCATGAAACAAGCAAACACCTATTTTACGACGTAGTAGCGTATTTTTCAAAGTTTTTAACCCAATGCCAGGGGACCCTCCTCGAGCGTTCACTCTTAAAGCAAACGTAATGCCGAAAATTCTTCTGGAAGGTCTACTAGCAACACGTATGGCGGGATGGCATATGAGCTCTATGAAAAGTGTGGTGGACTCGAATGTGTTAATAAGTAATACTTCAAAACAATTGTTAAAATAAAGATATTATTAATTAGCTTTTGTAGGTACTTGTAAAAATACACAATGCACACTTGTAGAGAAAGAGTGGGAGAGAAAACGAGATAGCTTACCGAATCTTTCAACACCTGACTTAGTACTCTTTCAGAGTGGAGGCGGGCGCGGTTGCAAGCGCGGGCGCGTGTAAATCAAAATGTATGTAAACGCCAGTTGCATTCACAGTGCTCCCGTGAGCTGCGCGTCTGCATGAGGAGGGCGCGGGCGCGGATGACGCGGCGGTTTCTAATGGCTCAGTCCGCCCGTATCGTTCACAGTGATGTAGCGTCTGTTAGGTGACTGCGCGTGTGGTTCTAAACCATTTTGATTCACCCGCCGAAGCGTCGTACGATAGCTCGTTCGGCACTACTGTGAACACGCAGACGCCAAGACCCAAGCGCCCGCGCCCGCAGCCACACCCGCTAGTGCAGTCTGATTGACCACAAGAAACCATTAATGGCCATTACATTAAGGCTAGGTGTGAATTAAAACACTAGGATCACAAAAATGCGAACTGTAATAACACAATGGTATAGCTAGCAAGAACACCCATCAAATGTAATTGACATGCAGCATCAACGTAGAACAGGCCACATGCACTTATCTTGCCGAATGATGCTCGATGCAAGCGCTGAATATTCTTGCATAGTTTTTTCTCCTCTTCTGTAAAATAGTATATATCCATTAGTATAACATCAATCCGTGAACGTCTTCGCTTGGACTTGAATTTCTCTTACAAATCTTTAGAATTAACTAGAATTCACTGAACATGACAAGCAAAACTGTGGTCCCAAGTTGCTGTGGGTAAACAAAAGGCCTTCTATACTTAAAGGCAATGAAGATCAAATTAATAATATAATGATACTAGTTACCTACAAGGTGGTAGAAGTAAGTCTTTCCTAAAATGAAGATGTAGGTACCACATAACAGCGTAATTTCAAGGTCACCAAGCCGCTTTCTGACTTAGTAGCCAGGGGAATTAATACGTTTCTTGTTCGGATTAATGTTTTCTACAGTGTACTAAGATAGTCTTAGAAGTCAATATAGTCATTAAATATACTCGTACAATGGTTTAAACAAAATACCTGAACAGTTCGAGTTCAAAATGAGTGCACAAGAATCTTGAGTATTTTGCACCGCTATGTAGAATTGCTCGCAGTTCTGGCTTAACATTGTGTACAGCGTAAAATCTTTCATTAACCAACAGTATATGTACAATGACGACGTACATGCCAAATCCTATTAAATGTAAACATACATTCGTTAATTTAAATCTAAAGTCCATGCACAAACTAGAATAAAGCTCTTTTGTTTTTTGAGTACTGGGGCCCAATTCTCCTAAAATAAATTGTTGCCAAACGCAATCGAACCACAACCGTCAGTTAGTTTTTGTTTTCGAAAACTTTCAAAATGATTGTTTTTGTTTTTTGTGTCAAACGATTCGACAGCTTTTGAAATTGAGAACTGTATGAATGAACGGTTCGGCCTTGGTTCGGTTGTGATTTATCAAGATTTATTTTAGGAGAATTGGGCCCCTGTACTTTAGATTTCGTGAGAGGGGCTCGTGACTAATTATCAACTGCGTGGATCACATGATTTGCAAAGTTAAGCTGCGCTTGCCGCGGTCAGTCCGTGGATGGGTGACCGTTCGGTACAAATCGAGACATCTCCATGCCTCGGAGAGCACAATAAACCGTCGGTCCCGGGTGTCATACGAATACCAATTACAATCGTTACGGGTAGTCAGGAGCCCAAACGTCTGACAACCGGTCTAACCTTAGAATAGGTATTGGCATTGCCCAGTAGCCAGGGTGCATGAAAAGAATCTCCACGAGTGACGATACTTAAGTACGTCCGGCGCACCCTGGGCAGTCAGCCCCGCTACCAACCTTGCTGACTGGCTAATCTTTTCACCACAGCATGAGCTATTTTCGTACATCTCGTGCTGACACGAGAAAAGAAGAAGAAGTAGCTGGGTTTCAGAGGTCTGATGGCAGTTGCTCCGTGTAAAATACTGGTATTCTGCCGCATCTGTTAAACTGGAAGTTGACACCAACATACTTGGGAAAAGATTTGGAGGAAGAAGAAGTACATCAAACATGTTATGACCAAGTCGTATACTCACAATCTTGTTACTTAATAGCCCAATTTTTACCATGTCAATTCCTAATTGAATGTAAACCAAAACTTGAGTAAAAACTTTCAGAGTGAAATAAAGTATCTGAAAAGTAAAAATTAAATATTGGTTTTGGAATCACTACATAGTATAAAACAAAGTTGCTTCCCGCTGTCTGTCCCTATATGCTTAGATCTTTAAAACTACGCAACGGATTTTGATGCGGTTTTTTTAATAGATAGAGTGATTCAAGAGGAAGGTTTATATGTATAATAAATACATTGCACCTGTGGGAAGCCGGGCCGGGTCGCTAGTTAAATATAAGTTCAAGATTTTACAGGTTACGCCCTCTTTTCTTTTGATTAAAATTTCATTTCTTCATCTTAATTAGGACACAAACATTTTCGTCATCACTGGTGTTCATATTATAAAACATATCAGTTGCCTTTTAAATATACAACATGACTAGTTGTCGGCATACATACGAAAACTGTGAACTTTGCTAATCATTCTTGACAACTTAAACTATTTGTTAACTTAGTTAGTTTTATTTATTCATTTACATAATATATACAATTCCTTAATACATTATTCTTATAATATTTACATAATTACAAATAAAAGTATATACAAATTAAATAAAAAATATCCTAATAAAACTATAAACTAAAATAGTGCGTCAAAATATTCCTCCGCATCGCTGTCGACTGGTAACGTGCCCAGAAGGCTGGCAGCATTGCCACGTTGTATGGCAATGATTATCCTTTGGCCAAGGTAGAGGCCAGCCTTCGGGTCACGGGTCGTATCGACCAGCCGCCTTGCAAGATCTTTGTATAAGATTTGGGCACTCGGACCCCACGGCCCGAGTGTTTCGACCCCAAACGGCTCGAAAATATAATTACTAATCAAGTTATTATATTTTCGCCGCTTGAGGGCCTCCGCAGCTACAGCAGCAGCGCCAGCACAGCCTACCGAGCTAGGAAGATGAGATGGCGCAAGGGTATCGACGCACGTTGCGTCCCATACCAGAGGCCTACCCATCTTCCATGGCATCAATGACATACCATCTGGTCTCTTGCCATCGTCACGTGCCAAGCCATTTGGTTCTAATACGGCTGGAACGCCGGCGGTGACAAGAGCACGACGGATAATATCATTTAAGTTGGCGTGCCGTGCTATACGGCCTGCACTCCTGCTGCAAGACAAGCCGTGGTGCCCGAGGCTGTCGACGGCTTCACCGCAGTGGCAGCGATGCGGAGCACAGCAGGGAGCACCCAAACGCAGGCATGTAGCGAGCCGAAAAGTATTGTCGTCCAACATAGTACCTATGTTGGACGACGGAAGTGCCTGAAGCCATAGACCCGACTCCCATTTACCCACAGCCAGCAGGCGAGCACGCTCAGCGCTTGTGATTGACGTATTGATAAGATTATTCCGTATCACAGCGCAGAGCGGCTCGTCCCACTGTCTCTGGGAGGATGGATTGACGGGCAACACCGTATTTGGACAAGCCATTTTCCAGGCGTTCACAGCATCGGTCAAGCACGGTACCTCAAAATCAACCAGTGAGGATGACAAGATTTTCCTGATTAATTTCTCAGTACTGTGGACCGAGGACAAGAACGCCGGTAAACTGATACTGGAAATTTTGCGGACGCCGAGACCACCCAAACGAATGGGAAGTGTAGCTTGTAACCAAGCTCGGTCGTCCAGAGCCACATTTAGGAATGAAGTTAATGTGTTACATATAATTTTGTCTACTTTGTCCAAGAGTTGTGGATGTTTCCATAAATGGGAAGAACGGAGGCTATACGTAAATTTCGGTCCAAAACAACAGTATCGGATAATAGTAAAAGCCGAATGTATGTTAATTTTGAAAAGTCTGTCCGAAATATCACAAAAATTTTGGATTTTTTCCTCGATGTTTGGAAAGGATTCATCTAGGATTGGGGACCCTAGGAGGTGAAGTGAGTTTTTTTCGATAATTTTGATATTGGGGGCTATTGAATTAAATTTTTGGAAAACCTGTTGTCGGTCGAAGGTGTGGGGCAAGAAAATTTCACATTTACAGGGGTTGAGGTCTAGGCCAATGGAACTGAATTTTTCTTTAAAAAAAGTTAAATCCTTTAAAACTGTATCTACGTCGCCTCCTAGGGTTCCATCATCTAGATACCATACGTTAAATTTTGAATTTAGCTGTCGAATAATGGGATTAATTGCTAAACTAAAAATGACTGGCCCAAGAGGGTCACCTTGTTGGCATCCAACGCCCGATTCTAAAAGGTTGTCCTTATAAAGTAATTTGGAGGGTTGCCTATAGCATTGCCAAAGAAAGCTGTAAATTTTGGGTACTTCTTTTTGAACTTCAGCCAGCAAGGTGTCCCTGTTTACGGAGTTGAAGGCGTTCTTTATGTCAACCTTGAGGATGACCTCACCTTCGTTACTGTGTATAAAAGTGGATAGGGCGTGTACGGCAGCCTCACAGCCCCCTTTAGAACCGAAACCTAGCTGCAGGGGCTGGAATTTGCTGGCCAGGGTTTCACTGTAGAAGGCGCAGCAAATCTTGGCTGCCACACGCCGGTAAGTGCACCCTACGGCAATGGGACGAATGCCGCCATCCTTTTTGCGCAGGGCACAAAGATTGGCCCCGTACAAAATCTCGATGGCGGACTCGTGCACATTGCCGGAGAGCATCAAGTTGGTCAGAGCCGTAAGCTCCTTCAAAAGCGACTCACCAGCTGCCCCGGCGCCGAAACACGTCAAGTCTTTCAGATGTTGAGGCGTCAAGCCGTCGAGGCCACCGGCGGAACCATTCCTGAAGGAACCTATGGCTGCAACCAATTGGCGAGCTGTAACAGTAAGGGTGTTGGAGTCAGGGTCAGGAGGGTCGGGGAAGGAGAGATCATCCGCAGGAGTAGGGTGCTTACTCTCCAGAGCTGTAAGTGTCTCTGGAGAGTAAGCACCCTGTTAACGCTCACGAGCACACGAGGGCACCGAGCTACGCGCCTGCTGGCCGCAGGCCGGATCCCGACCACTCGCTGAACGAACACCGCGTTGACTACACCATTATTATTTTGTAATCTCTTGATTTGCTTCAAATCAAAAAACTTTAATATTGTAATATCAAATCTACCCGTCGTTATTTCTACATCATCCCCGGACCACCTTGTTGAGTAGAAGATTCCCCTAAACCATTAAAAAAAAAAAAAAAAAAAACAGCTCTCCCATACAAAATAATCAATTTTGTTTAACAAAACGTACAGCTGGGACAGCAATTTCTTTCCTATAAGAATTTTTCCAATAGTAAAAGTTGTTTGGAATAATGAACGGAGTTCATAGTTTTCGGATGTATGCCGACTAACTAGTCATGCTGTACAGATGTCTTTTCTTCACTCGAAGATAACAAAACTACAGTTACAAAAACCATAATACTTACGAACTGCTGAAAACACGCTTTATAAATGTCATAACACTCGAATATATCAATGTAAGCATCACACATTCTTTTAGCAAACATCTTTTCATCGGAGTCTTCCATTCCGTGATCATTTACAGCTTCAATATTCCACAGAATAAGTTTATCTTTCAAAAGTTTTGTGAGTCGGATAGCATATACTGCACTTATATCAAAACTGATCAAAAAGAAACTTGTTAAAACATCAGTGTATGGTGTTTCTAGTTGTATGGTAAAATAAATATTCAATATGACATAAAAACTCACAGTCATGATTATACTTATCCAGTTTCCAATGACGAAGCGCTTAGAACTGGTCTTATCATTGAGAAATCTGTGGACCTTTTGCATAGTTAATACAAACTTTATATTCTTTTTTGTTTGGACAACACTGGTAATGTAGTTGATGGCAAATCCTGTGCCGTAGATGGTGCAGTCATAGTAAGTTGTGAAATATACCACACTTAAATACTCAAACGAGTCTGTGTAGAATGACTTTTTAAAGATGCAATATACCAATACAGAAAATAATATAATTGTTCCAAACAATGTTAAAACATTGGATTTGATGCTGTTTGGTGTTATATAATTGTCTTTGATGCAGTATTTTGGACATAAAATAATATTTTGCATCAGATTCAAAGGCGAAAGCATCGATTGTATATCTTTGTCAACCACATTGTTCATCAAAACTTCTACACGATTATTCCTTCCGGTGTTATGCTTTTTCTTCATTTTTATGGACAACATTTTCAGAAAGCTTATATGCCACAAATGATTCAACAAATTGATGGTTATTCAATCAAATATGAATAGGAAATTCATTATGTTATGCACTGAATTGATAGAAAGGTTCATTAGCAATGATTTATGTGTTTGTGACTTTGTTTTATAATTAAACTAAAGCAGGGGTGGACCAACTTCACCCCGCGAAGGGTTTCTATACGGTGACAAAACTACTCTTATAATCAATCTACCACTTTAATAATTGTTATTGGCAGAAGGGGAAATACAAACATAAGTACATTGAAGAAATATTTTGATCGCTTAGTACAATTAAATGTAAATGTTTGCCTTTCCTTACAGCAAAAGTTTGTCACTGGCGGAAAATGACTCTAGATATAGTTGTAACATGAAATTACATACCATGATATTTTATGATCTAAACATTGATTTTATTGACTCTAATGTATTCTTTAGTAAAAATTGTTTTTCGACAGAAAATAACTATTATCTTCTATCTTTTTTTTATAAATGACGGATAGAAAATTCGCCATCTTATTGTATTTGTAACTCAGCTAAGCAATTGGCTCAACAATGCTGCTGCCATGTGCATTATATGAGGTTTTTGAAAAATTTGTGGAGGAAGCGTTATTTAAGATTTCTAATACTAACAAAATAGTTGATGTTTGTGCAGACTTTAATATAAATATATTAGACAAATCGACTATTACAAATTTTATTTAAGTCATACAACTTGTACAACAATTTCTCTGAACCAACTAGAATAGATTTGGAGAACAATTTCTGTGAACCAACTAGAATAGATTTAGAGCCGGCCTTCTATGAAATATTAACACATAGGGTACTCTCGAGACGTGAACTGATAAGCCACCGTAGTTATCAATTTAATAACAGATGTTAACAAGTAATACGTATTGCGCGCTCGCGTAACCATAATAACTTCTTTGTTGCATTCTGCGGAGTGGGGCTTGGTGGTGAAGGCGCGATGCTGTCTGCTTTGACCTCAGTTTACCGAATATTAAGCTTATTTAGTATTTATCAACACAACGTGTACGTATTTAACAAAAACAGGTACGCACTCAGTAAAGTTCAGATGCGCTTGCACCGCGCAAGTTGACCTAGTTATTGCGGGCGGCCTGCTGACGTGCGACACACGCGCAGGAGCGAGTGGGGGCGGCGCGGGAGCCTGGCCGGCTTGGCGCCACCCGTCTCTTGCGCAGCCTCATGTTTTGCGCTGCCTTTTTTATGAACGAATAGATAAAAGGGTTGCGTGTGTGCGTGTGCGTACGAATATCATTGTCAATGTGATTGAACTTTCTTACCAATTATTGATGTTTTTGAAGTTCTATTTTGGAACAAAATAATTTCCTTTTTTTTCGCTAGGTATGTTCTATTACAGTAACTGATCATACCCTTAATTTTATTCTGGTGAATTTAAATTCAACTTGTATAGATTTCAGGATGGTCGGTTCAGTGGTTTAGGAGTGAAAAGGTAACAAATAAACAAACTTACTTTCGCATTTATAATATTAGTTAAGGTAAATGTATAGAAATAAAGATTACAAAAACGAAAACTGCAAAAGTACAATGATATAAGTTGATATGAGGTCTGATAGTTCAAGAGGTAGCTTTGCATCTATGAAAAATAAGTGACACCCTCTCATCTTATTGAACGATGCCTTTTGAAGACGTTGGATGTTCTTGCATACCCTTCTTTGTGCATCTGTGAAAAAATAAATATTAAATCATCCCGGTATACAGGAAGACTTTGAATTCGTTGGCAATATTTTAGTCCAAGAATCTAATTGAGGAACAAATAATAACTAAAGCTAGTAAAGTGTTCAAAAATAATAACCCAGAGTTTTCCCAAAATGAACAAACAAATAAAAAGGATCAAATTGTGATTGCACGCTATTTAAAATGTACGGGTGCCGTGTGTAAGTGTGTGCGTACGTGTGTGACACGTACGCACACACGCGCCATCACCGTCGACGCGAGCCATTCATTCTTTGCGCGGGACGGAGCGCGTGCGGCGCGCCGGCGTCGCTTTGATTGCGGTCGCGAACTCGCGGATCGCGATGTAGCAGCTTCGATTTTCCTACGGAACTAACGTGTAACTCGTACTTAAATTAAATTATTTAGTTAGGTCCGAAAGTAATTAAAATCATGACAGAAAGCAATTCCGAAAATAACAAAAACCATGACAGAAAATTCTGAAGCACAATAGCGCCCGTTTGTCTAATCCGCAAACTCATACATTCACGAGAAAGCAAATTAAAAATGGGGGCCACATATGCGCATAAATCAATGAAATATGGCAGCTTGCACATAATGACATAATAATAAGTTATGCTACTCGTACCTACGTAATAATTGTCAGCACTGTTGGCACAGTGGCTGAGTGTGTGGCTGCTGCGTTACGTGTCGCGAATTCGATTTCCACATAGAAAGATGTAGGTACGTGTTGAGTTTGTAAACGCACCCAGCACATTACCTACAAAAGTAATTAAGTACAAGCGCTGGGAATGTTTTAAAAAAAGAAAGAGGAAGAATTGGAAAATTGGAAGTGATTTAAACTTTTACTTCGGTGTTCAAAGTAAGACTTATTCTTAGCAAAAGTTTCAAATTACATGTGCAATGACTGTAATATCATTAAAAATGAATTGAATGAAACAGCTGATTAGAGTTATTTAGAAAAGTACCTACTGCGTCCGCGCGTGAACTTTGGTGAAACAGCTGATTGGGACTACGCGGCCGGCGTGCGCGTTTGTGTTGTACCTACTGCGTTGACCGCGTGTGAACTTTGGTGAAACAGCTGATTGGGACTACGTGGCCGGCGTGCGCGTGTGTTTGTAATTATTTAGTACAGTACCTTACCTACTACGTTTTAGTACTTGGAGGTACTTACCTACGTGTACTTTAAAAGGTGCTCGAAGTGTTCACCTGTTCTTTGTACGCACAGCTCAGCACGGCGCCTATGGCTTCTTTTCACGTTTTGCAAAACAAATGTACGCGATTTAACAATTATTATTTCGAATGCCGTAACAAACCTTTCGCTTAACTTTTCGCGACTTTCACTTTCTTGCTCGTACACTAGTCTTTTAAATTAACCCCACAAAAAAAAAAACTAAGGGCGTCAGGTCAGGCGACCGCGCAGGCCAAGGTAAAGGCCCGCCGCGTCCTATCCAACGCTCGCCGAAGCTTCGGTCGAGGAACGCGCGAACATCCCGCTGGTAGTGTCATGTTGGTAGTACAGCTCGGACTGATAGCTTTCAGGCACGTTCTGCAGCTGCTCTTCCACGGAGGTCTATTGGCACTTGGGCATACGTTATTACGTGGAATGATGCAAAATCCAGTAAGTTTTGAGTTGACCTCAAGATTCGGTCTCTTGATTCATCGGGATAGCGGCGGTGGAACATCAGACCGGTTCGCGGAAAACTGTGCGTTCGGTTGTAAAACAAGACCATATCCAGGTATTGCTGGTTCGTGTACACTGTTCTACGTGGTCGTGGCATGTTACTTACGGTTTACGGTTCACAGAATCTTTCGCGAATTACACGTCATGCACTTGACCTATTAAACGCGTGACTGGAGCAGCGCAGGCGGCGACGCGCATGCATTTCTATGCAGGGGAGCGGGTGGGTGCACCCCGCGACCCCGCAGACGAACGCGGGGATCGATCGAGAGGCCCCGATGTAGGTGAACTTTGTTCATGCGCCGAATACTGTTTGGCGGCATTTCTTTTCAAGGACATGCCTACTGAATGAGAGCTCGTACTCGTACCTACATTGTAGCGTAAGTAATAAGACCGCGTAGTAAACTGGTATACTAGCGTTACTAGCGGACGCATCTTGATACTTTAAATTTATTAAAGTTTTAATTATCATTTTTACTATTTATTTTTTTATCGTGTTTATTAATTTTGGACTTTATGTAGGTAAATGACAAGATATATCACGTTTTTAAAATTAATAATTTGACAATTTTAATACACGATATTATGGGCTTAAATACATTAGTATCATGGGTAGAATACGGGGTTAAAATATTGCCAATGATTTAAAAGTCACGCTGTATAAGGTCTATCTATTCATACACGAAATATTTTAAGGGATACATCTATAGGTGGTAAAGAAACCATATAAATTAAAATAAAAGAAAAACTAAGCACATTTTTTTTAAATTCAATAATTTTAATTTACTTGATACACGCATCAAATACTGGCTCATCACTATTTTCAACATCCATTACGCTAATTTCTACGTAGTATTTATTGTCATTGAAGCGGGCAATTTTTTTTTTCTAATTTATGCAAAATGTCTCAAGCATTGTTACAATTATAATAATTACGTAAAATAATCTATTCAATTTTTTTTTCACTTTTCTTTGGCTTCTTTACCACCTATAGATGTATCCCTTAAAATATTTCGTGAATGAATAGATAGACCTTATACAGGGTGTTAACGAAATCGTGTAATTCCTTCAAACCACATGATCTATTAATGGTATAGATTAACCTGGCACGGGATTTAGATTGATTAAAAATAAAAATATTTTTTTATTTTCCTAAATAAAAAAATTATGTGACAGAAAATGTCAATGCCATGCATAAACGAATGAAGGTACGGCGAGACAGCTGATGGGCACGACTAGTGCGGTATCGCTCCACGCAGTCAGTTAACTTGGGACCCTAAAACTACTCAGATATAGAATACCATGGTTAATTTTTAGTTTTTTTTTTGTTAATTCTTCAAAAAACCTACGCAGTGTCAATCAGTGTCACCAGTAGATCACGCGGTTTGAAGGAATTACACGAATTCGTTAACATCCTGTATACAAGGTGTAACTTAAATAACGCACAACCTCTTAAGGGGCCACTGTACTCATCATTAAGACCAACTTTTATGGGACCAAACATGAAATCGCGAAATAAAACGCAGCTGTTCCCTACATTTTGACACAGAACAGCTGTTTTTTTTCGCAATTTCAGGTTTGCTGACGAGTTATGCGAACATAAATGTAGGGAACAGCTGATTTTTTTCTCGTGATTTCAGATTTTATTAGGTTGTGCGTTATTTAAGTTACCCTTGTAGATTAGTCATAGATCATGTGGTTTTAAGGAATTACTCGAATTCGTTTAAACACCACATCTAAAGAAAAATAAAAATTGAACCAAATACCTGAACAGTCTAGTGAATTTATAAGAATTATACAGGTACTACGAACATCTCATATTGTTGCGTAAAATCTCTCACATTTAACGCTTAAACATATTAGTAAGATCATGTTTTTTACTATCCAAAATTGGGATGAAAGTGCTAGCAGGATAGTCTGAAATAGAAGGTAAGCACTTGAACAAACTTCTAAACTCATTTATTCAAGATAGACTAGAATTACTTAGTTCTTATTGAACGTCAATATTAGGTTCATAAAAGACAGCCCCCAAAAGCGCCCTCCCTTCACCGCTTCCTCGTGTTTTTGCTGTGAAGAAGAAACGGCGCAACAAACTCCCCAGCAACACATATCTGTCTATCAAGTGAATAAATTAATTGATTCTGTATACAACAAAAGGTAATATAAGGTCCATCTATTTGTACACGAAATATTTTAAGGGATACATCTACAGGTGGTAAAGAAGCCATAGAAAAGCGAAAACATTTTTTTTTAATGTATATTCTTTTACGTAATTATTATAATTGTAATAATACTTGAAATTTTGCACAAAATTGAAAAAAAAAACCGCTTCAGTGACAATAAACACTACGTAGAAACTAGCGTGTATGCGCGCCCACGTGTTCGTTTTACGATATTTGCGGTTTTTTGGTATTTGGGAGCCCCTGTGGTGTTCACAAGAATGGATGAAGAGCTTTTGATTAATTTAATTCATGGATACAACTGTACACTGTACTCAAAATCAGTCAATGCGCTGCGACCGGGCCCGTCACTAATGTGCTAAGTAGGCATTTGGCGCTGCGCTGCGGCCCGCTCCACTCCGCTGCGGCCCGACATAATGTGCGCGAACCTTTATTCGTAGTGCACCCGGGACTGACAGTTTTATTTGCTCTTCGAGGCACGGAGTGGCACTTTTACTTAGGTATTATAAATTTAAAATATCGAAATAGGATAAAAACAGTGATAATCCAATTAGGTACATCAGCTTACACAACGTGTTACAAAAACAACCCCTTTTTTTTTGTGGTAAAATCTTCATTGATACCCTTCGCCCCGGGAAGGCGAAGGGTTATGCTGGACTCTTACCGGCTAAAAACCCACGGTCCTACTCCTGACTCTTGGCCAGGGTCACGGAATTCGCAGCTGCATGCACCGCAACCCCGGCAGGCCTCGGTCCGCCAGCCCCTGGCAGACCTCTCCTTCTGTGGGGCCTTGCCCCACGTTCTCCTGAGAGGCGCGCACGGAACACATGCGCGCCGCCTTCTCGGGCCTGTTACTGGTCGGGCGACGGGTGACAAAAACACCCCTAAAGCCGAAAGGGGATTAAAAGGTCCCTTGTAAAGAGTCTATTGGCAACATTTTAAAATAAAAAAAAACCCAAAAAAAAGCGACCAATCATAAAATAAAATCATCACTGAAACGCAACCCTGAAAACATAAAAGTAAAGAGTAGACTACCCAGAAAGTTATTTACATTCTTACCTAATCTCCTCTGAGAGGTAAATGACAACAGCCATTAAAGACTACTTGATTAACATTTTCTTTTTTGGGGAATTATGTAACACGTTGTATATGCTTTTAGCACAATATCTACTCAACGTCAGATTTATAGATGCTAGAAATAAAACAAAATCCAAAGTAAAATTCTTTAATGGTTACACTACATAGTATTACAGAAATGCAAACTGCAACAGCACAACAGTGTAGTTAGTAAGAAGTCCCATCAGATTTAATGGATGACTAATGTCTACGTAGAACAGTCCACATGCTCTCATCTTGGTGAATGACGCACGGTGCATACGCAGTATATTTTTGCATAACTTTCTTTGTTCATCTATAAATAAAAATTATCATCATCATCATTCAGCCGAAATATGTCCACTGCTGGACATAGGTCTGCCCCAAGCATCACCACATCGATCGCTACTGTGCTTCTCGCATCCAGCGGATTCCGGCGACCTTTACCTGGTCATCGGACCACCTCGTAAGGGCCTACCCACGTTGCGCCTTCCGGTACGCGGTCGCCACTCCAGAACCTTTCGGACCCATCGGCAATCAGTTCTGCGAGCAATCTGCCCCGCCCACCGCCACTTAAGTTTGGCAATGCTTCAAGCTATGTCCTAGTTCTCCTGCGGATCTCATCATTTCTGAATAATTAAAATTGGGCTTATGGGCTTTGAAATGAGATTTTCTGTATGGTCGAAATATTTTAAAAACTGACTAGGATAATTAATTCAGTGATTCTGTACAAGGTGTAAACGAATTCGTGTAATTCCTTAGAACAGAGGTTCTCAAACTTATTTCGTCTACCGCCCCTTTTGAGAATCAATTACTATCTAGCGCCCCCTAAATTTTGTATGTTTACCACCTCTTAATAATCACAATCGCAATAATTTCTTTTACCGCCTTTACCACCCCCCTGTAAGTTTCTAGCGCCCACAAGGGGGCGTTAGCGCCCACTTTGAGAAAGACTGCCTTAGAACGACATGATCTATTGCTGGTATAGATTAACTCTGAACGGGATTTTGTTTGATGAAAACAAAATAAAATTTATATTTTTTGTCTTACGATAGTTGTTAGTGCGACAGTTTTAGGAGTCGGTGTCTTCTATTTGCTAATTCACGCTGAACCAAATTGAAGGCACCGACTAGACTTCTTAAACTGTTAATTGGATAATATATGGTCATTATTTTACACTTTTCAGTTTATTTGTAGTCGTTTTTTTTACTTATTTTTTTTCTGTTTTATCTAAAAGTATCCCATGCTAGGTCAATCGCGATCACCACGAAGTTTGAAAGAATTACATGAATTCGGATACACCTATACACCTACAAGTACATGTCAGAACATGTTGATTCTTTCCGATTATTTCTACAAACATGCAAATACAACGTGAACGCGAAACACGCGTCCTAGCGGTCGAGGAGTCAAACATATCCTGAGGACGCCCCGTTCAGGGGCGAAACACGCGTCGTGTATTGGTTTGGTTGCATTATTTTTTCACTCTTTCTGCATGAGCATATGCTTGTGGGAGAGAGGGTGATGCTGCATACTTAACGTGACCATTTTTATTTTCCGTCATTTTTATCATCCCTCAGAACGGGATGCCTTCAAATTTATATAATTTTTATAAGAATGAAACACATTCTCACGGAAGATAAAAGTATATTTGAAAAAAAAAATGGAAATAGGAACTAATCTTGTGTAGTCTGTTGAGCTGGTTCTATATTTTTCTATGAGCAATTTGCTTTAAAATAATTTTGGTTTTTTGATACGAATGTGGGCATGACTTAATAATGATGGTGTCTTGGTTATCAAAATGTTTTCTGAAGCGATTAATAAATGTGCGCCCGTTCTATATTGAATTCATTGCCACGGATTGCCTTTTTATCAAAACGGGACATTTCTGTGTTTTTGGGGACAACGGGACACATAGCTCAAAAATGGGACTGTCCCCTTCAAAGAGCGACGTATGGTCACGTTATGCATACTGTATCCAAACTAGCGATCTTGTTCAGCGGAATTAAAGCTAGATATTCCATTTGCATATTTGTATGTCATGGATTTCCGCAAGGTAACGCCTAATTCCATTATTTATCGATTATTTCTACCTCAAGTGGCTCTATCTTGAAAGCATTACAATCTTTTCATACTTATGCCATTTATCCATAAGTAATCATAATGAAGAATTCGATGCCAGAATGAAGCACATGAGGGATCTAAGGCGCATGGAATCCGAGAGTTGGGTTCCCATGGATTCCAAAATCTTTCCTCGCTTTACATGCATGACTGCACATTTGTCCACACCAAATTCCATCCCGATCGAAATACTTAAAGTTTCAGTTAGGTTCAGTAATTCCACCAGTTGCAAATTGTTGGGGGCAAACAGTTGAAGGTCATCCATGTAAAGGAGGTGGGATATTACAGGGTGGGCCAAAAATTTTTGCAAATAGCAACACTTGATTTCTCAAAAACCGTTAGAGGGAGGGGCGCGCTGGTAGCGGGAAATTGTGCGTCGTTTGATGCAGTTTTAGTCACGATGGAGCGCTTCACGGGACAACAGCGTGCTTTTTGTGTAAAACAATTTTACAAAAATAACGATTCCTACGTTATTACCTATTTTCACATGAATGGACACGTAAACAAGCACAATTGTCGATATTGGAGCAGTGAAAACCCTCGCTTTAAACACCAAAAGCCACTTCATTCGCCTAAAACGACAGTATGGGCTGCCATATCAGCAAAGGGCATAATCGGTCCGTATTTCTTTGAAAATAATCAAGGAAATAACGTAACTGTGAACTCAGTGGAAAACGTGAAGATGTTGCGAGAGTTTTTGACACCACAGTTACATGAATTTGAAGGATACAACAGCAGGACTTGGATGCAATAAGATGGAGCAACGTGCCATACGTAAAATGTTAGTTTATCGGTGGTTAAAAAAATGTTTCCTAACAAATTGATTTCTCGCAGAGGTAGTATTCCATGGCCTCCAAGAAGCCCGGACCTTACACCTTGCAATTTTTTCTTGTGGGGATACCTGAAAAGTCGAGTGTACCTTAATAAACCGACGACCATATCCCAATTAAAAGAAAACGTCAACGAGGAGATATCCGCGATCCCTCGCTACATGTGTCAGCGTGTTTTCCAAAGTTTACGTAGTCGATTGCAGGAGTGCCAACGACGAGACGGGGCACATCTCGACGAAGTCATTTTTAAAAAATAAATTTCAATATACGTTTATTCAATTAAATAAATTATCAACAAAATAACAGTTGTAGTTTTATTTCTATTCAAGTTTCAAATGTGCAAAAATTTATGGCCCAACCTGTATATGACCACCTTTTTTCAACCGGTAGCCTAGCCCTAAACCCTCTAGCAAGGTGCTTCTTCTTCTTCTCTCGTGTCAGCACAAGCTATACAAAACTATCTCATGCTGTGGTGAAAAGATTTGCCAGTCAGCAAGGTTGGTAGCGGGGCTGACTGCCCAGGGTGCGCCGGTCGTACTCAAGTATCGTCACTCGTGGAGGCTCTTTTCATGCACCCCAGCAAGGTGCTTAGAGGGTTCAAGCAAAACCACAGCGGGCTCAGATGATGAATAAAGGAAATAATAATTATGTATTACCTGAAGAATTTGATGCCAGAATGAGCGCACATGAATCTTGTGAATTATTCACAGCTTCATAGAATTCTTTGAGATGTAAGCTGAGTATGATTTGTATTACCCAGTTTTTTATCATCCAGGCGTAAAGTAATAACTGTATAGAATATACTTCTCGCTGAGAAATAAAAAGCAAAATATTACAAACAATATAGTAGGCTACTTTAAAAGTAACCAAGAATTTAAAGTATTTTTTGTCATGTTTTGTCTCTTCATCGCCATAAGGTCGACTCGTAGGAAATGTCTAATGCTTGTTTCCCACGGTGCGTGATATCGCGCACCGCAACGCACGAGCTCGCACCGACGCACCATGGGAAGAGCCTCGTCCGTGGTAACGGGGCCGCGTGCGGAGCGGTGCGCCGTGTCCACACAACGCACCCTCATAATGTGGCTTCCCACGGTGCGCGATTTTACGGATGATACCACGCACAGCTGGTGCGCGCTACCATGCACCGTGGGAAGCGAGCTTAAGACATTAAGTCCGACTCTGTACTAATTTTGTGCATGAAGAATACATAAAAAAACAATTTAAAAGAAGGTACTACTTTTTTATTTTACACGACACGATTGATGAAAAAAATATTAAAAACGATCAATAAATGGAGGAGATTTTTCCGCTTTTGAAGTTTATGCATGTTTAGCACTTTTCCGGCCGTGGATCTGTCCATGGTCGGGAGCGAGAGTGTGTGGGAAGCCTCCTTTTGCGAGAAGGTGATGGCGACCAAGGAGGGAGCTGAGAGGGAGAGAGAGGCGGCTACCACTCTCCCTATCCGCGCCAGACGCACCGGGTGCCGGAGACCGAGCGACGGTCTTCAGCCACCGTAGTGTGGCCTGCGGGCGACGGGTTAGGGGACTCGTCGCCCGACCAGTAACAAGCCGGAGAAGGCGCAGTATTCCGCGCGCGCCTCTCAGGAAGACTCGGGGCCAGGTCATACAGTAGGAGAGGGGCTGGTGGACCGAGGCCTGCTGGGGTTGCGGTGCATGTAGCTGCGAATCCCGCCAAGGGTCAGGAGAAAGAACACCGTGGGTTTTTAGCCGGTAAAAGAGCCGGGCAAAGGGAGTCCATAACCCAAAGAAAAAAAAAAATGAAAAAAAAAATTACTTCATCGCCTCATAGTGCCGTCTCTGTCTACTGAACGATTTAAATTCGCTTATAACTTGGGCATTTTATTAAACATTTGATTCGTTTTTTCGCTGTTGCCATTCGTTGTTGTCTGAAACCTTTTTCAAACAATTTTGACAGAGTTGTGACGAAAATTTTATATCTATACAACACTATTTTTAGTATACACAAAAATCGAGACACCCTAACAAGGTTTTAATCAGAATTACCGGAGTATGTATTTTTTTTTAATAAACCAAGTAATACCTTAGTTTATGTTGCGTTATGTTCCCCGGTAGAATGTGAAATGTGTGAGATGTGCTATGCAAGGGTTGTCTAATACCCGGAAACTGACCGAGCGGACCGTCTAGCGTCTCAAGCCTCAAGGTGTCTATTCACCACTGTTATGCATAAAATTAGAATTATTCCCGTCCACTGTTATGCATAGAAACCTATTGAAACAAAACTGAAATTTATGAAAAAAAAATATGCAAGATTTAACGTGATATTAAAACTATGCCAATCGATTCTCCTAGTGATTCTGAACAAACTAGTTTCAGGTTTAGTATATACTAAAACTAAACTTGTAGATGATGCCGCTTATTCTCGGTTGCCAGACCCTGAAGACTCTTTTTAAATAAAAGTAGTAATTGAAAAAAAAAATGGTTATTTAAAGCAACAATGGCCCCCTGCCCATTTGATGAAATCGCTCTGCAGTTCTGGCACTATGATCAAAAATGTCATTAAATTCAGAGATGGAGAAACATGAAAAGAAATCATAACTCGAAAACTACAAAAAATCGCGGAACATACATGGGGGTGTGATTCGGGTGCCTCTAAGTGTCCAAACACACTATGCCGAAGGTACGCGACCGAAGTTCCGCGGCTGATTTTACGTTCCGACGTATTCGGCTGATATGTCACACCATAAGTGCCAAACTTACGCGGTAGAAATTCAGTTGCGCAAACTTGTGGGCGGACACGCGGGACACGGGCATGCCTGCCTCCCGCTGCTCCCCGCCCCGAATCTTCGTCGGCAATCAAACCAACCTTCGGTCGCGTAGAATGTGTGCTCTACAGAATGCGTTACCGCCAAATTGTCGCTGAACTTACGCCCGACCGAAGTTCGGCTGTACGCTATAACGCAACGTAATTTTGACATAATGTGTCGTCAGTAATTCAAATAGCATTGCAGGCGTGATCATGTCGAACTTCGGTCGCGTATCTTCGACATAGTCCCCCTTATTACAAAAGATGGTCTAAGAAAAACCTAGGTTTTAAAATAGCCCCGTCTCTTTTTGTTATATGACATAAGAAAGTGATGGGTATATTTTAAACCTGGGTTTACCTTAGTCTTGGTTTAAACCATCTTTTGTAATAAGGGGGAGTGTGTTTAGACACTAAGAGTGCTCTACCTCTGGATTTCCGCTTGACACTACTATTAGGGGCAATATGTATAAAGTTTAAATAATTGATTACTTACTGACTCCGTATGTTTAAACATCGATTTGAAAAAACTTATCAAAACTTGAGTGTTGACTAGTCCATGCAAGAATATTTCTAATGCATTAAAAAGAATCTGAAAAGTATAAATAAAATGTATAAAATTTATTATCAGCCCTACAAGCAACAACTAAATATACCGCTTGAGTGATTAGTCGCTGTACATCCGAAAACCATGATCTCTGCCTATCATTATGTACAACTTTTGTTAAGGGACAAACTAAGAATATGTGAATAAAAAAACCGGCCTAGTACCTACGTGTCGGGCCACGCGCAGTGGTTACGGTAGTAATGCGGACTTAGAAGAGGGCTTAGTAATTTTTCAATGGAATATATTACTCTTAAACTTGTAAAGCCTAGTCAGCTGTGATAGTTTTCCTTTTAACTTCGTTGTGACTGCTACCTTGAACTACTACCGTGATTGATTTTAAGTCAAGTACTTAAGTGATTAACATTAAGCTGATCTGGACACCTTTTTGGTCCAGCCGTGAGACACATACCCAAGACTTTTTTATTTGCATCACATTTTTTTACCTGTTGTGTCTCTTTGTGCTGTGTCCAAATAAATGATTCTTTATCTTTATCTTTTATGATTTGATTTTTCACATATCCAAAACTAACCGTTTAGCTGGCAGGGGGGGGGGGACACTTGACTCTAACGAAAGTTAGCAGTTTAAAGCTTAATATTTCAGAAACGGTTCCCTTAATCGAAAAATTATCATGACAAACCGGCAATATTTTTAAAAGACCTATCCAACAATACCCCACACCATGGAGTAGACGAAAAAAAAAACATCCCCTCTTTTAAGAGTACAGGAGGAAGAATAAAAATGTTTTTCTTGATTTTATTTTACCGCTTTGTCGGCGTGATTAATATTTATATCCATGCCAAATTGTAGCTTTCTAGTACCTACTAAGAGTCTCCGAACTAAGCTGCGAACGGACGGACAGACAGACGCACATACGGACGGACACGGCGAAACTATAAGGGTTCCTTGTTGAAACAGCTGTTCCATCCAAAATGATAAATGTAGCTTAGCAAAATGTATGGAACAGCTGATTTCTTTTTCATCAATGAACTCGTTTGTCCCATAGTAGAAGTTGTACAGAATGATGAGCAGAGTTCATGGTTTTTGGATGTAAAGCGACTAATCACTCCTGCTGTATATTATGTAGATGTTTCCGAATGAACAAAGAAGAAAGTTCCACTAATCACAAGCTAGTTGTAACTTATCGCTACTGCTCCCGATTCAGTATCTTTTAAAGAGTTTGTTTTCATGCAGAGGCACGACGTACATCATCATCATAATTCAGCCGAAAGATGTCCATTGCTGGAGATAGACCTCCCACAAGCATCGCCACATCGACCGGTCCTGTGCTTACAAATGAAGAGTCCATTGCAATAATGATGAATGTCCAAAGTTTATTTAATTCTAAGTAAGTATGTCATTCGGACACTTGATATATGCAGTTCGTAATCTCGTTTACAAACTCAGCAATATCGCTTACAATCCCGAGATAAATACGTTTTTAAAAATCGAATACGCGGCTACATCGCTCAGCGTCATAGGTGTTCTCATCTTTAACGCTGAGTTTTCTTTCACCATTTATAAAATTAAAAATCAAATGAAGGGTCCACTGCAATAATATCAAATATCAATACGACGTACTCGTATATACAAAAATTAACATAATAATTGTCTTTATTTATATAAAAAACAGATTGCGGTACAAGTAACAGTTTTTACGAAATAGGTAGTAAAGTTAAATCTCTAAAATAAAATTCAAACAAATGAGAAATAGAACATTGACCTTCAGAATAAAATAAAATTTGTTTCTGGCAAGTAAGTGGTCAGCCAACAATAGAAAAAAGCATGATAATATTGCCAACTTATTAAAAAATTTCAATAAGTAATTGCTGACCGATTCACTTTGTTGCGAACGACAAATCGTTCGTCGACTGGTTAATCGAATCGTTCTGAATCAGGAAGCAGGCGGCACATTCTACTAACAATATCTTTTAAAATCGAACCGCAGAGTTATTCCCAACGAATCACGTTAATCGTTGCTAGTTGCATCGGATCACGCAAAAGGTTCCCATCTGATCACGTGATTGGATGCAACTACAAAATAATGATATTACATTCCCAACGAATCTCGAATAATCGGACCGCAGCCGAACCAAGGCCGTTTGTGCATTACCTTAATAAGACAAAAAGTCAAACAGCCGTGATTCAGCAGCGGTTTGATGCGATTTTAAATAATTTTGTAAATTGGCATGAATAAATAAATAGCGAATCAGTAAAGCCAAGCCATTCATTACAACAATAATAAAACGTCTTACCGGATGTTGGAAAACATTTTTATAAATGTTGTAACATTCTATTATGTGGCCATACGCCAGAAGCATTTTTCGGCAAAGCATTTCATTGCAACCATTTTCATGTAAAAGTAAAACTTGTGTGTTCCAGAGTACAACTTTGTCCGTCACTAATTTAATCAATCTAATTGCATAAACTAAATTGCTGTCGAGAGTCACTAGAGCCATCATAATCAAAATAACGTGCCAAGGTGGCTTAAGGTACACTATGTATTCATAAATACACATTATGATATAAAACCCAGATATTAAAGCGACGGAAATCCAACTTTTAATAACAAACGAAGTACAACTGGCTTTATTATTTAGAAATCTGTTCAATTCTTGAAAGGTCAAAACAAATGTAACATTCTTCTTAGTTTGAATGTAATTAATAATAAAGTTCATAATAAAACCCACACTTCTGAAGACAAAATCGATGAAAGACACATAGTAGAGGTCGTGGATTGAATATCGTTTCATATTTTCATCGAGCATTATGTCGATGATTCGGTACACATTTAATGTTAGGAGTAGTATTATCCCGCACAGTGATATGAACTTATTAATAAGATTATTCGGAGTTATAAAGTTGTGGCGGATCTGATATTTTGGATTTAACACTAGAATTTGCATCAGATTCAGAGGCAGAAGCATTGATTGCACGTCTTTATCAACTACATTGCTCAAAAATATTTGAATACTATAACTAGATTCCATTTTATTTGAATTTATAACAGAAAGATACGTGTGCTGTGAAAACTTATACCAATACAATGAATTTCTTGTAAACCGAATTAATTTATTGTAGTTTTAACCTTTTCCGTTCAATTACTTATGTTAGAAGTATTGGATAGCGACAGTGTGTAAACACACTCATAGGTTAAGGATATTTAAATAACACAATCACACGCCCACACTCCCTACACGCACACTCGCACACACGGGTACATATTTGAACGTCGAAAGTTAAAATACCTACGGGTAAAATGCCAACGTTCAAAACATCGAAAATTTAAATATCGATTGTATCATAATATCGAAAATTGTTATACGAGTTGCTCGCAGATTTTATTTCACCATTTTCTAATTATCCGGGTTTTCGCAATATCCGAACTATCAAATTACCCTGTGATATACATAATAAATAAATATCGATATTTAGGACATTCGATACTCTGTACTTTCGATATTTAGGTATTTCGATGTCACTTTTGTAGATAATTAGATTTTAGATATATTGGACGTAGGTTATCTAACCATTCGACATTATAAACTTACGTTATTTTAATTTTCGGTTAAATGGTCATTCGATATTTAAGTTTTCGATGTTTTGAACATTGACATTTTACCCGTAGGTATTTTAATTTTCGACGTTCAAATATGTACCCACACACACATATCCTTCGCTTCCAGTACAAGTTTACAGTACCGGGTTTCATAAAGTAAGTAATTGTGTCTAGAGGCTGTAGCCGAATTAGTGTAATTTCTTCAAACCTCGTGATCTACTGGTGACACAGACTGACCCTGCATCGGATGCTTTTGGATTCAACAAAAAACTTATTTCAAAAACAAAACAGTGTTTTTAACGTGAGGCATTTTAGCGTTGTACGCACAATTATCTGCATTACGAAGCCCGGTACTATAAACTTGTAATTAATTTTAGTCATGTACAAGAAAACGGGAATAAAAGCAATAATTGAACTTTTTTTTTTTTTTTTTTTCTTTTGGACTGCTGTAGGTCGTCCTAGGGGACGGTTTCTACGTAACCGGGCAGTTATTGGCGAGACCTGAAGGGTCTCCAGCCAATGGGGGGGGGGGGGGGGGGGGGGAAGTAAAATACTTAACCTAAGCTAACTACTTGTACTACACTAACATCATGACTACCTGCAACAACAGCACTAAGGGCGACCCCTAGTGGGACTCGGACCTCGGCTTAGGGCGTTGCTGGCGTGGACTTAGGGCGGGAGACAGCTTGATGAGGGCTGAATTATCGGTGTGACTGCGGAGTCTGAAGAGACGACCGGCTCTACGACGGGAGAGCTCGGTGGATCGTGACCGGCGGCGGCGGGACGTCGCGACGGGCCTCGTCGGTGAGGACGGTATGCCGGACGGCGGCGGACTTTGTGTATTGTGCTGGTCGATTTACTCGCCTCCTGGAGGAGGGTTATTTCGTCATCGGGTTCTAAAAGTGTGTGCCTGGGACGGCGAACTTTACTTATGAGAGAGGGACTGTAGTCGGCCGCTGCGGCGACTAGAGGGTTTGGATGGAGGGGGGCAGTGTCGAAGTAACGCTTGGAAATGCGTTTGAGGTATTGCCTGATGGTTGGCATTTTTAGATCGAGATGGAGTTGGACGTTACGCATGAACCACGGGGCAGCCGCGGCTCTGCGCAACACTCGATTCTGGAGGGTTTGGAAGGATTTGAAACGACAAGGCTTAACGTGTGCGAACACGACGCTAGCGTAAGTCAAGATGGGGCGGATGCACGTCACGTAGATTCTCAGCTTATTTCTAAGTGACAATTTACTGCGTGCTCTAAGGATGGGGTGGAGGCGACCGACAGCGAAAGCGGCGCGAGCGCGCACCGCTTTGATGTGGTCTCGGAAACTCAGATAGTGGTCTAGGATAACCCCCAGGTATTTGGCTTTCATCTCCCAAGGGATCTGTTTGCCGAACATGAGGACGGGACGGATGTGGGTGTGGGAATCACCGTGTCTCTCGAAAAGAACGGCTGCGCTCTTTTCGGGATTCACCTCTATTCTCCATTTCCGGAACCAGACCCCGAGGGCGTTGGCTGCGGTTTGAAGGGTTCGAGAGATGCTATCGAGACTCCTACCGGAATAGTAGATAGCCGTGTCGTCGGCGAAGAGAGCCAACTTGGCCAAGCCACGTTTGGGAATGTCGCTGGTGTACAGCGTGAACAGAAGGGGCGATAGCACGGAGCCCTGAGGGACTCCGGCGCGGATGGGGTGAGGGGACGAGAGGGTGCCTTCTAGGCGATAGCGGAAGGAGCGATCCGACAGAAAGTCTCGAATGATGAGCACGAGACGGTCCGGCACGTTGAATTGGTACAGTTTGTATAATAAACCGTTGTGCCAGACCTTGTCGAAGGCTTTCGCTACGTCGAAGAAGAGCATACCCGTTTTGTACGAGCGCATGAAACGGGAGCTAATGTGTTCGACTATGCGGTGCAATTGTCGAATGCAACAGTGCTGGGTTCGAAAACCGAACTGTTCGTCGGGGATGAGTTTACGGGAGTCAGCGAAATCCCTTAAACGGATATAAATGAGACGCTCATAGATTTTCCCAAATACATTGAGAAGACTGATGGGGCGGTAACTAGTGGGCTCACTCTTGGGTTTGCCGGGTTTGGGGATACCGATAACGGTGGCTTGTTTCCAAGCTTGCGGAAAGATGTTATTACTCAGAGCGCCATTGAAGATGGCGGTCATGAGGACTATGAGCGGGGCGGAAAAGTGTTTGATCACCTTATTGGTGATACCGTCTGAGCCGGGGGCTTTCCTAGGTTTGAGTTTCCTCACTATCGTGTGGACCTCGTCTACGGTGATGGGGGGTAAGGGGTCGTCGGGGTCTTCATCGGGAGGGAGGGTGGCCCTACGTTCGACCTCGCAATTCACCTTGGAAAGATGGACCGGGTCTGCGGGTTGGGTGCTGGGAGTACATTGGGCTTCTAGACTGTCGGCTAGACATTCGGACTTTTCGTCGTCTTCAAAGGCCGGCCTTTGGTTCGGACGATTGAGAGGGGGAGTTGAAGCTACACAATCGGATTTTAGACTTCGTTGTAATTGCCAGAAAGCCAGATGGGATGGCTCTAAGTCGCTCAACATCTTATCCCAGCGGGCTTCCCGAACCTCCCGTACACGTTTCTTTACAGCACGCTGTAGAGAACGCATATGGGCGCGGTTAGCTTCGCAGGGAAAAGAGTCATAGGCACGGATGGATGCGTTCTTCTCCGTCAGCAGTTCACGCACATCTTCCGGCAGCTTCCAGCCGTGTTCGTCCACCGCTGGAACCTGCCGTGAACACTCGTTCACCACGGACTGTACGTGACTGGTAAGGAAGTCGATCGCGCCGAGCGTGTCGGCGATCGTAACGATATCGTCGGGGATGGAATCTAAGTGAACGGACGAGGAAGACTTGAGGCGCTCCTCTAATTTTCCCCAGTCCGTGACAGTTTTGGTCGGGGCGGGTTGACCAGGATCCGGGGGATCACCCCGGGGACCTAGGTGAAGGACTACGGGGCGGTGATCGGAGTCTAGCTCTTCATGCGTCTCTATAGAGCGTAGACCGAGGTTTACGTTCTTTAGAAGCGCTATGTCAAGGACATCGGGCTGATGGTCAGGGATATGGGGGTAGTGAGTGGGACACATCGGGACAATTAAATAATTGAACGACATCAATTTTCTTTTTATAGTAATCAAATGATGGTAGTTTAGATTAAGAGTCAAGACATGTGCACCTAAGGGGCAAAGCCAGAGATGAGTACGGTTAGTTTTAATGATTTTGCAAAAAAGCAAATTGCAGCAGAACAATAACGTAATGTGTGAGAAGTTCCCTCAAACTTATTGGTAACGTAGCCTCTACATAGAACAGGCCACACGCGGTCATCTTGCTAAACGTTCGATTTGCTTGGATCACGTTCTCGCAAAGATGTTCTTGACTGTCTGTAAGGAAAACATTACTATTAAAGTTAGAATAAAGTTACTATCAATTAATATATTTGTAATACGAAACGACAGAGTTATTCAGGTGCAGTCTGCGTTTCAAGAACCTCAGGCCTAAAGCAACGGACTTAGAGGCTGAGTGAAATTCAAAGAATAAAACAAGAACACTTTTTGTTGTTAACTACTAACTTGCCACACTTGTCGGCCCACTTGGTAAATGTAGCACGAGATAAGCTTTCAAAACGACCGGCGACGATAAAAGAACTAATTTAAATGTGGTCTATTAATTGTAGTCTAGGGTTTCTTACTTACTTGGATAGTTCCTGTTTTTCAGTCGCTGTATACACGCCGTCTCAGCTTCTTCAATGGTGATGTAAAACTTCTCGCATTGCACGCTGTATATAATTACTGATAATATATCTTTTACAAGCCATAGGAATGACATTAATTGGAGCAACACAGGCTGAAAAGTAAAGTGGAATGTTTTCTTCTTTTTGTTAGACAAAACTGAATGAATTATTTATTGCAAAACAAATATGCAAACAAACACAGCTTCGATCCTAAAGCAAAGAAGATCTACTGTCCTGCTGCCATTTAGAAATAAATGAATTTATTTTTATTGATTTAATAATGTTGATTCATTGACACAAAAAAGTGAAAACATTGTTCATCATCAACTGTAGTTGCAAAATATGGCAGTGTTAAAACACAATGAGACATCACAAAAAGGTAAAAGGCAATCGTTTTAATAAACCGCACTTCCACTAAAATCCATTAAATAACTGAGATTAAAACAAACAAAGGTTAAGTTGGTGAATCTGTGTGTATTTTCAGTAATTGTAAACGTACCTCTAAATAAAATAAAGTGCGAAGAAATGCATCGATTGTGCGAAACAATATCTGTAAAAAGAAAATATGTCAGAGACGATGAACGAGTAGATTCTTTTCATTCATGCATAGAAAGAAAGTCACTACATACTCGTATAATTAAGTTAGCAAATTCAAATACAATACAATGGTCAAATTATCTTTATTCCAAATTGTAAGTATTGTGATATATTGGCAAATACATTTATATCTCCATTTTACAGTCTATGAGTTTTGATTCCGTATTCTCGAGTCGTTAAAAAGCGAAAGCATTATTAGACGTACGGAATTTTCGTCTATACGAAATAGATGCGAACGAATCCGATACTATCTAATTTAGGGCTGATTTTTCAATCGCTAGATAAATTTTATCTGGGGAATAAGTTCGACGTTTTGACAGCTATTGTATAGGAAATATGTCAAACCGTCATATTTATTGAGAAATAATAAATCAAGCCACAAAGGACAATGGGCGTTCTGGCCCATCAGCGGCCATCAATGAAACTAGTATCATTTGAAAGGCGAGTGCTTTTAGAACAAATATTGTTCAAGGAGTACGGTTAAATATTATTTGGGAAAAAAGATACAGGCAAAATACTATTTTAATGAACTATCATATTTTTTTCATGCTGCAATGTTTGTTATAATGATAAAACATACGAAAAATCATTGCATTTTGTTTACTTTATTGACGTGTGCATCAATAAATAATGTTTATAAAATATTAGGCTTAAATGTAAATGTAAAATACTTATTTGTCAATAACCTTAGCGGTAAGGGCCACTGCAGACACGATACTTTTAGCATCGGCGATCGACGATTTAATCGCTTTTTGGTCGCTGGATGCCGCGACTGAACACTTCACTCCGCACACAAACGAGTCTCCTAAACGCGATGCAAACGCAAAATCGCCGATCGCTGATGCTAAAAGCATCGTCTCTGTTGTGGCCCCAAGCGCACTCCGGGTTGCTGCGCTCACATAAGGTGGGCAAGAAACCAAGAGGAAGAAATTCTTTTGGCAGCTGATTTTTTAAATGAATTGATCGGTGATGATGATTAAAGCCCAATCATTAATGTAGTTATTAAGTTAATCACTATATTGCATTAATTGTAATATGGTATACATGTGTTCATTTCAATAAATCAACGTATTTAATAAACCTTCAGGTTTATTTAACCTATCATTATCTTATATTTGTATATTACGTATATAATATTATAATATCATTATTATATGCTTAAATTCATTATTACATCAATGTAACATCATCACGAGGTGTACAAAATATTGTACGAAAGATACAAACTGTGATAATTCCTTTAAATGATTTAATTCGATATTTTTTTTAATATAATCCACCTATGATAACTTTTTATCCAAGGAAGTTACAGAAACAATCTTTTGTAGTCTTATTGTATACATAATTGCCTACTAGAAAGTAAATAGTACAGAAGTGGCCGCCGATGGGACAAGCCCCATACAATTTTGCCCATCGTCCTTTATTTATTGGCCACGTGACCAAACTTCTCATTTTATAACTAAGCAACGGGAAAATGAGATAACCTCTAATAAACTAATTCGACTTTTTTACAACGCCAACTAAATTTTTGGGCACCCCGACACGGATAGGTTAGGTTCGAAGGGGATGACGGGGGGTAGAGTGAGCGAGCAAAGCGAGCGAACGAAGCCCCCGTCATCCCCTTCGTGTTAGGTTACTTTAAACCCTGCAGACAGAAATAGGAGCCGCGCGCAGCGGGGCTCCGTCGACCCTTTTTGTTTTTCATTTGTTTTTATTGTGAAAATGAAAGTGGGTGACGAACAGTGGCTTATATAGAAGATAACTAGTGGCTAAGATAGTATCATTCAGACGCTCGTTAATTGTGGCTGACTTAGTAATTTAGAAGCCAATGTAGATTTTTAGAGGCGAATAATGCTATTAAAAAGAAGCCTGTTTAATTAGCACCCACATTTATGCCTTAGATAAAAGTTATCTGACGATTGAAAAATCGGCCCTTAAGGGAATAAATGCGAAAATTTTATAATTAATACATTTCCGCAAAATCTCAATTACGAATAATATTTGAATGACGTGCAAAACTTGCAAACTACTTCGTATTTTTTCTTAATTTTACATGTTTTAATTGCAAAATTTCGATTTTTTATTGCGAAATATACGCACCCCTAACTATGATCAACTTGACAGTACTCCAAAATTGTTTCATACAGGGATGTTTTAAAAACAATGTGTAAACAGTAGAACGTACAGGCTTATCCATTTTAGTATTTACACTTTCAGGATGTTTAACAGTTTCATTCGACTATTTTAAATGTTTAGTTCTCCTTAACGATTAAATATATGGTAGAGTACCAATGAAAACACTTACGAATACTTGAAACACCGTCTTGTACAATTCATAAGCGTTCAAAATGTTTTGATACGTCTTAAACAATTTTTGACAATATTTGTCGTTTTCCTGTTCATCATTCATCGTGGTGAATTTTTTGATCCATTCATCGAGATAGCTTTTTAACAATATTAGAACACGAAAAGCGTAAACTATATTCATATTAAATGTGCAATACATTAAATCACACATTCGGTAGAACCAACTGGCAGTATTATACGTGAAATACTCAACTACGATATCAACAAATACATTTATACCCAAAGCTGTCAACACTAAGATCCAATTCCAAATGATAAAACTCCGCATACTTTTACTAAAATGCATGCTTTCATGTATTGTCTGGATTATCACAATAAGCAAGACGTTGTTATGGCTATGCACGATGTTAAGAACAAACATCATTATAAAACCGAAGCAATAGACAAAAGGAAACTAAAAATAACTAAGTAAAAGGATAATATTTTCGGAGCTGATGATCCCCGTCATACTGTTGATTTTATCGAAGAACATACGATAAATAACTATCGCACAAACAAGACATACACTAAAGAACGCCAATATGTTACACTTCTTTCGGTTTGGAGTTATATAATTATTTTGAAGAAATTATTACAGCGAATATTAAGGTAAAGGGATAAAATATTCTTTGAATGTCTTTTTCTAGTCTATTTTTGGGTAATATTTCAACTAGATGAGATGGGATTAGTTGCGTGACTTTCCGTTTCTGGAAAATTGATGTTAGATTATACGACATAATACTAACAACTTATATCGCCCGTTGTAAGATACCAAATGTACGATATTTATTAAATGTACATTAAAAAATCAATAAACTGACTAATGAATTATGATAAGTATTTCAGTACGTACTAGGTGAAGGCAACGCTAATGTCTACATTGTCAAATTACATTAAAAGGTTCTACATTTTATTCATTTTTTGTTGTGTATATGGTCATATCATTTATATTTGTAAATACAAATCCTAGCGACATTTATTTTAAGTTCGATTGAAGCGGTCTAAAGCTTGCAATACTATTGAAGAAGTCGTCCTGTTGTGACTTCAGCAGTAGATCAGCAAATGATACGTAGAAGAAGGTTTATTATTTACTGAATATTGGGTACATGAGGGTACATGTATGGCCAGCCAAATATTTGAAAATCACTGGCTTACCAAAAAAAGAACACATTTGATAGAGAATAGTTTTAGACAACATTCTCAGTTTTGAAATGTGCCCAAACACTGGGTTCGCGCTCGATTTTGACATAACCGCCATAGTGCCCCAAATAACGGTTAAATAAACGGTACCCCAATAGCTTTCATATGGCTCAGGTTTTATCACTGTTGGGGGATTGGACCGAAATGACTCAAGGTCCTTTATTTCAACGAAAATTTCCATATTAAACGAAAAAACGTGTCGATTAAAAACACTGTGAAATTCAAGGCGTAAAGGTTTTTTTTTGTTATTAGTTTGCCCCACTCTAACTGCCACACTCAGAGACGTTTAACGGTTACTTAAGTGGCTCCTTAGTGAAGATTTAAAAAAGTTCGGTCTCAGAGACAGTTAACGGTTCGTTACGGACTTCTCTTATCATGGGTGCGTTTACAGACAAAAATCTCACATGCACAAACGCCCAGACCCGAAACAACCATCTGTAGGCCATAAAAATTTTTACTACTCTAACTACTAACTATGTAGTTTGATATCTCCAACTTAGTTCTTACTAGCGACTCGCCATGGCCTTCGCACGTGTACCTTTTATAGCTTAAAACCTTCCACTTTAATCACTATATCCATTAAAAAAAACCGCATCAAATTCCGTTGCGTAGTTTTAAAGATCTAAGCGTACATAAGGACAGAAAGCCAGTTTTTTTTCTTTTTGTCTGCTGTAGATGGTCCTAGGGGACCATTTCTACGTAACCGGGCAGTTATTGGCGAGATCTGAAGGGTCTCCAGCCAATGGGGGGAAGTAAAATACTTAACCTAAGCTAACTACTTGTACTACACTAACATCATGACTACCTGCAACAACAGTACTAAGGGCGACCCCTTCGCCACTGGTGCAATGCACGAGGTGTTTGGGATATGGGTATGGCCGGCGGCTCTGTACAGAGCCTGCCGATCTATGCAGTCATTGTGGGGGCCCACACCTCCGAGCAGAATGTGCCCAGTGGCTGAAGGCAGATACCCCTCAGTGCCATAACTGCGTCAAGGCGAAGATGGAGAGGTCGGACCACAACGCATTTAGCCCCGAGTGTCCTATCCGGGTCAAGTGGGACAGGCTGGCACGCGCGTCCGTTGCCTACTGCTAAGGTGGTCCCAATGAGCAAAATGCCGCACAAAATACTCCAGGCGAATCTCCAAAGGAAGAAGCTGGCGACCCATGAGCTTATGATCGAGGCCGAGAAGCGCAAGGCAACTGCAGCGTTGATCCAGGAGCCCTACGTCGGCAACGCGAAAAGGATGAGCGGGACCAGAGGCGTGAGAATCTTTCAGAGCACCAGGCAAGGAGAAGGGACTGTCAAAGCGGCAATCGCCGTCTTTGACCCAAACCTTATCGTAAGGCAGTACCCAGAACTCACCGCGGATAACATCGTCGTGGTGGGGATCCAAACCGGTGCCTGGAAGCTCACGCTGGTCTCGTTCTACTTTGAGCCAGACCAGCCCTTGGGGCCATACCTGGACACGCTCAGGAAGATCGAAAGCGAGACCGGCCCGCATAAGCTCATAATGGGAGGAGACGCCAACGCCTGGAGTATCTGGTGGGGCAGCAGCGAGACGAATAGCAGAGGCGACGAGATGCTGGCAGCTCTCGACCAGCTCGGACTGCAAGTACTCAACACAGGGGAAACTCCAACCTTCGACGTAGTTAGGGGTGACAGACATTACACTAGCTGCGTCGACGTCACAGCCTGTACATCGGATATGCTGACGGTGACAGACGGCTGGCGAGTCGTCGACGATCTGACAGGGTCGGACCACAACGGCATAGAGTTCTCTATAAATCTCGAAAAGTCTTCGGGCATCATGGTGAGCCGGACTACCAGAGTCTATAACACTAGGAAAACTAATTGGGGCCAGTTTCGTAAGAAACTGGCCAAAATTAAGACTGAAAATGACATTACGTCCGAGCTGATCGATAGCATCGACAGCTCGGAACGTATAGACCTGGTAGTCCAAAGGCTCACAGAAACTGTGCAACAAACGTGTGCACACATGATGCCCAAGAAGAAAAGAGTAGAGAAAGTAACCGTGCCGTGGTGGTCCGATGAACTCGCCGGCCTGAAGAGAAAGGTCGTCACCCATAAGCGGAGGATCCGATGTGCAGCGCCAGTTCGGAGACAAAAGGTTGTTGAGGAGTACCTGAAACAGAAAGAGGAGTACGAATTGGCAGTGGTCAAAGCTCAGGTCGAGAGCTGGAAGGGTTTCTGCGAGAAGCAGGATAGGGAAGGTATCTGGGAGGGCATATATAGGGTGATCCGTAGAACGGAAAAAAGGCAGGAGGATTTGCCGATGGTGAGGGACGCAAGGACCCTGGATGCAGAAGCCTCGGCGAGGTTCTTGGCAGAAACGTTCTACCCGGAGGACCGTACGGAGGGGGATAACGAGGAGCACAGAAGGACGCGGCAACGAGCGGAAGAGGTGAATGGGGGGAACCAAGTTGAGCCTTTGGACCCCCCCTTCACTCTCGATGAGCTGAAGCGAGCGGCTTCCTCGTTCAACCCCAAGAAAGCCCCCGGTTCCGACGGTCTAACGGCGGATATATTGGGCCACACGATCCACCAAGACCCAGACTTAGTTCTGCGCTTGTTTAACAAGTGCCTGGCGCATGCATACTTTCCGCGGTCCTGGAAGGAGGCGACGGTCGTTGTGCTCCGCAAGCCCGCAAAGGTCCTCCTTACTACACCACTCCAAAATCATACAGGCCGATTGGGCTTTTGCCTGTACTCGGCAAGATGTTTGAAAAGATGTTGGTGGCCCGACTCAAGTTCTATCTGTTGCCCAGGATGAGTACTCGCCAGTACGGCTTCATGCCCCAGAGAAGCACCGAAGACTCCCTCTACGCCCTGATGGGGTACATCCGTGGCAGACTCTCTGAGAAGAGGCTTGTCACGGTTGTGTCCCTGGACATTGAGGGAGCCTTCGACAGTGCATGGTGGCCGGCCATTAGAGTGCGTCTGGCTGAGGAAAAGTGTCCTGTAAACTTGAGGCGGATCATGGACAGCTACTTGTCCGAGAGAGTGGTGAGAGTCCGATATGCGGGTGCGGAGCACGAGGCCAGGACCGAGAAAGGATGCGTCCAGGGGTCTATCGGTGGTCCCATACTGTGGAACCTTCTGCTGGATCCTCTGCTCAAGGGGCTGGAGAGCAGGGGGGTCCAATGCCAGGCGTTTGCGGACGACGTCGTCCTTGTGTTCGATGGGGGGACTGCACTTGAGGTCCAGAGGGATGCCAATGCCGCCCTGGAGTATGTCCAGGCGTGGGGTGTCGTGAACAAGCTCAAATTTGCACCGCACAAAACCAAAGCTATGCTTATAACGCGGAAGCTGAAGCACGACATCCCATGTCTTAGGATGGGCGGAGTCCACATTGGCATGTCAGAGGAGATCAAGTTGCTCGGTCTCACCATCGACCATAAGTTGACCTTCAACACCCACGTCGCAAACGTCTGCTCCCGAGCCGTTGGCATTTATAAACAGCTGTCGAGGGCTGCGAGAGTCAGTTGGGGTCTCCATCCAGAGGTAATCCGCTGCATCTACACAGCTGCAGTGGAGCCCATCGTCCTGTACGCGTCGAGTGCGTGGTCGCCGGCCGCGAACAAAGTCGGGGTGCAGAAAAAGTTGAACGCCGTCCAGAGGAGCTTCGCTCAAAAGCTGTGCCGTGCCTATCGCACGGTCTCCCTGAACGCAGCACTGGTGCTGGGTGGGATACTCCCACTCGACCTCCGAATCCGGGAGGCGGCCTCGTTGTATGAGGCCAAGAAGGGGGTAGTATCCCATCCCGCGCTGGCGGGCAGGGAGATCGAGCGAATGGCATCGGCGCTAGAGGCACCACATCCGGCGGAGCAGAGGGACATGGAACTGCGACGCCTGGTAGACGAGGAACAATTTAATAACCACTGCGATTACGCGGTGCGAATCTTCACGGACGGCAGCAAGATCGAAGGTAAAGTCGGGGCCGCGCTATCAGTGTGGACTGGCGCGGCCGAGACGAAGACCCGAAAGCTTGTTCTGCCGTCCTATAGTACCGTATACCAGGTTGAGCTCCTTGCCCTCTGTGAAGCCATCAAAGAAGTCCTCCGAAGGTCAGAGACGGCGTTCGCTATCTAAAGCGACTCCATGGCAGCCCTCCAAACAGTCGTGAACCCCGAAGCCCTCCACCCCCTCGCAGTGGAAACAAGGGACGCCATCCGCCGCAGCAACATCCAGAACAAGAGCGTCTCCTTGTTCTGGATAAAAGCCCATGCGGGGCTGGAGGGTAACGAGAGAGCCGACTCGCTCGCGAAGGAGGCTGCCTTGAAGTCGAAGCGTGCACCCGACTACGACAGATGCCCGGTTTCATTCGCCAAGCGAATGATCCGAATGGAGACGCTGAGCGAATGGAACCGGAGATACTGTACGGGAGAAACGGTGGCCACCACTAAGCTGTTCTTTCCTTGTGCGATCGCGGCGTACAGGACGGTGAGGAAGATGGAGATGACCAAAGAACTGACCCAAGCCCTAACAGGGCACGGTGGGTTCTCCGAATACTTGACTCGCTTCAAGTGCAAGGAGAACCCAGCGTGCGCCTGCGACCCCGACACGCAGGAGACAGTCCTCCACCTGCTGACGGAGTGCCCTGTGTATGGCTCCCACAGGCACACCCTGGAAATGACAATAGGAGACAGTATTACGAAAGAAAAGTTAAACGTACACATCAGTAATCGTAAACATAGACAGAAATTTATTGAATACGTGACTCAAATAGTAAAACTAGTTAATAACAAAAATAAATAGTAGCTTCAAGATTTTAGACACTTAATAAAAAAATAAAATAGATAGAGAAACAGACATATAAATAGTAATAGATATTAAAAATTTGGATTTAATTTAATAAGTACATATACAGTTAATAAGAAAAGACAGTAGACAAAACAAACAGCCCATATTAATATCCCTGCGTAACTTGAATGGCAGGGGCTCACGCCGGGGCAGGAGTGTGGTTTTAGTCGGTAAGAGTCCGACACTACCCAAGCCACCTCATCCGTGAGGTGGCTTGGGTGTCCATGAGGATTTCCCACTCCTGCCAAAACAAAAAAAAAATAATAAAAAAAAAAACAAAGGGCGACCCCTAGTGGGACTCGGACCTCGGCTTAGTGCGTTGCTGGCGGGGGCTTAGGGGGGAGACAGCTTGATGAGAGCTGAACTATCGGTGTGACTGACAGACAGACAGCGGGAAGCGACTTTGTTTTATACTAAGTATGTAGTGATTTATCACCGTCCTTTTCTCGCGTTGTCTGTTAGTAAAAGATAGCAATTTTCTAATTTTAGTTTGGCTGGTGAAAAAGAAAATCGGCACGTTTGTCTAATAATTATGCAACCGAGAAAATATTTCAAGAATTTACAATGTTTCCTTCCATTCTTTCCTGAAGTAACTGAATGCCAAATATCAAGTTTATAGGTTTGCTAGAAGTACCTTAGAATTTTGATGATCGGTGAGTGAGTGTGTTACGAAATCGAAGTTACGTTAACTTCGATGGCTGATAATTTGTAACCTGGGGCCTACTTCTCCTAAAATAATTTGGCAATTCAGTTAAATACAAATAGTACTCTCTGTAACATAAATTTCAATTTCATTTCATCTTACAAAGATATAGGAGGCTTAAAAGTGTCTTGACTTGCTTCGAGAAAAGAGTGTAAGGCAGAGCATTTTTTTTTCTTGCGGAAATCCTCAATCCTCTTTGATGCCCTTCGCCCGGGGAAGGCAAAGGGGTATGCCGGACTCTTACCGGCTGCTAAAAACCCACGGTGTTCCTTCTTCTGACCCTTGGCCGAGGTCGCGGGATTCGCAGCTCCCCCGCGACCCCGGCAGGCTTCGGTCCACTGCCAGGGTTGCGGAATTTATTCGAAAGAGTTACCGCGGCCCTGGAACGCAAAGGGCATTAGAATGAACACGGATGGGTTTTAGTCAGTAAGAGTCTGACACTCCCTTCCGCTCTGCCCAGAGCGGAAGGAGTCATATGATGACTTCCCATCCATAAAAAAAAAAAAAAAAAAAAAAAAAAGGCCTCGGTCCACCAGCCCCTGGCAGACCTCTTCCTCTGTGGGGCCTTGCCCCACGTCCTCCTGAGAGGCGCGCACGGAACACAGCGCGCCGCCTTCTCGGGCCTGTCACTGGTCGGGCGACGAGTCCCCTAACTCGCCGCCCGCAGGCCACACGCTACGGTGGCCGGAGACCGTCACGCGCCCTCCGTCGCCCGGTGCGTCTTGCGCGGGAAGGGAGAGTGGCAGCTGCCTCTCTCTCCCTCTCCGCTCCCTCCTTGGTCACCATCACCTCCTCGCAGAAGGAGGCGACGGCTTCCCACGCACTCTCGCTCCCGACCAAGGACAGAACCACGGCCGGAAGCGAGAGGTCACCACCGACCGCTGCGACTAGTTCACGGCGCTGCGTCGCCCACGCAGGACACGCCTGCAGCGTGTGCAGCGACGTGTCCTCGGGACAGTCGACGCAGTGGTGACAACCGGACGTCTGCTCCCGGCCTATGTGACACAGGTACTTCCCGAAACAACCATGTCCCGAGAGTACCTGCGTCAGATGTACGGCCGTGCCTGCTCGTCGTTGGCGGGGGCAATATTGTGCCCCCTGATTAATTTTAGTCATACACAGAAAAACATGAATACCAGCAATAATTGAATGACATCAATTTCCTATTTATTGTAATCAAACGATTTTACTTTAGATTAAGTGTGAAGACATGTGCACCTCAGGAGCAAAGCCATAGATAAATACGGTTAGTTCTAATGATTTTACAAATAAGCGAATTGTAACAGAACAATAACGTAATTTGTGAGAAGTTCCATCAAACTTATTGGTAGCGTAGCATCTACATAGAACAGGCCACACGCGGTCATCTTGCTAAACGTTCGATTTGCCTGGATTACGTTCTCGCAAAGATATTCATGACTGTCTGTAAGGAAAAAAAAAGTACTGTATAAGTTTGAATCAAGTTACTATTAAAGTAAGTAAATAAAAGATGAAGAAATGTAATACGAAACGATATTGTTATCCAAATGCAGTCTGCGTTATTCGAACTTCAGGCCCAAAGCAACGGACTTAGAGGCTGAGAGTAATTCAAAGAATGAAACACGAACACGTTCTGTTGTAAACTACTAACTTGCCACGCTTGACGGCCTATTTGACCGCGACGATAATAGGAATAATTGAAAACATAGACTATTTGTAGTCTAGACTTCTTACTTACTTGGACAGTTCCTGTTTTTCAATCGCTGTATACACGCCGTCTCAGCTTCCTCAATGGTTATATAGAACTTTTCACATTGCACGCTGTGTATAATTACTAATAATATATCCTTCAAAAGCCACATGAATGACATAAACTGGATCAACACAGGCTGAAAAGTAAAGTAGAATGTTTTTTTTATTAGAAAGTATGTGAAATTATTTATCGCAAATCACAAACAAACAGCTTAGATACTATAATTTCAAAGAACATCTACTGTCCAGTTGGCATGTAGAAATAAACGAATTCCTTTTTATTGATTTAATAAAGTTGATTAATTGAAACAACAAAGTGAAAATATGATCAACATTCAGGCTAAGCGCTCAGATTATAAAACAAAAGGCAGATAGACTGCACTGAACCATAATGTGAGGCACATCTGTAGACATGTGTGCATGACAGCACTATAAGAACACGTTGCCTCTTTGTGCGTGTACGGTTGCCATGATAATGACAAAATTCCCATAATATTTCATTATATTAAATAAACAATTTACTGTCTCCGAAAAATGCAGATACATACAGAGTTATACATATTATGTATATAAAGTGAATCTCTGCCATTGAGTCAGATTGTATTTTAATGCAAGTACCTACTTTAGAAAGAACAATGGCAAAATCATTGCTGAAATTTAAATAAGCGTCTAATGGTAAGAGGTATATTAAAAAAAACCTAATTTTTTTCTAGATATTTTTGTAGCTTTAACATTTAAAAACGAACTCTCTGAAAAAATTATATTACATTTCAAAGTTTTACTGATATTCCCGTCAATTGGAATAATTTTTATTTGTTCTCCATGCTTCTTTAATTTTGCAACACTTTGAGAGATGCCCTTATAATTAATTTCGAAGATTTTTTACCAGCTATGTTAATCCATTTAATGCTTAATTATTTTATCAGATGTATTATTATGATTAATGAATTATTATTCAATAATTCGTGAAACAAATACCAAATTAAAGACAGCAAAGCTTGGCGTATATTAGGAAAGAAATAGATTTTCTATAAACCTGTTTACCTAATAGAAGTATATGAAAAAATAAGTATAGCAACACAGACATGACAATGCTTTCTTTCAAAAACTGTCACTGTCAATCCTAGAGTTGTCAAATATCAGTATATTATTAAGCCCCTAGTAGACGAGATCGAGGCGCCGGGTGAACCCCGGCCAAACTCGTAGACGATATGGTTTGTACCCGCTAGCTAGCCGGGTTAAGTGCCACTTAAATGGAATGCGCCGTGCGTACAACCGGCCTCCGCAAGGAGTGCACATAGGCCACCGAACCAGTTTGAGCACAGGGTAGCCACGTCGAAACCGATCACGGCGGCAAGCTGGGCCATCGTTAGTAACGGTGTCGTCAAAATAGCTCCATACTGTCCCATACATATCCGACATCCAGACTTACTACGATTTGAAACTGTGCGTAGCCGGTAGCCACGGTCCTAAAAACAGTGTTGTCAGCAAGGGGCCTAACTTTACTGCCTACACAGCTACGCTTTGTCGTTGGACATAATTATTATAATTATATTATATTCGGTGATAGTGCTACGGCTTCTGACAAATATTTAAAACTTCTATGTTGCGTTAACGTTACGTTTACTACTCATTAACGGACTACGATTTCACTCCTCGATTTGGAGTTGAGAAGTGAAAAGTGGCGCATGGATTTTGTGGATTTTTCTGTGTAGTCATTGACCAAGTGAATTTCTCTGAGTAGGTATAGTCTCAGAGGGAGTGGAAATACTTATTTAGTAAGAGGGAGAATAAAATCATGGTACGTGTCATCATGGAGGAAGTAACTTATTATACTAAAATCTCAGACTAAAATGTTCATTGTCATGACGTTGGTGTGTTACAAAGGAACCAAGGCATCAAAGAAATAAAGCAGCACCAGCAGAATTGATGACTCATTAAGAAGAGCAAAAGGCAAATAAATATAATAACACGAAATCTTTTATTTATACCCTACATCTTACAAAGTAGATTTTTTAATTTTTACTGAACTCGTACACCTATGTTCATACAAAACTATAACCAAGACATGTGCTCACAAATTATTGCATAGGCTCGGGTGTTTATATGGATTTCATTGAATTCACAACATTTTTTAGAATGATTTTTTTTTGGTTATGGCATCAGGCATAATGCTAGGCGGCTAGACTATCAAAGTGATATTCATGGGATTTTTAATAGAGAGATCTGCTGCACTGAAAGATAGAATGAAATTACCTATTTAATAAAAAATATAATTTGTTTCGTATAATCACAAATATTCTAACCTAAATATCTCAAATCCTAGCGATAAGTGGCGAATCGCTCATTTCATCAGAAATGGCCCAGTTCATTGAGAATTAATAAAATAATTGCGAATACGCAAAGCCTACGATGACACGAAGACGTGACAATTTATTTATATAGACAAAGTTCGCCATTGTTCTTTCTATTTCTAGCTAAGCAAAACTTCAAACTAGAATATCTTGAATTCGAGAGTCCCTTTAATAGTAAGCCTGAAGACAAATCTGTTCAGGAATTCAAGCTCTATACTTTTACATATGTTTCAATAGCAGACGCAAAAGATTATTTGAACAATAGTTTGTTTGGGAGTCTGCCGTTGTTCTTTATTAATCTCAGATTACAGAATAGAAGATGATAAATAGAAATATTTTGTGGATTTATGGCAGTCATTTAGTATAGTCGTGAATGGTTGTAATTATGTTTTTGATAGCTATATTCACTTTATGTTGGCAAATCGACTGACGTACATGATTATTATTAGAGACAGACAATACATTATGTAGTTTTAGTTACGAAGACACATACAAACGGACACACATACCAACCAAAAAACGCGATAAATAAAACACTAGAATCGAAATAAATATTTTTGTAAATCGTTATTCCTGTATTCTTTACTTATTTCCTAACTTAGGGGGTAAATGTTTCAATATAAACAAGCAACACCGAATGATTTTTGTTAAGGTTTTGTGTTCCAAGATGTCACTAATAATAATCACGTAAAATAATATCCAAATAGATAAATAATTAATAAAACCTATGAAAAGATACTCTATCTTCTTTATTTTGTTTTTGGGAATAGTTTTTGCAATGTTTAAAAACGCAAGACGGCATTATTATCAAAAATATTAAAATTATCTATGACGTCCTAACAATGCGGCGCTTCGTGTCATACTGACTCGAGATTGTATTCGCTTTTGAATTTGTATTTGCTTTTTTGGCCGCACTCACGCTGTTCCTGGCGGTCTATCTGCCTTCTGTTTTATAATCTGAGGCTAAGCGTATGCTGAGACGCAGGTGACGCAGGTGCACGCAGCGCAGGGCAGAGCAGATTTTGTAATGCATGAGGCTAAGCGTATGCTGAGACGCAGGTGACGCAGGTGCACGCAGCGCAGGGCAGAGCAGATTTTGTAATGCATGAGGCTAAGCGTATGCTGAGACGCAGGTGACGCAGCACAACACAGTACAGATTTTGCCGCGCACTGCAGGCGAGGCAGACATGTGCCACGACCGCATGCTGCGACGCAGTTCGAAGACACATTCGAGTTTTAACTAGTACAAAGAATAGACGCGTTCGAATTGTCGAACTTTTTTTTAATAGTCTGGATGATTAAATACACTTCTCATCAAAAAAATCGAAACACTTCCGAAATTATCTTTGTGGCGACAATTAAACAAAAAACAAACATTAATTCATTATAGAAAAAACATAATTTAGTAGCTGGAAGTTTGGCCTTTACAATGGTGTACGAAACTTACAAAAATTTGTTTTTTTTTTTCAATTTTTATCCTATAAATGAATGGAACATCGTTTTGAGATAAACGTGTGTTTAGAGTTGGAGTACATTTGTCGTGCAAAGAACGCAAAATAACGCATGACTTTAAAATTTTCTGTTTGTAATTTGTTGATTAGGCTCTGTGACGTCTGTTAAAAAGTTTTTTTTCTAACACACATGCATACTTCACCCGCAGCAGCCGCCCAAGAAGTGGCATTGCTGGATTCTGGGACTAGTCAGCGTGTTGTGGCTGCAATCTTGCATCCAAGCCTCTTGTCTGTTCATAGAGTGTACCAACGCTATCGGGAGACTGGTTTATTTACGCGCCATCCAGGATCTGGTAGGAATCGGGTCACTTCTGCGTGAGACGGCCGGTTTATTGCAACCGTTTGTTTGCGAAATCGACCCCTTCGCGCTTTTCAACTGCAGCAGCAGTTCCGAGTAGGTCGAAGGGTGACTGTAAGTGGCTCTACGATTTGAAAAAGATTGAAAGAACGTAGACTGGTACCACACAAGCCAGCTAATGGGTCAACATTAACAAAAGACCATCGAAGAGCTCACCAAAAAAAATCGAAACACCTCGCAAGTTTTTGTTTTGAATGGATTATTAGAAAAACATGTTTTTTAAAAAAAAAAAAAAATACTCAATGCCATTTAATAGTAGGTAGCATAAGGTTTAAAATTCCTTATGTTGATGTTCCATAATTTTACTCTCGTCAGAAAAGAGATCCTTGCTCATTTGTAGGTTCGAACAATTTAAGTGCACAAGTGCAAAGTTAAGGCGCGCTCTTCGATGGTCTGTTGTTAATTTCGGCCCATTAGCTGGCTTGTGTGGTATCAGTCTACGTTCCTTCAACCTTCTTCAAATCGTAGAGCCACTTACAGTCACCCTTCGAACTACTCGGAACTGCTGCTGTAGTTGAAAAGCGCGAAGGCGTCGATTTCGCAAACAAACGGTTGCAATAAACCGGCCGTCTCACGCAGAAGTGACCCGATTCCTACCAGATCCTGGATGGCGCGTAAATAAACCAGTCTCCCGATAGCGTTGGTACACTCTATGAACAGACAAGAGGCTTGGATGCAAGATTGCAGCCACAACACGCTGACTAGTCCCAGAATCCAGCAATGCCACTTCTTGGGCGGCTGCTGCGGGTGAAGTATGCATGTGTGTTAGAAAAAAAACTTTTTAACAGACGTCACAGAGCCTAATCAACAAATTACAAACAGAAAATTTTAAAGTCATGCGTTATTTTGCGTTCTTTGCACGACAAATGTACTCCAACTCTAAACACACGTTTATCTCAAAACGATGTTCCATTCATTTATAGGATAAAAATTGAAAAAAAAAAACAAATTTTTGTAAGTTTCGTACACCATTGTAAAGGCCAAACTTCCAGCTACTAAATTATGTTTTTTCTATAATGAATTAATGCTTGTTTTTTGTTTAATTGTCGCCACAAAGATAATTTCGGAAGTGTTTCGATTTTTTTGATGAGAAGTGTAGATAGATATCATACAAACAAGGTCCACAACGCACTAATTTAATTAAATGTTCTGTCATTGCAATGAAATTCGAATTAGCGGTAATTCGAATTTTATTGCAATGATCATCGAGACTATTAAAAAAAACGTTGGACAATTCGAACGCGTCTATTCTTTGTACTAGTTAAAACTCGAATGTGTCTTCGAACTGCTTTGCAGCATGCGGTCGTGGCCTATGTCTGCCTCGCCTGCGCTGCCCTGCAAAATCTGTACTGTGCTGTGCTGCGTCACTTGCATCTTAGCATACGCTTAGCCTTATCATCAAAATTATGTATTTGCAAAACATGGCAGTGTTAAAACAAAATGAGATATAATAAAAAGGTAATCGGTTTAATAAACCGCACTTTCCCAAAAATCTAGGAAATAACTGTGATTAAAATAGAACCAAGGTAAAAACAATGTTATACTTACATCTTTTTGTGAATCTAAGCAGGTTAAGTTCCGAAATTGTAGACGTACCTCTATATAAAATAAAGTGTGAAAAAATGCATCGATAGTGCGATATAATATCTGTGAAAACAAAACATTAAAATTATCTGTATGCCTTTATGTAAGTACGTATTGTTATATATTTGTAAATACTTTTATAACTCCATTTTACAATATATTGGAACACTGATTCCTTATTTTAGAATAGTTGAAAAGCGAAAGACTATTAATGAGAGGTTCGAAATTTTTGTATAAATATTTTCCAATTTAAGGGGATACTTAGTTGGAATTTTCTTTTACTTTTATAGGTTATTTCAGTTTAGGATATAATTTTTCTTTTTTGATTGTATAATTTATGTACGTAGTTTTATTGTCTTTTATTGATTAAATTTGTTGTCATAAGTATAAGGGAAAAAATACAAAAAATGAATTTTTAACACTTCCGCAAAACTCAATTATTAACATTAAATATCTTAAAGCAAATAATTATTTGTGTAATGACGTGCAAAACCTTCAAACTACTACTTATTTATCTTCAGTTTTTATGTTTTTGTTGCAAAATTTTCTTTTTTTTTTTATTTGCAAAATATACCCCTAACTATAATTATATTTGACAGTAGCCCACAATTGATGCGTACACAGATGTTTTAGAAAAACATGTAAACAGTAAAATCCACAGGCTTACCCATTTTAGTATTTACACTTTCAGGATGTTTAACTGCTTCATTAGGCTATTTTAAATATTTACCTCCGGTTTCTGATTTGAGAATTCGGGATAAGCAAATACTTAAGTAACATTTGAGTTTGGAGTTGTTAAAAAAATTACAGATTTTATAGCATTTTTTTGACAGCTCATATATTACTTAGGTATTTGCTTATCCCGAATTCTCAAATCAGAAATCGGAGGTTAGTCATCAGTAGAGTACCAATGAAAACACTTACGAATACTTGAAAAACCGTCTGTACAATTTGTAAGCCTTCAAAATGTTTTGATATATCTTGAAGAATTTTGTACAATATTTATAGTTTTCTTGTTCGTCGTTCATCATGATATTTTCGATCCATTCATTGAGATAGTTTTTTAACAATATTAGAACACGAATAGCGTAAATTACGTTGATATCAAATGTGGAATACATGAAACCACAAATTAGGTAGAACGAACTGACGATATTATAAGAGTAATACTGAAATACTATTTGAAGAAGTACATTTATACCAAAAACTGTCAAAACTAAGATCCAATTCCAAACGATAAAATTCCGCACGTTTTTATGGAAATTGATGCTTTCATGTATCATCTCGATAATCACAATAAGCAAGACGTTTTTATGTCTGTGCACGATGTTAAGAATAAACATCATTATAAAACCGAAGCAATAGATGAAGAGAAAGTAAAAATAACTAAGTGAAAGGATAATATTTTCGGACTCCCTGATTCCCATGATACCGTTGATGTCATTGCAGATCACACCATAAATAAATATCGCAGAAACAAAACACAACTAAAGAACGCCAATATGTTACACTTCTTTCGGTTTGGAGTTATATTTTATGATTATCTTGAATGTTATATTTTGAAGAAATTATTAGAGTGAATATTAAGGTAAATGGATAAAATATTCTTTGAACGTCTTTTTCTAGTCTATTTTTAGGTAATACTTCAACTGGATGAGATAAGATTTGTTGCATAACTTTACGTTTCTGGAATATTGATGATAACTTAAACGACATAATATTAACAACTTATATCGCCCGTTGTTAGAAAACCAATGTACGATATGCATGAAAAGTACACACAAAAATTAATGTACTAACTAATAAATTGTAAATACGTAATAGTTGAAGGCATCGTTAAAGTTATCATTGTCAAATTACATTAGAAGGTTCTAGCTAAATTCGTTTTTAGTTTGGTCGATAAAAAAACATTGGAATTATCTACTGTTGACCATATTATGACAGGTCTCCTCACAAAGCACTATAATGATTGGTCGTGAGGAAGTATATGTCTTACCTCGATTGGATAGGCAACAGCATTAAGTTATTATTAGCATATTGGAGGAAGTTGAAACACAATCTTTTTATCTCTTTTTATTCTTATATTGTTTCGGTTTTATAATGATGTTCGTTCTTAACATCGTGCACAGTAATAACAATGTTTTGCTCATTATTGTGATCCAGAGCATACATAAAAGCATCGATTTCAGTAGTAGTGTCCGGAGTTTTATTATTGGGAATTGGATATCAGTATTAACTGCTTTAGGTATTAATGTCATGATTCTTGTTATTTATTTTTCATCAAACTTTGATTTCATAGACTGTTCTTGTGATTTCATGTTCATTACATCTATTCTATCTATTTTCTATTTTTACATAATAAAATCGTAACGAAGTAAAATCTGTACATTGAATATTTTCCAGAAAAAATAAGTGCAAATTGTTGGAAAAGCGCTACAGATGTCAAAAAGAGAGTTTTTAGCATTTTTGTCGGTCTGTTTATCTGTTTGTATGTTTGAGCTTCACGCTGAAACTACTGGACAGATTTTGTTGATATTTGGAGAACATATTTGTTGCAGGTCGGGTCAGGTTATAGGGTATAAATTATCACGCTATTCGGTTATAAAAAATATATTCAAACAAAATAGTTCCTTGAACCTAACTAGATGGCGTTGGCGTCAGTGGCAACAGCAATCATAAGTGTTTTAACTCTCGAAAAGAGAGTTTCCAGTACCTACGCATTTGCCTATCCCTCCAAAGCAAACAGCCGTGATGTTTTGCTATGTTGATAAACAACACAGACATAGGTACGATTGTAATAATCGCGGAAAAGAACAATGGGAAAAGGAGAATGGGCAAAAAAACCCAGATCCAACAGAAACGGCTTGTATTGGTATTTGTCACACTTAATGTCCGAAACAATCCTGCATAATTTTTTTTTTTCCTCGGCTCCGTCTGGACCCAGGAAAACGAGGTCAAAGATTGGAAGAGTGTCTGTTCGTGTATTATTGAAATCATTAAATATTTATTCTATTCATTATATTGCAGTGCACTGCTGGGTAGGAAGCTCCTATTAATCGTCACCACACCAGGTGCTTGCTCAGATAATGGATTAAAACATTATCAAAGTTGTAAAAGTGGTACAATGAAAAATTATATTATGTACATATTTTACATCTGCGTATTTATTCGACATAACTACCTAATTAAAAAGGAGGAGCTCGTGGCTAAATAATTCCAGCCGCATAGACCGATCTTCCGGGTTAAGCCACGCTTGCCGAGGTTGGTCTGTGGATGGGTGACCATTTACCATAGCGAGTTTCCTCCGTGCCTCGGAAAGCACGTAAAGCCGTTGGTCCCGGCTGTCATTTGTAGATCTTTGACAGTCGTTAATGTTGGTCAGAAGCCAGAAAGTCTGACAACCAGTCTTACCAAGAGTATCGTATTACCCAGTTACTGGGTTGTGGAGGTCTGATAGGCAGTCGCTCCATGTAAAATACTGATATTCAGCTGCATCCGGTTCGACTGGAAGCCGACCCCAACATAGTTGGGAAAAGGCTAGGCAGATGATGATAACTACCTAATTATTCCATCTCAATAATGTAAGATATTTAAATGGTCAGAAAATACCGGATGGTTGTCCAGAGGACTTTTAGTGACTGCATAGTCAATCCTCTACCTTGATGATATTAATAGGCCGAAGGACCTACTGACAGCCTTGGGGGCTTCGGTTGACTAGTTCAATGGTTATTTTCATTTTTCATTGTACTAACCACTTTTACAAGTTTGTGCTCGCTGCGCTCGCGCTACTGCTACGCTTTGTATGAACTGCTCCATTCGACTATTTTCTTTTGTATATTCAAACAAACCAATTCATTACGTTTATTTATTTAAGAAATTAAGCCTAAAAATATATAGCTATACAATAAAGTAATCGTTTATTAATGTTAATTTTCTATAATTTTACTTCGTTGAATTGTACATTCAAGATATGTTGGTCAAGGAGAGCAACACAACACATGAAAATATGGTGGATCGAATATAAGCGAAATGTCATTTTGACAACTGTTGACATGTCATAGGATGGAAGGATAGGTTTATGACTATCAAAATTGTCAAACTCATGTCAGTGTCAAACGACGTCCCCAAATAATAATTCCAGTACAAGAGTACTCTTCTTCAAATCAATTTATTTGTATTTTAATGGAAATCTCTTATTTTTTTCCTATTTTTCTATATACTGTACATAGTGGTGGCCCAAAATCAAACATCTCCTTTGCACAAATCATATTTTTGTTAAACGTAATTGTCGTCACAATATGGCGCCAAGGTCGTCCTATTCTTACTTGAAACGCATAGTACACTGTGTGTTTTTACAATTACCAACAGAGACCAAATAATATTTACATTTTTACTGTTCTTTTGAGCCATTATTTATTAAACCTACCTTCCTAAACGTAACTACAGCCTGATTACAATGAATTGGATTGAAAATGGCGGCGCTTCTATTGTTGTCATTAGTTGCATCTCGCTCACGCATGTTCTCTGTGAGCGAAAGGGAGGTAACAAATCTACAATTTTTTACCCTATTGTTTAGTTATCGTATTGTACGTTCATAATGATATGTAAGAGAAAGCATGTTGCATTTATTCAGGGTGTCCCTGGAAGTATGGATCAAATCGAATAGGGGCGTGGGCAATGTCATTTCCAAACTTTTTAACCCTGAGAGTGTCGGTACAATTTTTTACGGTTCAAAAGTTAGGACCAATTATTGTTTTTTTTTTTCAATCGCATAGAAAAAAATCACAAAAAAAGCTATCAGAGCTATCATTTTTTTTCAGGACTTTGGCGAACCGTAGGCCTTACTTGTGGTAATACTTTTGCGCAGCTAGAAAACATGTATTGTGTTCAATAAGAAAAAACATTTACTGCAAAGGCTTTTTTGGTCTGGCAAAAATGTTAATCAAGTTTTTACTACTATAAATTTTGAAATGACCTTGCCCACGCCCCTATTCGATTTGATCCATACTTCCAGGGACACCCCTGTATAGGCGATGGTTTGGCAAAATGACACATCAGAGTGTAATGTAACAAATCACGCTTGGCATATTATAAAGTTAAACTAATATACGGTATGTTAACTAACGAAAGGCGTTCCCGTTAATCAGCAATACTATATCGATAGTAAATACTAAAAAAATCCCAATCAAAACAAAAAATAAAAACAAATCAGAAAAGCACAAAAAATGAAAACAAAAAAGCAAAAAAAAAGAAGCGCAGATCTGCACCATCATGCGGTTTTATCTGAGTCTCTGTTTGGGGTCGTAGATACGCAAGACGGTTTTCAATTTCAAAAAGAGAACCTTGTGGCGGCATCTATCCACGCCACACGCAAACTACGCAACACGCCGGCGGTGTAGACGACTACAGCGACATTAACGACAACTCTCATAGATGACAGTTCCTACATCGCGCTATCATGATTTAACACGCAGATAGTATACAGGGTTACAGGTTAAGTCGACCTAGATCCTTTAAGAGGTTTTAGTTTTCATCATTCCTAGCTGATTTGACTATGAAACACCCCACCCCAAACCTAACCCATATTGAAATATTGGATTTTGATTATTTTTTAAATAAAATGAAGATTTTTTGTGTAATTGTCCTTTTTTTCGGATTTTGTGCCTCTAATTGATAATGTTTTTGCTATTTTTGTGTAGTAGATTAGTTTGTTTATTACTCTCAACACAAAAAATAACATGTTATTGAACCAACTGGGTAGTAGTCGACGATAGAAAGTTTAAAAAATAAACAAATTTGTAAAAACATTTTTTTTCTTTAAGAATATTTCAAAAAAAGTCTATGACAGTTATGCTGCAGATGTACTAAATAAAATCTACGTTTCTTTAGCTATCCAACAAGGTATAACAAGCTAGGGTATCATCATGATATTCAGAAAAAAACTGTGATGTAATGCTCTCAGGCAGTAGAAAAAATAACTGTACTTATGGACAAAGTTATCACTTGGGTCAGCAAACGAAATAAAACAAACTAAATAGCTAAAACAACATTTATTATTATTTTTACAATTCATGTTCCACATGTCCGCCTCTGTTTCGCACACATAATCGCATTCTGTGCCTTAGTCCACTTTTAACCACACCAGTCGTTAAGCCTCTTCTAATTTCGTTTGCCGTATCGATAATTTTCTGTCTTAAAACATCAACAGATGAGATTCGATGAGGTTCGTTATAAACTAAACTTTTCATATGGCCCCATAAATAAAAATCCAGGGGGGTCAGGTCGGGACTTCGGGCTGGCCACGGTATGGGTCCACCTCTTCCAATCCATTTGTTGGGGTAATTAGTGTCTAGCCACTCTCTGACACTTCGTCGGTAGTGTGCAGGGCAACCGTCATGTTGATACCACATATCTCGGATTAAATTGAGGGGTAAATCTTCCAGTAATTCGGGTAAATCGTTTCTTAAAAAGTTTTCGTAATTTTCCCCATTTAAATTGTCAGGCAGAAAATATGGCCCAATCAAATGGTTTGAGATTATTCCCATCCAGACATTCAAACTGAACCGTCTTTGTGATCCCTTTGGTCGCTTCTTATTGGGATTTCTGTCTTCTTTCGGAGCCCAATAATGAGCGTTGTGGTAATTGGTGATGCCGTCTTTATCAAATTTTGATTCATCTGTCCACAAGATGTGTCTTAAGAATGCTGGGTTTTCTAAATCTGCGTTGAGCATGAATCTGCAGAAATCAAACCTCCTCACAGGATCTCCTTCTTTGATAACATGTACCGGCGTGTAATGGTAGGGATAAAAGCCTGCAGTATTCACTGTAAACCACACTTTCCACTGCGATAGTCCAAGTTCTCGGGCAACAATATTAGTGGAAGTAGTTGGATCCGATCTAAACCGTTGCACTATTTCATTGTCTTGCTCTTCATCGTCATCATTAATACGAGGTCTGCCTAGGTCTGATCGTCGCCTCGAAACAGAGCCAGTCTCTCTTAGTCGTCGGTAAACTCCGTCAAAGACACTGACATTCGGTACTCGGCGCCCGGGATAACGTGCAATGTATTCATCCCGAGCTCGCGCGGATACACAGTTGCAGTACCCGTAACAAATTAAAATATCCGCATATTCCTCGTTCGTGAAGGTCGTCATCATCAACAGTTCCAAATCAGAAGTACGTATCGAAGTCCAGTTAACAAGCACAGTCACAAATCGAAGGGGAAACAGTCCAGAAACACAAGCCAAGTCGAGTATGAATCCAAGAGCACTAAGTATCACATCTACTACGGACGAATCGCGTAAGCAGACTAAAACCAAACAGAATAACAACAAAATGGCCGAAAATAATCTATCTCCCTCACACCTACATAAATCGTCCCGCTTGCACGCACCACAGCTCCATCGAAGAACAATAGTACCGTAATTTTTGCTACTACCTGGGACCCTTTTATGAAAGTTTTTTCTAAGAATTTTGATAATACCCTAGCTTGTTATACCTTGTTGGATAGCTAAAGAAACGTAGATTTTATTTAGTACATCTGCAGCATAACTGTCATAGACTTTTTTTGAAATATTCTTAAAAGAAAAAAAATGTTTTTACAAATTTGTTTATTTTTTAAACTTTCAATCGTCGACTACTACCCAGTTGGTTCAATAACATGTTATTTTTTGTGTTGAGAGTAATAAACAAACTAATCTACTACACAAAAATAGCAAAAACATTATCAATTAGAGGCACGAAATCCGAAAAAAAGGACAATTATACAAAAAATCTTCATTTTATTAAAAAAATAATCAAAATCCAATATCTCAATATGGGTTAGGTTTGGGGTGGGGTGTTTCATAGTCAAATCAGCTAGGAATGATGAAAACTAAAACCTCTTAAAGGATCTAGGTCGACTTAACCTGTAACTCTGTATATACAACCGCCCAACATTAACCGTTGGGCAGTAGCCCGCCAGGCATAAGACTCCGCCTGGTTGGAGGAACACCACACCTAGTTCCTCCACACTGTCGACATGGATTTCCATTGTGGACACGTCTATTATCGCAAAAATCTGCGCGTTACTACAGATCCCAGTGTGCCAGACATTACGGGACGCCACGCGCCCACGTCTGCGCGCGGTCTGCAATCACGCGCGTCGATGCGTTGTCTGTGTGTTGTACTATGCGTGTTTTATATACAAACTGAAGTCCTTACGGTCAACGTTAAAAAAAGCAGCCACGCGCACCGTAGCGTGGCGCGTGGTAGTGTGAGATCCTCCTAATGCCTGTTTCCCACGGTGCGTGATATCGCGCACCGCGACGCACGAGCTCGCACCGACGCACCATGGGAAGAGACTCGTCCGTGGTAACGCGGATGCGTGCGGAGCGGTGCGCCGTATCCACATCACGCACCCTCATATGTGGCTTCCCACGGTGCGTGATTTTACGGATGATACCACGCACAGCCGGTGCGCGCTACCACGCACCGTGGGAAGCCAGCTTTAGGTACAGCAGCTTAGAGAAGCTTTTTAAGTAGCACAATATCTTCCGAACATCAGATTTCGTGATAATAGAAATAAAACAAAATCCAAAGTGAAATTCTTTAATGATTGCACTACATAGTATTACAGAAATGCAAACTGCAACAGCACAACTGTGTAGTTAGTAAGAAGTCCCATCAGATGTAATGGGACCGTTTTTGGAACATTGATGGTAACTTATCAGACATAATACTAACAATTGATATCGTCCGTTGTTAGAAAACAAATGTAAAATATCCATTAAATGTAAAAAAAACAATAAACTGACTAATGAATTATGGTAAATATTCAGTACGTACTAGTTGAAGGCAACGCTAATGTCTACATTGTCAAATTACATTTAAAAGGTTCTACTTTTCATTTATTCGTCGTTGTGTGGTATGTACATTTAAATTATATTTTTAAATACACATCCTAGCTTAATTTATTTTTAGTGCGGTAGATGCGATCTACGGCATGCTATACTATTGAAGAAGTCGCCTTGTTGTGACTTCAGGAATACATCAGTAGACATGGGCGTTTTTGGTTTTGAATGCAAACTGATATTTATCAGATTTCAGATATCAAAATCGATTTCAAAATCCGTTTTTAGAAATCCGATTTCAGTAGCGCCTAACCTCGCCAATTCGGTTGCGTACTTAGATTTCGTTTTATTAGCTAAGGAGTAGGTACTAACGATTTGTGCGATTTTCATCGAAACGAAAACAATAGGTACATTATTTGTAGTTAAAAACACGAATCCATAAACCAAAATACATCAACGTATTATCTCGCAATTATAGTCTTTAAAAACTTAGCAGTAAAGATGATATTGATCGCATTTCATCATTTCCGTTACCGATAAACCGAAATCTAAATCGCAAAATTCATGCTATCCTTTTTATTCCGCTAAGTTCCGTTATGTTAGAAAGAGAGAAAGCGATTTTCTAGGCATAAGTTTGTGTTTGGATTTTGGTTTGTCGATTCGGATTCGTTCGTTCAGTGATAGAGATCGCTAGCGTTTGGATTAGCAAGGTCGATTTTTGAAATCGAATTTTCTAGTTTGTGAAATCGATACGAATCGATTTGTGTTTGAAATCAGTTTTTGAATTCGTTTTGATATATCTGACACATGTCTATACATCAGCGAACGATACGCAGAAAAATATTTGTTATTTACTCAATATTGAGTTCATATAACTGTAGCTAGACAAAGATTTGAAAACAACTGGCTCAACAAAAGAAACCACATTTGAGAAAAACTAGTTTTAAATATCTAACTTTATTTAAATCTTGATTGAACCTATGATCGAAAATGTTATGCAAAAGAGAATGCACAGATGACATGCCTAGCTCTATGTAATAGGGTTAAAAAGTGGTCCTCCGAGATCATTGTCACCTAAACAATGCAAGTTACCAGATCACCGCGCCAGAACGAAGATGTTGTAGTGTTGTATTCAGTAAAAAAAATTTAAGGTTTATCATTTTGCCGTGATTCGTTTGGAAAAAATTCAACAAAGTAGGGTTGCATCGGATTACGTGAATCGTAGGGTAGGTCGCATCCGACCATGTGATTCGATGGGACAAAATGCGTGATCCGATGCAACTAGCAACGAATCACGTGATTCGTTGGGAATAACCCGGCAAGATACCTGACAGGCACGGCTAGTGCTGTGTCGCTCCGCACAACCAGTTAATTCGGGACGCTAAAATGCCTCACGGTAAGAATTATCATCATCATCATTCAGCCGAAAGACGTCCACTGCTGGACATAGGCCTCCCCAAGCATCGCCACATCGCCACAACAAATTCCCGCGGCCTACACCAGATCATCGGTTCACTCCGAAAGGTTGGCCCCTGAGACAAAATCCTTTTTTCTCAAAAGTTAAGGCCTGCAGAAGGTTCAATTTTATTGAAATTACATTTGCTCGAGCGTAAGAACTTTGTCAAGCAAGGGATTTTGTCAAGGCCCTGGCTGAAATTTGGCATTTTGTTAATAAATATTGATTACTTTGTATGGTACAGCTGATTTTTTTTCACGAATTCAGAGTTTGTCCTCTAGTAAAAGTTGTACAGAATGATGAGTAGAGGTCATAGTTTTTGGTTGTAAATTAACGAACCAGGCATGCTGTATTAACAAAAAAGAAACATGCATGTTAAACAGTATAACGGTTGTTTTCAATACCCTATGTATCAAAGGTTTACCGTACTAAAGACAGAAATTTGACACGAGCTCCATAGAATTAATGTTAATTCCTATCTCTAGTAGGGCAAACCGTCGATAGATAGGATATTAGAAATTGCTGTCAGTGGAGCTATTAGCTTAACGATGTTACTACTAATATTTTACTACATTTAGATGGCAAATAACATTAGCAGCGTCTTTAATATTGACACAATCGGTAAGTACATTAATATTTAATCGCAATTGTATTTGAAATTGAAATTTTCATATTACGACATCACGCATTCTCCATCCAACGAAGACCAAATGACGTCGATAACAATTGAAACATTGCTTCAAAAAAATAAAATTAACCCGAAGAACTCTTTCAACGTGTTACACAGTAATAGACTTGAAAAAGAAGTTCAAAGAATAGTGGATCCTTTCAAGTTAATCTTCACTCTATTTTTTACTTCAAAATTTAACATACAAGATAATCATATTTACCCATGCGGAATTAAACATCAATTGTTGGCATTCTGCAGTGTTTTGTTTTTGGATGCGTTGTGCATCAATCGCTTCTTTACCAAAGATGTGAGCCGAGCAAACTTTGCTACTACAAATGCAGAAAACAAAGATGTATTGTCAGCAATTTGTGTCACACTTTTCAGCTTTTATTTACTTGGTTTCACGATGATGTTCATTTTGAACGTTGTGCATAAGCACAGCAACGTCTATCTTATTTTGAAGATCCAAACTATTCATAACAGCATCGATTTTAGTAAGAGTATCCGGAGTTTCATTATTTGGAATTGGATCTTAATTTTAATTACCATCTGTATTAATATTGTTGTCTATATTATGTATTATTATTCATGTGATTACTTGAGTTACATAGATCTTTGTATTGACTTTTTATGTGAGTTTATGTTTACCACATTTGATGTCAATGTCATTTTTGCCATTCGGATTATAATACTGCTAAAAAAATATCTAGTTGAATTGATCAAATATATCCTGACTATGAAAGATGAAAAGGAAAATGATGAACGTTGTCTTAAATTGTTTGAGATATATAAAAACATTTTGAAAGCTTACAAATTATATAAAACAATTTTCCAAGCATTGGTAAGTTAGTGACACTTTTACTCTTTTAACCTTGTTCATTAAAACAATAATTAAATACAGTATGATAGGTAATAGACCAACGAAGCAATGAGTAAAATATCAAAGGTATACGCTGAAAAGCTGCAATGGATACGCTCGAAATCTCAATTAAATACATCACAACATATTCTGCAACATCGGTTTTTTTTTCTCCAACATTAACACTCAATGCCTTGATCTACTCCTTTAAAAATATCTTTTTTTTTTCTTTCACAGACGTTGTATCGCACAGTAGATATATTTTGCCGCACTCAATGTTACTTGGCAGCACTGATACAAATGCTTCAAATACCTGCTGTGTCTGATAACGATGTAAGTATGACATTGTTTTTCCCTTTGTTCTTTCTTATCCTAAGATATTTTATCACAATTGGTATCATTTTAATTTTAGCCATTGCGACTGCATCAGACGCAATGTTCATTATAGAGATTTGATCCTTATTATTGACGCTATTGATCGGTGCTATTAAATATAGGATATTGCTTCTTCGTTGTTATGTCAGGTCGGCTGCCATTGACAGCCAAGAGATTATCCAAAATATGTGAATTCTAAAATAAAGTCTCTATTGAATAACATTTGTTATCTTCAATAATATGAAGACGGTCAACTAAAATCGTTGAGACAATGACATTTACGATCGCTCCTATTTTGGAAGACATCTTTAACCCTTGTATAACAGACGGCATCTTTCCCGATCTTATGCAAATCAGTTATATCATACCTATTCTCAAAGCAGATGGCTCTAATAACGCTAGACGCGTGACCACAGGCTATTATTAATACTACCAAACTTAAATATACTTTTTCGAAACTTATTTAAATCAAATGCTAACACATTTTGTAATAACAATAACATTTTGTGGTCTCACTCGAGGACAATCTACAGACAACACTGAATCCACCGTAAATACCACCCCTTGAAGGTGCCAAAATTAATCAGTTTAATTAATCTTATAGAATTGTCGAAACCGTTTTGCCTTACAGTCTTCGCTAGCTGGTGTTGCGGGCACTATGTGGTTATCAAAGAATACAATACTTATGATTTTCCACTGCATGTACTGCGAGAAGTTCTATATAACTGTTGAGGAAGCTGAGATAGCGTGTATACAGATCATGAAGAACAGGAACTGCCCAAGTAAGAAAGTTTTGACAACGAATGTACTACACTCGGAAGCAATGAATCCGGTCCACCAACATAAACCTTATGGACTATGAAATACTAGTCAGATTAAATTAATAAACTTTGTTCAATAGTCTATGGTGTCGTCATCTTTGTTAACAATAAACATAAGCACAAAATGAAAGAGATACAATTGACTCATGCCTCTTGCCTGCAAGTTAACATTCAACCTGACCTCATAGTTCTAGGTATATATCGTTCTCCGTCTAGGACAAACGCGGACGATTTCATTAATTCGTTAGCTCTTCACCTGGCCACCCTAGCCTCGAGTAAAAATATAATAATTACTGGGGACATTAATATAAACTTGATACAGAAACAAGACGGACAATCTTACGAACGAGCAAATAGACTCAATTATATAAATATGTTAGCGTTCCATGGCCTACGCCCCGGTCACTCACTTCCCACTCGAGAGGGTAATTGTCTGGACCATTTTATTCTAAAACTTATACCTAGCAAAAAATCCGCCGTTATAGCCGTTATTAATACCTCCATTACTGATCACCTTACGATATTCCTAAAACTGTCCAATACGGTAAATAAGCCTAAAATAAATAAAACTAAAACTATTGTAAATATAGAAAATGCACTCGAACTCTTAAAAACTAACAATACCCAAGATTTATTAAACCTAACTAACCCTAATATGCTGACTAATACTTTAATAAACTTACTACAGAAATGTCTTATAGCCAATACACTTGTTGCAAGAATCCCCATGAAACATAGATTGATCAAACCTTGGATGACTATTGGTTTATTACGTTACATACATAACCGTAACAACATGCAACTAAAATTAAGTTTAGATCCACACAATGAAATACTAAGAATAACCTATAAGAGATATAGAAACTTCTGCAACTGCCTCATCAAAAAACAGAAACGTAAATATGATCGAGAACAGTTATATAAAGCACATAAAAATCCTAAAAAAATGTGGCACACCATAAACAACATTACGCAACGAAAACCAGGCAGAACTCAAAACTCAGCGTTACTGGAAACAGCGGCTACCCCTCGAGAGGCGACAATTACAGTAAACAAATACTTCTCCACAATAGGTAAGCTTCTTGCTGACGATATCATAAAAAACCCCACTAGGAAAGCAACTAATAATCCTCACATATTTCCTACTGCGAATTCGCCAGTATCGTCCTTTGTGCTCCTCAACTCGGACCCTGATGAAGTCGCCATCGTCATCAGGAGTTTAAAATCCGACAGTGCCACTGGGTGGGACTAAATTCCTATAAGCTTTTTAAAAGCCGCTATGCCAATTATCGCCCCAATTATATCCCATCTTGTTAACCTCTGCTTTGAACAGGGAATTTTCCCTATTGCCCTAAAACAAGCTGTAATAACGCCTGTGTACAAGGGTGGGGACAGAACCGATCCGTCGAACTACAGGCCAATATCCGTCCTTCCTTCCCTGTCTAAAATCATCGAAAGATTAATAAACCAGCGCTTAACTAAATATTTAACCAAGAATAACATCCTCTCACCCAACCAGTTTGGGTTTAGACAGGGCATGTCCACTGAAGACGCAGTACTGGCACTTACCTCCATTGTCACTGATAAACTGGACAGTGGAGGTAAGTGTCTGGCAGTTTTTCTTGACCTTAAAAAGGCTTTCGATACGGTTTCTGTTCCCACACTTATACACAGACTAGAAGGCATCGGGATTAGGGGTATTCCCCTTAAACTATTCGAAGATTACCTGAGCGGGCGCAGACAAGTTGTAAAAATAGGAGATTTCATCAGTACTGAGGAAACTGTCACTTACGGGGTAGGGCAGGGCAGTGTGCTCGGTCCGACGCTGTTCCTCATTTACATTAATAACCTTTGCAACATGAGTATTGATGGTGCTCATATATTCTCGTACGCTGACGATACAGCAATCGTCTTTTCGGCACAGACTTGGGACAGCGTCGGTCGAATAGCCGAAAGTGGAATGTCTACGATAGCTGCCTGGCTTGACCAAAACCTTTTAACTCTGAACGTTTCAAAGACCAATTACATTTGTTTCTCCATCTACAATAATACCCAACCGGCACATGATCTTCAGATAAAAATTAAAAATCCATAACTGCAATGACCTCTCAATCCCCAATTGCTCTTGTCTGAAAATTAATAAAGTAAGTAGCACTAAGTACCTCGGAGTAATTCTTGATCAAAGACTATCTTGGCACTTACATTTAGAACTTATAATGAACAGGGTCAGGAAGTTAATATGGACCTTCAAAACACTTCGGCACGTGGCTTTTACGCCAAATATACGTTTCGCTGGGTCAGTCAGTTCTATCTTACTGTTTGCCAATATGGGGTGGTGCTACAAAAGTGAAATTTTTAGAACTAGAGCGGGCCCAACGAGCACTATTAAAAGTCATGTTCCACTCCGATTCCCCACAGAAGACCTTTATTTAGCTTCTAACCTGTTGTCTGTCAGGAAATTATATGTTCTTCTGATAGCACTAAAAAAACACAAATCCCTCTCCTTTGTCCCTTCTAAGACAAAAACTAGGAGGAAGATCAACGTAGCACCACAAATTATAGTCAAAACCTTATTTGCCGCAAGACAATATACAAAACAATCTTATCACATATACAACACACTGAACAAAGAACGTACCATCTACTCCCTGACTTATCACGACTGTAAAAAGACCCTCACACAATGGTTAGCCTCCATAAACTACGAAGAAGTCGAGTCCATGCTACAAAGGATCAAATAATTACATACTATTTGTCAGCGGAAGATGTTGTAATGCAGTATCTTCCGATCCCAAGACATAGTCGTAGGGCTGACCCAAATGGCGCAACAAGCTACATTCTCCCACACCCACACTCATTCACACCCACACACACACACTCACATACGCGCTCACGTTCTTACTTAATCATTGGCTTATATCAGTCACTTTTAATTTCCTTCATACTTTGTCACTAAACACCTTGTGCGCATTGTAAATGTATCAAAGTACATATTCTTAACTAATCATTTGCATGCTTAGGTTAATTTCAAAATTATTGTTTATCTCACTTACTTAAGCATTGTTAAAGTAACTTGGAAGAGCGGAATCACCTAACACAAGCAAATATTTGCTTAAAAGGTGATTCCAAACCCAGCAATTGTACCCCTTTTAAGTTGATGAAATAAACATTTTTATTTATTTATAAAATACTTTTTATTTGAATAAGCTAGGATTCTTAGTTTCAGAGTTTTCAAAATTCAGGTTGGTCGATGTTGAAAATAACTAAAGTTAATAGTTCCTGCAAGTCAAAAAATATTATTTATCATAAATACGTTGGCCGATAATATCATTTGCCTCATATAAACTAAGTAGGATTTCGATGGCAGTATTTGTCTTCAGCCCCTCACAGTTATTACATAATTCATGCTTCTCTCAAGAATGTGATTTGTGAAGGCAGATTGTGCATCCGGATTGCAGAATAATTTCTTCCGTAAACAATTTTCAAATCTGCGTGTACCAGTGCCGTGCAACTTAATATAACCTTTTGTAAGTGCATATAACAATTTGTTTATTCGTGTCTCAAATTCCTTACAGAGAGTCAAAAATATCTTTGCAAGAAAGTAATACAGGAAAATCGAACGTTCACTAAGATGACGGCGTGTGGTATGTTCTATGTAGACGCTACGCTACCAATACGTTTGATCGGACTTGTTGCGAATTACGTGATAGTACAGTTGCAGTTTACCTTTCTGTAAAATAAATGGTTTTATTTGTGTAAGGAATAAACACAGTTTTAAAAAATATCGGAGTGTTTCACTATTGTCCATATCTTTGCAATGAAGCGAAAATATGCAATTTTTCATGATTGGCTGCTACGTTAGCATCTAATGCTTGTAAATAGAAGACCAGATAAATCTCTGGTGTGTTGTCGTCTAATTACTATGTAAAATTGCTTCTTTAATTTTAATGATCATTATTTCGTCATTGTATTAGACTTCCTGAACATAATTGTAGCAATATACTTAAAGTGACACTAATGTAACAAGACAATTAACTTAAGCTGTGTCTTTAATATTGATACGATCAGTAAGTACATCAATATTAAAATGCAATTGTAGTTCTTCGATGAAACCCATTATAATAATTATATGACATCGCGCATTCTCCATACAACGACGACCAATTGAGGTTCTTAATTTAAACAATGTTTCAAAAAAATCAAACCAGTCCAAAGAACTCTTTAAAAGTGTTACTCAATAATCGACTTGAAAAAGAACTCCAAGGAATAGTATATTCTTTCAACTTTATTCTGACTTTATTTTCATCTTCAAAATTTAATATACAAGATAATCATATTTACCCATGCGGAATAAAACATCAAATATTGGCCTTCTGCAGTGTGTTGTTTTTGGATGCGTGGTGTATTTATCGCTTATTCAACCCAATTGTCAAAGATGCAGAGATTCGAAAAATTGAAGACAAGGCTCTCTCGTCAGCAATTAATTTTATTATTTTTAGCTTCTATTTCTTTGGTTTTACGATGATGTTCATTTCGAACATTGTGCACAAGCGCAGCAACGTCTATCTTATTTTGCAGATCCAAACTATTCATAAGAGCATTGATTTAAGTGAAAGTACCCGGAGTTTCATTATTTGGAATTGGATCTCACAATTAACGTGTATCTTTATAGATTTTGTTGTATTTACGACGTATTATCTATCGAGTGATTACTTACGTTTTTTAGATCTTAGCTTTGACTATATTTGTGATTTAATGTTTATTAAAGAACAATGGGTAATTTTGTTTGGAACCCGTACCCACCTTGTAGCATTTTAGACTAGGTGTCATTTAGAAGAAGCTTAAGTGAACAACTGAAAAATGAATGAACGAATGAATGAATGAATGGGAGACCGAAGTTATGATCACTTCTATTTTGCATTTTCAATCATCTATGTAGTGTTATAATAATTATTTTATAGGCCCAATGAATAACCAGCCGTTCTGTTTCATAGAGAGAGACTGACCAAGCTTCCTAAGGTTTACTTTTTGCTACGGAAAATATTAATTAAAACGCCATCAATTCAATTAAGTACAGTTTTTTTATTTATTAAGATACACCAAATAAACAGAGTCCCGTACGGTATATAGAATTACCCTTGAACCATATAATTGTCTACAGAAAGCATGGTTCACCTTTGAATGGTAATACGAAAAAACTATGAGTCGATGCCATTATTTACAGACAGCACATTTCGCAGAAAAACGCTACAAAGAATGAATGATTGGCCGATACCAAGATTTGCCGATGTCATGGTTTGTCGGAACACGCTTGAACAAGCGTCGATTAAATTGCATTAACTTCTACTAACATGCGTTTATCTTGACTCCATACCAAAGTTGCGACAAGCAAATACACTACAAATGTTAGGGCGACAGCGCGATATGTCGACCATCAGTGGTGCGACAGTACATCAGCTCGACGTACGTTAGCGCGACTGATTGTTTTGTCGAAAAACCATAGGACGACGGAACTTTTAATCGACGAACGTTAGTGCGACACAAGTTTCGCTCGACAAACTAAAGGCTCCTACAAAACAGGCGCGATATCGTCCGCGTGTTTTTTATTTTAGCATTAAGAGCGAGCGAAGCGAGCTTGGGACTTTTAAGTACCCCGACACGGATAGATTAGAGTCGGAGGGAATGACGCGGGCTAAAGCGAGCGAGCAAAGCGAACGAACGAAGCTCCCGTTATCCCCTTCGTGTTAGGTTACTTTAAACCCTGCAGACAAAAATAGGAGCCCCGCCCAGCGGGGCTCCGTCTACCTTGGCTCCAGAATCTTTTAGGCGATATCGCGCCTGTTTTTAGGAGCCTTTAGTTTGTCAAGCGAAAGGCAAACCATGACATCGGCAAATCTTGGTATCGGCCAATCATTCATTCTTTGTAGCGTTTTTCATCGAAACGTCTGTAAATAATGGTATCGACTAATGGTTTTTTCGGATTACCATTCAACGGTGAACCATGCTTTCTGTAGACAATTATATCGTTCAAGGGTAATTCTATATACCGTACGGGACTCATAGCAGGATATTGGGCTAGTTCAAGGGTATGATTGAATGGCGCGCGGGGTGAATTAATGAAGAGTTTTCAGCACATTTCAAAGTTAAATAACTTTTTTCTCCCGTGAGATACAAAGTTGTCGCCATACAATATAAATATGTATTTTTAAAGACCTTTCCAATGGTACTAGTCTCAATTTGCTACAAGGTGGGTACGTTTTGTTCCATGTCCTTTGATGTGAATATTATTTTGGCCATCCGAGTTATAATATTGTTCAAAAAATATCTAGATGAATTGATCAAAGAAATCCTGTTAATGAATGGTGAACAGGAAAATGATGAACGTTGTCTCAAATTGTTTGAGATATATCAAAACATTTTGAAAGCTTACAAATTGTATAAAACAATTTTTCAAGCAATGGTGAGTTAAAGATTCTTGTAATTTTTACCTCTGTTCACTAAAACAATACACAGCAGCATTATATTAAGCAGTTAAAATTACAGTTCACAAAGCCGTGATGGATGTGCTCAAAACTTCAATTGAGCACATCAAACCGTATTTAATATCTAGTTTCTTAAAACACTGCAAGAGCACTAACACAGTCTATGACGTTTTTTTTGTGAATTTTGTAGGTATAAATAATACCGGAGAAAAGAACTTGATTCTTTATTTTTATTTTACTTAGAAACACAAAATTATAAAAAAGAAGTATAAGATTTAGAAAGGTGATCTCAGTTTAGCCAGCCAGCTGCATCATATCACATTGACTGTTCCCATTATAATTAATGTAGAAACATTTAAATAAAAAAAGTAGTGCAGATAGGCCATTTATGGCCGCAGAAAAGACGCAATTATAGGCCGCTTGTGAGGTAAACAATGACACACTTTCAGAGCATGAGGGATGAAAAATTATTTTTGTTTCTTTCGCAGACATTATATTATGAAGTAGATATATTTTGCCGCACTCTATGTTATTTGGCGGCACTGATACAATTGCATAAAATGCCAGCTGGGTCTGGAGACGATGTAAGTATGAAATTGTTTTTTTCTTTGCTCTTTCTTATCCTAGATATTTTATCACAATTCGTATCATTTCAATTTCATTCATTACGTATCCGACGTAATGATTGTTATAGCGATTTGATCCTTATTATTGACTCTATTGATTGATTGGAGTTTCTTGTCAGCTCTTCTCCATTGGATTTTGAAATTCTGCAAGTATCTGAATTAGATGGAAAAACATAATTGTAGTTACTTTAAATTCGGTAAGCGCTCGTTTTTCATCACATTCTGTATACTATAATGTTTATACCTACAGGAAAATTTTCTATTTATTTCTTAAGGTGACAAAAATCCGTTTAACTAACCCTTTGCATTAAAAAATCCTTATTGCCTTTCAGCCTTCACTCATCGGTCTTGTGATAATTGTAAGGCTAACAAAGGCTAAAATACTAATGATTTTACATTGCCTGTACTGCGCCAATTTTTATACAACTGTTGAGGAAGCAGAGATAGCGTGTATACAGCTTATGAAGAACAAAAACTGTCCAAGTAAGAAAGTTTTGACAACGAATATACTATTTTTCATTTCTTGGGGTCGATGTCAAAGGTGACTAAATATATTATGTTAATGACATTTTCTACAACGTAAAAAACCTTTAAATATACCGACCATAGTATAAATAATTTATCATAAATAAGTTGGCCGATAATATTACTTGTCTCGCATCAAACGCAGTAGGATTTCGATGAGGTATTTGTCTTCAGCCCTTCACAGTTATTACATAATTCATAAAATATTATGCTTTCCTCAAGAATATGGTCGGTGAAACACAGATTGTGCATCCGTTTTGCAGAATAATTTCTTGACATTAATAATTTTCAAGCATATACTTTTGCCATGGACCTTAATTCAATCTCTCGTAAGTGCATACAACGTGTTTCTTTTTTATTTGTGTCTGAAATAAACTTTTCTTACAGAAAGTCAAAAATATCTTTGCAAGAAAGTAATACAGGAAAATCGAACGTTTACTAAGATGACGGCGTGTGGTCTGTTTTATGTAGACGCTACGCTACCAATACGTTTGTTGGGACTTGTTGCGAATTACGTGATAGTACAGTTGCAGTTTACCTTTCTGTAAAATAAATGGTTTTATTTGTGTAAGGAATAAACACAGTTTTAAAAAATATCGGAGTGTTTCACTATTGTCCGTATCTTTGCAATGAAGCGAAAATATGCAATTTTTCATGATTGGCTGCTACGTTAGCATCTAATGCTTGTAAATAGAAGACCAGATAAATCTCTGGTGTGTTGTCGTCTAATTACTATGTAAAATTGCTTCTTTAATTTTAATGATCATTATTTCGTCATTGTATTCGACTTCCTGAACATAATTGTAGCAATATACTTAAAGTGACACTAATGTAACAAGACAATTAACTTAAGCTGTGTCTTTAATATTGATACGATCAGTAAGTACATCAATATTAAAATGCAATTGTAGTTCTTCGATGAAACCCATTCTAATAATTATATGACATCGCGCATTCTCCATACAACGACGACCAATTGAGGTTCATAATTTAAACAATGTTTCAAAAAAATCAAACCAGTCCAAAGAACTCTTTCAAAGTGTTACTCAATAATCGACTTGAAAAAGAAGTCCATAGATTAGTGTATTCTTTCAACTTTATTCTGACGTTATTTTCCTCTTCAAAATTTAATGTACATAATAATCATATTTACCCATGCGGAATAAAACATAAATTATTGGCATTCTGCCGTGTGTTATTTTTGGTTGCGTTGTGTATTCATCGCTTATTCAACCCGGTAATTAGCGCTGCAGAGTTAAAAAATATAGAAGATAAAGCTCTCGCTTCAACTATTTCTTTTTTTGTTTACTGCTTTTATTTGTTTCATTTCACGATGATGTTCATTCTGGACATGATGCACAAGGAGAACTGTGTCGTCCTTATTTTGCAGATCCAAACAATTCATAATAGCATCGATTTTAGTAAAAATACCCGAAGTTTCATTACTTGGAATTGGATCTCACAATTAACTTGTATCTTTATTGATTTTGTTGTCTTTACGACTTATTATGCATTTAGTGGTTACTTAAGTTACGTAGACTTTAGCCTTGACTATATTCTTGATTTCATGGTTATCTTATTTGATGTAAACATTATTTTTGCCATCCGAGTTATAGTATTGTTAAGAAAATATCTAGATGAATTGATCAAAGAAATCCTGAGAATAAATGTTGAACAGGAAAATGATGAACGTTGTCTCAAATTGTTTGCGATATATCAAAACATTTTGAAAGCTTATAACTTGTATAAAACCAATTTTCAGGCAGCGGTGAGTTAATGATTCTCATTTTTTTTGTTTATGAAAACAAGAATTAAGTAGAGCATGACAGCAGCATAAGGTTCAACAGTTAAATATCACACGCCACAATGCTGTAATGGATATGCTCGAAACTTCATTTTAACACATCACACCATATTTAATGTCTAGTTTCTTAAAACATTGCAAGAGCAACACTCTATGATGTTTGTTTGTGAAATTGGTATAAGTGGTACCAGGGAAAACAACTTTTTTTAATTATTTAACTTAGAAATGCTGATGTCGTTTTTATCCAGATAAATTAATGTAATGTAATTATGTTAAGGGCCGATTTTTCAATCGTCAGATAACTTTTATCTGAGGAATAAATATGGCAGTTTGACATATTTTCTATACAAACTCTGTCAAAACGTCAAAATTATTCTTCAGATAAAAGATATCTGACGATTAAAAAATCAGCCCTAAATTACATAGTAAATACTATTACCAATCATAATTTATTGAAGTAGAAATTATTTTGTAAAAAAAGTGCTGGTAGGTAATTTTTTGTCCAATATAAACACTCAATATTGGTTTACTATCTTACTATATTAATGTTTTTTTTACTTTCACAGACATTATTTAATACTGTAGATATATTTTACCGCGCTCAGTGTTATTTGTCAATACTGATACAAATGATTAAAATCCCAGCTGGGTCTGGAGATGATGTAAGTATGAATTTTTTTCACCGTTGCTTTTTCTCATCCTCGCTATTTTATCACATAATAATAATTGATTTCATTTTAATTTCATTCATTCATTTCGACTAAATAACTAAACTGTATAAGGAGCCTGAGAGGGATCAAAGGATGCTTTAGGTGTGTCCTTTCTAAGGCATTTGACTACTTGGATCATCGCAACTTGAAACTAAAATACTATGGAATTCACATCTATTGTTCTTCTGACCACTATTTGCCAAATGGAAAACAAAGGGAGTTTTTTTATAAAGTTTTCTCTAGAGGCTCACGGGTAAGAATAAGAGTATCCCAAGGGTCAATATTTACTTGTTCAATCATTGTTTCTGATATGCGATTTCACGCGTCGTGCTCGTTAATGGGCGCTGGGTGGCTGTCGTCGGGACTAGTCAGATCTTAAATGTTATGACAACTATTTTGAAAGGCAAATTCTTATCAGTAAGCTCGTGTGTCTTTTTATTTCTTAACTTGGTCGTATTTGACCCTCGTCGCACCAGATGGTAAGCGCAGACAGGGTCTAAGATGGAGCACATGAATCCAAGTAACAGAGATATAGAGGGATTCCCCTATATGTATACTCTGGCTCTCACATAAACACGACGGAACACAGTAAACTGCTTGGCGCCGGATTTTATGTGAGGGTGGTGGCTAGCCAGGCTCTATTTCTAACCTTAATCACCATCGTTCTTACATTACTAGATTTAACCCTCTTCCTTATTTAATTTGTTTTATTATCATATTTTCATCCAAAATTAATCATGCAAAAAAAAAATCCTTATTGCCTTTCAGCCTTCACTTACAGGTCTTGTGTTTGTTGTATGGATAACAAAGGCTAAAATACTAATGGTTTTACACTGCATGTACTGCGACAACTTTTATATAACTGTTGACGAAGTAGAGATAGCGTGTATACAGCTTATGAAGAACAGAAACTGTCCAAGTAAGAAGGTTTTGACACCGAATATACTATTTTTAACAAGAAGTGAAAAATAATTTTCAAATCTGCATATACCTTTGCCATGCACCTTAAATCAACCTTTCGTAAGTGCCTTATAATCTATGTGCGCTTTCATGTTCAACTTGCATCTTCGTCTGACGCATGGCTGAAGCGCCTTAGCGCATGCAATAGCGCATGCCTTAATTCTAGTTCGACAAAAGCACATGCCCCTAGCGCACGCTAACCCGTCTACGGCAATCAATATTGCAAGCACTTGACGCAAAAGGAATTGAAAGTTGAAAGCGCAACTGCGTAGATATACCAATAACGTGTTTATATTTGTGTCTGAATCTTACAGAGAGTCAAAAATATCTTTGCAAGAAAGTAATACAGGAAAATCGAACGTTCACTAAGATGACGGCGTGTGGCCTGTTCTATGTAGACGCTACACTACCAATACGTTTGATTGGACTTGTCACGAATTACATGATTGTACAGTTGCAGTTTGGATTTCTGTAAATTAAATGGTTTGATGTGTAAGGAATAAAAACAGCTTTCAAAAAATATCGAAGCGTTTTTGTCAGAATCTTTACATTAAAGTAAATAATTATTAGCTATTTTTCATGATTGTCTGCCGTGTTAGTATCCAATGCTAGTAAAAGTGCCAATTAAGTGAGGGCTTAATATATTGCAGGTGAACCTCTGGAGTATACTATTACTATCTAGCTATTGGATAAAATTAATTCTTTTATTTTAATTATTCCGTTATTATGGTAGTCTTCCTGAACATAAATTTCGCAATCAACTTATAATGTTACCAATCATCATTATTCAGGCGAAAGACGTCGACTGCTGGAAACAGGCCTTCTCTAAGCATTGCCACATCGACCACTCCTGTAGTTTTTGCATCCAGCGGATTCCCGCGAACTTCACCAGGTCATCGGTCTACACGGTACACAGTCGCCACTACAGAATATTTCGGCTTCATCGGCCATCCGTTCTGCGAGCAATGTGCTCCGCCCACTGCCATTTATGTTTGGCAATTCTTCCGGGCTATGTCAGATACTCTCAATCTATGATCACGTGGTGAAACTTCGAGCATAGCCCTCTTCATTGCCCTTGAATTCCGGGAGCTATGCAATATCTTTTCATCCCTACTACCGCAGTGTTTCAAGATGAAAGTCTTAGACCAGTTCGTGTTGTCATTGATTCCTTACGGCACTGAAACGTAATCGCTCACACTAGGTCTCATAAAAAGGCCCAAACTCAACCAAATGACAATGGGGTTATTAATGTTACGAGACAATTAACGTTAGCTGCGGCTTTAATATTGATACGATCATTAAGTGCATAAATATTTAAATGCAATTTTGTTTTTGCGATGAAAGCCATTTTCATAATGATTATACATCGCGCATTCTCCATCCAACGACGACCAATTGAAGTCCATAATAATTTACATAATGTTACAAAAAAATCAAATCAAGCCAAAGAACTCTGTCAAAGTGTTACTCAATAATCGACTTGAAAAAGAAGTCCAAAGAATGGTGTATTCTTTTAATTTTATTCTGACGTTATTTTTCTCTTCAAAATTTAATATACAAGATAATCACATTTATCCACGCGGAATGAAACATCAATTATTGGCATTCTGCAGTGTGTTATTTTTTGATGCGTTGTGTATTAATCGCTTTTTCAACCCAGATGTCAGCGGTGCAGAGTTTAAAAAAAAAGAAGACAAAGCTCTGTCGTCAGCAATTTCTTTTTTTATTTTTAGTTTTCATTTGTTTCGTTTTACGATGATGTTCATTCTGGACATTGTGCACAAGCAGAACTACGTCTATCTTATTTTGCAGATCCAAATTATTCATAACAGCATCGATTTTAGTAAAAGTACCCGAAGTTTCATTACTTGGAGCTGGATCTCACAATTAACTTGTATCTTTATTGATTTTGTTGTCTATACGACCTATTACGCATCGAGTGGTTACTTAAGTTTCGTAGATCGCAGCTTTGACTATATTTGTGATTTAATGTTTATCTTATGTGATGTCAATAAAATATTTGCCATCCGAATTATAATATTGTTAAGAAAATGTCTAGATGAATTGGTCAAAGAAATCCTGATAATGAATGGTGAACAGGAAAATGATGAACGTTGTCTCAAATTGTTTGAGATATATCAAAACATTTTGAAAGCTTACAAATTGTATACAACAATTTTTCAAGCAGCGGTGAGTTTATGATTCTTTAAATTTTTGCTCGAAACTTTAATTGAACACGTCACAATACAGTTAATATGTAGTTTCTTGAATCATCGCAAAAGCATTTAGACAGTCTATGACGTTTTTTTGTGAAATTGATATTATTGGTACCAGGGAAAAGAACTTTATTTTAATGTGACAAGTTACAAATGCAAAATTAGAAAAAAGATTTTTCTCAATTGAAAGCTGGTTTCGTTTTTAGCCAGATAATAATATGTTACATAGTTAGTACTGTTCCCATTATAATTAACTAGCAACCCGCTCCGGCTTCGCACGTATATGTTTTATAGCTTTAAACCTTCCTCTTGAATCACTCTATCTATTAAAAAAAACAGCATCAAAATCCATTGCGATGTTTTAAAGATCAAAGCCATAGGGACAGACAGCGGGAAGCGACTTTGTTTTATACTGTGCAGTGAAGTAGAAATATTTATGGAAAAAAATGTGTAGATAGATACAACAGCACTCCACCTCTTTTTATAATACGTCCTTCACAATTCAAGCTGCTCGCCTGTGGAATGCTTTACCACTTAATGTGAGACGTGCACAATCGCTGCCAGTTTTTAAAAAGTCAGTGAAGGAGCATTACTTGTCGCTATAGTCTGCTATTTCTTTCATTTCTCTGTTCCGTTCTTATGTTTAATATATATTTATTAGTTTTTTTTTTCATATTTATGTAAATATATTGTTATGTATTTTACACTATTAAATCTAAGTAATAATATGTACGTAATGTACAAGTACACCTAGACTGCCCGTTTTTCTCTTTCCATTCTTCCAGTCCATCCAAAGGCTGTCTGGAAGAGATCGCCTTGCGCGATAAGACCGCCCATTGTACATTTTTTGTATTTAAATTGTTTTTCCTTGTTTTGTTAACCTGGTGTACAATAAAGAGTATATAAATAAATAAATAAATCATTTTCTCCAATATGCACTGAATGCATGCACACAGTCTTGGTCTACTAAATTATAAAATCTTTTTGTTTACAGACTTTGTTTAACACTGTGGATACATTTTACCACACTCAATGTTATTTGGCGACAGTGATACAATTGCTCAAAATGCCAGCTGGGAGTGGAGACGATGTAAGTATGAAATTGTTTTTCCTTTGGTCTTTCTTATCCTAGATATTTTATCACAATTGATATCATTTTAATTACTTTCATTAATTTAGACTGCATCAGTCTTAATGATTGTTATAGAGATTTTATCTTTATTATTGACGCTTTTAATTGGTGCATTTAAATACAGAATGTTGCTTTTTCGCAGTTGTGTCAGTTCGGCAGGCAATGTAAGACAAGTGCCTTTAAAAAAATGTAAATGTAGTTTTTCTTGCCTTTAAAGATAAAATAAGGTCTCTATTGAATATAATTTGTTATCTTCAATATTTATGAGGACTGTCAATTAATGCAGTTGAGAAAATAATATTTACGATCGCCCCTATTTTTGCAGAGATGTTTAACTCTTAAATAACGAAGCGAATACTTCTCAATCTTATGAAAATTTGTAAAATCATACCCATTTTCAAAGCAGGTTGCTCTAATAATGCTAGATGCTTGGACTGTATGCCAATGACCGTACTATCGACCTTAAGATTTTTTTCCATTTATATGTCAAATGCTAACGCGTTGTAACAGAATTATAATGTATACATTGAATGCTCAATTCACCCTAATTAAAACTGTATTAGGAGCCTAATCTCCGGTTTCTTATTTGAGAATTCGGGATAAGCAAATACTTAAGTAATATTTGAGTACAAAGTTGTCTAAAGAATTTGCTTATCCCGAATTCTCAAATCAGAAATTGGAGGTAAGAGGGATTGCAGGATGCTTTAGATGTGTTCTATGACCTTTCGTAGGCATTTGACTGCGTGAATCATTGAACTTTGAAAATAAAATACCATGGAATTCGAGTTACATCTCTCGTTTTTAACCACTATTTGCCAGATCGGGAACAAAGGGTGAATCGTTTACAATGTCTCCTCTACAGGCTCACGGATAAGAGTAGAGTACCTCTAGGGTCACTATTTGGTCAATTATTGTTTCTGATATACGATTTCACGCGTCATGCTCGTTGGTGGGTGCTGGGTGGCCGTCATTGGGACTAGTCAGATCTTACATATTATGGCAACTATTTTGAAAAGCACATTCTTATTACTAAGCTCGTGTGTCTATATCTAACGTTAACTTACATCGTTCTCACATTCCTAGATTCAACCCTCTTCCTTACTTTTATATTTTTTATTTTTACAGTCATATTTTATACTGTTTAATTTTTTTTTTATGTGTTTTATAACTAACTGTGCTATTGTGTCCATTTTTGCATTCAATAAAGGTTTTATCTATCTTATCTATTTTATAATTATCAATGAGGAGAACAAGATGAAAAAAAAATATGTATGTCTTATAGATTAGTTATAGCCCTTACTTGGCGTTCGTTTTTCATCACAACCTGTGTAATATAATGTACATACCATACATAAAGTATATTCTATTCTATTCTATACCTGAAGAAATGTTTTTGTTAATTTTTAAAGATACCAACATTAATCATGCAACTAAAAATCCTTATTGCCTTACAGCCTTTACTCGTCGGTCTTCTGATTTTTGTATGGCTAGCAAAGAATAAAATACTTATGATTTTACAATGCATACACTGTGACAACTTCTATATAACTGTTGAAAAAGCAGAGATAGCGTGTATACAGCTTATGAAGAACAGAAACTGTCCAAGTAAGAAAACTTTCACAGCGAATATACTATTTTTCACTTCTTAGGGTCAATCTCAAAGATGACTAAATGTATCAGGTAGATAACAATTTCTGCAACGTAAATAAAACTTTAAATATATGTAGGTATATTGATCATAGTATAAAATGTATTTACATAAATCATTTTCAAATCTGCTTTGCCGTGCACCTTAATTCAACTTTTCATAAGTGCATTATAACGTTATTTTAATTGTGTGTGAAATTTTCTTACAGAAAGTCAAAAATATCTTTACAAGAAAGTAATACAGGAAAATCGAACGTTCAGTAAGATGACGGCGTGTGGCATGTTCTATGTAGACGCTACTCTACCAATACGTTTTATTGGAATTGTCACGAATTACATGGTTGTACAGTTGCAGTTCAGCTTTCAATAAAATACTGGTTTGAATATGTGTAAGGAATAACATATCATTATCATAATCATTCAGCTGAAAGATGTCTACTTCTGGACATAGGTTTACTCCAAGCATCGCCACATCAACCGATCCTGTGCTTCTCGCACCCAGCGGATTCCCGCGACTTCACAGGTCATCGGTCTACCTTGTGGGGGGCCTACCCATGCTGCGACTTCCGGTATGCGGTCACCACTCCAGAACCTTTCGGCACCATCGGCCATCCATTCTGCGAGCAATGTGCCCCACCGACTGCCACTTAAGTTTGGCAATTCTTCAATGGAATAAACACAGTTTTTAGATAATACCGGAGGTTTTATTTTAGATTTTATGTCAGTCTTGGTATAATTCTGAGAATGTAACTACGGTCTAAGTTGGTGTATTTTGCGTACTTTCACAGTATTATGTCTTATGGCATTTTACAGTAGGGGTCAGCTGCTGATGTCGAGACACTTTACATATTGCAAAGAAGAGCTTATTTGTAACTTAAAAAGCTATCGAGAGTCTCTTCGTGAACGATTTAAGGAGATCAATATACTCACTTTACATTTACCAAACTAGGAAGAGAAAAAATTTGGCTGTGAAAGCATGTTTTGTAGTTTTTGTATGGCAAACTATGTTTTTCCGTCTCTTTTTAGTAAATTCAGTGCTGTACGGGAGGGCTGCGTGTTGTTTTAATACGATGCTCATTATGAATAACTGTCGTGCTGTTAGTATCTCATAGGATTTATAGAGTCGGTTAGTGGGAAACAGGAAAGGGCGGCAAGTAGACACCTTGAGAATCGCTCTTTGAGCTCTCTCGATAGTTAGGAGCAAACATTTACCTGCTCCACCCCAAGAGGTAATGCAGTAAGTCAAAATCAATTGACAGAGAGCAAGGTAAACTCGCCTAATTAATTTTGAGTCTGCAATATAACGTAGTTTTTTGAAAACGAAAATTAGCTTACGCATTCTACCATTTAAAGCTTCTATGTGTTGTATAAAAGATAAGGTTTCATCTAATATAATTCCCAGATATTTTATTTGATTAGTTATATTAATATTAGGACACGTAAGCAGGCAATCTGCAGGGACCATTCAACAGTGAGCATACATCGTTGAGGGTAAAACAGATGTTTGTTTGCGCATTGAAAACTTAATATCATTTGTCTTAGCCACATTTAGTGTTAGAGAGTTATGTTGAAAGAATACACTTTGAACTTCTTTTTCAAGTCGATTATTAAGTAACACTTTGAAAAAGTTTTTTGGATTGATTTAATTTTTTGTAACATTGTTTAAATTATGAATTTCAATTGGTCGTCGCTGAATGGAGAATGCGCGATGTCATATCTATACTTCTATACTAATATTATAAAGAGGTAGAATTTGTTTGTTTGTTTGTTTGTATGTAGGAGGTAATCTCCGAAATTACTCATCCGATTTCAAAAATTCTTTCACCAATAGGAAGCTACGTTATCCCTGAGTGCTATAGGCTATATTTTGGGATCAAAAAATTAGGGATCCGTAAATTAACGGGAGCGAAGCCGCGAGCAAAAGCTAGTAATTATTATATTGGGTTTCATCGAAGAAATGCAATTGCGTTTAAATGTTGATGTACTTACTGATCGTATTAATATTAAAGACGCAGCTAATGTTAATTATCTTGTAACAGTAGTATCACTGTAAGTATATTGCTACACTTCTATTCAGGATGACTAATATAATGACCTACACAGGAGACCATGCAATGCAAACTGTAAACTACAACACAGAATGTATAAAGTGTAGCACAACAATTGTAAAAGAAATTCAAATGTCGCAATCTTTCTATTATCACAACGATCTTTGCAGGTCGCACTGACCAAGAAAGAGGCTTTAAACGTTTTTAAAGTTTGAGTATGGACATCATTTTTTTATAACACTACCCTGGACGTTTAGTCTCACAGGCTCCTATATAAGGTCCATCTATTCATACACGAAATATTTTAAGGGATACATCTATAGGTGGTAAAGAAGCCAAAGAAATGTAAAAAAAAAAAACTTTCTTATTTTACTCGTCTAAATTCACGGCTCATCTTCCTCGCGGAAGATGTCCGGTCCTTTGGAAGGCATACACGGGGACACAGGTCCAACGCGCAGAGGCCCCTTTGAGAACTTTAATCTAAAGTGGGGTGGGGCAGCAACCGGGGACTATCCACGGTTGCACTATTAGAGTACAGTCATGGACTGTCCCAGGTGGGTGCAGGACTATTGTAAAATATGGTGAAAAATATCTGGTCTATGGGAAGGGGTGTTAGGTGGACTAGATAACTTCTATTGCCGGAAGAAAACGGCGTCTGCCTTTCAACATTTAAAATTGAAAAGTGTTGGCAGACGGTGACTCGCCAGCTCACTAGCTGGGCCCCCTGAAAAGCCGCCAGTACATAGGCGAAGGGCGCAACAAACGTGTGAGCGGCGGTGTACTTAATTATTAAAATTGTAATAATGAGACATTTTGCATAAATTTGAAAAAAAAAAATACCCGCTTCAATGACAATAAATACTACGTAGAAACTAGCGTAATGGATGTTGAAAACAGTAATGAGCCAGTATTTGTTACGTGTATCAAGTAAATTTAAATTATTTAATTTTAAAAAAATACTTAGTTTTTCTTTTTTTTAAATTTATGTCTTCTTTACCACCTATAGATGTATCCCTGAAAATATTTCGTGTATGAATAGACGGACCTTATATTACCATGTGTTTTTTTTACAATATAACGTTACTTTAAAAATAAAAGAAAAACCAACTCTTTTTAGTTCTTTTGAAGTCGGTTTTTCTTTTATTTGTAAAGTAATTTATTTTTCTATTTTAAGTGGCATAAACAATATATAAACATGCAATTACAACAATCGCAGGTAATTTGCTTTTATCCATTGAAGAGTTCCATAGTCAATCTCCGAGAGTCTTCATCAGATCTTCACCAAATTTAAATGGGACTACCTCGGGAGAATACTTTTTCAAACAAAAAAATCGCTTTAAGTGTGCCTATAAATTTGAAAAGTTCCCTATTTCTCCAGGATCCCATCATCAGATCCTGACCTGATGACCATGGGACCACCTGGAAAGTATACCCTTTCAAACAAAAGAAGAATTTTCCAAATCGGTCTAATTATTATGAATAATGAAAAGGAAAATAATGCTAATCCTCTCTGACCAAACATTTATTACATAATTTAACATATATGTGTCAATATTACTAAAGGGTGGCTAGTATATAATTTCAGTGGAGGGCAAGCGGCACTAAAACAAACTCAAACGTGACTAATAGTTCACGGATATGTGCAAACTGGGCACTACAGACTCAGTACCTGGGTTATCTTGGCAGGTGGCAAAATAAGGAACTGAATTTAAATGTACTGAACTCTTCATGTTCGAGGATTTTGCCCATTTACGTTTGTGTTTAGTTTATCAAGATAATAATTTTTATCTTTAATACTTAAAATGGGATACCTACCTTGTTTTTAAATTGTTGATTTTCCGATATTTCAGATTATGGCAAATATCCTGTTAAAGTGCTAGAGATAGTGTTAGTGACCATAACATTTTAATAATATTCTGGCCACCCTAAGTGAAATGACTTTTCTGTGTGCGGGTGAATTCAGTATTACAGAAACGCGAACTGTAATTGAACTATAGTGTAAGTAGAAATGAGATTGAACAAGCGCAAAGGTAGAATAGCGTCTATGTTGAACAGCCCACATGCGTTCATTTTCTTGAAAGAAGCCCTCTGCATACGTTGAATGTTTTTGCACACCTTTCTTTGGCCATCTGTGAAAAATGTATTTTCAGTATAACATAACTTATTACAGTTACAAAATTTTACACAAAGCATTAGTATAATTGCAATTTTCCAAATCAACAAATTGCCAGCAAGTTGTACATGGAATAGACAAGGTAATCGCTTGATAAATAAGAGTCTGTTAGTCCCAGTTTATTTTTACCCGTAACTAAAACAACTTGTAATTATTTTTTTCGATTTACAGCACATTATGCATAGATTCACGGCAAGATAGTTAAGATACCAACAATCGAAAAATCGTCACTACATTTACTATCTGACTGTCTATTAAAATAAACGGACTCTACTTAATCAGCAACAATCTGTAAAAGTCACTATTCAAAATTTTAGTTTAAATTAAATGAAACATTCATTATGTTTACCTGAACATCTATTTGACTTCATCAGCAGTACACAGGTGCCCTGAATATCTCTCATGGCTGAATAGAATCTCTCACATTCTGTACTCAAAATTCCTTGCAGTGTTATGTTCCTTAGTAACCATATTTGAGACACAAGTACCACCATAGCAAACTGGAAAGGAGATTATGAAAAGATATACAATTATGAATTCGTAAGCTTCCAATATTGTTCAACATCTTAATTAAATCAGTCTCGTAGAAGGCATTACTATTACATTGTATCAAAGGGTCCACTACACTATGGGGATTTCGTTTGTTAATTTTTCACAGATGTGTGACTTAGTTTCACTTAGTTGTTCTCTGGTTTTAGAGGATAGCGTAGATTTTGTGTGATGACGCTCAGGTTTAAAGTAAAAATTAACTGATTTTTTTAAAGCTGGTCCGTTTTCTTTGATTCAAATACTTACTTTTAACTCATCCTGCAATGTCGAAACCTTCATATTTAATAGTGTTGCTACGGTCAGCAGGCTATTAAACAGTGTTTGTATTGTGAAAAAAACTATCTGAAATGTAAATAGTAATTCTCAGTGAAATGGTTAGGGCCGTGATATGATCACATCTCTAATAATATGATCATATACCGTAAGATGCATCCTTGAAAGCGTTTTACATACATCTGCACATCTGGCAAGTATCACTGCGTTAGACAGTATCAACCTGCACATCTTTTGTGTTGTTTTATACAATTTACATATTATTATAAAACGTTTACCTACACAAAGTTCAGCTTTAAAATAATAATTATTAAACGAATTAATATGGAAACTATTCCGCAATCAAAGTTGCCACGTATTTCTCCAGTCTGAAGAAAGCAGTTAAGTATCTCATTGGTAACACGTTTCAAAGATTAATAAATTGAAATAATATTTTATAAACAAACTTACAAGTCGACGAAAAGTTTTCTCTACGACCTCGTACGCCTCCAGTATGTTTTTGTACAGATCAAACTTGATGTTCCAGAAGGATTCGGTTTCTGAATCTTCAAAGTTTTCCGATTTTCGAAGATCATCAATCCATACAATGGATAACTTGCACAACAACTTCATGACCAAAGAAGCGTAGACGACATTGATATAAAAAGATATCGAGGTATAAGTCACTAACAGACAAAAAATTAACTTTTCGGGGAAATAAATGTAAAAAAATAGAACGGTACTCAACGATATACTGCTAACGACGATTACGCAAACCCAACTGTAAAAAATTAAACTTCTGAGATCTTTGTCGTTCATTTTGATATTTCTATGCGCATGTTGGATTTTTAAAACTAAATAATACGGAATTGTGGCTCTCCATAATATTGTTAAAGTAATTTAACATGAACCCAAACGAGCTGAAGAGATGTTTGAAAACCGACAAATAATTAAGAAGCAAGTCATAACCCTCTCCCCAACGTGTAAATGAGCTAATCGAGAAATAAAAGGAAACAGACTGAAGTATGAGCGCAACGATGACTCCTACAAAATTGTAAAGCGAACTATTGGAGGTGATAAAGTTGTCACGAATAGTATATTTAGCGCAGATGAAAAAGGCTTGCATCAGGTTGACCGGCCTTAGAATTGATTGTAAGTTATTTTCAATTAGGTTGTTGACCAATACTTCATTATTTGAAATTATTTGGACATTTTCAATTAAAACAGGATTTATTTTTAATTTTAGTTTGTATTGTAACCTAGACAATATGTTTGGTACACAAGACATGTCGATGTGTATTGATGAAGGGCTGGAAAATTCCTTTGAAATGAGGCGTCATTAACTTTATCTACATTTATTTGATGGATTCTAATTTGTTTATATGGAAGTCTAATACATTAATTTACATTTATTGTCATAACGTAAACTTCAAGCAAAGTGATTAGTATTTGTGATTATTGTCAGATAGGTCCAGCAACACGCTAAATCTTAATTGTACTTTGCATAAGTTAGCGTGTACTTTAAGCTCCGGCTACATGCCGCGTTTTCCTGTCTTAACGTATACACGTCGTAACATGCTTGCTTTACGTGCGACTTTAATTTATTTGAAGCCACTCTTTGTAATACACATAATAATTATTTATAAATAGCGATGATGTTTCTTGTAGGTCTAGTTATCCAGTATTAATCTTCTTGATCCTATTCACCTTTAGACAATTATTGTCTTCTATGTTGTATATTTTTCTTTACAATTTTTTTGGTAATGTCATTTTTTTTCTGTTCACTTTTATTAAATCCTCAAAATTAATTCTTTTAATTTACGATACTTTACTTACATTACGAAACAATGAGTTCACATTTTCATAACTTTAAGATAGAGAATATCTCAATAAAAAAGCAAAATGACTGCCAAATAGCGGGGAAGTGGATTGGACCCTAGTGTGTAGTGTATTTGTGTACTAGAATAGTTGCTATATAAGTACCTAGAATATCGCTAGTCCATAACCGGACACATTGTATATTATTGATACAGAAGACAAAACATTTTTTTTTGAATTATTGTCAGCTATTGTTGTTAGGAATGGAGCACTGAACAGTAGGTAGGTACGTTAAAATCACGAACTATCGATATTCACTCAAGAATTGGAGACTTCGAATGAAAATATTTTAGAGACTGCACTGCGAGAAATGTATTGGTTTTTTTACCGATTGTAATTAGATGGCGTTGTAGCCATTTTTGAATCGCGATAAGGTTTCGTCGCGTGCTATACAGTATATCAATATACTTTTAAGAACCAGAAGTGAGATTCATTAAAAAAAGAAATACTAAGCACAAATTTTAATTATAACCAAATGATCTAACAATTTATTCTGAAACCAAGAAATGTAATTATCATAACACAGCTGATAGATGTAAATTCTCCGACGGATAGCGATGAAGTGAATCCATTGACTTTTTTTTTCTATTGGTCTGCTGTAGATTGTCCTAGGGGACCGTTTCTACGTAACCGGGCAGTTATTGGCGAGACCTGAAGGGTTTGCAGCCAATGAGGGGGAAAACCCGTTGACAGTTTTGAGCCGCCTTATATAGTCGCAATCCTGTTTTTCTTTGTTGTCTCCTTATTATGACTCATTTAACTAGGACATCCATTTCAGCTGGGATTCAATACAGTATTATGATTTTATGAATCTTGACGGCCAATCAAGATGAGCTGAAACTCTACTTGAAGAAATGGTTCTAAACATAATTATTGCCTTGGTGGGCCACTTTTGTCAATTGCTATAATACAACATTCTTTAGTTGTTGCGACACAATTTTGTTTTCCGATACCCACGCGGACGGAGTCGCGGGCACAGCTAGATATTAATAACACAGAATGTTTTTACCAGCTTTTATTTGACTTGCAATGTATGTATGTTAGTTCAGGTGGAATCTTGCAACTGAATTTTAAATCAGTTATCTTTAACCGATTCAGCTGAAATTTGGTATACACGCTTATTTTGGATGACAATGCATGCTTAGCTATGTGACGTTATTCTAAATCCAATATGGCGGAACATCCAGATGGCGGACTAGTTATTTTTTCTGTACTACCACAGTATGGGTATCAAATGAAAGGGCTTGCTGCGGAGAACATGAAAACAGACTAAGAAACATTCCCAATCATAAATAAAAAATAAATTAATGGTAAAAAAAAAAACTTTCTTTTTAAAAGGAAGCTTTTATTTAATTGCCTAATTGCCTAATTGAAAACAAAGAAGTAGTCTGACAAAAACACAATTTACATGATCAAATGTATATTTTACATATTAAACTAATACACTTACAAATTGTCGTTACATAACAAACAACGCCCTTTTATTTGATTAAAATTAATACGAATACGCCGCATTTAAAAACGATTCAGTCCTTAGAATTCTACAAAGTAGATCACACAACTGCTGAAGTTAGTTAAAAATGAAGACAAAATCTTGTAAAATAAACATTACCAACAATTTCTTGGACAGGGATTTCCAAAAAATGTTATTACCTTTCCGGTGCATGCAGCACATGTTTTTCCTATCGAAATTTTCGATCGAATACAATTGTATTCGGCCTCAAAGCATGTTTTTCAATGTCCTATCGCTCATCGGTACTATTGGATTGATGGTTTTTCATATAAACAGACTCTTAACCAACAATGATGAAGTGGCCAGTGCATACGTCAAAGTCTTTATTAAGCTAAATTCTGTGTTGTTGATGTTGTCTTTTGTTTTCTTTTACATAATGAACTATCTTCAAAGGAAGGACAACGTTCAAATAATTTTGAAGATTCAAAAAGCATTTAGAGTAATCAATTATAAGAACTACAAGAAGTTTACAATTTGGAACTGGATTAGTGTTTTGAGGCATTTAGTAGCCTTCATTGCCTTTGTATCAGCAACACGCAACTTTACTCTAGCAATGTACTTATATACATTGATTTATTTTGATGTAAACACAACTTATGGTATACGTGTAATCACATTAATAAGAGATGGAATGCTTACATGGATCTCGGAGGTGAAGCACTATAGCAAAGTTTGTTTGGAGTTAGACGAAGAAGAATACAATAAGTACTTGAAGAACCTTTTTGAAGCATACGTTAACCTAATGGAAGCGTTTGAAATTTTCAAGAGAATATTTCAAGTTTCGGTAAGATTGACTTCTACTGCTTTTGTACTTTATTACAAACAGAATCACTGAGTTATATCAAAGGGTCGAGAGGCCTTTTCATGAATAGGGTTCACGCCTCCGAGTGTCGCCCAGGGAGCAACATTAACCAAATACTTGTTTCTTTTCCTCTTTCTTATTCCAAGAGTACCGCTATATATTTAAAGCTACATTCTTGTCAGTACAACGCATTCCACTTCTGTCTATTGTATGTTTGTTCTTGATCTTTCTTATACGTCAACCCTTCATTTTCACTTTTATCTGTGTGATGGCTCGCTAGCTAGCTCTGTCTCGGACGACTCCTCTCTCTTTCACTTTTATCTTTCTTTCTATAATGTTACTTACGAATGTATGTTGGTTATTTTTTTGGCAATAACTTTGTTTTTATGATTAATTACGGTTTACTCACGTACATTTTTTGGGATTGCCCGACTAGTTTCGGACCCAAACGGAGCCCTTAATCATGAGCTGATCACGCGGCGAGGTCGCGAGTCGAACTCAGTCGAGTTCGACTCGCGACCTCGCCGCAAAACTAGTCGGGCAATCCCGAAAAATGCACGTGAGTAAACCGTAATTAATCATAAATATGAATGTGTCTCACGAAAGTTATAATACAAAAATAACCTTTGTTTATGTTTTCCAGACTTTATTTCAAGTAATTGACACATTTGCCCATTCTCTACTATACCAACAAGCGAATATAGAAATTGAAAAAACAGAAGAAATTAAGAAAGGCCTGGTAAGGATTACAACTTATTATGATAATTTTGCTCCGTCCATTTTACTTTGAAATGTACTAAAAACTGTATTTTTTTATTAGTAATGAATATTCTTTTCAATTGGTTTTTCTACTACGTCAGTTTTCTTGAAATTTTCCATAAGCTTATTGATCTAAACAGGTAACTTATATCTCGTCATCAAAATCTAAGGAAAAAAACAATTTTTGATATTTTTCCATCGATTTTTTTTTCCTGAATCGATCTCAGATTCCATAATTCGAATCGATTCATAAGATCGATGTTTTAGTCAAAGATCAGAAACCCTACTATCATATGGAGCACTTTAATCGTTTTCCTTTGTTTTGCAGTTTGCCATCATAACATTGCAAATGATCTCCACTATTTGGGTGACGAAGAACTTGATCTTTATAAGTACGTTGAGTACCCACTGCGAGAAGTTCTACATGACCGTCAATGATGCAGACTCTGCTTGTTGTTGGTTACTGAAGACCGTTCAGAAGAAAGGTAAGACCAGATAATTAAACTATTGGTCTAGCGTGTAACTGAGTCAGCGCCTGAGGTAGGTGCGCTATGCGGGAGGGGTGTGGTGACGCGACGAGAGAGCTCACTGATTCGTCAACTTGTGACAACTGTCACCCTCCCGCACCGCGCACCTACCTCAGGCACTGACTTAGTTATGCGCTAGACCTGTAATTGAAATTACATTTAAGTAAGTGATAATATGACGAACATTTACTTCTGCCATTAACAATGCCAGTTCGCCCGAGAGTCGGTCTTCAAAGTTATTGCAACAAAGATTTATTTAATCAGCCCATTACAATCCCACTGTTGGAAACAGCCCTCTTCTCAGAATGAGGCCTTACACCTTAGTCCAACACGCTGGTCAAGTGCGGCTTGGCGGATTGTGTACACCGTCAAGAACTTTTTGGACCCCTCTCAAGTGTGCAAGTTTCCTCATGATCTTGTCAGTATGTTTGGAGTATTGTGAGATGAGCGTGTGAATGTCGTTAAATATATTTTATATGTATAACGTCTTTAACTAATGTAATAGGCCAATGGCCGTTTTATGTTAAAGTATAATAAATAAATGATGTTTTACTTCACCGATAACGAAAGTGATAATCAAATTCTCAACTTTGAACTCTGAAGTTTTTTTTATTTTATTTTTTTCTGTACTCTCTTCAACTACCTTATCATTTGTTCCCGGTTTGACGTTGAATTTTGGTACTCTACGTAATGTTACGGTTAATTTGATAAGTCCGGGCACTATTAATAATGGCCGGTCTGTATTCATATTGCCCGACTCAATTGGGCAATGTGATTAAAACAGCATGCTTAATCACTTTTCCCGGCCATTATGAATAATGCCCACCCTATCTTGGGCAAAGTAATAAAATATATATAATATATATATTATAAACTGTAGTGTTTTTGTTTATTAAATGAAATAAAACTTTTTCATGAAAAGTTAACAAAAAATAAACTATTGAACATAGTAGTTAAAAAAATAAACAGTTAAAAATGTAATAACATCATTAGTTACCTACTTTTATTTTGATAAAAATAGAATACCTGTGTGTAGATTTGGTCATTCATTTGGGGCACCCCGACACGGATAGGTTAGGTTACATTAAGCCCTGCAGACAGAAATAGGAGCGCAGCGGGGCTCCGTCGATTCTCCTTTGGAAACCCAATCAACCTTCCAAACATCCCCTTAAGCTTTTCATTTGTTTTTATTTTGCAAACACTGACTTATTACATGGACCACGGGCTGTCGGGCATTATTAATAATGGCCGGTCAAAGTGATAAATTAATCACTTTGCCCATCGCTCTTGGGCATTATTAATAATGGCCGGTCCTTATTAATAATGCCCAGTTAATCACGTTGCCCGTTACATATATATGTATTCCGTGTATTATGTATATTATACAGGGTGGAAAAAATCAATGGGCCCTGAAGGGAAACCACTTTAAATCCTTAAGATAGATTATTTTACTTAAAAGAAACATTCCTTTATTTTTAAAATGAAACAAAACTGCATTCACAGATTTCTCGACAAGTTTACCTAAACCGGGAATCGAACCAGCTGAAAATTCAAAAAATAAATACTCGCTATTTTATTTCACTAGTCGATACAGTCAAAGTTAAAGATAAAATCTCTCCAAGAAATATTAGGTCTTACACTCGTCCGTCGTACAAGATATCCATGAAATCTAATATTTAGTACAGACGGGCTTTAATCAACTAGACTAGAACTGTTCACTTTTAACAAGTAAAAGACACTTTTTTTAACTCTAACCTCCAAAGACATTCTATGAAGTACAAACTTGCTAATTTATCTCTGAGTAGGTACCTTGTTGAAGACTTAGATAAGAAAATCGTTTAATTGGTAATAATAATTCTATGCACATTTCCTTCTTAAAGCTGCCGTCCACTAGGCTCGCCGAGTCGAGTCGAATAGAACCGCAATAATTCGCCTCCTATACATTTACTATAAAACTGCGTCGATGAGCGACGAGCCGAGACGCGCCGAGTCGCATAACTCGCGCGCATCGCTTGTCACGCGAATTTCTGTTTCAACGACTTGCGATTACTGACCATTTTGCCTCACACGGAACAAATGCGACTCGACTCGATTCGACGCGTTTCGGCTGTAGTCGACGCCAAGCTTTAGACGAGGCGTTCTGACGAAAAGTTTAAAAATAGAACGTTCCATTTGACAATAATCCTACCGATTAGTAGAATAAAATAGCGAGTGTTAAATTTTTTGAATGTTTAGATGGTTCGATTCCCGGTTTAGGTAAACTTGTCGAGAAATCTGTGAATGCAGTTTTGTTTCATTTTAAAAATAAAGGAATGTTTCCTTTAAGTAAAATAATCTATCTTAAGGATTTAAAGTGGTTTCCCTTCAGGGCCCATTGATTCTTTCCACCCTGTATATTATATGATATTTCATGACACATGTCGTATTAACTCAAAATAATTGCTCAATCTCATTTGTAAAAAATTAATGTTGATTCGTTACAGCGGCAGCTAAGAAGTTTTGTAAGAACGTGCAGCGGCTGAATCGTACAGACTTCCATAAGATGTCCGCTTGTCGTTTGTTCACGGTCGGTGGGCGACTACCTCAAGGGCTTTTAAGCCTAGTAATGCAGTACACAATCGTATTACGACAGTTTGACTTGTAATAGGGAAGGCACACGTAAAATTAAAACAGACAGCACCTTCCTAGAATATTGGACAGTAGCAATTTTAACAGTAGCAGTCACAGACTAATAAGAGATACTACGTATATAAGGTTAGTCGGAGAGGGGGTACTAATCCGCAGGCCACTCAAAGTATCACCGATGACGGTTTAAAAGCAAGTGTTAAAATTCTATAATTTTCATTTCCATCAATAATCTTCTTCATCCCTGCTTTAGTTATGAATTCAGAAAATAGAGCTTCTAATTTGTGACCCCTTATGACCTAAAACGTCAACACAGCTGATCGTATCTGAGGATAGATAGATTTGAGCGAATTTTTCATGTCATTTTTGAACAGCTATTTCTCTTAAACTATCGGGGCCTTATTACAAAAGATGGTTTAAACCAAGACTAAGGTAAACCCAGGTTTAAAATATACCCGTCACTTTCTTATGTCATATAACAAAAAAGACGGGGCTATTTTAAAGCCTAGGTTTTTCTTAGACCATGTTTTGTAATAAGGGGGTCGATGTTTGGGGAAAGTGGTAGAACAAAAGTTATTCATTATTATAGGTATGTGGAGAAACTAGGTGTGGTGTTCCTCCAACCAAAGGGAGGATCCTCCAACCAGGCGGAGTCTTATGCCTGGCGGGCTACTGCCCAAGGGTTGATGTTGGGCGGTTGTAATGTACTATCTGCGTGTTAAATCTTGATTGCGCGATGTAGGATAGTTCGCATGTGGCGAGATAGATGCCGCCACAGGTACTTTAACACCCTTTCGGATTAGTACCCCCTTTCTGACTAACCTTGTATGTAGTAGCAGTAGCAATTTTGATTCGTGTACCTGGTCTGCTCGACGTCCGTACGTCTTTACAGGGATCCAGCAGAATATCAGCGTCAGGTACATTATTACCAGACACATGCTGAGTTGGACACCCATTTGGTGCAACCATGAGACACACACCGCACGTTCTTTACTTAAATTCAGTGTCATCTACTTCCTTTTTATTGTTTTTTTTTTTATAATCATATTTTCATCTTCGTTTTTTTCTTTTTATTTTTTAAAATTTGTTTTATAATGTTTGATCTCTTTTGTTGCACTGAATAAAGGTTGTTATCGATCAAGATTTAATAATTTTAAATTAATTCAGTGATTAAAACCTTACGCCTGTGACGGGCTCGATTAAAGTTGTACAAGCAAACCCATACCTATCAGTAGCTTTAGTTTTGTGCTGAAATCGACACGCAGCGAAATATCATATTTATAATATACAGGGTGTAAACGAATTCGTGTAATTCCTTCAAACTGCGCGATCTACTGGTGATCCAGATTGACCCTGCATGGATTTTCTTAGGTAAGATAAAACAAAAAAATATATGAAAAGTTAGTTAACTGACTGCGCGTAGCGATATCACGCTAGTCGTGCCTGCCGACTGTATCGCCGTGCATTCATATATGTATGTTTCAATTATGCATGGCATCAAAAGGCTCAAACACCGTTTTTTTTTATTGTGACCTTTTTATTTGTTTAAGATGCTATCACTGACGTCCAGAGTAAGTTTTTTCAAAAAAAAATTCAAGCTGAATTCCTTCCGAATTTAACACAAATTCGTTTACACCCAGTATATTTCACAAACTCTTTGAAACGGACAGTAGTTGCAATCAATATTTTCGGCCAAAATATTAATATCAAAAAGATTATTTCGCCAGTTCATTATCAACTATCATTTTCTGTTCTATGTATGTAAAACATTTATTTTAAACACTTTTATGTGCTCAATACACAGTTTGAACTCTATCAGTTTTATCATTTAAACGTACCTTACAGAAGTAATTTCACAACAAAATGAATTGCAACAGGACAATTACATAATTCGTGAGACGTTTCATCAAAAACTAATCTTCTTCTATCGTGTCGGCACGAGCTATACAAGAATAGCTCATGCCGTGATGAAAAGATTAGCCAGTCAGCAAGGTTGGTAGCGGGGTTGACTTCCCAGGATGCGTCGGACGCACTGAAGTATTGTCACTCGTGGAGGTACATGAAAAGATTCATGTACCCCAAAAACTAATTAAAAAACCGAAACAATAGAAAATGCATAAGAAACAATGCAAAATGACCATAAATACAATGTGTCCATGGATAATATGCACAGACAAAAATGGTTGAAGCTAGACCACAATTTATAGACAAAAAAGAACAAAAAAAAACTTTGTTTTTTCATGTTCTCTAAGGAAGTTTTTTAACTTGATGACTATTTATTTAAGGGTGTTTTTTGTGTATTTGCTATGCAGCATTAATTATTAGTCATCATAATCGTATATATGAAAACGAAATGTAAGTATGCAATTAAAAAAGTTATAATTTTTTATAATAAAAAGCTAATTTGCGATGTTTTTTTCCATTTTTTTTGTCGATAAATTTTGCTCTTGTTCTACCCATTTTCTTCTGTGCACTTTATGCAGGGACACACCGTATAGTCGGAATTTTGCATGGCATCATTGATTTTTTTGAAGCACGTACGATAAATAAAGATGGCAATAATAAAACAGGTGCTATATAGATTGCCGCTATAATACACTTTTTTCAGCTTGTAGTATTATAATTATCTTTTACTACTTTGAAGAGAACAGTCGAGCAAGAATTATGTTCAAAAAAAGTAAATTATAAAAATCAAAAAACCCGACTGCATAAAAACCGAACTAAAAAGATGCAAACAAGATGATAAGATAAAGTTAAACTTACGTAGGTTTTCAAAAAATCATACTATCATAAATATCAAATCATAACATGCAGTCGGAGGCTACTATTTTTGGCCAGTCAGGTTTCGAATTAAGTACATAATTTTGGGTTACGGGTTTTTTGATTTTTATAATTTACTTTTTAATATTTTCTGTCTGTTTAGTGTTTTTTTATCAATGTATCATACATATCTATAAATATCTACTGTTTTAATGAGGCCTAAACAAATCGGTTTGATACCATACCATCAGTCGCTTTTTAATCGGCAAAGTAGATCCTACACAAGTTTCAGGTTGTATAATTCTTAAACGAAGCGTATGGTTGTAAAATGGTCGAGGAAACATCGTATTGATTTTAACAGACCTATTTAGTGATATCCCTTAAAGTAAAGTACGATTTTAATTTTTTTATTTTTTCTCCCTTTTCTTTAATCTCGGCCGCCTTTTTCTTTTTATAAAAACTGAACCTACCCTATAACCATTGCACGGCATAGATGAATCGATAGACACCTCAAACATTAAAATCCATCCAACCGTTGGGATGCTTCGAGGGTATAAAGAATCCCACATACATAGATAAAAAGATACATAAATGCATAGATACAAAGATACATAGATACGCGTGAAAAACATAACCCCGTCTTTGCTGTCGCGCAGTCGGGTAAGAAGATAAACTACACTTGGGAGCAATGAATCCGGGTCACCAATATAGACCTTATTCTTGCCTAAAAGTTGAGCTGAATCAAACATTAATTACACAAAATTCGAAGTAATTTTTTTACCGCAGAATATTGCTGAACATAAATTAAGTTAAATTGATACTTATGGCGGTCCCCCATCGCCCTGTTTCCGATAATCCACTCCTCGTGTTATACCATGTATAATATTGTATATTTACGTTTCGTTCATTGTTAATGACACCACCAAATGATATCCCCAGGGGTGTGGTTGCCAAAAAGGATTTGTTAATGATACCACTACTGAATAGTGTTGTTGCCCTTCCGGGCAGCAACGAGTGTGTATATAACTAACTTGCATATTATATTATTCCCAATTGTTGCATCCCAACATTACGGTGGTGTCGTTAATAAATCCTTTTTGGCAACCACACCCCTGGAGTATCATTAACAATGAAGGTTACGTTTCGTTTAAATATATTTACCTGAGCACGTTACCCGTATGCAAGCACTCCAAAATTCTCTCTTATCTGAGTGCAGTTTGGAGTCCTTGCATAATATTATGCCGCAGTGCAGAGCATTTTCGCATAGCATAGGAAAGCGCGGGCGACACTTGCGTGGAAGGAATAGTGGGTAGGGAATAGAAGCAGTTTGCAAGATTGATATCAGACAGGCAGCATTGTGCAATAAAATTCCATATAACTTTTACGGTGCTTTATTAAGAAGTTCACGAAACGGTGTACACTCGTATTATTCTAGTGTTATTTAAGACTCAGCTAATACAGAGCTAAGCATATCAAATGAATTAAAAAGAACTAAGAGCTAAAAACCAAGATAACAGAAACTTGAACTGTAAAAGTACAATAGTGTAGGTAGTAATGAGTCCAACTAAGCGCCAGGGTAGCGCTGCGTCTACGAAAAATAGCCTACACGCAGTCATCTTCTTGAAGGAAGCTTGTTGCACTCTTGATATATTCTTGCAGACTCTTTTTTGAGTAACTGCGAACAATGTGGACCAGTAATAATAAATCCACATCCGCACCAGGGGACCAATTCTACTAATTGATAAGTAGATCAATTGCAACAGAACCGAACCTAAGCCGTTAATCAAGACAGTTTTCTTTTACAAAAACTGTTAAAATGTTTGACAACAAAAACAAAAGCAAACGTTTTGAAGGTTTTCGTAACTGAAAACAGCATTCTAATTGCGCAAAATAATTGTAGGTAATCATTATGACTTTGATAGGTCAACAATTTCCATAAAAACGTATGTAACAATCCGACTTCTCCACAACTATGTAACACGCAATGAATATTGTTGATTGATTTGCAGATTGTCTCGTGTAGTGCCGGACTTAAAGAATAGCACTACCCCATCTCTTTTCGCGTAAAAGACCACTAAGGGATTCTCTAGAGGATGGGCAGCAGCGTTCTCTGAGTACTTTACCAGCCATACTGCGATCGCCAACCTGCCTGCCAAGCATGGCGATTACGGCAACCCCCCCCGCCCTTTTGGGGAAGGCTTATGTCCAGCAGCACGTCTTTCGGCTGAATGATGGTAATGATGATGATGTTTGCAGATTGGCAATAATTTTGTAGTAGAATTGGTAACAATTTTGTAATAGAATTGGGCCTCTTCTGGTGCGAATCGGTGAACTATTTATTATGTTTAGTTAGAGATCAACTACAATGACATGGCATGCCTTTCCAACAGTCACCATGTTTATGTTTGATATTTAGTAGATTTATTGCTAGACTAGTACATAATTAAAGTGACCGCTTGAAGAGGCGTACGTGTGTCATACATAAAAACCTCCAAACGGTACCATACTGTTCATAAGCGACATCAAATTTATAGAGCGACTGATCCATGTTTGTGTTTAAGTTTCGCCTTCAGGTTGCAGAATGCACGTATCTGCGTTAAACGAATGACGCGTTGTAAATATTCTTTCTCACACATTTTTACTTGCAATTGCAATGGAGTGGCGTGCCATGTCGTAGGTGATCTCTGCTAGATATAAATTATTATTATTACCTGAGCACCTTTTTGAGTTCGCAAGTTGTATACAGGCATTCCGGACATCTCGCATACCCGAGTAGAATCTCTCACACTCCACGCTTAGATATATAAGTACGATTATGTTCTTAATCACCCACGAAACGGATATAAATGATGACAAAGTAAACTAGAATGAAAATGTAATAAGGGTGGATCCGAATTCGTGTGATTCCTTCAAACCCCGTGATCTACTGATGACGCAGATTGACATTGCAAGGGATTCACTAAGATTCAACAACAAATAACCAAAGTTAAATCATGGTGTTCTTAATATGAGTCATTTCGCGCCCCGAGTCGACTGCGCGGAGCGATATCGCTCTATTCGTGCCCGGCAGCTGTGTCTTCCATTCATTTATGTGTGGCATCAAAATGTTCTAAAATATATTTTTAGAATGTTATTGCTTTTTTTTAAATCCTTTCTTGTAGTTTAGACACGACCATTATGGCAAGACAAAAAAGATTTATTTTTTTGTTCAAGCTTAATCCCGTGCAGTTAATCTATCAGTAATAGATCACACTGTTTTAAGGAAATACACGACTCCAAAATATTGTTTCTAGGTCTCGGGTAAACTTACATAAGTTTCATTGTCAGTTGCTATTTTGTTTGTTTTTATGCGCGTCGCTATCGAAAGCAGAGCTTTAGACGACGTGTGTATGGTATAAAATAAAATCTGAAATGAACAGAAACAAGAACATGATTTTAACGGACAATTCTTACTAAACAAATTATATTGTATAAGAGCTATGTTACAATTTTGGTGTACAATAAAGTATATTCTATTCTATTCTAAACAAAATGTGATGATCATTGTCACAAATAACAGAACATTCTAAGATAATAAATATAACATGAGCTTGGAATAGAATAGGTACACTTAAATGTAAAAACATACCAAATCATGAAATGTCTTCTCAAATATTTGGTAAGCTTCAAATATTTCCATGTAAACTTCGAACATTCTGTTCCAATAACACTCATTTTCTGAATCTTCAACGTATCCTGACTTCTTCACATCTTCTACCCAAACCCTGAGATGCTTCGACATAAGCTTCATGATTCTTATAGCATATATGGCATTCATGTCAAAACGAATGCAAACATACGACGTTAAAGTATCGCCAAAGCCAACTATTCCAACAGCGTTATGGTAATAGGAAATCCAAAAAACATGGAAAATATTTATTACACACGCCCAGTTAGATAGGATGAAACGTTTGAAAATTTTATTAATTTTGAGGGTCCTATAGATATTTTGAATTCTTAAGACAAGTGACACATTATTGTGCCTCTGCATAACATTGTTGCAGTAATGAAACAGGCTACCCATGACATATAAGAAGAAGGCATAGGTTTTACTCAAATTATCGAAATCTTTGAACTTCATCAATCCATTTGCGAATGAGGTTCCAAACATAAGATAGAAGCAGACAAGTAGTGTTGTTAGCGTGCCGAATATTGAAATGATGTAGTAAAAAACACTATTCGAAGTGATTAAGTCATCCCAAATTTTATACTTAGCACAAAAGAACAAAGTTTGCATTATATTCAATGGCTTTAGTACTGATTGTAAATCTTTTTCAACTAAATTTTTAGGTAGTATTTCGTTACTTCCATTACTGGATTCGGTTTCTATTCTGATAACGGTTTGTTTTAATTTTAGTTTATTTTTGATGTACGAAGACATGTTTATTACGTTCGGAACTAAAAAGTTAATTGGAAAGGTATCGGTAGGGTGTTAATAAATTGACAAGTCATTCATTAACGTTGACGTAAATTATATTTTTCTATAGTTTACGTCAACTAATGTCAAGAAGTTGTTGAATAATAATAAACTTTTTTAATGCTTACTTAGAACACTTTTATTAACACGTAGAATCGATATCATTAATTTTGTCTTTAAAGACCTTACATCATTTAATACTCGTGATGAAACCAGCGTATTTAAGGACAAACATTGGAGATCTTTTTATTAATGAGCAGCATAGTGCTTCGTGTTCTTCCGGTAGGACATGGTCTTTTCGAACACGGATACTTAATAACTCAGTTCATAATAGACTACTCGTATGATACACTCTATCCATATTCACAATGATGCATACCCATGCATAATCTTCGTTACATTAAGTAATTGGCATTATTATTCTTTGACAAATAGTTCCACCAAGTCAATGTCAACTTATGATGTAAAAATATTTCAATTTTATGTATTTATCACATACGTCATGTGTATGACGTCCGAGTAATTTATTTATCATCATTGTCAGCCACGTGTACATTTGTGTTTATAAACAGATGTGTTATCTAAAATCGTGTTTATGAATAGAACAAAATACTAACTTTTTACTGGTCTAAGGCCAACATTAAAAAGGTATTAAAGGAAATCTAAATCTTTTCGTAATTGCCTCACCTGGTAACAGAAAGATTACGTTATGAGCAAAAGTAGACGACTTGAAAAGTAAGAACAAACGAAATACTCTTATTTGTGTGGACTACGCAGACGGTGTAATTTAGAACAAATCCAATGCAAATTAAGGTGTAGAGGCAGGATAATGCGATATAAATGAAACTGATATTATATTGCTTGCTAAAAGCGTCCATATAGAGTGTGTTAATGCGTATTAAAGAAAGCAGAATTAAATATACCAATTAACTTGATACCAAGTATTGAAACTACATTAGAAATACTATTGGGAGTTCTAAAATTATGTCTGATGCGTTATTTGGAACACAATGTAATATAATGCAATAAGTTCAAAGGCAGAAGCAATGACTGTACATCTTTGTCAACTATGTTGTCCAATAAGACTTCCACACGATAACTTCTTCTGCGGGCAAATGTTGCAATTTTTCTTTACTTTTATAGACTTTGTCTTATGTGAATTATTAAGACTCGAATGACGAATAAAATATGTTTCTATTCGTGTCTTCTTTATTCTATCTAATATGTAATCTATGAATGTTTCAGGAAATGAAAACGTTATTCTTACTAATGTAAAATGGTATATACTTCACATTAGCATAACTGTATTGAACATCATAATTATGATAGTCCTTGTTTTAAAATTAGTTTTTATGAAATAAGGCAGTTGATGAGTACATGAATGTTGTACTAGTCAGTCATTACTTAAAGTTTGTAAATAACTGGTTAACAAAATGAATTAACCTGTTTTGCTTTATCAACACATGTTAGGAAATTCGAATTCAATTGAGATTTAGAAATTCAAATTAAGATTTACATGACTGCGACTATTGTTGTATTCCGTGAGGCTTTTGTAGCTTAGCTGTCTTATTAGATAATTTGTCTGTCCTCTATCACTTGGGTAGTTCATTGAAATAACAAATAACCAAAATTCATTTAATGGTTGTTATCGGGATTACTTAAACACAAACTGTAGTAACACAACAGTGAAGTGAGTATAAAGAAACATTAAACGTAACGGTAACTTAGCGTCGACATAGAACAGTCCACATGCACTTAACTTGCTGAATGACGCTCGATGTAAGCGCTGTATGTTCTTACCCAGCTTTTTCTCTTCATCTGTAAATATAATTTATTCAATATTTTTCATATTTTAATAAATCTGTAACCCATCCGTTTACCGTCATTCTGTCTTTAAATCTATACATATAATGAAATTGTAACGAAGTAAAATGTGTACATTGAATATTTTCCAGAAAAAATAGTGCAAATAGTTGGAAAAACGCTACAGATATCAAAAAGAGAGTTTTTAGAATTTTTGTCTGTCTGTTTGTATGTTTGAGCTTCACGCCGAAACTACTGGACAGATTTTGTTGAAAGGAGACCTGACAAGCTTCATACATTTTTGGACCATAATCCAAAGTAGCCGGCCAAAGAAAAGTATATATGTTACGGGTAAAAGCCGAATGGCGGTTACACCTAGGTTTAGCCGGGTACAACTAGGTGCAACCAGTAGCAGTTGGTTAGAACTAGGTGTAGCTTAAGTCGACGGAGCCCCGCAGAGCGGGGCTCCTATTATCCTATCCTCTGTCTGCAGGGTTTAAAGTAACCTAACACGAAGGGGATGACGGTCATCCCCTTCGAAACTAACCTATCCGTGTCGGGGTTCCCCTTAACCACCGGTGTGCGGCTGCACCTAGTTCTACCCGCTATGATGAAGGGTAAACCTAGTTCTACCCGAGGATAAGTAGGATACATCTAAGTTTAACCGCATGTGGCCGGCTGCACCTAGTTGTACCCGGCTAAAACTAGGTGTAGCCACACTTCGGCTATTAGCCGTGACATATACAGGGTTACTGGTAATTCGACGTATTCCTTGCACCACGTTATAGGGGGGCTAATATGCAACAAATTTAACCCCATGTATGTTCTACGAAAGTCAATGGATTTCGAGATATTGCAATTTTTATATTATTTTGAATAATACCCATAATTCCTTATTAAACACTATTTATCTCTAAAATATCAAATTGAGCGTCTTTGATTATGATATTAGCTTGTAGCTGATACTTTTACAAAGCTTTCTGCGTATTTAACTGTTCTTAATGATCATCAAATTGAAAGTAATCATTAAAAGTTAAAGAAGTATATTAGAAAATCATCGAGGTACACGATAAAGAATGATGTTTATCTCAAAAATTTACTATGACACTAAGTGTACAAATTGCAAGACAAACATACTTATTTAATCAGCTATCCAACGGGGTATAGACGTTCAAAAAATATTTAGAAACTAATGTAAAAATGTCTTATAATACTGACAAAGGCGATTTCTGAAAAATCTCAACAAGCACGCAGGTGGCCCGTTAAGTGCAATTGATTGCATAATCCTCGCGTAGAGATTAAACAGCAGTCTGTCGGGCACCAACTGTCCTCTAAATATCAGGATTAGATTAGGTCAGGTCGTTAGGTTATGTTTGATTAGGGTTAGGTAGGTTAGGTTAGGACCTAAGTGTGCGAGGGAACACTGGGGTGGTTTTAGTCAGTAAGAGTCTGACAGACCCCTCTGCCCACCCCCAGGATGGAGGACATCCATGAGGATTTCCAGTAGGCAAAAAAAATGGTTAGGTTAGGTCTCGCTTAGGTTTAGGTTAGGTCACAACTTTGATGCCCTGGGATCTGTAGGCGGGGACCCTCGCGCTGAGATATCTGTATCTACGTCATCTGGAAGCTGAGGGCGCCATGCCGCCTCTCCAGCCACTCCTTCATCACGGGTCTTACCGCCGCTATTGCGGCGTGCCCTGCACTGCCACTAGGATCTGGCGAAGGTCATTCAGCTCAAGCGCCTCCTCGCTCTGGCGATATCTCAGCGCGAGGGCCCTCGCCTCCACATCCTAGGGCATCGAAGTTGTGACCTAACCTAAACCTAAGCGTGACCTAACCTAACCATTTTTTTTTGCCTTCTGGAAGTCCTTATGGATGTCCCCCGTCCTGGGGGTGGGCAGAGGGGTCTGTCAGACTCTTACTGACTGAAACCACCCCAGTGTTCCCTCGCACACTTAGGTCCTAACCTAACCTACCTAACCCTAATCAAACATAACCTAACGACCTGTCCTAATCTAATCCTGACATTTAGAGGACAGTTGGTGCCCGACAGACTGCTGTTTAATCTCTACGCGAGGATTATGCAATCAATTGCACTTAACGGGCCACCTGTGTGCTTGTTGAGATTTTACAGAAATCGCCTTTGTCAGTATTATAAGACATTTTTACATTAGTTTCTAAATATTTTTTGAACGTCTATACCCCGTTGGATAGCTGATTAAATAAGGATGTTTGTCTTGCAATTTGTACACTTAGTGTCATAGTAAATTTTTGAGATAAACATCATTCTTTATCGTGTACCTCGATGATTTTCTAATATACTTCTTTAACTTTTAATGATTACTTTCAATTTGATGATCATTAAGAACAGTTAAATACGCAGAAAGCTTTGTAAAAGTATCAGGTACAAGCTTATATCATAATCAAAGCCGCTTAATTTGATATTTTAGAGATAAATAGTGTTTAAGAAGGAATTCTGGGTATTATTCAAAATAATATAAAAATTGCAATATCTCGAAATCCATTGACTTTCGTAGAACATACATGGGGTTAAATTTGTTGCATATTAGCCCCCCTATAACGTGGTGCAAGGAATACGTCGAATTACCAGTAACCCTGTATATATATATTATGATAGTACATGACTACGTAAACATTTTTTATTATTACGTCATTCCTCTAGGTCTGATATCTGAGTCACTACATGAGGTTAAAATGTTCGATCTTAGTGAAAAAAATTAAAGAATTTAAGCGTTAAGATATTAAATAAGAGTACACACGGCTACGACTACAGCTAAACTGACCGTTACCTGTGCGAAAATATTATATAAAGCGACGCCAAGATAAACTGGTTTTGTATAGCTTGATGAGTAGCCGTGTGTACCTACACAGTATTTTAATGTTAGTAAGTAAAATACATATATACTATATAATAATACGCTATATATATAGCGTATTAAGATACGACAATACGATAACAACACTGGAGATAGGATAGCTGTCGAATGAAACTGAAGTTGCATAGATAATTAAAAAGCAGGGTAGTCACGCAGGCATGCGATCTTTCGGCCTTCATGGCTACCTGCCTCTAAAACAATAACAAGTAACGTTTGGCACATGTTTTTCACTTAAAAAATATTTATTAATTTTGACTGAAATGGAATATTTTAACCTTATGTAGTGACTCAGATATCAAGCTTAGAGGAATGACGTCATATTAAAAAATGTTTAGGTATTCATGTACCGGTAAACCGGGGTTACTTTCAAATACAGGGGCGACATTGATAGTTACTAAACATTTTGCATTTGGTTAAATATCTGTGTGAAAATGGAACTTGTGCATTTTAATTTAATATTGTAGGGAACGTTGACAGTTTTCCTATTTTACCATTCAGTATAGAGGTGTCTGCGATGTTAGATGGCGATGATAAAAAATATTAAATGACACCCCTGAATATGTAAAAAAAACGAGTTTTAGATTTTTCGATTGGGGCTACTTTGAAATTCAATGATAGAACAGAGATCATCAAAGTAGAAGCTCTACGGTCCAAGTTTGATAAGGAACATTTCTCCTTTTTGCTATCGAAAACTGTGCTCTATAGTTTTTTTTATCTAGTCTATGTGATTTTATATATCTCAGTTAATTGAGTCTACATAAAATATTTTTGATGTAGCAGCTAAAAGCGAAAATAAATAAGATACAAAAACATGAAGCTCAAAAAATTGATCAAAGTAACCCCGTTCTTACTATCATAATATATGCATTTTTTTTTTGCCGGCCACTTTACTTTTTGGTCCATTTTGTCAGATGTCCTTTGGAAAACATATTTGTTGCAGGTCGGGTCAGGTTATAGGGTATAAATTATCACGCTATTTAATATGCGAGACGAGCAATATTGCATTTTGTACGTATTTTCCCTACAATTTGCCGTGGGCTATATGGAAATCGATAAAAACGATACAGGATCTTAATTTAGCGAGAGAGGTAACTGTAGGTTTCTAAATTCTAATATGAATTTAAATTGTTCAAGAAGTAAAATAACACACGCAATTCAGTTACTTGTAACGTCATCTTACGACTAAAAATAGAACTAATGTTAACAGTTGAACTCCGTTCGATAGATGGAGTTGTGCATATACAATGATGAGGTTGTTCATGATATAAATAAATAATAATTGAACTTGCATCGAAATTAAGAAGAGTTTGAAAAGTTTATTTGTCTACTATCTATGAAAAAGGAAAATAATTTTGTAGAATTGCGTTTGTAAGTAAACTTTGAAAACTTATCGGTTTATAAGAATCTATACATTTATAAAATCGTAACGAAACAAAAACTGTAAATAAAATAGGTTTACAGGGTTTAAGCGAATTCGTGTAAATCCTAACCTTATTGGAAATAAATGTAATTAGATTATTTAAATGGTGAACACAACATTGTTTAGTAGTTTCAACACAGTATTGATTTCCGACTTCCACGCGGACGAACTCGCGGGCACAGCTAATAATTTTAGTAAGGTTTGAAAATCTTTATCTATGAATCTATTTTTAGTATAAATACCTGTAGGATTTGAGGCCAAAATAAGGGCACATGAGTTTTGAACACTATTCATTGCTTTATAGAACTTCTCGCACTGCTGACATAGTATTACCTGAAGTATAAAACTCTTCGTCGTCCAAATGAGGATAGATTGTACCCAAACTGCCATTAAATTCTAAAAAGATTTTATTATTTATTAAACTTTGTAATTAATACCTCTAGTTAAAAGTCCAACATCAAACCATATCAAAAACATAATCACATACTTTTTCATGAGTAACCAATTTATTAGTTTAAAAAAAATGTATTTTATCCATGTCACACTTCTTTCAGTAACAAGTTGATATTCAAATGACGTTTTAGTTTCTAACTGTTAACTATGATCAAAAATTAAATTTATCACTTACGAACTGCATATTCATCATCGCCAGATTTAATGATTCTATAAGAAGCTCCACGTAAATTAATGAATTAGTAAATGTTTGTAATGTTTGATGAAGTATCTAAAAAAAGAGTTGTGCGTTCATTTCTTTTTCCAAACGTTTTTACCTCAGTAATGAAGGTATGCTTACCGATGGCTGAAACGATATTCTATAAATTTCATAACATTTCATTATATTTACGTAAGCCTGAAACATGCTTTTGCAAAAAGCCTTTTCATCAGCATCTTCGACTCGTTCTGAATTTAGAGCTTGAATATTCCATAGAGTTACTTTGTCTTTTAAAAACTTAATTAATCTGATAGCATAAATCTGATTTACATCAAAACAAATTGAAAGTACACTACAGCATGTGGTGATGATGGATAGGTTTAACAAAGTGCTTAAATAAGGGACAACAATGACATAGTAACTCACGATCATGAGGGCAAAAATCCAATTCCAAGTGATAGAACGTTTAAAATTAATCTTATCGTTAAGATATCTATGAACATCTTGAAAGGTCAGGACGAACGAAATACTTTTATTTGCTTGGATAATGGAGATAGTGAAATTTAAAACAAATCCGATACAAACTAATATGTAGAAAATGTAAATTGTGATACGAGGTACACTGATAATATCTTGCTTGCTGGAATTGTCCTCAGCGACTGTAAAAACTCGTAATAAAATAGCAAAAATAAACATGATTGTGCAAAGTAATGAAACTAAATTAGAAATGAGGCTATTGGGAGTTATAAAATTGTCTCTAATGCGGTATTTGGGATAGAACGTAATATGTTGCAATAAGTTCAAAGGCAGAAGCAATGACTGTACATCTTTGTCAACTATGTTGTCTAATAAGACTTCCACACGATAACTTCTTCTGCGGGCAATGTTAAAATTTGTCTTTGCTTTTGTAAACTTCATTTTATGTGAATTACTTAGACTCGAATGACGAATAAAATATATTTATATTTGTATTTTCTTAATCTTATCTTGTATCTAGTCGATGAATGTTTCATGAAATGAAAACTTAATTCTTACTAATGTACTTTACCTTGAAGTTACTTCTGAGGCTTTCATGTTAAGTGAACTAAAAACTAAAAAAAAAAAAACGATTCTTGAAGGCAGTAAAGACAAAGTAGATCGAACACAAAAAAACACTAGGAAGCGGTGAAAGGAGGGCGCTTTTTGGGGCTGTCTTTCATGTATCAAATTTTGACGTTCAAAAAGAACTAAGTAATTCTAGTCTATTTTGAATAAATGAGTTTTGAAGTTGAAGTTGAACTGTACTAGGTACTGTTTCTAGGTACTATTGATTCCAAATTACAGTGGGGTGTTTATATAAATACCCTGCTAGCAGTGGCCGGTCGCAACTCAATATTTATATTACGCGCAATGAGAGGGCAATCCGCGCGATCTATAATATAGAGAGTCCCTACGGGACTCCCTTATAGTTTTTTTTTAAGAAATTAATATTAATGATGATGCCTTCGTTTACCTTTAGGAAAATATTATGTTATGCCTAAAATCCGTCTATTTATACTGCAAAAAGCAACGTTCAAACTATAAATACTAGAAATAAACATAAATTTGTAGTCCCTAAAGGACAATGCTCAAAACGCAAAGACCAAAAACCCAGAGCATCCATCAATCATAATGAAATGTATACCAATTAATAGGCAATAATGCGTTATTAATTCTGCGTAAAAGTTTAATATCAAATGTATGGGGTATCACTACATAGTTTAAAACAAAGTCGCTTCCCGCTGTCTGTTCCTACCCTTGCAACCCTTATTTCACCTCCTTAAAGGCGCGATTCCATTAGGCAAGTCTTGCATGCGAGTATGACGACACATTTGCGTACAAGTTCCTTACATTGGAAACATGTTTTCGAGAGTGTGCAAATTGCATGCAGGTTTTACTTGCATACAAGTGGAGATGTTCAATGATTGAGTTGGACATCATGGGTGTCAATCACTCATTCGCAATTCGAAAAGTGCAACAAACGTTTGCGCGTTCAATTTGCACGGCACTTGAATAAAAAATGTGCAAGTTCAAACTACCTCATACAAGTGCTTGTATGCAGGTTTTTTCAAATTGTATGCAATATGCAACTTGCATACAAGTAACTTGCCTAATGGAATGGCGCCTTTAAGGAGGTGAAATAAGGGTTGCAAGTTTTTACGAAAAATCTGATACTTTTGAAGTAAGAATTTTGAAAGTAGGTACCTGCATTAACGCAGGAAAGGCAGGGTTTTTAATAATGTCACCCCTTAATTTGTGAAATGGGTTGTTAACGTTTGTATGAAAACCCTTATTCCATATTATGGTTATTAACTGGAAATTTGGCTCAAACACTCTTCAAAGTAAAATAAAAGACAGACTTTTTGAATTTTAAACCTACACTTAAAAAGGGGCTTAAAGAGGGTTTTAAATTTCACGCAAGCAAAGCTGTGGGCAACAGCTAGTTATTTACATTATTATAATTTAGTTTCAATTAATCCGGAAGGATTTATACAAGTTTAGTTTTAGTATACACTAAACCTGAAACTAGTTTGTTCAGAAGCACTAGGAGAATCGATGGACATATTTTTTGCAGCACTTTTTTTAAAAAATAAATTACAACTTTGTTTCCGTAGGTTTCTACTGGTTTCTACCCATAACAGTTGACGGGAATAGACACCTTGAGGCTTGAGACGGTCCGCTCGGCCAGTTTCTGTGTATTAGACAACCCCTGCATAGCATATCTCAGGCATTTCACACTTTACTGGAGAACTTAACGCTACATAAACTAAGGTGTAACTTGGAGATTTATAAAAAAAAGGACACATAATCAGGCAGTTCTGATGAAAATCTTGTTGGGGTGTCTCGGTTTTTGTATATACTAAAAACAACATTGTAGGTATAATTTTTTCACCCTCAATTTTCATAATTCTACTATTCTAATTAATACCAATAAAAAATTTAAAAAAACACTTGACAGGCAGATCTGTGTTGCTAGGGAGTTTGCTGCGCCGCCGTGCTTCTTCGCAGCATAAACACTATGAAGAAGTGAATGGCGGGCGTTTTTGAAGGCTGTCTTTTGTAGCATTGCCTTTAAAAATAACTGAGTAATTCTAGTCTATTTTGAATAAAAACGTTTTAAAGTTAAGGTGATCAGCGTTAGAAATTAAACAAAAACTACACGTTCTATCCCACAGTCCGAATACTCATCGCTTGTTCATGATGTCCGACTGTGTCACGTTAGATGATCTTCTTCTCTCGTGACAGCACGAGCTGTACGAAAATAGCTCATGCTGTGGTGAAAAGATTAGCCAGTCAACAAGGTTGGTAGCGGGGCTGACTGTCCAGGGTGAGCCGGACGTACTTAAGTATCGTCACTCGTGGAGGCTCTTTTTATGCACCCCCACATGACAGCACATCTAACACATGTATGTGTTAGATGATGCCAACACGCTTCAATCTTCGATACTTTGTCAGATAGGTTTTATAATGATAAATACAAATTATTGAAACACTGTGAATTTAATGGTACCAAGATGTCAATGGCAAAGCGAACTGCAGCAGTACAACAGTATAGTGAACGAACAGTCCAATTAAATTGAATAGTAATTTTGCGTCAACGTAGAACAGTCCACATGCACTAAACTTGCTGAATGTCGCTCGATGTAAGCGTTGTACATTCTTACACAGCTTTTTCCCTTCATCTGTAAATAAAATTTGCGTAACTGAAACGGAATTGATTACATTTAATAGTTTTAGTAAAGTTTTGCAGACCTTTATCTATTGCAAAGAATATATTTTATTGTTAATACCTGTACAATTTGAGTTCAAAAGAAGGGCACACGAGTCTTGAACACTATTCATTGCTTTATAGAACTTTTCGCATTGCTGACATAGTATTGTCTGAAGTATAAAATCCTTCAGCCCCCAAATCAAGATGCATGGTACCCAAACTGATTCAAAATTCTAAAAAGAAATCCCGCATCAAACCATTACAAAAACTTAATCTTTGCATATTTTTATGAGTAACTATTTGCATATTTTTTTTTAAATTTACCATTTCGCACTATGTTCTTTCAGTAACTGGATATTCAAAGGACGTTTTAATTTCTTACTGTTAATTATGATCTTTGATCAAAAATTAAGTTTATCACTTACGAATTGCGTATTCATCATCGTTGGTTTCAGTAATTCTATTAGAAGCTCTACGTAAAATAAGGAATTAGTAAAATAGAGTAAAGTTTGATGAAGTATCTAAAAAGAAAGAGTTTTTCGTACATTTCGTTTTGAAAAGGTTTTTACCTCAGTAATGAAGATGCTTACCGAAGGCTGAAACGATGTTGTATAAATATCATAACATTTCAATATATTTACGTAAGCCTGAAACATGCTTTTGCAATAAGTCGTTTCATCAGCATCTTCAACTTTTTCTGAATTAAGAGCTTGACTATTCCATAGAGTCACTTTGTCTTTCAAAAACTGAATTAATCTGATAGCATAAATCTGATTTAAATCAAAACAAATTGCAAGTACACTACAGCATATGGTAATGCTGGGTAGCTTTAGTATGGTGCATAAATAAGGGACGAAAATAACATAGTAACTGATAATTATGAGGATGCAAATCCAATTCCAAGTAACAGAACTTTTAAAATTATTTCTTTTATTAAGATATATATGGACGTCTTGAAAGATAAGGATGAACGAAATACTTTTATTTGTTTGGACAACGCTGGTGGTGTAATTTGTAACAAATCCGATACAAAATAAGATGTAGATATTGTAAACTGTGCTACGAGTGAAACTGATATCATATTGGTATCTGGCATTGTCCATGAAGATTATATAAATTTGTATTAAGACAACAAAAATGAATATTAATGTACCGAGTAATGAAACAAAATTAGAAATGAGGCTATTGGGAGTTATAAAATTGTCTCTGATGCGGTATTTGGGACAGAACGTAATATGTTGCAATAAGTTCAAAGGCTGAAGCAATGACTGTACATCTTTGTCAACTATGTTGTCCAATAAAACTTCCACACGATAACTTCTTCTGCGGACAATGTTAAAATTTGTCTTTGTTTTAGTAAACTTCATTTTATGTGAATTACTAAGACTGAATGACGAATATTATATGTTTCTAGTAGTGTCTTGTTTTTCATATCTAACATCTAACCTATGAATTTTTTATGAAATGAAAACGTAATTTTTACTAATGTACTTCACGTTAGCATAACTGTATAATAAATCATACTTCTTGTTGTTAAATTTGATTCTTAATGACACAAAGCAGTTGATGAGCACATGAATGTTTTACTATTCAGTCATTACTTAAAGTATGTAAATAACTGGGTATCAAAATGAATTAATTGGTTTTCTATAACAACGACTGTCAGGTTTGAATGTGAAACATGACTGGTCCGGGATCGAACTCAGGGGGGCAAGTCTACTAATAGAAACGTTGATCAATCGCAACCGAACCGAAGCCAAACTGTTCATTAAGACAGTATTTTTTTAATATTTGACTCTGTCGCGTTTGTTCCTAGGCGCAGACAGCGCCTAAGATAGAACACTGGAATCCAAGTAATAGAAATATATGGAGATTCCCCTTTACCCTCTAGGCTCCCACATCAACACGACGGAACACAGTAAACTGCCTAGCTGACTTAAATGTGAGGGTGGTAGCTACCCAACTAATAAACACTTATCGCATAGCAGCTCATAGAACGCTTTTCAAAAACCGTTGGGTGTTAAAGAAAAGTACTAATAACAGACAAGCATTTACTTAACCGGGATTTGGTACAGACACATCGCCATTTAATGAAATTTTATAGTGTTTCTATAGCGGTTTCAGACTTAACATTTTTGACCTGTTAAGATTGACATAACAGTGAGACGAATCACTAAATTGTGATGTCATAGTGTTATGTAACTGCGATGTAAAGGAACCACGATCACATTAATTCGACATACGTTGCTTGTTTGTTTCCACACAGTTATTGTGATTTAGAAGAGAATTCGGAAGCACACGTAGACAGGTAGTTCGTAGCCGACTGCAGACTGCGACACGTCGTAGCGACACGTCGTAGCGACACGTCGCAGCGTTATGTCGTTGCAATCATGATTCCGAACCCAACTGTAGATGGCTGTAGCAGACGACACGTCGCACAGTGGCGGATCGTTGGCCAAAACCTATAAAAAAAAATTCTTCCAATCGTGTTTTTTTTTATTTGTGGGTACTTAATACATGCTGGAGAATGATGTACCCTCATGCGTATGCGCTTATGCCAAACAACTGACTGGTAACATCAGTCCAAAGTTTGACTTCGCGACTAACGGATTTATTTGTTACTTACGCACTGAAAATTACTCCAATTTTAACGTAAACCTGTGTTGTTATGTGGATCTTAATCTAGTTAATGAATATGGATTCCGAACCTGGATGTAAGTGAGTCTTTATGTTACTAGTAAATTAAATGTGATCGTATATTTTATGCAGATTAGACTTATTGCAATAATAAAGCAAAAAATACGTATTTTTTTCACATAATGTCAATTTCAGTGAGAGCAAAAGTATCAGATCCATCCCAATCCAGCCTGAATATTAGTTTATTCTAAAAGATAAACATCTTATTTGTTGTTTTATGAAGATTTCAGCTGCTAATACGTGCTAATTTCTAACAACTTACTCAAAAATTGTCATATAGGTAGAATATGACAAAAAAACGAATTACTTGTTTTTATTTTATTTTTTATAGGTTCAAATACTGAATTCATATATTTATCTCGGCAAACGTTACTAAAGTACTATAGAGACTGTCCGTCACAAAATTCAACTGAAAAGTTCAACTTTTTAGTGGACAAGGTTCAAAATATTGTTCATAATCAAGACGATTTATCAGTTACTTCAAAGCACTTATTATCGAGATTAGTTAGTGAATATAAACAGAAATGGAACAAAGTTAAACGAAACGAGACTTATTTTAATAAAAAAGAAAAGAGTTGGTTAGAGAGTTATATTGCTTTTCCTGTTAATATTCAAGCAAGTAGTGGTGGTAGACCAACAGTTACATTGCAATACATCCTTGCTCTCTCCAGTACTACTGCAACCATAGATACAAAAAAATTCAAGTTATATTGCCTAAAAACTGCAGCAGTTTTCGTGAAAAATTACCCTTGGTACAGAATGCCTACCACAGTACACAAAATTCTATTTCACGGGTATAATATTATAGAGCACGCGATAGTGCCTATTGGTTTTTTGTCAAAGGAACCGCAGGAATCCCGAAACAAAGATATTAAAAACTGTAGGAAGAGATTTTCTAGAAAAATGTCACGTAAAAAAACAATGGAAGATGTCGTTCATAATCTCCTAGTAACTTCAGACCCCTACATTACGAATCTAACCAAAAAAAGCCAACAAAAAAACAAGTCTCAAGAAGATTATCCCGAAGAATTGAAAAAGTTATTTTTAGTTCATGATTAATATGTTTAGTTGTTTTACTGTACTCATTTTAATTGTTTAAACTTATGTAAAATATTTAATTAATTGTTTTTTATTCATTTTGCAATCATATAATAGTCGGAACCAACTCCTTGGGGTTTTGGCCAACTTTTGTTCGGGAGCCCGCCACTGTGCGTCGTATTCCAGTTAGTTCTAAATATTTCGTGAGACAAGATGTGTGATCTGTTTGGGATTAGCGATCGCGATTTACTTTCGTATCTTTTGTTTTTGTTAGATGCATCATACAGTGCAGGATATTGGGCCACCTGGTTCATCATTTTTCTTCCTCTGAATTGGAAAAACTCATTTTTTGAGAAAGATTCAACGTGTTGTCGCTCCAGTTTCGGTGGCACTACTGATCTGCGGTCGGGCGACACATCGTCTGCGGTCGTACGACGTGTAGTCGGGCGACGTGTCGCTAGCTGCGGAAGATATTTCATAAAAATACATAGAAACCAGTAGTGTCGGAGCGACACGTCGTCTGCTGCTGCTGTCTGCAGTCGGCTACGAATTCGTACCTTAATATTAAATTATTCATTACTAAGTGTCCATGCGGAAGTAGATCAGTGATCAAACATCGAAATTAGGGTTTCTTTAAAAAATGTTCGCAATGTGAGGCTCAGAGTTCAAGATTGTACCAGGTATCATTACAATTTTTACTGTGTAAAAATACTATTATCGTACTGATACCATTTTTGTGAATAAAGCTGTCAAGTGAAATTGTGTCACTTGTACGCGTCGATCCGTACAGGGGAAGTGAAGAAGTGGGGGTGAAACTTTAATTTCTTATTTCTTTGAAAATCTGAAATCATATTATGGAACGCCGAAGCGATTCAAATTTCACGCAAGCGAAGCTGCGGGCAACAGCTAGTAATATAATATGCGAGTTAGTTATATATGTTACGGCTAATAGCCGAAGTGCGGCTACACCTAGTTTTAGCCGGGTACAACTAGGTACAGCCGGCCACATGCGGTTAAACTTAGATGTATCCTATTTATCCTCGGTTAGAACTAGGTTAAGCCTTCATCATAGCGGATAGAACTAGGTGCAGCCGCACACCGGTGATTAAGAGGAACCCCGACACGGATAGGTTAGGTTCGAAGGGGATGACGGGCTAGAGTGGGCGAGCGAAGCGAGCGAACGAAGCCCCCGTCATTCCCTTCGTGTTAGGTTACTTTAAACTCTGCAGACAGAAATAGGAGCCCCGCGGAGCGGGGCTCCGTCGACTTAAGCTACACCTAGTTCTAACCAACTGCTACTCGTTGCACCTAGTTGTATTCGGTTAAACCTAGGTGTAACCGCCATTCGGCTTTTAGCCGTAACATATACACACTCGTCGCTGCCCTGAAGGGCAACAACACTATTCATTAGTGGTGTCATTAACAAATCCTTTTTGGTAACCACACCCCTGGGGATATCATTTGGTGGTGTCATTAACAATGAACGAAACGTAAATATACAATACTAGCTGTTGCCCGCAGCTTCGCTTGCGTGAAATTTGAAACCCTCTTTAAGCCCTTTTTAAATCTAGGTACAAAATAAAAAAAAACCGTCTTTTATTACTTACTTTGAACAGTGTTTTTGCCAAATTTTAAGTTAATAACCCCATGGAATAAGGGTTTTCATACAAATGTTAACAACCCATTTCACCACTTCAGGGGCGGAATTTCCAAAAACCTTTCCTTAGTGGATGCCAACGTTATTAGAGGTACCTACTTTGAACATTTCAAGTTTCTAACCCCAGCGGTTTAGGCTTTGCGTTGATAGATCCGTCAGCCATTCAGTCAGTTTCTCCCCTTATTACTTCAAAAGTACCAGATTTTTTATAAAAACTTGCAGCCCTTATTTCACCTCCTTAAAGGTTGAATTTCTAAAAACGCTCAAACATTTGTACATTTATTTCTAACCAGAAACCCAATTATTTGATATCATGCTTTTAACTATGAAAAAACGTTCATCCCTTATTTTATCCCTTAGGGAAAGAATGTCCAAAACCCTCAAACGTGTATGTTTACTTCTAACCAGAAGCCTAAATATTTAATTCCATGCTTCTTACTTCAAAAGTAGCACATTTCTCAAACAAACTTTTAACCCTTATTATTTCACCCTTGTACGATTACATCGCACATTTATTAAGTGCGCTAGCATAAGCATTTTTACTAATGTAAATTGATATAATTACTTAAATTATTGAGTACACCTTCGACCGTATTATTGTGAACACGCTTTTACAATTAATAAACTTTATCAAGAAGTCAGCAAGAATAGTTTTCTTCCATCTCAACTTATCACATGTATTAGCAAGCAAGTGCTCGTACATTATGGTCCTTCGAGCTATGTGTTTGTGATTTCTGGTTTCTCGTGTGGTTGCGAATCGGTTCGGTTAGCCTCCCACAAGCGGGTCTCCCTGACTGAATTGAGAAGGCGCAGAAGATCGCACGGGAAAATATCAGAGCACCTACACAGACCAATAAACAGGAACAAACAGTCCAAGATTCAAGTAGCATTAAGGCAAACAGCAAGTAAGCATTTTAGCATCAAGGCTTCACAAGACAAGACAAGTATATCAAGAAAAAGCTAGCTAGCAATCCAAAACAGATCGATCTGCAACAAGTATCAACCAAGTTGACGGCGAGGGTACTCCGCAAGTCAACAAGGAAAATCAACTGATTTATTTGAGTTTCCTATTTATCAAGCATCAAGATGGAAGAACTATTTCACAAGCAGCAAGGTGTCATCAGTGGCATGCGACAACTTTGGTCAAATTTCAAGAAAGATGGTCAAGATCGCAAAACTTCAGAATATATCAAGATACGAATTGAAACTTTAAACACCTATTGGAACGAATTTCACAAAAATCATGAAAAATTGAGCATGTACGAGGATAATACTCAAGATTATTTTATCAAAAATCACTACGAAGAAACCAAGGCGTTCTACTTGGAAGTTAGAGATTCGATTCAGAAAGCAAGTTTGATCAAGCCAACTCTGTTCGGCCGACAGCAGACAGGTGCCTCGGCGGTGGAGGGCAGAACTACTCCAATGAGTCCAATGCCAACTCCCGAGTATACTACTCGGGGAACCGATAGTAAGTTTGACGAGAAGTTGCGTAAACAGGGTAGCAACTTTAAAGCATTTGCCCGCTTCGTAAACAATATAGAACTATCAACCGTAGAAGAAAAATGGGAGTTTGAAGACATTTTGAAAACTCTAGAAACCCGTTGGAAAGCTGTCGACGGTCTCCACTGGAAAATAGACAGTGAATTTGATGAGACTGACGAAAACTACGAGACTTCATATACACAACATGAGCAAATGTATTTCAATATCAAGAAAGAAATAAATCGTAAACTATGGTCAGTATCGCACCGAGAGAAGTCTACACCGCAACTAGACATTCCTATTTTCAACGGGAATTACCAAAATTGGGTGTCGTTCAAGGATTTGTTCACTGAGGCAATACACGGTAACCCATACTTATCTGCCGCTCAGAAAATGCAGTTCCTGAAAAGCAAGATTAAAGGAGAACCAGAACGCCTGATTCAGCATCTTCCGATCAGTTCAGATAATTACATTACTAGCTGGGAAATATTAAACCACCGTTACAACAACAAGAAACTTATTTTCTCCACTCATATGAACACCTTGATGAATATCCCAGTTACACAACAAGCAACATCTAATCACATCAAACGTATTCATGACGTAGCTACGGAGTGCCTTAATGGAATCAAGAATTTAGGGATCAACATTGAGACTTGGGATCCAATAATAGTGCACCTGCTCACTCAGAAAATGGATTCTGAAACTCTCAACGAATATTTCGCCTCACTCAAACAACCAAGAGAACTACCATCTCTGAAAGAATTTCTAGAATTCCTGGAAAACAAGTTCACTACGATGGAGTCAGCACGTCGTAAACAAGATGCCGTACAAAGATCAACAAACTTCCCTTCAAGTTCAGGGAACTCAAGACAAAATCAGGGTAAACATTACTACGTCAGCAACAAGGCTACGTCACAGAAGACTCCGTCCATCTCTTGTCCACTATGCAAGGATCATCATGGCATATATTATTGCAAGGAATTCAAAGAAATGACGCCAGCGCTGAAAATAAAAACAATTAATCAACTTAACCTTTGTACAAATTGCCTGTACAGTCATAATGGAAAGAAATGCACGTCAAGCAAACGTTGCCGAAAGTGCAATGAACCACATAATTCGGTATTGCACGATGCTTATTCAAAAGCAAGCACTATGTCACGGAACGATTCCGGCCCCGTGTTGCCTGAGCAAGGGTCAAGTCACGCGGCTCATGTTGCACAGCAAAAACTTGCATCGACAGTTATTTTGGCAACTGCAATTATCAAAGTGATAGGAGCTGATGGGGTAAAAAGAACTATGCGAGCCCTAATCGACCAAGGGTCACAAATTTCGTTGATCACCGAAAACGCAGCACAACTGCTAGGGTTGCCAAGACAGAAATGTAAGGGTGTTATTACAGGCATCGGCATGAATTACAAGACGTGCAAAGGAATGTTAAATATCAACTGTACATCATTGGACGAAAATTACAAGTTTAGCGCCAATGTTCTCATAATGAATAGTTTAACAAGAAACTTGCCGAACTCAACATTTTCTAAGCCGTCATGGGCATTTTTGGAACAAATTGAATTGGCTGATCCAGAGTTCTATATTAGCAACCCAATTGACATATTATTGGGTGCGGATATTTACGCCGAAATTATCATGAATAAGATTCACCGGGAGGATTCAAATAGCTATATTGCGCAAGAAACACGCATTGGGTGGATTTTGTTCGGCAAGGTTCAAAGTCTACAGTGCAACATAGCTATAAACAACATTCAAGACATCCAACAATTTTGGGAAATAGAAGATATTCCTGAAGACGATCAAAAATCATACGAAGAAGATGAATGCATTCAATTTTACAAGTCAACCACAACAAGATTGGAAGACGGAAGATATCAAGTGAGACTGCCACTAAAGTCGAACTTCAACACGGAAATTGGGGAATCAAAATATAAGGCAGTTGCTCAGTTGTATCAGATAGAGCGAAAGTTCAGTAGAAACAAGTCTATTGCTCAACAATATAAAACATTCATTCATGAATACTTATCGCTCGGCCACATGAAATCGGCACATAGTAACAAGAAACCTGAGGATTTTCTGCCGCATCATTGTATATTACGCAACGAGTCAACAACTACGACACTCCGAGTAGTATTCAATGCATCATCAAAAACTTCTACAGGGACTAGTTTGAATGATTGCATGCATACAGGACCCAACCTTCAAAAGGATCTTCTGACATTAATATTGAAGTGGAGACAACATCGCGTAGCATTTATCGCTGACATTGAAAAAATGTTTCGACAAATTTGGGCACACGAAGACGACCAAAACTTACAAAAAATAGTTTGGCGAGATTCTTCTCATCAAACAGTGCAAGAATATCAACTGACTACGGTCACCTATGGCACCAAGGCCGCTCCGTTTTTAGTAATGATGACCCTACGGCAATTAGCTACTGATGAGAGATCGAATTACCCATATGCAGCTCAAGTAGTCGAAGAATGTTTCTACATGGACGATTTGTTACACGGCTCCAACTCTGTAGCATCTGCAAAACAACTACAGCAAGATTTGAAACTAATGCTCAAGACAGGGGGTTTCAATTTACGAAAATGGAGGTCTAATTATCAAGAATTACAAGACAGCACCAGCAAGGGCTTCGATCAAGAGCGTTATGACTTCAAACAAGCGGAGTCAACAAAAACATCGGGCCTTCACTGGAATCCTCAACAAGACATTTTCACATTTCAATCTAGGATTGAAAACACTACCGATACGCATGTTACGAAGCGGAAACTACTGTCTGAGATATCCAAAATTTTTGATCCTCTCGGTTGGCTCACTCCAGTTACTACCCAGATGAAAATACTGTTCCAAGACATCTGGAAAGAGAAGAACTTGAAATGGGATGACAAAGTTCCTGAGAAAATTAACCGAGAGTGGACAAAAATTAAGCAAGACATAGAATACATAAACCGATGTCAAATACCTCGGTGGATAGGTACTGACACGGCCGGAAATAATATCGAGTTGCATGGATTTTGTGACGCATCGCAGAAGGCTTATGCATGTGTCGTTTATTGCAAAATAACAAATCTGGGTCAAACAAAAATAACTTTAATGGTTGCGAAATCAAGATTGGTACCTTACAACAAGAATATTTCTTTGCCCAGATTGGAATTAAGTGGTGCACATCTGCTTGCTAAATTGATGGTAAAGGTGAAGGCAAGTTTAATCGGTCACGACATCAAGGTTTACGGGTGGACTGATTCCATGGCAGTTCTGGGATGGATACAAGGAGATCCCAGTCGCTGGAGAGTGTTTGTTGCCAACAGGGTGCGACAAATATCAAAGGAGATGCCTTCCGAATGCTGGAGATATGTCAAGTCAGCGGAGAACCCCGCAGATTGTGCTAGCAGAGGTTTATCAAGTCTGAAACTGAAGGAACACAATCTGTGGTGGAATGGACCTACCTGGTTACTTTACGGCACAGCAGAGATCCAAGTAAGTCATAAAACTTATCTCAACGATGAAGAAGTCCTTGACAAGCAAGTACATGTAGTGACACAAAACACGACAGAGGACAATAGCTTCATTAAAAAACTCCTCAGCAGATTGAACTCATTTACGATGGCTGTCCACGTACTAGCACGTTTACGGCGCTTGCTAATACGGAAAACAGAAAGGCCAACAAATCTTTACGTCACATTACCGGAACTACGCAAAGCAAAGGCCGTAATCATCAAGGAAGTTCAGCATGTTGAGTTTCAGCAAGAAATACAAGACCTGAAGAAAAACAACCGAGTATCCAGTACAAGCAAGATCCTGAACTTGAGCCCGTTTTTAGATGAAGAGGAAATACTGCGGGTGGGCGGAAGGCTGCATCACGCTGCAATCAATTCTGATCTCAAACATCCCATCATTTTACCTCATCAACATCGTCTGACGGAATTAATAATCGAACACACACATAAACTCACGTTTCACGGCGGAGCTCGTGTTACATTAGCATGCATCAGGCAAAAATATTGGATTATCGGGGGAAATAATGCAACTAAAAAACAAATACGTCAATGTGTTACCTGTAGAAAACAAAAACCAACCAGATTACAACCCCTGATGGGAGACTTACCTGCAGCAAGGATCAATCCATCTCGTCCTTTCATGCACACCGGCGTTGATTTTACTGGCCATGTCTATATCAAAACCAACAAGGGCCGTGGTGTCAAGACCACCAAAGGATATGTGTCAGTATTCGTCTGCATGGTGACGAAAGCCGTGCATTTGGAACTAGTTTCCGACCTCACTACGTCATCATTTAGCGCCGCCTTACGCAGGATGGCGGCAAGAAGAGGCACACCTTGTCACTTGTATAGTGACAATGGTCGTAACTTCGTAGGAGCCAGCAAGGTTCTACAAAACGAATATGCAGAATTGCAGGACATTTTTGATGACAAGCTAATGGCTGAGGTAGCGGATATGGAGATCACGTGGCATTTCAACGCCCCGTCATGGCCATCAGCAGGAGGCCTATGGGAAGCTGCAGTGAAAAGTTTCAAGTTGCACCTCAAAAAAGTGATCGGTGAACAAAAATTGACTTATGAAGAGTTCACCACACTTCTAACACAGATTGAAGCCTGTCTTAATTCAAGACCACTGTGTGCCATCTCAGAAGACCCTGAAGATTTAGACTTCTTGACCCCTTCTCATTTTCTGACTGGCGGACCTACATTAACGATAGTTGAGACCGAAAGAGATCTGCGTACACGCTGGCAGCTAACACAGAAAATATTACAAGATTTGTGGAAAAGATGGCGCACTGAGTATCTCGCTCAATTAACTGTGAGAAGCAAGTGGAGGCAGCCTCAACCAAACATCAAGTTGGATGATGTAGTTCTCATCCACGACGATAACCTGCCACCCGGCAAGTGGGTGATGGGTAGAGTTCTCGAACTACATCCAGGCAAGGACGGCTACGTGCGTGTCGTGACCTTAAAAACAAAAAGCGGCATTATCAAACGTCCCGTCATAAAAGTATCTGTACTTTTGGAACACAAAGAAGTTGCCTCACAGTGTGACAAGACACAAGACAAACATCAAGATGTGGTCCTCCAACAAGCAAAAGGACCCTCAACAAGAAGATCAACCAAAAGCAAGTTTAACTTCTCAAACTTGGTCACTGCTCTGATGTTATTTTTCACGTTCATCACAAGTTCAGAATGTAACTTGAAGATAACCCCATTCCAAACAAATCAAAGTTTGTATTTTGACAAGGTATCAGACATGATGCTTATCAGAGATGATTGGAATCTAGTAGTTTACTACAGCATGGATACCTATTGGCAATCAATTTCAACTTTCAGTAAATACATTCAATCGCTCAAACAAACATGTGATTCCGTACAAGATCAAGTTCACTGTGACGTAATCGTACTGCAGCTACGTCACGCGTTCTCGGAACTTGAGCACTATAACCAAGTATTAGTGAATCAGCATTCCGGCACGCGACCTGGGACACTGCGTCAGCGCCGAGGCCTTATCAACGGTGTGGGTTACATCGCTAATAGTTTATTTGGAGTGCTCGACGAAAGTTTCGCTGAAAAATATCGCAAGCATATTCATATTATTCAACAAAACGAGAAGCATATCGTTTCCCTTTGGAAAAATCAAACTTCACTCATGGAAGCCGAAAACAACCTTCTGAAGCGTACAGAGCATGATATGAATCAACAACTCAAACTGATAAATCGTCACATGAACAAGCTAGACGGAGCAGTGGACCTATTGAAGAACAACATTCAAGCAAACTGTGTTATTAACGACTTCAACATGGGAGCTATAATAGCAAGCAATATGATGTACAATTTGAAGAGCATTCAGAATACGTTATTAGACACCGTCACTGATATTTACAATGGTCGTTTCAACTTACACTTGATTACACCTGAACAACTTATGAAAGAGTTAAGCACAATTTCTAGCAAGTTATCCAAGGATGTCTCACTACCAATTGACGACATACACTCGGACCTTCGGAAGATATATGAGCTACTGGAAATAAAGACTAGACTTCTGGAGAACATCATCATCTTTGAGATCAAACTACCGCTTATCAGTCGAGATTCATACGAAATCCTCAAGATAACTCCGATCCCCAAGACAACCGGTCAAAAAGACATGATAAGCATCATCTCAGTGTCTGAGTACATATCTATCAACATGAGGAAAGATACATACATTAACTTGTCTGAAGAAGACTTGAGATCATGTCTAACAGTTTCGGGAGTTTATTACTGCCACATCTTAAGACCCTTAAACCATATAAAAGGAGACAAGAACTTCTGTGAAACAGAAAATTCGGAATGCAAAACAATAACTAGTTACTGCAAAGACAAGTTGCAAGAAACCTATACATTGAACAATTATTTTTACTTTTGCTGTGAGCCGTGTCAAGTTCGGACAATATGCGGCGATCAAATTACCGCACAAAAGCTGACACAAGCTGGACTATTGAGCATAGGTCATGGATGCACTATCAAATCAAACAATTTTACCTTATATTCACACAAACCTTATCTAAGTGAAATAAGGACGAACTCTGATATCTATGCACCAGTGATTGCCCCTATCAACCACATCATCAACATCAGCATACCTAAGTTAGTTTTGGAGAACAAAACTCAAGACTTAGAGCAAGAAATTAGCGAAGTAGACAAAAGGATACAGTCTATGAAAGAGGCGGACGTGATGTTACCTGATGATCTATCTTATCATGATATTCATCACTACGCTATGATATACGCTATATTTGGGATAATGGGAATCGTTGGTATAATCATTGTAGCTCGCCGTACATAATGTCGATGGCGAGTTCCATCATCACCGCCACCGTCAGTTGCTGAGGAACCAAGAACATTGGCTGAAACCAGTGGACGCCTTGACTGCTTGCGCGTCCATGTTCCTCACCACCCTCGCGTTCATATAGGAACTTCCCCATAACTAACTTTATATAATAATGATTTTATTTACATTGTTAAATTTGAACATGAATTCATTTTTGTAAATTAAGTTACCCAGCATCCTTCCTATCTTGTCCGGGAATATGTACGATTACATCGCACATTTATTAAGTGCGCTAGCATAAGCATTTTTACTAATGTAAATTGATATAATTACTTAAATTATTGAGTACACCTTCGACCGTATTATTGTGAACACGCTTTTACAATTAATAAACTTTATCAAGAAGTCAGCAAGAATAGTTTTCTTCCATCTCAACTTAGAGGTAGAATTTCCAAAAAACATCAAACACGTTTATGTTTATTTCCCAGCAGAAACTCTATAATATGATTGCATGCTTTATACTTTAGAAAACCTTTCATCCCTATTTCACCCCTTAGAGGTAGTCTTTCCAAAAATATTTAATCACGTGTATTGCTTCGTACCATAAAGTACCAGATTTTTCATACAAATTTTCAACCCTTATTATTTCACTACCTTAGGGATTTCATTTACAAACACATGTACATTGATTTCTAACCAAAAACCCTATTATTTGATTATATGTTTTTTTAACTTAAAAAAATCTTTCATTCTGTATTTCATCCCTCAGTGGCACAATTTCCAAAAACCCTCAAACACGTGTATATTTATTTCTCTTCAAAAGTCTAAATATTTAATTCCATGCTTCTTACTTCAAAAGTACGTTACCAGAGTTCTCATACAAACATTCAACACTTATTTCACACCCTTATGGGTTGAATTTCCAAAAACCCTAAAATATGTGTGTGTTAATTTCTAACCAGTAACCTAAATATTTAATTCCACGCTTCTTACTTTAAAAGTATCAGATTCCTCATACAAACTTTTAACCCTTATTTCACACCCTTGAGAGTTGCATTTACAAAAACGGTCGAATGCATGTACATTAATTTCTAACCAGAAACCTTAACGTTCAATTTCATGCTTCTTACTTCAATAATGGCGGACTTGCATACAAACGTTAATCACCCTTTTCACCCCCTTAGTGGTTAAATTTCGAGAAATCCCTTCTTAGTGGATGCTTACGTTACAAAAGGAACCGACTTTCCAAGTATCATTTTTCAGTTAGTACCTTTCTCTTTCTAATAGAAAAAGACAAACAATTATCCGATATGACTCGCGCGCCACCTATTGTACGTTGAAGGTACTATGTCAGAAACTTTCGCGTGAGTAACAACAACTATACAAAGTTTAAACTCAATCGGATGAACGATGTGAATTTTTATTTAAAACCATCCGATACGACTCGCGCATCACCTCCTATATTACGGATGGGATATTACTGATGGTACATACTATGCCAGAAACTCTCGCGCAAGTGTCAACAATTAAAAAACTTTCATCCTCTATTTCACCCTCTAGGGATAGATTTTTCAAAAACCCTGAAACACGTGTATGATTTATGCTTCTTACTTCAAGAGTACCAAATCAAATCAAAATTTTTTATTTCACACAAACTAATACAGGCGCTTATGAAAAGTCGAATTAAGGTGCACGGTTCCAATTAGTCGTTTCCTATGGAGATGAGCCGGCAAGAAACTCCATGACTCCGCATGAACTCCACCAGACTTCTTATACAAACTTTCATCCGCTATTTTACCCCCTATGGGTTTAATTTACAAAAACGCTCAAACACGGTCATTTATTATTAATCCGAAACCCTATTATTTAATTTCATGCTTTTAACTTCAAGAAAACTTTCACCATCGAAATACTTAATTCCATGCTTCTTACTTCAAAAGTAACAGATTTCTCATAAAAACTTACAACACTTATTTCACCCCATTAGGGGTTGAATTTCCAAAAATTCTGAAACATGTGTACGTTTATTTCTGACCAGTAACTTAAACATTGAATTTCATGCTTCTTACTTCAAAAGTACCAGATTTGTCATACAAACTTACAACACTTCTTTCACCCCCTTAGGGGTAGAATTTCCAAAATCGCTCAAACAGGTGTACATTTACTCCTAACCAAAAACCTTAATACTTAATTTCATGCTTCTTACTTCAAAAATGACGGACTTGCATACAAACGTTAATCACCCTTTTCACCCCCTTAGGGGTTGAATTTCGAGAAATTCCTTCGTAGTGGATTTTTTCCTCACGTAAGGAACCTACTGTCCAAATTTCATATTTCTAGCTTTAGTGGATCAGGCTCTGCGTTGATGAATCAAATGTCAGTCAGTACCAGTCTCTATATATATAAGATTTAGTGGTTTAGGCTCTGCGTTGATGAATCAAATGTCAGTCAGTACCAGTCTCTTTATATATAAGAAGAAGATTACCAATTGTTGCATCCCAACATTACGGTGGTGTTGTTAACAAATCCTTTTTGGCAACCACACTCCTGGGGGTATCATTTGGTGGTGTCATTAACAATGAAGGTTAGGTTTCGTTTAAATATAATTATGTATTTACCTGAGCACGTTACCTATATGCAAGCACTCCAAAATTCTCTCATAGCTAAGTACAGTTCGGAGTGCTTGCATATTATGCAGCAGTGCAGAGCATTTCCGCATATCATAGGGAAGCGCGGGCGACACTTGCGTGGAAGGAATAGTGGGTAGGGAATAGAAGCAGTTTGCAAGATTGATATCAGACAGGCAGCATTGTGCAATAAAATTCCAGATAACTTTTACGGTGCTTTATTAAGAAGTTCACGAAACGGTGTACACTCGTATTATTCTAGTGCTATTTAAAACTCAGCTAATACAGAGCTAAGACTATCAAATAATAATAAGGACCTGTGTCCCCCGTATGCCTTCCAAAGGACCGGACATCTTCCACACGGAAGATGAGCCGTGAATTTACAGAGAGATACAAACAATAATAAAATTTATTTCAGACCAAGTCCATATTTAAAAACATTAAAATTTTACATACATACAGAAAACGAAAAGACACACATACTATCTGAGACCTTATTTTATATATTCAAATGATGCACGGTGAGTGGTCATCCAGTGTCACATCATTGGACTGTCCATTCTGTTGGCCACGATAGCCACCAAGCTGTTAGAGCTACCGCGCACTCGCCGCGTCAGGGATGTTATTCGTGTCCGCATAATAGCGTAAAAATCAGGCACGCCATGCTCCGCGAACATCCCTGATGCACTGCAAAAGCGCGGTAGTTCCAACATAACTCTGAAGGCGTTATTATATTGGATTCGCAGAGCTCGCAAATGAATCAAAAAGAACTAAGAGCTAAGAACCAAGATAACAGAAACTTGAACTGCAATAGTACAATAGTGTAAGTAGTAATGAGTCCAACCAAGCGCCAGGGTAGCGCTGCGTCTATGAAAAATAGCCTACACGCAGTCATCTTCTTGAAGGAAGCTTGTTGCACTCTTGATATATTCTTGCAGACTCTTTTTTGAGTAACTGTGAACAATGTGGACCACTAATAAGAAATCCACATCCGCACCAGGGGACCAATTCTACTAATTGATAAGTAGATAAATTGCAACCGAACCGAAGCCAAACCGTTAATTAAGACAGTTTTCGTTTACAAAAACTGTTTGACAACAAAAACAAGCATTTTGAAGGTTTGAAGGTTTTTGTAAATGGAAATTGCATTCTTAATGCGCAAAGCAATCGTAATCGCTATGCCTTTATTTTGACAGGTCAACAATTTCCGTAACAACGTATGTATTTTACAATCCGACTTCTCTACAACTGTGTACAGACGCCAGCACGTCAAGCTACCCGAAACTGTCAAATTTTCCCAATCAACCTTGAAACTAATGCTTCGGCGATAAAGATGAAAATCTAATAAAAAAATTGACAGATTGTAGTAGGTTGATATGCTGGCGTCTGTACCACGCAATGGATATTGATTTGTTTGCAGATTGGCAACAATTTTGTGGTAGAATTGGGTCTCTTCTGGTACATATTCGTGAACAGTATTCGTTTCATATCTTTAGTTACAGTTCAACTTCAATAACATGACACGCCCCTCCAACATTCAAAACCAACGAGTCACCATGTTTATGTTTGATATTTAGTAGATTTATTGCTCGACAGTACATAATTAAAGTGACCGCTTGTAGAGGCGTACGTGTGTCATACATAAAAACCTCCAAACGGTACCGTACTGTTCATAAGCGACATCAAATCTATAGAGCGACTGATCCCTGTTTTTGTTTAAGTTTGGCCTACAGTTGCAGAATGCACGTATCTGCGTTAAACGAATGACGCGTTGTAAATATTCTTTCTCACACATTTTTACTTGCAATTGCAATGGAGTGGCGTGCCATGTGTAGTTGATCTATGCTAGATATAAATTATTACCATTACCTGAGCATCTTTTTGAGTTCGCAAGTTGTATACAGGCATTCCGGACATCTCGCATACCCGAGTAGAATCTCTCACACTCCACGCTTAGAGATATAAGTACGATTATGTTCTTAATCACCCACGAAACGGATATAAATGATGACAAAGTAAACTAGAATGAAAATGTAATAAGGGTGGATCCGAATTCGTGAGATTCCTTCAAACCCCGTGATCTACTGGTGACACAGATTGACATTGCAAGGGATTCACTAAGATTCAACAACAAATAACCAAAGTTAAATCATGGTGTTCTTAATATGAGTCATTTCGCGCCCGGCAGCTGTGTCTTCCATTCATTTATGTGTGGCATCAAAATGTTCTAAAATATATTTTTAGAATGTTATTGCTTTTTTTTAAATCCTTTCTTGTAGTTTAGACACGATCATTATGGCAAGACAAAAAAGATTTATTTTTTTGTTCAAGCTTAATCCCGTGCAGTTAATCTATCAGTAATAGATCACACGTTTTTAAGGAAATACACGACTCCAAAATATTGTTTCTAGGTCTCGGGTAAACTTACATAAGTTTCATTGTCAGTTGCTATTTTGTTTGTTTTTATGCGCGTCGCTATCGAAAACAGAGCTTTAGACGACGTGTGTATGGTATAAAATAAAATCTGAAATGAACAGAAACAAGAATATGATTTTAACGGACAATTCTTACTAAACAAATTATATTGTATAAGAGCTATGTTACAATTTTGGTGTACAATAAAGTATATTCTATTCTATTCTAAACAAAATGTGATGATCATTGTCACAAATAACAGAACATTCTAAGATAATAAATATAACATGAGCTTGGAATAGAATAGGTACACTTAAATGTAAAAACATACCAAATCATGAAATGTCTTCTCAAATATTTGGTAAGCTTCAAATATTTCCATGTAAACTTCGAACATTCTGTTCCAATAACACTCATTTTCTGAATCTTCAACGTATCCTGACTTCTTCACATCTTCTACCCAAACCCTGAGATGCTTCGACATAAGCTTCATGATTCTTATAGCATATATGGCATTCATGTCAAAACGAATGCAAACATACGACGTTAAAGTATCGCCAAAGCCAACTATTCCAACAGCGTTATGATAATAGGAGATCCAGAAAACGTGAAAAATATTTATGGCAATAACGCAAGCCCAGTTAGGTATGATGAAGCGTTTGAAAATTCTATTAATTTTGAGGGTCCTATAGATATTTTGAATTCTTAAGACAAGTGACACATTATTGTGCCTCTGCATAACATTGTTGCAGTAATGAAACAGGCTACCCATGACATATAAGAAGAAGGCATAGGTTTTACTCAAATTATCGAAATCTTTGAACTTCATCAATCCATTTGCGAATGAGGTTCCAAACATAAGATAGAAGCAGACAAGTAGTGTTGTTAGCGTGCCGAATATTGAAATGATGTAGTAAAAAACACTATTCGAAGTGATTAAGTCATCCCAAATTTTATACTTAGCACAAAAGAACAAAGTTTGCATTAAATTCAATGGCTTTAGTACTGATTGTAAATCTTTTTCAACTAAATTTTTAGGTAGTATTTCGTTACTTCCATTACTGGATTCGGTTTCTATTCTGATAACGGTTTGTTTTAATTTTAGTTTATTTTTGATGTACGAAGACATGTTTATTACGTTCGGAACTAAAAAGTTAATTGGAAAGGTATCGGTAGGGTGTTAGTAAATTGACAGGTCATTCATTAACGTTGACGTAAATGATATTTTTTTTTAGTTTACTTCTATTAATTTCAGGAAGTTGATAAATAATAATGAACTGTCTTAATGCTTACTTAGAACATTTTTATTAATACGTAGAATCGATATCATGAATTTTGTCTTTTAGTACCCGTGATGAATCCGGAGTATTTAAGGATAAACATTGGAGATCTTTTTATTAATGAGCAGCATAGTGCTTCGTGTTCTTCCGGTTGGACATCGTCTTTTCGAACACGGATACTTAATAACTCAGTTCTTAGTAGACTACTCGTATGATACACTCCATCCATATTCACAATGATGCATACCCATGCATAATCTTCGTTACATTAAGTAATTGGCATTATTATTCTTTGACAAATAGTTCCACCAAGTCAATGTCAACCTACTGATGTAAAAATATTTCAATTTTATGTATGTATCACATACGTCATGTGTATGACGTCCGAGTAATTTATTTATCATCATTGTCAGCCACGTGTACATTTGTGTTTATAAACAGATGTGTTATCTAAAATCGTGTTTATGAATAGAACAAAATACTAACTTTTTACTGGTCTAAGGCCAACATTAAAAAGGTATTAAAGGAAATCTAAATCTTTTCGTAATTGCCTCACCTGGTAACAGAAAGATTACGTTATGAGCAAAAGTAGACGACTTGAAAAGTAAGAACAAACGAAATACTCTTATTTGTGTGGACTACGCAGACGGTGTAATTTAGAACAAATCCAATGCAAATTAAGGTGTAGAGGCAGGATAATGCGATATAAATGAAACTGATATTATATTGCTTGCTAAAAGCGTCCATATAGAGTGTATTAATGCGTATTAAAGAAAGCAGAATTAAATATACCAATTAACTTGATACCAAGTATTGAAACTACATTAGAAATGAGACTATTGGGAGTTCTAAAATTATGTCTGATGCGTTATTTGGAACACAATGTAATATAATGCAATAAGTTCAAAGGCAGAAGCAATGACTGTACATCTTTGTCAACTATGTTGTCCAATAAGACTTCCACACGATAACTTCTTCTGCGGGCAAATGTTGCAATTTTTCTTTACTTTTATAGACTTTGTCTTATGTGAATTATTAAGACTCGAATGACGAATAAAATATGTTTCTATTCGTGTCTTCTTTATTCTATCTAATATGTAATCTATGAATGTTTCAGGAAATGAAAACGTTATTCTTACTAATGTAAAATGGTATATACTTCACATTAGCATAACTGTATTGAACATCATAATTATGATAGTCCTTGTTTTAAAATTAGTTTTTATGAAATAAGGCAGTTGATGAGTACATGAATGTTGTACTAGTCAGTCATTACTTAAAGTTTGTAAATAACTGGTTAACAAAATGAATTAACCTGTTTTGCTTTATCAACACATGTTAGGAAATTCGAATTCAATTGAGATTTAGAAATTCAAATTAAGATTTACATGACTGCGACTATTGTTGTATTCCGTGAGGCTTTTGTAGCTTAGCTGTCTTATTAGATAATTTGTCTGTCCTCTATCACTTGGGTAGTTCATTGAAATAACAAATAACCAAAATTCATTTAATGGTTGTTATCGGGATTACTTAAACACAAACTGTAGTAACACAACAGTGAAGTGAGTATAAAGAAACATTAAACGTAACGGTAACTTAGCGTCGACATAGAACAGTCCACATGCACTTAACTTGCTGAATGACGCTCGATGTAAGCGCTGTATGTTCTTACCCAGCTTTTTCTCTTCATCTGTAAATATAATTTATTCAATATTTTTCATATTTTAATAAATCTGTAACCCATCCGTTTACCGTCATTCTGTCTTTAAATCTATACATATAATGAAATTGTAACGAAGTAAAATGTGTACATTGAATATTTTCCAGAAAAAATAGTGCAAATAGTTGGAAAAACGCTACAGATATCAAAAAGAGAGTTTTTAGAATTTTTGTCTGTCTGTTTGTATGTTTGAGCTTCACGCCGAAACTACTGGACAGATTTTGTTGAAAGGAGACCTGACAAGCTTCATACATTTTTGGACCATAATCCAAAGTAGCCGGCCAAAGAAAAGTATATATGTTACGGGTAAAAGCCGAATGGCGGTTACACCTAGGTTTAGCCGGGTACAACTAGGTGCAACCAGTAGCAGTTGGTTAGAACTAGGTGTAGCTTAAGTCGACGGAGCCCCGCAGAGCGGGGCTCCTATTATCCTATCCTCTGTCTGCAGGGTTTAAAGTAACCTAACACGAAGGGGATGACGGTCATCCCCTTCGAAACTAACCTATCCGTGTCGGGGTTCCCCTTAACCACCGGTGTGCGGCTGCATCTAGTTCTACCCGCTATGATGAAGGGTAAACCTAGTTCTACCCGAGGATAAGTAGGATACATCTAAGTTTAACCGCATGTGGCCGGCTGCACCTAGTTGTACCCGGCTAAAACTAGGTGTAGCCACACTTCGGCTATTAGCCGTAACATATATATATATTATGATAGTGCATGACTACGTAAACATTTTTTATTATTACGTCATTCCTCTAGGTCTGATATCTGAGTCACTACATGAGGTTAAAATGTTCGATCTTAGTGAAAAAAATTAAAGAATTTAAGCGTTAAGATATTAAATAAGAGTACACACGGCTACGACTACAGCTAAGCTGACCGTTACCTGTGCGAAAATATTATATAAAGCGACGCCAAGATAAACTGGTTTTGTATAGCTTGATGTGTAGCCGTGTGTACCTACATAGTATTTTAATGTTAGTAAGTAAAATACATATACAGGGCGTCCCACGACTTTGCCACATGGAGGGGAAGTACCTTAAATACTGTAGATAGAAAAAAATACTGAATGAAGACTTCATTTTTATTTTAAAAACAATACGAACTGCATTCAAATAATTTTAAATAATCACCTGTCTGAACCGGGAATCGAACCCGCTAAATGTGAAAACAAAAAAAACTGTAATTTTATTGTACTAATCCAAAGGCTCGATCAGATACATTTATTTCTTCTAAATAACATAGCATCTAAAATAAAAGGAACACCATGAAATTTAACATTTATTTGAAATAATAAGACACGTTTAACTGTGCAACTTACAAACAATTTAATTTATTAAATACTCAAAATGTGTCCCTTCCTATTGTATACAAATTGTAACTCTTTTAATAATCTCGCTTATCGTTGATTTATTTCTTTTTTCATAATGAAATTATTTGAAATAATACTTCGAAATAGTAATAAAGCAGAAAGTAGTACATAAAGTCAGTTGTTATAAGCACGACTTAGAGATAATGCTATTCATAATTCTGAACAAAATTTCAAATTAAATGTTAAATTTCATGGTGTTCCTTTTATTTTAGATGCTGTGTTATTTAGAAGAAATAAATGTATCTAATCGAGCCTTTCGATTAGTACAATAAAATTTCTGTTTTTTTTTATTTTCACATTTAGCGGGTTCGATTCCCGGTTCAGACAGGTGATTATTTAAAATTATTTTAATGCAGTTCGTATTGTTTTTAAAATAAAAATGAAGTCTTCATTCAGTATTTTTTTCTATCTACAGTATTTAAGGTACTTCCCCTACATGTGGCAAAGTCGTGGGACGCCCTGTATACTATATAATAATACGCTATATATTGTTAGGAATATTAGGAATTATAGGAGTATATTAATTATTTTAAAGAAGAATATTAAATTATATTAGTATTAAAAACATATTTAAATGTATTATTCAATATTACGTTGTTTTTTCCGTTTGGCAACACTGACTTTGTTTACGTAATAACGTCACTACGATTAGTAGTGGAGGGGAGGCATAGCGCTAGCGCGATGTATATTTTTACTTTTTCTAGAAGTCAGTCTTGCCACGGGAGTTGATCGGAAAGGTCGACAAAAAGTGAAGTGTGTTAGTGCTGTATTAAATAAAAATAAGGTACGTACAATGTTCAAATGATTAAAGCTCAATGTTATTATTGTGTAATGTGTTATATTGTGGTGAAAAATAAATGTATGAGAATCAATTTTGGAGTTTCCTTTCAACTCAGAAGTGGGATTGACGGGTTTTTGTTTTCTTTTATTTATTAATAAAACAAACTACTCGTTAATCCCAGCCCACATTTATTTTGGTTTTTGTTGTTATCATGTTGAACGATAACTAACTACAGTTGACGTAAAGGTCTATAATTGATTCTCAGTAGTTTGGCACATTTTTCTATGCACAGTTTTCTGAGTAGTCATGTGTAATAATTATATTAAAGTATATTTTCCCTTTGAAAAGTTTGTGTTTGATATCCGATGGTGCGATGTTTCACGAGGGGTTGATCTGTGTGTTTACAAGTAAACTTTTTGGATGTTTCGCGAACTCGCTATGCATTATGCTTTAAGTATGGCTTGGCCAGGGTACTCCCTGGTAGCTTGCTGTTGGCAGGTGACGTGTTCTCACTGGGAATACATTACTAAGTGTATGGCGGGTCCGTAGACATATAACATTGTGTGATTATGCTGGGAGTTGAATTTGATCGGGGCACTCCCCGGTAGTTCTTCTCTTTGCGTAAAGCGTATTCTGCCAGAGCTACTCTCTGGGAATGTGTTACTAGGCACACAATGGTATATGTTTTATGAATAATAGTTTTATTTTTTTTCAAACATTTTTATCAACTTTTTGTTAAATATCGAGATAATCCACGGATATTATACTGGGTAAATTTTAACATATAAATTAATGTTAGTGCTTATCGCAAAGCAATTAATATAATGCAATAAGTAGATACCATAAAATAGAAATAAAATCGTATAAAATGAAGGTAGGTATATTTAAAATTCTAATAAATGTTTATGAATTAAATGAATTCAACTATTATACTTTAATTAAATAAGTGAACTCATTAACTAGATATTTTTTTTTATATATTATATCTTTCCTGCTCATAATTAAATAATAGGCTTTAATAAACGAATGGTTGAAACAATGCTCAGCAAGTCCTACATATTTATCCTATAGCTACTTTTTAAATATTTTCGGATTATACAGCGACATGTAATAAGTTTCAGATCGATGGACGACACTGAATCAGACCACGTGTCGGAGGGTGAGCCTACTAATTGTAACCGCGATAATGAAGGCGGAATAAAGTGGACTCCAGATCAAGACCAGAGCGGTGGAGTGGATGGGAGCCGGCGAGAGAGGCAAGTCCGTAAACACTTAAAACAAGGCCAGAGCGAGGGAGTGGATGGGAGCCGGCGAGAGAGGCAAGTCCACAAACGCTTAGAACAAGGCCAGAGCGAGGGAGTGGATGGGAGCCGGCGAGAGAGGCAAGTCCACAAACGCTTTAATAACTCTAAATCACGAAGCCCGAGTAGGGAGGTGTCGCGACAACGTGACGAGCACGGGGAGTCGCGGCATCAAAACTCGGCATCATTAAAGAGATTACGTAATTCATTAAATAATACACATGAATCAGATTATTATGAGCATCGGGACTCTAGAAGATCCCGTTCGCGACAGCGATTTTACAAGAGATCACGATATGATCGTAGAAGAACGCGTGAATTATACTATAGTTCATCCGATGAAGAGATGCGCCCGACGAAGGGGAAGCGGCGCCGGTCGTATTCTGACAGTGAAGATGACTTAAGGCAAACAATAAAACGACGACAACGTTTTTCATCTCGTCGCCCTCGTTTCGCTGATAATGATATGCTAAATAACGTAGATGGTAATTTTAAAGATATGTCCGGCACTGATAAAAGCATTTTAAATAAATTCTTAGATATATTAAGTAATGTTAAAGAACCGTCGGCCTCTAAGCTTTCTTTAACAAATGTTATTCCAGAATTTGATCCGATATCGAAGGAACAAACGATCATCACTTGGCTAACCAAAGTCGAAGAGTGCGCCGAAATATACGGGTGGAAAGAACGCGAAATCATACATTTTGCTCTTCCAAAGTTGTCAGGCATTGCCAAAACATGGTATCAGGGATTAGATTCAGTACTTCACAGCTGGAATGAATGGAAAAGAAAGCTTATAGAGTCGTTTCCTTGTCGAAATGATTATGCCGAATTACTTACAGAGATGCTGGCCAAGCGTGCACGTTACGGTGAATCGTTAGAACAATATTATTATTTAAAAATAAATTTACTTAATCGTTGCGGAATTAAAGGCAGGAAAGCAGTAGACTGTCTACTTCATGGTATTGAGGATCGCGCCATTAGGGTGGGAGCACAAGCTGCCCAGTTTAGGGAACCCGAACATGTTTTAAAGTATTTAAAGACTGTAAAAGCGGGACACATTAAAGAGACAACTGACAGGACAAAACCGGAACGGAAAAACTTAAACCTAACTAATACAAATAAAACAAAACCCGAATTTTTAAATAAGATAAAATGTCATAATTGTAACGAAGATGGCCATAAAAGTTTCAAATGTAACAAAACGCCTAGTAAATGTACGTTTTGTAGCAGGTTAGGACACTTGGAATTGTATTGTAGATCTAAACAAAATAATAACGCGAACGAAACGAACCAAGTTGCTGTAAATAAGCAAGAGAAGCAAGTTGCTTTATTAGATGAATCTGAGAAAACTAATGAAAAGTACTTAATCGAAATTGAAATAAACGGAAAACTATTAATTTCACACGTGGATTTAGGTAGCCAGTGTACTCTGATTAAAGAGTCCATAGCTAAAGAATTGGATGTGAAATATAGTTTTGACAAATTGCCAACTTTGCGAGGTATAGGGGGCCATTATGTCCAACCACTAGGGAAGGCTCATGTTGATATTTTAGTGCAAGGCATAAAGGAAAACGTTGAAGTTTTTGTGGTGGACGATTCCGTTATGAAACATGCAGTTTTGTTGGGCCACACTTTTACAGAAAAACCAAACATTACGATAACAAAAACTCCCGATCAGATTATTTTTGAAAAATGTATCGGACATAAAATTTATTTAATGGCTTGCAATGATACAATTATAAAACCTAACGAGTTAGCAGCAATAACCGTCGAAGCTTGCTCTAAGTTTATGGGGATGATATTTGTGAATGGGACTATTCGAGGGCAGGTCAACAACGAACACTACTTAATACCTGGAGCCTACATTCTCGAAAACGGTTTGGGTAGGGTTCTTATTCACAATTTGAGTGGTAACGAAGTTGCGCTGCGCAAAGGATCTCTTGTTACACGCGCTGTTCCTGTATCTCGTAGCTTTGATGTACTGCCTGTGTCTTTTGATGACGATTTAGTGAAGGAGTCTGTACGATGTGGAGAACAACTCACTGTTGATCAAAAACTTGTATTGCATAGTTTGCTTGCCAAGTATTCCGATTGTTTTTCTTCAGGTCTGAAAGACTTAGGTTTTACGACTGCGGGTGAGATGAAGATAGAGCTCGAAAATTCCGACCCAGTAGTTTATAGACCGTACCGTTTGTCTTATGGCGAGAGAACGCAAGTACGCGGAATGGTTCAAGAAATGATCGATGCCGGAATTGTCAGGGAATCTTCATCTCCGTATGCAAGTCCGATTGTGCTAGTCAAAAAGAAAACCGGTGAGAAGAGGTTATGTGTTGACTACAGGGCCTTGAACCGACGTACTAAGAAAGACCATTATCCGCTTCCTCTTATTGAGGATCAGTTGGATAGACTTTCTGGTAACAGTCTGTTTATCTCTTTAGACCTAGCGTCGGGGTACTATCAGATTCCCATAGAAAAGAATTCACAGGATAAAACCGCATTCGTTACTCCAGATGGTCAATTCGAATACACAAGGATGCCGTTTGGCTTAGTTAATGCTCCCTCTGTATTTCAAAGAACTATTAATAATATTCTTTCAGACGCAAAATCCAAGTTTGCCCTCGTGTATATGGATGACGTTCTTATCCCAGCTCGATCCTTTGAAGAAGGTATGGCTAGACTCGAAGAGGTTCTGTCTCTCTTGAGGAAGGGTGGTCTTACCCTTAAATTAGCGAAATGTAATTTTTTTCTCGATTCTATTGATTTTTTAGGGTTTCAAATAGGAGCGGGTGGAATTCAGCCCGGTGCCAGGAAAACTGAAGCAATATCCAAATTTCCTATTCCCAGATCACAACATGAACTGCGCCAATTTCTCGGACTCGCCAGCTTCTTCAGAAGGTTCGTCCAGGGCTTTGCCATTATGGCAGGACGTCTTACGGACCTTCTTAGGAAAGATGCTAAGTGGATTTGGGGACCACAGCAAAATGAATCATTCGAGGCAATAAAATCGGTGTTAATCCAAAGACCCGTGCTTGCGTTGTATGATCCCAGAAGAGAAACGCAGGTTCATACTGACGCCAGCAAGCATGGTGTAGCTGGAATTCTGCTCCAAAAGGGTGATGATGGCTTATTGAGATCAGTGTCCTATTATAGTCGTAAAACTACCCCAGATGAACAAAAATACCACTCGTTTGAGCTGGAAACGCTCGCAGTAGTATCTTCACTAAATAGATTCAGAGTTTACCTCATTGGTATGCCTTTCAAAGTCCTGACAGATTGTAATGCCCTTAGGACTACTTTGACGAAGAAAGATCTTATTCCTCGTATAGCTCGGTGGTGGGTACAACTCCAGGAATTCGATTGTGAAATTGAGTATCGTCCAGGTTCTGGTATGCAACATGTAGACGCTTTAAGCAGGAATCCTGTCGGAGATGCAGTCGATGAACCCCATGTTTTGGACGTCTTGAATGTTGGCACTGAAGACTGGATAACGACTGTTCAGGCTAGCGATAGTGAAGTGGTCCGAATCAAAGAGATTCTGAACGATCCCGATGCTGTACAGGTCACGGAGATTCTAAAGAATTACAAACTTAAAAATGGCAGGGTTTATCGTGTTTTAGGTGAAGGAGATAATGATATTCGTTGGTTAGTGCCAAAAGGTGTTCGATGGCAGATCGCAAAAATGAATCATGATGACGTGGGGCACTTTAGTTTTGAAAAAACATTATGCAGGATTCAGCAATCTTATTGGTTCCCAAAGATGCGGAAATTCGTAAAAAAATATGTCGGTTCCTGTTTAGAGTGCGCGTATCATAAGGGTATTTCAGGGAAACAACAAGGAGAATTGCACCCAATACCAAAAGTGGAGGTGCCGTTTCATACCATTCACGCAGATCATCTTGGACCATTCATTAAAAGTAAGAAAGGAAACTGTTATCTTCTAATAATCATAGACGGTTTCACAAAATATATTAATATTACGCCTGTTCGAAATACTAAAAGTATCACTTCGATTAAAGTTTTTCGAGAACATATTAGTTATTTTGGTGCTCCATCTAGGCTTATAACAGATCAGGGCACATCCTTTACAAGCAACAGTTTCCGTTCTTTTACGAAGTCGATAGGCATCAAGCACATCCTAAATGCAGTGGCTACGCCACGAGCCAATGGCCAAGTAGAGCGGTTCAATAGAACAATTTTAGATGCTCTTTCGGCCAAAACTCACGATAAGGATGACAGAACTTGGGACGAATACATACCGGATATACAAATAGGGCTAAATACCACCGTACATAAAACAACCGGTAAATCTTCCTCTGAACTTTTGTTCGGTTTTAAAATCAATAATAGCTCTGAAAATGTACTAAACGAAATTATAAATGATACTAGAGACATATCATCTGATAACTTGAAACAAATTCGAGAAGAAGCAAGCAAGCGCATGACTAATCAACAAATAAAAGATAAAGTTAACTTTGACTCTAAACGAAAAAACAAATATAATTATGCTGTTGGTGATTTGGTAAGCGTAAAACGAGAGGTCCCTAGTGATGGCAAATCTAAAAAGTTGGTAAATAAATATCAAGGCCCTTATCGTTTATTTAAATTGCTACCCAATGACAGATTTGTAGTCGAAGATACACCTTTGACCCGCAAGCCTGGCCGACCTCGCTATGAAAATATTGTGTCAATAGATAAACTAAAACCATGGTTAGTGTTCAATAAAAATTATGATTCCAATTCAGAAAATTCAGATAAAGATTGCAATGATATAGATACATCAAAAAATGATGAACAGAAAGCCGATGATGTTTAACATAGTAATCTTTATTTTATTTTTACTTTTACTTGTCGTAGGAGAATATTTCTATGAATATAAAATGGTAAAAGTGTAAATTTGATTTTTAATTAATGTGGTAAAATCAGAATAATAATGATTATGGTGGTGGATAAATATGTATTAAAACAATCGATGTAAATGAATACATTGATAAAGTTAAATAAGAGTTGTGTATTTTTGTGTGTAGATTTCAGGTATTGGTAGTAAAATAATAATACTTAGTTTAATACTATAATTTAATTATAAAGCGAAGGGACTCGCTCAGATATCAGGATGACCGAGCTGTTAGGAATATTAGGAATTATAGGAGTATATTAATTATTTTAAAGAAGAATATTAAATTATATTAGTATTAAAAACATATTTAAATGTATTATTCAATATTACGTTGTTTTTTCCGTTTGGCAACACTGACTTTGTTTACGTAATAACGTCACTACGATTAGTAGTGGAGGGGAGGCATAGCGCTAGCGCGATGTATATTTTTACTTTTTCTAGAAGTCAGTCTTGCCACGGGAGTTGATCGGAAAGGTCGACAAAAAGTGAAGTGTGTTAGTGCTGTATTAAATAAAAATAAGGTACGTACAATGTTCAAATGATTAAAGCTCAATGTTATTATTGTGTAATGTGTTATATTGTGGTGAAAAATAAATGTATGAGAATCAATTTTGGAGTTTCCTTTCAATATATAGCGTATTAAGATACGACAATACGATAACAACACTGGAGATAGGATAGCTGTCGAATGAAACTGAAGTTGCATGGATAATTAAAAAGCAGGGTAGTCACGCAGGCATGCGATCTTTCGGCCTTCATGGCTACCTGCCTCTAAAACAATAACAAGTAACGTTTGGCACATGTTTTTCACTTAATTTTTTTTTATTAATTTTGACTGAAATGGAATATTTTAACCTTATGTAGTGACTCAGATATCAAGCTTAGAGGAATGACGTCATATTAAAAAATGTTTAGGTGTTCATGTACTATCATAATATATGCATTTTTTTTTTGCCGGCCACTTTACTTTTTGGTCCATTTTGTCAGATGTCCTTTGGAAAACATATTTGTTGCAGGTCGGGTCAGGTTATAGGGTATAAATTATCACGCTATTTAATATGCGAGACGAGCAATATTGCATTTTGTACGTATTTTCCCTACAATTTGCCGTGGGCTATATGGAAATCGATAAAAACGATACAGGATCTTAATTTAGCGAGAGAGGTAACTGTAGGTTTCTAAATTCTAATATGAATTTAAATTGTTCAAGAAGTAAAATAACACACGCAATTCAGTTACTTGTAACGTCATCTTACGACTAAAAATAGAACTAATGTTAACAGTTGAACTCCGTTCGATAGATGGAGTTGTGCATATACAATGATGAGGTTGTTCATGATATAAATAAATAATAATTGAACTTGCATCGAAATTAAGAAGAGTTTGAAAAGTTTATTTGTCTACTATCTATGAAAAAGGAAAATAATTTTGTAGAATTGCGTTTGTAAGTAAACTTTGAAAACTTATCGGTTTATAAGAATCTATACATTTATAAAATCGTAACGAAGCAAAAACTGTAAATAAAATAGGTATACAGGGTTTAAGCGAATTCGTGTAAATCCTAACCTTATTGGAAATAAATGTAATTAGATTATTTAAATGGTGAACACAACATTGTTTAGTAGTTTCAATACAGTATTGTTTTCCGACTACCACGCGGACGAACTCGCGGGCACAGCTAATAATTTTAGTAAGGTTTGAAAATCTTTATCTATGAATATATTTTTAGTATAAATACCTGTAGGATTTGAGGCCAATATAAGGGCACATGAGTCTTGAACACTATTCATTGCTTTATAGAACTTCTCGCATTGCTGACATAATATTACCTGTAGTATAAAACTCTTCGTTGTCCAAATGAGGATAGACTGTACCCAAACTGCCATTAAACTCTAAAAAGATTTTATTATTTATTAAACTTTGTAATTAATACCTCTAATTAAAAGTCCCGCATCAAACCATATCAAAAACATAATCCCATATTTTTTCATGAGTAACCAATTTACTAGTTTAAAAAAATGTATTTTATCCATCTCACACTTCTTTCAGTAACAAGTTGATATTCAAATGACGTTTTAGTTTCTAACTGTTAACTATGATCGAAAATTAAATTTATCACTTACGAACTGCATATTCATCATCGCCAGATTTAGTGATACTATAAGAAGCTCCACGTAAATTAAGGAATTAGTAAATGTTTGTAATGTTTGATGAAGTATCTAAAAAAAAGAGTTGTGCGTTCATTTCTTTTTCCAAACGTTTTTACCTCAGTAATGAAGGTATGCTTACCGACGGCTGATACGATATTCTATAAATTTCATAACATTTCATTATATTTACGTAAGCCTGAAACATGCTTTTGCAAAAAGCCTTTTCATCAGCATCTTCGACTCGTTCTGAATTTAGAGCTTGAATATTCCATAGAGTTACTTTGTCTTTTAAAAACTTAATTAATCTGATAGCATAAATCTGATTTACATCAAAACAAATTGAAAGTACACTACAGCATGTGGTGATGATGGATAGGTTTAACATAGTGCTTAAATAAGGGACAACAATGACATAGTAACTCACGATCATGAGGGCGAAAATCCAATTCCAAGTGATAGAACGTTTAAAATTTATCTTATCGTTAAGATATCTATGAACATCTTGAAAGGTCAGGACGAACGAAATACTTTTATTTGCTTGGATAATGGAGATAGTGAAATTTAAAACAAATCCGATACAAACTAATATGTAGAAAATGTAAATTGTGATACGAGGTAAACTGATAATATGTTGCTTGCTGGAATTGTCCTCAGCGACTGTACAAACTCGTAATAAAATAGCAGAAATAAATATTAATGTGCAAAGTAATGAAACTAAATTATAAATGAGGCTATTGGGAGTTATAAAATTGTCTCTAATGCGGTATTTGGGATAGAACGTAATATGTTGCAATAAGTTTAAAGGCAGAAGCAATGACTGTACATCTTTGTCAACCATGTTATCCAATAAGACTTCCACACGATAACTCCTTCTGCGGGCAATGTTCAATTTTTTCTTTGCTTTTATAGACTTCATTTTATGTGAATTACTAAGTCTCGAATGAAGAATTAAATATGTTTCTCTTTGTCTTCCTAATCACTAATATCCAACCAATGAATATTTTATGAATTGAAAACTCAATTTTTACTAATGTACTTCACATTAGCATAACAGTATTGAACATATTTAACATACTTGTACATACATGTATGTACATAAACTCACGCTATTTTCCCATGGGGGTAGGCAGAAAATGCAGAACGCCACATGCTACGATCCTTACATACTCTTTTCGCTTAGTTCACGTTACTACATCTTATCACACACGCACGCCGGTTGAGAGTACTACGCACCTGTCTTTTTTGAAGAACATCACCTATAATATCGATATGTCGTGGCCAAATCATAGAATTGATCACTTCATGATGTGGCCGACCATTTCATGAAATGGTTGTATTTCATGAAATGGCCAATACCCGCAGCCCACATCATGATATGGCCTGGCCAGATCAATGAATAATCAGCGTTTCACGATATGATCAGCTAAACGCACGGCTACTTCATGATATGGTCAAACAGTAGTGATCATATCATAAAATTAGTTACATTATCTACTGTTAGAGGCGCTGATATCGTTTTGTTATTGTGATGCATCATGGCGGCGGACAATTATTCTGACAAAAAAGCTAATATTAATAAGTAAAGTAGGGTGACCACGCAAGGAAAATTAATGGACTATTATTGGATTTCAAAATATGACTTCATAGTAATTGCAGGTAAACTTTTCATAGAATTTTATTTGTTCGATTATTTATCTGGTTAACCTGTCAAACTACAGAACACAGCACAAAATATCGATACACGTTGCTGCGAAAGTTTACTATTTAGTATATTGAATAATTTGGGTTAGGTTAGGTAAGAACAGTGACCAATAACGCGCGAAGGCGAGCGAGCGAAGCGAGCGTGCCGCGGTAGCGGCCACCGAGCACCAGATCCCCTTAATTGTTGGTGAATCAAGCTATTAAACTTTCGTGGTAACGTGTATCAATATTTGGTGCGTCGAAATTCTGTAGTCTACTCCTTTGCTTGCACGGTACATGCTTCCTTTATTTGGATTTTTTATTAAACCTTTGATATCATGGAAACCCTACATTAATGATATGACCAAACCGCCGTCCCCGGAGAATAAAATGATAACTGCAAAAATAAAACTTTTCAGGAAAAATAATAAACTGATTTTTGACTATAACTTGCCAAGCAATAGACTTAGAGAGATCAAAAAAAGGCTCAGTGGTAGCTAATTTTTTAACCTTTAATAATGTTTCAAAATAGTTTTAATTAGGTTATCGAAACAGAAGATATTTTAAATTTAAAAAGTTAGTAGCATTTGACTGCAGTCTTAATTGACTAATATACACTTCTCATTTTATTCTCGTTACTTTTAAAAGACTGTAAGTATTGCTATAGTGTATTACAATAATATTCAACGAATAATGTAGGCCAAATATACGGAAAACATAATCCATTATTACAATTTTATTCTCGTTAATATTGGACATGCATTATTCGGTAATAGAACTATGAAATTTTATTGTGGGGTATTTAATAAAACAATATTACTAAGGACATGTTAGTCGCCGCGCCTAGCCATATTTTTACGAGAGCAAAATTATAATAGCGTTCATCATTATTTCGCCGATTTGTTTTTCCAAGAATATTATTGCAAAAGTTATTGTCACATATTTGTAAAGAAACTGTTTCACTATCATTATACTATCTTTTTTTTCTAGTACACATCTGTTCTGGGAAAAAGTAGTGAATATTATTGTATTATCTTATAACTTTGTGGATTAGAGGTGAAAAATCACAAAAAAAATTGAGTAGATGTATTAGGCTCCGTAGGTTTCAAATATGGCATAACAATAAAATTATGGAAATGGCAGTTATCATTTTATTCTCCGGGGGCGGCGAAACGTGGATGGACATATCATTAAACGTTGACGTTTAAACGATACAGCCAGTTTTAGTTGGCCATATCATGAAATACAACCATTTCATGAAATGGCCGGCCACATCATGAAGTGATCTATTCTATGATATGACCACGACAGATATATATTCTAGGGCATACTTAGTGTATACTTAAACAAAACTTGTATACCACCTGCGTGTTAAATCATGATAGCGCGATATAGGAACTGTCATCCATGAGAGTTATCGTTATTGTCGCTGTAGTCGTCTACACTACCGGTGTGTTGTATAGTTCGCATGTGGCGAGATAGATGCCGCCACAAAGTCATTACCTAAAGTCAGTAAATGACTGGTTAAGAAAATTCATTAACCGGTTTTGCTATAACAACACCCGTCAGGAAATTCGAATTCGAAACGTTAAAGGTGCGAACAGGTTCGAAGTAACCCTCTTGCATGGATAGCAAGCGTTCAGTCACTATCGCTGCTGATCACCATAAATTTACTTGAAATTATCATTAACTAGATAATGAGACGGTTTAGATTTGCGTGACTGCGACTATTGTTTAATTCCGTGAGGTTTTTGTAGTGCAGTTCAGCTGTTTGATGTTATAAGTTGATTTGGTCACACTCCATCACTTCGGTAATTCAATGAAACAACAAATAACCACAATTTATTTTAATGGTAGAAACTGGGATTACAGAAACGCAAACTGCAGTGACACAATAGTGTAGTGAGTATAAAGAAACATTAGATGTATTGGTAACGTAGCGTCGACGTAGAACAATCCACATGCACTTAACTTGCTGAATGACGCTCTATGTAAGCGTTGTATGTTCTTAAACAGCTTTTTCTCTTCATCTGGAAATAATATTTGTATAAATAATGGAATCAGGCGTTTCTTTGCGGATATCCATGACATATAAATATGCAAATACAATGTTTGGTTTTAATTAAGCCGAACTAAAAAATAATAATTGTTTAACCAAAACGGAATTGATTACAGAAAATCTGTAACCATTCCTTCATTTAATATTTTTAGTAAGGTTTTGCAGACCTATATCTATTACAAAGAATATATTTTATTATAAATACCTGTACAATTTGAGCTTAAAAGAAGGGTACACGAGTCTTGAACACTATTCACTGCTTTATAGAACTTCTCGCATTGCTGACATAATATTGTCTGAAGCATATTATTCTTCATCGCCCAAATTAATACAGATTGTACCCAAACTGATAGTAAATACTAAAAAGGTAATATAAGTATTCATATTTTTTAATAAACTTTGCAAATAATAAGTCCCACGTCAAACAACAACGAAAACATAATCACTGCATATTTTTGTTATGAGTAACTTTTTAATAAGTTTTTTAGATTTATTTTATTCATCTCACTCTAAGTTCTTTCTTATTTGTTACTGTTAACTATGATCTTTGATCAAAAATTAAATTTATCACTTACGTACTGCATATTCATCATAACCGTTTTCATTGATTTTATTAGAAGCTCCACGTAAAGTAAATAATTAGTAAAAGATTGTATTGTTAGATGAAGTATCTAAAACAGAAAGTAAGTATTGTGCGTACATTTATTTTTGCAAACGTTGTTACCTCAGTAATGAAGATGCTTACCGATGGCTGAAACGATATTCTATAAATATCATAACATTTCAATATATTTACGTAAGCCTGAAACATGCTTTTGCAATAAGTCGTTTCATCAGCATCTTCGACTTTTTCTGAATTCAGTGCTTGAAAGTTCCATAGAGTTACTTTGTCTTTCAAAAACCTAATTAATCTGATAGCATAAATCTGATTTACATCAAAACAAATTGAAAGTACACTACAGCATATGGAAATGCTGGATAGGTTTAGCATGATGCTAAAATAAGTGATAACAATGACATCGTAACTCACGATCATGAGGACAAAAATCCAATTCCAAGTGACAGAACGTTTAAAATTAATCTTATCATTAAGATATCTATGGACGTCTTGAAAGGTAAGTACGAATAAAATGTTTTTATTTATATTGACAACGCTGATGTAACTTATAACAAACCCGATGATACAAACTAAGAATTGAAAACTGTAAATTGTGATATGTGTCAAATCGGTATAATATTGCTTGCTCACATTTTCCACGGAGATTGTGTACATTTGTAATAGGTAAGTAAAAATGAATATTAATGTACCAAGTAATGAAACTAAATTAGAAATGCGGCTATTGGGAGTTATAAAATTGTCTCTAATGCGGTATTTGGGATAGAACGTAATATGTTGCAATAAGTTCAAAGGCAGAAGCAATGACTGTACATCTTTGTCAACTATGTTGTCTAATAAGACTTCCACACGATAACTCCTTCTGCGGGCAATGTTGAAATTTGTCTTTGCTTTTGTAAACTTCATTTTATGTGAATTACTTAGACTCGAATGACGAATAAAATATATTTCTATTTGTATTTTCTTAATCTTATCTTGTATCTAATCGATGAATGTTTCATGAAATGAAAACCTAATTCTTACTAATGTACTTTACCTTGAAGTTACCTCTGAAGCTTTCATGTTAAGTGAACTAAAAAAAAAAACAACGATTCTTGAAGGCAGTAAAGACCAAGTAGATCGAACTGTACTAGATACTGTTTCTAGGTAATAACTATTGATTCCAAATTAGGGGAGTTTATATAAATACCCTGCTAGCAGTGGCCGGTCGCAACTCAATATTTATATTACGCAAGAGGGCAATCCGCGCGATCTACAGGGTGTTAACGAATTCGTGTAATTCCTTAAAACCACATGATATACTACTGGTATAGACAGACCCCGCACGGGATATAGCTTGATTAATAAAAATAAAATTCTTTTTTTTTTCATGCGGCTTTTTGTTACCGATCGTATCTAAACCACCTAATAAGGATTCCGTAAAAAAATAAGTTTTTTTTTTTGCAAGAAACATATTTTATTTTTGTGAATATTTCGATGCCACGCATAAGTTAATGAAAGCACGGCGACACGGCTAGGCGGCTGGCAGGAACGACTAACGCGATATCGCTCGCGATATAACTCAAGGCTCTAAAAAGACACAGAAATGGAAAACCAAAAAAAAATGCGTTTTTTTTTGCTTGATTTTAGAAAATTCCCATTTAGGGTTAATCTGTGTCACCAGTAGATCACGAGGTTTGAAGGAATTACACGATTTCGTTAACACCCTGTATAATATAGAGAGTCCCTACGGGACTCCCTTGTAGTTTTTTTAAAGAAATTAATATTAATGATGATGCCTTCCCTTTACTTTTAGGAAAATATTATGTTATGCCTAAAAATCCGTCTATTTATACTGCAGAAAGCAACGTTCAAACTATAAGTACTAGAAATAAACATAAATTTGTAGTCCCTAAAGGACAACGCTCAAAACGCAAAGACCAAAAACCCAGAGCATCCATCAATCATAATGAAACGTATACCAATTAATAGGCAATAATGCGTTATTAATTCTGCGTAAAAGTTTAATATCAAATGTATGGGGTATCACTACATAGTTTAAAACAGTCGCTTCCCGCTGTCTGTCCTTACCCTTGCAACCCTTATTTCACCTCCTTAAAGGCGCGATTCCATTAGGCAAGTCTTGCATGCGAGTATGACGACACATTTGCGTACAAGTTGCTTACATTGGAAACATGTTTTCGAGAGTGTGCAAATTGCATGCAGGTTTTACTTGCATACAAGTTGAGATGTTCAACGATTGAGTTGGACATCATCGGTATCAATCACTCGTTCGCAATTCGAAAAGAGCAACAAACGTTTGCGCGTTCAATTTGCATGGCACTTGAATAAAAAATGTGCAAGTTCAAACTACCTCATACAAGTGCTTGTATGCAGGTTTTTTCAAATTGTATGCAATATGCAACTTGCATACAAGTAACTTGCCTAATGGCGCCTTTAAGGAGGTGAAATAAGGGTTGCAAGTTTTTACGAAAAATCTGATACTTTTGAAGTAAGAATTTTGAAAGTAGGTACCTGCAATAACGCAGGAAAGGAAGGGTTTTTAATAATTCCACCCCTTAATTTGTGAAATGGGTTGTTAACGTTTGTATGAAAACCCTTATTCCAAATGGTTATTAACTAGAAATTTGGCTCAAACACTCTTCAAAGTAAAATAAAAGACAGACTTTTTGAATTTTAAACCTACACTTAAAAAAAAAAAAGTAAAAACCGACTTCAAAGAAAAACTAAAAGGAATAAAATAATTACCATAATATAAAATTAACAGTTTCAGAAGTCGGTGGCTTCTATTTGCTTCAGTGTAGAGTTGCACCGACATCTGAAACTGTTAATTTTATATTATGGTAATTATTTTACTCCTTTTAGTTTTTCTTTGAAGTCGGTTTTTACTTTTTTTAAAGTTTATTTTTTATTAAATACGTTTTAGTGTCATAATTTTAACCCCCTCCTTCATAACCCTTCTTTTTGGCATTGACGTAGTCGGGCATAAAAAGTCCTTTCAAATGATACCTTACACGATATAATGAAAACATTCCAAAGGGGGGGAGGGGGGGGACACGCACCCCCTCCTCTTTTCAAGTAGTCAGTTCCCAACAACAAATATAAACAAAGCAATACTAGTAATTTGAGAATTTTGCTTTGATCCGATGAGGAGTTCCGTTCCATATCTCTGAAGTTCATGGTCTAATCATAACAAAATTTAAATGGGACCAATCGGGAAGTATACCCTTTCGAACAAAAAAAGATTTTTTCAAATCGGTTCATAAATGACGGAGATATGAGGTAACATACATAAAAAAAAATAAAAAAAAAAATACAACCGAATTGAGAACCTCCTCCTTTTTGAAGTCGGTTAAAAAGGGGCTTAAAGAGGGTTTTAAATTTCACGCAAGCAAAGCTGTGGGCAACAGCTAGTTATTTACATTATTATAATTTAGTTTCAATTAATCCGGAAGGATTTATACAAGTTTAGTTTTAGTATACACTAAACCTGAAACTAGTTTGTTCAGAAGCACTAGGAGAATCGATGGACATATTTTTAGCAGCACTTTTTTTTTTTAAAATAAATTACAACTTTGTTTCCGTAGGTTTCTACTGGTTTCTACCCATAACAGTTGACGGGAATAGACACCTTGAGGCTTGAGACGGTCCGCTCGGCCAGTTTCTGTGTATTAGACAACCCCTGCATAGCATATCTCAGGCATTTCACACTTTACTGGAGAACTTAACGCTACATAAACTAAGGTGTAACATGGAGATTTATAAAAAAAAAAGAAACACATAAATAATCAGGCAGTTCTGATGAAAATCTTGTTGGGGTGTCTCGGTGTTTGTATATACTAAAAACAACATTGTAGGTATAATTTTTTCACCCTCAATTTTCATAATTCTACTATTCTAATTAATACCAATAAAAAATTTAAAAAACACTTGACAGGCAGATCTGTGTTGCTAGGGAGTTTGCTGCGCCGCCGTGCTTCTTCGCAGCATAAACACTAGGAAGAAGTGAATGGCGGGCGTTTTTGAAGGCTGTCTTTTGTAGCATTGCCTTTAAAAATAACTGAGTAATTCTAGTCTTTTTTGAATTAAAACGTTTTAAAGTTAAGGTGATCAGCGTTAGAAATTAAACAAAAACTACGCGTTCTATCCCACAGTCCGAATACTCATCGCTTGCTCATGATGTCCGACTGTATCACGTTAGATGATCTTCTTCTCTCGTGACAGCACGAGCTGTACGAAAATAGCTCATGCTGTGGTGAAAAGATTAGCCAGTCAACAAGGTTGGTAGCGGGACTGACTGCCCAGGGTGAGCCGGACGTACTTAAGTATCGTCACTCGTGGAGGCTCTTTTTATGCACCCCCACATGACAGCACATCTAACACATGTATGTGTTAGATGATGCCAACACGCTTCAATCTTCGATACTTTGTCAGATAGGTTTTATAATGATAAATACCAATTGTTGAAACACTGTGAATTTAATGGTACCAAGATGTCAATGGCAAAGCGAACTGCAGCAGTACAACAGTATAGTGAACGAACAGTCCAATTAAATTGAATAGTAATTTTGCGTCAACGTAGAACAGTCCACATGCACTAAACTTGCTGAATGTCGCTCGATGTAAGCGTTGTATATTCTTACACAGCTTTTTCCCTTCATCTGTAAATAAAATTTGCGTAACTGAAACGGAATTGATTACATTTAATAGTTTTAGTAAAGTTTTGCAGACCTTTATCTATAGCAAAGAATATATTTTACTATAAATACCTGTACAATTTGAGCTCAAAAGAAGAGCACACGAGTCTTGAACACTATTCATTGTTTTATAGAACTTTTCGCATTGCTGACATAGTATTGTCTGAAGCATAAAATCCTTCAGACCCCAAATGAAGATGCATGGTACCCAAACTGATTCAAAATTCTAAAAAGAGATCTCGCATCAAACCATTACAAAAACGTAATCCTTGCATATTTTTATGAGTAACTATTTGCATATTTTTTTTAAATTTACCATTTCGCACTATGTTCTTTCAGTAACTGGATATTCAAAGGACGTTTTAATTTTTTACTGTTAACTGTGATCTTTGATCAAAAATTAAGTTTAGCACTTACGAACTGCGTATTCATCATCGTCGGTTTCAGTAATTCTATTAGAAGCTCCACGTAAAATAAGGAATTAGTAAAGTATAGTAAAGTTTGATGAAGTATCTAAAAAAGAAAGAGTTTTTCGTACATTTCGTTTTGAAAAGGTTTTTACCTTAGTAATGAAGATGCTTACCGAAGGCTGAAACGATGTTGTATAAATATCATAACATTTCAATATATTTACGAAAGCCTGAAACATGCTTTTGCAATAAGTCGTTTCATCAGCATCTTCAACTTTTTCTGAATTAAGAGCTTGACTATTCCATAGAGTCACTTTGTCTTTCAAAAACTGAATTAATCTGATAGCATAAATCTGATTTAAATCAAAACAAATTGCAAGTACACTACAGCATATGGTAATGCTGGATAGCTTTAGTATGGTGCATAAATAAGGGACGAGAATAACATAGTAACTCATAATTATGAGGATGCAAATCCAATTCCAAGTGACAGAACTTTTAAAATTATTTCTTTTATTAAGATATCTATGGACGTCTTGAAAGGTAAGGATGAACGAAATACTTTTATTTGTTTGGACAACGCTGATGGTGTAATTTGTAACAAATCCGATACAAAATAAGATGTAGATATTGTAAACTGTGCTACGAGTGAAACTGATATCATATTGGTATCTGGAATTGTCCATGAAGATTATATAAATTTGTATTAAGACAACAAACATTAATATTAATGTACCGAGTAATGAAACAAAATTAGACATGAGGCTATTGGGAGTTATAAAATTGTCTCTGATGCGGTATTTGGGACAGAACGTAATATTTTGCAATAAGTTCAAAGGAAGAAGCAATGACTGTACATCTTTGTCAACTATGTTGTCCAATAAAACTTCCACACGATAACTTCTTCTGCGGACAATGTTAAAATTTGTTTTTGTTTTTGTAAACTTCATTTTATGTGAATTACTAAGACTGTATGACCAATATTATATGTTTCTAGTAGTGTCTTCTTTTTCATATCCAACATCTAACCTATGAATTTTTTATGAAATGAAAACGTAATTTTTACTAATGTACTTCACGTTAGCATGACTGTATAAATAAATCATACTTCTTGTTGTTAAATTCGTTTCTTTATGACACAAAGCAGTTGATGAGCACATGAATGTTTTACTATTCAGTCATTACTTAAAGTATGTAAATAACTGGGTATCAAAATTAATTAATTGGTTTTGCTATAACAACGACTGTCAGGTTTGAATGTGAAACATGACAGGTCCGGGATCGAACTCAGGGGGGCAAGTCTAATAATAGAAACGTTGATCAATCGCAACCGAACCGAAACCAAACTGTTCATAAAGACAGTATTTTTATAAATATTTGACTTTGTCGCGTTTGTTCCTAGGCGTAGACAGCGCCTAAGATAGAACACTAGAATCCAAGTAATAGAAATATATGGAGATTCCCCTATACCCTCTAGGCTCCCACATCAACACGACGGAACACAGTAAACTGCCTAGCTGACTTAAATGTGAGGGTGGTAGCTACCCAACTAATAAACACTTATCACATAGCAGCCCATAGAACGCTTTTCAAAAACCATTGGGTGTTAAAGAAAAGTACTAATAACGGACAAGCATTTACTTAACCGGGATTTGGTACAGACACATCGCCATTTGATGAAATTTTATATGTAGTATTTCTATAGCGGTTTCAGACGTAACATTTTTGACCTGTTAAGATTGACATAACAGTGAGACGAATCACTAAATTGTGATGTAATAGTGTTATGTAACTGCGATGTAAAGGAACCACGATCACATTAATTCGTCATACGTTCCTTGTTTGTTTTCACACAGTTATTGTGATTTAGAAGAGAATTCGGAAGCACACGTAGACAGGTAGTTCGTAGCCGACTGCAGACTGCGACACGTCGTAGCGACACGTCGCAGCGTTATGTCGCTGCAATCATGATTCCGAACCCAAGTGTAGATGGCTGTAGCAGACGGCACGTCGTATTCCAGTTAGTTCTAAATATTTCGTGAGACAAGATGTGTGACCAGTATCCCAAGTGTGAGTTTTTTTCGCTAACTACAGTAGTTGCGTCACGACAAAAATGTATGAAAATTTAGGCAGCACCTCTAGCGGCGAATAGCGAGACTAAAAAACGAGAGTGCGAGTTTTTTGACTCTTACTGTAGTAATCTATACGTAATCGAAACTACAGTGGGTATAGAATACTATCCGTCCTGTAGTTTTGCTGTAGTTTACTTACAGTTTACCAAAATTTTGCGAGTGTGAGTTGCAAATTTGACATTTCGTGTAGTTACAGCTGTCAACGATACTATAATCACTGTAGTTTGTCCAAGGACTTAACGTAGTACTTATTGTTTCTATGAGTTTCTCAGTCACTTTGATTTCCAAGGTGAAAGGCTTGTTTACTAGAATAGTTTTGCAATTTTCATTATTTATTCGTAGTTAGTGTCATAAATTATGCCAATGTGTATTTTTTCCTGCTTGGAGCATGTTTGTGGCCTACCAGGCAAAAGAACAAAGTGTTCGGATTCGAACAATTATATTGGAGTTTTTGTGGAGAGTGTCTTGAAAACGTACTATTTTTATATGATAAGTTGCATGCATCTTATGGCAACTAATATTGCATGCGCTGGACGCAAGAGGAATTGAAAGTTGAAAGGGCAAGATGAACATGAAAGCGCACTGGTGTAGACATACCAATATGGGTTCCATATTAGACACTGTCTGCGCTAACCCTGCCACCCTGCCAGCGCACTGAGAGCAAAAGCAACGAAATCAACTATAAAAAACATCTTAATAACAGTTAGGTTCCAGTTCGGTTGCGATTGATTAACATTTCTATTAATACACTTACCCCCCCTCCTAATTCAATCCTGGCTGACCTGTGATGTTTCGCATTCGAATTTCCTGACAGGTGTTAACCGGTTAATTAATTTTGATAACCAGTTATTTACAGACTTTAGGTAATGACTGACTTGTGAAACATGTGCTCATCAATTGCTTTGTGTCATAAAAAAATAATTTAACAACAAGGAGTATGATGTATACCGTAATGCTAATGTGAAGTACATTACTTAGTAAGAACTACATTTTCCTATCATAAAATATTCATCGATTTGATATTAGATAAGGTTACGAAGACACCATTAGAAAAAAAAACTGTATTCGTCATTCGGGTCTTAGTAATTCATGTAAAATGAAGTTTACAAAAACAAAGACAAATTTTAATTTTGCTCGCAGAAGAAGTTATCGTGTGGAAGTCTTATTGGACAATATAGTTGACAAAGATGTACAATCTTTGCTTTTGCCGTTGAACTTATTGCAACATATTACGTTCTGTCCCAAATACCGCATCAGAGACAATTTTATAACTCCGAATAGTCTCATTTCTAATTTAGTTTCATTACTCGGTACATTAATATTCATATTTGTTGCCTTATTACAAATTTATATATTCTTCGTGGAGAATTTCAGCAACCAATCTAATATAAGTTTCACTCGTACCGCAGTTTACAATTTCTACATCTTAATTTGTTTTGGATTTGCTATTAGTTACACCGTCAGCATTGTCCAAACAAATAAAAGTATTTTGTTCGTCCTGACCTTCCAAGACGTCCATAGATATCTCAATAAAAAGATTGATTTTAAACGTTCTGTCACTTGGAATTGGATTTTCGTTCTCATGATCATGAGTTACTATGTCATTGTTGTCACTTATTTTAGCATCACGTTAAACCTACCCAGCATTACCATATGCTGTAGTATACTTGGAATTTGTTTTGATGTAAATCAGATTTATGCTATCAGATTAATTAAGTTATTGAAAGACAAAGTGACTCTATGGAATATTCAAGCTCTTAATTCAGAAACACTCAAAGATGCTGATGAAGATGCTTATTGCAAAAGCATGTTTCAGGCCTACGTTAATATATTGAAATGTTATGATATTTATAGAATATCGTTTCAACCATCGGTAAGCATCTCTATTATTGAGGTGAAAACGTTTGCAAAAAGAAATGTACGCACAATTCTTTCTGTTTCAGATACTTTATCAAACACTACAATATTTTACTCATTCCTTAATTTACGTGAAGTTGCTAATAGAATCATTGAAACCAGCGATGCTGAATATGCCGTTCGTAAGTGATAAACTTATTTTTAGTTAAAGATCACACTTAACAGTAGAAAATTTAAATGACCTTTGAATATCAAGTAACCGAAAGAACATAATGTATTGTGAGATGGATAAAATACATTTGTAGGGATAAGAAAGAAATTGCATGATTATTCAATGAAGAACAGTTGAATATATATAACTTTACTGGTACCAGCTTACATAATACAATATAATAATTACGAAATAACTATACGTTTGCGGGGAGACGACTGCCGCGCCGCGCTAACAGACTAGTGCGCCTTATACAAAACTAATGCGTCAGCAGTGTGTCCCTAGACATTTAAAAACTTATAAAAGATTACTCATAAAAATATGCAAAGATGTGTTTTCTGGTTTGATGCGGTACTTTTTATAAGGGGTAATATTAGCAAAGATTGTTAAAAATATTTATATCTTTCTAGAATTTTGAATCAGTTTGGGTACTATGTATCTTCATTTGGGTGCTGAAGGATTTTATGCTGGAGACAATGTTATGTCAGCAATGCGAGAAGTTCTATAAAGCAATGAACAGTGTTCAAGACTCATGTGCTCTTCTTTTGAGCTCAAATTGTACAGGTATTTATAATTAAAATACACTCTTTTGCAAAAAAAACGGGCACCTAAGGAAATTTACGTTCTAAGGTCGATTTGAGTTAATTAAATGAAATTTATTTCTTTGACGTAGTCTGTATACTTATAATCGTGTAAATTAATGCGCGTGAAGTGAATTCGGGCAATTAAAAGAAAAAAAAAACGATGGATTCTTTAAAACCGATGTACACGCCCAAACAATAAGAAGTGGTCGGCAATAAAGACAAGATTTTTTTTTTACTTTTTTTAATTAAATAAAGTTACAAATGTAAAAACCTAATAACGAGTGTGACCTCCTCTTGCCAAAATCACAGCTTGAATCCTTCTGGGCATGCTTTCCACGATGTTTTTAATAACGTTTTGAGGAATACGTTCCCACTCTTCTGCAATGACTCTGTTTAGCTCCCTGATGTTTTGTGGAGCAGGTTGCACTGATCTTACCCGTCTCTTTAGAACATCTCAGACATGCTCAATTGGATTGAGGTCAGGACTTCGAGCTGGCCAATCTAAACGACGGATCCCAACTTCTTGCATGTACGCTTCCGCGTCGCCAGAACGGTGCGGGCGAGCATTGTCGTCCATAAAAATGGAATCTTCCCCAAGTGCAGTCAATGTGGGTTGTGCATATGGAACTAGGACTTCCATTATGTACCGGTGTGCATTTAATGTTCCATTTTCTATGAAAACTAACTCCGTACGCTCCGTCGAATTATATGCTGCCCAAAACATAACGGAGCCTCCGCCATAAGGAGTGATTTCTTCGAAACACACTTCCGCATAGCGTTCCCGTGGTCTTCGCAGCACTCGCCGGCGTCGGTCCTCTCCACACAAAGAGATTCTAGCTTAATCAGAGAACAATACTTTATTCCAGTCCTCCAGAGTCCATGAAGCTCAGTTCCGAGCAAACTGAAGTCGAGCAACACGGTGCTCACGGAGTAATTTAGGGCCCCGAGCTGGGCGGTAACTCCTGATATTGGCAGCCAAAAGCCTCCTCCTGACCGTCCACAAGCTAACTTCTACTCCTCTTACTTCTTCAAGGCTCTTCTTCAGGTCCACACTTGACGCCTTACGATTCCGCAACGCCTGACTCACCAAAAATCGGTCATCTCTTGGTTCTCTGCATCGTTTTCTTCCCGAACCGGGTCTTCTTTTGACCAAACCGGTCTCTTGATACCGTTGCCAAGTCCTCTGGACAGTTGAACGACTCACATTTAGCCGCTGAGACACGTAAGTTTGCGAACAACCTTCTTCAAGTAGGGCTATAATTTTACCGGCCCTTGTCGCTTTATCACTCATATCAAAAAGTGGTATTTAATGTAAAAAGAAAGATTAAATTGTTTAATTTGCAGAAAATATCCAAAAAGTTTTAAAATATCGTAATCACTTAAAAATCGTTTCAGCAATTCGCGCCATTAGTAAAGCAATTTTAGAATAATCCACAATAATCAGTATTTTTCTTTTATTAATTTCACATTTTAAATTTGGAACGTAAAGAATCATGCCAGGATGCTTCAAATAACATGCCAATACATCGTCAAATTAATAAAACCTATTTCTTGTTCTTCTTCATTGAAGTAGAGAAAAAAATCTAAAGTGCCCGTTTTTTTTTGCAAAGGAGTTTATATTCTTTGCGATTGATAAAGGTTTGCAAAACCTTACTAAAACTATTCAATAAAATAATGATTACATATTTATTATAATTTATTATGCAAATTTTATTTACAGATGAAGAGAAAAAGCGGTGTAAGAACATACAACGGTTACATCGAGCGTCATTCAGCAAGTTTAGTGCATGTGGACTGTTCTACGTAGATGCAAAATTACTATTCCATTTAATTGGACTGTTCATTCACTATACTGTTGTACTGCTGCAGTTCGCTTTGCTATAATCTTGGTAACATTAAATTCACAGTGTTTCAATAACTTTCACCGATATCCCGCATGCCTTCTCTTGCCAACTCCATTCGTTCGTGAAATATATCGCACGCTTAATCCAATACTGTCACTATCCAAAATTTTGCCAAATCGACTTTTTAATGCCATCTGTTAGGAAACGTGGAACTACGCGTAATCGCGCTTACACTAGTCTAAAACTAACAGAAATAACCGCTAGATGGCAGTGGTCCGCTTCGTCACTAAACAAAATATTCCCCTCCCCTCAGCGCAACACTGTCCTTAAACGAAAAAGTACGTGTCGTCAAGAACAAAATTGACGATTTTTTAGCGCAAAAGTGTCATTTTAGTGATTAAACCGGTTTACTAGTCATGTTTTTGGTAAGTTATGCATTATTTTAATTGAAATAGTGACATTTTGCGTTTAGGTTCACATTTGGACTAAGTTTTTCTCATAATTAGATCATTGGTTTGACGCCATACTGACATTTTTTGGTTAGTGTCACGTTTGCTTTAAAGTTACTGCATTATTAGTTCAATCATTTGACGTCATAAAGACACTTTTAGCTTAGTGTCAGTTTGGCTTTAAAATCATAAGTTATTTATCATTTTTTCGGTATAGAATAATCGTGACATTGCTTATAATGTCATTTTTGGTGTCATTATTTTCTTAAAAAACTGTGTTAGACACATTGATACAATATTTTATTTCATAAAGTGTCATTTTGCTGTCAGCATTATGGCAATAATTAACGCAAAGTGTCTTTTTATCGTTTCTTACAAGGTCATACCATGACACTTCTACCGACGGTTGACATTTAAAACTGTTCAATTACGATAGGGATTAATGTACTAGAGTAAGGTTTCAAGATATTGTTTCGGACGATTCTAATATTTAAACTTTAGGTATTAATCTCTTTGTTTTAAAGTGTGCACTACACAAACATTGATTTATGGCTTTCATATTTTAAGGTGTGCAAAACAATGCAGCGGCGTGATAAGTTACTGAAGCTTACACTTGAAAATAAAGAAAATGACTTTATTGATTAATGACAGACAAATCGATGGATACCCCATTCCTTAAAATCCATCCAGTCATTCGGATGCTTCGAGGGTATAAAGAATTCCACATACATAGATACAAAGATACATAGATACGCGTGAAAAACATAACACTGTCTTTGCTATTGCGCAGCCAGTAAAAGACAAACTCATATCAACCAGTATTTCATACTCTTACTCAAGTAGAGCCACTACAGATCTCGGTTGAAAACAATAAAAAGCCACGTAGTTAAGGCAGCAGTAGTTCATCTTCTTCATGCAGCTCTTCCTCTTCGAGCAGCTCATCTTCGTCTAGCACTGGTTCTCATTATATCAGGTTCAATCAAGTCTAAGGAGTTCAATATTAGTACACACTATTTGACGAAACCGGGCGAGAAACTACCGAGCACATCTAATTTGCAAAGAAGTATGATTCAAGAATCTGTTCCTCTTCAATTACCTAGAGCAAGATCATTGAGTTCTTGTTCATCGAGATCTAGATTTTCTATAGCATCGTCAAGAGCAGGTTATTAGTCCCCGGATGATGATGACGCTGACTATGTCCCGTCACTTAACCAAGCCACACACAGGGAAAGCTCTAGCAGTGAGCCAGCTGATAACGCTACAGACCCTATGGTTTCCCCCACAAAAAAAAGCGTAAGGGTATGGTAAATAATAAAAAAAAACGCTAAGAAGTTGCGTAATTCAGGAAAACAATACGTTTCACTATACAAAATTAATAGAGTTATTTCCAAAAGACGCATGGGTCCTCCTTGTCCAGAACCATGTCGTTTAAGATGTTCAGATTATTTTACAGTATTATTAGATTATGGAGAAGATGTTGTTTTTTTGAATACTTCTTGTTTGCGTTAGTTAATGTAACTAAAAGAATTTAATTCTTATGTTTGATAAACGGATTCTCTAGATGTATTTTAATACATTTCTATCTGAACAAAACGTTTCTTATTTTTGCTTTGTGAGAATAACTCTTAAGTAATTATGATATATTTATTTTGTAATAGTAAGTATACATTTTTTATCACTGTTACATTAAATAAAATAGTTTTTGGCAATTAAACAATAGTTTTAAAGCTTTCATTATTATTATTCTTTACTGAAAAGTAAGTCCACAGTGCCACTAAGAGGAAATAAAATAAAATAATGAAAGTAAAAGTGACACTTTAATATAAATAACGATAAAATGTAAATACATACACCTAAATTAATAATTTTTTTGTTCTCAAATTTCAGATACAACATTTACCCATAATTTCTATATCAAAAAATAACTCAATTGTGCATGGATTCTTACGTATCACTCATATTCATACTACAAAAAACGTTTTTTGGCTGTACTGAAAAGTTAACTTTTTTGGATAGTGACAGTATTGGTTTAAGCGTGCGATATGTCCTCGTTGGTTCCGTGGCTTCAGTCAAATCTTAACTCAGAGATATATTGGACTAGGATTGTTTTAATTTTTTAATTTGTACATCTTTGTTTTTACTATACCATAGTTTGTTTATGGCAAACTGTTTTTTTTTTTTAATTAGTATAAGTAAATAAGTGTCTGCTTAAAATATGCATGCTGGATTCACATCTAGTAGATGTCAATCAGACGTACTATGTTTTACCGATAATTTTTATTGTATGTGAGATTGTACATCAGTTTTGTGAATAAGAATAAAAAAATTTAAAAAAATGGCATTTATCATTATAAAAATCCATGTGACAAAATTATGAAAGTTTTGAAGCGCGATAGTGCCACATCTAACGTCACACAGTCGGACATCATGAGCAAGCTAAGATTAATTGGTCTTTGAGATAGATAGTGTAGTGTGTGTGTTTAATTTCTAACGCTGATCACCTTCAACTTCATAACTCATTTATTCAAAATAGGCTAGAATTACTTAATTGTTTTTAAACGTCTATGTTAAAAAAGACAGCCCCCAAAACCGCCCACCCTTCACTGCTTTCTAGTGTTTATAGTGCGAAGAAACACGGCGCTGAAAACTCCCCACCAACACAGATTTGTCTGTCAAGTGAATATTTTTTTGAGTCCATACAGAAAACACGCAATAATAATTACAATAGTAAAATTATGAAAATTGAAGATGAAAACAAGTAAATAAATCCCTGTGAATTAATTGAAACAAAATTATAATTATCTAAATAAATAGATAATTCAAAATAATGTATGTCGCCACATACATAATACATACACAACATATTATTATCTAAATTCTCATTTCCAATTTCAACATTTAGCGAGGTTTTACGATTGTAAATAAGTAACTCCTGATTGAATTAATAATAATTGTGTCTAGTTAGTGGTGTTTATAAGTAAATCAATATGATTTCTACATTTTGGTTTAAGTAAAAGCTTTCTAGTTTTGATAATTTATAAAATAGCTTCATTAAATCTAAACATTTTAAAACATTGCGTGGTAAACAATAAGTTCCTAAACTGGGTATTTTGTAGTAGAACTAAAACAATTGCAAGGCTATGTGTTTTAAATGTTCTGACTGATGGGGTGAACAATTGAGCCTTCCAAGTGACTTAAGTTGGGAGCTCACAAAAACATTGTATGTAAAACCTATGTCAGATCCCCCGCCATCCGAACCCCTTAGTCGCCGCACCGGCCGACTACAGTTCCTCTCTCATAAATCGACCAGCACATTAAATAGCGTCCGCCGCCGTCCGGCTTACTGTCCTCGCCGGCGAGGCCCGTCGCGACGTTCCACCACCGCTGGTCACGATCCACCGAGCTCTCCCGTCGTAGTGCCGGTAGTCTCTTCAGACTCTGCAGTCACACTGATAATTCAGTCCTCATCAAGCTATCTCCCCCCCCCCCCCCCCCCCCCAAAGCCACTAGGGGTCGCCCTTAGGTGCTGTTGTTGCAGGTAGTCATGATGTAGTGTAGTATAGTAGTTAGCTTAGATTAAGTATTTTACTTCCCCATCATTGGCTGGAGACCCTTCAGGTCTCGCCAATAACTGCCCGGTTACGTAGAAGGGGTCCGCAACTACAGCAGTCTAAAAAAAAAAACCTGTGTCAGCTTGATTAACAATTATTAGATTATCTGGTTAATTTGTGTTTCATTACTAAATTCCTTTCATTTAAATAGCTTGTTAGCTTGTGTTTCTGAATCTAAATATTGAATTAACTATTTGCCTATGTAGTTTAAATGTTAGATGAGTTATAGCTATAGCAGAACTGATGATCCGAAATGGGACAGCGATTGTGCACATTAAAAAATAGCAACGTGTCTGATATTCGACATATATCTTACTAGCGACCCGCCCCGGCTTTGCACGTGGCCGTTTTATAGCTTAAAACCTTCCTCTTGAATCACTCTATCTATTAAAAAAAACCGCATCAAAATCCGTTGCGTAGTTTTAAAGATCTAAGCATACATAGGGACAGACAGACAGCGGGAAGCGACTTTGTTTTATACTATGTAGTGATGTGTACTTTAGGTCGCCAGGGAAGCTACATTTATGCAGAAAAGAACAAGCGCCACACGTCTCTATCGTCATCGTTTATCTTATAGTATGCGTTTTCAATGAGAACCGATTAAACGTAAGATTTAAGGATAATGGCGAAATCATATCTGCGACATAAAATGAGCGTCTTTTTTTGTTTTTTCTAGATGTAACGCAGCATTAACATTTCTAAAAGTAATCTTGGCGTGACTTGAATGGCGTTTTAGGTAGCTGTAAGCCAGCGGCCGATATTTTAGACTGTTAATTTTGATTTCAATTTTGCCTGGAGTAAATTTTTTGCGAAGTAAGATCCGAAAACACTGCAACGGGAACGAAGGGAATAGACGGGGTAGGAGGTACTTACCGGCCGGCGACCGCTGCTCGTTCGTTGAGTTTTCGCACCACACTCACTCACAACACTTTGTTTATATACTTACGGATTTAAATGTTCAGGTTAATGTTTTAAAGTTCACTACAGTGAGTTTAGCGAGGTTTTTTTACACGGTAAATTTGATTTATTTGAATTATTATTGCGCGCGAGAGTTAATGGCGGCTGAAAAGTTTTTAAGTCGCAACGTTGTGTGTAGTGGCGCCTCTAGCGGAGACGCACGGCGGCAAGGATTTGGCGGGAATTTGAAATTGGATGTAGGAATTGGGCGGGAACAAGGAAAGGAGTGTTGCAAGCGTTAACATTCCCCCCCACTTGAAATCACTCCAGGGATTTCAAAAAGTGAAATTTTAATTAAATATTGAGAAATTTTGATTTGCCCTATGCTCGTAATGTGCTTGTGTGGCGGCATCTATCTCGCCACATGCGAACTAGCGAACTATCCTACATCGCGCAATCAAGATTTAACACGCAGATAGTATATATGTCGTGGCCAGATCATAGAATTGATCACTTCATGATGTGGCCAGCCATTTCATGAAATGGTTGCATTTCATGAAATGGCCAATACCCGCTGCCCACATCATGAAATGGCCTGGCCAGATCAATGAATAATCAGCGTTTAACGATATGATCAGCTAAACGCACGGCCACTTCATGATATGGTCAAACATTAGTGATCATATCGTAAAATAGTTACATTATTCACCGTTAGAGGCGCTGATATCGTTCCGTTTTTGTGATGCATCATGGCGGCGGACAATTATTCTGACAAAAAAGATAATAATAATAAGTAAAGTAGGGTGACCACGCAACGAAAATTAATGGACTATTATTGGATTTCAAAATATGACTTCATGGTAACTGCGGGTGAACTTTTCATAGAATTTTATTTGTTCGATTATTTATCTGGTTAACCTGTGAAACTACAGCACAAAATATCGATGCACGTTACTGCAAACATTTACTATTTAGTATATTGAATCATTTGGGTTAGGTTAGGTTAGAACAGTGACCAATAACGCGCGAAGGCGAGCGAGCGAAGCGAGCGTGCCGCGGTAGCGGCCACCGAGCGCCAGATCCCCTTAATTGTTGGTGAATCAAGCTATTAAACTTTCGTGGTAACGTGCATCAATATTTGGTGCGTCGAAATTCTGTAGTCTACTCCTTTGCTTGCACGGTACATGCTTCCTTTATTTGGATTTTTTATTAAACCTTTGATATCATGGAAACCCTACATTAATGATATGGCCAAACGTGGATGGCCATATCATTAAACGTTGACGTTTCAACGATATGGCCAATTTTAGTTGGCCATTTCATGAAATACAACCATTTCATGAAATGGCCGGCCACATCATGAAGTGATCAATTCTACGATATGGCCACGACATATATACGACCTCCCAACATCAACCGTTGGGCAGTAGCCCGCCAGGCACAAGACTCCGCCTGGTTGGAGGATCCTCCCTTTGGTTGGAGGAACACAACACCTGGTTTCTCCACATTGGTGACCCCGACGTGATCGTCACAGACAGTGTTTCCACACTGGTGATGTCACACACAACCTTCGCAGCCTCGGCAGCCACATCATCACTCCCTCAGCAGCTCAGCATTCAATCGAGCAGCAAGCAGCGAGTCCCACAGCCAGCCAGCATCCTCGGCTTCAACGGGTGATGTGACCACTAGCCTGCAGCGAACGCGCAAGCCTGGTCACAACCCTCCGCCCACTCCAGCATCATGGCGCATCATACTGCACTTCGGCCGGTCAACTAGCAGAGGCACTTCTCTCCTGGTCGACGCAGTCCACAGCCACCACTCACAGTTTCGACTCAAAGGAACCCTTCACTGGCCCTGGCAAGTTCTCAAGACTCAACGACCGCTGACTCATCAAGATGATCGACCTCCGGTCTCAGGGGGGGAGTGATGTGACGGCATCTATCTCGCCACATGCGAACTAGCGAACTATCCTACATCGCGCAATCAAGATTTAACACGCAGATAGTATATATACGACCTCCCAACATCAACCGTTGGGCAGTAGCCCGCCAGGCACAAGACTCCGCCTGGTTGGAGGATCCTCCCTTTGGTTGGAGGAACACAACACCTGGTTTCTCCACACTTGGTTCAAAGAAATGTTACCTATTTATTAAGTTAATGAAATGAAATTGAATTAATGTATTTATTATTATAAGTTAATGAGCGATAGGTAAAGGACAAATTTTGACCACGGCTCTACGAAGATTCATTGATTTAACGCCACTTTGTAAGATTCCGCCGAAAAAGCTAGCTGTGGGGATTACGTTGCCAAATAATGTTGCGTTTTGCAAACTCCGTATTCAGATCTAATTGCTTTGTTAAAAGGAATTGCTGTACTTCGGATAAGTATCGTTTGGCACCAATAAAATTGGTACCACAATCTGAAATAATTAATTTACAAAGACCGCGACGATATACAAATCGGTCCAAAGCCGCAATAAATGCGGGTGTGGACAAGTCAGTAACTAATTCGAGATGTATTACTTTTACCGCTAGGCATACTATCACGCATACATAGACTTTATAAGTGCGGGCATTATGTCTTTTACTTTCCTTTACTACGAAGGGCCCTGCAAAATCTACACCTATTTTTTTAAAACAACGTGTGGGTTGGTGGGTTTGTTGACCTCGAAAAGGCATACGACCGGGTGCCTCGTGAGGTTTTGTGGTGGGCCCTTAAGGAGAAAGGTGTGCCTGGGAAGTATGTGCAGTTGATCCGAGCAATGTACAGTCGATGCAGTACCCAAGTCCGGTCTACAGTGGGCACTACTGGCAGCTTCAATGTGGCTGTCGGCTTGCATCAGGGGTCGGCCCTCAGCCCTTACCTCTTCCTGGTAATAATGGACGCTTTGACGGCGGACATCCAAGAAGAGGCCCCCTGGTGCATGCTGTTTGCCGATGACATTGTGCTGGTTGCCGAGAGTGGCCTAGAGGTCCAGAGCAGATTGGAGGTGTGGTGGCAAAGACTGGAGAGTGTTGGTCTGAGATTGAGCAGAACCAAAACAGAGTACCTGTTTTGCGATTTTGGCGGTCTCTCTAGTTCTGTGCCAATATCTCTCGCCGGAACGCCCATACCGACCTGCTCCGACTTTCGGTACCTCGGATCGCTTGTCCAAGGGGATGGCGGAGTAGACCGAGACGTTACACACCGGATCAACTCAGGATGGATGAAATGGCGACAGGTCACTGGAATAACTTGCGACTCACGGATGCCTCTCAAGTTAAAGGGGAAAATCTACAAGTCCGTGATAAGACCTGTCGTACTGTATGGATCGGAATGTTGGGCCGTGAAGAAGACGGATGAAAAAAGATTGCATGTAGCGGAGATGAGAATGTTGAGATGGATGTGTGGAGTGACCAGAATGGATAAAGTCAGGAATGAGTATATTAGAGGAAGTTTGAAAGTAGCGCCAGTGACAGAAAAGTTGAAAGGGAACCGTTTGTCTTGGTATGGGCATGTGAAGAGGAGAGATGAAACGCATGTGACAAAAAGAGTTATGAGTATAAATGTGGATGGATGGAGAGGAAGAGGGAGGCCAAAGAAAAGATGGATGGATGGTGTGAAGAATGATATGAAAGAGAAGGGTGTCAGTGATATCATGACGGGTGATAGGACGGAATGGAAGAAGAAAACGTGTTGCGCCGACCCCAAGTAACATGGGATAAGGGCAGGAAGAAGAGAAGAGTGGGTTGTACTCTTGGAGCGGGCAGATTGTAATGTAACAGACGGCCCCAGGATCTCCTGAGCACGTCTGCTACACCAGTTGTAAAGAATGTGTAGGGCATTCTATACCTAGTACATGAATAACAATAATAAAAATGGTTATAGAATGAGAGGCAGGACAGCGACACGTCCCTTAGGGTAGTCAGCGAGTTCCTTCTTGTATTCACAGCGTTCGTCGATGGCCCACACAGCCATCTGATGGGAACCGGCGGCAGCAAACAGACCGGCTGTAGCATTTAGTCGTAGTCATAGTAGTAGACGTAGACGACAGCAGGTCCGATCGCCGATCTCACAAGTGTAGGTAGGGCAGGAGACGAAGTGAAAAGAAGGGAGAAGGGGTTACCGACAGGCACAGCTTCTTTATCTGGCTTTCCAGTTGGATAACATGCCACAGCTGTTAATAACACCAAGGGAAACACGTAGAAATTCCACAAATGCGTTTTATTTAACTTGATACGCTTCATTTCAGTAAAATATCAAAAACTGTTTTGCCATAGAAATATTTCAAATTTCAGTTTATCACATTTATCAATAAAATATAAACAGTAAATAATTGTATCAAAAAATCGCCATGGCGTAAAACAATCCAAAGTCCAGTCCCCAATTCGAATCCCTATCTGTCCTCAATAAAAAAGTATAAAATATAAAAATGGCCAGTCGGTGAAGATGACGATCATGAAGGTGATACTACATTACCCCAAAAACCCGGCAAAAAAAATTTTTTACTTAGAAAAACAATTTTTTTTTTCAACCTATAAATTTTGAGGTTAGGAATATATTACCTTGACACATGCATTCATCATTCTATCAAACAATCAAGCACTCACACTAACAGAGGGAGGGGATATGGCTCACGACTACTTTGAGATCAATGGCACATACTCCACAAGGATATATTTGAGACAATGAAGGCTTATTTTTAGGGTGTCATAACCCGCACCGCTTAGAAAACCCAAAGAAAGATTATAGATAATGAAGGCTTATTTTTAGGGTGTCATTACCCGCACCGCATAGAAGAGAATAGATAATAGATAATGAAGGCTTATTTTTAGGGTGTCATTACCCGCACCGCATAGAAGAGAATAGATAATAGATAATGAAGGCTTATTTTTAGGGTGCCATTACCCGCATCGCTTAGAAGAGAATATAGGACACCTCAGGGGAGTTAGGTAGGTCTCCTATCCTGGGTGGATCCTAATATCCCAAGGGTGTGTAGCACCCTTAAGATTAAAGTATAAAAGAAAGGTAGATAAGGAAGGAAGATAGTAAAGAGAAAAAAAGAATGGGGATGATAGTCACGTGATGTAAAAAAAAGCCAAATAGTTCCCCATAATGAAATGATATGAGATGAGATAGGTACAGTATTATAAAAGAAAACAGAATATAGAAAAACAGAATATACAATTTAAAAACATAAGTAATTAATAAAGAATACAAATGACAGATAGGAAATACAAACGGTAGAGTCAAAGTCTAGAGATTATGTTGCTGCATTCTGGCTGTGAGCAAGTAAGGCAACATAAAGTTTATCAAAAAAAAAAATTGGCAAGTAAATGGTAAGTAGTATAATAGCAAGTAAATAGTAAGTAGTATAAGTAAATCCAAGTTTAAAAATAATTTCTTCTAACTCTTCGAATTCTCTTGACTTGAATTTTGACCTTATTTTCAGCATCAGCACACCGGAAAACCATGAAATTGACACCCATGTAAAAAAAATGCAATTATTCATGGCCGCCATTTTGAATTTGAGTTTTGATCTCATCTTCAGCATCAGCATACCCGAAAGCTTTGGATTTTATACCCATGACGAATAATCATAGCCGCAATAGTTTATGTCTAAAAAATACATTTAAAACTTTTAAAGACCTTTTTAATATTGTGCGAAGTAGGTATAATTATTTATTATCATCGCATAAAATTTTAAAAACGCAAACGTAATAATTTTTTTATTCAATCGATTTACATTTATCGATGTGTCCCATCTCTAACATTTTTGCATTATGACATAACTTTTGAAGAACGTAAGATTTATATTTTATGATTATGAATCAGTAAGAATTATTTTAGTTTTCAAGCTGATTTTTAATATTTTGAGTTAAAAGGGAAGCACTGTATTTAAAAAAAATTGTTATCATGCTAGGTAAGTGAGTGATTTTTCGTGTGCCAATATAAATCACCCGTTCGACGTAACTACAAAATTAAGTCGTTACTTTTGCTGACATCTGTCATTCTAATCAAGCTATATTTTAAGGACTATAGAATATTTTGACAAGTCTCATACACTTTGAGACAATGTTCCTGATCCTGTTCATGATTATTTATTACAATATTTTTGATCCATTCATGCATATATTTTGTTAACAATGTTATAACATAAATAGCATAAACTAAATTGATATCAAATGTGCTAAACATTACGTCACCGATACATTTTAGCAAATTGAAGGGATAAAATACACAATATGAAGCATAAATAAAGATATTTATACCAAAAGCGGTTATAACTGAGATCCAATTCCAAATAATAATACTCCAGAAACTTAAGTTGAAACAAATGCTCATATGTGTTATCTGGATCACTACAATAAGCAAGGCGTTGTCATGACGGTGCACGATGTTAAGAATAAAAATCATTACAAAACCGAAACAATAGAAAATGCAGTTGAAGACAGAAATAAGTGAAACGACCATATTGTCGGAGATTTGCGCGGCATCTTTAATTTTATCGAAGCACATACGATAAATGAAAATGAAAATAATAAAACGACTGCTAAAGAACGTCACTATAATATACTTCTTTCGGATTGGAGTAATATAGTTATCTTTTATATTGTATTTTGAAGAGAACAGTAGCGTAAGAATTAAGTTTGAAGGATAAAGTATTCTTTGGACTTCTTTTTCTAGATGGTTATTTGGTAATACTTCTTCTCGGTGACTTAATATTTTTGAAATAATTCTATGTTTACGAAACATAGTTAACAACTTATTCTTTTTCATGGTGTAAGACGATAAAACTACTGTAGATATTGGTCATGATAACTCAACAGACCAGCTGAAGCAGTAACATTTTATTTATTTATATACTGATCGTGTCTACTTCGAAGACACCACAGTGCTATTCCAATTACGTTAAAACGTAGAGTAATAGACTTCATAAATATCAGATTCTATAAATATCGTAGAAATTGTCATAATATTGATTGTATGTGAATTTTCGTACCCCTGAGGAGTCACCGTAGATAAATATTGATAACAAACTTAAAAAATTGATAGAGCTAGTATATTATATTCAAATTATATAATTTCGTCTGACACTGTTTAGATACATGTTTTTCGTAAATAAAATTTGATACAATGACTATTGTTAATATTGGTGTCCCCTTGTTTCGCAGATAAAAATTTTATAGAACTTCGTTTCCCAGAAAATGTTTCAGAGAATATTTGGTCCTTGTATTTTTATTTCGAATGTTATTTTATCAAAGACTATTTTGAATACTACTACTACTACTACTACTACTACTACTTGAATAAAACAAATTTCACAGAAACACAATTCAATTAATTTTTAATCACATTTTTTTGTTTAACAAAGTTATCAAACAGTAGAATTATTTATTAACGAATGTTGTTTGTTGGCACCCCGACACGGATAGGTTAGGTTCGAAGGGGATGACGGGGGTTAAAGTGAGCGAGCAAAGCGAGCGAACGAAGCCCCGTCATCCCCTTCGTGTTAGGTCACTTTAAACCCTGCAGATAGAAATAGGCTCCGTCGACCTTGGCCCCAGAATCTTTTCTTGGTGTAGATATTTGGTTGGTAGTGTGTTACTCGATAAAATGTTTTTCGTGGTAATAAATGTTATATTAAATAAACAATATCAGAATAAAAAATATTTGATTTTTTATTCTATGATATGATTATTCTAATAAGCTTTAAGTGAAACAAAAATCAATGATTTAAAAATCTTCAAAGTAAGTATTCTGCGTATTGATTATTCTATGAAACGAAAATATGAGTAAAATTTTATGTGAAACGAAATTTTATAAAACTATTAGCTATAAAACAACGTACTGTTAATATTAGTTGGAATTGTTTATTTATAGCTTTTTTTCCTTACACCGTACTTCACTTCCTTCATTTATACACTCACTAATTAGCGGAACGTTTTCATTTTTTACATTTTTTTTATTATATGGTGCTGCTTTGCTATGACAATTTTTTTGTTCAAAAGAATCTTCAATTCTTGACGACACGTTTGGTGCAGTGGCTAAGCGATTGGCTTCTGCGCCACGGGTCGTGGGTTCGATTCCCACACGGAACAAAAATTTGTATGGCCTACAGATGACTGTTTCGGGTCTGTGCGTTTGTTTGTGAGATTTGTGTCTGTAAACGCACCCACGATACAAGAGAAATCTTAGTGTGGGGCAACGATTTATAGAAAAAAAAAAATAGGAATGCAAGTCCTAATTTTTTTTTTTTATAAACATTTGATTTTCCTAAACGATTAGAGGTAAATTAGGGCCAGTTTTGATTTTACAAAGATTTTGCCCTTTTGTGTTTTTGATCGGAACTTTGTTTTGTTTAAGTACTGCTGGTTTGGCCTTAGTGTATTTATTTCATTTGGAGAATAAACATTGCATAGAGGCTGAAAGAAGTAATTTACCTGCTACGAGGGATGTTACAGTAATCGATGAAAGTCAAACCTATCGTGCAATAAGTTAAGCACTTTGGTGTATCGATATTAGTCATTCCTCGCAATGTCCATCGGTACAAGCAGATAGGATGTTTCGTTAGAAGATGAGGATAGTGCAGAAATCAAGGAAAAAGCGCCGCTGATGATTGGTTTATGACAGTTCAAAACGGTTAAAGCTCTGAAAAATTGGCGCAATGCTGCCATTCGGACCTGTAGCATCCTGAAGGTGATCCGTATTTTGCTTGTGAGTATGCGAAAAGAAAGACGACGTCTCATTGAAGGTAATCTGATGTCTAACGCGACTGCTGAATGTCCAAAACGTGCTGTAGCTCATCGCGTAGTGAAATTACGTTTTGCTCAATAACACCGAGATCGGACTAAGGAGTTAGAAAGAGATTTTTTCTCAGGGGCAAGCTGTTTTTTAACCGACTTCAAAAAGGAGGAGGTTCTCAATTCGGTTGTATTTTTTTTTTTTTTTATGTTTGTTACCTCATATCTCCGTCATTTATGAACCGATTTGAAAAATTCTTTTTTTGTTCGAAAGGGTATACTTCCCGATTGGTCCCATATCAATTTTGTTATGATTAGACCATGAACTTCAGAGATATGGAACGGAACTCCTCATCGGATCAAAGCAAAATTCTCAAATTACTAATATTGCTTTGTTTATATTTGTTGTTGGGAACTGACTACTGGAAAAGAGGAGGGGGTGCGTGTCCCCCCCTCCCCCCCTTTGGAATGTGTTCATTATATCGTGTAAGGTATAATTTGAAAGGACTTTTTATGTCCGACTACGTCGAAGCCAACACGAAGGGTTATGAAGGAGGGAGTTAAAATTATGACACTAAAACGTATTTAATAAAAAATAAACTTTCAAAAAGTAAAAACCGACTTCAAAGAAATACTAAAAGGAGTAAAATAATTACCATAATATAAAATTAACAGTTTCAGAAGTCGGTGCAACTCTACACTGAAGCAAATAGAAGCCACCGACTTCTGAAACTGTTAATTTTATATTATGGTAATTATTTTACTCCTTTTGGTATTTCTTTGAAGTCGGTTTTTATTGATGTACATTTTTTGGATGGGAGGGATAGAATATTGATACGTCAAGGGAATCGCTTTGAACAGTCTCATTTTACAGGAATGTGCCTTATACTGGAGGCCCCAGTAATAGTTTGAGTAGTGTCATTTGTTTTGAAGCGCACACGGAGTTAGGCATTATTGAAGGAGGCTTACTGGCTGCTTATTTTTGCAGGATAGACATCCCACCTCATGCGATGCCACTTGACGAATTATAAGACAAGAAAAAAAAAAACTGTCGATTACGTGTGGCCGGACTGTGTATTCGTGGTCCGAAATTTCATATAAGATGTTGTAATAACCCACTAAGGTGGGTCAACGTGGACCCCGGACATGAGTCCAATAGAATATGACTTGGCCTTGACGGGAAATAGGGTTAGAGAAAAAAATCCCGCCACCCAGAAACATTAGAGGATTAAAAAGTGTTTCATGGGAGTATGGGGACAATTTGCCTTAAGAAAAGATAATGGATTAAAAAATTGGATGGAAAAACATGTCATAATACTGATAAGGACCCTAGCAGTATAGAAACGGTGATAAAACAAACAAAAAAGTAAAATAAATAGGAAATTAATTATTCCAAAAAATATGCGCCGAAAGTTACAAAATGGATATTTTAGCAAATTAAAGATATAAATTGCCAAATTCAATTAAATTGCTATTGACTATTTGTCCTTTTAATGCATTTAACCCTATTTATCAAATATTTAAACAAAAACATTAATGTACAATCCAAAATTATGGCAAAAACACGGTTTTTTGTTGCGTTCCGCTAATTATGAGTGAGTGTATTTGTGTTGAAGTTTTCCTTTTTCTAGCAACTTTACTTCATAATATAATCACTTGGACTTGCATACTCCTAACTATGAGCGAGACAAAGAAACCTTCATAACTCAATAATTATATTAAATTCAATGTTCTTTATTTGCGTAATATAGGAAGGTATACATGGTGTTACAATAAACAAATAAAAATAAGTTTCTTGCGATTTCTGACTTTTTAGTATTTTTGTATTATAACTTTCGTGAGACACATTCATATTTATGATTAATTACGGTTTACTCACGTGCATTTTTCGGGATTGCCCGACTAGTTTCGGACCCAAACGGAGCCCTTAATCATGAGCTGATCACGCGGCGAGGTCGCGAGTCGAACTCCGTTTGGGTCCGAAACTAGTCGGGCAATCCCGAAAAATGCACGTGAGTAAACCGTAATTAATCATAAAGACTTTTTAGTACTCAAACCTCAGTTGGTCCGGAAGAGTTTTTTGATCCTTAAAGGAAATGGGATCGATCGACATCATAAAAAAGTTTTGTGAAAACAGCCCTTTTTCTCGCTCACTCTACTTTTTTTTCAAAATCTGTAAATGGCGATTGAAATTACCTATACTAAAAGTTAGGAGTGGTCTTCTAAGAACGTTTTCCTGTAGCTACAATGGTTAAGGTAGCTGTCCTTCATGCCCCATCTCAAATTACCGCCCTGTATACAAGGTTAGTTTTAGTATATACTAAACCTGAAACTAGTTTGTTCAGAATCACTAGGAGAATCAATTGACATATTTTTTACACGACTTTTTTTTTTTCAAAAATTTCAATTTTGTTTCAGTAGTTTTCTACCCAAAACAGTTGACGGGAATAGACACCTTGAGGCTTGAGACGGTCCTCTCGGTCAGTTTCCGTGTATTAGACAACCCCTGCATAGCACATCTCACGCATTTCACACTTTTTTAGGGAACTTAACGCGACATAAACTAAGGTGTAACTTGGAGATTTACTAAAAAAAAACACATATTCAGGCAGTTCTGATGAAAATTTTGTTGGGGTGTCTCGGTTTTCATATAAAGTAAAAATAACGTTGTATATATTTATTTTTCCTGTAATTTGAGGATTCTATGCAGATTCTGAATTTTCAAAATGAGTAACTATTTACGTTACTATGCTTCTGCATAATATTCAAGAAATTTTGAAACATGCTTTCCGCTGTGAACAAACTAAAGTCATATAACTATATCACAAATAAATCTTGATTTGTTTATATCTACAAGTCTAATCAAATCGGCGGTGATGGAGGGATAACAGGAAAAGTAAAAGGAGAAAGACAGCGTTATAAGCGTGACGAACACTGAAGTAAAGTTGTAGAAGAAACTATTCGGAGTGATTAAGTCGTCTTGAATTTTGTACTTAGCACAGAGCAACAAAGCTTGCATTATATTCAATGGCTTTAATATTGCTTGTAGGTCCTTTACAACTAAATTGTTAGATAGTAATTCGTTACTTCCATGACTTGGAAAAGTTTCTATGGATACGGCGATTCTTTGAAATTTTCGTTGCATGTAAGAAGACATGTTTATTACGGTAGGCTGCTTAAAGTTGATTGGAGTAAACGTTTGTACATTGGTAGGCAATTCATTACTATAAAAGTAGGCTGTGGAAACCGATTGTCATGGTATTATGGGCATGTGATGCGGAAGAATGAGGAACATGTCGTGAGGAATGTTTTGAGTATGAATGTGGATGGTTATAAGAGTAGAGGAAGTCAAGATGGATAATGTCAAAGATGATATGACTAGAAAGAGGGCTACTTAGATGACGGCTAATAGAGACGTATGGAAGAAAAATACATGCTGCGTACCCCAAATAAGTTGGTATAAGGCGCAGTAGGATGATGATTAGAGAAATGTCGACGTTTCCTAATCAAGTCTGAGAAAGTCACTTTCTGAGCGCTTATATGTCTTACGCTGGCTAAACCATTAGAAATACATCAAATTGTGACCACAGAATTGTAAGTCTCAAAAATAGAAAAAACTCTACGACAACATAATACTTCTCTTTTAACTGTAACTAAACTCTCAATCACCGTAATTATAGACACAATAGATAAGACAATTAAGTGTCGTCCTGGGACGACGGGTGGTACGCAACTGGTCTTAACTGTAATTTCAAATTACATTAGTAACTAAACATTCGTCGAGCGGACTACGCAATTAAAAACGTTAATATCTTTCAAATTCTTTAATTTAAATGGAAACATTACATTGTTTCTTCTTCTTCTATCGTCTCGGCATCGCTATACAAGAATAGCTCATGCCGTGGTGAAAAGATTAGCCAGTCAACAAGATTGGTAGCGGGGCTGACTGCCCAGGGTGCGCCGGACGTACTTAAGTATCGTCACTCGTGGAGGCTCTTTTCATGCACCCCATTTAAACTTACATTACATTGCTAAAACAATAGAAAAATAGGAACATTATGGCTTCTTAATGAGCGATAAGACTTCCACATAGTATACAATGTTAGTTGGAAAGAGGTACTCAACCGAAAGGGTATTAAAGTACCTATAATAACGACGTTCTAAAAATAAATTTTAGAGAAAGAGATGATTAAAGATGTGATAAAAAAAAAATGCTTGAATCTAGATATATAATATACAGGGCGTCCCACGACTTTGCCACATGGAGGGAAAGTACCTTAAATACTGCAGATAGAAAAATTTACTGAATGAAGACTTCATTTTTATTTTAAAAACAATACAAACTGCATTCAAAGAATTTTAAATAATCACCTGTCTGAACCGGGAATCGAACCCGCTAAATGTGCAAAACAAAAAAAACTGTAATTTTATTGTACCAATCGAAAGGCTTGATCAGATACATTTATTTTTTCTAAGTAACATAGCATCTAAAATAAAAGGAACACCATGAAATTTAACATTTGTTGGCTTGTTGCCCCTGCGCGTCGGGTGAAATGCTTTTGGGGTTTTTTTTAATAAGAAAAAAAAGTTTGTTATTTTTCATTGATTTTACGTTCTATAAATGAAACCAAACCCCTGGTTTCAAGGATAACGGTGTTTACCCTTACAGCCTGTATACTAATAGCACAGTGTACCTACTTACTACATACAGTGGGTCAACGCCCATACATTTGACAGGTCCTATGAAATGTCAAAATTGGTAACACTTGTCATAGGGTTGTCACATAAAACAAATTACACAAACTTTGTCAAACAAACGGCCAAATTAATTAACGTTTTATAGAAACAGTGACACGCAAAAAGAAAACCACGCATGCGTAAATTTGACGATTGATAAAATAATGCAAAAGTATGTAGCAGCAATTTCGCCATCTTATCCTGGAATTTTCTAACAATATTTAAAACTACAAATTTTGTTGAGGTTACAGTCGCAGTGACTAACGCTTGCGGGGGTAGGAAAGAGTCATAAATAATTCCCAAATCCAAGAAGGAGCCATAGAAAATTACTTATTATTAATGGTTATTACTTCTATGGTTTTCGTGGGTGCTGATGCTGGAAATAAAGCCTAAGTATTTCTCAATCATATACGGCGGTTAAAAAAAATTACCTGTTAAATGTAATTTGCCAGGTAAAACGTGGTCCCTATCTTGGTGTTTAAGAATGGATCTTGTTTTTGTAATCAGCGTCCCCGAAAATCATGAATTTGACACCTATCATGGCTAACTTGAAAATTTTCATAACCGCCATCTTGAATATAGATTTTGACCTCATTTTCGTCATCAGCATCCCCGAAAATCATGGAAATGACACCCATGATGGTTAAATTGAAATTTTAAAAGCCGCCATCTTGGAAATGGATTTTGACCTCATTTTCGTCATCAGCATCCCCGAAAACCATGGAAATGACACACATGATGGTTAAATTGAAATTTTAAAAGCTGCCATCTTGGAAATGGATTTTGACCTCATTTTCGGCATCAGTACCCCCCAAAACCATGGAAATGACACCCATGACGATTTATTTGTCATTTTTACTGCCGCCATCTTAGATTTCGATTTTGACCTCATTTACGGTATCCGCACCCCAGAAAACCATGGATACTAATTTACAAATTTTCATGGCCGCCATCTTGGATTTGAATTTTAACGTTATTTTCGGCATCAGTGACCACGAAAACAATGAAATTAACACCCATGATGATTCGATGGAAATTTTCATGGCCGCCATCTTGGATTTGGATTTTGACGTTATTTTCGGCATCAGTGACCCCGAAAACCGTGGAAATGACTTCCCACGAACAATCATTTGAAAATGTACGTATGCCGCCATCTTGGATTAGTAAACAGATATTATAATAAAATTCTCGTAATAGGTACATACAACATACATACTATTAATAAATTAATATAATTTCTATGAACGAAATCAATCAAATTCGAAATCAAAAAGTGCGAGCCCTGGAATTTATGTCCCGAGTATGAAGTATGGCTACTCGGGACATAACCTCCCCCCCCTTCACCCCGCAACCCCCCGCACGATTGCTCTGCGGCAATGTTCTACGTTGACCGACTGTAAGGAGTAAGATATAGGTAGACTGTGCTAATAGTATGATAGTAGATACTAATACTCTGTTTACTCGAAGATGAGTTATAACATAGCGTTTAATTTATTTATTAGGGACAAAAATGCTGTTACATGTCTAAGTTTAAAATTATGTGTCGTTACAAGACCGTTTATTTACACAATTGTAGCCGTAAGGAGCCTGCTGTCGAAAAACCGTGAACGACATCTTCAAAAACCGTAAAATAGGTATACAACAGGATGTTAACGAATTCGTGTAATTTCGATATAATAATTGATCTGCTGGTGATACAGATTAACCCAAAATGGGTAGTTTTGAAAATCAAATTAAAAAAAAAACTTGATTTTCTATATCGGAGTCATTTTAAAACCCAGAGTGAACTGACTGCAAAGAGCGATATCGCGTTAGTCGTGCCCGCCAGCCGTGTCACCGTGCTTTCATTCATTTATGAGTGACGTCGAATTGTTCACTAAGAAAAAGTTATTTTTTTTTACTGTATTCTTGTTAGTTGGTTTAGAAACGATCAGTTAAATCTACCGCATGAAAAAAATAAAAGAACTTTATTTTTTATTTTCAATCAAGCTAAATCCCGTTCGGGGCCAATCTACACCAGTATTAGATCATGTGATTTTATGGAACTTCCCGAATTCGTTTATACCCTCTATATCCATGTTTTGTTTTTTTTTTTTAAATATTTGATGTTCTTTGTATGGTAACTGTTTGTAGAGAAGTAGTAGCACATAGTAAGTATACATTGGTAGTCGAAAAAGGAGTACTAATCCAAAAGGGTATTATAGTACTTATAATAATGACGTATAACTCTTGTTCTACAACTTTCTCAAAAGTAAATTTTAGAATAACAGATGTTACAAGATTTTTCAAAAAAGTACGCTTATAACTATCTATTATCGGGTGTGTTTACATTACGTCATAATTAAATGTGTCACGGATTAATAGCTCCATTTTCTGAATTTCTAAAATTGTCTGGATCTAAACAAATTTTTTTAACACTTTCTCGTCATCATTTATACTTTAAGTACGAAGACTCACTTTGTATATCAATTGTAATTGTGGATCTTAATGATAAGATCCACAAAATGCTTTTTATGGATTTGGTACAACCACGTTTGGTCATTTTTCGAGCCCTGAATGGAAAGATGTAAACTAAGGCTATAGAAATAATCTATACAACGGTAGGAGTCTTTCTTACGTGGTAAAAAAGCGACGTGTCATCAATGTAAAATTTACATTTGTGTTTCTTTGCTTATTTTTAGTGAACCTGGCCAGTTTTCGTTAAATTATTTCAAATGTACTTTTAACAATTGTATTAAAACATAAATCAACAGATATTATTATTATCATCATCATCATTCAGCCGAAAGACGTCCACTACTGGACATAGGCCTCCCCCAAGCCATGTTGCGGTTTGCCATAATCGCCACGCTTGGCAGGTGGGTTGTCAATCGCAGTACGGTTGTTAAAATACTCTGAGAATGCTGTTGTCCATCCTCTAGTGAATGTGACAGATATTATGAAGGATGTTAAAAGAAATGCTTTAAAAATTTTGTGGTGTTACTCGGTATCGAAAAATAAAGTTATTTTTGATTTGTATGGACTCAATAAATAAATACACGAATTTCGAATAGTTGCTCCACGAATGTTATTCAATTTTCAACCGAGTATCCCCACGAAATGTTTACAGTTAATTCGTTAACACCATAGTAGAGATAGAATGAATGGTAAGCAATATTTAAAACTGCTAAACAATTTAGTTTTATATAAGAAAAAACCTTTTGGCTTGGTATCGGATTCAAATTGCTTAAATGTCAAAGACCTTATTAATAATTTAAATTAACGCACCAAGATTACAGAAACGTAAACTGCAATAGAACTATAGTATAAGTAGTGATGAGACTGAACAAGCGCAAAGGTAACATAGCATCTACGTTGAAAAGGCCACACACGTTCATTTTCCTGAAGCAAGCTGTCTGCGTACGTTGAATATTTTTACACACTCTTCTTTGGGTATCTGTGAAAAATGCATTGAATTCAGAAACTTACTATCAACTCCTGAGTCCATTATTTATTTTTATAGTTATGATTGTAATTGTCGAAATCAACAACGAATCTCTAAGTTACGATTTAGAATAACTTTTAGTAAGATAGTATGAAATCATTGAAAACCAGTTTCAGAGACACAATATAAATATAAACACCAGTATGCCTCAGCTGATTGCCTCTTAAGTTAAGAAGAACTGATGCTTTCATATACATTTTACTTATTTCCACAAAAAAAGATACGATGAACATGTATATTTACCTGAACATTTATTCGACTTCATCAGAAATACACAGGTACACTCAACTTCTCTCATGGCTGAATAGAATTTCTCACAATTCAGGCTCAAAGATATTATTATAATGATGCACTTCATTAGCCATATTTGAGGTAAAACTGTGACTAAAATAAACTGGAAAGAAGAATATTAAAAAGATCAGCATGGTTTGCAAGAATTTTGAAATAATTATAAATCATGGGAAATACTGGAAGCAGAATTTCAACAATCAGTGTATGGTACAACTTAGGAAAAACCTATTTATCCAACACAAGAACTGATGGACGAAGTCTGTTTAGTAAAAAGAAAAACCGATGAATTAATGACTTCACATAGATTCAAAAATTGTGCACTAGAAAAAGTTGTGGGTGTATTCATTAATGAAATCAATGTATGAATTAACACTCAAATCATAAAAAAGATTACAGAAATTATCTACGTGTTGTCGAAAGATTAGAAAAAGTCCAGACTATTCTCGGTCGTTAATATTGGTAATTTTGAACGATTTCAATCACATACAGAGTAACTTCTTAAATATTCTATAACATACTTTTATTCGAATAAGCTAGCATTCTTAGTTTTATCTGATTTATATTCTGATTAAACTTTACATTGTGTTCTCAGAAAGAACAACAAAATAACAATGTTACTGTCGAAACTAATAATAATAAATGTCTAGATACAAACTAAATTATTAATAATGATGTACTTAACATAAAATTAGTGCTAAGTTATTCTAGTAATAGCAACATAATAGATAATTTAGACATAAAGTTTATCATACATAGCACGGCAGACGCCCTAACTACGCTGGGACAACGATAGCAAAAATTTTATAGTACAACGATATCGCTCAGCATACATTTAGTATTAAATTCGTTTCATTGTACATTTCTATTTTATAATCATGTTTCTCGTTTATTTTGTGTACAATAAAGAGTATTGTATTGTTAATTCGTTTAGTGTTTCCTTGGTCGATAGTTGATATAGTGTCACTTTTCATATTTGGATTTTAAACGTCTGCATTCACAACTGTCAAGAAAATCATGGCGTCATCACGGAACTTTCTTGATGTTGTGGTTTAGCTAGATGGAGGATAAATGACTTTATACAGATTGGAATCGTTAAATGTCAACAGGCGATTATTCCGTCAATTTAGAAAATATTTCAAAACTTAAGGCTAATATCAAAACTAGGCCGCCTAATAACTAAAATAACATAAAATGTTTTTTGAAAAAATCACCGCCATTTGTCGAGAATTTTGATTTTACCTACTGTCATAGATTTAGTATGACATTTCAGTTCATGAGATATTCAAAACGTTTATATTTTTTTTCCATTTTACTTTCGAGCTAAGTTGTTTACCCAATGACAATAAAAACAAGGGATAATATTTATTTCTTGTACCTATTGACAAAGACTGCAACATTTTTATTTAAAATTTGAATCAATTGATCTGGCTTAAAACGAAAAATAACAAGTTAAAAAAAACTTCGGAGAAAGCTTTCAATTCGAAGTTCAAAATGTTGTTTGGTCTTATGGAATTTTAATTCAATTAATAAAAAAATACACCTAATGCCTATTCCCTTAAGACGTAGGCAGAAGTGTTCTGTTATACAGCCACGACTTCGTCATGACGGTATTTAGTCCCATGTAATAAAGAATATTGTCATTGAACTTTTAGTATTTTTATTAGTTAAACAAACTGGTTGAAATATTATTATTAATTATTAGACATGAAAACAATAGGTTATCACATTACGTAAGCAATCTAGAACTACAAAATTATCTGTTTCCTGATCGAAATCCCGGGATAGATTTAGGTAATGCTCCGGAACCTGATGATATGAAGGTTTATTACACATATGATAAAGATACAGCGAAATTGAGTAAGGCCAACTTTGCCGCCGTATTGGATTAACAGTAAGGAAGAGAAAGATTATGTAGGTATCGTCAGTATGATCACATAACGAATATTTCATACTCCTCGTATGGAGGGAGCAAAATACAAAATTTTCGGTATCTAGCTTTTCTTTTTCCTGAAGTTATTTATATCATTTTACTCTCCATTTAGCTAAGTTTTGATATTAATCTTACTTTTTTAAATATCTCTTAAATTGACGAAAAAATGGTCTGTTGACACTTAACGTTTCCACCCTATATACTCATTTAATTGTGTACATTGATATCGTTGCTTACATTACACATTGATGATGCATGGTGGTCTGATAGAATGTCAAACTTGTTTTTAAAGTCAACATTATAATCTATAGATTCTGTAACAGAGATTCTAATACTTACTTTAAATCCACCGTTCAGTATTATTAATTTCATTTTGAGTAACGTCGCTACATTTAGCAAGCCATGGCCCACTGTATGTATTGTATAGTATGTAATCTGAAAATTTAGCCGATGTAATTTCATGTTTTTTATAATGCCTAGAACTGATTGAGCACTGACATTTAAAACTAATAGAATTTAATAGTTAACTGCTATGGCAAGGTGAAAGTTAAAGTCAAATATTTTTAATTACAAGTAGACCATTAGGGAATTTGCAATCATGAAAATTGATGTGTCACAAACAATATTCATTGCGTGGTACACAGTTGTGAAGAAGTCGGATTATTAATACAAACGTTGCAATGGAAATTGTTGACCTGTCAAAATCATAGCCTTAGCGATTACGAGTGTGTTGCGGAATTAGAATGCATCTGCATTCTAATTGCGTAATTCCTGTTTCTATGATCAATTATTCTGTTCCGTGTATAACCGTTATCGTAACTTATTTTCGTGCAGACGAGTCTTAGTAACAGTGCTACGCTATAACTTAACGATCTTGTTTTTCACATCTAATTCGATGAAACCCCTCAGAAAGTGTTACGTTATAGGCCTAGCACGAATATTTTGACGTTTAGTAACGTAATCGTAACGTTAATGTGAGTGAATTTTAAATCAAAAATAACTTTCCTCTAGCATTTTGGTTTAAATTCATGTGACAAGTACAATTTGTGTCATAGATAGATAATATGAATAAAGTTTTCATTTTGTTTAAATATTATATGCGAAACGATTATTTCCAATTCAAAGTTCACTTACATTAACATGATCTACGTTTACATTAATATACACAATCTGGCACAACATTTTTGTGCTAGATCAACCTTTCAATCGATCGATTACTAGGTTAACCAACGATTACTATGTTTACTGTTATTTATTAGACTAAATTATCTCGTGTGTACCTTTCATATCTTTTTAATGTGTTTCGGTTGTGTGAAATAAACGTATATTCTTTCTTCTTTCTTTTAATTGGACCAGAATTGCCAGGTAATTCACAAGGAGTGATAGCAAAATATAAATTGTAATGGTCAATTGTCTCTCAAACAAAAGTTTGGTTCATAAAACATAATCCAAAGTCAGGAAAACTTACATGATGCCGATATGTTTCTTCAACATCCTTGTAAGCTTCCAGTATATTAACGTACAGACCATACATGACATTCCAGTATGAATCTCTTTCTGAATCTTCAAGGTTTCCTGAACTTTGGGCGTCTTCAATCCACACAATTAACAGCTTGCGAATTAACTTCATGATCAAACAAGCGTACATGACATTAATATCAAAAATCATGCTGGCGTAAAGTGATATCAGCTCGTAAACACTCATTTTAGGAATGCAAAAATAAAAAAAGAGAATAGAACCCAACCATATAATGTTAACGACGATAACGAACACCCAATTGTAGATGATTAGGCTTCTGACGTCTTTAAAGTTAATTTTAAGAATGCTATGCACATGTTGAATCTTTAAGACCAACGATATATTAATGCAACTCTGCTTTATATTTTTATAGGAATTTAAGGTGAAGCCAATAGTGTAGAAGGAGAAGTTAAAAATATGGATCCAATTAACAAGTAAGGTCAAATCTTGTCCCCAACCCTTAAATGAGCTAATCAAGTGATACAAGTAGACAGATCGGAATATTATCACGCCAATAACTCCTATTATGTTGTAGAAACAGCTATTCGAAGTGATACAGTTGTCGCGAATGGTGTACTTTGCACAGATGAAACCGGTTTGTGTCAGATGTAACGGTCTTAGAACTGATTGTAAATCCTTATCAATTTGGTTATTGATTAATACTTTATTGCCCAGAATTCCTGAGGAATTTTCGATTAAAACAGATTTTATTTTTGGTTTACGTATTTTTCTGAACCACGAAAGCATGTTTATTTCACTGGAGAGCTTGATGGTAATTGATGGAATAGAAAGTCAGACAAATGAGATTAGGGTAATAAGTAGGTCATATTGATGGTATTTTGTTCTTTTAATATGATTGATCACTTTCTACGTACAACAACAATTCACTAAATTGCTTTAATTTATTTCAAAGCCATAAATTACCATACTGCATGGCATTGAATTTTTTTGTTATCATTTATTTTTATTATTACTCTTTTTACAAATAGGAAAATCCCTGAACTAGTTTCTACAGTTTAAATACCCCTAAGTTAAAATAGCGTTATGTTATTGGTTTTCATGCCTTACAGTGTTTTGGCAAAAACCAACATCAGTCAGATAACATATTGATTTCTTCAAGGGACTCAATGGATCCAACTAAGGATATTTTATTTATTGACAACATATCTATTATCACCTAGTTAATGATGTTTAAAACTAATTTATCATAAATAAACATTGTTAACAACCTAAATCAAAGCTTTTAAAAACAACTAAAAGACTATTCAGCTATGAATTGCACAAGTAAGGCAATTGCTACAAAATTATAACTACAGACAAATGGCCCCGACAAAATTATAAAAACTAGACCAAACGTGACCAAACCTAATTTTGAAACAGACTTGAGTCAGTAAATATCATCATTTATCACAGAAGTCATAGCTTCAATCGATTGTTTTTTTTATGCAATTTTAGAAGCGATTTTTATGACAAAAATATAAATGATAAACATAAAATTGTGATTCCTAAATCTAGATTAAGTAAAACTAGTAAGTCATTTCTAGGTAACGGTTTGCCTTTTATAATAAGTTGTCGAAATCTGTAACAGATCTTACCAGGGGAAAGTTCAAAGCACATATTAAACGTGTCCTTATTCAAAAAGCAAGACTGAAGACTACGTTAACGATAGGGATGTTTGGCATTAACTCCTTCTGCAGATGTGTCTTCCCTGGAATTTGGAATTATGTCCATTAACTAACTTTTTCTTTTTGTTACTCTACAAGCCCCATAATAATTTATGTACCTATACAACATCAGGGAACACTGACCAATTTTGTTTTTTTCGTTTTCCTACTCACAAGTGTACATTGCTCTGTCATAACTATGCTAAATCAAAACTGTATTTAATTGGAACCGTCCACCTTAATTCGACTTTCCATAAGCAGCTGTAATTGATGACGTGAAATAAAAATAATAAAGCGAGACTAATTTGATAGCTAATAATTTATATATTTATCAAATTAGTCTCGTAGCCATAGTCCCCGGTTGGTGCCACAAATATCATTTTAGATTAAAGTTCTCCAATGGGTGGGTCTCTGCACGGTGGGCCTATGTCCCCCGTATGCCTTCCAAAGGACCGGACTTCTTCCGGTGACCAAAACGAGGTAACAATAATAATTCATTAAGGAAATTGATCAAATTAGAAATAAACCACGTACACAATCAATCAAATGACTAAAGTATAACCAAATTACAAGATAGACTTCCTTCTTCTACCACATTAACGACATCAAACTGGTTAGTGTATCAAGTATGTTTGCCTGTTTCAAAATAGAAAAAAGAACAAAAAGAAATACTGTGTTAATTCAGAATGTTCCAACAGTTCCATACAATGAAGTATTACTCAATAACGTAGTTGAAGAAGATTTACAATCAGTTTTAAAGCCATTAAATTTGCTGCAAGCCATTGTCGTCTGTAAAAAGTATACAATCCGCGACAACTTTATCACTTTCAATAGTTATCTTTACAACTTTATAGGAATCTGTTGCACACTAATATACCTATCGCTTAAGGTGCTATATATTATTTTCGAACATACAAGTAAATGGGTGGATTTGAGCAAGTTGGTTTATGTGACCATCATTGATTTTACTTTTTGCTCGACCGGATACATATTGAACATGTATACAAATATTATGCAGAGCTATAACAATATATTGTTGGTCTTGAAAATCCAACACGTGCATAGAGTCCTCAAAATAAATGGCAAAGACCTCAAAGGATTGATCACTTATAACTGGATTTATGTCATTGCTTTAAATGTTTTCTATATCGTTACGATCCTGTTTTTCTATATTAGTTTTGATGACGTTAATACTTTCATGTATGTGTTTATTTTGGCCACCATATCTCTCGATACGAACGTTGTGTATGCATTATTGGTCATGAAGTTAATGGAGAAAACACTTCGTATATGGATTGAAGATGTTAAAAACTCGAAATTTACTGAAGATTCAGAAGAAAGATCTTACTGGAAAATAATGTTTGGTGTATACCTGAATATGCAAGAGGCTTTTAAAATTATAGAAAAAACTTTTGGACCGCTGGTAAATTTTTGTTTAAGTTTTTTTGGATTCCGTAGTCATACTAAGAACCCTTCTAATTCTGCTATGTCCGCTGTCTGTCTATCTATCTGTATGCTGAAGCCGTTTTACTTGCAGACGATTAGTTATAACTAGTTATACTTACTTATAACTCCCACAAAGGTACGAATGTTTCTAAAAATTAATTACAATATTAGCAGCATGTACAACGAAATTATAAGAAAAACTATCACAGCTAAGTACGCTTCCCTAGTTTACGAGTAATACTCGACCTACTTATGACATGTAGTTGAATTTGGAAAAAGGTTATAGAAACTTCATAAACAATGACTTAAAACAACTGTAAAAATAACAGCACCCTAACATTATGCGTGGTCCCACTCACACTTAGCCGGTTTTTTTACTGTCAACTTGATTACTCTTCAAATTGTCTTATTTAATGTTTTGCTCTTTATTTTCAGCTATTATTTCATGCAACATTTACAGCTTTCCACAGTTTATCGGGCATAGGGTCGTTATTAGCAAAAATAAATATAATAGCTAGTGCAGGTGTCACTGTAAGTACTTGCATAATGATTTCTCTGAATTTGGTGAATTGTATTACTTGAATAGCAGTGTAACTGTTTTCCATGTTTTCATTAATTTATGTATTCGTGTTTGTCATTCTCTATACAATGATTTTATGCCATTCAAACACAATTTAAATAGTTCTATAAATATACAATGTGTCCGGTCATGGACTTGCGATATTCTAGGTATTTATATAACAACTATTCTAGTACACAAATTCACTACACACTAGGGTCCAATCCACTTCAATTTTTTTGTTGAGATATTCTCTACGTGTGTACAAAAAAAGTCATATCTCTCAAAGTTTTGGTCCTACTGAGATAAAAGTAAGCTTAATCGGAGGGCAACAATATTGTTTATCGTTTACATTACGATATAGTGGATTCACATTTTCATAACTTAAAATAGAAAATATCTCAACAAAAAAGCAAAATGGCTGCCAAATAGCGAGGAAGTGGATTGGACCCTACTGTGTAGTGTATTGTGTACTAGAATAGTTGCTATATAAGTACCCAGAATATCGCTAGTCCATGACCGGACACATTGTATAAATTGAATGGTAATAATTAAATTGAATTACAAATGAATGTTTGATGAATGTAACTAAAAAAAACCTCAAATAATCAAGTCAATTTAATATTTTTATATGAGCGAAGCTGAACTTGATAGAAACCACAGTTTTTTTCATACACGCGTTCTAAATTTCACTTAACGTGGCGCGTTCTAAATTATTTTGTAGCTTACAAAGATGCTTTTTTACATAATTATCCTTCTATTTCAGCACGTCGTTCTGACATTTATATCACAAGCGTGGATAGTTAAAAACATATTCCTACAAATTTGTCTAAGCATTGAATGTGAGAGATTTAATACAGCGATGAGAGATGTTAAGACTACCTGTATAATGCTCATGAATTCACGAAATTGTTCAGGTAGTATTTATTTTACAGTATCAAAGATGCATGATCTACTTGAACTGCCTAAAATAAAAGGAAGTTCTTTTATAATTAATGAACATTCTGACTTTAAAATAAAACCTTTAGCCCTGTACATATCACATCGATAAATATGACAATAAAACTTGGCGCTCAAGATTAAAATCACATCAATAATTTGATTTTTTTAGATACGCAGAAGAGGGTTTGCAAGAACATCCGACGAGAACAAAAAGTATCGTTCAAGAAGATGACCGCTTGTGGCGTAATCGTCATAGACGCCGAGCTGCCTATACAATTGTTAAACTTTATCACAACTTACACTATTGTGCTTTTACAGTTTACGTTTCTCTAGTTTTTATATTTAGTCAATCATCATTATCCCGTAAATGTGTATCTTTCTTCTTCTAGAATCTAACGTCTCGACCTACATTTTGTTTTTCACTCATTTCTTCTTCAGTGACCTAAGTACGAGCAGTCATATTATTGTAGACATAAATTCTAATAAATCACACAGCATTTGTATGTAAGGCTAATAATATGAAAGCGTGTTTCCACCCTCCTTTAAGAGCCCCCGCACATTATGGCCACCAGTTGCCGCTACTAAACGCGACTAATAGTGGATCAGTCAGACCACTACACGCCGCCACCAGTGGCAGCCACTGGTGGCTGGATGCGGCCTTCAGTGGCTGCCACTTGCGGCAGTTGTTCAAGTGGTACTCGACAGAGGCGGACGTGTGTTCGATATCAGAAATGAAAACATCAAAATTAGGAATCGCATCCGTAGACATCGTGTACGTGCATTCAGTACGCTGCTTACAACAAGGCTAGACCTGAGATGCGGTAGCGGGGAGAAGCTGACGACTGAGGCCGTGTGTGCGCGCGAGTCGAACGACAAAACGTGGCCACAAGTAGCGACGACGGTCGACTCCCGCAGCTTGTGGCTTGGACGCTGCCACTCAAACGCTCGGTGCGCGCCGATGCTATACAAAATGTATGGAGAAAAGCATCCGCAACTTGCGGCGGCCACTAGTCGTTCTAATGTGGTCGCCACTAGTGGCTCAATGTGCGGGGGCTCTTAATGTAATTAGATTTTTTATATGTAACTTTACCTCCACGACTAAAAATAAATTATTTGAACTAAGTTATTTCTTTATTTTCTAATAGTTATTGTTACAAAAGGCGTTATCTCACCATAAGATTAACGTAAAACCGGAGGGAACATTATACTAGCTTTCTACAACCCCATAATATAGGTAATAAAAAATGTGTCATGAGGTCTACTGAAAAGCTTACAAACCGCAGGGCAGCTTGTGGCGAGCTGTTGGTGAGTGGCAACACTGCGTACCTTATTTCCTCAGAGAGTCGGTCAGGGCCTCGTCTCCAGTTTGCCTTTATTAGCTGGCTGGAGTGGAACCCCGTGAGTGCCCGCAGGATTCTCAACTCTGGCTTGCCTTTATCGGCCGGCCAAAGGGGGGCCACCAGAACTATATGCTCGGTGGTGGAAGTGTCTAATGGCGTAATAGCGGGGAAACACAGTCCGTGTCTTTCAGGCGCGCGACGGTGAAACCGGGGCCACACCTCTCTACACCTCTAGCCGCTCACACGTTGTTGCCCCCTTCGCCTATGTACTGGCGGCTTTTCAGGGGGCCCAGCTAGTGAGCTGGCGAGTCACCGTCTGCCGAAACTTTTCAATTTTAATCTTGAAAGGCAGATGCCGTTTTCTTCCGGCAATATAAGTTATCCCACACATACCCTTGTGTTAAGTGGACTGGTTAACTTGTATTGCCGGAAGAAAACGGCGCATGCCTTTTAAATTTAAAATTGAATTATGATGGCAGACGGTGACTTGCCAGCTCACTAGCTGGGCCCCCTGAAAAGTCGCCAGCACATAGGCGAACAGGCAACAACGTGTGAGTGGATATAATTATTATGTACAGTAGGGACCAAAAGTCCATAGGCAATCTCACAAAGCAATAGCTTGACGTTTAGTTTGTCTTACGACCTTCTATTTTTAAGAGACATACATACATCATCGTTGTACTTCATAATTTCAACTTCATTAAATTAGTAAAGATGGCTTAGTGGTTAAGCGCGCCCTCAAACATGCCTGGATCAGCGAGACGTGCGTTCAAATCTCACGCAATGTTAGACTTTTTGTAAGTTTTTACTCGATTGTAAGTATTTGTAAGTAATGACTGTAATGAGACAGATAAATTATTCGATTATCTTGTTCGCTTTGTTTACACATTTCGTAACATTAGAGAGGTAGATTATAAAAAACTAAATAAAGAATTTAGATTTCTGTGGGGTAGACATAAGTTTTATGAATATTTGATCGGAATGAATGTTGTCGATTGGAACTGTAAATGTTAGTTAGTGACGTGTGGTTTAATCATAGAAGTAATAAGTACTACGTATAAAGTCCTTGGGTTTAATCGATAGCGGTATTGTATTTATTCTCAAAATGCAGGCAAATATTAATATTGAGACGAAGGCGACTATTATTGCGCTGCTTAAAAGTGGTCTTAATAGAACACAAATATCTGATGAAACCGGACTGAATGTGAGTATTACATTTATACAATTCATAACTTAATCTTTTACTTCAAATTTATAATCACATATGATTATTTGGAGACATGGTTTAATTCTTTTTTAAATCCGCCTTGATGAGGCCTAAAAGATAAATAATTAGTGTTTATTATTGGATTTAAAATACAGAGTTATAATATTACATTGTTTTAATAAATAAATATTATTATATTATATGGAAATTAAGTCACTTCAGTATTTTGACATAGCCGCCTAATATTAGATACTTTTTTTTGTTTTAGAGGAAGTCTTTGGATCAAAAGATATGAGGAAGAGGGAAGCCTTGCTAGTCGATAGCAAAGTGAAGGCCGTCGCTGATTGGCGAGGCGCAGCGACAACATATGGTGGACGAGTATGAAACAAATGTTTCCACACCTATGAGACACTTTGCGGAATTATTTGACACTTCGCTGCAAACTGTTCGCCGTGCCCTCCACGCTGAAGGATTGCATCACAGAAGACCCGCTAAAAAGCCCTTGTTGACAGAAAGACATAAACAAGAACAATTACGTTTCGCACGGGATTACTTAGATTTTGACTGGAATACGGTAGTATTTACGGTAGTATTTTATCACACAAGCGAGTGTTAAACCTGCGCCATAAGTGAAGCCATATTACCATATCCTCAGATGAAAAGACGTTTAAATCTAGTCAAAAGGGTAGGCTTCACTTATGGCGCAGGTTTAACACTCGCTTGTGTGATAAAAACGTAATCCCTAATACAGACTCAGGTCGCATTACAATTAATATGTGGGGATGGATGAGTGCAGCAGGCAGGAGAACTGGCTTTTATTCCTCTACGCACCAACGTTCTACTTATTGGTTTTAATAATTAGACGGTGTAACTAAATATTTAGTATTAAATTGAGGTTTAGTTTCAATCTTCTTTTCGTCAAGAAAATGAACACTTAAGCTATAACCTCAATACATTCATTGTGACGTTACATAAAAAACGTATTCGTAAAGTCTTAATCATATATTAGTTTTCAATAAACTCTGCTGAATACCGATACTTATAATAAGTGGGTGTCAACAATTATATTTGTGTCATTAGAATATCCCTTCCTTGTTATGTTATTATGAATTGACTAAGTAGGTATACAACAAAAAATCTTAGCAACAGTTACAAGAGAATTTCTTTTATCTAGGTAGGAATGTGACGTCACAATTCTCATAAAAGTTTGTTAGTAATATAAGTAAATAAAACGAATAAACATTATTGTTATCATTTAGCACAACTTTTTTATTTCCACCTTCCTACACCAAAAAAAGATAAATTGAATACATAATCACATAAACAATGAAATAATAATACAATAACTAACATTATAAATAAACATCAATAACGAATAATTTTTTGCTTTATATACAAATATAATATAAATAAAAATAGTTTCAAAGAAACAAAAATGAGATACGCATTGTAAGATTCGAACTTAGACGTCACTGATCGTGGACCGATTGCTTAGCCCTATTAGCTATTAGGACATATTAATTAAGTGCGAATTTTAGCAATGCAATGTTAAGAATGACGCATCACTATGACGCGTATTCTAAATGCAACAGAAATATAACGCTATTTCGCGTAGTGCGACGACAGTTCATTAGTGTGTGTTATCTGTGGAATGTTGAGACATCACTCGTACACGCACATGCATACGCATTAGCTGTATCGTGCGCGAGTTTATAGCAATGTAGTCCTTAGCATGCCTATGGACTTTTGAGCGTTTACTGTACCATTATAGTAGTTTATGAAACTGTTGCAAAATATAAAGACACGAGTGTGAGTTTAAAAACCAATCCGTAGGTGAGGTTTTTAATGGTATCACACGAGTGTTTTAATACCTAATCATGTACAGCTTCATACACTTTACCTAAACTCATGCAATAGGTAGATACCCATTTTAAATAAAATACCCAATTATTATGGCGCCCAAACCCTGCAGTCCACCGAGCATGTCGCTGAATAAATTGAATTGAAAACTCCTAGGTCTATTCGATGCGTACTTTAAAAGAAAAAAAGGTTGTTTTAAAGCATTATTTTGTTAATAGAAAGGGGGTATTGTGCATACAGCGAAATTATTATGTAAGTACTATACACCTCTGCTCCACCCTTCGAGGAATGCAGGCGTGATATTATGTTGCTCGTAAAATGGTACTTATTACACAAAAAAATGCACACATGTTTAAGACTATAAAAGCAGACGTGATAAAAATATTACTAATACGAAATGTTAGAAAATGATTAGATGTTTCCGATATCGACCTGTCTAAAAATGAATGTTGTTTAGAACCTGTTATCGTAATTTGATAAAGTAAATATTTGTCGTGGATGCAACTATTTTACGGTCAATACATAAGTATATGAACTTGTGTATATACCATAATTATTTGATCCTTAAATTTTTCAAGAACGAGAATATCGAACATTTGTTATCTAACAACAAACGATATCGGTCTTAAATATTATGTCATTTAAGATGTCAGCAATGTTCCAGAAACGTAATGTCATGCAAGAGATATCTTCTCATGCAGTTGAAATATTACTTAATAATCGGCTAGAAAGAGAAATTCAAAGAATATTTTATCCCTTTAACTTAATGTTCACCCTATTATTCTCTTCAAAATATAATATACAAGATAATTATATTTACCCAAACCAAAAGAAGTGTAATATATTGGCGTTCTTTAGTGTTTGTTTAGTTATTGTGAGCTACATTTATCGTACGTGCTACGATGACGTAAACCCTAACATTAAAAAAATCTATGATACATTTTCGATAAGTTATATTTACTTTTTCATTGTACATTGCTTCGGTTTAATAATGGTTTTTGTTCTGATCATCGTGCATAGTCATAACAACGTCTTGCTTATTGTGACGATCCAGACAATACATGAAAGCATTCATTTTGGTGAACTGCGGAGTTTAATCATTTGGAATTGGATCTCAGTTTTAACAGCTTTTTGTATTGATGTCTTTATTTATACTGTATCTCATTATTGTATGTTTGTCACCTCTTTTACCGCCATCAATTGGTTCAACGTAACTACTAATTTATTGCTTGCTACATTTGATATCAATACGGTTTATGCTATTCGTGTTATTATAATGTTAAAAAAGTATCTCGATGAATGGATCACAAACATCATGATGATGAATGATGAACAAGAAAATGATAAATATTGTACAAAATTGTTTGCGATATATGAAAAAATTTTGAACGCTTACAAATTGTACAAGACGGTTTTTCAAGTATTGGTAAGTGTTTCCATAGATATCTGACAAATTTTAATAGTAACAAATGACCCAATATTAAAATAGCTGAATAGACAGAGTAGAGAAATGTAACTTTTTTTTTAAATATCCATCTCAACATTTTTGGAGCACAGGAAAATAAATAACAGTCTTTCGCTTTTAACAATCCGGGTTGAAAACTCAAATAGACTGTAAAATATAGACAATTTTATATTTTAATGTATGTGACTTTAATAACTTAATAATCAAATCAAAATCATTTTTTTTATTCCTAAAATCCAATACAGGCGCTTATGAAAATTTGAATTTAGGTGCACGGTTCCGATTAGTTGTTTCCTATGGAGAAGAGCCGGCAGGAGACTGCATGGTTACTCTTAAAAAAAAAGATATCTTTAACAATGTCAGTGAATACAATACTATGATTTAGGATAGTTAAGAGAGAGAACAATGCAGTCTATCTGTAATATAAATACAGTAATAAATTGATGACTTTACTATGCATGAATGAAGAGAAGCCGCAAGCTATTAGTTTTTTTAATAAGTCATTCTTATACATAATAACATTTCTAAGAGTGCGTCCAATAACGTTTTTCTAAGTATATTTTGAGGGGAAAACACTTTGTCTCAGTTTATGACACTTTTGTTTTTTTACAGATATTGTATCGCACAGTCGATACATTTTTTCACACTTTATGTTCTTTAGAAGTACAGTTACAAATAATGAAAATGCAAACTGACATAACAATCGAAGTAAGTGTTACAATATTATTACATTTACTGTCTTTTCCTTCTCAGATAATTATTTATTTGTACTTCTGTGCACTACAGGGTGTAAACAAATTCGTGTAATTCCTTAAAACCGCGTGATCTACTGGTGACACTGATTGACCCTTTAAAGGTTTCTTTAAGAATCAATTTTTTTTTTCAATTTATGAAAATTCCTATTCTGTATCTGAGTAATTTTAGCGTCCCGAGTTAAATGACTGCGTGGAGCGATATCGCGCTAGTCTTGCCCGTCAGCTGTCGCCGTGCTTTCATTCATTTATGCATGGCATCGAAATTTTCTATCACATAAAATGGGGAAAAAAAACGTTTCATTTTATTCAATCTAAATCCAGTGCGGGGTTAATCTATACCATTAATAGGTCATGTGGTTTTAAGGAATTACACGAATTCGTTTACACCTGTATAGTTGTCCATGAGGCGGACTTAATGCCATAATGGGTTCTTTAACAGTCAAACTTTACATCCTACATGTGTTCTTGTTATACCTAAAAATACCCTATTATATTTGACTATTATTTTTTAATTACAAATCTCAAATCAAATAATAAGCAACAGCAAAAGTAAAAGAAATCATACCACTTAACTTTTCAGCTTCTATCTATTAGGATTATAACATTCATATGGCTAGTAAAGGATATATTATTAGTAATTAAACACAGCGTGCAATGCGAGAAGTTCTATATAACCATTGAGGAAGCTGAGACGGCTTGCGTACAACGTTTGAAGAACAAGAACTGTCCAAGTAAGTTTTTTGTTTTTGCATTTTTTTTTAAATGAAATAGACTACGTTATCACTTCTTGCATCTTCGTTCTTTCCTTCTATCTAAATACTGTTGCCTCGTGTTACATTTACCAAATAGGCCGCCAAGCATGGCAAGTTAGTAGTTTACAACAAAACGTTTTCGTGTTGCATTCGTTGAATTTCACTCAGTGTGGGCGGGCTGTTAGTCAGTTGCTTTTGGCTTTAAGTTCTTGAAACGTAAATTTTAACTGGATAGCATAGGGGTGCATGAAAAGAGCCTCCACGAGCGACGATAGTAAATTACGTCCGGCGCACCCTAGGCAGTCAGCCTCGCTACCAACCTTGCTGACTGGCTAATCTTTTCACCACGGCATGATCTATTCTCGTATAGCTCGTGCCGACACGATAGAAGAAGAAGACTGGATAGCAGTATCTTTTCGTATTTCAAATTGCATTTCAAATACAGGCTGTAAGGGTAAACACCGTTATCCTTGAAACCAGTGGTTTGGTTTCATTTATAGAACGTAAAATCAATGAAAAATAACAAACTTTTATTTTACATCAAATTTACATTTTTCCTCAAAAGCATTTCACCCTGTGCGCGGGGGCAACAAGCTACGGGAGGGGGAGCGGGGAACTCGCTGCGTGGCCCGACGCACGGCCTCGCACTGTTTGCTACCCCAGTTAGTCAGCTGTCTCGTTAGCGAGTGTGTGTACGCCGCGTCGTAGCGCCGCCGCGCCGCTCATTTCTCGCACGTATTTTTTTTAATTTTTTTTTACTTGGTCCTATATTTTTATGTTTAAGTCAATTACCCATGGTTTGAGTGATAACGGTGTTTACCCTTACATGCTGTATAATAGTAATGTTTTTCTGCCGTGCCGTGTGGTCCCGGACGTAAAGAATAGCACTACCCCATCTCTTCCCATGGGTGTCGTAAAAGGCGACTAAGGGATTCACTAGAGGATGGGCAGCAGCTTTCTCTGAGTACTTTGACAACCATACTGCAATCGCCAACCCGCCTGCCAAGCGTGGTGGTTATGGCAAATCACATCGAGCACAAGACCGGTGGATGTGGTGATGCTTGGGGGAGGCCTATGTCCAGCAGTGGACGTATTGCGGCTGAATGATGATGTTGAATGTGAATGTTTTTCTTTACAGGCAGTCAAGAATATCTCTACAAGAACGTGATCCAGGCAAATCGAACGTTCAGCAAGATGACCGCGTGTGGTCTGTTCTATGTAGATGCTACGCTACCAATATATTTTATGGGACTTCTTACGAATTACGTAGTTGTACTGTTGCAATTTGCTTTTCCATAAAACCGTTTTTTTTAATTTTTAATACGAGTACAAAATACGATCTTTAGATAGTAACAGTTTCTTTTTTCACTAATTACTAACCGTAGGCTTTGTCCCTGAGGTGCACATGATGTCTTCATTCTGAATGTAAAGTACCACTGTAAGGTTACAATAAAAAAGAAAGTGATATCGATGAATCATTGCTTTTATTCTAATTTAAATGAATAACATTTAAATGAATGCTAACACAAAACAAAAAAAGAAATTAGTATATAAACATGGACACTTTATCACCCAAGCGACCGGTCACGACCTACCGAGCTCCCCCATCATAGAGGTGGTTGTCTCTTCAAACTCCGCAGTCACATCGATAATTCAGCTCTCATCAAGCTATCTCCCTTCCAGTCTCCTTCCAGCAACGCCCTAGGCCGAGGTCCGAGTTCCACTAGGGGTCGCCCTTAGTACTTAAGTTAAGTATATTACTTCCCCTGCATTCAAAATCATTTTTTTTTTATTTGAAGTAGACCAAATTACAGGTGCTTTTAAAACGTCAAAACTAGGTGCACGGTTCCAAAAGGTAGATCTCATGGAGAAGAACCGGCAGGAAACTCCATGGATACTCTTTTTAAATAATATATCATGACAATTTCACTACAGTATCGTGAGAAAAATAGAATGAGAATAATGCAGTTTAATGTAAGAAATAAACTCATGTAAGGGTACCAAGCAAATAGAAAAATATTCCTTTTGGGATTGCCATAGCAGTTAAGAGCTGACCAGTCCCGACAGACGGCACCCGTTCACGAGCATAACGTGCACATACGCATCGCTCAGCTCAACCATATTGCAGGGAACTCAACGATCGGATGCACGACGCCACCGTCAGCAGGACATTTTAGTGAGCATGACGAACTCATACTTCCTGAATTCTAGGATAAGCAGTACTTAAGTAACATTTGGGTACGGAGTTGTCAAAAAATTGACGGATTTTAAAGCATTTTTTTACAACTCCGTACTCATATACTATATAGGTAGTTAAGTATTGCTTATCTTGAATTCTCAATTTAGAAACTGGAGGTAAGAGTATGACAGAAATAAATAGCCTAGTAAACGTTTACAGAAAAATACATAAGTACTAAGATTGAAGAAATACAAATTGTAATAAAACAATAGTATAAGAAGTGATAAAGTTTGACAATCGTATAGGTAGCTCAGCATCTATGAAGCATAAGCCGCACGCGCTCATCTTCTTAAATGATGCCTTTTGTTTTCGTTGAATGTTCTTGCAAACCATTCTTTGTGTATCTGTGAAAAATAAGTTATATACGTTAATATTACATTTTCATCGCCCCTCTCATCTGTCTTAATTGTAAAAGATAGCAGGTTAAGAAATACCGGGTCGATGAGCAACAGAAACAAATTATACACGCAGGCTCCTTTGTTTCTCTATGTACTAAAGAAATTAAATATTAAGATTTGGCACACGAGCTTGTCAACATGAGAAATGTTGATTCAGCAGTCATTGTAATCAAATCAAATCATTTATTTGCTTACTAATTGTACAAATACAGGTCTTATAACTTACTAGTGGTGCTTAAAACTTAGCGGCCTTTTACAGGCGTTGCAAATTTGAGGGATAACATAATATTTGATATAATTATGTATCTATAATAAACATCTATTGTTTTATTAATAATATAATGTACCGATAGTCGTTACGGCCAGTGTTATAGCCAAGAGTCGACCAACATCTAAAGAGGCTCTCGTTGAGTGGCTGGATCAAGGGCCTTATACAGAAAGCGGTACTTTTCGACACGGCGCGTATTGTTAGGAGGTTCCTTTCTCTGAGGCCTTGACCACGGGTAGATTGGACCTTATTCCAGATACCGGTGGGCTACTACACACACCGACATAAGTATCGGAACAAAACAATTTTTTTCTTCTTAATTTTTTTTTGTTTACTAAAAGTGTGTGTTCAAATATTTTAAAATTAAGGTTAAACGCATTGAAAGAACCAATAATCAATAATCATTTAATTGAATTTGGTAATTTATTCTTTAATTAGCTAAAATGTCCATTTTGTAAATATCGGCGCATATTTTTAGGAACAATTAACATATAAACTCACACCTTATTCCCATGGGGGTAGGCAGAAACTATAGAACGCCACATGCTATGATCCTTACATACTTCTTTCGCTTTGTCTACGGTCATATATCTTGTCATACACGCACGCCGGTTGAAAGTACTACGTACCTGTCCTTTTTGAAGAACATCACCAATAACATCGATGTGTGTACTTTTAGGGCGTCCTCTACTGGCGTTTCCACTGACATCCGCCTTTAAAATTCCTTTTGTTAATCGCCGTTCACTCAATATTTCAACATGCCCAAACCACCGAAGCATAATCCTTACAATTTCTGTCACTACTTCATCTTTTAAACCGCAACTTTGTCCTATCACATCATTCTTCAATGTATCATTCAAAGTTACACCGCACATACTTCGCAAAGAACGCATTTCCACGGCATTTATTCTACGTTTATGACTCTTATATGCAAGTGCAAATAGTAACAACTGACATGCAGTCAAAAAAGAATTACCTACCTGAACAATCTCGTGATTTCATGAGCATGACACAAGTACTCTGAATATCTCTCATTGCTGCATAGAATTTTTCACATGTTATGCTAAAGCATATTTGTACGATTATGCTCTTTATAAACAACGTTTGGGTCACAATTATTAGCCCGATGAACTGTAATAAAAATATTTTGTTTAGCTATATCTATAAATGACCCGTAATTTGTTTGTGATTACGTTGTTGCTGCAGCAGAAACACTAGTGAGCGTTTCAATCTAAAATGCATTTGAAAGCTGACTAGATTCTCCCCAGTGGGTGTAAAAGCTACATTATAACTATAATCTAGCTCAAGCAATTGGAAGAAGATCCAATTTGGACCGAAATTTTGAAACTAACAGCGGCTGTTAATGGTGGCTGTTTTGTAGTCCATTTAGGGAAAGAGGTAGGATTCTTAGATGCTCATTTGCCCATATGACAGCCAAAATTCAGTTGTGACACCTTAACTACATCACATCACCTCCCTAAGCCGCAAGCTATCCATAAAAAGGGCGGTGGTCATTGTAGAACATTTCCACCCTACAAATTATTTGAGAATGATTTATATACATACTTTAGGTCCACCATTTGCAATTTCCTCTCGTATTACTAGTAACGTCGCTACGTTCCATAAGCTGTAGTAAGCTACGTATATCGTATAATATGCAATCTGGAAATAAGAAGTCAAACGACTATAAATATCAAGACGAACTAGTAAATGTGATCAAATCATCAACCTAAGCAATTTCTGGCGTGGACCAACAATATCTGTTAGAAAACAGTTACTAAATAAGTATTCAAACGTGCTACTACTTATATACATTTTAGCACATTACAAAGAATTACTTGCCATTCTTCAATCTAGTATTACTAGCTAAAACGTGAATACAAAATAAAAAACTTACCTGTTTTCGGAATATTTTCGCTATTATCTCATAACACTCTTGTATATTAAGATATGCATCAAACATCATTTTCCAGTAATCTTCTCTTTCTGAATCCTCGAAATTTTCTGACTTTAGAACATTTTCAATCCAAAAACGAAGCAGTTTCTCCATTAATTTTAGTACCGACAAAGCATACACCACATTCATATCAAAAGCTATGGTGACATATGACTCGACCATTCTGATAATAGTATTGTCAGGAAAATAAATAAAATGGAACAGGTGGAAACAAAAATAAAAACAATTTAAGGCAATTACCCAAATCCAGTTGTAGTTAATATATTTTTTGAGGTCTTTGCCATTAATTTCCAAGATTCTATGCACGTGTTGGATTTTCAAAACCAGTAATACATTATAATAGCTATGCACAATATTAAGACAGTTATTTAATAATTGTCCGAGCGAAAAGAAGATGAATTGAATAATATTGCTTATGTTAAAGAACAAGTAATAACCCTTGCGTGTATCGGCAAATGAGATGATCAAATCATATAAAATAACAGCACGAAATAACAGAATGTTAAAAACTCCTATAAAGTTGTAAAGATTATTATTAGGAGTAATGCAGTTATCACGGATTTTATGCTTTGCACAGAGGAAAATACTTTGTATCAGATTCAGCGGCCTTAGGAATGATTGCAAATCTTTTTCAATTACGTTGTTGAGTAATACTCCATTGAATGGAAGCATTGAAACAGTCCTTATTAAAACATCAATTCTATTCGATTTTGGTTTATTTCTAAACCACGAATACATGTTTAATATACTAAACAGTTAGATGTTGATTGATGTAATGAACAAAAGCTACTAAGTAGGCAAGTCATTCGTTATTACTTTATTTTTACCGACCACCGTTTATTATTTTATTGATAATATTAATTTTTGTAATTTATTTGAATGTATTTCTATTTCTTAAAACATATTATGTAAGCTTGCTGTCTATTTTATTGATACTCATAGGTCCAGTACAAGGTCACAAGGAATTATTCCGTTTTATATTTTTATTAACATTTCGTTCGAATGAAAGTCATGATCCATTTCGCACTCTTTTTCATACTTTTGAGTATTCAGCATAATGGCACCGTTTCGAACTAGTGCCTTCTATGTATCATGCTCTTGATCTATCTGTTTACTGACTATCAAATATTTTGCTTTTCTATCGTAAGTGCTTTAAAAATTAAAACTTGATCATACCATGAAATATCTAATTAAGATGATTGCATCAGAGTTGTTTCGAATCAGTACCGAAACTTTACGGGGTTGTCATAAATATAACTTAGTATTGACATTTAAAAAGAACATGATACATGGTCTACTTAAAAAAAAAAAACTTAAACTTTGAGCACATTCAAATAAATAATGCCTAAATTTTTGTTAATTACATAGCAATATCAAATGCAGCGAAGTGCGCGCACATCGTATGTTGCGGCTTGAAGGGTTTGCATGCCGGTGAAACTACAAGCAAATAAGACGAAGGTTGAGAAAATATCAGTAATTCTCTTTGTAATGTAGGTGGTACGCTCCTAGGTTTGACTAATCAATCCTCAGGTCTGACTTGAAGTCATTGTCAAAGCCCAAACAAAAATGTTTTTATATTAATGTTTAATATAATATTAATTATTATGTATGTTACGGCTAAAAGCCGAATTGCGGTTACACCTAGGTTTAGCCGGCTACAACTAGGTGCGACTGAGTCGAAAAGGCCCGCCCGGGGCTCCTATTTCTCTCTGCAGGGTTTAAATAATTCTAACACGAAGGGGATGACGGGGGATCAATCTAAATGTAGAAGTAAATATGATACATCCTGGGTACATAGTCTTTGTGATAGATGTCGCTATACCTAATAATGATCACAAAAACTAATCACTTTACATAATATTTAAGTAGATGATAGATGTAGATTCCGGCAAAACAAACAACAATCCATTTAATACATGTAAAATTAATTGTTGTACCACTTGACTTTTCTACCACTTCATCAATAAATATCGCCATGACCTGTATTACAAACATATTGTCAGGGTCATAATTCAAAAGATAATTCAAAATATACCCTCTAATTGAGAATGTCCAAACAATGCCATGTGATGAAGCATTACTCGACAACCTAATTGCAAACGAATTACGAATTAGTTTTAAGGCCGTTAAACCTGATGGAAGCCCTTTTCATCTGCCCTAAGTATACTATTCGCGACAACTATATCACATCAAAAAGTTCTCTTTAAAATTATGTAGGATTTATCGCCATGCCTATATTACGGTTAATTTGCTTGTATCACTTGATGACAGGGTGCGGCCTTGCTTCTTAATTTTACCAATGTTTTCAATTTTATCTCCTGCTCGTATGGGTTCATGTTAAATTACTATAACAATATGTCATGATTTCAAATATTAAAAAGAATTAGTTGAGATTTTAAAATTAAATATTAAATTAAAAGTACGTGATTTATGTAATGAATATAAAAAGTGTCTAATTTGACAGTTAACGTTAAATAATCATGACGTTCGAAGAGGTTGGTTAGTTTTTAAGTTAGTTCTAATTGAGCGACGGAACGGAGAGGTTGTCTTCAGCGATTAATATCAAGTGAATAAATAGTTTGTTATAGTGCGATTAAGTATACTACTAAAAGTGTGAATATTCAGAAATAAAGAACTGTGAATTACCGAGAAGGCGTTATCATTTCACTTCAGAAGTGGGATAAACCAAAAGAAGGTATGTTGACAATCTGTACGATTATACAGTGATATTTGAAAATGAATTCCTTGTGATTTTATCTAACCACGTTTTTAAACGCTCACTTTTATGAAACATATCAAGAAGCATATTAGTACAGTATTTTTAAAAAAAAAAAAAAAAAAAAAGTTTTCATCTTTTGATTTATATTGTTATAATTTTATTCTGTTGGTTGCATGACACTGCACATTAGGTCAGAGCAACTCTCTGATAATGTGTTGTGTTGATTGTGTGTAATATTGTGCGTGGATACGTGGCCGGGGCTACTCTCTGGCAGTGTCATGGCGCGCATTATTGCACATACCGGTTGGACATATCGTGTGCTTGATCGGGGCTACTCCCCGATAGCGCGGGATGTGTTTTGGCTAAATTGAACCTGGGGTCATGATTTCCTGGTACTGGTGTGGGCACTGCATATCGGGTCGGGGCAACTCTCTGATGATGTGTTGTGTCCATTGTGTGTAGTATTGTGTGTGGGTACGTGGCCGGGGCTACTCTCTGGCAGTACCATAGCGCGCATTATTGCACATACCGGTTGGACATGTCGTGTGCTTGGTCGGGGCTACTCCCCGATGGCACAGGGCATGTTCTGGCTAAATTGAGCCTGGAGTCATGATTTCCTAGCAGAATATTATTATGACGAAAGCTTTCATTTTATAATGTGGCTTCTTTAATTACTATTGTTAAGGCTATGTTCTTATAAGCTTCTATGTGTGTGATTTAAAGACCAACATTTGAATATAATTGTACATTTTAATTTTATAATATTTTTAAGCAACAGGAAGTAAGCATGAATTGTTGATTGGGTATGACTATTGGTACATGAATAATTACTATGACAAATGAAATGTTGATAAGTGAACTATGATTGTTTACTGGTTTTGTTAGGGGACGTACTATGTGACTTCGCTGGATTTTTGAGTGGGTATGTGTCCCACTGGATGTTGAGCGAGTCTCTAGTCGTCGGATTATGTTAGTGGGCGTACTTTGTGATCTCGCTGGATTTTTGAGTGGGTATGGTTCCCGCTGGTTGTTGAGCGAGTCACAATAGTCGTCGGTTATTGTACTAAAGTAGTATTATGTTAGTGGGCGTACTTTGTGATCTTACTGGATTTTTGAGTGGGTATGGTTCCCACTGGTTGTTGAGTGAGTCACAATAGTCGTCGGTTATTGTACTGAGTAGCTAAAGTGAGGCTACGCTAAATCGAATAGATATTCTGACTTATGAATATCGTCGTGTGAATAACTCTGTACATTAATGAATTTATTTTATAAATGAATTTAGTCGTTTACGTTACTCTTTTTAGTTAGGTACCATACAATTTTCGAATGGATTTGAATGGTATTATGATACTTACCTATTTATTTATACAAAATGTTTATTGTGCTGGGTTTAAGCACATTTATCCGTTATATCTCTGATTTTAAATATAAATTAGGTATACCTCAAAGCTTAATTATAAATAATTATGTAATTGTTGTGAATGGATTACGCCCCAAGTAATGTGTATGTTTCAGTGAGGTGTGATGATGACATCGGATGTTGAGACCGGTACTCCTCCCGGTACACCTCCGAGAAGTTGGCGTAAATCCAAGAAAACTAAGGTTAGGCGGAAGAGTTCGTCGTCGTCTAGCTCAAGTGAGGAAGCTGTACCCAGGAAGATACGTAAGCGTATGAATAAACTTTCTACCAAGGATATTCTAAAGTTAGTTAAGCATGCTTCAAAAAGTACATCCAAAAACTCCTGGAATAACAACAATCTTAACAATGTTATTCCGGAGTTTGACCCGTCGAATAGAACTCAAACTATCGAATGCTGGTTGCGAAAAGTTAATGAATGTGCAATTATTTATGGATGGGATGAGAAACAAATTGTCCATTTCTCTTTACAAAAGTTAGTTGGTCTAGCAAAAAAGTGGTTTGAAGCCTTGCCGACAGTTGTATTCTCTTGGGATGAGTGGCAGGGTAAACTCAAGAAGGCTTTCCCTAGTGAGGAAAATTACGGACGTCTGTTAGAAGAGATGTTAAATCGCACCTCACGTGGTGATGAAAGCCTTCGTGAGTATTTTTATGATAAACTAGGATTATTGAACAGATGTGAAATTAGTGGTAAAAAGGCTGTTGATTGTATTACGTATGGTATTAGCGACCGTTCGATTAGGAACGGTGCACAAGCACAAAATAGTTCAGAACCCGAAGATTTACTTAATTTTCTTGCATCCCAAAAACCTCAACCACTGCTTAGTAACAAATCGCGTGAACGGACAATTCAAAAGTCAAGCTATAGTAATCCCGGCACAAGTTCACAAGGTGCTAGCACCAGTTCAATTACTTGTTATAATTGTCGTTCAAAGGGTCATCCTTATTTTAAATGCACAAAGCCCATTATTAAATGCAAACACTGCAATCGGATAGGACATGATAATGAGGGATGTAAATTGGAACCCCTCGCTTCTTCAAATTCTAAATCTAACCAAGAGAAAATAATAGAGAAGAATACTTTAAAAATTAATTCCCAAAATAAGAACAACGACAAGTATTTTAAATCCATTGTAATCAATGATAAATCTTTTGAAGCATATATTGACTTTGGTAGTGAATGTACACTCTTGCGTAAAACCGATGCAGAACTATTAAATTTAGATAAAAGTTTTGAAAACGTCCCAGTTGTTAAGGGCTTTGGACAGTCATCAGTTGTACCTCTGTACAAGACAGATGTGGTTGTTAAAATCGATGAAATTGAATCTGATATTGAAGTATTAGTTGTTGATGACGTTTACATGCAAACATCACTGATTATTGGACAGAATTTTACGGAATTGCCGTTTATTACAGTTTTAAAGGATAGCTCTACACTAACATTTTATAAAAGTCCAAACCTAGCCCTTTTAGAGAACCCGAAAGGTATTTTAAAACTATATATTACTAATATGATAAAAGTTTCAAAAACCAGCACTGTCCCTGTTCATGCAGATTGTAACTTCACTGGAGATGTATTTATCGTAGGCTATAATGCTTGCGAAACCGGTAAAGAGTTTCGTTTATTTCAGGGTGCATTTAGTATTTATAATGGTAAGGGAGCAGTTGTTATAACTAATTTGTCACCTTATGTCATAACCCTAAAACCAAATGTCTTAATAGCTAGAGCCATTCCGTTTAATGAACAGAAAGTATGTCAGATAAATCAAATAGGGAAAAATTCCACACCTATAGAACCCCTCAATAAGAACGATATCAAAACGGGACCAGGATTGAATGGTGAACAATTGGATAGACTGTACGTATTATTGCAAAATTACCGCGATTGTTTTGCCACAAACCTTAGCGAGATAGGTTGCGCGGTCGATGTTGAAATGAAGATCGATTTAGCTGATAATAAACCAATTGTTTACCGTCCATATCGGTTGTCACATTATGAACGCGAACAAGTCCGAGAAACTATTGATGACTTACTTAAAAACGATATTATTCAGGAATCGAAATCTGACTACGCTAGTCCGATTTTAATGGTTAAAAAGAAAACTGGGGAACAACGTTTATGCGTGGACTTTCGAGCCCTGAATAATAAGACTATAAAAGATCGTTTTCCTCTACCGCTTATAGAAGACCAAATATCGAACCTCAGTGGCAATAGTTTCTTTACGACTCTCGATCTCGCCTCGGGCTATTATCAAATTCCCATGGCTACAGGAAGTCAACATTTAACTGGTTTTGTCACACCCGATGGACATTTTGAGTTCAAAAGAATGCCTTTTGGCCTAGCAAATGCCCCAGCCGTGTTCCAGAGAATGGTTAACAAAATACTAGGAAATAGGCGATTTGAATATGCGTTGGCATATTTAGATGACGTTTTAATTCCCTCAAAAAGTGTAGACGAGATGTTTCTAAGGCTAGAAGAGGTGTTAAAACTTTTTAGACAATATGGCTTGACTTTAAAACTGACTAAATGTCGATTCTTCGATAGTACTGTTAGCTACCTTGGGTATGAAATCTCTCCACAGGGCATTCAGCCGAGTGAAACTAAAATTTTAGCGGTTAAGGAATTCCCGACACCACATAATGTCCATGAAGTCCGCCAATTTCTCGGGTTGACTGGATACTTCAGAAAATTTATTAAGAGTTATGGAGAGGTTGCTCGACCATTGACATCCCTGCTAAAAAAAGATGTGGCGTGGCAATGGTCTGAAAAAGAAAACCAGGCATTTGCAGTTTTAAAGGATAGGCTGGTTGGTCGGCCTGTTCTTGCTCTTTATGATCCCACCCTTGAAACTGAACTCCACACCGATGCTAGTTCATTAGGCGTAGGAGGTATACTTATGCAATGGCAAAGAGACGCTAGGGTTTTAAAACCAGTCGCTTATTTTAGTCGACAGACTACTCCCGAAGAAAAACACCTGCATTCCTATGAACTGGAAACACTAGCTGTTGTATGTTCCCTAAAAAAATTCCGTGTGTATTTGTTAGGCATTCATTTTAAGGTTTATACCGATTGTGCTGCACTTCGCACCACACTAACCAAAAGGGATCTCGTTCCGCGGATAGCAAGGTGGTGGCTACAGATAAGCGAGTTCACGTTTGACATTGAATATCGACCTGGTGTTCAAATGTCGCACGTCGATGCGTTAAGCAGAAACACCAAACTATCTACGGAACCAGATAATAGTCCCTCTGTTGGCGTGTACGCCATAGAGAAAGAGAACTGGCTTTTATCATTGCAATTAGCAGACCCCGAAATAATCCGTATATTTAAAATCCTCAAACCCCAAGATGACCAAGAATGTAAGGATATTCGCAAAAATTATGTTATAAAAGACCATAAAATGTATAAAAAGGTAGATGATAGGTTATGTTTGGTTGTTCCACGAAGTGCTCGGTGGCAAATATGCCGAGCCAACCATGATGAAATTGGTCATTTGGGGTACGCAAAAACCTTAGAAAGAATACAACACTTGTACTGGTTCCCTAAACTACGAAAATTTATTAAAAAGTATGTTGCGGCATGTTTAGAGTGTGCTTATAATAAGGATACCGCGTCCAAACAAAAATCGGGTTATTTGTATCCAATAGAAAAAATACAAATACCGTTTCACACGATTCATATGGATCACCTTGGGCCTTTTGTTAGGAGTAAAGACGGTAATACTCACATTCTAAACTGTGGTGGACGCTTTTACAAAATATGTCTTCGTTAGGGCTGTTAAAGATTTAAAAACAAAAAGCACGGTTAAAATTTTGGAGAAAATATTTTATGATTTCGGTGTCCCGGCAAGGATTGTGTCTGATCGTGGAACAAGTTTTACATCAACAGCCTTCCAGACCTTTTGTAATACACTCGGTATTAAGCACGTCTTGAACGCAGTAGCTTGTCCCAGAGCTAATGGTCAGGCGGAGAGGTTTAATCAAACCATCTTAAATTCATTATCAACACAAAACTCCTCTAGCCATGAACGCGACTGGGACAAGTGTCTGGGTAAAATCCAATGGGGCATTAACAACACTATTAATGCCTCCACACAGAAAACTGCGACAGAAGCTATGTTTGGAATTAAATTACGCGATGTTTTGTCAAATAAGCTTAACGGCGAAAACTATTCAGGTAGTAATTTAGAGTTACAAGAAATTAGACAGCAAATTAGCGATAATATAGAAAAAAATCAAACAAAACAAAAAGAAAGACATGATGCAAATCGAATCCCCGCAGTAAAGTATGAAATAGGTGATTTAGTTAAAATTTCTCGAAACAATTTTGATAATGATAAGAAAAGTAAAAAGCTTCTGTCGAAATTTGTGGGTCCATACAAAATCACCGAAGTGTTAGGCAATGACCGCTATAGAATAACAGACGTCCCTGGTTTTACTAAAAAGGGCAAACCTTATAAAACTGTCATTGCAGCTGATAGAATCCGACCTTGGATACATATAAAAGCTTTGGAACTACATAACTCTGACGAAAATAGCTCTGACAATTCTGTTATAAGTAACTCTGATTAAATAAAAATGTTATTAAATTATTTTTGTATTCATAAATAATGTACTTACTAGAATATTTAAAAATATAATGTTGTAATGATTTTGTTTACTCCTACCTATAGGATTATTCATAGTGATTGTAATCATTTATTTTTTTCTAATTGTTTTTTGTGCACTGTTGGTAAATCAAGAATGTCATGATTTATTTACAATTTGATTTTTGTGTATGCCAGGAGGCAACACAGTGCCGGATGGCCGAATGTCATGATTTCAAATATTAAAAAGAATTAGTTGAGATTTTAAAATTAAATATTAAATTAAAAGTACGTGATTTATGTAATGAATATAAAAAGTGTCTAATTTGACAGTTAACGTTAAATAATCATGACGTTCGAAGAGGTTGGTTAGTTTTTAAGTTAGTTCTAATTGAGCGACGGAACGGAGAGGTTGTCTTCAGCGATTAATATCAAGTGAATAAATAGTTTGTTATAGTGCGATTAAGTATACTACTAAAAGTGTGAATATTCAGAAATAAAGAACTGTGAATTACCGAGAAGGCGTTATCATTTCAAATATAAAAGACAGCCACAACAACGTATTATTAATTGTCAGTTTTTTTTTCTCGTCTACCCCATGGTGTAGGGTATTGTTGGATAGGTCTTTCAAAACTATTGCGGGTTTGTAAAATAAATTTTCGATTAAGGAATCCGTTTCTGAAATATTAAACTTTAAAGTGCAAATGTTTGTTAGAGTCAAGTGTCCCTCCACCTGCCAGCTAAACGGTTAGTTTTGGATACGCGAAAAAAATCACGGTAGTAGTTTATATAACGAAATTAAAAGGAACACTATCACACAGGAACACTGAACACAGCGATGTAGGCTTAACAAGTTTACGAGTAATAGTCTTATCTATATATATATATAAAGGGTCTACCTTTTATAGCAGAACTTTTTACGTCATAATATTGTTTTGCATAACAACGGATAGCATAAACTTCATTTCGCAGAAAATCATTTCGCATACACTCAGTTGTCATACATTCAAAACTCATAATTTTGTTAGTCAGAATCATCTTTAGGCATAATGTTTATATCCATAATAATTAAAAAGCAGAAACATCATATCGCAGAAAATTCACAGTCAGAATCGTCTTTTGGCATACATTTTATATCGATAGTCATTAAAAGGCAGAACTGATTTTTTTCGCCACACACATGCGACGATAACATTTTGAACATGCAGCATGCATGCAGCATGCAAGCAGGCATGCAACATGCAGCAGGCATGCAGCATGCAAGCAGGCATGCAACATGCAGCAAGCATTGTTTCTGTCACGGCTCCGGCGCTGCGGGGTTTGGGCGGCGCCACGCGAGCTTATCGTCACAGATGGTTTTAACGCTCACCACCTGCTCCTCAGCTCGCGGGCCGCCCTACCCCTCCGCGCCTACGCGGGTTTAAATTACACTCTAGGGGTAGGGCAGACAAGACTGCGTAAAGTCGGTTTCGCAGCGATTCGTTTCTGTCACAAAATTTTGCAGCACAACGTATTGACTTTTTATGACACAAAGGAGATCATTCATTTTCGGCCCAAAAGTCAAAGTGCCGGCCAACGAAAAAAAACATGTCAACACTGTTGGGGAAGTCAGTCCGAGTATTTTTTACTACGGCACTAAGTCTCTACAATCATTCCTTCAGCTGATTTTTTGGGTTGAAAAACATGGTTTTCCGTACGTTTTATTTGATAAAAATCTTTTCATCTGCTGGCGAAAAAGTGATATGAGCTTGTTGGGATGATGATCTTGAACAAGTGTTATCATGTATGACACCAAACCGCTGTGAATATCATTTAACCATTAACTGAATATTAAGTTGAAAAAAGAACAAGACTTTAGTGTTAATACATAGGTTATAGTGAGTCAAGTTAGTATAGACTAGACCATCTACTGACATAGCTTGTTACTGTAAGTACTTATATCTTGTTTAAACGAGTACCAACGCCATTGCATTTGGCCTACACTATACACGATGTGACATAAATGGCGCTTAGATACATATTTTTTATTATTTGCATCATACAATAAAGGCCCATCCAGCACTATTGTAGAGAGCTACGTATCCAATGCACGGACCAGTGGACTACAAATCCAGTCACTGAGAGAGGCCATGGTCGAGCGCTTGAATTTGTCCGATAAGGCATTTTCCGACTGGGGCGATGCCAACCTGGTAAAGTTCAATTCAGCTAAGAACCAAGCGTGTCTGTTCTCTGCCAAAAGGAGGCCTTTTCAGCTGGCTCTTACTTTTCGAGATGTGTCTATACCGATTACTGACCATCTTGAGCTCTTGGGCGTCACTTTGATGTCAATCCTCAACTAATATCGGCTGCTAAAAAGCTGGGTATCCACTCGAAGGTGCGGCGGTTCTTCACATCGGAAGAGTTGCTTCTGTTGTACAAAGCACAGGTTCGTTCGTGCATGGAGTACTGCTCGCACCTTTGGGATGGCTCGGCCAAGTACCAGCTTGAGGCGTTGGAGTCCATTGAGAAGCGTGCCAAGAAGCTTATCAGCAACGACTCCCTTGTTCAGACCAAGCTTCAAAGTCTTGAGCATCGGCGCAAAGTTGCTAGTCTATCGGTTTTTTATCGAATACATTTCGGAGAATGTGCTTCAAATCTGCATGATCTAATTCCTCCCTATCCTTTTTTCTATCGGACGACCAGAAGCACGAAAAAGCGCCATCGGTTCATGGTTGATATACCACAAACTCGGACGAAGCGCTTTGATTCCACTTTCATTGTGAAAACTGCCAAACAGTGGAATGCGCTGCCTGAGTGGGTGTTCTCCGACAGCTACAATCTGGGTGTCTTCAAGTCACGAGTGAATCGGTTTTTTCTGGGCAAACGTGTTCCATCATAGAGAGCATCATCGCTTAACATCAGGCGAGATGGCAGTCAAACGCCTATTATAAAATATAAAAAAAAACACAGGGGTTTGTTGTCATACATGATAGTACTTGTTCAAGGCCATTATCCCAACAAGCTCATATCACTTTTTCATCAGCAGATGAAAAGATTTTTGTCAAATAAAACATACGAAAAACTAGATTTTTCAACCCAAAAAATCAGCAGAAGGAATGATTGTAGAGACTTAGTGCCGTAGTAAAAAATACTCGGACTGACTTCCCCAACAGTGTTGATATGTTTTTTTTCGTTGGCCGGCACTTTGACTTTTTGGCCGAACTTTGTATGAACCGTGAATGATCTCCTTTAATTTAATATTGAAAATGCTACCAATACATGCTATATTTAGAACATTCTATGTCACTTTTGCAGACCATTCGATTTTAAATACATTGCACGTAGGTTATCTAACCATTCGACAGCATAAATTTACTTTATTTAAATTATCAGTTTTATTCCATATTATTATATTATAAGTTTTTGATGTTTTGAACACTAATTTTTACAAGAAGATACATCTATTTTAATTTTTGATGTTCAAATATGCACCCATACCAAATAATCGTATCTCTAAATAAATGTTATGCTAAACAAAATTATGCATAATATTAATTATGGCAAAGGTAATTATGCGAAACAAAACTCTGCCAAGATAAAAGTATGCCATTGTAAATTCGGACACGTAAATATTCTGCCAAACAAAAGTTATGCTAAATAATTTTTATGCCTTAAAAATATTCGATTAAATAAGATTATGCCATGTGAGTTATGCCAAATAAAAATCGGAGTATCAAGATTCTGCCAAATAGAAGGAACCCATATATAAAAATGAATCCCTATTTCCCTTGGTCACGACATCACGCGTGAGCGGCTGGACCGATTTCGCTAATTCTTTTTTTGTTGTTTTCGTAATTATCAGGAGAAGGTTCATTTGAAAGAAAATTTGAAATTAAAAAAAAAACTAAATTATCTCAGTATGTCCATATTCTTTATTTGTTTACCGCATGCATGAAAATGGTTGTAAGTAAGTAAAGAGAGAGAGAGTAGACAGATAGATAGATAGATAGATAGGTAGATAGATAGATAGATAGATAGATAGGTAAGATAGGTAGATAGATAGATAGGTAGATAGATAGGTAGATAGATAGGTAGATAGATAGGTAGATAGATAGGTAGATAGATAGATAGATAGGTAAATAGATAGATAAGTAGATATATATATAGATAGGTAGATAGATAGATAGATAGGTAGATAGATAGATCATAATTACAAAAAAAAAACAGTTTTTTTCTAAAAATCTCATAATATGAAAAGTGAGTGAGTGAATGAGACAGAAGACTGTGGGAGATCTCCAATATACTGACCAAACTTTGACAGATTGACGTTCAGTTGTTCCGCTAGCAGTTTTCAGCAAAAATATGACGGTACAAAGTTCGCCGGGTCAGCTAGTAACTTATAAAATATACTTAGAAATGTAAAAATTTCGTACAAATTCCATTGAAAAATGACTAAGCCCTCTTGTAAGTCCTCATTATTATGCAACTACGGAACCCTATAACTGCGCGTGGCCTGACACGCACTTGGCGGGTTTTTTTTATCGTAGGTAGTGTTCGGTTCGAAATCCAAAATGCCCGCCCATCGGCGACGAGTTTGTATTGAGTTTAATGTAATCCTTTAATGGCTTATAAATCAGCTTCTCGTAGATCTTCCAGGAAATTATCTAATCTGGTGGTATCTGGACGGCTCACATTTGAGCTGGCCAAGTTTCGGGATACGGATAACAGTTTGTCCGTTGTTTGTATACTTTGCTTATGCAGAGTAAGGTACGGTAGCAGATTATACTACTCTTCATTTGCAAATTACTTTTTAGAACATTGATTGATTAGAAGAAACAACATTTTAAAATGTGTTAATTAGCGTCTTCATATCTCTCCTTAAGTAACAAAAACTCTGTTGGTACTTTTAAAAACGTATAAATTGACCTACAAGGACAACAAAGATGAAATTATAGTTTTAAAAATATTAAGCATTGGCTAGTCGAGAGGTCAAAATCAAATAACTATTAAAATCGACACATTCAAAAAAATGTTGACATTATCTAATTTTACAAGTACATCTTTATTTTTCTAAATAGCCTACGGGCTCGGTGGCTTTCTTTGATGCGTCAGACATTAAGAAATCGGTTAATACGACGTCACGGATGTCAATCAGTCATAAGCTCTCTGTGTACTTCTCTCGAAATAAATAAAAATACAACGTTTGTTTTGCAAAAGTTTACTGTGTAAATACATGTTTAAGTGCAACTTACAAGTAACAATATTTTCCAGTGATTGTGTGCTGTGTTAAATATAATAAACTCTAAAAACGTTCATATCGATCTCCAAAAATATTTAAGTACCTGACACCCGAAGGAAAATAAAGTGTTTTTAATCGTGAACGGGAAACAAACTGTGACCAAAATCTAGTGTGTGCGCACCCTTATACCGATACTGTGCCCAGCTTATGGTGTCTATCCGTACCATAAACACCGTGAGAATCACCATAAACGTTTTTCTCTAAAGAGCGCCATCTGTTGCTTTATCAGTGTACTACTTGGATTGATTGATTTGACTACTACATCAACAAGTTCACCATGGCTAAGTGCGGAGGCTGTGGCAAGTTCTTGTCGGCGGCAGAGGCCGCCACCTGCAATAAATGTAGGTCTTGTTACCATCGAGCGTGCGTGAGTTTACAGAATTCCGGCCCTTTAACGACCCCTTGGCACTGTCCGGAATGTAAAAAAAACCTGGTGAGGGACAACCAGGCTGAAACGCCGGTAAGGGCGCGTACACCAGCGCCGGCTGCACACGAGGAAAGCCTCGTCAACTTGATGGACACCAGCCCCATAAACAGCACAGCTCTAGACGCCACGCAGGAGCTCAACCTAGACATCCTCAGGGCAGAGCTAAGCAGTTTTAAAGAGGATTTTTTGAAGATTGTGCGGAATGAATTCCAGTTGCTGCGTGATGATGTGTCCGAGCTAAGATCCTCTATCAAGGCAACTAATGATAGGTTAAGTAATCTGGAGGAGAGAGTGGCTGTGTTAGAAAATAAACACACTCAGCCCAAGGTATCGTCGGATGTCAATGATTTAATATCGCAACTAAAGAGCGATATTAACGACCGAGATCAGGAGCTGCTCGCAAATGACGTACAAATTGCCAACATACCGGAGACCAGTGGTGAAAATCCAGCCCACACGGCGATGCTGGTTGCGTCTATGATTGGCGTCAAAATCAAAGCGCGCGACATAGTCAGCGCCGAGCGTGTCGGAGGCAGGCGTATTAACGCGACGCAGGCGACGGCGCCGGTGGAGACCCGCCCCCGCTTCCTCGTCGTGCGCCTTGCACGCCGCGACCTGCGTGACGAGCTGCTGGAGGGTGCGCGGGTGAGACGCGGCATGACCACTGCGGACCTGGATCTGCCGGGCCCTGCGACGCGCTTCTATGTAAACGAGCGCCTTACTAAGGTGAACCGAGAGTTGTTTCGGAGCGCTCGTGAAGCCGGCAGTCGCCTCGGTTGGCAATTTGTATGGGCAAAACGAGGCCGTATCCTCGCCCGGTACAAGCCTGGAGACACTGCTTGCCACATCCGTTGTGAGGCTGACTTACGGCGCACCTTCGGACCGGCACCGGGTAATGACGGCAATAGCGCACCTTAAATTTACTTTTCCGTCTGTTTTTCTTTGTTTTGTTGTACCCATTATTTGTCTAGTTATAGTCTGTTTTTCTTGTATTGCCATTTTACGTGTGTGTCTCGCGGCGCACCTCATTCAACTATACGTAAACCAGTTTTATAACGCCACACATATTTATCTACACCTACTTATTACGAAACTACTATTTAATTTTACAATCATATTATTTACAAAACTACTATTTACTTTTACAATCTTATTTTTTACTAAACTATTATCTACAAAACTATTATTTACAAAACTATTATTTACAAAACTTTTATTTACCTACCACGGCTTCATTATTTACATATTTACAATTGGACTAAAACTAAAAATATTATTATATGAAAATAGAAATGAACCTACTGAATGTGCTCTGATAGTATTGTTATTGCCGGATCGCGGAATTTACTTTATATTATTGTAATGATGACTAAAGGAGAAAAGTTTCTTAAAGTTGGTTTTCTTAATGCTGGTTCACTGGGTACAGGTCATGATAACTTGGTAGGTGCACTCGACAGACATTGTTTCGATGTTATGGCCATTAACGAGACTTGGTTGCGCCCGGGCGAGGACGGACGCGCTCCGGTCGTGCCCGGCTACCGTCTGCGCCACACGCCGCGGCCGGCAAGTGTGCGCTCGGGTCGTGGTGGGGGCGTCGGCTTTTATCTGCGACGGGGCTTGAGCGCACGTACATGGACTGGTGCGATCGATCCAAGGTTCGAATCGGTCGAACAAATGTGGTTAACGATCTCATTGAATGGCAAAAAGATTGCCATAGGTACAGCCTACCGACCGCCATGGCATGACCTTGTCCTGTTCCTGGATGCCATGACGGATTCTATTAGTTCATTGGGAAATTGCGATCACTACATATTACTTGGCGATTTCAATGTTAACTTGCTAGACACGAACGGGATTAAAACTAAAAATATTAATGAGTTTTTGAATTGCCTCAGTCTTTCACAGTTGGTCACAACTCCTACCCACTTTACAGCATCCAGTGAAACTCTCATCGATCTTTTATGTACTGACCTGAGAGCAAGAAATATAGCGGTGGAACCTTTCGGCTCAATCAACGGCCATTCAATGGTGGTTGGGGTTTTTCACATTAAACGGGACAAATTTAAACCATACTTGGTAAAATTTCGGCCTCTCAAAAATGTGTGCACGGAAAACTTAAATCTGCACTTATCGTTTTTTAATCATGGACTTGTTTCGTCGCTTGGCAATGTTAATGATATGGTGCATGTCTTTAACACCCATATAATTTCCCTGTTTGATGTTCACGCACCGATTAAGACGTGTACTGTAAAGGAAAAGTCGTTTCCGTGGATTACAGACACAATCAAAGCTATGATGCGTTTACGTGACGACGCACTTAGTAGTTATAGGGAAACAAAAGCCGATTCAAAAAAAAAAAATTACAAGGAGCTAAAACACTTAGTAATTAGTTCGTTGTACAGTGAAAAAGTAGCGTATTTTAAGCATAACATTAATAATAAAATAAAAAACCCAAAATTATTATGGAAAAATCTAAAATCTAATTTATCGCCCTTTAAACCCAGACAAGACCTACCGTCGCATTTTATAGATCCTGACCTAATTAATAATAACTTCCTAATTGTCCCCGGCAACCCCGTGGCAAGCACATCACTTATAGATTATTACGAAAATCATAGACACGGTGAAGAAATGTTCACAATCACCCCAGTGGATGAGAATGACATCTCTCGCGTTATCTTCAACCTTAAAAGTAACGCTGAAGGTTGCGACAACATTACCCTGGATATGATTAACATGACCCTGCCAAACACGTTAAATGTTGTAACGCACATAATAAACCACTCCATAGTGACTTCTACTTTCCCCGAACTCTGGAAAATTGCCTCTGTCAGACCCTTGCCAAAAAACCAGAATCCATCTACTTTAAAGGACCTGCGCCCTATAAGTATATTACCATGCCTATCCAAAATATTAGAAAAAGTAGTTAGCCGCCAATTAACCCTTTTTTTGGAACAAAATAACGTTTTACCTGATTTACAATCAGGTTTCAGAAAACAGCGCAGTACATCTACTGCTTTACTGGATGTTACTGATAATATTTTATCTGCCCAAGATAGGGGGATGTGTACATTACTGGTTTTACTAGATTTTTCCCGGGCATTCGACGCAATAAATATCCAGCTATTGCTATCGAAGTTAAATTATTATGGTTTCGATGCCAGCGCCACACAATGGTTCCGCAGCTATTTAAGTAATAGGGAGCAACTTGTTGAGTTGCGTTTAGGTGACGGCACTACCCTTAAATCGACACCTATTTCCGTAGAGAGAGGAGTCCCGCAGGGCTCTATATTGGGCCCAATTCTCTTTATTTTGTACTGTGCGGATATTATAAAATGCCTCCAGAGATGCAAGTACCATATATACGCCGACGATGTGCAACTTTATATATCCTTTAGACCAGACGAGTACGATAGCGCCGTTAAGGATCTTAACGATGATCTTCAACGAATCGCTGCCTGGTCTGAGGAGAACTGCCTGTCGTTGAATCCAACAAAAACTAAATATATGGTATTTGGCACAAGACAGCAGTTGGCACGACTACCTGTGACTTTTGATTTGAGACTTAAGGGCGAGACAATTGAGCGAGTGAATGAAGCGCGGAATCTAGGTGTTATTATGGACAAAGACCTTCGTTTTGAGAAGCACGTAGCAGACGCGGTTAGAAACAGTTTTTATCGCCTAAAGGTGTTATACAGTATGAGGCCTTATTTATCCGAAAGACTACGGGAACAGCTAGTGGAAACCCTGGTTCTGTCTAGGCTGAACTACGCTGACACGGTTTACGGCCCGCGTCTACTAGCTCGTACAGACCGCCTCATCCAAAGGGTACAAAACGCCTGTGCTCGGTTTTGTTATAATATTCCTCGCAGAAGCCATGTAACACCTTTCCTAAACAAGCATTTTACATTAAAAATGAAGTCCAGGCGCAAACTACACTTGGCTTGCCTTCTGTTTGGTGTGGTTAAATACCAGAAACCGGACTATCTATACAATAAGCTAGGCTGGGTTACGAGTAGACGAGAATGCGGGAGAAGGCAATGCTCACAGCAACTGTCGACTCAGTCTCATGGTACAGCCGCTTTTAGAGGCAGTTTTCGTTATGCGGCTTCCAAAGTATGGAATAACCTGCCACCACCGATTAGAGAAATAAACAAGATAGACACTTTTAGACGACGCTTACGGCAGTACCTCATAGAAGCGCAACGTGAGCTAGACATGGTCACACTTAATGTCTCAATTATATGATGTATGTGTTAGTATAAGGGTACCTACCCACAAAAGTAACAAATGTTTTTTTTTTTTTTTTGCGTAATTAAATTATTATTACCTATTAAATTATTATTACCTATTAAATTATTATTAATAAATTGTCATTATTAAATTATTATTATAACATTTTTATTATTACTAAATTATTATACAATATTATCATTTAATTTCATACATACACAAGTATTCACAATTACCGTAATACAATCATTTCATTTAAAAAATGATTTCAATCATAATTATGTAAATTTCAATAGTATATTAACTAAAATAATCTGAATTCATAAAAGAGTATTTCTAACCTCAAGGGTCACAGCCTTCTGGCAATGGTCTGGGTCACCAACAGTGAGATATGGCTGGCCCACACAATCTGCCCACTTTCTGCCATGGCCTGTGTCTACTATAAGACAACCTCGGTGGCATTGTGTAAGCTCAAACATTTCTAAGACCTGAGAAATGGAAAAAAAAGGATGCTACACATACTGGGTATGATGGTACATACTTGCAAATGGAATGTAAGTTGTTTACAAAAGAGAAGGATTACCTCAGGGGTCATGGCCTTAAGGCTAGTTTGAGCAGAATTCCCAAAATGTCTATGTTCGGTACGTTGGTTCTTCTTCGTCTAGGCACTTTAATTATTTTAATTGTTTAATAATTGCAAAATATCTGTGTATTCTCTGTTCCGGATAGTTTGATCCACTGAAACAATATAACTTGTTCTGAAAGCGGCGACGCTAATTTCATTATACAAATATGTAAAATAATTTATTTTATCACACTTTTCGGTTGGTACGCACCTGATGATTTGTAATTGTATTGTGTTTTCAAACGGGACTTATCACGTGACGGTCGCGGGCGTCGGTGTCGTTTACCGTTATGATGATGCTCTTGCTCTTACGCAATAATGGCCGCCGCTCGCCTCCTTGCATAATTTTTGTTTTGATTTGACTGTCAGGATTCTTATTATGAAATGCAATTCTAGCTAATTATATTATAATATTATATTGTATTCGGCACAGCACACTACTACACACACACTACACGGTATTTTTTAAGTTTAAATTATATTTTATAAAGAGCTATTTATGATACGTCGGTCGGTAACCCGTGCACCATAGATTATAAATATTATTATTTAGATTTAATGGTGTTTGGGTTACCAGGCTTTTTATGCTATTATATGTTTAGGTGTAAAGATTTGTGTTATGTACCTATAATTATGTTAATTTTCTCTTTTTTTGTATTTTTTTTTTCTTTTTATTTAAATTTTTTTGTTGTTTGTTTTTGTTGCAAATTGTTAACAAAATCGAAATCGCAACCTACATGTGTGCTTGTTTGTTGTTATTATTATTTTTAAACTGTACAATTTATATATTTATCTTATTTTATTTAATTAAGCATACACACGTTATAAAACTGACTTACATCCGTCACCTCACACTTCAGGTCCAGTTGAAAACCAGCGTCAGGCACTAGTTGTCTGGCATTTTTGCTGAACTGGACCTTTTTGGCGCAGCCGTGAGGCACACTCTTCTGCTAATTTCTTTTGTTTTTTTTTCTGCTTTATTTTATATTGTGTGCCTTTTTAGTCTGTGCCAAATAAATGTATTTTCTTTCTTTCTTTCTTTCTTTAAACATTACAAATATTAAATATTTATTTTAATTATTTTTGTTGAAGAGTTTTTTATAGATGACTTGCTTTATTACGTATGTATACCGATTCTTAACACGTACCTAGGTAGAAGGAACAACAGGGTTTTTGTTACATATTGTATATTACGTATTCGTTATTACAGTAAGTGATTGTCATTATTATTCTTTGACAAACAGTTCCACCACTAACCGTAATACTATAAAAACATTGAAATTTTATAATTTTTTCATTATTGTAACATTGACTATTATTACATTTGGGTTTATAAAGTGTTTCTGTAATAATGTCTGTAATAAGGAAGATAAAACTGAATTTAGGCAAAAGTTGTCGTGTTGAAGTTCCGTTGAATAACACAGTTGATAAAGATGTGCAGTCTATGCTTCGACCGTTAACCCTACTGCAAACCATTTCATTAAATCCCAAGTATCGCATCAAAAACAATTTCATAAGACCAAATAATCTCTTAAATAAATTCATGTTGCTTAGTGGACTAGCAACTTTCATTATTGGATATTTGTATCGCATTGTTCACATGTCAGACAAAAATATGGAAGAATATAAATTGGTGGATTTTCAGTGCTTCGTCGCGTATTTTGACTTCTGCTTTTATGGCTTTGGACTCATCATACACGTTATAGTAAATCTTATTCAAACCAGGAAGAATGTTATGTTTATTTTGACCATTCAACAAGTTCATAGATTTATCAACAATAAGGCCAACTTCAAGAGATTTATCCATAAAAATTGGATTAGTGTTACCATGCTTGTTAGCTTCTACATCTTCTCTGCCATTTATAACTTTGTCATGTATCCAGGAATTCCGCTTTATATCATTCTTAACATGATGTTTTTGATGATTTTTGATGCTAGCATTGTTAGTGCAATCAGATTTATGAATTTGCTTAAAGATAAAGTTATTCTGTGGAATCATAAAGTTTTAAACTCTTGTAATAACAGCCGCAATGAAATGTGTCACGATCGATTGTTTCAAGCTTATCTCCAAATATTAAAATGTTACCAGATTTATAAAACTACTTATGCGCAAATGGTTAGTCAGAAAAAGTAGTGTTTTCCTATCATCACGATAATCATCTTTCATCTGTTATTTCCATAGGCACAAATAACCTGCTTCGTTTTTTTTTTGTGTTATTTGAGGCATACTCGTATGTGGTTGAATAATTCGTATTATTTATTAACAATTTCAGGTTCTTTTCTATGTAATTGTAATTTTTATGAATACCTTAGTGTATATTGAAATGTTAATTCAATTTTATCAAATTTCGAAAAAAGCTGAAGGTCGTGTACGTATTCAATCTTATTTAATTTTCTACCTATAATACATATTCCACGTAACGTGAAATCTGGTTCTGTAAAGCATGATTGTATTATGTAATCCATTAGACATATTATTTCTAATTGTTATTGTCTTACCAACGGCGAGCATTTGCACAGTAACAACGTAGTATCCGACCCAGTTCTCGAGAATGGTCATGTCTTAGAGTACTGGGATCAATCTATCATCACAGATAGGACTGTTGTTGCCAACAAAAATGGCATAGTCACAGTGGTGATAGATGAATTAGAACGCTGCACAATGATTGTTGCTATAACTGTCTCTCATGACGAGAATCTCATGAAAGCTAAAAAAGATAAAATAAAAACCGGCCAAGTGCGTGTCGGGCCTCGCACAGTAATAGGGTTCCGTAGTTGCATAATAATGCGGACTAACCTGTTTTATACAACAAACAACGTTACATGTAAAGTAAGTAAAAAAAAGTTTCATCAAAATCGGTTTAGTAGTTTAGTTGTGATGACTTCATCGCAACTAGACTAATCTTACTAAACAGACAGACAGACAGAGTTACTTTCGCATTTATAATATAAGTAAGAAATAGTCAGGATTTAAAAATGTAAATCTATTGTATAAAAATGAAATAATGAAATTTTATATAATATTGTTTACACTTAAACAATACGACCGATTTAAGTCAGAGGAGTGACCTGATTTATAATATTGTAATGATTTCTTAATTTTTAGTATTTAATTTCTGTTACATCTGTGATGATTAACTTATGGCTGTTGAAGAACTTGGTGTTACAAATAATGCTCAGTTTGCATTGTGAGGCATTCTATATAGCCATAGAGAATTCTCAGGATACATGCACACTCATTCTGAATTCAAATTGTACAGGTACGTGAGATTATTTGTTTCGAGTTAATTTAATAATCGAGGTGCCCGGTGCCCATGGTAGCTCTGTCCATAACATATTTGTTTTGAAAGAAATCAGTGCCATTTTCCATATATATGCAAATGGCAAAATACAGTACAGGCTATTATTACAGGGAACGATTTAAAGCAAATACTATTCAAAAGAATGTTACTCCAAATCCATATCAATGGTGAATTTTTGAAACATATTTTTATTTACAGATGAAGACAAAAAGTTATGCAAAAATGTTCAGCGCGTGCACCGAGCATGGTTCAGCAAGATGCGCGCCTGTGGACTGTTCTACATCGATCTTTGTCTTCTACTACGTCTAATAGGTCTTTTAACCAACTATACTGTGATTCTGATACAGTTTGCATTTCTTTAATCATTAAACACAGTGAAGTAGTTTTTTGTGTTTGTTATTTACGTCTTTCAAGACTTCCTATATCTCTCTCTAATTTTATTATGTCTTGACGCCAAAATAATATAGGTTTACTTCAAAATATTTGGCGAAACTTCACAGGACTACTATACAAGGTTAGTCAGAAAGGGGGTACTAATCCGAAAGGGTATTAAAGTACCCATAATAGTGAATATCTTTTGTTGTACCACTTTCCCCAAAAGTCAATAGTTAAAGAGACATAGCTGTTTAAAAATTTATAAAAAAATACGTTAAAATCGATCTATCCTCAGCCATGATCAGCTGTGTTTACATTTTAGGTCATTTATAGGGTCACAAATTAGAAGCTCCATTTTCTGAATTCGTAACTAAAGTAGGGACAAATAATTTTTGAAAAAAAACCGAATTAAAAATAATATTACATGGAAGTAAAAATTATCGAATTTTGAAATTTTACCACTTGCTTTAAAACCGTCATCAGTGACACTTTAAGTGACCTGCCGATTAGTACCCCCTTTCCAAATAACCTTGTGTAGGTTTTATATGTCAATACTGACAAACAGACTGATGGCTCACCTGATGGCAAGTGGTTTCCGCCGCCTATTATAATATACACCTGCAATACAGAGAATTACTGATGCGATGCCAACCTTCATTAAAGTTGAAAAGTCTAATGTGCCCGTAGTTTCACTGGCACACAAACCCTTCAAGCCGCAATATACGATGTGCGCGCTCTTCGCTGCATTTGATATTGCTTTGTAATTAACTAAAATTTAAGTATTCTCCATTTGAATGTGTTCAAAGTCAAAGTTTTTTTTTTTAAACAGACCTGTTAGCATGTGTTTTTGAAAGGTCAATACTAGGTTATATTTATGATAGCCCCGTAAAGTTTCGGTAGCTATTTCGAAACAACTCTGATGCAATCATCTTAATTAGATATTTCATGGTATGATCAACGATAAGACCGCCATTGTACCCTTCAAAATATATGATGTTGAATAAGAGCCGTGTTACAATTTTGATGTACGATAAAGTATATTCTATTCTATGATCATGTTTTAATTCATAAAGTAGTTGCGATAGAAAAGCAAAATATTTGATTGCCAGTAAACGGATAGATCAAGAACCTGATACATAAAAGGCACTAGTCTTGGAAACGGTGCCATTATGCTGAATACTCAAAAGTATGAAAAAGAGTGCGAAGTGGATCACGACTTTTGTTGAAACGAAACGTAAAGAAAAACATAAAACGGAATAAAACCATGTGACCTTGTACTGGACCTATGAGTATTAGTTAAATAGGCAGCACGCTAACATAATATGTTTTAAGTACTAAAAATAACTTCAACTAAATTACGAAAATTAAAATAAATAAATTAACAAACGGCGGCCGTAAAAATAAAGTAATAACAAATGACTTGCCTACTTACTGACTTTCATCCACTACACCAATCAACATTAAACTGTCTAAACATGTATTCGTGGTTTAGGAATAAACTAAAATCAAATAGAATTGATGTTTTAATAAAGACTGTTTCAACGGTTTCATTAAATGGAGTATTACTCAACAACGTAATTGAAAAAGATTTGCAGTCATTTCTAAGGCCGTTGAATCTGATGCAAAGTATTTTCCTCTGTGCAAAGTATAAAATCCGTGATAACTGCATTACTCCTAATAATAATCTTTACAACTTTATAGGACTATTTTACATTCTGTTATTTCGTGCTGTTATTTTATATGATTTGATCATCTCATTTGCCGATACATGGAATGGTTATTACTTGTTCTTTAACATAAGCAATACTATTCAATTCATCTTCTTTTCGCTCGGACAATTATTAAATAACTGTCTTAATATTGTGCATAGCTATTATAATGTATTACTGGTTTTGAAAATCCAACACGTGCATAGAATCTTGGAAATTAATGGCAAAGACCTCAAAAAATATATTATTTACAACTGGATTTGGGTAATTGCCTTAAATTGTTTTTATTTTTGTTTCCACCTGTTCCATTTTATTTATTTTCCTGACAATACTATTATCAGAATAGTCAAGTCATATGCCAACATAGCTTTTGATATGAACGTTGTGTATGCTTTGTCGGTACTAAAATTAGTCGAGAAAATGCTTCGTTTTTGGATTGAAAATGTTCAAAAGTCAGAAAATTTCGAGAATTCAGAAAGAGAAAACTACTGGAAAATGATGTTTGATGCATATCTGAATATACAAGAGTGTTATGAGATAATAGAGAAAATATTCCGAAAACAGGTAAGTTTTTTTATTTTGTATTCACGTTTTAGCTAGTAATACTAGATTGAAGAATGGCAAGTAATCCTTTGTAATGTGCTAAAATGTATATGGTAGCTTGCCGAGTTTAAAGTCATTCAGTAGCAATAAATCACGTGTGAATACTTATTTAGTAACTGTTTTCTAACAGATATTGTTGGTCCATGCTAAAAATTGCTTAGGTTGATGATTTGATCACATTTACTAGTGTGTCTTGATATTTATAGTCATTTGACTACTTATTTCCAGATTGCATATTATACGATATACGTAGCTTGCTACAGCTTATGGAACGTAGCGACGTTAATAGTAATACGAGAGGAAATTGCAACTGGTGGACCCAAAGTATGTATATAAAATTATAAATCATTCTCAAATCTTTCCCTTTTGTGAGTAGCTTGCGGCTTAGGGAGATGCTGTGATGTAGTTAAGGTGTTACCAAAGAATTTTGGCTGTAATAGTGGCAAATGGGCATCTAAGAATCCTACCTCTTTCCCCAAATACACTACAAAAGAGACACTTTTTTTTTAAACGTTGCCCTTTTCTTGCATTTTTCCTGTATTGTGCGTGCGTTTACAGACACAAATCTCACATACACAAACGCCCAGACCCGAAACAACTATCCGTAGGCCGTACACATTTTTTTCCGTGTAGGAATCGAACCGACCCGTAGCGCAGAAGCCAATCGCTCAGCCACTGCACCAAACGTGGCGTCATTAACAGCCGCTGATGGTTTCAGAGTTTCGGTCACAATTGAATCTATTTCTATTTGCTTGAGCTTGATTATAATTATATTATAATGTAGCTTCTACACCCACAGGGGAGAATCCGGTCAAATTCCAATTGCATTTTAGATTAAACGCTCAATCAGTTTCTGATAGAACAGCAACACGGTCACAAACAAATTGCGGGTCATATATAGATACAGCTAAACAAAGTGTTTTTATTACAGTACATCTGGCTAATAATTGTGACTGAAACGTTGACTATGAAGAGCTTATTCGTACAAATATATTTAAGCATAACATGTGAAAGATTCTATGCAGCAATGAGAGATATTCAAAGTACTTGTATCATGCTCATGAAGTCACGAGATTGTTCAGGTAGGTAATTCTTATTGGCTGTATGTCAGTTGCTTGTTGCACTTGACCTAATCAAAAGCAAACCAAGGTTTTTTAATCACCAATTTAATTATTATATTGTTATGATAAAGGTACGTTGTGAAAAAAAGGATCTCGCGTGAATGCATGTCGCACTGTAGCGCGAGCTAAATCGCCAATACCTCGTACTCTCACCGAACTCAACAAACTCTCGGATTATAATACGAACTGTGATCTGTTTGCGGATGATTGGAAGAAGATTTTAGTAGTATGTCTGAAGCATTGCGAGAGAGATTCATGAAATATGTCTATTTTACTATGTTTTTACGTTTCATTTCGCTATCTTTAATTACTGTAATTGGTCCAAGACCGTTGTTATTAAAGTAAAATAAATAAATAAATAACTTGTTTCTGTTGTTCATCGACATGAAATTCCTTAGCCTGCTATGTCTTTTACTATTAAGATAGATGAGAATGGCGATGAAAATATTATAATAACGTATTTAACTTATTTTTCACAGATACACTAAGAATGGTTTGCAAGAACATTCAACGAAAACAAAAGGCGTCATTTAAGAAGATGAGCGCATGTGGCTTATGCTTCATAGACGCTGAGCTACCTATTCGAGTGTCAAACTTTATCACTTCTTATACCATTGTTTTATTACAATTTGCATTTCTACAATCTTAGTACTTAAGTAGTTTTCAGTAAATGTTTACTAGGCTGTTTATTTCTTTCATACTCTTAGAATAAGTATCTTCTTTTTTCTTCTTTGGAGGTACAGAATCTTAAAAAGTACCATATTAAGGGCGAGATTCATACACCGCATTTAGACTTTGCTGGGTAAAGTAAGCGTTTCAAACGGATATAAACATTATTCAAATGTACATAGTGTTCATATTCCTATGAAACGCTTATCCACATTCGCAAATACGAATATAACCATTATTTGTATACAGATAAGGTTCATATGTGTGAATCGCTTATTTATTAAAGTCCAAATGTAGTCTGTGAATGTCACCCTCAAAAAAACATGACATTGTTCTGTAATTTTTTTCTGAGAGTGTTTTAATATTAATGAATAAAAAAAAATTTTTTCTTCAAAAGCAAAATTGTTAATAGATTGTTTTAAAATTCCTACTTAATTAATAATTGCGTTTGTAGTGGAAGATCTTTCGATACTTTCACTCATATGTTATGCCCACAAAATATAAGTAAAATAAAGTCTTTTAAAACAAAAAATATATTAATATCAACAGAGGTTATCGTATGGAAGTAAGCCTAGACAACTGCAAAGTGTACAGTCCTTTCCTTTCCTCCATGCGGAAGGGGAGATGCATCAAGAGGTGGTCGAAGTCGACAAGGTCCTCACCCCGCTCGCCTTGACTGAAGTGAACTGGCGCAAACCTGTAGTACTCAGTACCAATGATCGCGAAAAAGTATGGCAAAGCAAAGAGCTCCACGGGCGCTTCTATCGAGGCCTTCATGGGCCCGATGTTGACTTTTTAGCGTCCGTATCCTGGCTACATTTTGGTGACCTTTTTGGGGAAACCGAAGGTTTTGTATGTGCAATTATGGACTAAGTTATGATGACGAACATTTATAGTGAATATATTATTTAATTTAATTTTAATTTATTTATTTAATTCAGGCATCAAGGCCCATAGAAAATATACATTACAATATAATACAATAATTCTAAAAATACTAGACATAAACAATATCTAAAAACTACTTCACACGTAAAGTCGGCGTCGTGTGTCGCGCGGTGTCGGGTATCCGGCCTCGGAATCGCCGGAACACTACACCTCTCGGCCAAAATTCTTCCTTCGTGAGGGTCGACAGATGTTCAGTCGGCACCCTCACCACAAACGAATTGAAATTCACGCTGTGGTGAGACTCCAACCGCTCGACCCTCAGATTGAGCTTGGTCTTGATACTGATGTACTCTACAATCTCCGCGACCTTTGTAGAGTAATGCAATCGGGACACGTACAGTGGCGTCACTGGTACAGCAGGACGCAACAAGAAATTCGGCCCGCTCGGTGCAGTGCCGCACTGGTTGCGACAAGAAGGCTTCCTCTTCTTCTTCTCCACCTTGACAAAGCCATCTTTATCGCACGTGTCTTTTTCTGGCAGATCCTTGTGCGTTGATTCACAACGCCTCTGCTCACCCCCTTTAGCTTCTTGCCGCTTGGATTGCGACGCAGCAGGTTTGCTAGTGGCGACAATAGTAGCGTAGGCACGTTTAGGGGTCGACGTACCTACACGTGTCGTTACCTCTGCAGGTGTTGAGGCAGGGTTATGAAGGATGACATCTGTCGGGCATGACACCGCGCGGAAGAATTTATCCAACACATTATTTCTGGTTGTTCTCGTCTTGCCAATGGTAAATACTTGCACAGACACAACCCGGTGGCCAGGATTATTCATCAGCAACTTTATTTGAAATACAACCTTGTGGAATCGGAAGTAACATACTACGGGTAGGTGACCGATCTATTATCACTGACAAGACTATCGTTGCCAATAAGCCAATAGTAGTAATAGATCGAGCAGAGCGCCGCACAATGATTGTTGATATCACGGTCCGTCATGACGAGAATCTTGTGGAAGCTGAAAAAGACAAACAAATATAATATCTTGATTTATTTAGCACACAAGGTTGTCGGCATGTGGGATGTGGACGCAGCAGTCATTGTCCCTATAGTCGTTACGGCAAATGGCCTAAACGCCAAGAGCATGGATCAAAACCTCATGAAGCTCTCGTTGGGTGACTGGATCAAGGGCTTGATACAAAAAGCAGTACTCGTTGACACGGCACGCATAGAGAAGAGGTTCCTTTCTCTGGAGCCCTGACTGCCGGCAGCCTGGACCCAGTTCCCGATGCCGGTGGGCTACTTTTTTTTTTTTTTTGTGATGTGTATCTAAAATATAATTTAAATGTGTTTAAAATAAATAAACGAGACAATTAATATAATTTGTTAGTGTTTTAATAAAATAGACATTCAATTTAATATAATGGATGTTAGTACTGTTAGGCGTAATTCAACAATATATCAATAGCTAAATGTGACCTTCAAACCTGACATTTACGTGTTCAACTAGCTTTTGCCCGCGGCTTCGCTTGCGTTAATTTAGAATTTGACAATCAATTCGAGTAGTACTCTGCTTGTTATTTGGCCATTGCAATCATGGGCTCAGAACGGAAGATTATTCTAGGACACTCCTATACACAATCTTCTATTTGGTCAAACATCTTCTATTTGGTCAAACATCTTCTATTTGGTCAAACATCTTCTATTTGGTCAAACATCTTCTATTTGGTCAAACATCTTCTATTTGGTCAAACATCTTCTATTTGGTCAAACATCTTCTATTTGGTCAAACATCTTCTATTTGGTCAAACATCTTTTATGTGGTCAAACATCTTCTATTTGGTCAAACATCTTCTATATAGGGCTGATTTTTCAATGGTCAGATAACTTTTATCTGAGGAATAAATATGACGTTTTGACAGATTTTCTATACAAAAGCTATCAAAGCGTGATATTTATTCCTCAAATAAAAGTTATCTGACGGTTGAAAAATCAGCCCTTAGTCAAACATCTTCTATTTGGTGCTAATACGTATAAATTCTGGACATTGGCCATGGGAAAAGCATTGCTTTTCCAAATGCACCCCTGCTACCTGCAAAGTTTGCCCTTGCGCTTTATTAATTGTATTAGGAAAACTTAGATTTATTGGAAACTGGTCAGGTGGTTTTAGGTCAGTGAGGAGTGGTCTGTTCTGGGTCCACGATGGTATCTATTGACACATACTCCTATATATCTCCCTGCACCTTATTCAAAATATATTTAAATTTACTTGTAAGACTGGGTAAACTTTAGCAATGAGTTCCACGCTGTTTTCGACCAAATTACAGAATTCTTCCGTCAGTAAAATACAACCATCAGCATCCGTGTCCAAACGTCCATCACCAATTTTCAACAGTGTCTCTGCGTAATGTCCCGAATCTGCGTCATCATAAAGGTGCAGTCTCACATTCGTTGATAAGCTTATTTTTTTTTACTTTTGGCCATAAGCTTGATGACTTGAGACAGGCTTTGATTTCATCTGCAGGTGTGCCTCCCTGGATCACCGGTAGAGTTTGTCGGAAGTCATGAGCCTGTAAAAATACCATTCCAACCATAATATCAGTACTGTCTCGCATATCCTGCAGATCGGTTAAACTATAGTTTTTTTGTGGGACATCGTACTTTCGTCCCACAGTAAAAGTTTACACTGTCGTAGCATCACACCTCGAGAGCTATTTTTGCTGAAATTACAGATTGGTGACTCTTCCTGTGCAAGATTTAATGGCAGTTTTAGGACGGAATGTGCAGTGCGACCGCCGTTCAGTTGTGCAGCGGCTATACCGAAGGAAGCCACGAGTACAGCAATTTTCTCGTCTTTTCTTATGATCGCCAATAATAAGATAACAAAAAAGTTATTCCGGTTCCTCCAGGGGCGTAGAGAAAAAATAGATGATCGGTTCAGTGGTGTAGGCGTGAAAAGGTAATAAACAAAGAAACTTACTTTCGCATTTACAATAGTAGGATAATCTTGTCATTATCGCTGTTGATATGGTGCTGAAATGCAAGAGCCTCCACGAGTGACGATACTTAAGTACGTCCGCCGCACCCTGGGCAGTCAGCCCCGCTACCAACCTTGCTGACTGGCTTTTTTTCACCACAGCATGAGCTAGTTTCGTATAGCTCGTGCTGACACGAGAGAAGAAGAAGTATGCAAATGTTAGCGATAGAAAAGTTTAGAGACCGAATTAGCTTAACGAACAGTAATTGGGGGATATTTCACCATCCTATCATTTACTGTTATTTAAACTAATTCAGTCTTTAAACTTTTGAACACATAATTATCATATTTATAGGTCACATTTAGCTTGTCTGGTGAATAGCTATAGACTGAATTATTGATATGTCTTGGAAACGGTGCCATAATGGAGACTACTTAAAGTTGAAAACGAGTGCGAACTGGACCAAGAATTCCATTCCAACGAAATCTTAAATGAAAAACATTAGACGGAACAAAACCGTGTGACCTTATACCTGACCTATGAGTATCAGTAAAATAGATACTAAGCGGACATAATATAATTTTAAGTACTAAAAATACACTCAAATCAATTACAAAAATGAATATGCATAAAATATCAAAGGGCGGGCCGTGAAAAATAAAGTAGGTAATACTAAATTACTTGCCTACTTACTAGCTTTTATTCACTACATCAATAAACATCAAATTGTTTAGTGTATTAAACATGTATTCGTGGTTTAGGAATAAACCAAAATCAAATAGAATTGATGTTTTAATAAGGACTGTTTCAACGGTTTCATTCAATGGAGTATTACTCAACAACGGAATTGAAAAAGATTTGCAATCATTCCTAAGGCCGTTGAATCTGATGCAAAGTATTTTCTTCCGTGCAAAGTATTAAATCCGTGATAACTGCATTACTCCTAATAATAATCTTTACAACTTTAAAGGAGTATTTTACATTCTGTTATTACGTGCTGTTATTTTATATGATTTGATCTTCTCATATACTTATAATTGGAAGGGTTATGATTGGTTCTTTCACCCTATCTATACCTTTAAATTCATCTTCTTTTCGCTCGGACACTTATTAAATAACTGTATAAATATTGGGCACAGCTATTACAATGTACTAATCGTTTTGAAAATCCAACACGTGCATAGAATCTTAGAAATAAATAGCAAAGACCTCACAAAATGTATTATCTACAACTGGATTTGGGTAATTGCCTTAAATTGTTTTTATTTTTGTTACAACCTGTTCCTTTTTATAATTTTTTCTGAAAATTCGTCTATAAAGTTTATTGAGACATATGCCACTATAGCTTTTGATATGAATATTGTGTATGCTTTGTTGTTAATAAAATTAATGGAGCAAATGCTTCGTATGTGGATTGAAAATGTTCAAAATTCAGAAGATTTCGAGGATTCAGAAAGAGAAGATTACTGGAAAATGATGTTTGATGCATATCTGAATATACAAGAGTGTTATGAGATAATAGAGAAAATATTCCGAAATCAGGTAAGTTTTTTTATTTTGTTTTAGCTAGTAATACTACATAGATTGAAGAATGGCAAGTAATTCTTTGTAATGTGCTAAAATGTATCTAAGTAGTAGCACGTTTGAATACTTATTTAGTAACTGTTTTCTAACAGATATTGTTGGTCCACGCCAGAAATTGCTTAGGTTGATGATTTGATCACATTTACTAGTTCGCATTGATATTTATAGTCATTTGACTCCTTATTTCCAGATTGCATATTATACTGTACACGTAGCTTGCCAAAGTTTATGGAACGTAGCGACGTTAGTAATAATACGACAAGAAATTGTAAATGGCGGACCAAAAGTAAGTATATAATCCTTCTTAAATAATTTGTAGGGTGGAAATGTTCCACAACGCCCACCTTTTCATTTTCATTTTATGAGTGGCTTGCGGCTAAGGGAGTTGCTGTGGTGTAGTTAAGGTTTTATAACATAATTTTGGCTGTCATAGTAGCAAATGGGCTTCTAAGAATCCTACCTCTTTCCCAAATACAAAACAAAACAGCCACCATTAACATCTGCTGTTGATTTCAAACTTTTGGTCCAAATTGGATCTTTTTCCAATTGCATGACCTTGATTATAATTATAATGTAGCTTCTAAACCCACTGGAGAGAATCCGCTTAGCTTCAAAATGCATTTTAGATTGAAACGATCAATAGTGTTTCTGCAGCAGCAGCCACGCGGTCACAAACAAATTGCGGGTCATATATAGATACAGCTAAACAAAGTGTTTTTATTACAGTTCATCTGGCTAATAATTGCGATTCAAACGTTGTTTATAAAGAGCATAATCGTACAAATATATTTTAGCATAACATGTGAAAGATTCTATGCAGCAATGAGAGATATTCAGAGTACTTGTGTCATGCTCATGAAGTCACGAGATTGTTCAGGTAGGTAATTCTTATTTGACTGCATGTTAGTTTTTGCTTTTTGCACTTGCCCTAATCAATAGCGAACGAAGGTTTTTTACTCATCCATTTAATTTCGTTTAACATATTCTTTTAGATTTTCAAATAATCCTCAAAAAATAAACACATTTAAAAACATAAAAAATACACACGGCTGTGTTAGATTATATAGACATATAATCATATAAATAAGCTGTAGGTATGTATAAATGTAATGAGAGAAAGATAGAATAGTATATAAACCAGAATTATTTACCATTAATAGTTTATTATGAAAACTACAACTATCTTTGACTACAGTATACTAATAATTACTTATTTCACTTGAACAATAATTTAGCAATATAAATGTACTAGATATTAGGAATAGCAATAATGTGGGCAGACATGGTTATAGAAATGGATCTATAGTGAGCATAGCATTACAGTTAAGACCAATATCTACCTATCAGGGGCAAAGCGGGTATGGTAAATGAAACCAACATAGACTCTCCACCACTGAGAGTACTTGTATTTAGGTTAGTTGTTGGTTACATGATATTCACAATATAATGACTCACAAGAATAGAAAATAATAAGGACAAGCTAGTCAGATAATATAGGTCAGACCATAGCTATGTCAAGCTAAATAATATACATAAACACATATCGAATAATACATAATTATTTACAATCAAATTAGCATAGACATATTTATAATCAGACTAGCATAATAACAGTGTAAAATAACAATCAGAGTACTTAACTTACTATCTTCCTGTAATCGGTCCAAGACTATCCAAGAATAATCCAATTTTGAGAATAATCTCCCTTTTTATAACTTTATCAGACAATAGCACAAAAGTAATCATAAGGCGCCATTTTCAACCAATCAGAGATTGTCATACATTTTACTAAATAACTTTAAACATTGGTAACAATAATAAGATCTAATTTAGCAGAACTGTTTTGAAACATAGTCAGATAATTACGTTATTTTTATAAGTATTAGATTGTAACCTATAATAAGATTCCATAAAACATAACATCAACTGAGCTTACTTTAATTATACATCTATGGAATAATGATAAATTAGTAAGTTGAAATAATAAAATAAAATATAAGCATCATTGTAAACATCTTGATTGATAATGGCACTGTTACTTTTTAATATTTGAAATAAATAGTATTTTGTATTCAATAAACATTGCCACAGATCATAACTTTCGTTCGGAAATCATGACCCATGGTTGTCTGTTCGTTTAGAAATGCTTTAAAAGTGAAAATAAACAAGAAATACAATATACGTAATATAATATAAAAAGCTTTTAATTATTACAATTCTACATACTCTGACACCTACATAATTAGGGGAACATTTATATTTTTTTTCTTATATGGAACTGCTATTGCTATGACGGTTTTTTTAATTCAAAAAACCTTCAATTATGACTGCATGTTGAAGAAACATTTGGTTTTCCTAAGCGATTAGGGGTAAATTGGGCCCAGTTTTGATTTTGCAAAGTTTTTGCCCTTTTGTATTTTTGATAAGAACTTTATTTTTGGGACCCAGGAACATTAGAGGATTAAAAAGTGTTTCATGCGAGAATGGAGATAATTTGACTTAAGAAAAGATAATGTAGTGATAGATTGCATGGATAAACATGTCATAATACTGATTAGAACTCTAGCAGTATAAAAAAGTAATAAAACAAAAAAAGTAAAATAAATAGCTAATTAATTATTCCAAAAAATATGCGCCGATAGTTACAAAATGGACATTTTAGCTACTTAATGATTTAAATTGCTAAATTCAATTAAATGATTGTTAGCGACACTACAATTTAATCGTTAAGGAGTGATTCTATCATTACAGTTATCGCTAATATTGGTATGTCAGGATTGTGAGCAAGGTAAATGTAGTAAATAAAACCAACATAGACTCTCCACCACTGAGAGTACTTGTATTTGGGTTAGTGTTAGTAACATGAACTAGATCACAATATATTACTTTAGATAATTATTACAAGATCATAAAATAAGGATAAGCTAGTCAGATATAAAAGGTCAGACTTCTTCAGCCGATCTACACAGAATACTCTAGACGAGTGTTCCGTCGTACGGTCCAAGAAGCAATCCTCCGGGCGCACCGAGCGAGCCGGTCTCCTCTCTCCAACGGGCAGTGGTGGTCCGATGTTGACGTCACGGTTACTTAAGCAGCGGACAACAGATGGCGCTCACTCCACGAAGTTCCCGACATGATTATTGATTATTTGTCTTTTCAATGCATTTCACCTTAATTTTAAAATATTTAAACAAAAACATTGATAAAAAATACAATATTATGAAAAAAAAAACATTTTTTGTTGTGTTCCGATAATTATGTCGGTGTGTGTTAGCCCATCTGGAATAAGGTCCAAGCTACTCGTGGTCAAGGCCTCAGAAAAAGGAACTCCTTAACAATACGCGCCGTGTCGAGAAGTGCCGCTTTCTGTATCCGGCCTTTGACCCCGCCACTCAACGAGAGCCTCTTTAGATGTTGGTCGAAGCTCTTGGCTATTAAACCATTGGCTGTAACGACTATCGGCACAATGACTGCTGATTCAACATCCCTCATGTTGACAACCTCGTGTGCCAAATTTTAATATTTAAATTCTTTAGTACATTGCGAAAAAAAGGATCCTGCGTGCATAATTCGTTTCTGTTGCTCATCGACCCCGTATTTCTTAGCCTGCTATCTTTTACTGTTAAGACGGATGAGAGGGACAATGAAAATTGTATAATAGCGTATGTAACTTATTTTTCACAGATACACAAAGAATGGTTTGCAAGAACATTCAACGAAAACAAAAGGCATCATTTAAGAAGATGAGCGCGTATGGCTTATGCTTCATAGATGCTCAGCTACCTATTCGATTATCAAACTTTATCACTTCTTATATCATTGTTTTATTACAATTTGTATTTCTATAATCTTAGTACTTAAATTTTTTCCTGTGAACTTTTACTAGGCTATTTATTTCTTTCATACTCTTGGAATAGGGATCTTCTTTTTAGCCATAAGTAAGAAAGTAATTTTTCCTTTGGAGGTACATATAGAACCTTGAAAGTTCTCTGAGAGTCCTTTAATATTAATGACATCATTATGTAAATATTTTTTTTCAAATGTAATGTTGTAAGTAGATTGTTTTCCATCCATCCCTACTGAATTAATAATTGTATTTCTAATGGAATTTCTTTCGACACTTTGACTCATATTATGTGCCCAAAAATATAAATAAAATTAAGTCTTTTAAAACAAAATATATTGTAATAATAACAGAGGTTATCGTGTGGAAGTTTTATTAGACAACTTTGTTGAAAAAGATGTGCAGTTGATGCTTTTGGCTTTAAACTTGATGCTAAATATATTTTGTCCCAAATATACTATACTTTGTCCCAAATATAGCTTAAGGGACAATTTTTCTAATAGCCTTCCATCAAATGTTGCGTGATTTAATGCTACAATAGTTAGTATTTCTGTATTCTGATTTCGCTCTTTTTACCTGTATTTTGAGACAAGTCCAGGAAATATGGTACTGTTACCTATATTACCTATATCTTTGACTTCGGCTTCTTCTGTATTGGATTCCTTACAATAATTCATTAATTTCAGATTCTAAAAATCCATGCAATTACAATTGTACGTAATAATAGAAGTTTATGAAACTGTTGCATAATAGTGGATATTAAAGTTGAATTGAAAATTCCTTAGTCGATTCGAAGTGTACTTTAATATAGTATTTAGTAAAGATGCACTTGATTAAAGTATGTTATTATGATACTCTTTTTGAATTCATCATTAGAACTTCACGATATGAGTGTAGATAATAATAATTTATATAATTTGATAGAGTTTTAGTAAATATATATACTTAATATAATTTATGTTAGTACTCTTATTTAGTCTAATATCATTTAATCCATTCCACACTACACTAGTCCACTGGTTTTGGAAAGGGCAGTAAAATCGTACTACAACAGCATTAAGGATGCTATTGCCGTACTTCGTAGACGATGCAGCAGGGAGGTTGATTCCTTTGACATGTATGGTATGAATGCATTGTTCAAGATTCTTCCCTTTATATTGTCTTCACGACTACTGCTACTTGTATTCTTTTATTTATCTTTGGTTTGTGTCTAGGAAAATCTAAACAATCTATTACTATATTTAGTAGCTGACGCCGTGTGCTTTGTAATATCAATCGGAGGACATATTTTGAATAGGTGTCAGCGTACTAAAAGACTCTGTTCTCATAAAACAATTGACGCAACTGTAGGTCAGGTTAGGATTTGTTTGGGTGTGTTTTTTCTAGCCCTTAATTACTCTGCTCGCATGGGGTCTGTGGAGACCCCAATTTGTTAAGACAAATTATAATGGTTTGATATCTTTAATGAAACAATTTAATAGTTATTAAAAAAATACTTTATCTGAACTACAAAATATAAAAAATACAACTTGAACTAAACACGTGAACATAAATAAATAAATATTAGCCTTTAACTATCCCACTGCCGGGCAAAGGCCTCTTCTCATACAGAGAAGGAACGAGCATTGATCACCACGGTTGCTCACTGCGGGTTGGCGATTTCAGATCATAAGTCCAGGCTTCCTCACGATGTTTTTCCTTCACCGTATGTCAGTGGTGTCTTAAATTAACTAATAAAGTACATATGAAATTGAAAAAGTCACATTGGTACTTGTCTGGATTTGAACTCGCAACCCGGTGCTTAACAAGCGGGGCTGTAACCTCCGGGCCACCACGACGTATATAAATCATAACATAAAAACAAAAAAAAAATTGAAACAAAAACTTCGAACTAAAGGCACAATTTTGGTACATTATGACATCAAGGGTTAAAATTTTATTGTTCTTTTGAGCTATGAGAATCTTTGTCATCAGTTTTAAAAAAGGGATCATTAAATAAAAAAATGTGCATTTGCTGCATTTTGTCGACATTTTCGGTCATTGTCACTCAGACAAATATTTCACCGCTCACGTTTGAGAGAAGATGGTACAGGGCGGTTTTCAAAATCATGCACTTCAAGAGACGTTTTTTACTATTTTTTGAGTTGCTCAACATGCTATTTTTCATCGGAAATTTCTATCAACCATTGTAATATACAATACGTTCGTCCTTCGCACCTATGATCAATAACTAGGGATTAAAGAAAATCCTCTATAAATACCGATGACCTGGTGAAGGTCGCGGGAATCCGTTGGATGCGATAGGCACAGGGCCGGTCGATGTGGCGATGCTTGGGGGAGGTCTATGTCCAGCAGTGGACGTCTAACGGCTGAATGATGATGATGATGAACCGAGTATTACTGATAACTAGCTTTTGCGCGCGACTTCGTCCGTGTGAATGTTGACTATCGCAGATGCAAATGAAGTCGCAGATTAAACAGTAGCTTTTGTCCTTCCCCAGGGATCGAGCTATCTTCGTACCAAATTTTATCAAAATCGCTGCCGTTTCGTCGTGAAAACGTAACAAACAAAAAATAAAATATGTAGTTAACTAATATATTGAACCGCGGCATTTTTCTTACTCTTAACACCTCTAAACGAAAGGTCCGATTCGAATAATTTAAAGAGTATTTTACACCTACATATTCAACCTTGATTATGAAGCTATTTACTTGGATAAGGATTAATATCATGATAGGAATGTCTTCATCTTTTAATTCGACCCATGTTTTGATCGACGAATTTGAACAAAAAACGTTTGATGTGACTTAACTATAATAGTTAGTCAAAACCATACATTATAACAGCTTAGCAAAATATTTATACATATAAGTACATTCTTTAATGTTCTATAAATTTTGTTTCGTTTTTAAATCTCAAGGCCAATTCTCGTACTTAATTAAAAATGTTGAAAATATAGTTTCGATCTAGTCTCAGTCTAGTCTCAATCTCATAAATATGACAAATGGTATTCTTCTTCGTTAACAAACAACGTCAAACGTGAGATTATATTGAAATGAGATTGAAAGTTGACTGAAGCCAAAAGGGTATTCTGGTTACATTATGAACTGAGCCATTTTGGCAAGTTGGAATTCTCATTTATTTCTAGAATTTTAGTTTACGACTGTTGATATCGGTATGCTGTCGGTAATAGATTTTAAGTTGAATGAATTGACATTACATCGAGATAGACTGAGATGATACTGAAACCGGACCGAACTTTAAGTGTACCATTTTTTATTCAATTCATAATTCAATCTCATTTCGGTCAACCTTTAGTCTTACTTTAAATTAATTACGAGAATTGGGCTTCTGGACTTCATCTAGATAATTAACAAAAAACAACAACTACGGAGTAAACCAACGACTATTCAGGGCCATTTCTATTTTGAAATTCATTCAAATTCAATTAAAATAATACTGTCGAGCACTTCACTTAATACAAGTTTGTCTAATTTAGAAAATTACTTTGAACTAAACCATATAATTCACCTTTGCTGGTTCTCTTTGATCTACGCGTGTTTAATAATGTTTCTGAGAACATTAAATAAAAAGAGATTGCTAAAGAAAAAAAAATACCCATATATTGGTAGAAATTACCGTGTTGAAGTTTTGTTGAATAATTTAGTCGATAAAGATATGCAGTCCATGCTTCTACCTTTGAATTTAATACAATTCTTCAATCAAAAATATCGCATCAGAGACGATTTTATAACTCCAAATAATCTTATGACCAATTGTTTATCATTGTGTGGCACAGTACTGTGCATTGTATCACTTCTCATTCGCTGCTACGAAATGCCTGTGTTTCTGAAAAATAATGTTATCTATTACTCAACTGTTTTCGATTTCTTTGCCTACTCTATCGGGTTCATCATGAATTTCATAATTAATCTTGTCCAAACCAATAAGAACGTCGCGTTTGTCTTAACTATTCAGGAAGTTCATAGAGTTCTTAATAATACGATTAGTATGAAGCGCTTCATCATTGGAAATTGGTCTTTCGCTATATTGATTATCGGCTTTTATGTTTCCGTCGTAATGATATTGGTGGTCAACTCCTCGGCTAGTTTTTTTGTTCCGATTGCTTTTATATCACTAGTTGCTTTTGATGCTAATGTAGTTTATGCAATCAGACTGATTACGTTTCTGAGAATGAAAATAGATTTATGGAATAGTCAAGCGATGAAATCGCAAAGTGGCTACAACGATGTGACTTATTCTAATAAAATGTATCAAACGTACATTAACATACTAGAGTATTATAATCTATACAAAATTACTTTTCAACACCTGGTAAGTACCTTTTCAATTTTTTTGTATCTGTTATGCTTGTTTCCCACGGTGCGTGATATTGCGCACCGCGATGCACGAGCTCGAACCGACGCACCATGGGAAGAGACTCGTCCGTGGTAACGCGGACGCGTGCGGAGCGGTGCGCCATATCCATATCACGCACCCTCATAATGTGGCTTCCTACGGTGCGTGATTTTACGGATGATACCACGCACAGCCGGTGCGCGCTACCACGCACCGTGGGAAGCCAGCTTTAGATGGTATAGTTGTTTATCATTTAATTCTGACCCAAACCTTATTATTGTTTGTTATATCGTTTTTTGTTACCCAATGCAAAATAGTGATTTTATTTTTCTAAAACTAGTAATAGTTAATTTAATTTGAAACCTAATCTGTTCAAAATAAAACAATATTTCTATTATCCAACACTAAAGTGAATATTGGTATTTTCAGATCCTTTACCACACAGCAGAAACTTTTTTTCACGGATTGATGTTTATAAAAGTATTGATTGAAGCTTGTAAATTATCAATAGAGAGGCATTCAAAAGTTGGTATTTGAGACGACGCGACATTTTATTAAAATGTGTTAAAGGACATGTCACACAGGATGCGTTCTGCGTCCTACGGTCCGGTCAAAACGAACGCATCCCGCATCCTATGTGAACATCATTTGCGTTTTATATACAGGGTTACTGGTAATTCGACGTATTCCTTGCACCACGTTATAGGGGGGCTAATAAGCAACAAATTTAACCCCAAATATGTTCTACGAAAGTCAATGGATTTCGAGATATTGCAATTTTTATATTATTTTGAATAATACCCAGAAATCCTTCTTAAACACTATTTATCTCTAAATCATCAAATTGATCGGCTTTGATTATGATATTAGCTTGTAGCTTATACTTTTACGAAGCTTTCCGCGTATTTAACTGTTCTTAATGGCCTTCCAATTAAAAGTAATCATTAAAAGTGAAATAAGTATAATAGAAAATCATCGAGGTACACGATAAAGAATGATGTTTATCTCAAAAATTTACTATGACGCTAAGTGTACAAATTGCAATACAAACATCCTCATTTAATCAGGTATCCAACGAGGTATAGACGTTCAAAAAATATTTAGAAACTAATGTAAAAATGTCTTATAATACTGACAAAGGCGATTTCTGAAAAATCTCTACAAGCACGCAGGTGGCCCGTTAAGTGCAATTGATTGCATAATCCTCGCGTAGAGATTAAACAGCAGTCTGTCGGGCACCAACTGTCCTCTAAATGTCAGGATTAGATTAGGTCAGGTCGTTAGGTTATGTTTGGTCAGCGTTAGGTAGGTTAGGTTAGGACCTAAGTGTGCGAGGGAACACCGGGGTGGTTTTAGTCAGTAAGAGTCTGACAGACCCCTCTGCCCACCCCCAGGACGGAGGACATCCATGAGGATTCCCAGTAAGCAAAAAAAATGGTTAGGTTAGGTCACGGTTAGGTTTAGGTTAGGTCACAACTTCGATGCCCTGGGATCTGGAGGCGAGGGCCCTCGCGCTGAGATATCTGCACTTGCGTCATCCGGAAGCTGAGGGCGCCATGCCGCCATGCCGCCTCTCCAGCCACTCCTCCATTATGGGTCTTACCGCCGCTATCGCGGCGTGCTTTGCACTGGGTTGCGCAAGTCGTTCCCTCCACAGCCACTAGGATCTGGCAGAGATCACTCCGCTCAAGCGCCGCTCCTCGCTCTGGCGATATATCAGCGCGAGGGCCCTCGCCTCCAGATCCCAGGGCATCGAAGTTGTGACCTAACCTAAACCTAACCGTGACCTTTTTTTTTTTTTTTTTTTTCGGGGTAACCTAACCATTTTTTTTGCTTACTGGAAATCCTCATGGATGTCCTCCGTCCTGGGGGTGGGCAGAGGGGTCTGTCAGACTCTTACTGACTAAAACCATCCCGGTGTTCTCTCGCACACTTAGGTCCTAACCTAACCTACCTAACCCTGACCAAACATAACCTAACGACCTGGTCTAATCTAATCCTGACATTTAGAGGACAGTTGGTGCCCGACAGACTGCTGTTTAATCTCTACGCGAGGATTATGCAATCAATTGCACTTAACGGGCCACCTGCGTGCTTGTAGAGATTTTTCAGAAATCGCCTTTGTCAGTATTATAAGACATTTTTACATTAGTTTCTAAATATTTTTTGAACGTCTATACCTCGTTGGATACCTGATTAAATGAGGATGTTTGTATTGCAATTTGTACACTTAGCGTCATAGTAAATTTTTGAGATAAACATCATTCTTTATCGTGTACCTCGATGATTTTCTATTATACTTATTTCACTTTTAATGATTACTTTTTATTGGATGGCCATTAAGAACAGTTAAATACGCAGAAAGCTTTGTAAAAGTATAAGCTACAAGCTAATATCATAATCAAAGCCGATCAATTTGATGATTTAGAGATAAATAGTGTTTAAGAAGTATTTCTGGGTATTATTCAAAATAATATAAAAATTGCAATATCTCGAAATCCATTGACTTTCGTAGAACATATTTGGGGTTAAATTTGTTGCTTATTAGCCCCCCTATAACGTGGTGCAAGGAATACGTCGAATTACCAGTAACCCTGTATATTTTATGTAATTACGATCTGTCTATGCGAGCACAAGCAAAAAACGTAGAAAACGCACCGGTCAGGCGGTCGGGGTGGGAAGGTAGCGGAAAGGCTGCCCGGTTGCGGGCAGGCGAGCAGCGGGCGGCAGGTGACGGGCGGCCGTCCGGGAAGTTCATAGGGGTGATCGATGTTGCAAAAACATCAATGATGACATCGATAATGACATCAATCAAATAAAAAATGGCCGCTGTTTGCTCTGCCCGTGAGATCGCTAACCGGATGCCCTGACCGGATGCCGTGCCCGTATAGCTGACTGGTTGCCCTGAAAATGAAGTTCACATAGGATGCGGGCTGCGTTCGATTTGACCGGATCGGAGGACGCAGAACGCATCCAGTGTGACAAGTCTTTTATTCTCTATTTTGACATCATCTAATATTACATGTATTTAATCTCGTTTAATTATTACATCATGACCTTTTAATATTCAATTATTTTGACAGTTTGCTGGATCATTTGCGGCATTGTGCGTATACGGATGGGTAATTAAGACTTTGATGCTGCAAACGTTGTTGAGTTTGCATTGTGAGAGGTTCTACACAGCTATGAATAATGCTCAGAATGTATGCGCATTCATTATAAACTTCAGTTCTACAGGTATTTCTTTTAAAATATTTCAACGTATTATTATCTTTTAATTAATCAAATGAAATAGCTTGACCATCTTGATAATGTCGAACGAAGCCGTCAGAGCCTTAATCTATATATTGTGTTGCGTACCCGATTTAAATGTTGTGCTGTCCACAACATACGGGTCAATCCGCTAGAATGCTGAGTTATTGCCGATCGCCGTATTAGCTGACCGATGGACGAACTCGCTTAGCACCCCAAACCAATCGGAATATAATGCGTTAATCTCACTTACCCTCGTTTGGTCCGATAGGAGCCGACGATGTTGCTGGTCACCGCCGCCGTTACACCAATTATGTTTTTTCGATTCGGTAATTGTTTTCGATAGACGATTTAGAAGAGAAAAGTTGTGACGATGGGACAACTTTAAACGTAACGAATGACAGAAACGACTAGTGGCGCCAGCGAGTGAGACGATCGCCGGCGTCCGTATGCGAAGCCGAAAGTGGGAGCGAGACAACGCATCGTATTCCCAAAAGGAAATACATTCCGATTGGCTTAGGACGCCGTGACGTGAACTCACATCAACCAGCCACAGGCGTCCAGCAATGAACCCAGCATTCGGCGCGCGATTTAAATTAATAATTTAAATCGAGTACGAAACATATTGAAAAAGACTAGCTTTTGCCCACGCCTTCGTCTGCGTGGATATCGGATAGAAACTTTGATTGTCTTTAAATTGATTGTATAAAGTTGGTCTACCGTGCTATGAAAACTTCAAAACCCTGTTGCTGTTGTAGATGCTGTCAACATGCCTATTGGGCCCAGGGTCTAAGTTACCGGCAGTCAGGGCCTCAAAGAGAGGAACTTTCTAAAAATACGCACCGTGTCGAGAAGTACTGCTTTATGTATCAGGCCCTACCCGTATAACCTAGCCGAAAGCCTCTTCAAATGTCGGTCGAGCTGTAGCGCTGTAGGAGCTGTAACAACTGTCGGCACAGTGACTGCTTTTTTTTTGCGGTGTTGAAATCCTCATGGATGTCCTCCGCTCTGGGGCGGACGAAGAGGTCTGTCAGACTCTTACTGACTAAAACTACCCCGGTGTTCCATCTCATACGGTCGCGGGAACTTACGATACTTCCGCAACACCCGGCTGGCCCGCTACTGCGGGCCTCCTCGGGTTAGCGGGGGAAGTGCGGTGTTAGAACACGCCGCGCCGTCTAAGAGAGGCACGCTTGGAACACTTCGCGCCGCCGCCTCGGGTCCTAATGTAAGGGAGGCGACGGACTTCCCCAAGTCCGTCGCCCCTGGACTCATTTACGGGGGCTGGAAGAGGGCGTTGTCCGCCCTCCGCCGACGCCCGGTGCGTCTGCTGAGGGCCGGGTGAGTGGACGTGATCTCCCTCTCCCTTTCCGCATCCTCCTTCCGCGACATGACCGTGTCGCAGAAGGGGCACAGTGACTGCTGAGTCAATATCCCACATGTCGAATTCCTAGTGTTACATACAATGATGATTAAATATGTTAATCCAAAATAAAATTTTATTTTACAGATGCTGAGAAAAAGCTCTTCAGGAATATTCAGCGCATTCATAGAGCTACATTCAGCAAGTTGAGCCCGTGTGGCTTTTACTACGTAGATGCTAGGTTGCCATTCCGATTGTTCTTACTTCTCACTAACTACACTGTTGTGCTGTTACAGTTTGCATTTATGTCTTGGTCCCATTAAATAAATATTAATATGACAAATTTTTTAGTTGGTATTTTAGCAATTAGATCCTAATTTTACCACAATATGTTAATTTCTTACGACACCTTGTAATGTAGCAGACGGACTCAGGGTCTTTTCAGCTAGGGACACGTCTGCTACACCAGTTATAAAGAATGGTGTGGAGCATTCAATACCTAATACAGATACATAAAAATAATAAAATGCTTATATAATAAGAGGCAAGATAACTTTACGTCCATTGGGGTAGTCAGCGAATTCATTCTTGTAGTTACGGTGTTTGCCGATGGCCCACACATTTGATAGAAACCAGCGACAGCAAACAGTCCGGCTGGAGCGCATTTAGTCATGACGGTAGAGAATAGCCAGGATCCAAACTCGCAAGTGTAGGCAGGGCAGGAGACGAAGTAAAAAAGAAGGGAGAATTGGTTGCCATCGGGCACCGGGATACATCTCACTTTGGTACCAGGGGGGCGCAGGTTCTTCAATAGAATATACACTCACCGGCATAATTAGCGGAACGTTTTCAGTTTTTAATTTTTTTTATTATATGGTACTGCTATTGCTATGACGATTTTTTTATTCAAAAGAACCTGCAATTAGGACTTGCATGTTCAAGAAAAATTTGGTTTTCCTAAGCGATTAGAGGTAAATTAGGCCCAGTTTGGATTTTACAAAGATTTTGCCCTTTTGTGTCTTTGATCGGAACTTTGTTTTATTTAAGTACTGCTGGTTTGGCATTAGTGTATTCATTACATTTGGAGAATACACATTGCCTAGAGGCTGAAAGAAGTAATTTACCTGTGACAAAAGCTACGAGGCATGTTACAGTGACCGATGAAAGTCAAACCTATCGTGCAGTAAGTTAAGCACTGGGTGTATCGATATTAGTCATTCCTCACAATGTCCATCGGAACAAGCAGACAGGATGTTTCCTTAGAAGATGAGGATAATGCAGAAATCAAGGAAAAAGCGCCGTTGATGATTGGTTTATGACAGTTCAAACCGGTTAAGGCTCTGAAAAATTGGCGCAATGCTGCTATTTGGACGTGTAGCATCCTAAAGGTGGTCCGTATTTTGCTTATGAGTATGCGGAAAGAAAGATGACGTCTCATTGAAGGTAATCTGATGTCTAACGCGACTGCTGAATGTGCAAAACGTGCTGTAGGTCATCGCGTAGTGAAATTAAGTTTTGCTCAATAACACCGAGATCGGACTAAGGAGTTAGAAAGTGTTTTTTTCTTAGGGGCAAGCTGATTTTTGATATACATTTTTTGAATGGGAGGCATAGAATATGGATACGTCAAGGAAATCGCTTTGAACAGTCAAATCTTACAGGAATGTGCCATATACTGGAGGCTCCAGTAATGGTTTGGGGTGTCATTTGTTTTGAAGCGCACACGGAGTTAGGCATTATTAAAGGAGGCTTACTGGCTGCTTATTTTTGCAGGATAGACATCCTAGAACCTCATGCGATGCCACTTGACGAATCATCAGACAAGAAAAAAAAAAAAAACACGATTATGTGTGGCCGGACTGTGTATTCGTGGTCCGCAATTTCATGTAAGACGTTGTAATAACCCACCAGGGTGGGTCAGCGTGGACTCCGGACATGAGTCCAATAGAATATAACTTGGCCTTGGCGGAAAATAGGGTTAGAGAAAAAAATCCAGCCACCCAGAAACATTCGGGGATTAAAAAGTGTTTCATGGAAGTGTGGGGACAATTTGCCTTAAGAAAAAATAATGGATTAAAAAATTGGATGGAAACACATGTCATAATACTGATAAGGACCCTAGCAGTATAGAAACGATGATAAAACAAACAAAAAAGTAAAATAAATAGCAAATTAATTATTCCAAAAAATATGCGCCGTAAGTTTCAAAACGGATATTTTGGAAAATTAAAGATTTAAATTGCCAAATTCAATTAAATGATTATTGATTATTTGTCCTTTTAATGCATTTAACCCTAATTATAAAATATTTAAACAAAAACATTAATGTACAATACAAAATTATGGAGAAAACACGGTTTTTAGTTGCGTTCCGCTAATAATGCCGGTGAGTGTAGATGCTCAGGTTGTCCAACTTACATAAGATAAATCCTCGGATTCTCACGTAAAAGCAGGTGTACAGAGGATGGTTGATGTGACATGCTACATACAATATAAACAGCCAGTAGTTTTCAATATTATTTATAGATACAGAAAATAATTATATAGCACTTTTATCAAAAACTTCTCTTCCGTGTCATTATTGAAAAACCAAGACCACCCAACCTCTCTAATTTCGAATATGATAATCCAAAACGAAATGGCCAGTGTTAGAAAAAAAAAATTTAGTATGAAAAGAAAGCAAATGAGCATGTTGATGAAAAAGGTGACATTACAACCTCGATCCTAATTTCTACCACTACTAATCTAATATTAGCAGAACTTTGCTCTAATGTCCGATTCCTATGATTAACCGAGCGTTATTGGTTAAAGTTAAGACTCTTATGTCTTCACCAATAATGAAGCAAAGACCCCATTTCTTTGTACAGTAGACCAACCTATACGTTAGTAGCTATCGCACTGAAAATTAGCTTAGGAGTCTATTTTTATGCCACATTTTGCAATGAAAAATGCTACTATTGGTAAGCAAAACGATTCGTTTTTAGCCATAGGAACCCGGCATTAATTATTCAACGTAGAATTCAATGTTGGTGATCTAACACTAACGAAACTTGGGCGTTTACCTCTAGTCTCAGTAGTTCGGTTGTTTTGTTCGGGACCGGACTACTGAGACTAATTTTGTCTCAATAATTCGGTTATGGCGTCAAACCGAACTGTTGAGACTTGTGTTCTGTAGTTCGGTTAGTGATTTCAGTACTATCCGGTCAGTATTCTTACGAAATTGCCTATTCATTAATACTTAACTACCAAACCATGATTTTAGAGAATATGTTTGATTTTTTTATGTATACTTAAATAATTTTATGTTCACATCCCTTACCGGACTACTGAGAATTATTTTGTCTCATTAGTTCGGTTTGACGTTATAACCGAACTAAATGAAACAAAATCAGTCTCAGTAAGTAGTCCGGTCCGGTAATCTTTGGGAAATATTATGACAACGGTTAACATAGACGAATAGTGTTACAGCGGCGTTTTTCCACATAATGCCTAGAAGCTGTATGTCATATGATAAAGAATAATAGGTATTGAGATTTTTAAGGTGTGACATTGTTAATGTGCGAGGGTTGTGTGACCATACTTAGGGTGGCGGACGTGACTGTAAAGAACAAGTTGTAGGATTTTTATTTGTTTAAAAAATAAATAGTTTTCCTTGCATGCACTATTCACTCGCTATGAGTTATTCACAGATATAGGTATTAGTAGATGAAATCTAATGTGGAGAGAGAATCTAAGAGTGGCGACTGCGTACCAGAAGGCATAGCGTGGATAGACCCCCACAAGGTAGATCGACGACCTGGTGAAGATAGCTGGAATCCGCTGGATGCGAGAAGCATTAGACCGTTCGATGGGGCGATCCTTGGGGGAGGCTTATACAGGCTGTAAGGGTAAACACCGTTATCCTTGGAACCAGTGGTTTGGTTTCATTTATAGATCGTAAAAACTTTTTTTATTTATAAAATTTTCATTTCTCCATAAAAACATTTCACCCTACGCACGGGGGCAACAAGCTACGGCAGGTGGCGCGGGGAACTCGCCGCGTGGCCCAACGCATGGCCCCGCACAGTTTGCTACCCCAGTCAGACAGCTGTCTCGCTAGGGAGTCCGTGTACGCCGCGTCATAGCGCCGCCGCGCCGCTCATTTCTCGCGAGTTTTTTTTTTTATTGATTTCTTTTTTTTTATGTATAAGTCAACTACCCATGGTTTGAGTGACAACGGTGTTTTCCCTTACATGCTGTATACAGCAGTTGATGTTTTTCGGCTGCATGATGATGACGATGAATCTAAATGGCGCACAAAAACCAAAATCAATACATTCCATACAATTTATTTCCACAAAATAATGCTTCAGAATTTAAATCTGCTCTAAAATATTATAGAAAAGCGAATTGCAGCAGCACTATAATATGAATAGTTACGACGTAACAGAAATTTAGCAATGTCATCGCGTTCACAGTAAACACTCGACACGCACTCATCTTCTTCTTCAATTCTCTGTGTATCACTCGATGCATGTTCTTCCAGATTTTTTTCGGTGCCACTAAAATTAGAAATATAAATGAGGAATTTAAATATAAACAATTTAATGATGTTGTGTGATTTGTAATATACAGGATCATTGAGTATTTTGATCTCTTGCAGTATTGCTGGCCATAGCCACCTTGTATACGGCATGTAAGTGTAAACACCGTTGTCACTCAAACCATGGGCAGATGACTTAAACATAAAAATATAGGACCGAGTAAAAAAAATGTACGCGCGACAAATGAGCGGCGCGGCGGCGCTACGACGCGGCGTACACGCACTCGCTAGCGAGACAACTGACTGACTGGGGTAGCAAACTGTGCGGGGCCGTGCGTCGGGCCACGCGGCGAGTTCGCCGCGCCGCCTCCCGTAGCTTGTTGCCCCCACGCGTAGGGTGATAAAAAAAGCTTGTTATTTTTCATTGATTTTACTTTCTATAAATGAAACCAAACCACTGGTTGCAAGGATAACGGTGTTTACCCTTACAGCCTGTAGATCTACAACTCTCCCAAAATAATATTCTTGTAAACCTATTAGTTGTAAGTCCATAAAAGTATAATTAACATAATTTTATCCCGTGTGGGTACGGGCTAGAATATCAAACTTCCTCACCGCACGCTTGAAATAGATGCGTGTTGTAAGATTCAACAAAACCCAGCACGCTTGGTGGTAGGATCTATACGGTCCACCTGGCTAGCTACCACCCTCACATTCAAGTCCTGCGCCAAGCAGTTGATAGTGTTCCGTCGCTCGTGTGTATGTGAGAGCCAGAGGGGTATAAGGAAATCTCTCTATATCTCTGTTATTTAGATTCATGTGCTCCATCTTCTAAGATGGTTCTTCTTCTACCCTGTCTACGCTTACCATCCCGTGCGGCAACGGTCAAGCGCGACCAAGTCAAATAATAAAAAAAAGCAATGATATAGGATTCTCCCAAAAATAAATTGGCAATTCCCTTTTACGTCACGGAGGTCGTCGGTGAAAATAACAGGGTGAAACGGAAAGGCAAACTACAATTTTGAGAGTGCTCAGGTATATCGACATTCATTTGGAGCAAATGAGAGTGCGTGAAAAAAAAACAACTGTTCTAGAAACATCGATGCTTCAACCAAAATGTATGGAACATATATTTTGTCACGACTTCTTGTACTCGTACCTACTGTAATCCTTAAAGGTGTATATCATACATAGTATTGTTCTACCCTTATAGTGCGACACCTTTCTTTTAAACCTAGTGTAATATCTAAACGCCTGAGACATCAAAAGGGTGGGTGATAAGGCTCGACCGAGATGGGTTTTTCGTTCTCGGCCGAGACCGAGAGCCGAGACCGAGAAAAGACAAAGCGTGAAAAAAATATTATAATATAATTAAAAAAAAAACAATTTTTCGGCATTTTAATATTCCGGATAATAAACAAGTTAATAAAGTTTGAATTAAAATTATTAATCCTATAGATAGGGGATTATTCCCTCCAAAGAGTGTTGCCTCTCGTCATACAATTGTCCAGCTTTGTTAAACAGTTGTTCACTTGCTACGCTAGTAGGAGGCGCAGATAAAAACTTATTTGCTGCAGGCCTAAGCACCTTATAAGGTGACGAAAACTAATACTCAAAAATATTAGTATTTCTTTGCAGTCTTGGCTCTCTAAGAAAGCTTTCTAGCGCTATTTCGATCACAGAGCTTGAACTATATTCATCATTGGTCATTGGCTCGTCTTCCAATTCTATGGAATCATGAGCTGCCCATAAGTTGGATTGATTTGTTGCAGCCATGTTTGACGAGTTAGTTGAAGATGCCCATGTCGTCTCACGAGAATCTGATCCTACATTTTCATTGAGAGTCTCGATAATATGAAGCTTGGCTGAGTTAACTTTGCTTTCAGTTAGATATTTGGTTTTAAATTGTGGATCGATCAGTATTGCAGTAACTAGTGGCAAACAACTTTTAACAAATGAAAACCGCTGATTAAGTGCATCCAGTAGCTTGCTCTTCATCGTCTCTGCGTGATTTTCATTTTCATTATCATCTTCCTGGTCATTAAAGGACTGAATATTTTGTGTTGGTGTTCCATTTAACATTGCCACCACTGAAACACAGGACGAGTCGGAAGAGATACCCAACGTGGCTTGGTAAAAGTATTGCAATTGAATCTCGGCTATAATTAGCCGAGAACCGAGACAAATTTTTCGGTTGGATTTGTAGCCGAGAATGCCGAGACCGAGATCTCGGTCGAGCCTTAGTGGGTGACGTCACCGATCACGCATACCGTAGCAAAACTTTCCTTAACATCAAAGTTAATCACACATTAATATTCCAAAGTTTACACTTACAGTCTTGGGATAATTTTATAATGACATTGGTATGTGCTCTTTCAACTTCATTGTAAAATCCTTCGCATGCAATACATAACCCGATTTCCACCAAGAACGCCTTGATAAACAACAGCAACATTCCAACGAGATGGCTTATAATCATATCTATGCCCATCTGAAAATATTTAAATAGAACTATCTTCAATCCACATTATTTCATCTTTAATTTTATGGACGTAACAATATTTACATACTTATACAGGGTGTTAATGAATTCGTGTAATTCCTTAAAACCACATGATCTACAACTGACGTAGACAGGCCCCGCACGGGATTTAGATTGATTAAAAATAAAAAAATAAAATTACTATTTTTTCATGCGGCTTTGTTACCGATCGTATCTAAACCACCCAATAAGGATTCAGTGAAAAAAAACAGTATTTACTTTTTGCAAAAAAAAGTTTAATTGTGTGAACATTTCGATGCCACGCATAAATTAATGAAAGCATGGTGACACGTCTGGCAGGCACGACTAACGCGATATCGCTCTTTGCAGTCAGATAACTCAAGGCTCTAAAATGACTCAGAAATAGAAGACCAAGTTTTTTTTTTAGTTTTTTTTTTTAGTTGATTTTCAAAAATTCCCACTTAGGGTTCAAACTCAAACTCAAAACTCATTTATTCAAAATAGACTAGAATGACTTAGTTCTTTTTGAACGTCGATTTTACAATATAGACATCCCCCAAAAAGCCCTCCCTTCACCGCTTCCTAGTGTTTTTGCTGTGAAGAAGAAACGGCGCAACAAACTCCCCAGCAACACAGATATGTCTGTCAAGTGAATAAATTAATTGACTCTATACAAAGAAAATCATAATATTTTTTACAATAATAAAATTATGCACATAAAGGAAAAGTAAAAATGAAAATAGTACATAAGTAGGTATATAAATCAATTCTGTATGAATTGAGATAAATCAAAATCGTATCTAAATAATATAGATACTTATCTAAACAAACACATAAAAACTAATGGTTTCCAGGGAAGCCACATGTGCAGAAAAGAATTAGCGCCACACGACGGTTAATTTGTGTTACTAGTAGATCACGTGGTTTGAAGGAATTACACGAATTCGTTAACACCCTGTATACGATTGACATTGTACCGGGGTAAACCCTGTGAAATTTCGGTATCTTTAATAGAACACATTTAAATAAACACCTAAACTTGTGGACCTAATCCAGGTGGGCCATCGGCTTGTTGGCCAAATTATAACATTAAAAAAGTTGACAACGTTAAAGAATACTTACATAATGAGTTTTAGACCAATTTATTTGAACTTGTGCGTAACATAAACATTGTATAAATGTTGTTACGAAGTGAAACAGAATCTAAAAAAAAAACATAAAATGATTGCCATAACAACTATAACTTTTGGGAGATATTGGTCCTATTATCACAGACAGGATATTGTTGCCAATAAGTCTGATATAGTGATAAAATATCGTTCAGAGCGCCGCTCAATGATTGTTGATATCACTGTCCTTCATAACGAGAACCTCGTGAAAGCTGAAAAACATAAAGAAATAAAATATATTGATTTAGTTATACGAGGTTGTCGACATGAGCGATGTGGGCTCAGCAATTATTGTCCCGAGAGTCGTTACGGCGAATGGCCTAATTGCCAACAGACTCGATCAACACCTTATGAAGCTCTCGTTGGGCGGCTCGATCAAGGGCTTGATACAGATAGAGGAACTCCTTGACACGGCAAGCATAGTGAGGAGGTTCCTTTCTCCGCTGACCATTGGTAGCTTGGGCAGTTTTCACGATGCCAATTTTTTTTTGTATACGTTTTGGAAACAAATTCGTGTAATTTCTTAAAACCACATGATCTACTACTGGTGTAGAATGGCCCCGCACGGGAAGTAGATTAATTAAAAATAAGGATTCAGTAAAAAATTGATTTTTTTGCATAAAAATGATTATTTTTGTGAACTTTTCAATGCTACGCATAAATGAATGAAAGAAAACGACACGACTGGCGGGCACGGCTAACGCGATATCGCTCTTTGCAGTCAGTTAACTCGTGGCTCTAAAATGACTTGGAAATAGAAAACCAAGTTTTTTTTAGTTTAATTTTGGTTGTTTTTCAAAATTACCCTTTTAGGGTTAATCTGTGTCACCAGTAGATCACGCGGTTTGAAAAAATTACATGAATTCGTTCACAACCTGTATATTTTTTTTTTTCAGTAAATTTGTTCATATATTATAGTTTAGCTGTATTTACGGTGAATCAACGGAAAGTCATTCAATATTAAAAGTAAACGTAATCCAGCAAGGTATGCAGATATTTTAACTGGTTGTATTATAACTTTCAAAAGAATTTTATTTTTTGTTTTATTTACCATAAATCCAGATGTTTTCTTTAATAGATTCCAAGCTTCATTAACAGATTTTAATACACTATACATATCTTCCAATACAGTTTCTTCGTCCACTGTTATTTCACAATCATTAATATTTCCAAAGTTCATATTTCCTATATTTCTGTTCCAGATTTTAGTATGACAAGTCAACATGTTTATAAAAATTATGATTTGAGCTATTTCTAAATCTAAAAGTGTAGGTAGAGATACATATATAGCCCTGATTAAAGTCCAGTGGCTGTCATTAATAACTTTAAAAACTACTAGAGTGACACAGATAGACAAAAGCGCAGCAATGAACGTCCATGACTGTATCTTCAACTTCCTTATATATCTGCTGCTATAAAGGTATTTGTTAATTTCTTGCAGTATCGATAGTAATTGTACAATGTTATCACTATAGTATAAATTTATAATACATAGAGCTAAAAAGTTGCATAAATACTCAACATAAATAACGTGGTAAATTGTTTTGTATACCAAACCAAAAGTTGTAAATATCATAACTGCGAAATAAGAACAAAACATTAGACAATTCATTATTAAGGCAAACATTATATTTTTTCTAGAAACATTTTCCACGCAGTTATTACTGATATTATATTTCCGCACACAAAATATAGTACTGATGTAGTAAAAAGGGTAGAAAACACTCAAAAAGTCATCTTTTAACAATACTTTTTTTCTGTGTTTCATTTTAACAAGTTTTTTTTTGTCTTTTAGACGTCCTTTTTCAGTGGTGTAAGAAAGTATATTAGACTAACTAGTTCATCTGACAAATATGAGTGATAGATCAATATCGTCAAAGCTGTTATAAAATTCATATAAAGTACCCAAGCTACTTCTTTTATAATTAATTTGTGAACGTTGACAATCATATTTACAAAGTCCTCACAACTTACTCTACTTTATTGGCATATCTTCGTGGGGCCAATATACGAAATAGTTTACATGTATGTCATTTCGTTTTATCTTTTTTATATTTTGCCACTATTGTTTAATTATTGTATCTATGTTTACAGTGATTGAGTGATAAATGTATTAAAGAATATGATAGATAAAAAAAAACATAATATCGTTTCTACAGTAATTACTCGTTCTATAAATTACTCGGCTCCACACTATGGCCTTAATATTAGTACGAACTTTGGCTTGTTATTATGCTAGACATTCACACGGTGCAGACCATGTTAGTTTGGTATGTATGTATGTACTAAGACCAATGACCTTGACCAGGATCTTGAGCAATCTTTGTGCTGCTACCGTTAATTTCATAGATGTGGCAAAATTTTGGGCACCCTAAATTTAATTTTAGATACTCGTACCATCGACACGAAATAGAAAAAGGACCAATGTTAAGAAAAAAAATTATTAAATTATTTGACAGCGAAAACAAAACCAAACATTATGACAGTTTTCGTAAACGAAAACTGAATGAACGATCCAGTTGCAATTGATAAAAGTTTATTTTAGTAGAATTGGGCCCCAGGTTCCAAGAAACGCGATGAGATTGCTGATTGAGAAAGAAGGAAAAGGGTGCTTTCTTTAGGTAGGTTGGCAGTTGCCAAGCATGCGTATGAGTCCTACTTGCGAATTATATTGTACTGCCACCAAGACAGATGGCCAAAAGGTACTGTAAGAACTTTCGCTGTTAGGACCATTGGCCTATACTCAGCGTACTACTTAGGCTGCAATTATCAACAATAACTTACCATGGATTGAAACAACGTCTCTATAATTTTATAAGCCTCAAGAATATTCAGGTAAATGTTAAACATATTATTCCAATATGACTCACTTTCAGAATGTTCAACGTTTTTTGACATCTGAACTTCTTCAATCCACACACTAAAGGTTTTTTGAATAACTTCATGACGAGCAAAGCATAAAGAATGTCGATATCAAGAGACAGAGTAGCTAAAATTTCTATTGTACTGTAAGCAGTGGCCAAAGGATATTCAGTGTATATAAATGGTGTAATATATCACCATACCATATAAGACGCTGACGGAAATCCAGTTAAAGGTCATGAAACTTCTGAGGTCTTTGTCATTCATTTTAAGGACTCTATGCGCGTTTTGGATATTCAAGACTAATAGTATGTTGTTATGGCTCTGCGTAATGTTCGTATAGTTCAAATTCAAAATTCAAATTATTTATTGACTCAAATTATTACAGAATCACATGAAATAGAGTCAGCCCCGTTAAGTAATGTTTAATACTTCTATTGGGACTGTCTCGCTCTTCCCTTGTTTGCAATCTACAATGAATAACAATTTACAGACCTTAGATTGTAAAGACACTGATGACTTTAGTAAAATAGGTACTATATTAGGTACAAAAGCATGCAGTAGTAAGCATAGTTGTTTAATAAGTACATGGCTGAGTAGAAGACGAAGTCAGAAATGTGGCATACACAAAGAGTTAGTTTCAAACTCGACCATTCACTGACAAACGAGATTATCGTATACACATCGACGAATCTGAATATAAGCACGCAAATGACTCCAGTAATGTTGTAAATATAGCTATTAGGAGTTATATTAGTCGAAGTTCTTGGCTATTAGATCATTGATATATTTCGTATGCTAGAACTTTGACCCGATTTCTAGATTATTTATACAGGGCTACTGGTAATTCGACGTATTCCTTGCAACTCGTTATAGGGGGGCTAATATGCTACAAATTTAACCCCACATATGTTCTACGAAATTCAATGGATTTCGAGATATTGCAATTTTTATATTATTTTTAATAATACCCAGAATTCCTCCTTAAACATTATTTATCTCTAAAATCTCAAATTGATCGGCTTTGATTATGACATTAGCTTGTAGCTGATACTTTTACGAAGCTTTCTGCGTATTTAACTGTTGTTAATGACCATCCAATTGAAAGTAATCATTAAAAGTTCAAGAAGTGTATTAGAAAATCATCGAGGTACACGATAAAGAATGATGTTTATCTCAAAAATTTATTATGACACTAAGTGTACAAAATGCAAGACAAACTTCCTTATTTAATCAGCTATCCAACGAGGTATAGACGTTCAAAAAATATTTAGAAACTAATGTAAAAATGTCATAAAATACTGACAAAGGCGATTTCTGAAAAATCGCTACAAGCACGCAGATGGCCCGTTAAGTGCAATTGATTGCATAATCCTCGCGTAGAGATTAAATAGCAGTCTGTCGGGCACCAACTGTCCTCTAAATGTCAGGATTAGATTAGGTCAGGTCGTTAGGTTATGTTTGGTCAGGGTTAGGTAGGTTAGGTTAGGACCTAAGTGTGCGAGGGAACACCGGGGTGGTTTTAGTCAGTAAGAGTCTGACAGACCCCTGTGCCCACCCCCAGAACGGAGGACATCCATGAGGATATCCAGAAGGCAAAAAAAAATATGGTTAGGTTAGGTCACGGTTAGGTTTGCGGGGGGAGTCTAACACCTCACTCCCCCCGCTAACCCGAAGAGGCCCGCTGCGGCGGGCCGGCACCAGCCGGGGGTTGCGGAAGTGTCATAAGTTCCCGCGACCCTCGGCGCAGGTGTGAGATGGAACACCGGGGTGGTTTTAGTCAGTAAGAGTCTGACAGACCCCTCCGCCCACCCCAGGGCGGAGGACATCCATGGGGATTTCCATCCCGAAAAAAAAAAAAAAAAAAAAAAAAAAGGTCACTGTTAGGTTTAGGTTAGGTCACAACTTCGATGCAAGGCCCCCGCGCTGAGATATCTGCACCTGCGTCATCTGGAAGCTGAGGTTGCCATGCCGCCTCTCCAGCCACTCCTCCATTACGGGTCTTACCGCCACTATTGCGGCGTGCCCTGCGCTGGATTGCGCAAGTCGTTCCCTCCACAGCCGCTAGGATCTGGCGGAGACCACTCCACTCAAGCGCCTCCTCGCTTTGGCGATATCCCAGCGCGAGGGCTCTCGCTTCCACATCCCAGGGCATCGAAGTTGTGACCTAACCTAAACCTAACCGTGACAATCTCACGACCTAACCTGACCTATTTTTTTTTGCCTTCTGGATATCCTCAGGGATGTCTTCCGTTCTGGGGGTGAGCAGAGGGGTCTGTCAGACTCTTACTGACTAAAACCACCCCGGTGTTCCCTCGCACACTTAGGTCCTAACCTAACCTACCTAACCCTGACCAAACATAACCTAACGACCTGACCTAATCTAATCCTGACATTTAGAGGACAGTTGGTGCCCGACAGACTGCTGTTTAATCTCTACGCGAGGATTATGCAACGAATTGCACTTAACGGGCCACCTGCGTGCTTGTAGAGATTTTTCAGAAATCGCTTTTGTCAGTATTATAAGACATTTTTACATTAGTTTCTAAATATTTTTTAAACGTCTATACCTCGTTGGATAGCTGATTAAATAAGGAAGTTTGTCTTGCATTTTGTACACTTAGTGTCATAGTAAATTTTTGAGATAAACATCATTCTTTATCGTGTACCTCGATGATTTTCTAATACACTTCTTGAACTTTTAATGATTACTTTCAATTGGATGGTCATTAACAACAGTTAAATACGCAGAAAGCTTCGTAAAAGTATCAGCTACAAGCTAATGTCATAATCAAAGCCGATCAATTTGAGATTTTAGAGATAAATAATGTTTAAGGAGGAATTCTGGGTATTATTAAAAATAATATAAAAATTGCAATATCTCGAAATCCATTGAATTTCGTTGAACATATGTGGGGTTAAATTTGTTGCATATTAGCCCCCCTATAACGTGGTGCAAGGAATACGTCGAATTACCAGTAGCCCTGTATATGGTCTTACTTTAATAAATTCACGATATTTTGCGTAGTGTCTTAGTGAACGCTGAAGATATTGCAATGCAAACAGCACGATAGTGTGAAGTCACTAACAGTGAGAAGTTCCGTCAGATGTAAGCGCGTATACCCGTAGAAAGCGGGTTGCCAGCGCCGATCTGCCAGCGCTTGTCGGTGCTGGTCCGCGCAGTTAGTCGGCGCAGGTAGTCTCTATACTGTGTGGCGAACCAGCGCCGACAAGCTCCGAACGTCGCCGACAAGTCCTGACCTGCTCCGATAAGCGTTGGTAGATAGTCATTTTTTGCTATATTTGTATGGGAATAGCGCGTATTTTTGTTTGTACAGCCAGCCCCTGCTTCTACCCGCTTCCTTTATGTAGCGGTTACCTGCATGAACCAGTACCGATAAGCGCTGGTTACCTACTTCCTTTATGTATCCGCCTCTATGTACTATACATTTGCCAAGCAATCATAGATTATTGCTGTAACTGCATACATGGCCGCCGCACATTAGGCAGTTGTGCCCACATTATTTCCATAATATATTATCTTGCCTGGGCCAGACATGAAGGCGACTTGATTCAACCTACAGGATTTTTAGATGCAGTGTGTTTAGACATACAAAATATATAATATAATTATATAAAAATAAAACATTTGATAAATATATAAGGAGTAACATAACTAAGGGCACAACCTCTTAAGGGATCACTGTACCCATCATTATGAACAACTTTTAGTATGGGGCTGAAATCGCGAAAGAAAAATCAGCTACTAATGTAGAGAACAGCTGTTTTTTTTAGTACAAATTTATTTGGGTTCTATAAAACAACTTCTTGTTTATGTGTAGATATCCTTAGCCCTCCAAGCTGAGGAAGGTGGAAGTCTATGTCCAATTAATTAGCTTTCCAGAATTAAAGCAACGAGAACTGTAGTAGAATTATAGTGTAAGTAGTGATGAGACTGAACAAGCGCAAAGATAGCATAGCGTCTACGACGAACAGGCCACACGCGTTCATTTTCCTGAACGAAGCGTACCGCATCCTTTGAATGTTTTTACAGACCCTCCTCTGAGTATCTGAAAAAAAAATGAGATAAATATTAAAACAAAACTATTTGCAATTGAGTACATTAGGTTAATTAAGGAGAACCTAAAGTGCTTATGTAAATTGTGACATTGATATACCTTTGGAAAATAATAATAATGGTCGATGATAAATGATGTTTTTTTTTCTTTTAACTTTTTTAATTAACATTGCGCTAAACAAAGTCATGTTACTAATAGACTGCTAAATATGAATGTGGATGAATATACAAGTAGAACGACTTCTACTTGTATATCCTTGGAAAAGATGGATGTATTGTGTGAAGGATGAAATGAGTAAGAAAGGAGTGAGTACTAAGATGACCGCTGATGGAGAAGAATGGAAGAGCAATACATGTTATGCCGACCTCACCAGTGTAGGAAAAGAGCAGGGGGATGATGAAGATTGCGCGTTAGACAAAGATTACGAAATTAATTTGCTGCAAAAATACTATTTTCAGAAATAGTAGTTACCAAAACATTCACTTGTGTTCATCCGCTGAATATAGATACATTCGACATCTTTCATGGCTGAATAGAATCTCTCACATTCAATAGTTAAACACATATTTATGATTATGCTTTTCAGAAGCCATATTTGCGTAATAATTAAAAATGGAGCTAACTGAAAGGAAAAAAATAATTATTAAAAATAATATTACGTTTGAAAGCCTCTAAAAGTCTCATAGAAACGATTACACGCAATGTTGGTAAGAAATTCGGTTTTGTGATTGATTCATTGAATACACTGAAACTTCTAACTGGCGGACTGTTAACTTCAGTACGCGAAGAAAAACTTTGCCCTTCCGAGGAGCAAAATATGGAGCAGAACGTTGAAAGCCTGTTTTCTGAGCGGCAAAGTTATTTTACGCTTACTGTAGATGCGATGGTGCAATTTGCAAGACATTTTATCCAGTACCAGCGATTGGGCTTACATTGATATCAAGGGGCGACATTGGTAGTTACTAAAAATATTGCATTTGGTCATATATCTCTGTAAAAATGGAATTTATGCATTTTAACTTAACTGTATAGGCAACATTGACAGTTTTCCTATTTTACCAGACGGTATAGAGGTGTCTGCGAAGTTAGGTGGCGAAGATAAAAAATACTAAATCACACCACTTTTTTTTTTTTTTTTCGTTGGAATATCCTCATGGCCATATCATGGACTCTTACCGGCTAAAAACTCACGGTGTTCCTTCTCCTGACCCTTGGCCGGGGTCACGGGATTCGCAGCTGCATGCACCGCAACCCCGACAGGCCTCGGGCCGCCTGCCCCTGGCGGACCTCTCCTTCTGTGGGGCCTTGCCCCACCTCCTCCTGAGAGGCGCGCACGGAACACATGCGCGCCGAAATTATGTACAAAATTCGAGTCCTAATGTTCGCATAACTCGTCAAAATGTAGGGAATAGCTGATTTTTTTTCGCGATTTCATCTTTCGTCCCATAGCAAAAGTTGTTCATAATGATGAGTACCGTGACCCCTTAAGAGGGTGTGCGTTATTTATGTTACACCTTATATATGTCCGGTTCACATATCAAAAAACAAATTGTTATCCTATTCTTGACAAAGACAACACTTTCAACCACTAACTGTAGAACGGGTCTACTTAGGGGCCGTTCAAGTATTACGTAAGCACTATGGGGGGGTGGGGGGTCTTTGTTTTGCTTATTTTGGATGACATGGGGGGTAGGGGAGTCCAGATGATGATTACGTCATCGGTAGTTATTTACTTTTTTACAAGAATGGCAACCCTCACATTGTCTATGCTTGAAAAGTTTGTTATGTTCGTAAGATTATAATATTTTTGTCCCTTACTCTATGTTGAATACTGTATCAGTAAAATCTAATCTTTATCCTAAATCTATTTTCTTATTTTTAAAATTATAATTACATATAACATTATAATATAAAAAAAATACATTTATAATTGAAAAATGTTTACGTAAGCATGGGGGGAGGGGGTAAGAGCTTTGCTTACTTTTGCTGACAAGGGGGATGGGGGGGGGGGTAAATAATTGTAATAAATCTGCTTACGTAATATTTGAACGGCCCCTTATCAGTGATTCAAATACTTACTGAAAGCCCACGTTGCAATAAAATTAAGTTAACATTTAGTAATGTCGCTACGTTCAGTAAGCCATGGCACACTGTACTTATTGTGCTATAAACAATCTGAAAATTAAGGAAAAATTAATAATGTATAGTTAACATTGTAGCAGTGAAAAAATAGCAGGTACTTAAATAGCCTAGTTAAACGCTTGTCTTCCATACAAAAGGGTCTAAGCTCAAATCTGGCCCGTAGTACATCTGACTTTTCGAATTCATGTTTGAATCAGGGGGTCTACTCCCTAAGCACGAAGTCCGTGGTTTCGGCATTAGTTACGAGCATTTCCTACTCCCTATCACATAAGGGACATACGATGATTTCGGGGCCCGAACTAAGAATGAATGACAACACGATTTGACAGTTCTCCCTACAACCACTACGTCACCCTCCTTGATAACTGTCGTAACTAGCAATTGATAATTTTTCAGAGAAGTTCTCACAGCGTGACGTATCTGCTTCAAATTAATAGAAATAAATAAATAGATCCCTTAGGGCTTTTGGGCAACTACTAACCTAAAAGAGGAAGCCAAGAGCAATTTAAAAAAGTTTTTAATTCATTAAAATAAAGCCACAGCTAACGCAACTACTGAAAAATTATCAATTGCTAGTTACGACAGTTAGCGCGGATGGTGACGATTAGTGAGCTAAGTTGTTTAAGCACCTAGCTCCAGTTCATTTCTGCTTTCCTGGTAGTTTTAATAAATAAACAATTAGGACAGTTTAATTTTAGAACGTATATCGATATCATTTATTACAGTATCCTTTCATGCTCTTCTCTATGTTTTATCGTTGGTGCGCTTCGTGGAATACCCCATATTTTGATACTTTAGGGAGTAGGCCTCCAGAGTTTGATTACTTGCGTTAACAGTGAAGGAAAAAAAATTGAGGAAACCAGCACACCAGAAAGAGGACCATAAAAAATTTAAAGGTCTTGAAGTGTAGTGTAGTGCACCAAATCGGGCAAGCGTGATGGACTAAAAAAAAAAAAAAAAAAAAATGTCTTCTTGGTTCTCCTGATTTTGCTGTTGGCATTACTGTGTAACTATTTTAGAGGGAATACACTGGCTCCTGTAATACAGTTTTAAACTAGCTCAGGGGCCAGGGATTCAAATAATTGTATGTACGAAAAAATTTCAATAACGAAACGGTCCTAAATCTTCCTCATTCTGAGAAGTGGCTAAAGCCCAGCATTGGGACAGTAATGAGCTGATTCCGTTCATCATTCAGTTGAAAGAAGTCCACTGCTGGACATAGGCCTCCCTCCAGCCATATTGAAGGGGGTTTGCCATAATCGCCACGCTTGGCAGGCGGGTTGGCGATCGCAGTATGGTTGTTAAAGTACTCAGAGAACGCTGCTGCCCATCCTCTAGTGAATACCTTAGTCGCCTTTTACGATACTTATAGGAAGAGATGGGGTAGTGCTATTCTTTACGTTCAGCACCACACGGAACTGATTCCGTTATACTAATGTATTCTGATAATGTTAATTGTTTAAAAACAATACTTATGACAGCCGTTACGGGTTGTCAGAAGCCCGAATATCTGACAACTGGTCTAACCTGAGAATACCGGTAATGTATCTGGGTTGTGGAGGTCTGATGGCAGTCGCTCCGTGTAAATTACTAGTATTCAGCTCCATCTGGTAGTGGAAAAGGCTAGGCAAATATTGAAGGACACAATGACATGAACTTACATGGTGACAAAAAGTTTTTTCTGTGATCTCGTACGTCTCCAGTATGCTTTTGTACACATCAAACTTGATTTTCCAGTAAGATTCTCGTTCTGCATCTTCAACGTTTTCCGAATTACGAAAATCTTCAATCCATGCAATAAGTAGCTTGCATAATAACTTTATGACGACAAAAGGGTAAATGACATTAATATCAAAAGATATGTTGGCGCAAGTCGTGAATAGACTGACGATACCCATTTCAGGGAAGCAAACATAAAAAAAGAGGATAGTACTCAACCAGATACTGTTTACGACGATAACGCAAACCCAATTGAAGAAAATGAAACTTCTGAGAACTTTGGTATGAATTTTGAGATTTTTAATCACGTATTGGATTTTTAATACTAATGATACATTGTTGCGGCTCTCCTTGATATTGATATAGTGATTTAACATGAATCCAAATGAGTTGTAGAAGAAATCGAAAATACTGGACCAATTTACAAGCAAAAGTAATCCTTCCCCCCAACCGGTAAATGAGCTGATCAAGCGATACAAAGTTAACAACCGAAATATGATCACGGCAATAACTCCTACAAAATTGTAAGCAAAACTATTTGGGGTGATAAAATTATCACGTATAGTATACTTGGCGCAGATGAAAAATGCTTGCATCATGTTCAACGGCCTGAGAATTGCTTGTAAATCGTTTTCAATTAAGTTGTCGGGTAATGCTTCATTATAAGGAAGAATGCGGTTATTCTCAATCAAAATAGAGTTCATTTTTAATTTTCGTTTGTATCTAGACCATGACGATATGTTTGTTACACAGGATATGGCGATTTTTATTGATGCAGCGGAAGGAAAGTCTATTAAAGTTAAGCGTCATTAACACTTAAATAGTCTCTAATGGGTACACTGTACCCAGTCCTCAGAATTCGTACACTTATTGTAATTTTGGCACTAAAAGATTTAAATAAAAACTTAAAAAAAGTAAAAATCGACTTCAAACAATAAGTGAAAGAAGTAAAATAATTACCATAATATTATATGATTTACCTTTTCAGTAGTCAGTCCTTTCAATTCAGTTAACAATTTGGTAACAATTTGGTTTAGTGTATAAATCGGATATGATTTCTATACTTAAGTAGGTGCAAACAATAAAAATTAATCTTAGCAGTATTCCTTGTATTCTTTTTTTAATAGTATTTTTTTTGTAAAAACGTAAGTACATTTATTTTTAAGCAGCAGTATTGCGTTAATTCTATAATATTGTACTGGGTCCAACAGACCCGTTTGCGACGCAGCGTTACAAACTAGGGCGCGGCTCCTTCAGTGTCAATTTTACATTTACTTGATGAATTGTTGTTTGTTTTTATGAAATTATTTATTCTACATCAAACGTTATTTGTAAAATACAAAGTGATTAGTTTTTGTGATCTTTATTACGTATGGTGGCGTCACTAACACCATGTAAGTACTTAATATTTGCCATATTTAGTTTTACATTCAGATACAGGGTGGTAATTTGAAATGGGGCATGAAGGGCAGCTACCTTAACCATTATAGCTACAAGAAAACGTTCTGCAGACCACTCCTGAGTTTTGAAATAATTTCAATTGACATTCACAGATTTTGAAAAAAAAGTACAGTCAGCGAGAAAAAGGGCTGTTTTCACAAAACTTTTTTATGATACCAATCGATCCCATTTCCCATAAGGATCAAAAAACTCTTCCGGACCAACAGAAGTTTGAGTACTAGAAACATCAGAAATAACAAAAAACTAATTGAGATGGGTCAGTTATAAGGATACCTTAAAACCTCGAGCACGGTAATTATAGACATAATAGATAAGATAAGTAAGTGTCGTCCTGAGACGGCGGGCGGTACGCAACCGGTTAATCGTTGTCGCTTATTACGAGTGCTGTTCTTTTGTTTTATTAGTGTGGAATAAGGTGTATTTATGCATATAAAACAATAGTTTTGTTAAATAATGGTTTAGTTTTATTATGAAAAATATAATTTTCACAAGAAAATGGGAAAATATCCCTAAAAGGAAAACTACACGAAAATTACTAATACATTGTAAGTCTAATTATACTAATCCATATATCATCGGATAGGTAATTTAATAACGATTCCAACGACGTAACTTGTAGAGAGCTAGCTATCGTAGCTTAAGAGATATCGACGTTTTAATTAGACGCAATAATCCGCGAATCAAACCGCGAATTAAGGGTCACCAACCGAGTTCACCGCGAAATATGGCGCGCCACACCACAAGGGAGGAAAATGTTAATAGACTGGCCATCATTTTTGACATTATTTCGAACTCGCTGACTTTACTTTTTTTTTTTCAAAATCTGTGAGTACCGATGTGTTCTGGTGGTTTAGAGAAAATATGTACGTATGTCATAACAACAGGACAAGTCTTTTACAAGAATCAGTAAAATCCATAAAGATAGAATAGCTCAATGAATTTATATCATCACGTAAGTTAGACTCCGATACACGAAAACGGTTCGAGTTGCAAAACAAACATTCCATACTACCTAACTTACTTCCATACTTTCAACGATTTATTATCATTTTTACAGAATTTTTTCAAAGTACTTGAAGTAATTGAACCGAGTGCTATATTTAATAATAGTAATAACACGGTAATGTAATTTTCGAACGCAACATTCTTTTCGTAAAAATAATAATGTCTCACAAGTCAGTGTCGTTTCCCGCGCATTGCTTTGAAAACGCAGTGACGTACACGGAGCCAGGCTGCCGTACGTTGACTAAAAGGCAGTTATGCCACAGTTGGTCGAATTTGAGGTTTTGATGCCATTTTATAGAGTTAAAAATTCTGTATCGTCCTGTCTTGGAATTGTTTTTATATCTGTTGTAGTTGCGAAGTTACACATAACACAAAGCGGCTAAGGTATGGTTAGCGACTTTTTAGTATCGTTTTACTCATCTATATCTATACTAATATTATAAAGAGGTAGAATTTGTTTGTTTGTTTGTTTGTTTGTATGTAGGAGGTAATCTCCGAAACTACTCATCCGATTTCAAAAATTCTTTCACCAGTAGGAAGCTACGTTATCCCTGAGTGCTATAGGCTATATTTTGGGATCAAAAAATTAGGGATCCATAAATTAACGCGAGCGAAGCCGCAGGCAAAAGCTAGTTTAACATAATTACAAAATGCTTAACTAAAAAGTAAAAATGAATTTTGTGAAAAAACTGAAAGGGATAGATAACTGAAACTATGTATATACTGAAAATTATAGAGCAATTAATACTGTACCTATTTCAATTAACAATTTTGTAATAATAACTTCCCTTTCATAGAGACAACGATTCCCACCTTTTTCGCTTATAACTCAAAAGTAGACTTTTGGGCTTTTGGGCTTAGCTGCCTTCTAGTTAACGTACGGCAGCAGGGCCGTACTCTAACGCAGGGTCGTATTTATACGAGAAAAATAATTCTAATGTGGGTTTGTACTTTAATACACACGTTATCTGTGCGCGCAGCTGTCAAATATAGACTGCATAGTTTAGATAATAATATTGCGTACTGAGACCAAATAGTGCGACGACAAAGCTGAGAGTCGTTTTTGATGCCAGCGCGAAGACTTCGAATGGACTGTCCCTTATTAACATTGTACAAAACTTCAAAATGACATCGGACATTTTTTTTGCCTTATCCCACACTAGGATTTCTCCTGTAACGTGGGTACGTTTACAGACACAAATCTCACATACACAAACGCCCAGACCCGAAACCATTATCTGTAGGCCATACAAATTTTTGTTCCGTGTGAGAATCGCAAGCAGTGGTCACCTGCCGGTAAATACATCCTACCCCGCCTATTCCCTTCATTCCCGTTGTAGTGTTTTCGCGTCTTACTTCACAGGAAATTTACTCTAAACAAAATTGAAATCAAAAATAATATCAAAATATCGGCCGCTGGCTTACGGCTACCTACGACGCCGCCGCTTAAGTCACGCCATATATTCATGCCAAATTATAGCTTTCTAATACTAAGGAGTCTCTGAGCTAAACTGCTGACGGACGGATAGACTGACAGACGGACAGATGGACAGACATGGCGGAACTATAAGGGTTCCTTGTTTACTACAACGTCTCCATGATAATGGGCTTGTGTCATTTCAATTTTGTTCTGAACAATCTTCCATTTTATCTCTTTCTGAATAATTATGTTGATTTCGATAAAGGGGTGTGCTAAGATTTGGTTTAGAATTAATTGACGTCCAATATTAGCATTCTACAGTTCTGACAATGAATCGTCATTTTTCGTTACGACCCCAAGATTAATCATTAAATTGTTATGTGAGGAGAACTATGATAAATGTCTTGAACCTTCTAATGTAATTGAAGTCACTGTTATAGGGCCAGTCAATTTATTTATGTTCTTATAAAATATGAACGATTACCAACGTGATGACATCATTATGTAAATATTAGTCCTCATAAGCAATATTGTTAAAAGTTTATTTTCCATTCGTCACTACGTAAGTACTTAATTCATTATGTATATCCTACTTGAATTTCTTTCGATACCTCATTTGTGCCCAGGAATTATAAATGAAATGAATTACTTTAAAAGAAAAAAACGTTGTACAATCAGCCGAAGTTGTCGTGTGGAAGTTTTATTAGACAACTTTGTTGACAAAGATGTGCAGTTGATGCTTTTACCGTTAAACCTGATGCAAAACATTTTGTTCTGTCCCAAATACAGGATAAGGAATAATTTCATAATTCCAAATAGCTTGTTGTCGAATTTCGTGTCATTGTGTGGCATGATCATGTTCATTTTGTTTTACATGTACCGCATCTTGTACCTGCATTTAGACAAAAATAAATGGAATAAGCTCATGTTTGATAGTTATTTTGAGTTAGGCTTCTTTGGACTTGGATTCTTAATGAATTTTATGGCCTGCGTTTTTCAAACAAATACTTATATTTCGTTTGTCTTAAAAATTCAAACCGTCCACAGATTTTTCAATAATAAGACCAAATTCAAATACTTCACCATTGGAAATTGGATCAGTGTCATTTCTGTGTTGGGTATTTTTGCTACTGCTGTAGTTTCTTTTTGTATAACATTAAAATTACCGCTTCACAAGTTTTTTTGTCATATCGTTGTGGTGAGTTTTGATGCAAACATGATTTATGCTATCAGACTTATTAAGCTGTTAAAAGACAAAGTTGATCTATGGAATACCCACGCCCTTCATCTAGAAAGAATGCGGGATAGGGACCGCGAGACTTTGACTTATTACGAAAAAATGTTTGAGTCCTACGTTAATATATTGGAGTGCTATGATATCTATAGGATCTCTTTTCAACAAATGGTAAGATTGTCGATTTGTCTCCAAAAATTAAACGTTCGTCATTTCGTCCAAGGATTTTATGTCCCAAATGTACAAAATGACGAATTGAAAAGGAACGTGATTACGTGTTCTGCAATTCGCCCGAACGTATTTATAGTCAGTTTAATTCATCAAAGTAAGGTTAGCAAAAGAAGTGTTAAGTAGATTTTAATAAATATTTATAATTATTTTTTGTATCTGAGGAGTAAGAATTAATGTGTTATGTAGATACGTACAAGAAAGTCGTGTTAAAGATACCTACGTGCTCTTTTTAGTAAAACCTTAAAATCTATTGTGTTCTTGTGTTCCTAGGTAAAATTAATGTTTTTCATTAATGATGTTAGTAAGTAAGCGTAGTAAAAACTTGAATTACAAGTTACGACTGATTTTACGTTATTGACAATTTAATTAAAGTATATTTTATACAGGCTGTAAGGGTAAACACCGTTATCCTTGAAACCAGTGGTTTGGTTTCATTTGTAGAGCGTAAAATCAATGAAAAATAGCAAACTTTTTTTTTTTTGTAAAATTTTCATTTTTCCTCAAAAGCATTTCACCCTATGCGCGGGGGCAACAAGCTACGGGAGGGGGCGCGGGGAACTCACCACGTGGCCCGATGCACGGCCCCGCACATTTTGCTACCCCCGTCAGTCAGCTGTCTCGTTAGCGAGTGTGTGTACGCCGCGTCATAGCGCCGCCGCGCCGCTCATTTCTCGCGCATATATATATATTTTTTTTTGCTCGGTCCTATATTTTTATGTTTAAGTCAACTACCCATGGTTTCAAGGATAACGGTGTTTACCCTTACAGCCTGTATAAAGTGTGGTCTCAATTTTTTGCGATAACCCTTAAATTTATTTATCTGACTGTACTTAATAACATCAAGAATTGAGTATAAAAACTGATTAGATGAAACACAGGACACAAAATAACATTATTATCAAATTCGCCATCTCGTCTGTTTGGGACGTTATATCGTTGGTTGGTTATATCGTTAATCTCTTCATTATAACAACATTAATTACCTTTTTTCAGATCGCGTATCATACCACAGAATTATTTTTGCTAGAGTTATTTTATGTTGCAATGAAAATTGAGGTTTCAAAACTGGCTGATTCAAGTGACAAAAATGTAAGTTTTACATTTATAGTACTATAGGTGTAGCGCTTAACTGAGGCAGTGCCTGAGGTATGGGAGCGGCACGGGAGGGGTGACATATGACGACGTGTCCGAACTATCTCGCTATACACGTGATAAATGTAATGAAAACATCTCTTACGATATTTACGTGTGTATACTTAAGTTAAATTAATTAATATAATTGCGCGTGACAATGTAAACAAAAAAATAAGTTTCAATAATGATATTATTTTATTTAATAATTATTAAAATTTTCTACTGAAACAACAAATAAATCCGAAATCCCAAAATTAATTAATTAGATTTCTTATCGCTCTCCGTACCGTTACTGTATGAATGGCTCAAATCACTTTCATTATCTAGTAGAAGTAAAAATATCGTAGGAGATATCTTCAGTATATTTATCACGTGTATAGCGAGATAGTTTGGACACGTCATTCCACGTCATATGTCACCCCTCCCGTGCCGCTCCCATACCCCAGGTACTGCCACAGTTAAGTGCTACACCTATAGTGAGTGTCGCCTTACTATCGATAGTTGATCTATCGATAGATGACCTTCAAAAATAGTAACAACATCGATATCGATACTATTGGAATTTAATAGTATGATAAAAAAACGATACTATTTAGTACTGATACTATCGATAGTATTGAGCTTAGAGATCAACTACGGTAATATGGCACGGAAAGAATATTTACAACGCGTCATTCGTTCAACGCAGAATGTGCATTCTGCAACTATAGGCCAAACATAAACAAGAAATGGATCAGTCGCTCGACAGATTTGACGTCGGTAATTAACAGTATGGTACCGTTTGGAGGTTTCTATGAATGACACACGTGCACCTTGTCGAGCAGTCACTTTAAAAGCACTAGTCGAGCAATAGATCTACTAAATATCAAACACAAACATGGTGACTCGTGGGCATATGCACACACACATTGAATACAGATAGTAGAGGGGCGTGCCATGCATATCGTAGTTGATCTACAACGTTATTTTTAGTATATACAAAAACCGAGACACCCCAACAAAATTATAATCAGAACTGCCTGAATATGTGTTTTTTTTTTTTATAAATCTCCAAGTTACACCATAGTGTATGTCGCGTTAAGTTCCCTAGTAAAGTGTGAAATGCCTGAGATGTGCTAAACAGGGGTTGTCTAATACACGGAAACTGATCGATCGGACCATCTCAAGCCTCAAGGTGTCTATTCCCGTCAACTGTTTTGGGTAGAAACCTACTGAAATAAAATTGAAATTTATGAAAAAAAATGAAGTGGTGTAAAAAATATGTCAATCGATTCTCCTGGTGATTCTAAAAAACTAGTTTCAGGTTTAGTATATACTAAAACCACAGTGTACCTACTTACTACATACAGTGGGTCAACGCCCATACATTTGACAGGTCCTATGAAATGTCAAAATTGGTAACACTTGTCATAGGGTTGTCACATAAAACAAATTACACAAACTTTGTTAAACAAACGTCCAAATTAATTAACGTTTTATAGAAACAGTGACACGCAAAAAGAAAACCACGCATGCGTAATTTTGACGATTGACAAAATAATGCTATGGTATGTAGCCGCAAGTTCGCCATCTTATGCTGGAATTTACTAACAATATTTAAAACTACAAATTTTGTCGAGGTTACAGTCGCAGTGGCTAACGCTTGCGGGGGTAGGTAAGAGTAATAAATGATTCCCAAATCCAGGAAGGAGCCATAGAAAATTACTTATTATTTATGGTTATTACTTCTATGGTTTTCGTGGGTGCTGATGCTGGAAATAAAGACTAAGTATTCCTCGACAATATACGGCGGTCAAAAAAATTTACCAGTTAAATTTAATTTGCCAGGTAAAACGTGGTCCCTATCTTGGTGTTTGAGAATGGATCTCGTTTTTGTAATCAGCGTCCCAGAAAATCATGGATTTGACACCCACCACGGCTAATTTGAAAATTTTTATGGCCGCCATCTTGAATATAGATTTTGACCTCATTTTCGTCATCAGCATCCCCGAAAACCATGGAAATGACACCCATGATGGTTAAATTGAAATTTTAAAAGCTGCCATCTTGGAAATGGATTTTGACCTCATTTTCGGCATCAGTACTCCCGAAAACCATGGAAATGACACCCATGACCACTAATTTGACATTTTTATTGCCGCCATCTTGGATTTCGATTTTGACCTCATTTTCGGCATCAGTACCCCCGAAAACCATGGAAATGACACCTATGACCACTAATTTGACATTTTTATTGCCGCCATCTTGGATTTCGATTTTGACCTCATTTTCGGCATCCGCACCCCAGAAAACCTTGGATTTGACATCTATGACGACTAATTTACTCATTTTCATGGCCGCCATCTTGGATTTGAATTTTGACGTTATTTTCGGCATCAGTGACCCCGAAAACCATGAAATTAACACCCATGATGATTGAATGAAAATGTTGATGGCCGCCATCTTGGATTTGGATTTTGACGTCATTTTCGGCATCAGTGACCCCGAAAACTATGAAATTGACACCCAGGATGATTACATGAAAATTTTCATGGCCGCCATCTTGCATTTGGATTTTGACGTCATTTTCGGCATCAATGACCCCAAAAACCGTAGAAATGACTTCCCACGAACAATCATTTGAAAATGTATGTATGCCGCCATTTTGGATTAGTAAACAGACTTTATAATAAAATTCTCATACATAATTATCAATAATAAATTAATATAATTTCTATGAACGATATCAATCAAATTTGAAATCAAAAAGTGCGAGCCCTGGAATTTATGTCCCGAGTAGCCATAACCTCCGCCCCTTCACCCCGCAACCCCCCGCACGATTGCTCTGTGACAATGTTCTACGTTGACCGACTGTAAGGAGTAAGATATAGGTAGACTGTGCTAAAACTAAGCTTGTATACTACAATCACTTACAGTAACTTATACTTATATTTTTCTTAATTAAACAATGAGTCTGTAAATATTCTTGTTTTTTTTACAGTATGCAATGTGGGTAGGAGCAATATCGGTAATTATTTGGCTGTTAAAGACTTTCGCGTTGCAAACCGCACTAACCGTGCACTGTGAGAAGTTCTACATAGCTATGAATAATGTTCAAGATACATGCGCATATATTGCAAACACCAACTGTACAGGTATTGCCTAATGTTTTTTTTATCAATGTCTACCTATTTCACTTACTTGTTTTAATAAAACTTGTATGCGAAACATAATCATAATAATGATAAATTAAAAAAACCCCAACGCAAATTACAAAACAGCTGATGACCCTGAAATGGCTGAACCGATTTTAATAAAACATATCTAAAAACCACCGCTAGAAAGCCAGCTTTTAAATAAAAAAAAAACCGCACCTAAATCGGTTCACCCGTTTAAGAGCTATGGTGCCACCGACAGACACACATAGCGGTGAAACTTATAACACCCCTCTTTTTGCGTCGGGGGTTAAAAATAAAAAAAACCATCGGTAATATTCCCAAAGTTCCATGGGATTTTTTGTATGTCAGTCCCCATTAACATCCTCGTTGCGGCTTAAAACGTTCCCTGTCCCAATACAAGAGGTTGGAACCATAACGTCCAACTGATATGAAAAACCAACTGTACTGTTACCAACGCTTATGTTTGGAAGTGAATGTTGGTCTTGGAAGAAGAGTCATGAAAGTAGAATAAATGCTGTGGAAATGCGTTCCTTGCGAAGTATGTGCGGTGTAACTTTGAATGATAGATTGAAGAATGATGTGATAAGACAAAGTTGCGGTTTAAGAGATGATGTAGTGACAAAAATTGAAAGGAGTATGTTTCGGTGATTTGGGCATGTTGAAAGATTGAGTGAACGACGATTAACAAAAGTAATTTATAAGGCAAATGTCAGTGGAAACGCCAGTACATGACGCCCTAGAAGGACATACATTGATGTTATTGGCGATGTTCTTCAAAAAGGACAGGTGCGTAGTACTTTCAACCGGCGTGCGTGTATGACAAGATGTATGACCGTGGACGAAGCGAAAGGAGTATGTAAGGATCGTAGTATGTAGCGTTCTACATTCCGCCTACCCCCATGGGAGAAAGGCGTGAGTTTATGTATGTATGATATGAAAAACTGGGATGGATCCGCTTGGAAACAAAGCTTTTAAAAAAAAAGTTTTTTTTTTCTATTGTGCAAGTCGATTCTCATTCCATGCTTATGTAATTTATCTATCCCATATGTCCAATTAAATATCTACCTACATAGAAAGTTCCATATGACCGTGACTCCTTTTGGAGTCATAGATGTTTGAGTTAAGATATAATGCAACTACAAATAGAGTCATTGGACAGGGAACGTGTTGGTTGGACAGGGAAAGGTTCAGGAGTGGCGGCCGCGTACCGGAAGACGCAGCGTGGGTAGGCCTCCCACAAGGTGGACCGATGATCTGGTGAAGGTCGCGGGAATCCGCTGGATGCGAGAAGCACAGGACCGGTCGATGTGGCGATGCTTGGGGGAGGTCTATGTCCAGTAGTGGACGTCTTTCGGCTGAATGATGATGATGATGATGAAGAATAAGAATGCTAACTTTATATAAAAATTACAGATGAGAAGAAAAGGTTATGCAAGAATATTAAACGCCTACATCGAGCAACATTCAGCAAGTTAGATGCCTGTAGAATGTTCTACGTTGATGCTACTTTACCGTTCAAAGTCATGGCGTTACTTACTAACTACACTGTTGCGTTGCTGCAGTTCGAGTTTCTATAATTTCAACACATCACCTTCAAGAACATCGAGTTCCTTCATGATTCACATTCGAGATCATTAAAGCTATGTCTACACCAGTGAACTTTTATGTTCATCTTGCATCTTCGTCTGAAGCATGCGTGAAGCGCCATAGCGCATGCCTTAATACTAGTTCGACAAAAGCGCATGCTCCTAGCGCACGCTAATCCGTCTATTGTATATCGATAGACTGAGGCGCACCGGTGTAGACGATAAGCTGCATGCGTCTTATGGCAATCAATATTGCATGCGCTTGACGCAAGAGGAATTGAAAGTTGAAAGCGCAAGTTGAACATGAAAGCGCACTGGTGTAGACGTACCATAAGGTCATCAGAGAATCTGACGTTAAAAATGCCAACGTATTCTACTATAGTAGCGGTACGGTACGGTGGCGTTTTTGACGTTTGCGCGTTCATAAAGATCCGTAAATACTGACAACTGCGTGTAAAGGAAAAATTGCCGTACTTTATTTTCAACTACCGACTTGCCCCGGCTTTGCACGTGTACGTTTTATAGCTTAAAATCTTCCTCTTGAATCACTCTATCTATTAAAAAAATCCGCATCAAAATCCGTTTCGTAGTTTTAAAGATCTAAGCATACATAGGGACAGACAGAGGGAAGCAACTTTTTTATACTATGAAGTGATAGTGACGTAGTGCTGCAGCTATAATTTACCGAATCTATCATTTTAGGACAGCAAAATTAATGTAGTATTTTTAACTTTTTTTTGTATAAATATTTACAACTGGCAAGGCGAGGAGCTCGTGGCTAAATAATTACAGCCGCATAGACCGATCTTCCGGGTTAAGCCACGCTTGCCGAGGTTGGTCTGTGGATGGGTGATCATTTACCATAGCGAGTTTCCTCCGTGCCTCGGAAAGCACGTAAAGCCGTTGGTCCCAGCTGTCATTTGTAGATCTTTGACAGTCGTTACTGTTGGTCAGAAGCCAGAAAGTCTGACAACCAGTCTTACCAAGAGTATCGTACTACCCAGTTCCTGGGTTGTGGAGGTCTGATCGGCAGTCGCTCCATGTAAAATACTGATATTCAGCTGCATCCGGTTCGACTGGAAGCCGACCCCAACATAGTTGGGAAAAGGCTAGGCAGATGATAATTATGATTTACAACTGGCGAGGCGTAAGTTGAACTTTGCATTTGTGTGAGTGCACATAGAATCGATTGCCAAAAAGCAGTATAAACCGGTTTAAACTAAGCAAAGGACGCGTCTACAGTCATTCTCATACAAATGCAAAGCTCAGCTTAGGCCTCATGGACGGTACCGTAATAAAATAATTGTAAGATATTTAAATCTTTTGGCGTCGACCGTATGTTAGGCAACAATGAATAAAAATTGAAATATTGGTCACAGTTCGACGGAGAGTGGAAATAGTATTATGGATGAATCTGATTAAAGAATATTAAATATTTAATCTTAGTCAAATGTGTTTTACTAAAACTTTTTTATGTAGCTACTACTTACCACTCACAAAGACTTATGCGACTCGCACTTGACTGTAATTTGTTCGATAATAATTTTAAATGTGTCACAACACTATTGTCAGATGTCAAAAACGCCATCATACCGTATCGCTACTGTAAATTCTTTGGTAAAAGCTTCACAGTCCAAGTAGCTCGGCTATGGAATGCTTTTCCACACGCTTTTTGCTTTTTTTTTTACAGTTTGTCGTGCGCAATCCTTCGCAATTTTCAAAAGATTTTTTGTTCCTTTTTTTTTTTCTGATATAAAATTTCGATGCCACGCATAAATGAATGAAAGCACGGCGACACAGCTGACGGGCACAACTAGCGCGATATCGCTCCACGCAGTCAGTTAACTTGTTACACTAAAATTACTCAAATACAGTTTATGTTGAATCTGAAAAAAACCTATGCAGGGTCAATCAATGTCACCAGTAGATCGCGTGATTTGAAGGAATTACAAGAAAACGTTTATACTCTGTAGAATGAAAAGAAAAAACAATTGAAGGTAATGACTTCTGTGATAAATGATGCTACTTACTGATTAAAGTCTGTTTCATAATTAGGTTAATGTTTGGTCTAGTTTTTATAATTTTGTCTGGGCCATTTGTCCGTAGTTATAATTATGTAGCAACTACTTTACTTGTGCAGTATCTGGATGGTACTTTTAGTTAAAGCTTTGATTTAGATTGTTTACAATTTTCCTTTATGATATGAATTTTAAACATCAGAGATCATTAAATTAATGATAACAGATATCTTGTCAATAAATAAAACATCCTCAGTTGGATCCATTAATCTAAGGAGCTCGTGGCTAAATAATTACAGCCGCATAGACCGATCTTCCGGGTTAAGCCACGCTTGCCGAGGTTGGTCTGTGGATGGGTGACCATTTACCATAGCGAGTTTCCTCCGTGCCTCGGAAAGCACGTAAAGCCGTTGGTCCCGGCTGTCATTTGTAGATCTCTGACAGTCGTTACTGTTGGTCAGAAGCCAGAAAGTCTGACAACCAGTCTTACCAAGAGTATCGTATTACCTAGTTACTAGGTTGCGGAGGTCTGATAGGCAGTCGCTCCATGTAAAATACTGATATTCAGCTGCATCCGGTTCGACTGGAAGCCGACCTTAACATAGTTGGGAAAAGGCTAGGCAGATGATGATGATGATGGTATGAATCTTGTAATGTAACAGACGGCCCTAGGATCTCCTGAGAGCACGTCTGCTACACCAGTTGTACAGAATGTGTAGGGCATTCCATACCTAGTACATAACAACAATAATAAAAATGGTTAGAGAAAAGAGACAGGACAGCGTCACGTCCCTTGCAGCAGTCAGCGAGTTCCTTCTCGTCGTTACGGCGTCCGTCGATGGCCCACACAGCCATCTGATAGAAACCGGCGGCAGCAAACAGACCGGCTGTAGCATTTAGTCATAGTCATTAGTAGACGTAGACGACAGCCGGTCCGATCGCCGATCTCGTATGTGTAGCAGGAGACGAAGTGTAACAGAAGGAAGAAGGGGTTATCCTCGGGCACCGGAATGCATCTCACTTTGGTACCATGGGAGCGCAGGTTCTTGGATAGTATGTGGCTGCTCAGGTTGTCCAGCTCACATCATGCTCACATAAGATAAGTCCTCCTAGTCCACGTAGAAGCAGGTGATGTAGGGAGCAGTGTACAGGGAATGGTTGATGTTATGGCATACCACATATGTATAATTAAACGGCCAGTTGTTTTTAGATCTGTGTATATTATATACATATACAGACAATAATCAAATTAAATAGTACGTTTATCAAAATTCACTTCCATCGTCCTCGCAAAACAAATCCAAAGTCCTCTTTTAAATTAAATTCCTATCTGTCATCGTTAAAAAAATATCAAATATAAAAATGGCCAGTAGGTAGGTGAATGACTATGAAGGTGATACTACAATCTTAAACATCAGAGATCATTAAAATAATGATATCTTGTCAATAAATAAAACATCCTTAGGCTCGGACTCCACCAAAGCGAAGACGAGACGAGCGGAGTGGAGATGTGTTTTAAAGACCAATAGAATTTCGTTATTCACACATCTCGTCTCCACCCAGCTTAAGTAGATACCACTGAGCGGAGATATATCGTATTTGTATAGCGCGATGGAAGCGGAGATGTGAGCTGATCCTCGCTGAGATTGAGCTGGGCCGAGCTCCAAGGCGGAGATGTGAGCTTTGCCATGCAAGCTGACGACAGCGCGCAGCGGAGGCGAGATGTGTGCGGCGTGCAGTGAGCGGTGCTCACACCTAGATCGCACTAAACTGTGCGTTCACATCCAACGCTCGCCGCGTGCAGCTCAGTTCCGCTCTAGTCAGCGCACATCTCCACCCTATCCAGCACACATCTCTGCTACAGTCTAGCCAGTACGCCTCTCCGCACAGTTTCGGTGGATACACCCTAGCCGAAAAACATCTCTTCTCTTCTCCGCTCCGGACATCTCCGCACTCCACTTCGGTGGAGTCCGGGCCTTAGTTGGATCCATTAAGTCCCTTGAAGAAATCTGTAAACAAGTTTAGTTTTAGTATACAATAAACCTTAAACTAGTTTGTTCAGAATCACCAGGAGAATCGATTGACATCGTTTTTACACCACATTATATTTTTCCTTTTCTTTTCATAAATTTCGATTCTCTTTCAATAGGTTTCTACGCATAACAGTGGACGGGAATAGACACCTTGAGGCTTGAGACGGTCCGCTCGGTCAGTTTCCATGTATTAGAAAACCCCTGCATAGCACATCTCAGCCGTTTCACAGTTTAACAGGGGACTTAACGCGACATAAACTAAGGTATAACTTGGAGATTTATTAAAAGAAACACATTCAGGCAGTTTTGATGAAAATCTTGTTGGGGTGTCTCGATTTTTGTATACGAGTATACTAAAAATAAATTTGTATAATATATACCTGACTGATGTTGGTTTTTTGGCAAAATACTGTAAGATGTGAGAATCAATAACGTAACACTATTTTAATTTAGGGGTATTTCGAACTGTATGTACTTACTGGTTAGCGGGCTTTCCTATTTGTACAAAGTGGAAATATAGAGATATAAAATAAATTACAAGGCCACGCAGTGTTGTAATTTATGACTTTGAAATAAATTACAGCTATTTCTTATTAATGTGAATTGTTGTTATACGAAGAAAGCGTCGATCAATCATATTAAAAGAACAACATACCATCAATATGACCTACTTATTACCCTAATCTCATTTGTCTGACTTTCTATTCCATCAATTACCATCAAGCTCTCTAGTGAAATAAACATGCTTTCGTGGTTCAGGAAAAAACTAAAACCAAAAAGGAAGTCAGTTTTAATCAAAAATTCCTCCGGAATTCTGGGTAATAAAGTATTAATCAATAACCAAATTGACAAAGATTTACAATCAGTTTTAAGACCGTTGCATCTGATGCAATCCGGTTTCATATGTGCAAAGTACACCATTCGCGATAACTGTATCACTTCAAATAGCTGTTTCTACAACATAATAGGTGTTATTGGCGTGATAATATTCCGATCTGTCTACTTGTATCACTTGATTAGCTCATTTAAGGGCTGGGGACAAGATTTGGCCTTGCTTGTTAATTGGATCCATATTTTTAACTTCTCCTTCTACACTATTGGGTTCACGTTAAATTCCTATATTAATATAAAGCAGAGCTTCATTTATATTTCGTTGGTCTTAAAAATTCAACATGTGCATAGAATTCTTAAAATTAACTTCAAAGACGTCAGAAGCTTAATTATCTACAATTGGGTGTTCGTTATCGTCGTAAACAGTGTTTGGTTGGGTTCTATTCTCTTTTTTTATTTTTGCATTCCTAAAATGAGTATTTTCGAGCTCATATCGCTTTACGCCAGCATGATTTTTGATATTAATGTCATGTACGCATGTTTGGTCATGAAGTTAATTCGTAAGCTGTTAATTGAGTGGATTAAAGACGCCCACAGTTCAGGAGACCTTGAAGATGCAGAAAGAGATTCATACTGGAATGTAATGTATGGCGTGTACGTTAATATACTGGAAGCTTACAAGGATGTTGAGGAAACATTTCGACATCATGTAAGTTTTCCTGACTTTGAATTATGTTACGAACAAAACTTTTCTTTGAGAGACCATTGACCATTACAATTTCTGTTTTCCTGTTGCTCCTAGTAAATTACCTGGCAATTTTGGTTCGATTAAAAGAACGAAGAAAGAATATACATTTATTTCACACAATGGAGACACATTAAAAAGAGATAGAAAGTACACACGAGATAATTTAGTCTAAAAAATAACAGAAAACCTAGTAATTGTTGTTTGACCTAGTAATCGATCGATTGAAAGGTTGATCTAGCACAAAAATGTTGTGCTAGGTTGTGTATAGTAATGTAAACGTAGATAATGTTAATGTAAATGAATTTTGAAGTGAAAATACCAGTTTCGCACAAAATATTTAATCAAAATGACAACTTTATTCATATTATCTATCTTTTACACAAATCGAACTTGTCAGATAAATTTAAACCAAAATTCTATTGGAAAGTAGTTTTCGATTTAAAATTCACTTACATTATCGTTACGTTTAAGTTACTATACGCCAAAACATTTGTGCTAGGACTACAGCTTAACGATGCCTGAGGGGTTTCATCGAATTAGATGTGAAAAACAAGATCATTAAGTCGTAACGTAGTACTATTACTAAGACTCTCGATTGCACGAAAATAAGTTACAATCACGCCTACGCACGGAGCAGAAACGAACAAAATCTACAAACCTCTATTGCCTTGTTCTTATATCCAAAGATTTGTTCTGCTAATCAATCGTATTGGTTATGTAAACTAGTGTCTTTAAATATTGTCTACTAGCAAATCATATAAATACTATGTTTAGATACATGGGTCTTAGTGACTCTAAGTTTGAAACGTGATCGAGGTCAGCTTTTCTAGTAGCTTCAAATGTCGCCCCACCGCTGACCCTGGCCAGGTGCCATCGGGTATCTGGTGGTCTCTCCTGATTAGACCGGGCCTGGCCGGTACTAACGATTAGCAGTGGATTGTAACATGTAAAATCTGGTGTCTGTTACACCTGTTCCTGTTCCACGTAAATAACAGCTCCAAAATCCTGTTACAAAATAACAGTCTGTTATATCATACTATTGTGAGTTCTCTGTTACCACAGATAGAAATGTTTAACCTGTTTACTATAACAGCTGTTCTTTGGTGGTCATACACGTTGTTACGACGTTGACGAGAAAAGGAAAGAGCTTGTGATGGCTGTAACAGGCTGTCACAGAGTAACAGTAACATTTTTTATCTTATTCTAACTAAGGTAACTTTCATAAGCATGAATAGAGAAAAGTGTCTGTCGTATAAGGGATTTTGATATCTCGTGGAACAGGAACAGTTTTTTCAGTTAGTTTGTCACAGTTACAATCTGTTATTTTGTGATACTTATTATATTTAGCTGTTACGATAAATACACCTCACTCCTACTAACAATACGTGAACGAGGTGTTCCTACAGGAATATTTGCAGCACTACACACACTATGACTCACACCGATAATTCAGCCCACATCAAGCTACCTCCCGCCAGCAACGCCCTAACGCCCACTAAGGATCGCCCTTAGTGCTATTGTTGCTAGTAGTCATGATGTTAGTGTAGTATAAGAAGTTAACCTAGGCTGAGTATTTTACTTTTCCCCCATTGGCTGGGAACCCGTCAGGTTATGCCACACCGAGCCTGTTTTCCAGGACAATGATTTCCTACCAGGAGAGGATTTAATCCTGATACCCGATCCTCACATTCCGGTAAAGTAAGGTATCTAGATACCGGTCTTACGAGTAGTTTTAAACGATAACGCTCAGCGACGGTTATGAATCGGGCTATCCTCCGGTTTCTTAATTAAGAATGCTAAGATAAGCATTACTTAAGTAACAAGTACGGAGTTGTCATAGAAATGCAAATCCTAGAATTCTTAATTTAGAAACCGGAGGTATAATTGGTTTATCTGGGTACCTTATTGTTTACCTTACCATATTGTTAACCACATGTACATTAATCTACATTGTTCTATCATGAAAATTGACAATCCATTTTTTTTTTCAAAGTTTTTCTTGCTCACTTTTCTCCATAAGACCTATTATTGAATACCGAACACCTAGTGTTGACCTGTCGAAAGCACCAGTAAGTCCAGTAATCTGCATTCTAATCACTGCGCAACTCACTCGTAATCGTTATTGCTTTGATTTTAACAGGCCAACAATTTCCATAGCAACGGTTGTATTAACAATCCGACTTCTCCACAATTATGTACCACGTAATGAATATTGTTGACACATCAACTGTCATGATTGATGTTGTTTACGTTAAGCAATTGCTCTGCTAGTCTACTTGAAATTAAAAATATTTGACTTTGACCTTGCCTTAAAGTAGTTCTTTATTATATTCCTATTAGTTTCAAATGCCACTGCTCAGTCAATTATAGGTATTAAAAAAATCATGAAATTATATCCGTTTAACTTTCAGATTGCATACTACACAATACATACAGTGGGCCATGGCTTGCTAAATGTGGCGACGTTACTCAAAATGAAATTAATGATACTGAACGGTGGATTTACAGTAAGTATTAGAAATCTCTGATTAAGCATCTATCGATCATAACGTTGACTTTAAAAGGAAGTTTGATATTCCAACAGACCGCCATGCACTATCAATCTGTAATGTAAGCAACGATATCAATGTACAGAATGAAATGAGTATGTTGTTATGCTGATCTTTTTAATATTCTTGTTTACAGTTTATTATATTTACACTTTTTCCTCAAATCTGGCTAATAAAGTGCATCATTATAATAATATCATTGAGCCTGAATTGTGAGAAATTCTATTCAGCCATAAGAGATGTTGAGTGTACCTGTGTATTTCTGATGAAGTCGAATAAATGTTCAGGTAATTATACATGTTCATAGGGCCTTTTTTGAACTTGTAAGCTGTGATAACCTAGCAGTTGAACGCTTGCCTTCGATAGTCAGAGTTCAAAACCGACCCCCATCTCTGACTTTTCGAATTCATATGCGTTGTGCATTTTGATTATCACTTGCGTTAAGGTAAAGGAAAACATCGTGAGGAAACCTGCACACCTTAGAGCGCTCCATATAGTCCTCAATGGTGTGGATAGCCCGCCAACAAGCACCAGGCCAGCTTGGTACACTAAAATCCAAACCCTTCTTATTCTGAGAGGAGCCCCGTGCTCAGCAGTGGGACAATAATGGGTTGATTATGATGGTCATTTTGTTGTACATCAGCAGTTCTCTTGCGATTTTGCTTATTTTAATTCAGAATCCTAACTTGGTATTGTTGGTGCTTTACATAATTATCTGTGTCTTATTTCCAATCAATCGGGAAACAAGTAAAATATTATAAAAGCTGCAGTTCAAGTTAAGAGGCAATCAGCTGAGGCATACTGGTGTTTATGTATTGTGTTTTTGAAACTGGTTTTCAATGATTTCATTCTGTCTTACTAAAAGTTATTCTGTATCGTAACTTAGAGATTCACTGTTGATTTCGACAATTACAATCATAACTCATTCTTACACAAAATTTTCAAAACATTTCTGTTCCGTATATGTATATTCATTTATTAATCCGTGGACAATGGTGTAGGTTACATATTTACCAATTTTTGTAACGATTCATAATTTTAAACTTGAACATGCAACTGTTTTTTTGTCCCTAATAAATAAAGAACTATAAAAATAAACAATAGACTCAAGTATTGATACTAAGTTTCTGAATTTAATGCATTTTTCACAGATACTCAGAGAAGAGTATGTAAAAATATTCAACGTACGCAGAAAGCTAGCTTCAGGAAAATGGACGTGTGTGGCCTTTTCAACGTAGATGCTATGTTACCTTTGCGCTTGTTCAGTCTCATCACTACTTATACTATAGTTCTATTGCAGTTTACGTTCCTGTAATCCTGGTGCTTTAACTATGGATAGTGTGTTGAATTAAAATTATTAATAAGGTCTTTGACATTTGAGCTATTTAAATCCGATTCCTGACCAAAACTATTTTATTTGTATCATTTTTTTTTCTTACGGAATTCTAAATCATTTTATAGTTTAAAATATTATTTGTCAAATCTTTCTGTGTCTAAGGCGGATCTCACACTACCACGCACCATGCTCCGGTGTGAATGGCTGCGTTTTTTAACGTTGACCGTAAGTACTTCAGTTTGTATACAAAACACGCTTAGTGCAACATACTGACAAGGCATCGACGTGCGTGGTTGCAGACCACGCGCAGATCATGCGAACATGCGCGGCGGCGCGTGGCGTCCCGCAAGGTATGACACTGAGATCTGCAGTAACGCGCAGATTTTTGCGAGTTGTGGCGGCATCTATCCACGCCACATGCGAACTATTCATGCCTACATCGCGATATCAAGATTTAACACGCAGATAGTATATATACAACCTCCCAACATCAACTGGTGGGCAGTAGCCCGCCAGGCACAAGACTCCGCCTGGTTGGAGGATCCTCCCTTTGGTTGGAGGAACACCACACCAAGTTTCTCCACAGAGTAATGGATGGTGTCCACGAACTGAAATTTATTTCGTGCGTGGATATCGAGATCTGCGGCCCCGCTCGGAGACGCAGGTAAAACCGCGTTATGGTGCAGATCTGCGTCACTGTTGCCGCGTGCATGGATACGTCGCCCCGCACATCGGAGCGTGGGGCGTGGTACCGTAAGATCCGCTTTACATGGTGTTAAAAAATTACCTCTAAGAATGTTGTGGGGTTACTCAATATCGGAAATTGATTAACTATCTTAGAACAACTTTTCGAAATTTGCGTATTTTTTTAATGACCATACAAATCAAATGAAATTATTTTTTGAAAGTTATCAATATTTAGAAAGTTACTAAATAAAACCACAAAATTCTTAGAGCTATTTTTTTAACACCCTACATAACATCCGTCGGTTTATGTTTTAATACAATTGTTAAAAGGTAAAAATTCTGTACCTAAATTTAAATCATTAAACGGAAACTGGCCAGGGTCACTAAATATTAGCAACAAAACGAACACAAATGGTTCATTCATCGGTGCCCAGTAGTAGGACCAATCTACTGAGTAAAGCCCCTATAACGCGTACCTTGCGTGTACTTAATGACGTAGTCAGCATAGATCTTTTTACTTGTTCTCTGAGTGAGTTCACAAAAATCACGATGTTACATATTATGTTATGGTAAATAATAAAACTGTAATTATTGCCACATTATTAAATTAGGAAATTCCTGTAATGATAGTGATGATGAGTTAATAAATAAATCTTATCACGTAAGAAAGACTTACTGTTGTATAGCTTATTTCTATGGCCATAATTTAAATCTTTTATCTAGGGCTCGAAGAATGACCAAACACGGTTGCACCAAATGCAGAAAAGCATTTTGTGGTTCTTATAATGTTGATATACAAGGTAAATCTGAAAGGGGTTACAAGTCCGCGGGCCACTTAAGTATCAATGATGACTATTTATCAGCAAGTGTTGAAGCAAAATGTATTTTTAGACCCTCCACGAGCGACGATACTTAAGTACGTCCGGCGCACCCCGGGCAGTCAGCCTCGCTACCAACCTTGCTGACTGGCTAATCTTTTCACCACATCATGAACTATTTTCGTATAGCTCGTGCTTACAGGAGAGAAGAAGAAGATCCAGACTTTACAAATTTAGGAAATGGAGCTACTAATCTGTGTCACGTATAATTTTGACGTAATATAAACACACTTGATGATAGCGTATTTTTTAGAAAAGTCTTGAAACAGCTGTTTCTCTAAAGTTTACTTTTGAAGAATGTAGTACAACAAAAGTTATACGTCATTATTATAAGTAGGTACTTTAATACCCTTTCGCTTTGGTACCCCCTTTCCGACTTACTTTGTATCTACCACTATGTGCAATAGTCTTATCGCTCATTGAGAAACCTTATGTTCCTATTTTTCTATTGTTTATTGCAGTGTAATGTTTCCATTTAAATTAAAGAATTTCAGAGTTATAAACGTTTTTAATTGCGCAGTCCGCTCGACGAATGTTTAGTTACTAATGTAATTTGAAATTACAGTTATGTTAATTAGCGTTAAAAGAGAAATGTTATGTTGTCATTTACTTTTTTCTAATTTTGTAACCTATAATTGTGTAGTTACAATTCGGTTTAATCTCTAAAGCTGGAAACTGACCGACGTTACGAGACGTAATGTAACGTGTTACACAGCGAGCGTTCGTGCAGTCAGTACGGGGAAACAAGGCGCTCGTAACGATCAACAAGCGGCTCGCTACACGCTGCGAGTGCTCCACCCCGGTGTCGATTTTTTAGCCAATCTTTTGAGTGTTACGCGCTTCAGTCAGCACGTTGCAGCGAGTCGTCACGAGTGCATTGTTATTAACGACAAACCTCCTGATACGTTTCTGTTTTAAACAAGTTTGATATGCAATATCGTTTTTTTTGTCTTCTTAATTTAGATTATACAATAATTGAGTAAAATCAAAGATCCCAACACAACTTCATGGTCCGACATCTTGACTACGAATGGCAACGAATCTGGAGCACGGGCGAGTAAACAGCCCAATTCTCCTAAAATAAATTGTTGCCAAACGCAATCGAACCACAACCGTCAGTCAGTTTTTGTTTTCGAAAACTTTCAAAATGATTGATTTTGTTTTTTCGTGTCAAACAATTCGACAGCTTTTGAAATTGAGAACTGTCTGAATGAACGGTTCGGCCTTGGTTCGGTTGTGATTTATCAAGATTTATTTTAGGAGAATTAGGACCCAGTTCGAAACGGGCATGTTACACGGAGTTTAGAACACGCCGTATCATAACATGCTCGCTGCGAATGGTGCATTATGGCTCGTAACACCGGTCAGTACCCCCCTTTATATGACTTTCTCAGACTTGATTAGGAAACGTCGACATTTCTGTAATATCCTCTTTGTTCAGAATTATGCTATTATAAATTCTGACAACCGGTCTAACTACAGGATATCTGCATTGCCGAGTCCCAGTTGCGGAGGTCTCTCTGTGTAAAATACTGGTATTCTGCTGCATCTCGTTAGAATGGAAGCTAACCCCAACCAACATAGTTGGGAAAAGGCTAGGCAGAACATGCTGTTATAAGGGGCGTACTACGCCATATCGAATGCCAAAACATCGAATATTATTGATCGAACACTATAAATCGAATGTTCAAATAATCGAACGTTCATTTCATCGAATGGTTAATAAATCGAACACTCAATAAATCGAACACTCAATACATCGAGTGTTCAAAATATCGAATGTTTGTTTGATCGATCGTTCAAAATATCGAATGTTTGTTTCATTGAACGTTCGTCGTATCGCATATTCATTATATCGAAATATTACTGATTAGTGATTACTTATAATAAGTAATCAGTATGTTAATTTAAAAACATTATTACACTTTGAATATTCAACGTGTAATAATGTTTTAAAAACATTTGGTTTAAAAACATTTGCATGGGTTTGAACCCACAACCCGGTGCATATAACAAGTGGGTCTGTAACCTCAGGGCCAACACGACATTTAATTTAATTAATAACTAACAAACAAAAAAAAAAGATTAAGCTGTGTTTTTCTTCGACATAGCCGTAATTTTTGTGTACTAATATTCAATATAATAAGTAGTCAGTACGTTAATATTTCGATATAATGAATATGCGATGCGTTGAACGTTCAATGAAACAAACATTCGACATTTGAAACGTTCGATCAAACAAACATTCGATGTTTTGAACACTCGTTGTATTGAGTGTTCGATTTATTGAATGTTCGATTTATTAACCATTCGATGAAATGAACGTTCGACTATTTGAACATTCGATTTATAGTGTTCGATCAATTGATATTCGATGTTTTGGCATTCGATATAGCGTAGTACACCCGTTATAAGGGTTGCTAGCGGCAGCGGTACGACGCGGACGTTTTTTTTTATTTTATTTTATAATATTTTCAAAGATGCCAAACTGTTGTGCTGTGTGTACAAATAATGGTAGAAAAAATAAGGAGACTTCTTTTTTTGTATATCCAAAGGATCTTGTAGGTAAACACATGTTTAATGCTTATTACAGAAGTATTTAGTTACGAGTAGGTAGGTATAAGTAATATCCAAAATAACTGAGATGGCTTTAGGGCTTTCCCATAAGAATCATTGTTTGTTATGTATATTGGCGTAAGTATTATTTATTCGTATTTTTGTTTTAGTAGGTTTGTAGAATAGTACCAAAGTATATTTGTAGGCCGTCTTAGTAAGATTCCATTTGGCCTTTTCTATTAGATAGGTACCTACTTAACTTACGTTCGTGAAATAGTAAAACAAGGAAGGAAACATTATAGTTTCGCCATGTCCGTCTGTCCGTCCGTCCCTAAGTCACAGTAATTTTATTAACCTTCCACCTCTTGATGTGGAAACTAACGATTATAAATTCGATTTACCCAATATAAATGCCGTCTTTTATGTCGCAGGATATTTATATAGAAAATGTCTCAATCGACACCAATGTGACAAAATAAAACTGTGCGTCAAAAGATATGAAAATGCTATTAATATGAGCAGAGATTTTATTTTGTCATTATAAAGATTTTAACGAAAGGAATGTACAATCTGGATTTTTAATAATTCCTTCAGATCATTTGTACGATTTATTGAATTAATGGAAAACAAGTTTCGATCATTTTTTAATATTCACCAGAAAATTAAAAATGTTGGACAAGATATTCTAAAGCATATAGATGATTGCACTTTCGAAATGCCGTGCCCCTGTTTTCCAATATGTTATTTAAAAAATATATATGTTACGGCTAATAGCCGAAGTGCGGCTACACCTAGTTTTAGCCGGGTACAACTAGGTGCAGCCGGCCACATGCGGTTAAACTTAAATCTATCCTACTTATCTTCGGTTAGAACTAGGTTTAGCCTTCATCATAGCGGCTAGAACTAGGTGCAGCCGCACACCGATGGTTAAGGGTAACCCCGACACGGATAGGTTAGGTTCGAAGGGGATGACGGGGGCTAGAGTGAGCGAGCGAAGCGAGCGAACAAAGCCCCCGTCATCCCCTTCGTGTTAGGTTACTTTAAACCCTGCAGACAGAAATAGGAGCCCCGCGCAGCGGGGCTCCGTCGACTTAAGCTCCACCTAGTTCTAACCAACTGCTACTGGTTGCACCTAGTTGTACCCGGCTAAAACTAGGTGTAGCCGCACTTCGGCTATTAGCCGTAACATATATATTAGGTTTAGAATTCATCATACGATAAAACGAAATAATAAACTACTAAAAACCAAGCAAAATAAGAACAAAAAAATATTGAAAGTTGGAAATTTGTAGAAATATGATAATAATAGATACTTGCTTAACTGTTTGAATAAAACATTTTATTTTATTTTTTTCATTTCTAACAATTTTTAGGTACCCCGATTATATATTTTCAATAACCGAGTGACAGCCCTATGTAAGTAGGTAAGAATTTTGAACTCTGTTAGGAAGCTTTCATTCTGCTCGGTTTTTTATTCATGTGCAACGTCGTTAGTGAGGTTCAAGGGAAGCCACATGTGCATAAACTAATGCCAAACATCCCTGTCGACAACGTAGTCCTTAGTCTTGTAGTATGCTTTTTGAGTGAGGTTAAGTTTTTAAATAATGGGAGCTTGCAGTTTATACAGGATGTTAACGAATTCGTATAATTCCTTAAAATCACATGATCTACTACTGATGTAGACAAGCCCCGCACGGGATTTAGATTGAAAAAAAAAAAAAATTTTTTTCATGCTGCTTTTTTACCGATCGTATCTAAACCACTTAAAAAGGATTCAGTAAAAAAAATGAATTTATGTTTTTGCAAAAAAAAATGATTTATTCGTGTGAACATTTCGATACCACGCATAAATTAATGAAAGCACGGCGACACGGCTGGCAGGCGCGACTAACGCGATATCGCTCTTTGCAGTCAGATAACTCAAGGTTCTAAAATGACTCAGAAATAATAATAATAATAAATGTTTTTGGGACATTTTTACACAGCACCATCTAGTCCCAAACTAAGCAGAGCTTGTACTATAGGTACTAGACAATGGATATAATACTTATATACTGTTTTTTTTTTGTAAATACATACTTATAATACATAAGAAACACCCAGACCAACACAAACACTCATGTTCATCACATAAATATTTTTGTTGTGTGGGAATCTAACCCACGACCTCGTGGTCAGCAGTCCGACACTCGGACCACTAGACCACAGACGTCGTCGTAAAAATAAATAAATAAATATAAATAGAAAATCAAGTTTTTTTTTTCATTTTTTTTTCATTGTTTTTCAAAAAGTCCCCTTTAGGGTTAATGTGTGTCACCAGTAGATCACGTGGTTTGAAGGAATTACACGATTTCGTTAACACCCTGTATTGTTAAGAACTGAAACGTTTCCTCGTTTTCTGCCCCGTTGGTCTAGTGGTCGCAAGCGCAACTGCTGACTGATAGGTCTTGGATTCGATCCCCAAGTGGGGGAGTGTTATTAGGTTTGTCCATATGGAATTTCTCAGGAGCTGACCGAAGTCTGAATTTGTGCCCGGTTGATGGTAATAGGCTATATAGAGGAGCTCGTGGCTAAATAATTACAGCCGCATAGACCGATCTTCCGGGTTAAGCCACGCTTGCCGAGGTTGGTCTGTGGATGGGTGACCATTTACCATAGCGAGTTTCCTCCATGCCTCGGAAAGCACGTAAAGCCGTTGGTCCCGGCTGTCATTTGTAGATCTTTGACAGTCGTTACTGTTGGTCAGAAGCCAGAAAGTCTGACAACCAGTCTTACCAAGAGTATCGTATTACCCAGTTACTGGGTTGTGGAGGTCTGATAGGCAGTCGCTCCATGTAAAATACTGATATTCAGCTGCATCCGGTTCGACTGGAAGCCGACCCCAACATAGTTGGGAAAAGGCTAGGCAGATGATGATGATGGTAATAGGCTCGCCCACCATAACATGGGACTTAAACATAACGGCGAAATGAGTGTGTTCTATACACCGTGGGCCCGAGGTACCCGAAAGATTTTAACCTTCGATTCCGATGCCTAATTGGAGAAGAAAAGCTATTTATAGTTTGTTGAAAAAAGATTAATTTTCGAAATATTCATTATTTAATGAAATTTACAAATCGAAAAATATCTATGGTAACAAGTCCCAGGAACGCGGTGTTGCAACTTTTGTCATACCATATCCATCTCGCCGTAGGTATGTCTTATTTGTCGGGGAGGGTTGTGAAGTGAGAAGTTTCTTATCCACTCACACGATAATTTATAAATGTTGACAGTTCAAACTAAGGTATAAGGAAGCACTAAAGTTAATTAATTGAAAAGGAAAAGAAAAACAAAAAAAAAATTTTTTTTCTTTTTTCAACTTTTTTTGAAATTAACATTTGACTCATAATAGCATCAGAAAGGCGTGGTTAAAATCTTTCGGGTACGGGCCCACGGTGTATACCTCTGCCCAATCCTTCAGGGAATACAGGCGTGAAGTTACAAATATGAATGTGTGAATGTTCCCAAAATCTGCAAAAAAATGACTTCACTTTAGATTTTGCATGTCATAAAGTATGACCAACCATATTGACCATTTCATGTATCCATATTTTTTGACCAAAATTAAAATGTTCTATTCTATTCAATACCCACGACATCATTACGTTTTATATTTATCGAATACTTCTACCATAAGTTATTACATAATTAATTGATCGAAAGACAAACATTGAAACTTCTACCTTTGCCTTCAAGTAATTTATTACTCTTTTATATTTCTTCATATTCCACAGTACCTACATTTACTTTTGTGAAATTCATTCAAAATGGAGTCTAGTTTTCGTAACCAAGTTTTTTTAAAGCATTTCGTTGACAAACAAGTGCAGGCAATGATTTTGCCTCTAAATTTCATGCAATATCTAGTGTTAAATCCAAAATATCATATTAAGAACAACTTTATTGCTCCGAATAACCTTATTAATAACTCCATATCATTGTGTGGAACAGTATTTTTTGTCACATTTAGTGTGTATGTAACAACGAATACATTGCTGGACGATAATTTGAGAAGATATCAATCAAATAATTATCTCTATTTCGCGTCCATTTTCGACCTCTGCTTCATGTGTATGCGTTCCATCATGAACTGTATCATTAATTTCATTCGAAAAAAGGAAAATGTTACTTTTGTTCTGATATTCCAAGAAGTGCACCGTTTACTTAGTAATAGGGGCAGTTGCAAAATGTTTGTGATTATAAGTTGGATCAATATTGTTTTATTATTTGGTTTCTTTATCACAAGTTCCCTTTATATATACATATTTCTACAACAGCCACCATGGGATGTTATTGTTCGTTTAATGACTCTAGTTTTTATCGAAACTGATTCAATTTATGCAATCAGATTGATTAAGTTATTGACAGACAAAGTTGAACAATGGAATACAAAAGTTTTACTATTACGTGACAATGGCTGCGAAGAAATGCAATGGAAAAGAATGTTCCAAGCTTATGGTCAAATAATGAAATGTTACAAGATCTATAAAAAGGTTTTCCAACAAACGGTGAGTAGATAAAGGAATAAAGGACAAAACAGTTTTATAATTGCTATAAAACTTATTTTTGTTATGTTCGTTTCAATTAATGGATCTGTATTTCAATATTCTTTGCTAAAATCATGGTTTTTGAAAGAGATGCAGATGTAAGAAAGAATGTAAGAAAAAGATTGGAAATGAAAGTATTGAACAAGTGAATGAGTTTATTTATTTGGGATGTATGTTTTTCAAGAGGTGATAAGATTGACGTAGATGTAGAAAGGAGAGCAAATGGGGGAAATAAAGTGAGCGGTGCTATGCATGCGGCTGTGCCTAACTAATCAATGTCCAAAAAGGCACGGTTGTCCATAATGATGTGACTAGGCTTCTTTGTGGAAGTGAATGTTGGTCGTGGCAGAAGAGGCATAAAAGTAAAATAAATGCCATGGAAATGCATTCCTTGCGAAGTGTGTAACGACATAAAACAAAGTTTCGGTTTAAAAGATGATTTAGTAGCAATAAAAATAAAGAAGTATGCTGACGTGGTTTGTTTATGTTGTGGGAATGAGTGAGCGAATTGACAAAAGGAATTTATAAAGCGAATGTCAGTGGGAACGCCAATAGAGGACACCCTAGAAAAACATACATCGATGTAATCGATGTTATAGGTGATGTTCTTCAGAAAGGACAGGTGCGTAGTAATTTTAACAGGCGTGCGTGTATGACAAGATTTATGAACGTGTACGAAGCGAAAGGAGTTTTTAAATATCGTAGCATGTGGCGTTCTACAGTTTCTGCCTACCACCATGTGAAAAGGGCGTGAGTTTATGTATGTGTCGCAGTATGATAGATAAAGCCGTAATATAGTTATATCCCTAGGGATATAATTATATGCCGTAACATAGTTATACAAAAGCGATTCATTATTATCTTACTAGGACTATAATTATAATACGGTTCAAGTTTAGTGATATAATTATATTACTAGATTAAGTTTAGTGAAATAACAGTAGGAGTGTAGTGCGGGGGTGCAGCAGAGGCGGCGGTGGGGGCTTCGTTGTGTTCATAGATATATTTCTATGGTTGTATTTGTGAACCCCTAGCCGATTTTATGATCATATTCCTAGCGATAATTTGGGGCACCCCGACACGGATAGGTTAGGTTCGAAGCCGATGACGGGGGCTAGAGTGAGCGAGCGTAGCGAGCGAACTACGATTCTGCTTTGGAAACCCAAACAACCTTAATCTTTCTATAAGCATCTTCAGATATATGATCATATCACTAGGCATATTATATGATCGTATAGCGGCTATAACCATGTTACTGCGACAAATATATTGTTTTGTTTGATTCTATGGTAGATTTATAACTATTTAACTAGATTAGTTTAGTCAGATAAACATATTACTAGATTGCGACCGTGAGATAGTAATGAATCGCTTTCGTATAACTATGTTACGGTATATAATTGTATCCCTAGGGATATAATACATATATTACGGCTTTATCTATCATACTGCGACATATGTATGTGTGGATTAAGTTTTTTTCGTATTTCTCTTTTGGTAGGCGTATCCAAGGTTAATCTGAAAAGGGATACTAATCCGCAAGCCACTTAAAGTATCACTGATGACGGTTTTAAGGAAATGTTAAAATTTCAAACTTCGATAATTTTTATTTCCATGAAAAATAATATATAGGTATTTTCGTTTTTTCAAAAATTCTGTGTCCCTACTTTAGTTACGAATTCAGAAAATGGAGCTTCTAATTCGTGACCCCAAATATGAACTAAAATGTTAACACAGCTGATCATAGCTGAGGATAGATAGATTTTACCATATTTTTTTGGTATTTTTGAATAGCTATTTCTCTTAAACTATTGACTTTTGGGGAAAGTGGTAGAACAAATGTTACTCATTATTATGGGTAGGTACTTTAACACCCTTTCAGATTTGTAGCCCCTTTCTGACTAACCTTGTATATAAAATGTAAACATTATTAACGATAAGCTAGTAAGTTTGTATGGTTACTTTAAAAATTAGACGTAGAAGCTTTTAAATAATTTTAATACATTTTTTATTACTGCTTTCAGGTTCTTTATCAAACAGCAGAACAGTTATTTCATGGATTGGTCACTATTCAAATTATGATTGATGGTTTGAAGATTTTTTTTGAATCTCATGCCCTCGTGAGTGTAATGTAATCATTTTATGATTAGCCCTGCATATAAAAGCGGGTAACCATTGAAGACGAAGGCTGCCTTGTCTATGAGATGTAACGGATCCGAAAGCATATAGCACATAACGTGCAAACTATACTTCAATTAATCAACTCAATCTGTCACAATCATCTAAATAATAATTAATTAGTTTTTTTCATTAGGGAGCCTTCCGCATCCTTTTCTATACTTCTCTAGTCAAACAATACTTGAATGAAACGAAATAATTATAATACAGGGTGTAAACGAATTCGTGTAATTCCTTCAAACCGTATGATCTACTTACTGGTGACACTAATTGACCCTGCATAGGTTTTTTTCAGAATGAACAAAAAAAAGTTTTCAGAAAATGAACCATGGTATTCTGTATCTGAGTAATTTTAGCGTCCCAAGTTAACGGACTACGTGGAGCGATATCGCGTTAGTCGTGACCGTCAGCTGTGCCGCAGTACCTTCATTCATGTAAATGCGTAAGCATGGCACCGACATTTTCTACCACATAAAAATAATTAAGAATAAAAAAGTTTCTTTTTATTTTCAATCAATCTAAATCCCGTGTTACTCTATACCATTATTAGATCATGTGGTTGAAGGAATTACACGAATTCGTTAACACCGTGTATAATTTAATTGAAATTATTCATGGTATTACAATTTGGCTTATGATTAAACAGTAGTATTTATTAAATCATTCTGCCTAGCCTTTTCTGATCTATGTTGGGGTCATCTTTCAGTCTACCTAGATGCGGCTGAATACCAGTATTTTACAAGGAGCGACTTCCATCTCATCATACCTCCACAACCCAGTTACTAGGCCATGCCGATATCCTAAAGTTAGACCGGTTGTCAGACTTTCGAGCTGCTGACTGCCCGTAACGACTGTCGTATGTATTCGTATGCCACCCTAGACTGACGGCTTAACGATATCTTACGAACGGTCACCCATTTCGATCTTTTATAATATATAATAAATACAAGGTTAGTCAGAAAGGGGGTACTAATCTGAAAGGGGCTTAAAGTACTCATGATAATGAATAACTTTTGTTCTACAACTTTTTCCAAAAATCAATAGTTTAAGAGAAATAGGTGATCAAAGATCTCAAAAAAAAAAGCTCTAAAATCTATCTATCCCCAGTTATGATCACCTGTGTTTACATTTTAGGTCATATTTGGGGTCATGGATTAGAAGCACCATTTTCTGAATTTGTAACTAAAGCAGGGATGATGAATTTTTGAAAAAACTAAAATAATAATAATTTTTAATTGAAAAAATATATATTGAATTTTGAAATTTTAACAGTTGCTTTAAGACAGTCATCAGTGATATTTTAACCACTCGTATGCCACAATCGTAGACACAATAGAAATTCCATTGTGGCTCGCGTGGATCTATGTTCATACAACGGGTTAAGTGGCCTGCGGATTAGTATCCCCTTTCCGACTAACCTTGTCTACTGAAATAAAAATGACAAGGATTATTTGAAATTGAATGGAACACGATTTTTTTAGCGGGAAGCAAGTTTTATCCATGGTTTTCTTATCCCTTGGCTTATGAAGAACTGGGCAATACAACTCGCTGTCAGCTTGCAACTCGAGGAATTCTATGAAGCTCTGAAGAATGTACAAGATTCATGCGCACTCATTTTGTCATCAAATTGCACAGGTATTAATTATAAAAATGTTGTTAATCTAGGAATCATAGGTAAACATGGGACATTTCTAATGCTTTCAATATTGATACACGAAAGTTTTATTCATCATATTGTTTTTATTAATAATATACATTTATACATCCCCTCTGGGAAAGGCGTTACCTCATCATGAGATTAACGTAAAACCGGAGGGAACATTAGACTAGCTTTCTACAACCCCATCATATAATAAAAAATGTATCATGAGGTCTACTGAAAAGCTTACAAACCGCAGGGCAGCTTGTGGCGAGTTGTTGGTGAGTGGCGACACTGCGAACCACCTTATTGCCTCAGAGAGTCGGTCAGGGCCTCGTCTCCAGTTTGTCTTTATTGGCTGGCTGGAGTGAAACCCCAAGAGTGCCCGCAGGACTCTCAACTCTGGCTTGCCTTTATCGGCCGGCCAGAGGGGGGCCGCCAGAGCTATATGCTCGGGGGTGGAAGTGTCTAAAGGCGTAATAGCGGGGAAACCCACTCCGGGTCTTTTAGACCCGCGACGGCGAAACCGGGGCCACACCTCTCTACACCTCTAGCCGCTCACACGTCTGTTGCCCCCTTCGCCTATGTACTGGCGGCTTTTCAGGGGGCCCAGCTAGTGAGCTGGCGAGTCACCGTCTGCCAACATATTTCAAATTTAAGCTTGAAAGGCAGACGCCGTTTTCTTCCGGCAATAGAAATTATCCAGTCCACCTAACACCCCTTCCCACAGTCCAGATATTTTTCACCACATTTTACAATAGTCTTGCACCCACCTGGGACGGTCCATGACTGTACTCAAATAGTGCAGCCGTGGATAGTCCCCGGTTGGTGCCCCATCCCATTTTAGATTAAAGTTCTCAAAGAGGCCTCTGTGCGTTGGACCTGTGTCCTCGTGTATACCTTCCAAAGGACCGGACATCTTCCGCACGGAAAATGAGCCGTGAGCTCCAAAGAGATACATTTAATAAGTAACTGTACATAGTTAATCAGAATCGCTGTTCAAATTTATCTTGTGTCTGGCCTGACCTGGTCGTGATGATAAACAAACTACGAATAATTTTTTTAAATTGAAAATTGCGAAATTATTGCGAAAGTGTCTTTTCTATTAAAAGTTCTAACAAATGCAACTGGAGGATCTCGTAAAGCTGGGTCCGCAGCGCCAATTTTCTAACATGTTATTGTGTTTTTGCTAATAAAACTGTTAGGCCACGCCCCTATTCGGTTAGCAAACAATGTTAAGCCGAGTCCGCAGCGCCAATTTTGCTTAAAAAACTGTTAGGCCACGCCCTTACTCGGTTAGCAAACAATGTTATTCTGTTTGCAAACACAAAAACACGTCGCAGCGGACTTGGCTTAATACTTAATATGTTTAAAGTTTTATTTTAAGACCATACTGTTGGCATTGATTCTTTTTTTTTTTTTATTTAATCTTTTTATTTAAATTGGGGTATTTATCCATGTGGATACGCCAACCCCATCATGCCTTATGCTAACTACCGACATCAGGTATCTTATTAAATAAAACTAAAATTAAATAAAAGTTTGCAAAAATCCTAGTCAACGAAATGAACCAACTGAGCCAACCTTTTCGCTAAGTCAGAATTCGGCTGCGCTAAAATAGTTTGTACTAACCCCACCTCTAATAAATTTAATTTAAACTCATTGATTAAGATTTCCCTTTGATTTTGATTCCTAACACAATCCATCAGCAAGTGTTGTACATCTTCGATCACATTACAAGAAACACAATTGGGTGAGTTCACTTTCTTCATTAAGAACGCAAACTTAGCTGATGGATAGTGTCCGCAACGCAATCTTAACAATAGTTTAACAAGGTTTCTACTTAATGTACTCTTGTCAAACCAGGGTAAACGAGGAAGCTGGCCTTGAATGGTTTTATACCACAGTCCTTTTTCTTTGGAGATTATGTTAAAATGTTCTTGCCAATTATTAAAGCACTTATTTCTAAATTTAGGAAGATAATCCACATAATCGGGTAAGAAGTTAAATTCCACTCCCTCTTGTGCAGCTAATTTCGATAATTGGTCCGCTTCCTCATTCCCTCGTAAACCAACATGTGCTGGAACCCATTGCAATTTTATCTCTATATTATTATTGATAAAATGTAAAATGATGTTTAAGATATCGTAGGCTATCGATGCACCTCTGCAACCAGAGGCGCATCGAGCCACGTGTTGTAATGCGCTCTTGCTATCTGTAAAGATAACAATATTTTTATAATTTTTTGTCATTATATAGGACAAGGCCTGAAAAATGGCAATGAGCTCCAGTGTCATAACAGATACATTTGAAGTTATTTTAAAACCTGCTTTATAGTTACAACTTTGATCAAAAAATCCAGCACCTAAGCCATGAGTACCCTTGGATCCATCAGTATACAATTTATGCCAGCTCCCATAATTTGTATGGAGCTCCCTAAGAACATTATTTATTAAAGTATTAGGCTCGTACCTAGATTTAGCTAAAGATATACTTTCTAACTTATCCTCTAAGCATTTCTGAAAATCAACTGCTGACAACCAAATTTCAAAACTAAACATTCTAAGAGTTTCTACTGAAATACAATCCATTTGCCTAACATCTTCAAATATTTGTGCAAGTAATGGCTTCTTTTTATTTCTCCAATACCTGATGTGGCATAGGGCACTCATGTCAGAAATTAAATCAATAGTACTATTCATAGACCAAGACTTGATCTTACTTAAATATTTATAGGCTAGATATTGTCTCCTTACAAACAGAGGTGCAATATGTAACTCGCTCTCCATTACATGAATTGGGGAACTCTTGATAAATCCACCTACAACCCTCATTGCCTGATTTTGGATCCTATCAAGCTTAGATACATTACTTTTAGCCCCACAATCATACAAAAAGCACGCATAGTCAATACGACTTCTAATTAAACCCAAATATAGTCGTCGCAAATGAGACATGTGTACCCCCCAAGAACTTCCTGCCAATACCTTTATTACATTTAAGAATTTTGAGCATTTATAGACAACCTCATTTATATGTTTTCCCCACTTTAGGCTCCTGTCTAGCCACATACCTAAATATTTTATATTTTCCGTATAAACCAAATCTTTGCCGCCTACTTTTAAGATAGGTATATTTTTCTTACGACCCCTACTGAAAAGGCAGTATTGATTCTGAAATCGTTTATTTTGTACATCGTTGCCCTACCTCTGCGTCTCTCTAATAATTTGTTTTATTTAATTTTATGTTTCTCTGATAAATCAAGGAATGTCTTTTTCTTTGAGAATAAAACAAACCGTTATTACTAGTACTGTATTGAACAGGACCTTCTGTACGATCTGAATGCTGGATCGTGAAGAAGACGGATTATAGAACATTATATTTAGCAGAGATGAAAATGTTGAGATGGATGTATTGAGTGGCGAAAATGGATAAAGTAAGAAGGCAGTATATTAGAGGGATTTTCAAAGTGGCGCCAATGACAGAAAAGATGACAGAAAATTGTATGTCTTGGTATAGGCATACAGTAAGGAGGTATGATACGCATGTGACAAAGAGAGAGACGAATATGAATGTTGATTAATGGAGGGAAAAAGGAAGACCAAAGAAAAGATGGATGGATTGTGTGAGGGAAAAGGGAGGATATGAAGGAAAAGGAAGTAAATGATAAGGTGACGGCTGACAGGGGAGAATGGCAGAGAAAAATATATTGTGTGGACTCCAAGTACCTATCTTGGGACCAGGGGTCTAATTGTCTTAAAATAAATCTTGATAAATCACAACCGAACCAAGGCCGAACCGGTCATTCAGACAGTTCTCAATTTCAAAAGCTATCAAATTGTTTGACACAAAAAACAAAATCATTTTGAAAGTTTTCGAAAACAAAACCTGACTGACGGTTGTAGTTCGATTGCGTTTGGCAACAATTTATTTTAGGAGAATTGGGCCCCAGGGCAGGAAGGTGATGATTAAACAAAAAAGGATAACATGGATTTTACTTCAAATATTGAATTTAAAATAATTATTCTATAGATTTCTGAGGTGGTTTATAGTTTTATTAGGACATATTTTTCTTTTATTTGTATATACTTTTATTTGTAATTATGTTTTTTTTTTTTTGTAAATAATAGAAATCAAAGTATGTACAATGATATATGATTAAAATTAGACGTTTTTATTCCTAGATGAGCAAAAGAAGTTATGCAAAAATATTCTGCGGATGCACCGAGCGTCATTCCGGAAGATGACCGCGTGTGGCCTGTTCTACGTAGACGTTTATCAACTATTGCTTCTAATGGGACTACTCACAAACTACACAATTGTGCTGTTGCAGTTTGCATTTCTATAATTGATAATATTTCATATTTTTAACATGCATGTATTATTACTTCATATAAAAGTAAATTCAAATCCAGGGCATCCATATTTTTCCGTTTTTCGAAATTATGTACTTTTCATTCATAATTTCGATTTTGAAATTCGGCGTATTCTAAAAAGACGTATGCGCCAAATGACGTCATACACACGGTGGAATGGCGATCTAACCTTTGCTTTACTGTGAGCCGTCAAAAAAACTGTTAGTTACATGTCACTGTCATATAACACTTGTCTTTTTTTTTTGGCAACTTAGCCGATGACTTAGAGCATATACCTATGGAGGTAGCAATGCGCAAGTTCCCAAACATTTTATTCTGCCAAATTTTGGGGGGGACGCGGTAAACACGTACAGCACACATTTACAGCTTAACACATATAAATATCGTGTAGCTATGAACTCACACTAAAATAAAAGCCGGAATACAAACAAAAAACATGCACACTAACAATAACTTCGTCGTATTTATTTATGTTGACGTTTAACACAAACGCAAAATGTAGTGATGTGGTATGGTAAAAGACCGATAAACTGAATGTTATAGGAATGAACAAATAAAATATATAATTTCATCTCGTGGAAAACAATTTGTATGTAATTATTGTTCTTAAAATAAAAAAAAAACAGTTGTAATAAGAATAGCAATAATTTATTTTAAAAAAGGGCTATGGAGCGCAGTATACTTGGTGTTAAATTAACTGATCGAGTTCGAAACACAATACTGCGCTCTAAAACTCAAATTGTCGACGTGGCTGAAAAGGCCGCCCAGCTGAAGTGGGACTGGGCAGGGCATGTCTGCCGTATGCCAAATGAGCTGTGGGCCCGTATAGCACAAGAATGGAGCCCTGAGACAGCGAGACGGGGTCGCGGCAGACCGCGGAGAAGATGGCGGGACGAGTTGGATGCCTTTCTTGAGGTTTGGCATGAAGCTGCACAGAATCGCGACAAGTGGAAGGAACGGAGGGAGGCTTTTGCCCAGCAGTGGGACAGTACAGGCTAATAACAATAATAATAATGGGGATGCATCGAGATGTGGTCGCAGTGGACAAAGGATTCACCCCGCTCTCCTTGGCTAAAGAGAACTGGCGCAAACCTGTAGTACTTGATACTAATGACCGCAGGGAGGTATGGCGGAGCAAGGAGCTTCACGGACGCTTCTACCGGGCCCTTCATGGGCCCGATGTAGATTTTCTAGCGTCCGTAGCCTGGCTACGTTTCGGTGACCTATTTGGTGAAACCGAAGGTTTTGTTTGTGCGATTATGGACGAAGTAATGATGACGAACAACTACAGAAAATATGTTGTGAAGGACGGCACGGTTGACACCTGTCGGGCATGCCACTGTCCCGGTGAATCTATCCGACAAATTGTCTCTGGTTGTTCTCGTCTTGCTAACGGTGAGTATTTGCACAGGCACAACCTCGTAGCTAGGATTATCCACCAGCAACTTGCTCTCAAATACAACCTTGTGGACGCAGAAGTACCATACTACAAGTATGTGCCCGACCCAGTTCTCGAGAATGGTCATGTCACATTGTACTGGGATCGATCTATCATCACCGACAGGACTATTGTTGCCAATAAGCCTGACATCGTGGTGATAGATCGATCAGAGCGTCTCACAATGATTGTTGATATCACGGTTCCGCATGACGAGAACCTTGTGAAAGCCGAGAAAGATAAAGAAATTAAATATCAAGACTTGGCACACGAGGTTGTCGCCATGTGGGATTTTGATTCAGCAATCATTGTGCCGATAGTCGTTACGGCCAATGGTTTAATAGCCAAGAGCCTCGACCAACATCTCAAGAGGCTCTCGTTGGGCGGCTGGATCAAGGGCCTGATACAGAAAGCGGTACTTCTGGACACGGCGCGTATTGTTAGGAGGTTCCTCTCTCTGAGGCCCTGACTAGTGATGTTCAAACCCGCTATAAACTATAGACGTGTTATAAACTATAAAATATATTCATATAGTCTGTTATTTTATACGCTATCATTATAACGCAGTGTTACAAAACTCGGGCGCAGTCTGAACGCGGAGACGCTATAATTTTTATTTGACAACACGCTAAACGGACTTGATGCGCGGTAAATGTTATGTCGCAACGCGCTGTACACTAAAGAATATATAATAATATTTCATTCCCTTACGCGCTGTTGCTAGTCGCGACGCTATCTTGCTATCTCTTTCTGGTCCCGCTGTGCGCGTTTAGACTTTTATTCGTTGAGTAGGTTGAGGCGTTATAATATAGCGCGAAGTCAGAGCCGCTATAGCAAACGCTATACGCTATGTACACATAGTCTGTTATATTTCGGCGCTATACGTTTTATAGCCCTGACCACCGGTAGCTTGGACCCTGTTCCCGATGCCGGTGGGCTACTATATTTTTAAATGTTTTTGTTTTTTTTTTTCTATGGAAATTTACAATAGTCTTGCACCCACCTGGGACGGTCCATGACTGTACCCCAATAGTGCAGCCGTGGATAGTCCCCGGTTGGTGCCCCACCCCATTTTAGATTAAAGTTCTCAAAGGGGCCTCTGCGCGTTGGACCTGTGTCCCCGTGTATACCTTCCAAAGGACCGGACATCTTCCGCACGGAAGATGAGCCGTGACTACAGAGGGATATAATAATAAAAATGAGTCTTATATTATTTTCGCTGAAGTTAGGTACCATTAACAAATATTTTAAAAAATCAACACTTAACTAAAATAATAACTAAATAATAAATATTTTAAAATCACGGCAATCAACTTCCGCAATTTAACTTACAAGTGGATAAGAACTACAGTGTTTTCATGTTTTTTTTAATAAAATAAAGAATAGTCACAGAGACTACGGCAGAAACAAAAAGTTAAATAGGTACCGGGTGAAAATAAATATTAAGTACTATCGCGGTATCGCTACGCGTGGTCTGTCAATTCGGGGAGCTTAACTGCCTCACGTTAAGAACACCCGTGCGTGACTGCCTCGTTAACATGGTCATCACACCTGTATTCCCTGAAGGGTAGTGCAGAGGTGTATAGTATACCCTCATTTTGTCGTTATGTTTAGTTCCTTTCCCTTGTAATAGGGGGCGAGTCTATTGCTATCAACCAGCCACAAATCCAGACTCTGGGCTGCGACTAAGAAATTCCACACGGAAAAATCCAATAACACTTTGCCCGACCTGGGGCAAAGTGTTATTGAGACAAATTTCAAAATTCGATCAGTTTTATTTCCATGCAAAACGATTAATATTTTGTTTTTTTTTTTAATTCTTAATTTCTGCTCTAGATATGAGTTCAGAAAATGGAGCTTTTAAACAGTGACCCCAAAATATGACCTAAAAGATAAACAGCTGATCATAGCTGGTGATACATAGATTTTAGCGTATTTTTCATGAAATCTTTGAACAGCTATTTCTATATAAAATATTGACTTTTCGGGAAAGTTGTAGAACAAAAGTTATTCACTATTCTGGGTTCTTTAACAATAACACCCCTTCAGATTAGCACCCCCTTTCCGACTAATCTTGTATAGATGTATTTGAGAACATTTTAACCACGATTCAGTCGATTGTGTTCGCTGCACACGTAATAGGGTTTAAATATTAGTTTAAGTTAAATTTCTTGATTGAAACTTAGTTCTATCATTGTTGTTGGAGGCAAAAAAAACTTTTATTTTTTGTTAAATAGTATCAACAAGGCAAAATGAAATAAAATCAATAACAGAGAACATTATGAGAAGCGGTAAACCTCTTTGTAATTTTCGTTCATTCAATTATATTCACATTGTCCCGTCACTACCTCTCGTTTTAAAAAAAATCTGTCAATTTCTGTCACAAAAGATGACAGCTAAGGCGTGAATTATATTTTTGAAAATAATGCAAAATGTATACATGTTTGCCAAAATAATGCTTATTAGTGATAGAAAACTCCATATTTGAAGAAGCAGACCGCTTTTTACACGAAAATACCGAACAATTAACGATTTTTACGAGGTGTGTGTCGTGACACGGTACGATATGAAATGGCCAGATATCGCGAAAGAACAAGTTTTTATAAACGTCTATGGGCATACGTCACGGGGGTACGTCAGAGGGGTAAGCGTATTCTTGCTCCCTCCATAGGTATATGCTCTAAGGCCGATGACGACTATTCTTCCAGCGTCATGTTGTGACGAACACTTGTCCACTTGTCTTGTTTAATTTCATAAGTGAGATTGACATGTCTTGTCTGGCATTAAATGTTTTCATCTAAAACATTGGAATGCATAATTATGCAAAGGTAACTCCTCATTCCACCGTTTATGTGACGTCATCACATGTTTTTTGATTTGATTTTTTTTTCTCAGAAATGATGAAATAAAAAATATGTATTTGAACTCAGGATACGAAATAAAAAAAAGGTATTTTTGTTTTGAGATCGTATCAGTTTTCAAATGTTGTCAATTCTGATACCATTAAAGTATTTTGTCGTCGTGGATTATAGTTTTATTTTTCTTTTTAATATTAAGTTCATCATCATCTCCCTGCTCTTATCCCGGCAAACATTCCTCTGTTCCATTCTCCTTTATCAGCTGTCATCTCAGTACTCAGTCTTTTCTTAGCCGTATCATCTTTTTCACAATCCATCCATCTTTTCTGTGGCCTACCTGTACTTGTATATCCATCCATATTATGTATGCCCTTAAGTTAAGCAATAAAATAATCAATCATTGCGCTTAACGTATGCTTTTACGCATACTTTTGGTAGTTTTAAAAGTTACTATTTTTGAACTGAACATGCATTTTTGGTTACTTTTCCTAGCACAAATATTATGTTCCCGTGCTGGGGACATTTGACAAATGAAGAAAACTTGGTAAATATATTTTTGCCTACATTTCTGAAAACAGATCAGTCATAGAACATTATTCCGAAATATTATTGGCCGTTTTTTATTTGGCCGACAACCTTTCGCCACTTTTCATGTCGCCGAATAGTTAAAACGCCGAATGATTAAAGTCCATAATTATGTTTTGTAAGTTTTTGTTACGCCGACTAGTCTGCTGGCCACTGTTTCATTAGTCAACTGTATTATTGGCCACTTTACACTTGTTAGATGGCTCATTTTGCCACCATGCAAGCAAGCATGCAAGTGTTTCTGGGTTTGCTCCGCCAGAAGACTCGCTTTGTCGCCCCTTCGCTTAGCTCGCACACTCGACCAGCGCTCCACTCGGGAGGTCGCCGACTCGCTTCGCTCGCCACCTCCCCCCACTCGCTGCGCGTCGGCCTCGTGCACTCGTTCCACTCAGGACAGGACCTCCTTCGCGAACTTCTGGCTCCACGCTTTTAAATAACACTCTAGGGGTAGGACAGAGTCTGACCACGTGTAGTCGGTGTGCGCTGAGTCGGATTAACATTACATTCCGCTGTGTGAAAATAATGTTCTGCGAATACTTATTTGGCAAATTAAACAATATCCAAATAAGTAATCGACTAAAACAAAATTTACGAATTATTTTTTGCTCAAATAATTATGGTGGGTAATAATCATTCAGCGAAATCAAATTAGGGTAACAATTGCTTCGGCAAAGATTACGGCTTGGAATCGTTGTCGGCGTACCTAATGAAATTCGATGTTAAATACTTTGGCGAAAACACTGACACCAAACATTATGATAGTCATTTTGTTATGTTCCAAAACTTCTCATGCGATTTTACTTATTTTAATCCAGAATCCTAACTTGGCATTATACATTATACTTAACATGTCTGTGTCTAATTTCCAATCAATTGGTAAACAAGTAAAATATATGTAAAGCTTCAGTTCAAGTTAATAGGCAATCAGCTGAGGGTGTACTCATTACTATTTTTTAACCGATTTCAAAAAGGAGGAGGTTCTCAATTCGGTTGTATTTTTTTTTTTTTTTTTTTTTATGTTTGTTACCTCATATCTCCGTCATTTATGAACCGATTTGAAAAATTCTTTCTTTGTTCGAAAGGGTATACTTCCCGATTGGTCCTATATAAATTTTGTTACGATTAAACTATGAACTTCAGAGATATGGAACGAAACTCCTCATCGGATCAAAGCAAAATTCTCAAATTACTAATATTGCTTTGTTTATATTTGTTGTTGGGAACTGACTACTGGAAAAGAGGAGGGGGTGCATGTCCCCCCCCTCCCCCTTTGGAATGTTTTCATTATATCGTGTAAGGTATCATTTGAAAGGGCTTTTTATGCCCGACTACGTCAAAGCCAAAAAGAAGGGTTATGAAGAGGAGGGGGTTAAGTTTATGGCACTAAAACGTATTTAATAAAAAATAAACTTTAAAAAAGTAAAAACCGACTTCAAAGAAAAACTAAAAGGAGTGAAATAATTACCATAATATAAAATTAACAGTTTCAGAAGTCGGTGCAACTCTACACTGAAACAAATAGAAGCCACCGACTTCTGAAACTGTTAATTTTATATTATGGTAATTATTTCACTCCTTTTAGTTTTTCTTTGAAGTCGGTTTTTACTTTTTTAAAGTTTATGTATTATAACTTTCGTGAGACACATTCATATTTATGATTATTTACGGTTTACTCACGTGCATTTTTCGGGATTGCCCGACTAGTTTCGGACCCAAACGGAGCCCTTAATCATTAACATAATGTCATCATCATCATTACTGTCTTACTATAAGTTATTGTGTATTACTTAAAGATTCCTTGTTGATTTCGAGAATCACAATCATAACTATAAAAACAAACAATACATTCACGAATTGATAGTCAGTTTCTGAATTTAATTCATTTTCATACTCTAGAGAAGAGTGTGTAAACATATTCAACGTACGCAGAAAGTTTGCTTCGGGAAAATGGACGTGTGTGGCCTTTTCAACGTAGATGCTATGTTACCTTTGCGCTTGTTCAGTCTCATCACTACTTACGCTATAGTTCTATTGCATTTTACGTTCCTGTAATCCTGGTGCTTTTAGTGTACATTGTGATTTGAAATGATTAATAAGGTCTTTGACATTTGAGCAATTTGAATCCGGCCAAAAGTATTTTATTCGTTTTTCTTTCTTACAAAAAATCAACATTATTTTGCAGTTTCAAATAATTATTGCTTATCAAATCTTTCTATCTCTAAGATGGTGTAAAAAAATAACTGTAAAAATATCAATTTCGTAGAGCAACTGTTCGAAATTCGCGCATTTTTTTATTAAATCCATACAAATCAAAAATAATTTTATTTTCCAATACCGAGTAACACCACCACATTCTGAAAACGATTTTTTTAACACCCTATATAACATCTGTCGGTCTATGTTTTAATACAATTGTTAAAAGTAAAAAGGTTATACATTTGAAATAATTTTACAGAAACTAACTAGGGTCACTAAAAATAAGCAGCAGTATCACAAGTGTATGTTGGTTAGTTAACTATACGTTTCCGAAACTGTTCCGTCAATCGGGGTTACTATAAACTATCCTTTGACTCGTAAGGTGCGAGGGTGAGTGTGATAAGTTTTATAGTTTACTGTATCGTTTGCTCACTGCCTTTACTATTCGTTTACTATGCCCTACCTACAGCCTTGACAGTTACGGGTATCACTAGGCCATTTTGGTAACCAAATTAAAAAGGCAACTTATGTAAAGTAAATTAAACATAAAAACTGGAATATTTTGGGAATAAGAATATCCTTGATTGTATCTTGAAAGACTTTTCTTAATCGGTTATTAAATAAATTACAAGAAAATATCGCCGCAATGTTTGTAGGTAGAATCTTTCTCGACTTGAAATGATTGAGTCTTTGCAACCATGACGATATTATAGCTCTTAAAAGTAGTGTTGACTGCTATTCATATTTACCGTGATCTTAAAGTAAAAGTTATAACATGTACGTAAAAAATATTTTTTTTATTTTTAACTGCATATATTTATTTATCAAAACGAAAATAATTAGCTAATATGCTTATCATAGTGGTGGATAGGTGCTTGCTCTTAGGGTTATATCAAAAAGATGGTTTGTAGCTGCACAGAATACTCCTGAGTGCTGGTTATAATTGCGATCACCGTAATTCGTTTTTTGAGCATTAAAATTTTGGCAGCCTTCTCAATACCGCTATTTGAAACGGTTGAAAAGCAGGCACCATGATTACATGTATTTATTATCATGAATAGCTTGAATGATATGAACACATTGTATAGGCTTGTACCTATAGCACTTTTACTACATATACTTCTACGCATTTGATACTGTACATAACATCCATGTAGAAACATACTTATAACGGCTTGTCTGGCAGCTTTTAAAAAAATGATGAACTAGAACCTTGGTTACTAGTTAAATCTACTCAGACTACTCTAAAATGCGTTCTCAAGACATTCTCCACGAATAATCTAATATTTACAGAACGCTTCCTTCTTGTACTTGGTAGGCCACGAATATGCTCCAAGCAAGAAAAAATACACAGTGGCGGCTGGACGCGCGTTTAGATATGTAGTTCATTGCAACTACAAGATGCACAGTTTGAGTTCCGTAATGAGCTAGGCACTGAAAGTGCGATTCTTGGCCTTAAGCATACGGTGCAATATTATAAGAAGCATCGAACGCCAGTTTATACGTGTTTTTTGGATCTCTCCCGCGCCATTGACCTGGTATTGTTCGATGTTATATGGGAAAAGCTACGGGAGAGAAAAGTGCCGGCGGAACTGTTACGTATCTTTCAGTATTGGTATTACAACCAGATAAACAATGTGAGATGGGCTGATAAGCTCTCAGTGTCGTATGGGTTGGAGTGCGGTGTTAGGCATGGAGAATAACGTCATCAAAGCTGTTTAATCTAACGGGTGTAAAAGATCCTTAACGATAACGAAAACCACATATTCTACCCATCATTGGGATCAGTTTTTTCTACGAGACCATACCTGGGAAATCATTGGTTTTGGAGATATTGAAGGTCAAAGTACACTTGTTTTTTTAGTTTTTCTCACAAACGAATTTCAAGTCATAATACTAAACTTTCTTTCAAACAAACATTATCAAAATTTCAGTTTTTCCTAACATATTACGCATTTGAAGTTACAAAAACGCAATGAATATCAAACGCACACGACCGCCTTGGCTCAGCTGTGTGGCCGCTGCACGCATGTTAACGCGCGGCATCCCTACAACCACACATTGCGCGCTACAAAAAACGTTTTTTTTATGCCAAAAAATAAAAGTCGTTTCCCAGCAATTATTTTTGGTCAATGTAATTTAGTCAGATTTTAGGTCAGTTACGCTTACGAGATGGTGCTGCTGAGCCCAACGGTTAGGGCACTTAGAGAGCTTCTTAAATGTGAGTGTTATGCTCAGGCGCACGGCCTATCCTATAACATCAAAAAAAGCGAGTTCTTGGTCTTTAAGGTGGTAAAAGCCCAGAAATTGTGCCCGCAATTAAACTGAATAGTAACGAACTAAAACGGGTCTATCAGGTCAAGTATCTGGGGCATTATGCAACCGACGACCTTGATGACTGGGTGGATATAGAGAAGGAACGTAGGGCGATGGCAGTTCGATGTAACATGCTGGTACGCAGGTTTGCACGTTGTAGCAAACAAGTTAAAATAACGCTTTCATGCCGTCATTAGACAGAGATCTGCCTCATTGCTCTGCAGAGTGCGGGCCAGCTCCAACTCCATCCTGAAGACCATAGCAGGGAGATACAACTCTTCTTTGTTGAATGCCATTGTTCAAAAATGCATAACGAACAATGAACCGGTAACTAAATATTAAGTTTTTTAACTAACATAGAACTTTCTTTCTCTTTTTTAATAACCAACTATGTTTGTTACTTATCTGAAATAAAGATTATTATTTTTTATTTTAAAATTATTCACGCTAGCCATGAATAAATAATGAAAATTGCACAAACTATTGTGCACTAGTGTACTAGTGTAAACATGCTTTTCACCTTGGAAATCAAATTGCGTGACGTTCTATAGTATTTATAGTATGGTTGACATTAGTAATCTGTACGAAATGTGTAAATTACCACTCACACTCGCAAAATTTTGGTAAGCTACGTAAACTGCACTAAAACTACAAGGGGGTTGGTATACTACTGCCACCGTAGAATCGCAGTTTACGAATAATTTACTTACCATGTTAAGTGTCAAACCAGCACTCGCATTTTTGAGACTAAAACTGTTAGTCGCTTGGAAGGATTGAAAAATAAACTTATTAGCGAATTGCCTTAGGCTTTGTTTACGGAGACGCGGGGCGTCGCGCGTCGCGTGCGGCGTGGCGTCTCGTGGCGCGTCATACCGGTTTTCAGTTTACAGACAGGCGGCGCATATGGCAATGTACGATGTTGTTTATGAAGATGAGGGGCGTGCGAAGCCGAGGACCCCGCCGCGGGTGACGCTACGTTTTACAGTGAACGGAGAATTGCAGGAATAGCTGGTCGGAACGGTGCGACGCGGCGATGCCATCCGCGGGCTCCGCCTGCATTTCAAACAAACGCGTGTAATATCGCTTCTCCGTAAACGTTATCATACAACGTTATATGTTTGAATTTAGTGCGGGCCGCGTCGCCCAACACGACGCGCGACGCCCCGCATCTCCGTAAACTAGGCCTTACTCGTGTAAAAGGGATGATCCTAACCTGTTTTACAATACATTTTTAACATGTTTTGTACAGAATTTAAGTCCACTTTTATCCTCAAGAAGGTCTCAGTTAAAGGTACTGCAAACTTAATTGAATGAGCAACTATAGGTATACATAAAAGCATGGAAGTAATAACTACGTACAGATGCAATGAGTTACTGTCGATTTATTAGTTGATCGCCAGACAAACATTTATACTGATGCACTTAGGTTCGGCCTCCAAGTAATTTATTACTCTTTTATTATTCTTCATATTCCGAATAAACTACATTTGCTTTTGTGAAATTCATTCAAAATGGAGTCTAGTATTCGTACCCAAGTTTTTTTAAAGCACGTCATTGACAAACAAGTGCAGGCAATGCTTTGGCCTATAAATTTGATGCAATTTCTAGTGTTAAATCCAAAATATCATATTAAGAACAACTTTATTGCTTCGAATAACCTTATAAATAACTCCATATCATTGTGTGGAACAGCATTGTTTGTCATATTGAATGTGTACGTTGCAACGAATATATATTCGATATCTTCTCAAATTATCGTCTAGTAATATTACTAGACGATAATTTGAGAAGATATCAATCGAATAATTATCTCTATTTCGCGTCCATTTTTGACGTCTGCTTTTTATGTATGCGTTCCATCATGAACTGTATCATTAATTTCATTCAAACAAAGGAAAATGTTACTTTTGTTCTGATATTCCAAGAAGTGCACCGTTTACTTAATAATAGGGCCTGTTGCAAAATGTTTGTGATTATAAGTTGGATCAATGTTGTTTTAGTATTTGGTTTCTATATCACAAGTTCTCTTTATATATACATACTTCTACAACACCCTCCATGGGATGTTGTTGTTCGTTTAATGACTCTAGTTTCTCTCGAAACTGATTCAATTTATGCAATTAGATTGATTAAGTTATTGACAGACAAATTTGAACAATGGAATACAAAAGTTTTACTATTACGTGACAATGGCTGCGAAGAAATGCAATGGAAAAGAATGTTCCAAGCTTATGGTCAAATAATGAAATGTTACAAGATCTATAAAAAGGTTTTCCAACAAACGGTGAGTAGATAAAGGAATAAAAGACAAAAAAGTTTTACAATTGCTATAAAATTTATTTTTGTTATGTTTTTTTTTAACTAATGGATCTAAATTTCAATATTCTTTGCTAATATCGTGGTTTTTGAAAGAGATACAGATGTGAGAGTGTAAGCTAAAGATTGGAAATGAAAGCATTGAACAAGTGAATGAGTTTATTTATTTGGGAAGTATACAAGAGATGATAAGATTGACCCAGATAGGGAAAAGAGAGCAAATGCGGGAATGAAAGTGAACGGTGCTATGCATGCAGTTGTGCCTAACCAGTCAATATCCAAAAAGGCACGACTGTCTATAACGATGTGACTATTGACTAAGCTTATGTATGGAAGTGACCGTGGGTTGTGGCTGAAGAGGCAGGTAGAATAGATGCCGTAGCAATGCATTTCTTGCGAAGTATATCCGGTGTAACTTTGCACGATAGATTGAAAAATGATGTGATAAGACTAAGTTGTGGTTTTGTGGCGGCATCTATCTCGCCACATGCGAACTATCCTACATCGCGCAATCAAGATTTAACACGCAGATAGTATATACAGGGTGGAATCGTTAAGTGTCAACAACATTTCGCGCTCCGACGCTCGCTGAGGACGGACGTGCCGCAACTCGCGCTGCGTACTTTCTCGACGTGCTCGCTCACGAATATCGCTACGCCCCGCCGTAGTGTTCTCCACTTCACGACTATAAGTTCAAAAGCTGCCTTTTTCAAGGCGGTGGCTGAACGCCTATTTCTTTGTTAAACGCGTGTGCCCCTTCAGGGAAAATCCACAGTTTCGTGGTCCTCGGCTGATACTTTGCAGTGTTAACGAAACCGAGCGGGTGTTGACCCAATACACCAGCTGCGCCCCTTCAGGGCAAGGCGAAAATTGGAAGGAGCTAGTACCACCGGCCTTGGGGGGTCTCCTAGTCGACGCTAGCTCTAACCCCGTTCTCTCCCATCTAGCACTCTCTAGTATTGCACCTCACTAGAGACTTAGGAACCCGTTCGCACAATAAGACTGGCGACGGGATTACAAGCTTAGGGCTCACCAATAGGCACTCAACCTCCCTGTCTATACCCGACAGGGAGGGTTTTCACACACCCCCGGGCTCATCCACCCGGGGAATCGCGTTTTTTAAAAAATTAAATTGTTAGGACTTATAGGCCGTTACTAAAAATAGTCGCGTACTTGTGCGCGCCGCGTTTTTATTAAGCCTAATTCCCATTTTTTACACACGGCTCAGGCATCTTTTCCGAGATGTCTGACGCTGTGTTATTAGCGTTCTTCCGGGAACTTTTAAAGGACCCCGAATTTCTCGCTAAATATGGCGCTCGTATTCCTAGTAGTGGGCCCATAAGGCACACTACTAATCCGTTATCGCCCACCTGCGATACCGACTTTGATTATTTCGGCGAAGGAGAGCCATTGTTCGACGAGAACAATGGCATTCCAAGCCTTTTATCGCTTCCGCCTTTCTCTCCCGGTCCATTGTCTCCGGAAACAATGGAAATTTCGCACCTGCACTCCGCAGCCGCGCCTTCCGCTAATTTAAACACCCCTTCCCCGTCCCTCCGACATGCTCCAGAGATGACGTCATCAATGGACACGTCAGAGCCCTTAGTCCCCGATTCCGATATTGAGTCCGAATCCTATTCGTCGGCTTCCTCTTCCTCAGAAGGCTACACTACCGTAGTCGGTAAGGGGAAAAAGCGTGCCCGCAAAAATAAGGCGACCTCCTCCAGCCAAGTCCCGGCTAAAACCCCCAAGACAAACGTTGCGACCCCCGCGTCGGCTGCTTCCCTTAGTCCCGTCCCGGCTACCTCCCCGCAGGCCAGTCGTCCTTCCTCCCCCCGCCCCGCCACCGGCTCGAAAACCTCGACTCCGAGGAAAGAGCCCTCTCCTCCGCCTCTGTACATTCAGGACAAGGCGAAGTGGACCGATGTGTCCAAGATGTGTGTTGATCGCAAGATCAACTATCTTAGTGCCCGCACCACCCAACAGGGCATTAAAGTCATGGTCCCCACGTCAAAAGACTTCCGCGATCTCACGCGTATGTTAAGGGAAAAAAGCGTGTCATTCCACACCTTTGCCCTTCCCGATGAGCGACTTATCAGAGTCGTTATCCGCGGCATCCCCAAGGAGATTGACTCCGACGCTATCCTCAGCGACCTTAAGTCGCAAAACATCCCCGCCTTGGAAGTCCACCGCATGCACCGCGGCCGCGGTGGCACCCCCTACGACATGGTCCTCGCAGTATGCGAGCCTTCAGACGAGTCTAAGACCGTCTATAATATTAAGACCTTGTGCCACCTGTCTGGCATAAGCGTCGAGCGCCCCAATAAGTCCGGTCCGCCTGGTCAATGTCACCGTTGCCAGCTTTATGGCCATTCACAGCGTAATTGTTACGCGAAACCCAGGTGCGTCAAGTGCCTGGGCGACCACGGCACTAGCAACTGTGAACGTCCTAAAGATAGGTCCCTATGTCTCGAGCCTCCCAGCTGCGTTTTATGCGGCGAGTCTGGTCACCCTGCGAATTATCGCGGGTGCGCTAAAGCGCCAAAACAGCGCAACCCTAAGCTGGCTAAACGCTCAGCCGACCGTCACCAAAGAGAGAGTCCCTCCACGGCTCCCCCTCTTTCTTCCCAACTCCCCGCCCGCCTCAGTCCCCAAAGGCCGTCCCCATGGAACGCGCTGAACCATCAGCAGGCGTTCCCCGCCTTAAGGCCCACTACCCAGTTGCCCCAGCAACAGCAACAAACCACAAGACCCCCAATCCCGGCTATCCCCGCCCTGATGAGCTCCACTATCCCCGCTCCCACTATAGTGCCAGCTGCTTCACAGGCTGCACGTAGTCCCCCAACATCACAGGCTGCCCCCGCACACACCCCCGCACCCGCCCCCGCACTCGCTCCCAGGCCAGCGCCGACAGCGGTTGCTCCCTCCACTTCCCTCTCGTCCACTAAAGTGCTCCTTAGGGACACGATCCCCAGCCTTATCCAAACCCTCTCCTCCTGCAATACGCAGTGGGCGATCAACATAGTCTCCGCTTGGAACGCCTCTCAAGGCGATCCAATCGCTCGCATCAATGTCCTCTGCGAACTAGATGACATAGTCATTTTCCTCATCCAATAAATTCCAATGGATACAGAAAGCTGTAGAATTAAGCCCCGATCCCTTAAATTAGGCTTCTTCAACGCTAACAGCGTTAACGGTCAACGAGATGAGATCGCAATCTTTTTGCGTGATCATCAAATTGACATCTTCCTAGTGCAGGAAACGTTTCTCAAGCCCCACAACAGGAACCCTGGAATTGCAAACTATAAATTAGTTCGCAACGACAGGACCCGTAGTAGGGGCGGTGGTACTCTCATCTACTACAAACGTTCCCTGTACTGCACTCCCTTAGACCCTCCTCCTGGTCTCCAATTCCTGGAAACTTCCATATGCAGACTAGGCATGACAGGACACCAGCCGATCACAATCGTCTCGGTGTATAATCCTCCCTCCAGTAATAAGATCCAACTCCGGAGCGATCTTAAAGCCCTCTTTGACCTCGGCGGAGGTTCCGTTATCATAGCGGGCGACCTCAATGCCAAACATCTCTCGTGGAGCTGCAACTCCAACAACCACGCGGGTCGTAACCTCGAAGAGTTGAGCCCGGAGCTCGAATTCGACGTTATCGCCCCGATGTGTCCCACTCACTACCCCCATAACCCTGACCATCAGCCCGATGTCCTTGACATAGCGCTTCTAAAGAACGTAAACCTCGGTCTACGCTCTATAGAGACGCATGAAGAGCTAGACTCCGATCACCGCCCCGTAGTCCTTCACCTAGGTCCCCGGGGTGGTCCCCCAGATCCTGGACAACCCGCCCCGACCAAAACTGTCACGGACTGGGGTAAACTAGAGGAGCGCCTCAAGTCTTCCTCGTCCGTTCACTTAGATTCCATCCCCGACGATATCGTTACGATTGCCGACACGCTGGGCGCGATCGACTCCCTTACCAGTCACGTACAGTCCGTGGTGAACGAGTGTTCACGGCAGGTTCCAGCGGTGGACGAACACCGCTGGAAGCTGCCGGACGATGTGCGTGAACTGCTGACGGAGAAGAACGCATCCATCCGTGCCTATGACACTTTTCCCTGCGAAGCTAACCGCGCCCATATGCGTTCTCTACAGCGTGCTGTAAAGAAACGTGTACGGGAGGTTCGGGAAGCCCGCTGGGACAAGATGTTGAGCGACTTAGAGCCATCCCATCTGGCCTTCTGGCAATTACAACGAAATCTAAAATCCGATTGTGTAGCTTCAACTCCCCCTCTCAATCGTCCGAACCAAAGGCCGGCCTTTGAAGATGACGAAAAGTCCGAATGTCTAGCCGACAGTCTAGAAGCCCAATGTACTCCCAGCACCCAACCCGCAGACCCGGTCCATCTTTCCAAGGTGGATCGCGAGGTCGAACGTAGGGCCTCCCTCCCTCCCGATGAAGACCCCGACGATCCCTTACCCCCCATCACCGTAGACGAGGTCCACACGATAGTGAGGAATCTCAAACCTAGGAAAGCCCCCGGTTCAGACGGTATCACCAATAAGGTGATCAAACACTTTTCCGCCCCGCTCATAGTCCTCATGACCGCCATCTTCAATGGCGCTCTGAGTAATAACATCTTTCCGCAAGCTTGGAAACAAGCCACCGTTATCGGTATCCCCAAACCCGGCAAACCCAAGAGTGAGCCCACTAGTTACCGCCCCATCAGCCTTCTCAATGTATTTGGGAAAATCTATGAGCGTCTCATTTATATCCGTTTAAAAGATTTCGCTGACTCCCGTAAACTCATCCCCGACGAACAGTTCGGTTTTCGAACCCAGCACTGTTGCATTCGACAATTGCACCGCATAGTCGAACACATTAGCTCCCGTTTTATGCGCTCGTACAAAACGGGCATGCTCTTCTTCGACGTAGCGAAAGCCTTCGACAAGGTCTGGCACAACGGTTTATTATACAAACTGTACCAATTCAACGTGCCGGACCGTCTCGTGCTCATCATTCGAGACTTTCTGTCGGATCGCTCCTTCCGCTATCGCCTAGAAGGCACCCTCTCGTCCCCTCACCCCATTCGCGCCGGCGTCCCTCAGGGCTCCGTGCTATCGCCCCTTCTGTTCACGCTGTACACCAGCGACATTCCCAAACGTGGCTTGGCCAAGTTGGCTCTCTTCGCCGACGACACGGCTATCTACTATTCCGGTAGGAGTCTCGATAGCATCTCTCGAACCCTTCAAACCGCAGCCAACACCCTCGGGGTCTGGTTCCGGAAATGGAGAATAGAGGTGAATCCCGAAAAGAGCGCAGCCGTTCTTTTCGAGAGACACGGTGATTCCCACACCCACATCCGTCCTGTCCTCATGTTCGGCAAACAGATCCCTTGGGAGATGAAAGCCAAATACCTGGGGGTTATCCTCGACCACCATCTGAGTTTCCGAGACCATATCAAAGCGGTGCGCGCTCGCGCCGCTTTCGCTGTCGGTCGCCTCCACCCCATCCTTAGAGCGCGCAGTAAATTGTCACTTAGAAATAAGCTGAGAATCTACGTGACGTGCATCCGCCCCATCTTGACTTACGCTAGCGTCGTGTTCGCACACGTTAAGCCTTGTCGCTTCAATTCCTTCCAAACCCTCCAGAATCGAGTGTTGCGCAGAGCCGCGGCTGCCCCGTGGTTCATGCGTAACGTCCAACTCCATCTCGATCTAAAAATGCCAACCATCAGGCAATACCTCAAACGCATTTCCAAGCGTTACTTCGACAATGCCCCCCGCCATCCGAACCCCCTAGTCGCCGCAGCGGCCGACTACAGTCCCTCTCTCATAAGTAAAGTTCGCCGTCCCAGGCACACACTTTTAGAACCCGACGACGAAATAACCCTCCTCCAGGAGGCGAGTAAATCGACCAGCACACTACACAACGTCCGCCGCCGTCCGGCATACCGTCCTCGCCGACGAGGCCCGTCGCGACGTCCCACCGCCGCCGGTCACGATCCACCGAGCTCTCCCGTCGTAGAGCCGGTCGTCTCTTCAGACTCCGCAGTCACACCGATAATTCAGCCCTCATCAAGCTGTCTCCCCCCCCTATGTCCACGCCAGCAACGCCCTAAGCCGAGGTCCGAGTCCCACTAGGGGTCGCCCTTAGTGCTGTTGTTGCAGGTAGTCATGATGTTAGTGTAGTACAAGTAGTTAGCTTAGGTTAAGTATTTTACTTCCCCCCCATTGGCTGGAGACCCTTCAGGTCTCGCCAATAACTGCCCGGTTACGTAGAAACCGTCCCCTAGGACGACCTACAGCAGTCCAATAGAAAAAAAAAAAAAAAAAAAAAGTGTCAACAGACGATTTTTTCGTCAATTTAAGAGATATTTACAAAGTTAAGGCTATTATCAAAACTAGGCTACATGGAGAATAAAATAACATAAATAACTTCAGGAAAAATAAAAGCCAGATATTGAAAATTTTGTTTTTTGCTCCCTCCTTACATTTAGTATGAGAATTTCTTTCAACTGATCATACCAATCATGCTTACGTAATCTCTCTCTTCCTTACTGTTAATATGGCGGCGGAGTTAGCCTTACTCGACTTCGGTCTATCTTAGATCTTAGGGGTCATTCCCAGTTGCCCCGCCACCACTGGTGGCAAATGGGATTTTTGTACACATTTTAATAGTCATCTCTGTAATAAAGCTTCATATCACTAGATTCCTGAGCACTACCTAAATCTAACTCAGGATTTCGAACAGACAGATTTTGTAGTTCCAGATTCCAGATAATAATAATTATTTTCATGTCTAATAATATTGCAACCAGTTTGTTTAACTTATAAAAATACTAATAGCTCAATGACAATGTTCCTTATTACTTGGCGCTAAATACCGTCATGACGAACTTGTGGCTGTATAACCGAACTCCTCTGCCTACGCTTTAAAGGAATAGGTATTAAGTGTATTTATTTATAAATTAAATAAAAAAAAACTGTTTTTTTTTTAATTTGGATGGCTTCTTCCGTAGTTTTTTTTTTGTAACTTGTTATTTTTCGTTTTCAGCCAGTTCAATAGATTAAAAGTTTAAATAAAAAATGTTGCTGACGTTGTCAATTACAAGAAAGAAATATTATCCATTTTTTAGTAAGTTATTATTAAGTAATCCTGTCATTCAGTAAAAAAAATTGCATGAAAATAAAATGCAAAAAAATTATAAGCTTCTTGAATACCTCATTCATCATGAACAAAAATGCCGTACTAAATGTATGGAAGTAGGTAAAATCAAAATTCACGAAATAGGGAGGTTATTTTTCCAAAAAAAAAAAATGTTATTTTAGTTACTAAGCGGCCTAGTTTTGTTATTAGCCATACGTTCTGAAATATTTACTAAACCGACGGAATAATCGCCTGTTGACACTTAACGATTCCACCCTGTATACAACCTCCCAACATCAACCGTTGGGCAGTAGCCTGCCAGGCACAAGACTCCGCCTGGTTGGAGGATCCTCCCTTTGGTTGGAGGAACACCACACCAAGTTTCTCCACATTGGTGACCCCGACGTGATCGTCACAGAAAGTGTTTCCACACTGGTGACGTCACACACAACCTTCGCAGCCTCGGCAGCCACACCATCACTCCCTCAGCAGCTCAGCATTCAATCGAGCAGCAAGCAGCGAGTCCCACAGCCAGCCAGCATCCTCGGCTTCAACGGGTGATGTGACCACTAGCCTGAAGCGAACGCGCAAGACTAGTCACAACCCTCAGCCCACTCCAGCATTATGGCGCATCATACTGCACTTCGGCCGGTCAACTAGCAGAGGCACTTCTCTCCTGGTCGACGCAGTCCACAGCTACCACTCACAGTTTCGACTCAAATTAACGCTTCACTGGCCCTGGCAAGTTCTCAAGACTCAACGACCGCTGACTCATCAAGACGATCGACCTCCGGTCTCAGTAGGGGAGTGATGTGGCGGCATCTATCTCACCATATGCGAACTATCCTACATAGCGCAATCAAGATTTAAGACGCAGATAGTATATATACAACCTCCCAACATCAACCGTTGATCTCAAACCGATAATTCAGCCCCCATCAAGCTGTCTCCCCCCCCCCATGTCCACGCCAGCAACGCCCTAAGCCGAGGTCCGAGTCCCACTAGGGGTCGCCCTTAGTGCTGTTGTTGCAGGTAGTCATGATGTTAGTGTAGTACAAGTAGTTAGCTTAGGTTAAGTATTTTACTTCTCCCCCATTGGCTGGAGACCCTTCAGGTCTCGCCAATAACTGCCCGGTTACGTAGAAACCGTCCCCTAGGACGACCTACAGCAGTCAAATAGAAAAAAAAAAAAAAAAACAACCTTTGGGCAGTAGCCCGCCAGGCACAAGACTCCGCCTGGTTGGAGGATCCTCCCTTTGGTTGGAGGAACACCACACCAAGTTTCTCCACAGTTTAAAAGCTGATGTAGTAACAAAACGTTGGTCACGTTGAAAGAATGAGTGAACGGCGAACAAAAGGAATTTATAAAGCGGATTTCAGTGGAAACACTAATAGAGAACGCCCTAAAATAATATACATCGATGTTATTGATAATGTCCTTCAAAAAGGACAGGTGCGTAGTAATTTCAATCAGCGCGCATGTATGACAAGATGTATGAACGAATGAACGTGGATTAAGCGAAATGAGTATGGAAGAAACGTAGCATACGGCGTTTTACAGTTTCTGCCTACCCCCATGGTAAAAAAGCGTATGTATGTATCAAGTTTTTTTTCTTATTTTTAATGTGGTCGGCTTATATATAATCATTATTAACGATAAGCTAGTAAGTTTGTATGGTTACTTTTAAAATTAGACGTAGAAGCTTTTCAATAATTTTAACACATTTTATTATTATTGCTTTCAGGTTCTTTATCATACAGCAGAAAATTTCATTCATGGATTGGTCAACATTCAAATTATGATTGATGGTTTGAAGATTTTTTTTAAATCTTATGACTCCGTGAGTGCAATGTTAATCATTTCGTGATCAGGCCTGGATACATAAGCGGGCAACCGTTGAAGACAAAGGCTACCTGGTCTATGGGGTGCAATGGATTTGAATGCTTATGATGTGCAAACTATACTTCAATTAATCAACTCAATCTGTCACAATCATCTAAATAATAATAAATGAATTAGAGGTCACAGCTCTCGAGTTGTCCTGCACCATTAGGTTGCTCTGCCTTCCGCATCTTTTTCTATACTTCTCTAGTCAAACAATACTTGAATGAAAGAAAATCATTGTAATATAATTTAATTGAAATTATTCATGGTATTACAATTTCGCTTATGATTAAACAGTAGTATTTATTAAATCATTCTGCCTAGCTTTTTCTCAACTATGTTGGGGTCAGCTTCTAGTCTACCCAGATGCGGCTGAATACCAGCATTTTACACGGAGCGACTGCCATCAGATCTCCGCAACCCAATTACTAGGCACTGCCGATATGCTATGGTTAGACCGGTCGTCAGACTTTCAGGCTTCGGACTGCCCGTAACGACTGTCGCACGTGTTTGTATGACACCCTAGATTAACGGTTTAACGATGTGTTACGAACGGTCAGCCGCATCGTTTCGTTCCTTATGTAATAATAAACTGAAATAAAAAGACAAGGAATGTTTGAAATTGAATGGAACACAATTTTTTACAGCGGAAAACAAATTTTACCCATGGATTACTTTACCCTTGGATTATAAAGAACTGGGCAATACAACTCGCTTTCAGCTTGCAACTTGAGGAATTCTATGAAGCTCTGAAGAATGTCCAAGATACATGCGCACTCATTTTGTCATCAAATTGTACAGGTATTATAAAGATTTGTGATCTAGGAATCATAGGTAAACATGGGTCATTTCTAATGCTTTCAATATTGAAACACGAAAGATTTACAAAAATAGAAAGAGGTATGGGCATACTGATAAGGAGGAATGAAACGCATGTGATCGTGAGAGATATGATGATTGTGAATGTTTGATAGATGGAAAGGGAGAGGTACACCAAAGAAAAGATGGATGGATTGCGTGAGGGACGATATGAAGGAAAAGGAAGTAGATGACTAGGTGATGTCTAACAAGGGCGAATGGCTACGAAAAATATATTGCGTGGACTCCAAGTGTCTTGGGACCAAGGCAGGAAGATGATTATTAGACAGAAGGATAACGTGGATTTTATTTCGAATCTTGAATCTAAAATAATTGTTGTATAAATTATTTATTCCTAGATGAGCAAAAGAAGTTATGCAAAAATGTTCTGCGGATGCACCGAGCGTCATTCCGAAAGATGACTGCCTGTGGCCTGTTTTACGTAGATGTTTGTCAACTATTGCTTCTAATGGGACTACTAACAAACTACACGATTGTGCTGTTGCAGTTTGCGTTTCAATAATCCTGATACCATTAAAGTATTTTGTCGTCGTTGTTTATGGATTTATTTTTCTTCCTTATATGCCCTTAAGTTTATCATCATCTCCCTGCTCTCATCCCAGGTCAGCACATCATTCCACTCTCCTATTCTCTTCTGTCAGCCGTCATCTCAGTACTCAGTCCTTTCTTAGCCGTATCATCTTTCACACAATCTATCCATATTTTCTTTGGCTTACGTCTACTTATATATCCATCCACATTATGTCCTTAAGTTAAGCAATAAAATAATCAATCACTGTGCTTAGTACATAAAGTCCCCGTCACGAGAAGGTATAAATTTTGTAAATAAAGAACTTCTACAAAGTTACGTAGCGACAATTCAATCAACAACAAATAATCCCAAATTCAATCAACTCAAAGTTACATACGTGTAATACGAAACTAACGAGCAATTTCACTTAGTCGGGTTATATTTTAGCGATATAAAGCGCTATCGTCTAATGTTTTGTGGTACCGGAACGTGTCTGACTCATGGAACGTCAACATTTGGCCCGCCATTTTGAAGTAAGTTCACACTGACGCTGTCAATGCTGTCATTTGAGTTTTGAATGCGTTTCAGTTTGTTTGTGTTGTTTTCGTAGATTATTATTTATTATTATATAAATAAAATAAAAACCATTATATAAAAATAAAAATCATTACAAAACTGTTTTTTTTTATTTGTTCCAAAGGTTGCGAACCCCTGAATGTGTGTTTACAAAATTTATAGCTTCTCGCGACGGGGACTTTAGTATATGTGTCATGCTCTGGTAGTTATAGCAACTACTATTTTTGAATTGAACATGCCTTTTTGGTCACTATTATTACCAACAAAAATATTCTGTACCGGTGCTGTGGATATTTTTAAGGTTTTGATACTTTGGAATACATGAAGAGGGCTGGATAAGGAAAAATTGGTAAATATAATTCAATCCATCTCTATTCATATTAATATTCCCTTTATTCATTACAATACATATAAAATTACATTTTTAAATATTTCCATATAAAAAAAAAAAAAAAACATTTAAAAATATAAAAATATAGTAGCCCACCGGCATCGGGTTTCGTGTATCAATAATATTAATATTTGTATCTCTTTGAGATCACGGCTCATCTTCCGTGCGGAAGATGTCCGGTCCTTTGGAAGGCATACACGGGGACACAGGTCCAACGCGCAGAGGCCCCTTTGAGAACTTTAATCTAAAATGGGATGGGGCACCAACCGGGGACTATCCACGGCTGCACTATTGGAGTACAGTCATGGACCGTCCCCGGTGGGTGCAAGACTATTGTAAAATATGCTAAAAATAAAATTGGTCTATGGGAGGGGGTGTTTAATGGACTGTTTAACTTCTATTGCCGGAAGAAAACGGCGTCTGCCTTTCAAGTTTGAGGTTGAATTTTGTTGGCAGACGGTGACTCGCCAGCTCACTAGCTGGGCCCCCTGAAAAGCCACCAGTACATAGGCGAAGGGGGCAACAGACGTGTGAGCGGCTAGAGGTGTAGAGAGGTGTGGCCCCGGTTTCGCCGTCGCGGGTCTAAAAGACCCGGAGTGGGTTTCCCCGCTATTACGCCTTTAGACACTTCCACCCCCGAGCATATAGCTCTGGCGGCCTCCCTCTGGACAGCCGATGAAGGCAAGCCAGAGTTGAGAGTCCTGCGGGCACTCTTGGGGTTCCACTCCAGCCAGCCAATAAAGGCAAACTGGAGACGAGGCCCTGACCGACTCTCTGAGGCAATAAGGTACGCAGTGTCGCCACTCACCAACAGCTCGCCACAAGCTGCCCTGCGGTTTGTAAGCTTTTCAGTAGACCTCATGATACATTTTTTATTATATGATGGGGTTGTTGAAAGCTAGTCTAATGTTCCCTCCGGTTTTACGTTAATCTCATGGTGAGGTAACGCGTTTCCCAGAGGGTTATATTAATATTATTAATACACGAAATATTTTAAGGGATACATCTATAGGTGGTACAGATGCCAAAAATTTTTAAAAAAAACTAATGATATTTTTTTTTAATTAAATAAATTAAAACTTGAGACACATAACAAATACTGGCTCATTACTATTTTCAACATCCATTACACTAGTTACTACGTAGAATTTATTGTCATTGAAGTGGGCAATTTTTTTTTTAAATGCAAATAATGCAAAATTTCTCAAAATTTTGCAAAATTTATTACAATTATAATAATAACGTTAAATATAAAGAAAAGAAAAAAAATTTTTTTTTCGCTTGTGTTGCTTTTTACCGCCTGTAGATGTATCCCTTAAAATATTTCGTTTATGAATAGTTGGACCTTATATATTTCTGCCTACATTTCTGGAAACATGTAATTCATAGAACATACATAGAAGTTGCTTCGTAAAAAATCCTGATATTCAGTCGCATCTGGTTGACGTGAAGCCGATCCCAACATAGTTTGTAAAAGAGTAAGAGGATTTTTTCCTAAAAACATACCTACGACATCGTGATAAGTATTGCTTAATTCATGACTTAGGCAGTCAAGCAGTTAGTCTAGTAGTCGCAAGCGCGACTGTTGAGCTTGAGACAAAGTGTCAGTGGGTTCTTCCGTGTGGAATTTCTCAGTAGCAGCCCCGAATCTGTATTTGTGCTCGGTTGATTTCAATAGACTGGCGGGTATTACATGGGACTTGAACATAACAGCGAAATGAGGGTGTACTATACACCTCTGCTCAACCCTTCGGGGAATACGGGCGTGATGCTATCTTATGTTTATTCAAGGCAATGCAAGCCTGTTATAGTGTCATACTGTACGAACAATTTGTTTGTGCTAGGCCTATGATAGTTTCTTGTAGCCTTGTTCTATTTCCAGACAGAGAAAGTCAATACCATTAATATATTAGGTGTTAAAATATCAACTCTAAGAATTCTGTTGGGTTACTCGGTATCGAAAATTGAACAAATTTCGTTTTACAACTTTTCGAAATTCGTCAATATTTTTTATGCCTGTCCATACAAATCATTTTTTTTTTTTTGATTTCTTTGTAATGTTATAAAAAAATACGTGAATTTCGAAAAGTTGTAGAACAAAAGTTGTTCAATTTCCGATACCGAGTAACCCCATAAAATTCTTAGAGTTGATTTTTTAACACTTAATAAAACATTAACTGGTAAAAAAAACACATAACTAGCAATCAATTAAGTTATGACAGCCTACTTTTACAATAATGAATTGCCTATCAATGTATTAACATTTACTCCAATCAACTTTTAACAGCCTGCCGTACTAAACATGTCTTCGTACATGCAACGAAAATTTAAAAGAATCGCCATATCCATAGATTCTGTCCCTAATCGTAGAAATAACGAAATACTACCAAACAATTTAATTGAAAAGGACCTACAAGCAATATTAAGGCCATTGAATATAATGCAAACTTTGTTGCTCTGTGCTAAGTACAAAATTCAAGACGACTTAATTACTCCGAATAGTTTCTACTACAACTTTACTTCAGTGTTCGTCACGCTTATAACGCTGTCTGTCTCCTTTTACTTTTCCTTTTTTTCCATCACTGCAGATTCGATTACGAGTAGATTGGAAGATATGAATAAATTAAGATTTATTTGCGATTTATACGACTTTAGTTTGTACCTCGCGGGAAGCATGTTTCAAAATTTCTTGAATATTATACAGAAGCATAGCAACGTGTTACTCGTCTTGAAAATCCAGAATGTGCATAGAATTCTGAAAATAAATGAAAAAAATATCAGAAAGTATTATGCCATATCTAATTGGCTTTGCGTGACCGGTTTATGTTGTTTCCATATTTTTTGTATCGTTCATTGCCAACTAGTCTCTGAAATTTTCCAGTTTGGTTATTTTCTAGTAACTTATTTTTGCTTGCGATTTGACATGAATATCATATACGCTACGAGGATCATGAAGCTCATATGTAAAACTCTCAGGATATGGATTGAGGATGTAAAGAAGTCAGGACACCTTGAATATACTGAAAATAAGAGTTATTGGAAAACAATGTTCAGAGCTTATATGGAAATATTTGAAGCTTACCTTATTGTTGAGAAAACTTTCCATCAACTGGTAAGTCAATAAGATATCGCAATTAACAATATTTTATGTCCTTCGATCAAGAACTTTACTTTATCACATTATGTTAATGTACATGTGGCGACGCCTATCAAGCCACATGTGAACCACACAACTCTATAGAGATGCAGTAGACTACAGCGACATTAACTACAACTCTCACAGATGACGTCACAACAGATCCTACATCGCGATATCAACATGTGACATGCAGATAGCATATACACCTCACAACATCAACCGTTGAGCGCTAGTCAGCCAGGCATAAGACCCATCCACCTGGTTGGAAGGTTCCCCCTTTTCGTTGGAGAAATACCATAAACTCGTTCCTCCAAGTACAGCACATTTTGTATAGAAAGGCAGCAGAAGACCCAGCAATAACCATCTCAGCTCAAAAAACGAATACCTGTTTTAAATTGCTGCTAGGCAAAATTAAGATCGCCTTTAAGGTCGATAGAATTGCTAGAAGAAGAAGAAGTACGTCATTATAATAACAAATGTTCCTCATCTTCCAGATTTTATTGTATACCATTCACACATTCTCCAACGCGCTGGTTGGAGTTGCCATACAGATAGAGATGGCAAAATTAACCACTCTCAGTGAAACTCAGGCAAGTTCTGGACAGTTTTCTCAAACAGAAGTTTTTTTTCCATATTAAAGAAAATCAGAATAGAATGTGGTTATAATAATAATAATTTTAACATAAAAACCCTCTGGGTAAGGCGTTACCTAACCATGAGATTAACTTAAAACCGGAGGGAACATTAGACTAGCTTTCTAGGTATAACCCCATCATATAAAAAAAAATGTATTATGAGGTCTACTGAAAAGCTTACAAACCGCAGGGCAGCTTGTGGCGAGCTGTTGGTGAGTGGCGACACTGCGTACCTTATTGTCTCAGAGATTCGGTCATGGCCTCGTCTCCAGTTTGCCTTTTATTGGCTGGCTGGAGTGGAACCCCAAGAGTGCCTGCCGGACTCTCAATTCCCTTTATCGGCCGACCAGAAGGGAGCCGTCAGAGCTATATGCTCGGGGGTGGAAGTGTTTAATGGCGTAATAGTGAGGAAACCCACTCCGGGTCTTTTAGACACGCGACGGTGAAATTGGGGCCACACCTCTCTACACCTCCAGCCGCTCACACGTTTGTTGCCCTCTTCGCTTATGTACTGGCGGCTTTTCAGGGGACCCAGCTAGTGAGCTGGTGAGTCACCGTCTGCCAGTATATTTCAAATTTAAGCTTGAAAGGCAGACGCCGTTTTCTTCCGGCAATAGAAGTTAACCGGTCCATTCAACACCCTTCTTATAGACCAGATATTTTTTTACCATATTTACAATAGACTAGTAAGAATGGGTCCCGCAGTACTAAGGAACTACTCCTCATTGATATGGCCATCAGCCAGCAGGTTCGCCGATCCCGAAAGGATCTGTCGACATTGTTGGATAGATTATAAGAAGGCCTACGACTCGGTGCCACATACATGGCTCATGAGGGTGCTGGAGTTGTATAACGTAAATACAACTCTATGCGCGTTCCTGACGTCATGTATGGGGTAATGGAGGATGGTTCTTCACTATTCAGGATGTCGACAAATTTTAGGGATATGAGAACCAATCAGGATTGAGCGAGGTATAATCTAGGGTGATAGTCTGAGTCCGTTGTAATTTTGCCTAGCCTTGAATCCTTTAACCATACTGCTGGAGGGGTCGGATTTAGGCTACCGATTGAGAAGAAGTAGTCCGGTACTATCCCACCTCCTTTACATAGATGATCTGAAACTCTTTGCCCCCAACAATTTGCGACTGCTAGAGTTACTGATGGTAACTAAAACTTTCAGTAATTCCATCAGGATGGAATTTGGTGAAGATTATGGAATCCATGGGAATTCAACTCTCGGACTCCATATACCTTAGATTTCTCTCCTCAACCGAAACCTACAAATACTTGGGCAAGTCACAGGCGTTGGCATCAATGAGACTGACATGAAGCAATCGTTAAGGGAGCGCTTCTATGGTCGCCTGAAAAAAATACTTAACAGTCTTTTCAGGCGGAAATAAGGTGCGCGCCTATAACGGTTGGGTCATGCCGGTCCTGATGTACTCCTTCGGCATGCTCAAATAGACTCAGACCGAACTTGACGCCCTAGATAGGAGGGTCCGTTCGCTGCTGATTGCTAATCGAATGCATCACCCACGGTCATCGATTATGAGGCTGTACATCCCGCAAAAGTGTGGAGGTCGAGGCTTTTTAAATGCTAAGACCATCCACAACCGCGAGGTGTGCAGTCTCCGGGAGTACTTCTCCAAAACTGACGTGGGGCTGCATCGAGATGTAGTTGCAGTAGACAAAGGATTCACCCCGCTCTCCTTGGCTATAGAGAACTGGCGCAAGCTTATATAGTACTTGATACTAATGGCCGCAGGGAGGTATGGCGGAGCAAAGAGCTCCACGGACGCTTCTACCGGGCACTTCATGATGGGCCCGGTGAACATTTTCTAGTATCCGTGGCCTGGCTACGTTTCGGTGACCTAGCAACGAAAGCGATACTTCTGGACACGGCGCTTATTGTTAGGAAGTTCCTTTTTCTGAGGCCCTGACCACCGGTAGCTTGGATCCTGTTTCCTATGCCGGTGGGCTACTATATTTTTATAGTTTTAAATGTTTTTGTTCTTTTTTGTGTGGAAATATTTAAAAATATAACTTTATATGTGTTTTAATGGTTATAGGGCATAATTTAATAAAGCAATGAAAAATTTTGAACTATACTTTTCCGTTCTAGTATATTCTACAATCAATATTATCTCTTATATGGGTGATTAAGAACGTAATCCTACTTACATCTCTGAGCGTGGAATGTGAAAGATTCCACTCAGCTATGAGAGATGTTTGAAGTACTTGCACACTAGTGGCATCGTCAAGAACATGCTCAGGTAAAATATATTTCAACTTTTTTAAATTAAATATTTCTTCCGTCCTCTTCTAGTTGCATTATTGGCTTACAGATACCGAAAGAAGAATATGTAAGAATATTCAACGAGTGCAAAGTTCTTCCTTCAAGAAGATGACATGCAGTGGATTATTTTTCATCGATGCGACGCTACCCTTACGCTTCTTTGGTCTCATCGCTACTTACACCATTGTACTATTACAGTTCAAGCTTCTTAATTCCACTGACATAGAATAATTTGCCTTTGCCTACAATCTACCAGCATTAAATTAATTTGAAAGATTCGTGGGATGTTTTTTTCTCTTCGGTTTGCATGGTTAAGTTCCTGATAAAGAATAACTTGTTTTTGATTTTGTCGCATTCTTTGTTATTACATTGCGCAGTTCAACTGTTGCTTTTCTTGACGCATATGTTTTTTCATTTTGAGACTTACAATTCTATAGTTTGGTTTATCTCTAATGGTTTAGACAGCGTAAGAGCGGTTACGCACTGCATCCGATCCGAATCCGAGAAAATACGTTCCGAAGTAGTCATAGAACTGTTTCTATGGTTTTCCAACTTCCGTCATTCGATTTCCCTCCGTCACCCGTGAGTTTCCAATTCGGAAGAAATATTGACGGACCGAAGTAGCCGTAGTACTGTTTGTATGAACGCTTTCGCATTACCTCGGATGCAAATCGGACGCCAAATGTTTACGCCAAAGATGGCCCCTGAATTGTTTGAATTTGGATCAGAGATCGGATAAGTGCGTGAGCGATATCCGAATTCGGACCGAGTTTTTTAGACTCTAGATTCGTATTTTCACGTTTTCGGATCGGATGCAGTGCGCAAATCAATATCCGAATTCGGTCCGAGTTTTTTATATTCCAATTTTCACGGATCCGGATCGGATGCAGTGCGTAATCGCTGTAAGCCAGGTAAGCACCCCGGACGCGGCTTTTTCAGAGTCCATCAGGAAATATCATCTAATACCATCTGTATTCAATACTTAATACCCTGCACATTTTACGGTTTATCTTTAAACAATACTTCTATTATACAGGGTGTTAACGAATTCGTGTAATTCCTTAAAACCACATGATCTACTACTGATGTAGCCCTGCACGGGATTTAGCTTGATTAAAAATAAAAAAATAAAATTATTATTTTTCATGCGGCTTTGTTACCGATCGTATCTAAACCACCTAATAAGGATTCAGTAAAAAAATAAGAATTAATTTTTTTGCAAAAAAATTGTTTTATTTTTGTGAACATTTCGATGCCACGCATAAATTAATGAAAGCACGGCGACACGGCTGGCAGGCATGACTAACGTGATATCGCTCTTTGCAGTCAGATAACTCAAGGCTCTAAAATGACTCAGAAATAAAAAACCAAGATTTTTTTTTATGTTTTTTTTTTAATTGTTTTCAAAAATTCTCATTTAGGGTTAATCTGTGTCATCAGTAGATCACGTGGTTTGAAGGAATGACACGAATTCGTTAACATCCTGTATATAATTTAATTGATCGCAAGACAAACATTGAAAGGAGGACGATCAAAATGTCCCCCCCCCCCCCAGCAATAACAACAAGACTTACGTCGTTAGAAAGCTCTCTTCATGACTATCATTTATTACTATGGCATTTAGTCCAAAACATTGTGTGAAAAAAGTTACAACTAAAAAAATTGTGTGATTTTATGTAAAAATACCTAAATAACTTCGATAATAGGATACGCAAGGCATACCCTTTTGTTGCTCCAGCAGCGTACTTTAATGATGTCATTATTGATGACCCCTTAACCGGTTGCGTACCGCCCGTCGTCCCAGGACGACAATTAATTGTCTTATCTATTGTGTCTATAATTATAGTGGTTGAGGTTAAGTCTATGATTTATGTGCTATACAGCGTATTTTATTAAAAGTCCTACTAACCCATCCGCCCTAGAGTAGCATATTACAAGGCCAATGTTATTTATTGATTTTTTCATTTGTCTTTTACTTTAATGTGATTTTTTTATTTTTGTATGGAAAACTTTTTTTTCACACAGTGTTTTGGACTAAATGCTATAGTAATAAATGATAGTCATGAAGAGAGCTTTCTAACGACATATGTCTTGCCGTTATTGCTGGGTGGGGACACGCCCCATACATTTTTGATCGTTCTCCTTCGTATACATAATTATGTTCGGCCTTCAATAATTTCATATTTTACCTTCTTTCATTTGTCATGTTTGACACCGCTTTGAAGTTAACAAATAAATAAAAAGCCATAGTGCTAAAATAGTTTTGATAGCTACTATTTGGGTAGTATTTAAACGATCGACTATAAATTCAAAGTAAGGGTGTCAAAAATACTGTTTATGGCGTACTGAAATACTAAGTGAGCGAAAGACTATACTATTTTTGACTGCTCATGCCTTTTTATCACTTTTAATGTTATCCTCAAATATTCTGCTGCGGTTCTGGGGACATTTCTAAGATTTTGAAGCACATGAAGAAGGCTGGATGAGAACAACTTGGTAGGCCACAGGCTTATGCTATTATTAGAAAGATATATGCCATGCCTGATGATGTCACCCTGAGGTTTGTTGGCTTGAGAGGTAACGAGTAGGCTGACATTTTGACTAAATCATCTTGTACAAACGGAATCGAGGTTTTCATAATTCCAGATTATTCAGAATATTTGACAATATGGCAACAAAAGTGGAAGGTATATTTTGAAGTCAGATCTCGAGAAAAAGGAATAAGTATGGTACCAAAATATGCAGTGTGAGCCTCCTCAGATACCGTGGTTTACCGATGTAAAACTAAATAGGCAATTACTTAAAATAGCTTTTAGATTACGATCTGGACACATGCCATTAAAGAAATTTGCCTTTCTAATGAAGAAATTCTTTTTGCCCAATTGTAATGCCTGTAATAAGCCAGAAGATGTCCAACACCTCCTTATGGATTGTATTCGGAATAATTTAGAAAGGCGACATTTATGTCAAAGATTAAAATTAAATCCTTTAGATTCAGGTAAATTTCAAAGTGTATTGGCTAACCCTGTAAGCATTGAAGCAAAGTTAATTTATAAATTTATATTAAATAGTTTTAAGAAGTGTCTGTAATTAGCATAAGATTTTATGGGGCCGACATAACCTCCAAATGGTTATAAGTCCCTAAATAATAAAGAGAAAAAAAAATACTAACATCGTAACACCTTTTAAAGAAAAAGTGGCTTAAATATGTATAGTTTGACATGTTTTATTGTTAATATACTCAATAGTATCTTTATGTTGCAAATTAAATACACCATTAAAACTCATAAGTGTTCCAATATAATTTTATAAACAGTTTAATTGCTTTCCTGTAAAGTTGGTCAAATTGGAGTTATAAGTTTTGCGTATTAAGGTGACGAATTTGGTGAGTTAAGGATTCTTTTGATTTCTTACCCTTGTTCATTAAAACAATAAGTAAATAGAGAATAACATTTTTTTTTTAACTTGTTGTTCTATCACAATTTTAAATTATGTGACTTTAACGGGTCAGTTTGTCCAATTACGATTCAATAAGGTTTTTTTAATAAAAAATCTAACACAAATATACTCAATAATATATTTCACGATTATTAGAATTACAGAAATGCTAACTGTAGTAACACAGCGGTATAGTTGGCGAGAAGGCCCACTAAACTTAATTGCAATGTAGCGTCGACATAGAATAGACCACACGCACTTATCTTGCTGAATGATGCTCGGTGTAAGCGCTGAATGTTCTTGCATAGTTTTCTCTCCTCATCTGTGAAATTTTATAGATATTATCTAATATTGTATCATCAACCCATAAATGTTTACTGGTAAACTTGGATATCTGTCTCAAATCGTTAAAATTATGCTTATTTGACTGGACGTGTCAAGGAGAACTGTGGTGCTAAATTGTTGTAGGTAAATAACTAATGTAGGCAATTAATATCAAAACAATAATTTGATATTAGTTACCTTTAAGTCGAATATAAGAAAGCAGAACAAAATATTTTCTAAACCGAAGATCTAGTTACTACTTAGCAACGTTATTTTGAGGTTTCCAAACCGCTATCTGAATTGATAAGGTTTCTTGCTCCGATAAACTTTTGTTCTACTTAGGACTAAAAAAGTTTGTGAAGAAGACATGTTCTTTTAACATGTAAAGGCATCTATACAAGGTTAGTCGGAAAGGGGGTACTAATCCGAAGCCCACTTATAGTATCGCTGATGACTGTTTGAAAGCAAGTGTTAAAATTTCAAAATTCGATATTTTTTTTTTCCTAATAAAATGATTTTTATTTTAGTTTTTTCAAAAATTCTTCATCCCTGCTTTAGTTACAAATTCAGAAAATGGTGCTTCTAATTCGTGACCCCAAATATGACCTAAAATGTAAACACAGCTGGTCATAACTGGGGATAGATAGATTTTAGAGATTTTTTTTTGAGATTTTTGAACAACTGTTTCTCTTAAACTATTGACTTTTGGGGAAAGTTGTAGAACAAAAGTTATGATAAATGATAAATGATATTTATTTCTGTAAATAAATCTTTTACAGACACTTTTACAAGTCAATGTAAGTTTTTTTTTTTAAGACTAGATGGCGCCGGCATTTCCTATCTGACTCGCTCTGAGAAGAAAATCCGAAACAAACTCAGAGGTCAACGTCTCTTTTAAAGTCCAGACATTGTGGTATAAAAACTATGCGAGTGTAACAATGTAGGGCAACGTTTGGAATGGCCTTTTGAGGAAAGAGCCATAGCAGGTTTGAGTTGACCTGTCCCAACTGACGGCACGCATGCATCAGCCATCGTGTAGCTCAACCTTATTTTAGGGAGCTCAACGACCCGACGCACGACGACACCAATCAGCCGGACATTTGCGTAGGTCACAAAAAAAATACTCAAACCGCCAAACAGTTCTACGAAATTTATGTATAAATCTAGCCTACATAGTACTCACATTCACAATTTAATAAAATAAAAAATAATATAAAACAAACGACATATTAATAATAATAGTCGACAAAATGTCAAGTTAAAAAAAAAAAAAACAATAATAATAATTCAATAATAATAATTATCAATAAATCATCATGCAGAATGTCAAAAATAGAAAAAACAAAAAAATATATGAAATAATTTCAATGATTTCAATGATATCTCTATGATAAGAGCGAGCGGCTCAATTCCAAGCATTTTTATCGTCCATATAATCTTTAACTTTATAGAAACCCTTATTACAAAGTTTCTGTTTTATGAAGGACTTAAATTTATTGAGACTTAATTCTTGAATATTGCTTGGAATCTTGTTGTAGAAACGTATACTTTGGCACCTAAATGAATTACTAATTTTTTGGAGCCTAGTCATTGGTAGTATAAGTTTATTTTTATTTCTAGTATTGACGCTATGAATGTCGCTGTTCTTAGAGAACAAACTAATATTTTTCTTAACATACATCAAATTTTCATAAATATATTGGGATGCGACCGTCATTATATTAATTTCTTTAAATTTATCCCTCAGTGAATGCCTAAAGCTAAGGTTATAAATTGCTCGAATAGCTCTCTTCTGCAAAACAAAGATAGTTTGAATGTCGGCGGCATTTCCCCACAACAAAATGCCGTACGACATAACACTATGGAAGTAACTAAAATATACCAATCTGGCTGTCTCTACATCAGTTAGCTGGCGTATCTTATAGACCGCGTAAGCTGCAGAACTGAGTCTCTTCGACAATTTATTTATATGTGGGCCCCACTGCAGTTTCGAGTCTAAAGTTATACCCAAGAACGTAGTGGTGTCCACAAGATCCAACTCGGCTCCATTTATTATTACACTGGTTTTCACCTGCTTAACATTTGGTGTCAAAAATCTAATACATTTAGTCTTTTTCTCGTTCAAAAGTAAATTGTTAACATTAAACCAGTGCACTACTTCAGAGAGAGCGTTATTAACATCGACAGTAACCGGCTGCTGCCGTTTAAGTTTGAATAACAGTGATGTGTCATCTGCGAACAACACAATCTCTTGATTATCTTTTATGAGATAAGGTAGGTCATTAATATAAACGAGAAACAGGAATGGGCCAAGAATTGAGCCCTGTGGAACACCCATTGTCACCACAGACCCCGGAGATCTCTTCCCATTAACGTCCACTCTCTGGATCCTATTACCCAAATACGAAATAAGAAGATCCAGAGCGGTGTTTCTAACTCCGTAGTGATGTAGTTTCCTGACCAATGTCTCGTGAAAAACGCAATCAAATGCCTTAGACAAGTCACAAAAGATGCCTAAGGCATCATGTGAATCCTCCCAGGCATTGAAAATATTACCTAAAAGCTCAACACCAGCATCAGTTGTAGAGCGACCTCTTGTGAAACCAAATTGTTTCCTATGTAATAACTTATTTTTATTAAAGTGGGTTTGCAACTGATTAAGGATTAATTTTTCAAATATTTTACTAAAGGTGGGTAGCACAGAAATAGGTCTAAAGTTTGTGGGGTCAGATGTGCTACCTGATTTAAATAAAGGTATAATCTTACTATCTTTCATTAAGTCAGGAAATACACCACCGTCAATACATTTATTGAAAATTACAGCTAACTCAGGTGCTATTATGTTTATAATAGATTTCGTAACCTCAACGGAGTTACCCCAAAGATCGGCGGTCTTTTTGACATTAAGGGTATTGAAAGTTTTTACAATATCTTTACCACTTACATATCGGAAATTTAATTCATCATTACACACATTAACATTTTCTTTTAATAGGGATTCCGCAACAGTGGGGGATGACTTCAGGGATTTCGTAGTTGAGACTGGAATGTCCGCGAAGAAGTGTTCAAAAGCTGTGGCAACTTCTAAGTCTGATTTAATCGTCTTATTATCAATAGTAAGGCTGTAGTCACTACTTCGATTCCTGACTCTTCCAGTCTCATTGTTGATTATATCCCAAGTCATTTTAATTTTGTTATTACTATTCTTAATTTTTGAACTTAAATATTGAATTTTGGCTACAAGACAAATTCTTTTAAATAATTTTGAATAATCTCTAACGTACTGACAAAATTCTTCACTATTGTTATAGTTTTTTTCTTCATACAACTCATAAAGTCTTTTTCGACTTTTATGTATACCTATAGTTGCCCATTCACTGAAGGTTGCAGTACCTTTAACTGAGATCTTCTTGGGAATAAAAATGGAATTAAATTCTGTACAAAACATGTTAAAAAATGTATTGTACAACTGGTTAGGATCATCACTATAACACAAGTAAGGCAATTTGCTAATAAGTTTATTTTTAAATCCTTCCAAGCGACCCACAGTTTTAGGCACTACAGTAATATCCTTTTTTACCACTTTCTTGTCTTCCTTAAGAAATGTTATCAACTGTCCACAATGATCAGAGTTAAGTTGATTTATAATTTGTTGACTATTAGGTACAATATCTGTAAATATATTGTCCAGACAAGTAGCTGAAGTGGCAGTTATCCTCGTAGGCTCCAAAAAAAGATTTTCAAGATTATATGATTTAAACAAATTTTTAATTTTAAGACACATGGAAGTATCTTCCAACAAATTTACATTGAAGTCACCACATACAATTACGTTTTTATTTAGTTTGCAAATTTTTTGCAACACCTGATCCATACTATTCTCAAAGCAATCATATAATGATGATGGTGGTCTGTACACACTCAATACAACAAACCGCTCCAGCTCCACACAGGCTATTTCAATTGTCCGCTCAACAGAGAGGCTCACGATATCCTTACGTTCTTTATATTTAAGCTGTTTATTTAATAAAATTAATGAGCCACCATGTATAGCATTTTCTCTGCTGAACGAACTACCAACTTGGTGATTATTGAAATTGAATATGAACTGATAGCTTTTTAACCAATGTTCGGTAATACAGAAAATGTCAATGTTGTTGCTGTTCATAAACAATTCAATTTCAAGGTCTTTACTAAACATTCCTTGAATATTTTGGTGCACCAGGTTGATGGTTTTTAAAAACTTGCAATTTTTTGAAATAGATTTATCATTAATAATCACATCAGTAATAATTAAGCTAGAGGTTACCTCTATTGTCTCAATATCTAATTTAAATTATAATAATTGCAAATGTCAGGTAGTTGCTCAATAGAAGCAACGGTATCAATAGCCAAATTCTTGGCTGAAATCTAAAAAAATAGGATAGCGACACAGCTATTTGTCGTTTACAATATTTTGAAAGATAGTTACTATCTTTTGTCGAATATAAATATTTACTAACATAATTGTTAGTGTCAATCAAATGAAATTTACTATTATGACATGTCCATGTATGTAACAACATGTTAATCTTATATCTAATATTATTTTCTTCCTGTGGCAAGTTGTTATTATAAGGAAATGTGAACATAACAATTTTTCTCAAGTCAAGCTCAGACAGTTTGTTATAGTACTGGAGCAGACTTTTTCTATTCACATTTCCTCTATTTCCTATTAATATTAATAAAGTTGTATCCTGGCTAAAATTGAAACTAATAATTTTCCTCATTATGTCAAGATAACTCAGCCCAGGCATACAATAATTTATAACTGAATGTCCCGGGCAATTAACTGATAGCAATTGGCCCATATCTTTACCAATTTCATCACTAAATATCACAAGCTTTGGTTTAAGTAAGGATGCAACACTGTGGGGGTTGTTGACATTTACAGGTGTCAGTATGAGGGAGCCATCAGCAGTAGTTTGATTTTCACACTTATGCACTATGGAGGTATCACAAACAGATATAGAATGAGCGGGTAAGAGCTTACCGTTGGGTGAGGTATTGTCGGCCACTGGATGTGAGCACTCGCAGTTACATGAGCCCACCAGCTCATTCATAGCCAGCATGTACTCCATGTTATTCATTATTATGGGTACTTTAACACCCTTTCGGATTAGTACCCCCTTTCTGACTAACCTTGTATAACCAAATACCTGAACAATTTGAGTTCAAAATGAGTGCACACGAATCTTGAACATTTTCCACCGCTATGTAGAATTGCTCGCAGTTCTTGCTTAATATTGTGAATGACGTAAAATCCTTTATCAAGAAAAAGGATACGTACAGTGTCGCCAAACCTGGCATATCCTATTAAAATATAAACATACATTAATGTTTAATATTTTAACTCTAAAGGTGGCTTCCCACGGTGCGTAATTTTACGGATAATACCACGCATCACACCGAGGTTCTTCCAACGGTGCATGATTCGAAGCTATTTTATCATTTCAAAATGCCAAGTGAACGAGAACTTGTATCGTACACACGGCTACACATCAAGCTATAAATTTCCAGTTTACACTGACCTCTCATTGTAATGAAATCCTATACAATGCGAGATCAGCTTATACTGGAAAAGTACAGCTTGATCTGTAGCCGTGTGTACCTTTGAAGTTATCGATTCGCGGCGGATAGGAAGTACCACTACGCACGCGTTGCGTTACAATGGATGAGTCTCTTTCCATGGTGCGCTGGTGCGAGCTCGTGTTTCGCGGTACGCGATATTACGCACCGTGAGAAGTCACATTAATAGTAGAAGTCAAGTAATCACATGCAAACTTGATTACATTGTTGTGTACACGCATTATGGCAATTTAGAGCCCCCGCAGACCACAGATTTTCTATCGGCCGACCGTTTGGTCGGTTTCTTAATCAGTATGAAGATGAACTTTTATCGGCCGATACCGAATCGTTATAATATGCGCACTTGTATAATATACATCTTCATACTAATTAAGAAACCGACCAAACTATCGGCCGAAAGAAAGTCTGTGGTCTGCGGGGGCACTTAAAATCTCTTTTGTTTTGTGAGAACTATGTTAATTATTTATAAAAAATCAAACAATTATTTTGACCAAATATACTCACAAAGTCGTTATTTGGCATAGCAACTTTCACCATGTCTAATATTAGTTGAATGTAAACCAAAGTTGCAGTAAAAACTTTCAGAGTTTGATAAAGTATCTGGAAAGCACAAATTAAAATTAGATCAGGGTTTTATACTCCATTGCATCAATGTCAATTCCTAAATTACTTTTGATTAAAAACTGGCCTTTTTCTCATTCCTAATTAGGAGACAAACATTTTCGTCGTCACTGATATTGATTTTATAATAGGCCCGTTTATAAGCTGCCCGGCTTACAGTCCATTCTAAGGTTGTAGGAAGAGATCGTATATTATTACATATACAGGGTATTAACGAAATCGTGTAATTCCTTCAAACCGCATGATCTACTGGTGACACAGATTAACCTTAAACGGGAATTTTCGAAAATAAAACATAACAAAGCCGCATGAAAAAAAAAAAGAATTTTATTTTTTTATTTTTAATCAAGCTAAAACCCGTGCGGGGCCAATCTACACCAGTAGTATATCATGTGGTTTTAAGGAATTACACAAATTCGTTAACACCCTGTATTGTGTAAATGTTTGGATTCCTTTTTGTTTAGCGGTGTGTTATGTACAATAAAGAGCATATAAATAAAGGGTTCTTTTTCACCAGAAGAACACATAATTAAAGTTACCAAAACAATAATACTTACAAACTGCTGAAAACACACTTTGTAAATGTCATAACACTCGAATATATCAATGTAAGCCTCAAACATTCTTTTGGTAAAACAGATCTTTTCGTGGGAGTCTTCAGTTCCGTAAGAATTTAAAACTTTAATATTCCATAGAACAAGTTTATCTTTTACAACTTTTAAGAGCCGGATGGCATAAACTGCATTCAAATCAAAGCTCGCCAACATTAAAATTGCCAAAAAATCATAGAACGGCATTCTTAGTGTTATGGAAAAATTAATTAAAATTATGATATGATAACCCAGGATCATGATTACACAGATCCAGTTCACAATGATGAAGCGGTTAGAACTGGTCTTAACATTAAGAAATCTGTGGACCTTTTGCATAGACAATACAAACTTAATATTGTTTTTTGTTTGGACAACTCTGGCAATGTAGTTCATGGCAAATCCGATGGAGTAGAAACTGATGTCATAGAAAGATGTGTAATATATCATACTTTTAAACTGAATCAAATCTTTGTTTAAGTTTATTTTATAGGTACGATATACGAATAAAAAAATAATAATAATTGTCCCAAATAATGTGAAAACATTGGATTTGATGCTATTGGCAGTTATGAAATTGTCTTTGATGCAGTATTTTGGACAGAAAATAATATTTTGCATCAGATTCAAAGGTAAAAGCATCGACTGTATATCTTTGTCAACCACATTGTTAATCAAAACTTTTACACGATTATTCCTTGTGGTGTTATGATTTTTCTTTATTTTTATGGACAACATTTTCAGTGAGCTTCTATGACACAAATGATACAACAAATTGATGGTTATTCAATCAAACACGAACAGGAAATTCATTATGTTCTACAGAATGTATTCGAATTTGTGTAATTCCTTCTACCCACGTGGTATCAACAAAAATTGATGTTCAAAGGCAAAACATGGTGTTCTTAATGTAAGGCATTTTAGCGTCCTGAGTTAACCGATTGCACAGAGTGATACCGCGCTTGTAGTGCGCGCTGTCACTCCGGATTTCTATTCAATCATGCACTGAAATGTTCAAACAATTAATTTTTTTGCATTTTTTTAACATTATTCGGTGGTCTAGATACGATGACTAACCATTATCGCAAGTTTTTTTTTATCAATCTTTTTCCGTTGCATGATTATGTACGTATGTGGTTTTAAGAAATATTACACGATTTTTTTTACGCCCTGTAGACCAGAATTTTTATAAGCAACTAGCTGTACCCGCATGCGTTGCAATGCACTTTTTCCTACTTACTACCTACCTACTACTTACCTACTACCTACCTACTACCTACCTACCTACTACCTACCTACTACCTACCTACTACCTACCTACTACCTACCCACTACCTACCCACTACCTACCCACTACCTACCCACTACCTACCCACTACCTACCCACTACCTACCCACTACCTACCCACTACCTACCCACTACCTACCCACTACCTACCCACTACCTACCCACTACCTACCCACTACCTACCCACTACCTACCCACTACCTACCCACTACCTACCCACTACCTACCCACTACCTACCCACTACCTACCCACTACCTACCCACTACCTACCCACTACCTACCCACTACCTACCCACTACCTACCCACTACCTACCCACTACCTACCCACTACCTACCCACTACCTACCCACTACCTACCCACTACCTACCCACTACCTACCCACTACCTACCCACTACCTACCCACTACCTACCCACTACCTACCCACTACCTACCCACTACCTACCCACTACCTACCCACTACCTACCCACTACCTACCCACTACCTACCCACTACCTACCCACTACCTACCCACTACCTACCCACTACCTACCCACTACCTACCCACTACCTACCCACTACCTACCCACTACCTACCCACTACCTACCCACTACCTACCCACTACCTACCCACTACCTACCCACTACCTACCCACTACCTACCCACTACCTACCCACTACCTACCCACTACCTACCCACTACCTACCCACTACCTACCCACTACCTACCCACTACCTACCCACTACCTACCCACTACCTACCCACTACCTACCCACTACCTACCCACTACCTACCCACTACCTACCCACTACCTACCCACTACCTACCCACTACCTACCCACTACCTACCAACTACCTACCCACTACCTACCTACTACCTACCCACTACCTACCTACTACCTACCTACGTTAGGAACACACCTACATTGCTTAGACAACAGTGAGTGGGTTTGGGAACAGTTTGTATGGGAAAAAGAAAAGGGCTATTTTTAGGGTTTTTCCAGCAATAATTCTAATTTTTCTCGCCGTAAAAACCATCCTTGAACTTCAACGAACATTTTAAAAAAAGATTTGGCCAAATTGGTCCAGGCATTGTTGAGTTATGCGCTTACCAACACATTTTGCGATTCATTTTTATATTATAGATGATTAATGTCTTTGTAATGAAACAGTTTCTTAATTAGACTAAAGCATAGCTAGCTACTCACCCAATCCAAATAGTGGTTCATTACTAATTTATATTAGTAATGAACCATAATCATCCAATTTAGTGACGAAGATGAAAGGTTCTGTTGTTGAAACTGACGAAGATGAAAGGTTTTGTCGGCGAAAGTGATAAAGATGAAAGGTTCTGTCGGCGAAATATCCGTAGGTGAAAGAATCTGTTGGGGAAACGGAAAAAAATGAATCGTCCTGTCGACAAACAGTCCAATGACGAATCGGTCTTAGGAGAACGGTTGCGGAATCGGACGTTTTAATCACTTTGAATATTTTTTCCTTCAGTTAAATTTCAGCCTTTAATCCGCTATTATAATGTTTAGAAACTCAGTTACTGTCGGACTGAAAGCTTCCAATTATGTACATTCATCATCATTATCCTACTGCCCTTTCTCAACTTATTTGGGATCGGCGCAGCATGTCTTTTTCTTGATTTAAAGGCTGAAATTTAACTGAAGGAAAAAATATTCAAAGTGATTAAAACGTCCTGAATTTCGTAATAAGCCCAGGATAAACAAGTTAATATTTAACGAATTCAATAATGATTTAAGGTAGGCTAGGCAGTTTGTTGTGGTTGTTGTGGACTTCAGTCAGAGCAATGGCCGCGTTATTGTTGAAGATGTACAATAACATATTGTTACATGCACCTAGAACAAATCACGGTAAAAAGCCAATAGTTCATGGAGGAGCTATTCAATTAATTAGAAAAGGATAATAAAGACTTTGAACACTTTAATAAAGACACTGAATTTATTCAAAAAATCACTGAAAAACAACTGAAAAGGATCTTTCCTAATTTTGTCTCCAGCAAATACTGTAGTGCGTGCATGTTTTGTAGTTAACGTTCTTATTTTTAGTTTATAAACAGTATTTATTTTCTCAGTAAGCGAACGTAATATTCTTCTGAGAAGTAAAGGCGAATGCAACCTTTAGTATGGATCGGTAGCATAATTACTTTTGTCTTTCGCCAGTAACTAAAAGAAGTCATAATTAGAGAACTATCTAAGGAGTACATAATAAGAAAGAATTAAGTCTCTAAGCCGGTACTTACCAGAGATGTGACGATTGCTCTTTTGTTCTTATTAGACGTTACTTTTATAGGAATGCTATATTTTTATTTATAAGACCTAATGTTACACTATGGAACGCAATAAAGTATTGAGTATTGAGTATTGAATACATACAAACTGACTTATTATAGTGAATGTCAACAATGTTTTGTTTGTAACAGTGCTGAGAGGACTTTATAGCTAAGTAACAGCCGCATGAACATTTCATAACCTCAAGTCTAGCTATATTTAATGTGATTTGAATTGAGTAGGTAGCTGGTATGCAGGGTGTAAATGAATTCGTGTAATTACATAATTCAAACGCCATGATGTAAGATGACAGAGACGAAGCCTAAATGGGTTCTTTGGAAAATAGAAAAAATAAACTTGGTTTCTCCCTTCTGAGCCATATTAGAGCCCCGAATTAGTTGACTGCAAAGAGCGATATCGCGGTAGTTGATCTCCAAACTGTGTCGCCGTGCCTTCATTAATTTATGCGTGGCATCGAAATGTGCACCCAAAATAAAAATAAAAGTTTTTTTTGCTTGTTTTTTTTTATTCTTTATAATGTGGTCTAGATAGGATATCTTACCCCTTCCGCAAGAAAAACAAGTTTTTTTTATCCTGTTAATTTCGGTGCTGGGTCAATCTACACCGGTTAAAGATGTTGTGGTTTTAAGGAATTACACGAATTCGTTTACACCCTGTATAGTAGGTAAACCATTAATTTAAGGAATGTTGTTTCAAATACATTACGTTAATCATATTTTTTCCATTTCCTTTATATTATTAACGTTACTGATTGTGTTAGTTTTGAACTGGAACACCCACAACATTAAAACATTGGTGTCTTAAAGAGTTAGATCTACAAGAATCAATGTATCAAAAAATGATAAATATTCGTAAAATAATAAAAACTCGTGAAATCGGCAAAGATGATCATCGTATAGTATTTTTGAACAATAATGTTGTTGACAAAGATGTGCAGTCTATGTTATTGCCTTTGAATCTGATGCAAAACCTTATTTCCTGTCCCAAATACTGTATCAAAGACAATTTTATAACACCAAAAAGCATCAGATCTACTGCTGTATCATTATTCGGAACAATTATGTACATCTTTTTACTTGTATATCGTGTCTATATGGAGTATTTGGATAAGGATTTGTTAAATTATACGAGTGTTACTTATTACACCTCTTACTTTGACTGCGGCTACTACAGTTTTGGATTGGCTATGAATTACATTCTCAGTGCTATCCAAACCGAAAGAAACATTGCCTTTGTCTTAACTATTCAAAGGGTCCACAGATTTCTTAACAACAAGACCAGTTTTAAGCGCTTCGTCATTGGAAACTGGATGTGCTTACTTGTCGCTCCGGTGTTTTATGCAATCGTTTACCCTTGTTTGTGGTTTTTAATAGAAGAACCTTATTATGTTGTTATAGTTTGGTTTATTTTGGTGAGTGTAGATCTAAGTATAGCTTATGCGACCAGACTCATAAAACTTTTGGAAGACAAACTTGTTCTTTGGAGTATTCATGCTTTAAATTCTCAAGGAATAGAAGACGCTGATGGCACGGCGTATAAACACAGAATGTTTCAAGCTTACGTTGATATAATGGAGTGTTATAGTATCTACAAAACGTGTTACCAGCAATGTGTATGTACCTATTGGTGGTTTTAGTAGGTTGTAGCTAACACAGGGACGCGAAAGCGGACCGTAGTGTTTTTCTATCATACAAAATCATGCTAGACAGAGATTCGTTATTACTGTTTCGTTCGCTTCCGTTCCGCATTCGCTCTTGTGAATAAGATTTTATTAGTTTAAACTGATGTTGTTTTGTCACTTTCAGATTCTTTATTACTCTGTAGAAGTTTTTTCTCACGCTCTGGCCTACATTCAAGTAGCGGTGGATGTGTTGAAAATTTGCCAGAAAAGCAATGAAATGGTGAGTATTTTTAATCGACTTAAAAAAAGAAGGAAGTTCTCAATTCGTCGGTTTTTTTTTTTATGTATGTGCCTCGATTACTCAAAGACGCCTAGACTGATTTGGAAAAAATATATTTTTCTTTCAACTACGTAGTAATGTTATTATTAATCACTACAAAACCGATCACAAAGGACTTATTTTTTGCTTAGAACCAAAACAGTGCAGAAATGTGCTCATTGTTGCACTGTTTTTCATTAATGCACTGTTTTTAATTTTTATTTAGATAAATTTACCACGGAGGTTTTATGTCTCCCATTCAGTTTAATATAAAATCTTAGAGCATATACCTATGGAGGGAGCAAGAATACGCTTACCCCTCTGACGTACCCCCGTGACGTATGCCCATAGACGATTATAAAAACTAGTTCTCTCGCGATATCTGGCCATTTCTTATCGTACCGTGTCACGACACACACCTCGTAAAAATGGTTAATTCTTCGGTATTTTCGTGCAAAAAGCGGTCTGCTTCCTCAAACATGGAGTTTTCTGTCACTAATAAGCACTATTTCGGCAAACATGTATACATTTTGCATTATTTTCAAAAATATAATTCACGTCTTAGCTGTCATCTTTTGTGACAGAAATTGACAGAAATATTTTAAAACGAGAGGTAGTGACGGGACAATGTGAATATAATTGAATGAACGAAAATTACAAAGAGGTTTACCGCTTCTCATAATGTTCTCTGTTATTGATTTTATTTCATTTTGCCTTGTTGATACTATTTAACAAAAAATAAAAGGTTTTTTTGCCTCCAACAACAATGATAGAACTAAGTTTCAATCAAGAAATTTAACTTTAATTAATATTTAAACCCTATTACGTGTGCAGCGAACACAATCGACTGAATCGTGGTTAAAATGTTCTCTAATACATCTATACAAGATTAGTCGGAAAGGGGGTAGGTACTAATCTGAAGGGGTGTTATTGTTAGAGAACCCAAAATAGTGAATAACTTTTGTTCTACAACTTTCCCGAAAAGTCAATATTTTATATAGAAATAGCTGTTCAAAGATTTCATGAAAAATACGCTAAAATCTATGTATCACCAGCTATGATCAGCTGTTTATCTTTTAGGTCATATTTTGGGGTCACTGTTTAAAAGCTCCATTTTCTGAACTCATAACTAAAGCAGAAATGAAGAATTAAAAAAAAACTAAATATTAATCGTTTTGCATGGAATCGTTATTATATCCCTCTGTAGTCACGGATCATCTTCCGTGCGGAAGATGTCCGGTCCTTTGGAAGGCATACACGGGGACACAGGTCCAACGCGCAGAGGCCCCTTTGAGAACTTTAATCTAAAATGGGGTGGGGCACCAACCGGGGACTATCCACGGCTGCACTATTGGAGTACAGTCATGGACCATCCCAGGTGGGTGCAAGACTATTGTAAAATATGGTGAAAAATATCTGGTCTATGGGAAGGGGTGTTAGGTGGACTAGATAACTTCTATTGCCGGAAGAAACGGCGTCTGCCTTTCAAGTTTAAATTTGAAATGCATTGGCAGACGGTGACTCGCCAGCTCACTAGCTGGGCCCCCTGAAATGGCGAAGGGGGCAACAAACGTGTGAGCGGCTAGAGGTGTAGAGAAGTGTGGCCCCGGTTTCGCCGTCGCGGGTCTAAAAGACCCGGAGTGGGTTTCCCCGCTATTACGCCATTAGACACTTCCACCTCCGAGCATATAGCTCTGGTGGCCCCCCTCTTGACGGCCGATAAAGGCAAGCCAGAGTTGAGAGTCCTGCGGGCACTCTTGGGGTTCCACTCCAGCCAGCCAATAAAGGCAAACTGAAGACGAGGCCCTGACCGACTGTCTGAGGCAATAAGGTACGCAGTGTCGCCACTCACCAACAGCTCGCCACAAGCTGCCCTGCGGTTTGTAAGCTTTTCAGTAGACCTCATGACACATTTTTTACTATATTATGCGGTTGTAGAAAGCTAGCCTAATGTTCATGCATGATGAGGTAAGGCCTTTCCCAGAGGGGGTTTATTATTATTAGCCTGTACTGTCCCACTGCTGGGCAAAGGCCTCCCTCCATTCCTTCCACTTGTTGCGATTCTGTGCAGCTTTATGCCAAACCTCAAGAAAGGCATCCAAGTCGTCCCGCCATCTTCTGCGCGGTCTGCCGCGACCACGTCTCGCTGTCTCAGGGCTCCATTCTTGTGCTATACGGGCCCACAGCTCATTTGGCATACGGCAGACTTGCCCTGCCCAGTCCCACTTCAGCTGGGCGGCCTTTTCAGCCACGTCGACAGTTTGAGTTTTGGAGCGCAGTATTGTGTTTCGAACTCGATCAGTTAATTTAACACCAAGTATACTGCGCTCCATAGCTCTTTTTTAAAATAAATTATTGTTATTCTTCTTACAATTGTTTTATTTTAATTTTAAGAACAATAATTACATACAAATTGTTTTCCACGAGATGAAATTATATATTTTATTTGTTCATTCTTTTATCATTCAGTTTATCGGTCTTTTATCATACCACATCACTATATTTTGCGTTTGTGTTAAACGTCAACATAAATAAATACGACGAAGTTATTGTTAGTGTGCATGTTTTTTGTTTGTATTCCGGCTTTTATTTTAGTGTGAGTTCATAGCTACACGATATTTATATGTGTTAAGCTGTAAATGTGTGCTGTACGTGTTTACCGCGTCCCCCCCAAAATTTGGCAGAATAAAATGTTTGGGAACTTGCGCATTGCTACCTCCATAGGTATATGCTCTAAGGTATTTTCGTGCAAAAAGCGGTCTGCTTCCTCAAACATGGAGTTTTCTGTCACTAATAAGTATTATTTCGGCAAACATGTATACATTTTGCATTATTTTCAAAAATATAATTCACGTCTTAGCTGTCATCTTTTGTGACAGAAATTGACAGAAATATTTTAAAACGAGAGGAAGTGACGGGACAATGTGAATATAATTGAATGAACGAAAATTACAAAGAGGTTTACCGCTTCTCATAATGTTCTCTGTTATTGATTTTATTTCATTTTGCCTTGTTGATACTATTTAACAAAAAATAAAAGGTTTTTTTGCCTCCAACAACAATGATAGAAATAATTTCAATCAAGAAATTTAACTTAAATTAATATTTAAACCCTATTACGTGTGCAGCGAACACAATCGACTGAACCGTGGTTAAAATGTTCTCAAATACATCTATACAAGATTAGTCGGAAAGGGGGTACTAATCTGAAGGGGTGTTATTGTTAAGTGAATAACTTTTGTTCTACAACTTTCCCGAAAAGTCAATATTTTTTAAAGAAATAGCTGTTCAAAGATTTCATGAAAAATACGCTAAAATCTATGTATCACCAGCTATGATCAGCTGTTTATCTTTTAGGTCATATTTTGGGGTCACTGTTTAAAAGCTCCATTTTCTGAACTCATATCTAAAGCAGAAATGAAATGAAATAAAACTGATCGAATTTTGAAATTTTTCTCAATAACACTTTGCCCCAGGTCGGGCAAAGTGTTATTGGATTTTTCCGTGTGGAATTTCTTAGTAGCAGCCCAGAGTCTGGATTTGTGCCTGGTTGCTGGCAATAGCCTCGCCCCCTATTACAAGGGAAAGGAACTAAACATAACGGCAAAATGAGGATATACTATACACCTCTGCCCTACCCTTCACGGAATACAGGTGTGATGACCATGTTAACGAGGCAGTCACGCACGGGTGTTCTTAACGTGAGGCATTTAAGCTCCTCGAATTGACAGACCACGCGTAGCGATACCGCGATAGTACTTAATATTTATTTTCACCCGGTACCTATTTAACTTTTTGTTTCTGCCGTAGTCTCTGTGACTATTCTTTATTTCGTTAAAAAAAGACATGAAAACACTGTAGTTCTTATCCACTTGTAAGTTAAATTGCGGAAGTTGATTGCCGTGGTTTTAAAATATTTATTATTTAGTTACTATTTTTGTTAAGTGTTGATTTTTTTTTAATATTTGTTAATGGTACTTAACTTTAGCGAAAATAATATAAGACTCATTTTTATTATTATATCCCTCTGTAGTCACGGCTCATCTTCCGTGCGGAAGATGTTCAGTCCTTTGGAAGGCATACACGGGGGCACAGGTCCAACGCACAGAGGCCCCTTTGAGAACTTTAATCTAAAATGGGGTGGGGCACCAACCGGGGACTATCCACGGCTGCACTATTGGAGTACAGTCATGGACCATCCCAGGTGGGTGCAAGACTATTGTAAAATATGGTGAAAAATATCTGGTCTATGGGAAGGGGTGTTAGGTGGACTAGATAACTTCTATTGCCGGAAGAAACGGCGTCTGCCTTTCAAGTTTAAATTTGAAATGCATTGGCAGACGGTGACTCGCCAGCTCACTAGCTGGGCCCCCTGAAATGGCGAAGGGGGCAACAAACGTGTGAGCGGCTAGAGGTGTAGAGAAGTGTGGCCCCGGTTTCGCCGTCGCGGGTCTGAAAGACCCGGAGTGGGTTTCCCCGCTATTACGCCATTAGACACTTCTGTCGGCCCCCCTCTGGACTGCCGATAAAGGCAAGCCAGAGTTGAGAGTCCTGCGGGCACTCTTGGGGTTCCACTCCAGCCAGCCAATAAAGGCAAACTGAAGACGAGGCCCTGACCGACTGTCTGAGGCAATAAGGTACGCAGTGTCGCCACTCACCAACAGCTCGCCACAAGCTGCCCTGCGGTTTGTAAGCTTTTCAGTAGACCTCATGACACATTTTTTATTATATTATGGGGTTGTAGAAAGCTAGTCTAATATTCCCTCCGGTTTTACGTTAATCTCATGGTGAGGTAACGCCTTTTCCAGAGGGGGTTTATTATCATTATTATTAGCCTGTACTGTCCCACTGCTGGGCAAAGGCCTCCCTCCGTTCCTTCCACTTGTCGCGATTCTGTGCAGCTTCATGCCAAACCTCAAGAAAGGCATCCAACTCGTCCCGCCATCTTCTCCGCGGTCTGCCGCGACCCCGTCTCGCTGTCTCAGGGCTCCATTCTTGTGCTATACGGGTCCACAGCTCATTTGGCATACGTCAGACATGCCCTGCCCAGTCCCACTTCAGCTGGGCGGCCTTTTCAGCCACGTCGACAATTTGAGTTTTGGAGCGCAGTATTGTGTTTCGAACTCGATCAGTTAGTTTAACACCAAGTATACTGCGCTCCATAGCCCTTTTTTAAAATAAATTATTGTTATTCTTATTACAATTGTTTTATTTTAATTTAAAGAACAATAATTACATACAAATTGTTTTCCACGAGATGAAATTATATATTTTATTTGTTCATTCCTTTATCATTCAGTTTATCGGTCTTTTATCATACCACATCACTATATTTTGCGTTTGTGTTAAACGTCAACATAAATAAATACGACGAAGTTATTGTTAGTGTGCATGTTTTTTGTTTGTATTCCGGCTTTTATTTTAGTGTGAGTTCATAGCTACACGATATTTTTGAATTTTTGAACTTCGTACAAAGGTTGCCTGCAGGTGAAAGAGACTACTCGTTAAATAAATCATAATAATCTTCGAATGAAGCGACGAATACATAATTAAGAGAAATACATGTTGCGCCAACCTGGTGTGGGGGATAAGAGCAGGGGGATGATGATGAAAAACATCTAATATTATAGGCACTGAAAGTGTTCAATGAAAAGAAGCTCGCCGTCTGTCAAGTGTCCGGCGTCATCGATAAACTTAAGTGTCCGACAGATTTGTCGCTACTCGCTACTTAACCCACAGGAAATCACAGTCCTAAGACGACCCGGAAGCATACATTAACGAGAAGAGCGCGACTGTACCGCGCCATCTACTCCATATACCTTGTTTAAGTCGCAACGTCACAACAACAGATCGGTGCGGTGGAGAAGGCCTGCCCTGCCACGGCGCGGCTGCGCCAATACGTCGCGGCTGCGCCGCGCACGTTGCGAGTCCGTCATTTTGTCCATAGATTATTAATATACTAATTTTGTCAACGTCAAAGTCATTTGTAAATATTTATTTTGTACTCGTTTTTGTAAATATTTGCGTAAGTTTTAATGATAACTAATGACGGCGGTAGCGACGCCGATGGAAGTGTCAGTCAACCTGCCACATCACTGGATATCCTGGTGAGATGTCCACATTGTCCCCAGGTACGCTTTTTTAAAGGTAAGCGGGGCTTGAATGTGCACTTTGGGAAAGTCCACAAATCCCAAAATGCACCTTCTAGCCCTATCATCTCACCAAATCCACCATCTTTAGCTCTACAACCGTTTTGGCAAACACTGTCAAAATTTAAAAATTCTGTTCCGGTTTTAAAGCGAGTTCCCCGCGGCGCACGACCTGCTGTTGCACAGCATTTGGCGGGATGTGTCCGTCTCGCCGCCCGGGAGAACTCGCAGCGTGCTTGGGAACAACTACTCACCTTCCCTTATAGGATTCTACATGTACAAAAGAATTTGGCAACCAAAAAAACTTTGACAGCTCAAATTAAAGATAACTGCAACATTTCGTTCCAAAATTTCGACTCAAAATTACCAGCACATATACACACCTCACCAAGAGGTATTTGTCAACATGTAGAATCCAAGTTAAGTGAAGGTGATATTGGGGGTGCAGCCAGGATACTTTTTAGCAGTGATGTGTTGGCGCCTTACTCTCCAGAGACACTTACAGCTCTGGAGAGTAAGCACCCTACTCCTGCGGATGATCTCTCCTTCCCCGACCCTCCTGACCCTGACTCCAACACCCTTACTGTTACAGTTCGCCAATTGGTTGCAGCCATAGGTTCCTTCAGGAATGGTTCCGCCGGTGGCCTCGACGGCTTGACGCCTCAACATCTGAAAGACTTGACGTGTTTCGGCGCCGGGGCAGCTGGTGAGTCGCTTTTGAAGGAGCTTACGGCTCTGACCAATTTGATGCTCTCCGGCAATGTGCACGAATCCGCCATCGAGATTTTGTACGGGGCCAATCTTTGTGCCCTGCGCAAAAAGGATGGCGGCATTCGTCCCATTGCCGTAGGGTGCACTTACCGGCGTGTGGCAGCCAAGATTTGCTGCGCCTTCTACAGTGAAACCCTGGCCAGCAAATTCCAGCCCCTGCAGCTAGGTTTCGGCTCTAAAGGGGGCTGTGAGGCTGCCGTACACGCCCTATCCACTTTTATACACAGTAATGAAGGTGAGGTCATCCTCAAGGTTGACATAAAGAACGCCTTCAACTCCGTAAACAGGGACACCTTGCTGGCTGAAGTTCAAAAAGAAGTACCCAACATTTACAGTTTTCTTTGGCAATGCTATAGGCAACCCTCCAAATTACTTTATAAGGACAACCTTTTAGAATCGGCCGTTGGATGCCTACAAGGTGACCCTCTTGGACCAGTCATTTTTAGTTTAGCAATTAATCCCATTATTCGACAGCTAAATTCAAAATTTAACGTATGGTATCTAGATGATGGAACCCTAGGAGGCGACGTAGATACAGTTTTAAAGGATTTCACTTTTTTAAAAGAAAAATTCAGTTCCATTGGCCTAGACCTCAACCCCTGTAAATGTGAAATTTTCTTGCCCCACACCTTCGACCGACAACAGATTTTCCAAAAATTTAATTCAATAGCCCCCAATCTCAAAATTATCGAAAAAAACTCACTTCGCCTCCTAGGGTCCCCAATCCTAGATGAATCCTTTCCAAATTTCATTGAGGAAAAAATCCAAAATTTTGATATGATATTTGAAAGAAAGAAAAGAAAGAAAGAAAAAGTATTTATTCCTACGCCCAAACAGACGCACAAACATACTTAAAATTAATAACATAATTACAGTTATAACTAACAATTCCTTAATTTAAACATATAATTGCCTGGCAACCCAAACACAAAACAATAAAAAATAATAACTATGACTTAATTTCTTAATTTATAATCTATGCAAATCACGTTTACATATTTAGTCTGTGGTTACCTAGACATTAGACATAAACATCATAGTAAACATTTTAATAAAAATACATACATCAATGATTATTTGAATTTGCGCGTCGCATGGCACATAAGAATTTAGGTCGTTGCTCAGCTTTATGCTGTGACTTTAGACAAGCCTAATGCCAACAGCGCTGATTTTCAGCAACAACCCTCGAGTGACGTAATGAAGTACCGCAAGGGAGAACCAGAAAAACAAAGTGAGTACTATTTTATTATGTACCGAACTGTGTGTAAAATAGAGTTAATAAACTGTGTAGTGTGCTGTGCCAAATATAATACAAATATTGTTATTAAATAACCAATTGCACTTCATAATAAGAACATAATAAAACACGACAGACATCAAAACAAAAACAAACAACAAAGTTGCCGGCGGCCATTGTTGCGTAAGAGCATCGTAACGGTAACGGTAAAACGACACCGACGCTTGCGCGAGTGTCATGTGATTAGTCCCGTTTGAAATGCAAGTGCGTGCACCAATCCAGAAGTGTAATAATAATAAATAAATAAATTTTACCTATTTTGTGTAACGAAGCTAGTGTCAATGCTTTTAAGTACTTGACCCAATTAAAAATGTTTCAGTGATTCAAGAAAACATACAGATTGTTTGTAAAAATCAAATAATTAAAGTAACCCAAAAAGACTTGAATAACCGAAGCAATAGAACAGACACTTGGGAATCCTGCTCAAACTTGCCTTAAGGCCATAACCCCCCAGGTAATCCTTCATTTTTGTGAGAAATCTACATTACATTTGCAAGTACTTACCATCAACCTAGTATGTGCAGCATCCTTATTTCCATTTTCAGGACTTAAAATGTTTGTGCTAACACCAAGCCACCAAGGTTGTCTTATAGTAGACACAGGCCATGGCAGACAAGGGGCAGACTGAAAGGAGGAGCCATATCTCACTGCTGGTGACCCGGACCATTGCCAGAAGGCCATGACCTTGGAGGTTAGAATCCATCTTTATGAATATAGACTATGATTATAAAATATAAATGTATATTATTTAAATTATTGAAATGATTATGTTGATTATTATATTGTTAATATGTATATGTACTATTTATATTGCTACCATGTATCAAGACTTCTGTACCTGCATGTAAAGTTTCTTTAAATGCCATAAAAAGGTTTGTTTTGATTTCAGGCCTCGTACTGGTGGAGGAAGGTCATTCCAGCAGTGAGTGGCAGCGTACTTAAAACTACCCCTAAATGCCATGGTTCTGTGTTTTGGGATGGAAAGGGGATTTGTTGCATAACGTATGTGATTTTTATATTGATGTTGTCTCCAACTCAGTTTTGCAAATAGATAGTATGGTTTTTTTGTAGTAATGACACCAAAGAGTAAACTAGCCATATGTAGCTTCCTCCTTGCAGCCATTTTAAGTATATTATTTTCATTTGTGAAAGGAGTGACGTGACATCTTCTCGGTATGTTGACACAAAATCGTGTACATGCATTTTGTATACGCTGGATCAGTTTGTCTGTCCTTGATAGTAGACATGGACCATACACGGTGTCACAGTAATTGAGCTTTGACAGAATTAGGCTATCTACTAGTTGTTTCCTTAATGGGACACTCAGGTATTCTCGGATTGAGTATAATATTTTCAGTCTGTAAAAGCAGTTCCTCATGGAGTTGCTGATGTGCTTCTCAAAGTGTAGCTCTGGATCCATTATTAGACCCAGGTTGCATGCTGTCTCCACCCTTTCAATTTTTTCGCCCATTATTTTAATTTCGGGTTTAACTGACAGTATTGTGCTGATCATTTTCCTACTGCCTAACATTGCAACATGCCTATTTCGGACAGACTTTTCAAAATTAATATACATTCGGCTTTTACTATTATCCGATACTGTTGTTTTGGACCGAAATTTACGTATAGCCTCCGTTCTTCCCATTTACGGAAACATCCACAACTCTTGGACAAAGTTGACAAAATTATATGTAACACACTAACTTCAATCCTAAATGTGGCTCTGGACGACCAAGCTTGGTTACAAGCTACACATCTCATTCGTTTGGGCGGTCTCGGCGTCCGCAAAATTTCCAGTATCAGTTTACCGGCGTTCTTGTCCTCGGTCCACAGTACTGAGAAATTAACCAGGAAAATCTTGTCATCCTCACTGGTTGATTTTGAGGTACCGTGCTTGACCGATGCTGTGAAGGCCTGGAAAATGGCTTGTCCAAATACGGTGTTGCCCGTCAATCCATCCTCCCAGAGACAGTGGGACGAGCCGCTCTGCGCTGTGATACGGAATAATCTTATCAATACGTCAATCACAAGCGCTGAGCGTGCTCGCCTGCTGGCTGTGGGTAAATGGGAGTCGGGTCTATGGCTTCAGGCACTTCCGTCGTCCAACATAGGTACTATGTTGGACGACAATACTTTTCGGCTCGCTACATGCCTGCGTTTGGGTGCTCCCTGCTGTGCTCCGCATCGCTGCCACTGCGGTGAAGCCGTCGACAGCCTCGGACACCACGGCTTGTCTTGCAGCAGGAGTGCAGGCCGGCACGCCAACTTAAATGATATTATCCGTCGTGCTCTTGTCACCGCCGGCGTTCCAGCCGTATTAGAACCAAATGGCTTGGCACGTGACGATGGCAAGAGACCAGATGGTATGTCATTGATGCCATGGAAGATGGGTAGGCCTCTGGTATGGGACGCAACGTGCGTCGATACCCTTGCGCCATCTCATCTTCCTAGCTCGGTAGGCTGTGCTGGCGCTGCTGCTGCGGCTGCGGAGGCCCTCAAGCGGCGAAAATATAATAACTTGATTAGTAATTATATTTTCGAGCCGTTTGGGGTCGAAACACTCGGGCCGTGGGGTCCGAGTGCCCAAATCTTATACAAAGATCTTGCAAGGCGGCTGGTCGATACGACCCGTGACCCGAAGGCTGGCCTCTACCTTGGCCAAAGGATAAGCATTGCCATACAACGTGGCAATGCTGCCAGCCTTCTGGGCACGTTACCAGTCGACAGCGATGCGGAGGAATATTTTGACGCACTATTTTAGTTTATAGTTTTAGTAGGATATTTTTTTATTTTATTTGTATATACTTTTATTTGTAATTATGTAAATATTATAAGTATAATCTATATAGGAATTGTATATATAATGTGTAAAAATAAATTATGTATACATAATGTTATTTTGCATCAAGTAAATTACTCCTACACGATATTTATATGTGTTATGCTGTAAATGTGTGCTGTACGTGTTTACCGCGTCCCCCCCAAAATTTGGCAGAATAAAATGTTTGGGAACTTGCGCATTGCTACCTCCATAGGTATATGCTCTAAGTATAAAATTTAATGTATGCATTAGCTCAAAAAGATACTGGCTAAAAATAAAAATCAGATGAATAAAACAGACTTGGTGAAAAAAAAAACAAACGGCGCGCATTTTGTACCATTGTAAAAATTTTGATACTCCATATTTGGCAAGAAAAGTTTAAAAAAATGTTATATGGATATTTTATCACGGTAGGTAGATTGGTAGTTGAAAGAATTAGATATTAATGCACTCGTGTTAATTTAATGACATCGCTTGCGCTCGAGCACCAACATAACACTCGTGCATTAATAACTCACTTTGCGGTCGATGCAACAATCTACTATTGTTTGAAAGAAAGAGTGTACTTCCCAGGTGGTCCCGTGGTTATCAGGTCAGGATCTGATGATGGGATCCTGAAGAAATCGAGAGAACTCTTTAAAGTTTTATAGGCACACTTGAAGTGATTTGGGTATTTTTTTATAGTGACTCGCGCATTTTCTTTTCTAAGTCAATGTTCGGAAAGCACAATTTAGTAAAGTCCATACCAGACCATAAATGGCCTACGTAGTTGTAATAAGTTTACTTTAATAGTTACACGGTAAACATTGTTAAAACTGGCAGACTTTCTTGGCCTACCCACACAGTACACTACATTTTAATTATGATTATAGTTTTTTTTTTTTTTTGAAAGAGGATTCTTCCGAAGTGGTCCCATTTAAATTTGGTGAAGATCTGATGAAGACCCTCGGAGATTGACAATGTAACTCTGCAATGGATAACATCCAATTACCCGCGATTGCTGTTATTGCATGTTTATGTATAGTTTATGCCCCATAAAATAGAAAAATAAAATTAGTTTTAAATAAAAGAAAAACTTTGTCTTCAATTTGGTTCATCGTGGATTAGCACCGACTTCTTAAACTGTTAATTTTATTATAGTAATTACCATAAACTAAAATTTTATTCTTTTTTAGTTTTTGTGAAGTCGGTTTCTTTTTTATTTAAAAGTGATTTTATTTAAGGATGTATTTAAAAGCACTTTAAAATAAATGAAAATAACAACTACAAATTGTTAAAGTACACTTCAAAAATAATGTATCTATTACAAAATTAACGGTTTGCACTATTGTTAATCAAAAACCATTCGTTTCTGAACGCACCCATAAAACGAATCGTGGAAAGTGATTGGCAAAGCAAATCATTTCTGCCGACCGCTACCGCGACACCGCTCGCTTCGCTCGCTCGGCTCGTGATCTGAGTGGTCACAGATTTAACACAACCTTACCTGCCTTTCTGCTATCTGTTTGTCATTTTTATTTCTTATTCCGGGGACATTGAAGTTAGAAGTCTTAAAATTATAGTGCAAACTATTATGTTTAAAGAATACCTACTTAAAATTAGAAGTATTAAAATTAAAGTGTAAACTATTAATTTTATCCAAGTCTTTTTAAAGTGGGACCTATTATTTTAAAGTTCATTTATTATATAAACCCGTTTTTTATCTTATTCTTTCTAGTCCTGTTTGTTTTTTCACTACCGTTATTTGAACCTACCTACGCTTGTATGTTCATGTCGCAGGGAAATAACTATACAAGGGATTTCCCAAAATGCCAAGGCATACCACAAAATCTCGGACTGACCGCGACAAATGCAGCTTAACCTGGCAAATCGCACTAAAATTATCTTTTAAAATTTAAAATAAATATCAAATAAATTAAAAAAAAAACCGCCCGCCAAAAAAAAATTACTAAAAAAATAAGAACTGAAAAGATGTAAACAAGACGTACTTCTAATCATAACATATCGTAAAATTTACGTAGGTTTTAATGAAACATGCTATCAAATCATAACATGCAGTCGGAGGCTATGTATGTTTTTTTGGTCCGTCAGTTTGTGAATTACATAAGTCATAGGTAGCCTCTGACTGCATGTTATGATTTGATAGCATGATTTTTTTAAAACCTACGTAAATTTTACGATATGTTATGATTAGAAGTACGTCTTGTTTACATCTTTTCAGTTCCTTTTTTTTAGTTCGCTTTTATGCAGGCGGGTTTTTTTAATTTTTATTTAATGTTTATTTAAATGTTTTTAGTTTTATTTTATCAATGTATCGCACCTATTTATAATTACCTACCATTGTAATGAGGCCTAAACAAATCTATCTACATACACCTCATTTAATATACCAGCACTCGCTCTTGTCCGCAATGTAGATCCTACACAACTTTCAGATTGTGTAATTCTTAAACGGAGCTTAAGGCTGTAAAATGGTCAAGGAAACATCACATTGATTTTAAAAGACCTATTCAGCGATTTCCAACATAATATGGTAGGCGACTATATTTTTTTATTTCTTCCGCCTTTTCTTATTTCACGGGCGCCATTTTGATTTTATAAAAACAAAACCTAGCTTATAACACCGCACGGCTCAGACAAATCGATAGACACCTCATTCATTAAAATCCATCCCGTTCGGATGCTTCGAGGGTATAAGGAATTCCACACACATAGATACAAAGATAAAAAGACACGGATACATATGTAGGTGTGAAAAACATAACCCTGTCTTTGCTGTCGCGCAGTCGGATAAAAACACAATATTACATCTCTCATTTCTCATAGTCTACGGCGATGGCAGTGGCATCCACGGTAATGTTAAAAGTTAATATTTGTATGAACTTTAATAGGATCGAGGATTTCTGGTGGCATCGGTCGTCTTCATATGGATTGCTAAAAATTTTACGTGGCACACAATTTTATGCCGGCAATGTGAGAAATTCTACATAGCTGTTGAAAATGTTCAAGATTGTTGCGCACTCATTTTGAACTCAAATTGTTCAGGTTAGTATATTAAAATATGCCAATTACCGTCCCACTGCAGCGCAAGGGCCTCTTTCCAAAATGAAAAGAGTGTTGGCCTTACTTACTACACCACACTGGCCTAGTGTGGGTTGGTTTGGCCTAGTGCGGGTTGGCTCACTACACACACCATTCAAGGATTTCTCTCAAATGCTCTGGTTTGCTAACGATGTATTCCTTCACAAGTTTGCCGATACGAATACTTCTTAAGCTGGCTTCCCACGGTGGGTGCCGGCTAGGCGGCTATGCCTATCATCTTCATTATATCATTATCATATATTTATCATCCGTAAAATCACGCACCGTGGGAAGCCACATTATAAGAGTGCGTGATGTGGATACGGCGCACCGCTCCGCACGCGTCCGTGTTACCACGAGTCTCTTCCCATGGTGCATCGGTACGAGTTCGTGTGTCGCGGTGCGCGCTATCACGCACCGTGGGAAACCGGTATTAGTTGCGTCGTACTGTAACTAGGTGTAATCGAGGGTTAACAATAAGGGAATAAACCATAGTATTAAACCGGGAGTGGCTGAAAGCTGAAAGTTTACGCCTGACTTTATGCAAAGTGAATAGCGGCACTTATTTTTATGTAACATGTATATATTGGCTGAGAAGCTCGTGGCTAAATAATTACAGCCGCATAGACCGATCTTCCGGGTTAAGCCACGCTTGCGAAGGTTGGTCTGTGGATGGGTGACCATTTACCATAGCGAGTTTCCTCCGTGCCTCGGAAAGCACGTAAAGCCGTTGGTCTCGGCTGTCATTTGTAGATCTTTGACAGTCGTTACTGTTGGTCAGAAGCCCGAAAGTCTGACAACCAGTCTTACCAAGAGTATCGTATTACCTGGGTAATACGATACTCTTGGTAAGACTGGTTACTGGGTTGTGGAGGTCTGATAGGCAGTCGCTCCATGTAAAATACTGATATTCAGCTGCATCCGGTTCGACTGGAAGCCGACCCCAACATAGTTGGGAAAAGGCTAGGCAGATGATGATTGTATATGTTGGCGAACTAAGCCGACGGCCTACGTAATGGAAAGTGACACACCTGCAACAACAAGAGGATTGCTGATTGATGCGTTGCCAATCTTAGAGACAAAGTTGTAAAATCTCATGTAGGTAATTTCATCGGCTCCCATACCCTTCAAATTGAAACATGTCATTGCTGTTTGACGGTAGAAATCGATACTACTACTACTACAACTGACATTTTTTTTACATTTTAATTTTTAAATAACTATTTAAATTATCAAACAGATGAAGACAAAAAGCTATGCAAGAACATTCAGCGCCTGCATCGCGCATCATTCAGTAAGATAAGTGCATGTGGCCTGTTCTACGTTGACGCTGCGTTACCATTGAATATGATGTACCTTCTTACTAGCTATACTGTTGTGTTGCTACAGTTTGCATTTCTGTAATCCTGGTTGCTATTATTAAATCATTTTTCTGATTATTTTTTGTTCTTTCATTGGAATTCTCGACATCCTCAAGATCAAACAGCTTCTTCTTCTTTTATCGTGTCGACACGAGCTATACAAGAATAGCTCATGCCGTGGTGAAAAGATTAGCCAGTGGGCAAGGATGGTAGCGAGGCTGACTGCCCAGGGTGCGCCGGACGTATTTAAGTATCGTCACTCGTGGAGGTTCTTTTCATGCACCCCTCAAACAAATCAAACAGCTGAACTACCCGTACTATGAAGTGTAAACTATCATAGTTCTAGCATTGTCTCGTTGCGAGAGAGGAATGCCGCTATACATGATCAATAGCGCCATTCCTCTCCCGCAACTGATTAGTGATGGAACTATGATCGTTTTGCACTTCATAGTACGGGCCAATTACTAACGCCTATGCTAGTGCACTTAGTAGATAATTTTCCAGTAGATCAAAAAAACATGCTTTAGTTTCGCATGCGACTGAGTTCTTCAGTTCCTGGTACTTTTTAAGGATAGTACTAGCGATTTTACCTCAAAAAATAAATAAAACAGTTTACAGATTTTACTCCGATAGTGTAAATATGTTGTCATGTTATGGGCATGTGATGCGGAATAATAAGGAACATCGTGGGGGAAGTTTTGAGTATGAGTGAGAATTATAAGAGTAAGGAAGACCAAAAAAATAATGGATGGATAATGTGAAAGAGGATATGGCTAGAAAGTGGGTGATTACTGAGATGACGGCTAATACAAATGTATGGAAGAAATGACCACCAATAAACACCAGAAAAAGATATGCTGTGCCGATCCCAAACAAGTAGAGATAAGGGAATGAATCTAGATAATTGGAGGCTTTCAGTTCTACCGTAAATAAGTTACTAAACACGATAGCAATTAAGACAAACAGTAATAAAATTGCGTGCTAAAGACTGACATCAAATTATAGAAAAAAAAACATTGTGATTTAAACGTCCCGAATTTTATACTTAGCACAGGTGAATAAGTTTGCATCGTATTTAATGACTTAAGGTAGAGCTAGGTAGTTTGTGTCCACGACGTCGTCTACATGAACTTCAGGTTTGAAGAAAGAGCCATGACTGCGGTATTATTAAAGATGTACAGACGCCAGCACATGAAGCTACTACAATCTGTCAAATTTCTTCAATAGATTTTCATCTTTATCGCAAAAGAATTAGGTTCAAGGTTTATTGGGAAAATTTTACAACACATTTTGTTGGAACGTGTTCTGAATGAAACATTGATGGCATAATTTTTTTGGTAAGTACAGGTCTAGATAACTGGCCTTTTTAAGAGTATTTTGGCTTTTTCTATATCAGAAGAGGCCCAGATATTGTATAATTTGGCAGATCTAGGTTTATCTGAACATTGAAAATTGCTTTTTTATGTTTTTTAATTCGTACGATTTGGTCGCTCAGCCACTAAGTCCAAGCCATCTATTGAGAAAGTTCAGAACTACAATGATGTTATTGTGGAAGGTAACATAGTAAATTAACATGATAGGATTAGTATTCTATGTATCAATCCAAGTTATGGTCTATCTGTATGCCAACATCCCAATCTGTTCAGCTGTTTACGCGCGATAAGAAATATCTTTCCATCTTCACAAACTCTCACATAATATTGGTGTGATATGATTTTGTTATTTCCGTGACCGGGTATGGTTTTTATTCAGTCGGCCGCTTGTTTATATTTTTGTTTGTTTCGTGTTTATCGACATGTTTATTACGTTTAGCAGAAAACATTGAATCGGAAATGAATAAATTGGTATATAAATATATGTATGAGGTATGAAATAATTTATTTATTATCTCCGCATATTCGTTATAATGAGTGATTTCCATTATTAACTTTTGACATACAGCTCCACAAAAGAAATAGTAATATCATTAAAACACATTTAAGTTATTAATTTTTCATATTTATTAAGTAAGACTATTATTGTACATTTGCGTTTATAAAGTGCTTCTATAATAATGTCTCCAATAAGGAGGAAAAAACTGAATTTAGGCAAAAGTTGTCGGGTAGAAATTCCATCGAATGGCATAGTAGATAAAGATGTGCAGTCTATGCTTCTCCCATTAACTCTACTGCAAAACATTTCATTAAATCTCAAGTATCGCATCAAAAACAATGTCATAATACCAAATAATCTCTTAAATAAATTCGTGTTACTTTGTGGAACAGCCACTTGTATAATATATGCATATTTGTATAACATTTTTCAGCTAGAACATATCAATATAAAAGAATATCAATGGGTGAATATTCTGTACTACGGCGTGTATTTTGACTTCTGTTTCCATGGCTTTGGACTGACCATGAACGTTATAATAAATCTTATTCAATCAAGGAGAAACGTTATCTTCGTTTTAACCATTCAAAAAATCCATACATTTATCAATAATAAGACCAACTTCAAGAGATTTATCTATATAAATTGGATGAGTGTCACCATCCTTCTTGGCTTTTACATTTTGTCTGTCATTCATTACTATATTATGTATCCAAGTATTCCGTATTATAACATTTTGAATGTGATTATTTTGATAAGTTTTGATGCTAACATGGTTTGTGCAATGAGATTGATTAATTTACTCAAAGATAAAGCTGTTCTGTGGAATCGTAAAGTTTTGAACCTGTGCAACAATAGCCATGACGAAATGAGTCACGATCAGTTGTTTCAAGTTTATCTCCGTATATTAAAATGTTACCAGATTTACAAAACTACTCATCAACAAGTGGTTAGTTCCACAAAGTAGTCATTTTTTAGTTTGAAGCTTTACATTCTTATCTCCGTAGAGACAAATAATCTACTGCGTTTACTGGTTTTATCATTATTTCAGGAAGTTCAACTTCAACTTTCATGCGTATTATTTATTTTGAATTTCAGGTCCTTTTCGATACGACTGGAAGTCTATTTGGTAGCTTAGTGTATATGAAATTGTTAATTGAATTTTATAAAATGCCTAAAAGTGCTGATGGGAATGTACGTACTTCATTATTTAATTTTCTACTTATCGTGAAATTCTGTTCTGTACAACACAAATATATTTTAATATCAATATTGTTTACTTTTACCCTCATAAAATACGATTGCTTCAAACCAGTGAAGTAACCTGATTAATATTCTTGTATTGTTAATTCTCAGTATTTTACATATCTTGTATCGATGACGATATACATATGGTTGTTAAAGGACTTGATGTTACAAATCATACTGAGTTTGCATTGTGAGGCATTCTATATAGCCATGGAGAACACTCAGGATTCATGCGCAACCATTTTGAGTTCAAATTGTACAGGTACTTGAGATTATTTGTTTAGAGTTAATTTAATGTAGTTGTCTAAATGGTTTCAGTTTTGTAGCAAGTCAGTACTTACCTAATAATCTTTTGTAATAAGCAAATGTTACGACGAGGGCCAAAGGGTAGGGTAAAAAAGCCAAGAACAGTCGAAAGAATGCTGCTCTGAATTCAAATCAATGTTCAATTTTTGAAATTATATTTACAGATGAAGACAAAAAGTTATTCAAAAATGTTCAGCGCGTGTACCGAGCATCATTCAGCAAGATGCGCGCCTGTGGACTGTTTTACGTCGACCGTTGCCTTCCACTACATCTAATAGGTCTTCTGACCCACTATACTATTATTTTGCTACAGTTTGCATTTCTGTAATCATTAAACATTGTAAGGTAGATTTTTGAGTTTGTTATTTACCTCTTTCACTTTGTCTTTTAAAGGAATTGGTATTTAAGTTAAACTTTTTCAGAAGCTGAATATCTGGGTTGGTAGCAGTGCTGTATCTTATATTAATACATACCAATGCTGAATCTTCTTGCATTTAATGAGACAATTTTCCTTTACTCGGTTTATTCCGTGTACCAGGACACCCTTCAGTAATGACATTTTCCTATTTCATTGAGAAACATGTTAAATAATAAAGGCCCAAGGATAGAGTCTTGTGGAATACCAGATGTTACTTTGCTAACGTTTGGTCTATATCCGTTGATTGCGACACTTTTGCAGCAGTTTGAAATATACGAAGTAAACTAGCGTCGTAAGCTTCCTCGAATTCCGTTGAAGGCTATTTTATTAAGCAATAACTCATGATCCACCGTGTCAAAGGTCTTGCAAAAGTGAAGTTCTGTGTACACTGCGCCCACTTTTATGCCAGTATCACAAAACACTGTCAAATAAAAAGCTGAAAAAGGAGATAAGGTTTTAGTATATCGCTGTTTTACAAAACCGTGTTATTGCTGTGTGATGGTATGGTATACCTAACATTGAATATGATATTTCGTTGTGTGAAAAAGTCTCTCAAAAACCTTTGACAAGGTGGAAAGAATGTAGGTTGGACTATAATTCTCCACGTTACTTTTAAACCACCCTTGTGTATAAAAGTGACATTGGTCCATTTCCACTCGTTAGGATATACTCCTTCACTAATGCACTTGCAGATGTGAGCTGCAGTGCTCAGTACAAAAGTGTTGTAAAACTGACAAGCCCTGGACCTTTCGAAGAATCCAGTGACTTGAGTTATTTTCAGACCTTGTAATCATCAAAGTGTAAGTTTGAAATTACATCATTGGTTAAGAAAGTGTCCGCTTGTGGCTGCCATTGTGATAAAAATGACGAGGCAGGTTCATGAACTGACTAAAACAAATTACAGAACAAATTACAGATAACTTCTGGACCTGTTGACTCGGTGTTGTGTAGTGTGTAGTGAAATTTAGCTGGTAAACTCAGTGGTATATTATTATTTCTCTAAAACTAGTTCTATGCAGTACGAATGTTTCATAATCCGTTAAATTTTTTTGCATTTGATCCAAACCTTCCGTTTTTTTTAATAAACTTATTTAGGGACGTGAGCATGAAACTGGAAATGTGGAAGATCTACAAGGTTAGTCGGAAAGAGGGTACTAATCCAAAAGGGTGTTAAAATACCCACAATAATGAATAACTTTTCATTAGAACTTAGAACGGGATATTTACCATGTTTATTATTTGTATTGAGTTTCCGATATTTCGGCACCGTTACAAGCGCCATGATCACGGATGAACTGAAGTAATTGCGGGTGGATGTTTATGAGCAGACAAAACGGTCTACCCTCTTTCTTGTTCATTTTTTGCGTTCGACGCCACTACCATTGTCACTTATGTCACTCACAACACGATTCTGTTCGCGACATACAAAACTCACTGTATCCGCTCGCGAACTTTTGTCAGTAGTTTTTCGGTTTTGACACAATTGAACCACTGGATTCCAGGTCCTCGACAGTTGAAACCCATCCTCCCGGTTAAAGTTCTTATATTTGGTAATATTTGGTAATCTCTATCGCTTCTCTTACCAGTCTAGGTAGATATAGGTAGTGGCATTCTGTCGAGATGACCTGAGGGCTATGTAACTCAATCCAATGGTTTGGTCCCGAGAATCGTGAATCAGTGTCAAGGTCAAAGGCTCGAACACCTGATTAGCAAGCGTGTTTTGTAATTAAATATTAATATGTATACTAGCAGCACAATAGAAAACAATAAGAATGCACTAATAAGAACTAACTAAAGGAGAGCACAGAATTAACTAAAGGATTACTTGTTAAGGAAAGATCTAGAAGTTTCGAGAACGATTCTTTCGGCAAGCTATGAAGAAAGGAAAATTACTAATTGGAACGGACTCACTCAAATACAGTATTTATACTCCCAAGGAATGACTTCACCTTCCATGATGACGATGTAATCTGCTGCGGGAACGACTTCTTTGCTCCAATCTGCTTCGTAATGCGCGCGCGTGGTCAAAGTCCGCACGGCTCGCACAAAGGATCGATGACGTTGGCGATGATAATTACATCAGGACTGGTATATTATAGCGCAATCGAAGGACCAATGATTAGGCTCTGTCGGGACTTTATAAGTAAAACAGAGAACTGTATAAAATATAGGTTTAATACCGTTATTACAATCGTCAGTTAATATTAGGTACAAATTGATGCAAAGAAATGCCCGTAGTCGTTCGCGGTAATGAACGGAGTGGCAGAACGGCGCGGCGGCGCCGCGGCGGTGCGTGTGCGGCCGGGTTCGATGCCCCGACCCCGGCGCAGACCCCGGTGTCGCCTGTAGCGGCTGATGCGCCGACAGTAGCCAACATTTGGATGGAGCATTTTGAAGAGTTGGCTATTTCTACTGCATTTACACCAATAAAACTGTGGAAGAGGTATGTGGATGACGTTTTTGGGATAATTGAAGGAGATTAACAAGAAGTAAAAGTATGCTTAGCACACCTTAATAGCATACACAGCAAAATAAAATTTACCTACGCGATGGAAAACGAGAGGGCACTTCCATTCTTGGACGTGAGTATACAGGTACGTACTGGCGGTTCCCTAGGCCACTCAGTCTACCGAAAATCGACTCACACGGATCGATACCCACACGCTGATTCACACCACCATCCCAAACAGCTGAACTCTGTAGTGACTTCACTCACCAACCGCGCGTATGATCTATGTGACGAGGAACATTTACAAGGTGAGCTAACGCATGTACAGAAGGTCCTACAGAGGAATGGATATACAGCAAGGATCGCACAGCATAGACAAAAAACTTTACATAAACACCGGAAGTACGACGTTGAGAGGCAACCAGCATTTTTGCTGTACGTACCGGGAGTGACAGATAAGGTTGCAAACATTCTCCGGAAATATGCAGTAAAGACTGTCTTCACTCCGTTCAGGAAAGTGTCTCAGATGCTGCGTTCACCAAAGGACAACTTTCCGTTGGAGAAACCTGGTGTTTATAAAGTAGACTGCAGCTGTGGAAAGTCGTATATCGGTCAGGCAAAACGTACTGTAGCTTGTAGAATTTCGGAACACATAAGGGCTGTGAAAAACAATGACATCCAAAAATCGGCCATAGCTCAACATCTTTTAGAATCGGGACCGAACCATTGAATTGAGTTACATAGCCCTCAGGTCATTTCGACAGAACGCCACTACCTATATCTACCTATACTGGTAAGAGAAACGATAGAGATTACCAAATATAAGAACTTCAACCGGGAGGATGGGTTTCAACTGTCGAGGACCTGGAATCCAGTGGTTCAATGGTGTAAAAACCGAAAAACTACTGAAAAAAGTTCGTGAGCGGATACAGTGAGTTTTGTGTGTTGGGAACAGAATCGTGTTGTGAGTAGAGATGGGCGGTGGGAAAAAACCCGACGGGAAAAAACCCGGGTTCTTTCCCGTTTGGGTTAAAACCGGGTGTTTATGAGGGAAAAAACCCAATAGGTGGGTTCTTTCATTATCTACAATAATACAATAAAGTTGAAGAGATTTTTTGTTTGTTCTAACGTGGTAATCTGTGGAACAGATTACCAGAGATACCAGACGGATTGTAAAACATGTTTCTGCATAAAACAGCCCAGTCGTCAGGTAGTTTTCATTTGTAAAAGGTCCGTCAGTCCTGAATTTTGGATATGTGGTATGTTTAGGTGTTCATATGAAAATATCAAGTTTTTGACCTTGAGTGATCTCGGCGTGCTCCGCCATCTTGGATTAAAGACACCAAAAATTAGTTTTTATTAAATAACTCCTTATCTATGGGTTTTACGCCAACAATAAATCAGACCAATTTTGTAGACAATTAAATTCACTACAATTCCTGCTTCAAGATTTTTTTTTATAGCTAATACTTTACGATATATTCCGCTTTAAAGTAGGCAAAAACACAATTTTCAAGCATTTTTTAGTTTTCATTCCCGACTATGAGATAGGTGTTTTACGTTTGAAGCCGAATTTTTAACCCACGACGAAAAAAGAATGTTATTTTCAGCTATAAATACGTATTTTTTATTTTGGTTTTACTGCAGTAGTTTACTAAATATTTAGGTTTAAGTTGGAAATGATACGGCGCGCTTGCGCGGAGAAATTTCGTTAGCGCGGCTGGACGGTAGACGCTCTCGCGGTAGAGGCGCGTGGACGCTTGAGTGGTTATTAGTTTGACCCCTATGTCTGTATATTTGTAAGTCTGTCCGTTTGTCTGTATGGCTGTCTGTTTATCTGTATGTCTGTCTGGCTGTTTGTGGCAACTAGAGATGGGCGGGCGGTGGGAAAAACTCGACGGAAAAAAACTGGGAAGATGTGGGAAGAAACCCAATAGATGGGTTTTTTCATTACATACACTAATGCAATAAAGCTGAAGAGATTTTCTGTTTGTTCAAACACGGTAACCTGTGGAACTGCCAGACGGATTGTAAAACATGTTTCTGCATAAAATAGCCCAGTCGCCAGGTAGTTTTCACTTGTAAAAAGTCCATCAGTCCTGAATTTTGGATATGTTTAGGTGTTCTTATGAAAAGATCAAGTTTTCGACCTTGAGTGACCTCGGCGCGCTCCGCCATTTTGGATTAAAGACCCCAAAAATGAGTTTTTATTAAATAACTCCTTATCAATGGGTTTTACGCCAAAAATAGATAGTAGAGATAGATTCGATTTTGTAGACAATTATATTCCCTACTATTCTGCCGTCGTATCAGAGAACACAGTAACTTTGAAAAAGCCGTTTCGAGAAAAACGCGCCTAAAGTTTTTTTGAAACTATGTTCGATTGTGACAAATTTATGAAAGTTAGCAACCTAACTAGAATGTAGAGTGATGAAAAAAACGTTGCGCTATTAAATGGGTATTTTTATGTTTTATATATCTTTATATATTTCGTTATAAATACATAACTGTGTTCTTGTTGGTAAAAAAAAAAAAGTAAAAATTGTTGAACTAGACTAAATGACAGTAACTGACACAGTTACTGTGTACTAGCTAAGATTTACGAAATACTGTGATTAAGCTATGTAAAGATGCTGTTTAATTCTTTACTTCATCACAGTAACTGTTATTTTGCTGTGTTATAATCTAATTTACTTAACGAAATTTAGTTATCTGTGAATCTAGTAAGTCAAATTACTGTATTTTAACTTAAACCGATAAAAGCTAGCGATGATTGTCTAATCCAGTATTTTTGATTACTGTGTTATAGACTAAACTTTGCAAATTTTTGTATTAAAAATGATATAATTTTCTTTACTAAAATGTATCGAAATAGCATGAATATGGTCCAGGTAAATGAAACGAATAATTACTAAATGTTAAAACAGCTAAACTAAACAAATCCGTCTCAAATTGAATGCCTTTTTAGGCTTTAACATTAAATAATAATCTTATAAAAGTATTTTTAACCACTTTTCGGAAAAAGCAGTGACTACAAAAAAAAAAACAAAATTAGCAAACTTCTAACAAATTATAATTATGTCTAGTTAAGACTTTACTTATTAAACAAATGAGATCAATCAGTCATAACATTTTAAAATAATTATAAAAACAGTTACGTAAGAGATATAAACAACACAAAATCTCTTATTTGGTAGCTCAGCCTTTTATGTTACGACTTTTTAAAACTAATATTGTTCGTACAAACTAACTTTACTTATTACGTGATGAAGAGACGATGGTATTAAAATTCTTTAGTTTTATGGAGTGAACTATCACTCAAGAGATCTTGCATTATTTACATAATTAGATAAGGCTTTCGAAAAACAACAAATTAATGTTTAGATAAACTCAACAAAAGATCCAGTTTACAAATACAAAATTATATAAAATTTCACATTATTAGGGAATCTTGTTCACAGCCATCTTTAATTTCTGTACACATATCCAGAGCCCTATCATTTTTGGGTAATTCACTCCAAAATATAAGGCGACTAGAAGGCATGAGTGGTTCCAGTTTGCCAATACCAGCATTCTTTAATTGTGTGCTAATTCCTCGCGGGGAAGATTTTAAGACAGGACAAGGAACACCACTTTTTTCACAGTTCGCTTTCAAAAACTGTAATTCAGTATAATTGTCTTCTTGAAATCACTTTTTAATATACATATAAGCTGTAAGAATTTCGTTTGCCTTGTACTTCTACCAATTCACGCAAATAAATTCTAGGACATAGTTTCTTGAGGCGTTGAGCAGATGAATGGTCTTCGAAATTAGCGAAATTGTTAACGGTCATAACCTTGACGTCGACTTTTCCAGAGTTGGATGATTTGACAACATTCTCAAAATCATTAAAATCGTATATTTTTGGTTTGCGCTTCATTAAAAGTTCCACTTGGTGATGGAAGGAATCAGCTGACATGAAGCTGTGCCCTGGCGAAGTATTTGAAGGTATTAGTCTTTGTGGATATTTCATCGCTGTTGGTTATGTAAATTAAAAAACAAAATAGCATCCACCACTTATTTTGAGAAGCACAGTTATCAGTCCAAATAATTATGTTACTAACATCTCTCTTGTATTTAAAAACTGGTGGAAAGTGCTGGTTATGTCTTCTGCTCTACGTCCAGACACAGTTTCATGCCAGATGACGGCAAGTGGTTTTAAATTTGCTTGATTGCCAACAGGCAAAACCCAGCTAAAACCCAGTAAATATTGTTTCCGCGCTCGAAAGGTCTAGGCAAAAAAACAGTAAGTAGTTAAATACTGTTATTTTGTCAAGGAACTTAAATAATCGATTGCCAGCATAATTCTCTTATAACACAGTATCTTAGGTACTGTATTGTTGCCAGGTGATTTAATTATAATCTTGAAATCTTGAACTAATCTATAACACAGTATTTGGAAAAAATGCTGTGTTTTAGACTAGCAAGAGCGTTTTACTGTGTTCTTATCTAAAGTTTATTTCTTACGGTATTTATTGTTTATTACCATTAACCCAGTAACCTCTTACTTACTGTTTTCAAGTTATGTAATACCTACATGCTGTGTTTTGTTCTATTATTTGGTCTTAGTTTGTAAAAGTTACTGTGTTTTTAGTAATCGTATCTCTGGAACCAGAAGTGCTAAAAATACACCGAAAATTTTGCCGGGTAGAGTTCAGTCTCGTTGTTACGGTAATAAAAAAAAAGTGAGAACACAGTAAGTTAAGATACTGTGTTTTCTATTACGACGGCAGTATTCTTGGCGCAAGTATTTTTTTCTATAGCTAATAGTTTACGATTTATTGCGCTTCAAAGTAGGAAAAAACACAATTTTCAAGCATTTTTTTAGTTTTAGTTTCCGACTCAAATAGACTCTCCTCCCTCCTCCTCTCTCTCCTTAAAAATAGGATTCAAATGTATGTTTGAAGCCTATTTTTAACCCACGGCGCAAAAAGAAGAATGTTTGATAAGTTTGACACCTATGTCTGTAAGTCTGTCCGTTTGTCTGTATGGCTGCCTGTTTGTCTGTAAAGCTGTTTTAATCAGGATAATTATCAGGTTAATAGTATGATGGAAATCGGTTCAGCTGTTGCAAAATTATCAGCTGTTTTCTGAGTTAGGTTAGAAAGGTGTGTATTGCACGGCGTTGCAGCTGATGCAAGATCATGGAAGTGAATTTGCTACTTAGCTTATGATTTTAGCATAGCTAGTTAGCTTTATTTAATCAATATTATGAATTATTTTTCATGCTATACTACCTTACCATCCCTACACATTTATTACTTTAACCGTACCATCTGAAAAATCCTTGTACATTGCTTTATTCACTGAGTTATAAATGTTACAGGTTTTAATTCTAAGAAAAGACAAACTTGCCATAACTAACTTCAGTATAGCTTATCTAAGTTGAAATGATGTGACCCACTACTTAATTGTCCATACTTTAAAATTTGTTTATTTGCGTAAAATGTGGTAGTGGAGCGCGTCATTTCAACTTAGACAAGCTGTAACTAGTAGTAATAAAGTTAAAAAATAATGTACTATTTAACGCATGTGTATCTAAATATTAAATAAGCTAAATTTGAAAAAACCCGAATAGATTCCCAATCGGGTTCTTTCCCGGGTTCTTTCCCTCGAATTAACCCATTTTGGGTTTTTTCCCGGGTAGAATCCCAACACTAGTTGTGAGTGACATAAGTGACAATGGTAGTGGCGTCGAACGCAAAAAACGAACAAGAAAGAGGGTAGACCGTTTTGTCTGCTCATAAACATCCACCCGCAATTACTTCAGTTCATCCGTGATCATGGCGCTTGTAACGGTGGCGAAATATCGGAAACTCAAAACAAATAATAAACATGGTAAATATCCCGTTCTAAGTTCAAATGATTGTGTTAGTGACCATGTCAGTTTAAAAACTTATATGAATAACTTTTGTTGTACAAATTTCACCAAAAGTCAATAGTTTAAGAGAAACAGCTGTTCAAAAAGTACAAAAAAAATACGCTAAAATCTGTCTATCCTCAGTTATGATCAGTTACATTTTAGGTCATATTTGAGGTCATGAATTAGAAGCACCATTTTCTGAATTTGTAATGGTGCTCGGAACACTGCTGTTAAAAATGTTTACAAACATTTTCTAACACTAACAAATGTTAGGAAAAGATAAAAATATCTGATAATAATGAATCTAATTAGTCTAATATAAATTATTAGATAATGTTTCAATAGATTTTTGCAAATATTTTTTTATTTATGTTTGTTTAGAAAATGTTAACTAATGTTTGTAAACATTTTTAATAGCGGTGTGGGAGCACCTTAACTAAAGTAGGGAAGAAGAATTTTTTAAAGAACAAAATAATAATCATTTTGCATGGAAATAAAAATTATCGAATTTTGAAATAACACTTGCTTTAAGACAGTTATCAGTGATTCTTTATGTGCCCTGCGGATTAGTACCCCCTTTCCGACTAAGCTTGTAGAAGTAGCCGTGAGAAAAGGTGTGTGTAGCTTAATCACATAGCTTGTGATAAAATAGAGATAGGGCTTCTTCAGATTTTACGTGTTCTGTTCAAGCCAATTAATTTGCTGTATCATGTTAATTATTTGGTCATAGTTCGCTTTGTAAATAGTCCAGTAAAAATAGACATTTAACTTCAGAAGAATTCGCATAGAGCTGAAAATTGGTACAGACTTTACATACATAATTATAAATGAAATGTCAAAAGTCCCCATCGAGCCCACATCTGCAAAAAAGTTATTCAATGTAAAACGTCAAAGAAATCGGTTATTCGTAAATATCTCCTAAGCGGTAAATGTTATTGGTGTAATAGTTTGTACAAAATTGTAAATAGTGCAATTCTCTACCAAAAAGGCCTCATTTTCTTTTCTACGATTCTCGTATGTAGCGATTTAAAAATTGGAAAAATCCATTCTACACAAAGTTATCGTCTACACAAAGAACAAGTCCTAATGCAGGATTCTCGCATAGCCTGAACCGTTAAAAGTAGGAACTTGAAATTTGGAGAGTATTTCCTCGTAATAGCGAAAACGCAAAATATCCCCTTTTTTCACCTTTGGGTGAAAAAGGGTTCTAAAGTTAATGAAGGATTTTTTTGTCTATTTAGACTGGACTAAAAGCTATATTTCTGTATAGATTGCCTGTTCAGGAGAGGATTTTTACATTAATACTTACGTCACAAACATGCGGAGGGTTACATACGTCAGCAAAAAAGAGAAGCATGATTCACAAGACGGACTGTTAGATATTATAAGGTCTAATGTTTTGCCTTTTGTGTAATTATAATGTGAAGCATTTAAAAACGACATGAAGTTGTTTAGATGACCACAATACTCAATTGAGCCAGAGCACAGAGAAGCACCGATTGGAGTGTTCACGGTTGATGACATATTCCAAGTTACGGCTGGAAGATTGTAATCGCCGACTTAGTAAAATTAATCGACAATAGAATTATTTACCAGCGCCTGAGTCTTAGGTGGTATGTACGCAGCAACCACGACATGATGATTCAGATTTCGACCACCAGATATTTTGACAGCGATTTTTTAATGTAGTTACGCCACGGAGTGTCATTTGCGTGTGAGTTTAGGTCAATTTCTAATGGTCTGAGAATTCTTAAGATTGCTACTAGTATGCCAACATCATCACGTTTTTTGTGCCAGCACGATCGCGATTACACCTGTACACAGTGTAGCGCAAGTCAATGAATTCGCTGTGATACATTTTTAGTATTAGACATGTCTTCGTCAGAATGATGATGTCATACGTTCTCATGAGGATGTTCATAATATATGTAAAGTATGCAGTTTTGTACGGATATCCCTACAGTTTTGGTAATACATCGATAAATGTTCATGAATCACTGGTAATGGTATTGTGTAGGTTATGTGTGATAATAATACAGGAATACGAAGTTATTAAGTGCTAAGTGTATAAAGCATAGAAGAAGGTATAAATTCATTTAATTCCAGTAATCCAGCAGTACAAACGAGTAAATAAATAAACGCTATAAGTAGATTATACTAGTTTTATTTTGCTTCAAAAAATGGCTGCAATGAAATGTTTCAGTTGTGTTCAAACATGAAAGTGCTTTGTACAGACGCCAGTACATCAAGGTACTCGAAACTTTCAAATTTTCTCAATCAACCTTGAACCTAATGCTTTTGCAATAAAGATGAAAATCTGTTAAAGATTAATTTGATAGTGATTCTGTTAGATCTCTAAAAAGTCTAATTGAAAGACGTAAATAACAGACACAAAAATCTACCTTAATATGTTTAATCATTACAGAAATGAAACTGTAGCAGAACAATAATATAGTGGGTCAAAAGACCTATAAGATGTAGTGGAAGACAAAGGTCTACGCAGAACAGTCCACAAGCGCGCATCTTGATGAATGATGCTCGGTACACGCGCTGAACATTTTTGCATAACTTTTTGTCTTCATCTATAAATATAATTTCAAATATTAGACATTGATTTGGATTCAGAGTAACATTCTTTGGACAATATTTGGTTTTAAATTTATGCTACCCTTTGGCCCTCGTTGTAACATTTGCTTTTGACAAATGATTATTAAGAAATTATGTCTTACAAAATTAATTAATTCTTGGAAAGTTAAGATAAACTGAAACCATTTGGACACCTGAATTAAATTAACTCCAAACAAATAATGCCACATACCTGTGCAATTTGAACTCAGAATGGTTGCGCATGAATCCTGAGAATTCTCTAATTCTCTATAGAACGCCTCACAATGCAAACTCAGTGTGATTTGTAACATCAAGTTCTTCAACAACCAGGCGCAAAGCATCACCGATGCAGTAGATATTAAATACTGAGAATTTATAAGTTATCATTACAAACATTTTAATCAGGGTACGTATTTTATTGAGATAAAAGTATAGTATGTATATTCGAAAATTCAAAGTTTTTTTTTTATTTCGAATAGGCACAGTACATGCACTTAGGAAACGTGTCGATAATTTAGTTGCACGGTTCCAAAAAGTAAGTCCTATGTAGAAGAGCCGGCAAGAAACTCCATGAATTACATTTTTTTAAATTATATTAATTAACTATATTATTTTTAAGTCAAGTACTTAATAATAGTAATATACATTCATGCTTAATATAAATTAAAACTCCACGTTATATGAAATAGTATTAAAAGTAGAAAATTTAATAATGTTAAATACGTACATCCTCATCAGCACTTTTAGACATTTTGTTTAATTCAATAAACGATTTAGTAAACACTAAGGTATTAGAGAAGATGTCAATTACAAGGAAAAGGATCTGAAAATCATAATAAATGATACGCATTATTCAACTTCCTGAAATAATGATAAAACCAGTTAACGCAGTAGATTATATTTTTCCCTACGGACACAACAGATGTAAAGCTTCAAACAAAAATATAACTATATTGTTGCACTAACCATTTTTTGATGAGTAATTTTATAAATTTGGTAACATTTTAATATTTGGAGATAAGCTTGAAACAATCGAAAGTGACTCATATCGCCATGGCTATTATTGCATAAGTTCAAAACTTTATGATTCCACAGAACAACTTTATCTTTAAGAAAATTAATCATTGCTATTGCATAAACGATATTACCATCAATATTTATCAAAGTCATTACATAAAAAATGTTGTATAACGGAACTCCTGAATACATAGCACAGAAATAAATAAAAGAAAAAATATAATATCCAAGAAGCATGGTGACACTAATCCAATTTCTATAGATAAATCTCTTGAAGTTGCCCTTATTGTTGATAAATCTATGGACTTTTTGAATGGTCAAAATAAACAAAACATTGTTCCTTGATTGAATAATATTAACTGTAACGTTCATGATCAGTCCAAAGCCATAAAAGAAGCTGTCAAGATACAAGGAGAAGTGTTGAAAACCCATCAATTGATGATTATATACTGTAATATTACTTTCTACATCAAAAATGCGATATGCATACGCATATAATATACAAGTTGCTGTTCCACAAAGTAACACGGATTTATTTAAGAGATCATTTGGTATTATGACATTGTTTTTGATGCGATACATGAGATTTAATGAAATGGTTTGCAGTAGGGTTAATGGTAGAAGCATAGACTGCAGATCTTTATCAACTGTGTTATCCAATAGAATTTCTACACGACAACTTTTGCCTAAATTCAGTTTTTTCCTCCTTATTAAAGACATCGTTATAGCAGCACTTTTCAAACGTAAATGTACAAGTTGATAGTATTCAAACAAGAAAAGTAATTTGAATCATATATTTTAATTTGTTAATGTAGAAATATTCTTTATCCACGCTTACGACAGCAATAACAAGACAAACACATTTGATAATGAACATAAAACAAACATACGTTTTACCTTCAATTCTGTTTAATATTGAATATAGTTTCTTTTTCATATTGGTAACATAAAATGAATTCCACAAAATGATATCTGTTGAACGAGAAGATCGGTAATGTCTGGTTCCTATGAACAAAACCGAATCCTTTTTTTACCAATATGGTTGCATTTTTACAGCCAATCAGCAGGACAATTATGTAACGTAACCAACTTCAATCATGACAGTTGATTCGTTAAAAACAACAATCATTGCGTGGTAAATAGTTGTAGAGAAGCCGGATTGTTAATACATACGTTGCTATGGAAATTGTTGATATTACAAAATCAAAGCCATAGCGATGACGAGTGTTTGCGAAAGTAGAATGTTGAGCAGATAAATAGATTTGTAAGTAAATTTTACTCGTAATACCTACTAAAGGATAAAATGGTTATGCTATGCAAAACTATGGGGACTTTGCTAATCATTGGTAAAGATACAAGAGTCTTAATTTCAACCAATATCGCTCGGTTAATCATAGGAAACGGCTAAAGATCAAAAAAGTTTGAGTTGAAACGTTTATCAGAAATGCAGTCGATTAAAAAGTGCAATCAATGCTTCCACCTCTGAATTTGATGCAAACGCTAGTGTTAAATCCAAGATCTTCAATCATGTAATTAAGTTCATATTATTGTACGGGGTAGTTATATTGCTGCCAGCACAATTATGTATACTGAGTCTTTGACATTCTGCAACCTAATAAAAATTTGAAACCATATTATAACCCAATTTGGCGTCTGCCGACTTCTTTCTCTTCAACTCTGGCTTCTACTCGTACTGCGTGATATTCATAAAAAACTGTATCATTAATAGAATACATTATAAAAGGGTCGGTATCTTTTAGTCCATATGTCTAAGTTGCCAGTAAGACTATATCGCGATACGACTAGATCTCGTTTGGATCCCTCCAGAGCAGAACACCAGTCTCGCAAAATATCAGAATCTCAAAACACCATATTATCAAAACAGCAGAGTCGCAAAATCCCAGTTACGCAGAATACCAGTCTCGTAAAATATCAGATTCTCAAAATACCATACTATCAAAATAGCAGAATCGCAAAATAGCAGTTATGCAGAATACCAGCATCGCAAAATACTACGATCTCAAATTACCAGATTCATAACCACCTTGTATGAACCGGGTTCACAATAAAATATTTTTTAGTGTTCGAACAATATTTTAATCAATACCTATGCAACATAAACGAATAAAATTTCACAATTGCTTTTTACTTCCCCACCATTGGCTGCAGACCCTTCAGGTCTCGTCAATAACTGCCCGGTTAAGTAGAAGGGGTCCCCAAGGACCATGTAGAGAAGGAGAATAGAAAAAAAATGAAAATTATCTGTGATTGCATTACCAACAAAATTTCCATCGAAGCGTGTTTAAGACGCCTAGATGTTTTAGTAAAGAAAATTTAAACTACATAATACCTTCTACTACCGTTTATTAATAACAACTTACATCATGTGTGATATACAGATGATGTTTGCTCGGATAGCCAATAATGGCGCTACGCGTTATCACTATTTAATCAATTACAGTGTTTGATGTTGTAGGTATCCTGACGTCCACATCTCGAAATGACTTGGTAGATTGGGCTATATCTCAATTTACCTTTTTCGCAATATGACTAGATAGAGGGAGGCCTACACAGTGTATTGTTTTTTAAAAGTACAGTTACATTCAATTTAAGTATTTTAGGAACTAAGGAGGTTAGATAAATAACAATAAGCACTTATTGTAATTATTGTACGTCCTAACGATATTGTGTATATCTGATATTATGTCAAATCACGATATGATCCAAACGAGATCCAGTCCTACAGCGAATTAGTCTAACGAGTCATTTCGAGATGTGGCCGTCAAGATACCTAGTCCAATCGAGATCCAGTCGTATCGCGATCTAGTCTTACTGGCAACCTAGATATATCGCTATACAGGGTGTAAAAAGACCCATCACATAGCCGAAATCTACGCACTCTGTACATCAAACTAAATTACATTGACCAAAAATAATTGCTGGGAAACGACTTTTATTTTTTGGTATGAAAAAAAAACGCTTTTTTTGTAGCGCGCAAATTATGGTTGTGGCAATGCCGCGCGTTTGCATGCGTGCAGCGGCCACACATCCGAGCAAAGGCGGTCGTGTGCGTTTGATATTCATTGCGTTTTTGTAACTTCAAATGCGTAATTTGTTAGGAAAAATTGATATTTTTGAAAATGTTTGTATGGAAGAAAGTTTAGTATTATGACTTGGAAATCGTTTTTGGAAAAAACTAAAAAAAAAAAGTGTACTTTGACCTTCAATATCTCCAAAACCAATGATTCCCCAGGTATGGTTTGTTCGAAAAAAATGATCCATACGTGGTTTTCGTTATCGTTAAGGGTCTTTTTACACCCGATATACAAGGTATGTCAGAAAGGGGGTAATAATCTGAAAGGGTGTTAAAGTGCCTATAATAATGAATAACTATTGTTATACCACTTTCTCCAAAAGTCAATAGTTTATGAGAAACAGCTGTTCAAAAATTACAAGAAAAATACGCTAAAACCTATCAGCTATGGTCAGCTGTTTTTACATTTTAGGTCATATTTGGGGTCAAGAATTAGACGCATCCATAGAACTCGTAACTGAAGTAGGGACGAGGAATTTTTGAAAAAACTAAATAAAAAATATTTTACATGAAAATAAAAATTATAGAATTTTGAAATTTTAACACTTGCTTTTAAACCGTCATCAATGATCCTTTAAGTGGTCTGCGGATTAGTACCCCCTCTCCGACTAACCTTGTAGACTAAAAGATACCGACCCAAAAAAAACATCACATTTGTTTTTACCTTTTAAGAAATGCCTACATTTCTTAGTAATGTGGCCAGATTTAAGTGTTTTGTTATTAGGAGTTGGATTCAGGTCGTTATTATTGTTGAATTCCATCCCTTTTTATATACTCAGTTTATTCTACGGCGTGTGCCTATAGGCACGCCGTAGCATAAACTGATACAACTGCCGTATGCGGCAGTTGTATTAAATATAACGATTTTGATTACTCTTGATACGAATCTAGTGAAGGACAAAGGTTTAATAAAAAAATGTCTTCTCGTTCCCAAGGGTGTCTAGGTACACCAAACAATATAAGAAAAGGAAGATTGTCTTAAAGAGTACAAGTTTAAGCAGTTTGTCTATACATATAATAAAATCGTAACGAAGTAAAATCTGTACATTGAATATTTTCCAGAAAAAATAAGTGCAAATTGTTGGAAAAACGCTACAGATGTCAAAAAGAGAGTTTTTAGAATTTTTGTCTGTCTGTTTATCTGTTTGTCTGTTTATCTGTTTGTATGTTTGAGCTTCACGCCGAAACTACTGGACAGATTTTGTTGATATTTGGAAAACATATTTGTTGCAGGTCGTGTCAGGTTATCACGCTATTCGGTTATAAAAATATATTCAACAAAATAGTTTCTTGAACCTAACTAGATGGCGTTGGCGTCAGTGGCAACAGTAATCATAAGCGTTTTAACTCTCGAAAAGAGAGTTTACAGTACCTACACATTTACCTATCCCTCCAAAGCAAACAGCCGTGATGTTTTGCAATGGAATGGTGTAAACAACACCTAGACATACGATTGTAATAATCGCGGAAATTTTGCTGTCATTTATTAAAGAGGTCTATTGTCTATCTCTGAATGTCTTCATCAGATAAGAAAAATATGCAGTCGAATAGCGAAAACACCATTCAAATCGAATCAGTCGTTTCTGAGAAAATTGTGAACAAACATACATATAGGTCGAACATAGAACCTCCTTTTTCGGTGTCGGTTAATTATGTTTCATTTTGCAGCTTAGTCTTGCTTAGTACTATAAAAGTGTCTGTAATACAAAATTCAGGTTCCGAAGTAATTTTATAACAATAGTAAATTATCACGGTATTTATTGATAAAAGGCAAAAGGCAAAAACATTTTTTTTCGTTCTTGAGGACAGTTGATGGCGTAGAGTATCCCACATACCGCGCTGCCTGCTTAGCACTTCACCTTCTAGACGGTGACCAACATTGGGATGACACTCTCGAGGAGGCCAGCGTTAGTGACAGTCCCAGTCGTCTGCGACATTTGTTTGCCGTCATGTTGGTGTTCTGCGGAATCTCCAACACAGTTCTATTGTGGGAAAAATATCGACATTATCTGTCGTTTCTTTAAAACTTCTGTAAAAGTCGTTTCTTTGCAGAGGAACATCATTGAGGCGGAAATTCTAACGGGTTGTGGCGTTGGCGAGTCGCGCCGTAAGCGCGTGCAGTTTCCTGTGTGCGTATGCTTCGCTATGACCATAAACAAGTCACAGGGGCAGACACTGACGGCTGCAGGTGTCGACCTCAGGACGAGGTGCTTCTCACACGGACAACTGTACGTCACTTGCTCTCGCGTCACCAGTCCTGAATCTCTATACATTTTAACAACCGAGGGCAAAACTACGAACGTAGTTTACACAGAAGTTTTAGAAAATAACTAAAATTAATAACTTTTTGGTCGTTACCTAACATTTATGTGGATGTATAGTTATGTTTTAAAACCAATACACATCACCTATTTTTTCTTATAATGGCTTAATAACACAAAATTACAGTTCTGGTAGTACCTACATAATATACGAGTCTTAATATAAAACTCCACATCGCTACGTGTCATCAGAGTAGATTAAATTGTTGTAACCACGGAAAGAGGGTTTTAAGCACAGGGGGTTTTACACACAAGCATTTGTAAATAACAAACTACGATGATTGATAGAAAGACGAAAGACGATTACTTATCAGGCTCTAGCATCAGCTGAAATTGTGATTACCATCAGTGCCGGATTAACCACGTAGCAAGAGTAGCAATTGCTACGGGCCCCGCGCGAAAGGGGGCTCCGCGTATTTAAAGCCACTCATCTCTGCTTGAGCGTAATTTTTTGAGTGAAACTTATCACGAGAGTCCAACGATAGTGACAGCACTAGATTTATCGGCAACTTAAAATTGAATATTTGTGAATTCAGCCAAAAGCTACAAAAATGCGCAAAAAAAAATCGCGCTCGCTGCGCTCGCGCTGCTGCTACGCTTTGTATGAACTGTTCCACTCGACTATTTTCTTTTGTATATTCAAACAAACCATTTCATTACGTTTATTATTTAAGAAATTAAGCCTAAAAAACTTAAATAGCAATGAAAAGGTAACGATTAAAAAAACACGCTTATAACGCTAACTTACACTTTTCAGGGGTTTTAAGCACAAGTTTTGTAAATAACAAACTATAATGATTGATAGAAAGACGAAAGAAGATTACTAATCAGGCTCTAGCAGCAGCTGAAGTTGTGATTACCATCAGTGCCGGATTAACCACGTAGCAAGAGTAGCAATTGCTACGGGCCCCGCACGAAAGGGGGTTCCGCATATTTAAAGCCACTCATCTCTGTCTGAGCGTAATTTTTTGAGTGAAACTTATCACGAGAGTCCAACGATAGTGACAGCACTAGACTTATCGGCAGCTTAAAATTGAGCATTTGAGAATTTAGCCAAAAGCCATAAATGCACTTAGAATGACGTCATGCTTTCGCCAAAAATGCGAAAAAAAATCGCGCTCGCTGCGCTCGCGCTACTGCTAAGCTTTGTATGAACTGCTACACTCGACTATTTTCTTTTGTATATTTAAACAAACCATTTCATTACGTTTATTATATAAGAAATTAAGCCTAAAAAACTTAAGTAACAATGAAAAGGTAACGATTAAAAAAACACGCTTATAATGCAAATTTATACTTTTCAGGCGTGTATTTTTTAACTTTTGTTTTTTTACCGGCCTTTTTATTTCGTGTTAGTTTATTAGTTTTTACGTGCTTTTGTGTCATTATTTCTGTTTTGACGATCGCTCGATCGCTTTGGACTAATACAAAATCAGTGTAATACCACTGTTTTATAACAGTAAAATTAATAAATAATGCAACTCAAGGGCCCCCTTTCATATTTGCTACGGGCACCGCGCTGTCTTAATCCGGCACTGATTACCATGATAAACTTACATAGGTAATTACATATATTGCTGAATGCAAATTTCGGAATCTGGATTAGAGAGAAATTAAGGCGTTCACGTTATAATAACGGTTTGCTAACCGCGTTCCCGCAGGAACCTACCTAATGTCCTTTTCTGTACTTACCCCAAAACTTTACAATGATCTGTTAAGTATACGAGTACATACATAAACATTAAAGAAAACTAAGTTACGTGAGCGAAGCCGCGGGCACCAGCTAGTTATGTAGTAATATAAGAAACAGCAAACATTTTGCTACCGGCATTCAGTATTCTGAAAAGATGTAACTGTAATTACATACGAATGCCTCTAAAAAGTCAAGTTGATAGACGTAAATAACAAACACAAAATCTGTTTTACTATGTTTAATGATTACAGAAATGCAAACTGTAGCAGAACAATAATATAGTGGGTCAGAAGACCTATTGGATGTAGTAGAAGACAAAGATCGACGTAGAACAGTCCACAGGCGTGCATCTTGCTGAATGATGCTCGGTACACCCGCTGAACATTTTTAACCGACTTCAAAAAGGAGGAGGTTCTCAATTCGTCTGAATGTTTTTTTTTTTTTTTTATGTTTGTTACGCGATATCTCAGCCAATTATGAATGGAGTTTGATGATTCCTTTTTTGTTTGGTAGACCATACTTCAGAGGTGGCCCCATATAAATTTTATTGAAATTGATTCGGCACTTTTTGCAAAAATCAACAAAAGCAAAAAAAATAAACAAATCGTATATAGACGACGTTCTAGTTGTAGTGCTGGTCCGAAAATTTGTACACTATTGTAATTGTAATTTGTGGCACTAAAAAGTATAAAATAAAATAACTTTAAAAAAGTAAAAACCGACTTCAAAAAAACTAAACCGAGTAAAATAATTATCATTTAATAAAAGTACCAGTTTCAGAAGTCGGTGCTCTACGCTGAAACAAATTGAATGCCCCGACTTCTGAAACTGGTCATCATCTGCCTAGCCTTTTCCCAACTATGTTGGGGTCGGCTTCCAGTCGAACCGGATGTAGCTGAATATCAAGTATTTTACATGGAGCGACTGCCTATCAGACCTGCACAACCCAGTAACTGGGTAATACGATACTCTTGGTAAGACTGGTTGTCAGACTTTCTGGCTTCTGACCAACAGTAACGACTGTCAAAGATCTACAAATGACAGCCGGGACCAACTGCTTTACGTGCTTTCCGAGGCACGGAGGAAACTCGCTATGGTAAATGGTCACCCATCCACAGACCAACCTCGGCAAGCGTGGCTTAACCCGGAAGATCGGTCTATGTGGCTGTAATTATTTAGCCACGAGCTCCTCACTGACACACACTACTTCACACTCACACGACTTCTGAAACTGGTACTTTTATTAAATGATAATTATTTTACTCCGTTTAGTTTTTTTGAAGTCGGTTTTTACTTTTTTATTGCATAACTTTTTGTCTGCATCTTTATATATAATTTCAAATTCAGATTCAGAGTAACATTATTTAGAGGGTTTTTGGCTTAAAATTAACCGTTTCCCTCGTTACAACATTTGCTTATTACGAGTGATTACAACTAAACTAATTTGTTACAAAATTATTTAATTCTTGGAATGAACTGAAACTATCTTGATAACTTCATCTAATTAACTCCAAACAAATAATCTCACATACCTGTACAATTTGAACTCAGAATGGTTGCACATGAATCCTAAGAACGCTCCATGGCCATATAGAATGTCTCACAATGCGAACTCAGTATGATTTGTAACATCAAGTTCTTTGAAAACCATTATTACATCATCACCGATGTAAAGGATATCAAATACCGAAAATGCATAACTTATCATTACAAAATGATAATCAGGTTACTTCACTAACTTGAATCAATTACATTTCAATTGGAGTAAAATATGCAATATTATTACTAATATACATTCATGGTTTACAGAACAGAATTTCACGTTATGTAGAAAATTTAAGAATATTAAATACGTACAAGCTCATTAGAAGATCTATCCATTTTATAAAATGCAATTAACGTTTCAGTAAACACTAAGGTACTACAGAAAATATCAATCGTAAGGAATAGGACCTGAAATTCATAATTAATAATACACATTATTCAACTTCCTGAAATAATGACTCAATCAGTAAACGCAGTAGAATATTTTTCCCTACAGAGAAAATAGATGTTATGTAAAGCTTCAAACTAGAACATAACAACTTTGTGGAACTAACCATTTGTTGATGAGTAGTTTTATAAGTCTGGTAACATTTTAAGGCGCGGTGAGAAGCAAATTTTTAGGGAATTGAGGGGGTGAAGCAGGGGCACATAGCTCCGCCCACTGCGGGGCGCCCGCCGCCCGCGTTTATGATAGCACGCACGGCCCTATTCTAGCGCCATCCATATTCTGACGGTGAGTGCTAAGATGCCGCAGCAGCCTCTCGAGAGCCGATGAGCGCTAATATGTACATATTAAAGTTCAAAATAAAAAGATAATGTCGTAAATATCTGTTCCGATAAAAAATGCTGTTTTCCATTCAAGTACAGAGAAGCTGAGGGTTATCAGTGTAGTAACCCTAAGACCTTAGACTTCGGTTTTCCTGTAATATAAGTAAAAAAGTCGCTGAAAATACTCCTTTATTTTTATCAAAATTATGCCTCAGTAGGGGGGAGGGGAATGGTCATTTTTTTATGTATTTAATCTCTAAGTAAAGTAGAAATTTTCTGTATTTTTTAAAACTATTTATTTCAAAATTATAAACGAATATTTATGGATATTTAAGATCTCAATCAATCAATCTAATGTTAACGCAAATTTGGCTGCGGTAACAGGAATCACTTCTGCTGGTATCGGCTATTCGCAGTTTCAAGAAATTACAGCATGCATGGATATACCAATTTTTTCAGACATAACTTATTGTAAAATTCAAGACATCGTTAACGAAAAACGGGAAGAAACAGCTCTAGAATCAATGGGAAAAGCTGCTATGCGTGAGCGTGATGCCGCTATAAGTGAAGAGAAATTTAGTAACGACGATATACCTGTAGTAGCCGGTAATAATAACTAATAAGGCATTGTCAGGTGCCGCAGCGATTGTAGGCCGCAAATTTGGTGAAGTCCTATATACAAGGTTAGTCGGAAAGGGGTTACTAGTCCGCAGGCCACGTAAAGTATCACTGATGGCCGTTTTAAAGCAAGTGTTAAAATTTTAAAATTCGATAGTTTTTGTTTCCGTAAAAGATGATTCTTATTTTAGTTTTTTCAAAAATACTTCGTTCCTACTTTAGTTACGAATTCAGAAAATAGTGCTTCCCATTAATGACCCCAAATATAACCTAAAATGTAATCACAGCTGATCATAGCTGAGTCTAGATAGATTTTAGCACATTTTTCATGTATTTTTTGAACAGCTATTTCTCTTGAATTATTGACTTTTGGGGAAAGTGGTAAAACAAAAGTTACTCATTATTATGGGCACTTTAATACCCTTTTAGATTGGTACCCCCTTTCTGACTAACCTTGTATAGGACTTCACCAAATTTGCGGCCAACAATCGCTGCGGCACCAGACAATGCCTTATAGTTATTACCGTACGAACGTGATGACCAAACGCCATCTGCATACACATCTAATATAGGTATGTTATCTTTACTAAATTTCCCTTCACTTATAGCGGCATCACGGTCACGCATAGCAGCTTTTTCCATTGATTCTAGGGCTGTTTCTTCCCATTTTTCATAAACGATGTCTTGAATTTTAGAATAAGTTATTTCTGAAAAAAATGGTATATCCATGCATGCTGTAATTTCTTGAAACTGCGAATAGCCGATACCAGCAGAAGTGATTCCTGTTACCGCAGCCAAATTTACGTTAACATTAGATATGTTTGCTGGATCCTCACTTGTAATTACAAAATTTTCTCTACACATATTACATTTAAATTTATATTTAGAGATCAAACCATTTCTTCTTTCTCCTATCAATGACATGTCTTTTAAATTGCAATTGAACAAAGAACTATGGCTTGATATTTTTTGAAGCTGCTGGATAAAATACATCATAATTATGTATAATCCTTCGACCATGTATTGGTAGGTTCGCATCTTCTTGAGAAACGGTTTCTACAAGGAGCGAATCGTTAATGGTGAATTCTCTGAAAAAAAAAATGTGTTAGTGTTTTTAAGAAAAAAATCAATGTGATAGTATGTTGTTTGTCAATCATGCTGAAACGACTGAGCTGATTCGGATAAAAATAGACACGTTTTTCCATGTGAGATTTTCACTTAAAATGAGACTATTTATTGACCTCTCAAGTCGCGAATCAGATGATTAATTGTTTTATACCAATAAGGTTGCAATCAAGCATACGTCAGCCTGATTGTAAGCAGTTACGTGTGTGTGGGTGTTTAGGTCACAAAAATGTGTGGGTGTAGGTACCCAACTTAATCGGTCCAGAACATTCGAAGCAAATTGGCTGTGACAGACGTACAGATAGACAAACAGACACATGAGTGGTCCTATAAGGGTATAGTTTTTACTAAAGGAACCCTAGCAAACAACTTTCATTTTTAAATTACATTTTTAGTGTTATTAACATTAGTATACATAGGAAATTACCCATAATCTGCTCCTTGAACAGTACCTATATCTGTTGAGGTTGGAGTAAGTGCAGTCAGACGTGTGAGTGATGTTGGAGGATTATTACACTGATAACCCTTCTTACCCTTCTCTGTAATTGAATAGAAAACAATCTTTTCATCGGAACAGATATTCATAACACTCTTTTTATTTTGAACATTTTATTATATGTATGTGCATATTAGCGCTCATCGGCTTTCGAGAGGTGGCTACGGCATCTTAGCGCTCACCGGCTACCGACGCGACGGTCGAGGCGGCAGAGCGAAAGTTGTGATTATTATAAATTATTTTGCGATCTATGCAAATATTGTGAACCTATTTCAGATATTGAAAAAAATTAAGAAACTTTGTGGGTGTAATACAATAATAAAGCGTGACACCTACAAAAGTAACAATAAGTACTTACTGAGATACTAGAGGATTTTTATTTTTATTACGTCGCTTTCTTGTACAAATCCGTCGTAGTACTTTGTTTCTTTTATTGCCCATTGTTGTTTTTCTAATCTTAAAAATGATTTTTTGTAATCAACACAGAGCAACACGAATAATGAAAAAATACCTACGGACGTATACAAATGCGTCAATAATCACAAAAAAATGGTATCTATTTGAAAACTGAAGCTAATATAAATCAATATTTATAAAATAACTTATTATTTATACCTAATAATAAACTAGTGTACGTAAAAGGTTAGAGCGAATTCGAAACGTGACCTCTCTCCACAACAGCTCGCAGCCGACTGACATGTCACAGACGAACGAACGACATTAGCACATCGCGGCAACAAATAAGGTTCAAATCAGCGATGCATTTGATGTTAGTTGAATCGAACGACCGCCAATATAAAAGTAATTTTGCAGTTTTAATTAAATTAAAAAATAAATACACGGCTCAGTGAAATAATTTTTAGGTAATTCTTTAGTTGATTATATTCCCTATATTATCATTACATAAAATATGCCAGTTTACGCTCAAAATTTTGAGAACTATGCGACGAAAAATATTTTTTGAGCTCTGTTTCATGATTTTTTTATCATGATCCTATTTTATTTTTATGAAATATTTTCACATAAGTCTTTTCTTTGAACATTTGACAATACACTCAATTTTTTTCTGGCTTGTAATAAGTACCAATACGCCTAACTGTGCGACAAAAAACTGAGCGTTTTACGGCGTCCTACGTTTGGGCAGCGCCTTATTTGGAGATAAGCTTGAAAAAATTGATCTCGACTCAATTCACAATGGCTATTTTTACACAAGTTCAAACCTTTATGATTCCACAGAACAACTTTATCTTTAAGCAAATTAATCAATTGAATTGCATGAACGATATTAGCATCAATATTTATAAAAGTCATCCCGTAAAGTATGATACAAAACGGAAGACCTGGATTCATAACGTAGTAATAAATCAAAGAAATGATATATTAGCTAAGAAGCATTGTGACACTAATCCAATTTCTATAGATAAATCTCTTGAAGTTGTTCTTGTTGTTGATAAATCTATGGACTTTTTGAATACTTAAAACAAACACAACATTCCTCCTTGATTGAACAAGAATTAACTGTTACGTTCATGATCAGCCCAAAGCCATAAAAGCAGGAGTCAAAATACAAGGAGAAGTACTGAAAATCCACAAAATTATATTTTTTAATATTTTCTTCTATTTGAAGAATGCTATATAAATATGCATATATTATACAAGTTGCTGTTCCACAAAGTAACACGAATTTATTTAAGAGATCATTTGGTATTATGATATTGATGCGGTACTTGAGATTTAATGAAATGGTTTGCAGTCAGGAATGGTAGAAGCATAGACTGCACATCTTTATCAACTGTGTCATTCAACAGAATTTCTACACGACAACTTTTGCCTACATTCAGTTTTTTCCTCCTTACTTGAGACATTATTGCAGAAGCACTTAATAGACGCAAATGTACACGTTAGTAGTATTGCTTACCAAATACTTATGGAAAATTAATAACATTGAAGTATGTCTATGGTATTACGGTTTCATTGGTGGAGTTGTTTGTAAAAGAATAACAATGAAAATCACTTACTATAACGAACATGGGGAGAAAATAAAGAATGCGCGTCATAAATTATGATGTATTGATTTTAGAAGAGCAACCGTGTAGTTTTTTGTCTGCTCTTCTTCATAGGAAATGACAAATTAGGAACGTGCACCTAAATTCGATCTTTCATAAATGAATAACGTGTTTCTTGCTTTTAGGTTTTTGATTTGATTTGTTTGTTGGTTCTTGGATTGATGAGCATCTCTCTGGAATTAATTGTAATGCACGATAATGAGATATAACAGTTTCAATTAGTGCTTTAATGGTATTGAATCCGTTTATTCATCATTTATACATGATCATTTTAATTATTTCATTATATAAAAAAAAAACAGTAGCCCACAGGCATCTGGAACAGAGTTCAAGCTGCCGGTGGTTAGGGCTCCAGAGAGAGGAACTTCCTAACGATACGCGCCGTGTCCAGAAGTACAGCTTTCTGAATCAAACCCTACACATACTTGTAGTATGGTAATTCTGCGTCCACAATGTTATATTATTACTAAAGGGTGTCCAGGTACACCGAACAACCCAAGGAAATACAGATTGTGTTAAAGACAAGTTTAATCAGTTTGTTACGCATTAATATAAGATACTACCAACATTTTGCTATCTATTATCATAAGGCGCCATTTATTATCATAAGAACGTTATTGTTGATATCCTCGGGAACAGTACGTCATTCGGGATGAAAGGTACCTCACAACGTATATAATATGCAAAATTTCAGGATGGTTGGATTCGGTGGTTTAGCCGTTAAAAGGTAACAAACAAACTTATTTTCGCATTTATAATATTAGTTAGGATACTGCAAACATTTTGCTACCGACATTCAGCATTCTGAAAAGGTTTAATTTTAATTAAATAAGAATGCCTCTAAAAAGTCTAATTGAAAGGTGTAAATAACAGACACAAAAATTGATGATTACGGAAATGCAAACTGTAGCAGAATAATAATGTAGTGGGTCAGAAGACCTATTAGGTTTAGTAGAAGACAAAGGTCGACGTAGAACAGTCCACAGGCACTCATCTTGCTGAATGATGCTCGGTACACGCGCTGAACATTTTTGCATAACTTTTTGTCTTCATCTGTAAATAAAATTTCAAAAATTAAACATTGATTTGGATTTAGAGTAACATTCATTCGACCGTTCTTGGGTTCACATTTATTGCACACCAAGATTTCGTTACTAAAAATGATTATTAAGATATTATTCGTTACAAAATTTAAGAGTTTTTGGAATTTACTGAATATACTGAAACAACAACTACATCAGCGAACACAAACACAAACAACTACATCAAATTAATGACAAACAAATAATCTGCCATACCTGTACAATTTGAACTCAGAATGGTTGCGCATGAATCCTGAGAATTCTCCATGGCTATATAGAATGCTTCACAGTGAGAACTCAGTGTGATTTGTAACATCAAGTTCTTTAAAAACCATAGGTATATCATCACCGATCTAACAGAAGTAAAATACTGAAAATTTACAACGTATCATTACAAAAATATGAATCAGGTCACTGACTTCAAGAAATTATATTTTTCTTGAGGTAATACTATACGATATTAGTACTAATATACATTCATCCTTTACATAACAGGATTTCATGTTATGTAGAAAATTTAATAATATTAAATACGTACACGCTCATCAGCACTGTTTGGCGTTTTATAAAATTCAATTAACGTTTCAGTATACACTAAGGTACTAGAGAAAATATCAATCGTTTGGAAAAGGACCTGAAATTCATAATAAATAATATGCATTATTCAGCCTCCTGAAATAATGATAAAACTAGTAAACTCAGCAGATTAATTTTCCCTAAAACAGATTTAGAGCTTCAAACTAGAACATAACTACTTTCTGGAACTGACCATTTGTTGATGAGTAGTTTTATAAATCTGGTAACAGTTTAATATTTGGACATAAGCTTGAAAAAATCGATCTCGATTCATTTCACAATCGCCATTATTACACGAGTTTAAAACTTTCTGATTCCACAGGGCAACTTCATCTTTTAGCAAATTAATCAATCTTATTGCATAAATGATGTTAGCATCAAAATTCATCAAAGTCACTCCGTTAAAAGTATGATAAAATGGAAGATATGGATACGTAACACGGTAACTAATGACGGAAATAGTATAAAAGCCAAGAAGGATGATGACACTCATCCAATTTCTATAAATAATTATCTTGAAGCGGTCCTTATTGTTGAAAAATCTATGGACTTTTTGAATGGTCAAAACTAACGCAACATTCCTCTTCGATTGAACAAGATTAACTATAACGTTCATGATCAGACCAAAGCCATAAAAGCAGGACTCAAGATAAATGGCGAAGTACTGAACATCCACCAATTTATATACTTCAATAAGATTTTCTACATCAAATATGCGATATAAATGTGCATATATTATACAAGTTGCCGTTCCACAAAGTAACACGAATTTATTTAAGAGATTATTTGGTAGTATGACATTGTTTTTGATGCGATACTTGAGATTTAATGTAATGGTTTGCAGTAGGGTTAATGGTAGAAGCATAGACTGCACATCTTTATCAACTGTGTTATCTAATAGAATTTCTACCCGACAACTTTTGCCTAAATTTATTTTTTTCCTCCTTATTGGAGACATTGTCACAGCAGCACTTTTTAAACGCAAATGTACACGTTAATAGTATTCAAACAAAAAAAAGTAATGTTAGTCATACATTTTAATTTGTTAAAGTATAAATTGTTTTTATCCAGTCTTATGATAGCATCAAAACAAACACATTTGCTAATGAACATAACACAAACATACGTAAGTATTAGCTTCAATTCTATTTAATAATTAATCGAGTTTCTTTTTCATATTAGTAAACATAAAATTGGTTTCACAAAATGAGAACTGTTAAACGAAAAGATCGCTAACATCTGGTTCCTATGAACAAAAACGAATCGTTTTGTTTACCAATGTTTGCATTATTTATAGAATTAAAAAAGTAAAAACTGACTTAAAAAAAAAAACTAAACGGAGTAAAATAATTATCATTTAATAAAACTACCAGTTTCAGAAGTCGGTGCATTCAATTTGTTTCAGCGTAGAACACCGACTTCTGAAAGTGGTAGTTTTATTAAATGACGATTATTTTACTCCGTTTAGTTTTTTTTTGAAGTCGGTTTTTACTTTTTTAAAGTTTTTTTATTTTATACTTTTTAGTGCCACAAATTACAATTACATTAGTGTACAAATTCTCGGACCAGCACTACAACTAAAACGTCGCGTCGTCTACATACGATTTGTGTATTTTTTTTTTTGTTATTGTTGTTTTTTCAAAAAGTGCTGACTCAATTTCAATAAAATTTATATGGGACCACCTCTGAAGTATGGCCTACCAAACAAAAACAGAATCATCAAAATCCATTCATAATTGGCGGAGATATCGCGTAACAAACACACAAAAAAAAAAAAAAAAAAGAACATTTAGACGAATTGAGAACCTCCTCCTTTTTGAAGTCGGTTAAAAAAAGAAAGATTTATTTGCACAGAATACAGGTGATACCAGATATAACAATGGTGGATAGTTCAAGCTATGTTCTGCGTGTATTGCATGCAAATATTTATAATTATAGTATATAATACAATTGAAATACTATTATATTACTTACAAATGTCAAGTTATATTATTATTTAATAGCCAAATAGCAAGGCAATTGTGTTATCGCTAGTGGGTAACACTGGGCAATGTTGATAAAGGGAGGTAGTCGTCGATATGGATGAACGCACCCGAGGTTATAAAGGCGGCGGTCTTTCGTCGAAGCGGGAGCATTCCGTGTTGATCAGCTGAAGAAGTCTGACCTTTTATATCTGATTAGCTTGTCCTTATTTTATGATCTTGTAATAATTGTGTAAAGTAATATATTGTGATTTAGTTTATGTTACTAATACTGTAGTATCACCTTCATGATCGTCATCTTCACCGACTGGCCATTTTTATATTTTATACTTTTTTTTGATTGATGACAGAGAGGAATTTAAAATTAGACTGGACTTTTTGGATTGTTTTTTTGGGATTGTGATTGCTTTTGATACGAATGTCTGTTTTATTTTATATTGATATAAATATTATAAAATTAAATCCGAGTGACCGTTTAATTATGTGGCATGCCACAGCAACCCACCTTGAAGCACAATATTTGCCTGGGGGAGCTTACTATTGTGTGTCCGTCTCTCATGACGACGTCTCGTACAGGTCTGTCTTCTCATAGATAGCCTGTAACCCAAGATGTGCCTGCACGACGCTGGGACTGTGCTGCCTAAGCACTCTCGCCGTGTATCTAGCCGTCAATACGCGCTTGCTGCCGCCGGTTTCTATCAAATGGTTGTGTGGGCCATTGGCGAACGCCGTAACTTCAAGAAGGAACGCGCTGACTACTCCAAGGGACGTGACGCAGTCCTGCCTCTTATTCTCTAGCCATTCCTATTTTTGTTATTTATGTACTAGGTATAGAATGCTCTACACATTCTTTACAACTGGTGTAGCAGACGTGCTCTCAGGAGATCCTAGGGCCGTCTGTTACATTACAATACTAACCCAAATACAAGTACTCTCAGTGGTGCAGAGTCTATGTTGGTTTTATTTACTGTGTTTACCTTGCTCGCAATCCTGACATACCGATATTAGCTATAATTGTAATGATAGAATCACCCCTGAACGATTGTGCTGTTGTGTCTTTGGCAATTGTGTAACATAACCAACAATTATGACAGTTAATGTGTCAAAAACATTATTCATTGCGTAGTACATTGCTGTAAATAAGTCGGATTGTTATTGGAAATGGGAATTTATGACTTGTTTGAATCAAAGCCATAGCGATTACGAATGAGTTGCGCAATTGGAATGCTGGGCAGATAAATAGACTTCAAAGTAAATACACTATACTATGCAAAACTATGGGGCCTTTGCTTTATTTTTGATAAAAATACAAAAGTCTTAATTTCAACCAATAACGCTCGGTTAATCACAAGAATCGGGCATAAATGAAAAAAGTTTGAATTGAAACATTTTTCAGCAATGCAGTCGATGAAAAAGTGCAATCAATGGTTCTGCCTCTGAATCTTATGCAAATGCTAGTGTTAATTGCAAGATATCACTTCAAAACACTTTTATAAATTCGAATAATCATGTAAATAATGGGCAAATTTCATATATCGGAAACCCAGATCCAAAAGAAACGGCTTGTATTGGTATTTGTCACACTTAATGTCCTAAACAATCCTGCATAATTTTTTTTTCCTCGGCTACTTCTGGACCCATGAAAACGAGGTCAAAGATTGAAAAACTGTCTGTTCGTGTATTATTTAAATCATTAAATATTTATTCTAATCATTATATCGCAGTGCACTGCTGGGTATAGGCAGCTCCTATTAATCGTCACCACACCAGGTGCTTGCTCAGATAATGGATTAAAACATTATCATAGGTAGTTGGAAAAGTGGTATAATGAAAAATGATATTAAGTACATATTTTACATCTATTTATTCGACATAACTACCTAATTATTCCATCTCAATAATGTGAGATATTTACATGGTCAGAGAACACCGGATGGTTGTCCAGAGGACTTCTAGTGACTGCATAGTCAATCCTCTACCTTGATGATATTAATAGGCCGAAGGATCTATTGACAGCCTTGGGGGCGTCGGTTGACTAGTTCAATGGTTATTTTCATTTTTCATTGTACTAACCACTTTTACAACTTTGATAATGTTTTAATCCATTATCTGAGCAAGCACCTGGTGTGGTGACGATTAATAGGAGCTGCCTATACCCAGCAGTGCACTGCGATATAATGATTAGAATAAATATTTAATGATTTCAATAATACACGAACAGACACTTTTTCGATCTTTGACCTCGTTTTCATGGGTCCAGACGGAGCCGAGGAAAAAAATAATTATGCAGGATTGTTTAGGACATTAAGTGTGACAAATACCAATACAAGCCGTTTCTGTTGGATCTGTTTTTTTTTTGCCCATTCTACTTTTTTACGGGGTAGTTATCTTGCTGTCAGTATATGTATACTGAGTCCGTGTCATTCTGCAACGTAATAAAAATGTCAAACCACATGACCCAATTTGGCATCTGCCAACTTTTCTCTCTTCAACTCTCGCTTCTACTGTGTGAGATTCATAATAAACTGTATCATTAATTACATACATTAAAACAAAGAAAATCGTCACATTTGTTTTGACCTTTTAAGAAGATTTTTTAATAATTTGGAAAGGTTTAAGTGTCTTGTTATTAGGAGTCGGATTCAGCTCGTTATAATTGTTGGATTCTATACCTTTTTTTATGTACTCAGTTTATGCTACGGCGTGTGCCTTTACGGCAGTTGTATTTAATGGATCGATTTTTATTACTCTTGATACTAATCTAATTTACGCGTTATGGTTATTGAAGTTATTGACTGACAAAGTAATAATATGGAATATACTAGTACTATTTTCTACGAAAAATATCTATAATGAAATGGACTGCAATGAAATGGTTGAGTTATGTCCTAACATGAAAGTGCTTTCCAAAGACCTATCAAAATATGTTCCTAAAACTAGTTAGTCAGATTTTGCTTAATTTGATGGAGATTTATTTATTTATACTTCTATGCACTATGGTGGTACATAAGGCGGACTTAATGCCATAAGGCATTCTCTACCAGCCAACCTTTGGGTTAAGAAGAAAAGCATCGAAATATATGTAAACAGCAAAAAAAAAAATGAGTTGACAATTTTGAACTGAATAGGTATAGTACGAATTCATAAGATATAAATTACGTAAAATACATATATACAAATAATGAAATATACAAATATTATAATATACCTATATCAAATACAAAACATTACGAAAATCTAAATGCAATTATGACTAAGACTAAATTAAATGATTATGAGTGCAGCAACTTCAAGTAGTATTCCTTAACCTTGCGTTTGAACGAGAATGTACGCGGAGATTTTTTAATATCAAGGGGGAATACGTTCCAAAGTTGGATTGCTGAGACAGCGAAGGAGTTAGAAATGAAACCTGTGCAGTGGAAAGGTATTTGGAGAAGTAAATTTTCAGAAGCACGCAGGTTGCGATTGTGAGAACTGCCCAAAACTTGAAAATATATTTTCAGATAATCAGGAGCACATGAATCGTTCCTTATGACGAAGAACATAAAAAGAGATCTGAGGGACCATTTCTGCCGGATAGGAAGCCATTTAAGCTGAGAAGGATGATGAGAAATGTGATCATATTTATGAAGTCCAAAAATAAAACGAATATAATTGATAAGAAGACGATCCAATTCGTTCAGAACTTCTTGGGATAAATCAGAGTAACAAACATCTGCATAATTAATTACTAGGAGCACAAGAGACTGGACCAAAAGGGTTTGAGTGGTAGATGGGAGGAAATGCTTAAGCCCATAGAGAGATCGCAGTATGGCCGTGATGCTCGATGATCGGTTAACCTGAGTGACCTGTACCCCAAGTGTGAGTTTTTTACGTAACTACAGTAGCTGCGTCACGACAAAAATGTCAAACAAATTTTTAGTTACGCTATTCGCCGCTAGAGGCTCTGCCTAAATTTTCATACATTTTTGGCGTGACGCAACTACAGTAGTAACGTAAAAAAACTCACACTTGGGGTACTGCTCTTCCAACTTAGCCTATCGTCAGTGTGTAAATCCAAATCCATTAAGTAAGGTGACACAGGAATGACAGTGGTTGAAAATTTTCAAAAAAATTATTATACAGGGCGTCCCACAACTTTGCCACATGGAGGGAAAGTACCTTAAATACTGTAGATAAAAAAAATTGACTGAATGAAGACTTCATTTTTATTTTAAAAACAATACGAACTACATTCAAAGAATTTTAAATAATCACCTGTCTGAACTGGGAATCGAACCCGCTAAATGTGAAAACAAAAAAACTGTAATTTTATTGTACTGATCGAAAGGCTCGATCAGGTAAATTTATTTCTTCTACATTGTATAAAAAAATCATTGCTTAACATTTACGGCAACTCCGAACTTACTAGATCAATCACCTATTGTGCGTAAGTCAGCGTTGAGGCTGGAAATACAGTTGTCGATGTTGTCGGTGTCAGTTTGAGCATACAGTTGCAAGTCGTCCGCATACAAATGGTAAGAGCATTTTGGTTATGGAATTTATAAATCAAGAAATTATCAGAGAGAGAATACCGCATTGCGGAACACCAGAGATTGTGCCAGGTCAATTCAAAACTGTAATATCAGTTCACGTCTGGATTCAAAGACCTAACGAACCATAATCTTTCCATTTCCAAGGGTGTCCAGGTCCACCGGACAATCCGAGGAAAGGAAGACTGTCTTAAAGATAGGTTTAAGCAGTTTGTTATGCATTAATATTGTAAGATAAAAGAAACATTTTGACACCGACCTAGACGTTCAGCATTCTGAAAAGGTTTAACATTTATTAAACACGAGTGCCTCTAAAAAGTCAAATTGAAAGATGTAAATAATAAATACAAAATCTATTTTACTATGTTTAATGATTACAGAAATGCAAACTGTAGCAGAACAATAGTATAGTGGGTCAGAAGACCTATTAGATTTAGAAGAAGACAAAGGTCGACGTAAAATAGTCCACAGGCGCTAATCTTGCTGAATGATGCTCGGTACACGCGCTGTACATTTCTGCATAACTTTTTGTCTTCATCTGTAAATATAATTTCAAAAATTCAACATTGATTTGGATTCGGAGAAACATTTGTCAGCGGTGCTTGGTGTTAAATTTACCCCACACTATTATTTGCATATAACAAATGATTATTAGAACAATAAGTTCTAATAATCATTTGTCGTTACAAAATTTAATAGTTTTTGGAATGTTAAGATATACATTTGGAATGATAAGATATAGATGAATCGTTTGGAAAACTACATTAAATTAACTCCAAACAAATAATCTTACGTACCTGTACAATTGGAACTCAGAATGATTGCGCATGAATCCTGAGAATTCTCCATGGCTTTATAGAATGCCTCACAATGTAAACTCATTATGATTTGTAACATCAAGCTTTTGAACAAACTTATGTATATCAGCACCGATGTAACAGATACAAAATACTGAAAATTTATAACTTATCATTACAAAAATATAAATCAGATTACTTCACTGACTTGAAGCAATAATATTTTAATTAAGGTAAAAGTATGCAATATTAATACTAAAATACATTCATGCTTTACAGAACAGGGTTTTACGTTATGTAAAAAATTAAATAATATTAAACACTTAAGAAAGAAAATATATTTTATTCAGCCCACAACCCGATATAAGCATAAACATTAAAAAAAAAACATAAAAGAATCAAACATACACATTTTATGCTGTCAAGCATGCCCATGCCGAAAGGGTCACTAACTCAGCATACGCTAGGCGTCAGTGACACACGGACGAAAGTTTTAAATATATATTTTATTATTTGTTTATTTGAATAATGTTTTTAAAATGTGTCGATAGATAATGCATATTTTGTGATGAACGATAAAATATTATAAAAACGAAAGATATAAAAGTTCTTTTAATTTGTAGCAACCAATCAAAAGCAAAACCAAAATCTGGCAATATTAATCGACCAATAGCAGGCGGTAGTACGCACTTCCTGTTCAGATGAGGCGTTGTCATCGCGCACATGCTCATTAGCATTTACAGGCATTTTATAAAATTCAATTAAAGTTTCAACATACACTAAGCTACTAAAGAAACTTCCAGTCGTATCGAAAAGGACCTGAAATTCGAAATAAATAATAATTATGCATTATTTAACGTCCTGAAAACATAATAATACCAATTACCGCTGTAGATTATTTTTCGCTACGGAGACGTAAGATGCAAAGCTTCAAACTAGAACATAACTACTTGGTGGAACTAACCATTTGTTGATGAGTAGTTTTATAAATCTGGTAACATTTTAATATTTGGAGATAAGTTTTAAACAATCGATAGTGACTCATATCGCCACGGTTATTGTTGCACAAGTTCAAAACTTTATGATTCCACAGAACAACTTTATCTTTAAGCAAATTAATCAATCTGATTGCATAAATTATATTAACATCAAAATGTAAATAAGTCACCCCGTATAAAATGTTATAAAACGCAATACCCGGATACATAACATAGTAAAAAATCAAAGAAATGATATAATAGCTAAGAAGCATTGTGACACTGATCCAATTTCTATAGATAAATCTCTTGAAGTTGTCCTTATTGTTGATAAATCTATGGACTTTTTGAATGGTCAAAATAAACAAAACATTCCTCCTCGATTGAACAAGATTAACTATAACGTTCATGATCAGTCCAAAACCATAAAAGCAGATTTCAAAATACGTGGCGAAGGACTGAAAATTCACGAAATAGTATATTTTGAAATTGTTTTCTATTTGAAAAATGCGATACAAATGTGCATATAATATGCAGATTGCTGTTCCACAAAGTAACACGAATTTATTTAAGAGATTATTTGGTATTATGACATTGTTTTTGATGCGATACTTGAGATTTAATGAAATGGTTTGCAGTAGGGTTAATGGTAGAAGCATAGACTGCACATCTTTATCAACTGTGTTATCCAATAGAATTTGTACACGACTACTTTTGCCTAAATTCAGTTTTTTCCTTAAAGACATTATTACAGAATCACTTTATAAACGCAAATGAACACGTTAATAATATTGCTTAACGAATACTTAAAACAAACTAATAACATTGAAGTGTTTTTATGGTATTCCGGTTTCTTTGATGTAGTAATTTGTCAAAGAATAATAATGTCAATCACTTAAACGAATATGGGGAGATAATAAATAATGTGTGTCATAAATTATCATGTATTGATTTTAGAAGAGTAAGCGTGTAGTTTTTTGTCTGCTCTTCTTCATACGAAATGACAAATTAGGAACGTGCACCTAAATTCGATCTTTCATAAATGAATAACGTGTTTCATGCTTGTAGGTTTTTGATTTGACTTGTTTGTTGGTTCTTGGATTGATGAGCGTCTCTCTAGAATTAGTTGTAATGCACGATAATGAGATATAACAGTTTCAATTAGTGCTTTAATGGTATTGAATCCGCTTATTCATCATTTATACATGATCATTTTAATTATTTCATAATATACAAAAAAAAAACAGTAGCCCACAGGCATCTGGAACAGAGTTCAAGCTGCCGGCGGTTAGGGCTCCAGAGAGAGGAACTTCCTAACGATACGCGTCGTGTCCAGAAGTACAGCTTTCTGAATCAAACCCTACACATACTTGTAGTATGGTACTTCTGCGTCCACAAGGTTATATTATTACTAAAGGGTGTCCAGTATGCTTATTCTCAACCATCGGATGAGTTTCCGTATCCGAACGGAAAGTATCTGACGGATTGATTCCCGATCCGATGGATTACAAAACTTTATTCACAGTTCCTATCGGAAGGGAGTTTCCGAATCCATGAATGGTTTTTGGAAGGTGTGTTTACGGTGTATGCTACGCAATGGTCGAAAATAGATTACTGTGGTAAAAAATGTTAACGTAGTACTTAAATATAACATTATTATTATGTATTTCGCAAGTAATCTTATGTGCAACTATACAATATACATTAATACATCAATTTGATCATTTTTTTAATAAAATAATGTCTAATTTATGCCATCGTTTCCTTATTTCAAAACATGCTTTGTAAAAAAACAACTTTTATAATCTGTCAAACCAAACGGGGAAATAGACAATGTAAATAAACAAAAATACCGTATTCATTTAATTAATGATAAATATTCAATCAAATTATCAACCGAAAACGTGTGAAGTTCAGTGTGATCACCGAACAAAACTAGTGTGTGATGGTCCAGATAAATGAATGTAAAAATGTTATCAGTGTCGTATAATTTCTTGTTATTAAATTTTTTGATATGTAAAACCTAGTTGAGTATAATTCGATTTTGTAGAAATGGGTTAACACAAACTCATTATTACTTACGTGTGTCTAAGTAACCACTTAAAATTAAGTATACTTTGATACATCGAGCATTTAAAAGCGGCGGCCAAAACATTCTTAAAACTTGTTATAAAGTAGGTAAACTTAGCTCAAATTTAGCTTAAAATGATTAACAGTCCTTTTATTATTGTTATTAAACAGTTTTTAATTCATCCCAGCAGAAATTGTATTGTTTTATTTAAAATCGAGTGCTTTCCGACACCAAATAGCTCTCGGATTAGTTTCCGTGAATTGGCGTCTTCATTCCGAATAGAACTGTCAAAAGTTTTCGATTTCGGATTTGTGAATGGAGTTTAGAGGGCACTGTCGGATACTTTCCAATCGGATTCGGAAAGGGCAGTTTCCGATGGTTGAGAATAAGCATGCAGGTACACCGAACAACCCAAGGAAATACAGATTGTGTTAAAGACAAGTTTAATCAGTTTGTTACGCATTAATATAAGATACTACCAACATTTTGCTATCTATTATCATAAGGCGCCATTTATTATCATAAGAACGTTATTGTTGATATCCTCGGGAACAGTACGTCATTCGGGATGAAAGGTACCTCACAACGTATATAATATGCAAAATTTCAGGATGGTTGGATTCGGTGGTTTAGCCGTTAAAAGGTAACAAACAAACTTATTTTCGCATTTATAATATTAGTTAGGATACTGCAAACATTTTGCTACCGACATTCAGCATTCTGAAAAGGTTTAATTTTAATTAAATAAGAATGCCTCTAAAAAGTCTAATTGAAAGGTGTAAATAACAGACACAAAAATTGATGATTACGGAAATGCAAACTGTAGCAGAATAATAATGTAGTGGGTCAGAAGACCTATTAGGTTTAGTAGAAGACAAAGGTCGACGTAGAACAGTCCACAGGCACTCATCTTGCTGAATGATGCTCGGTACACGCGCTGAACATTTTTGCATAACTTTTTGTCTTCATCTGTAAATAAAATTTCAAAAATTAAACATTGATTTGGATTTAGAGTAACATTCATTCGACCGTTCTTGGGTTCACATTTATTGCACACCAAGATTTCGTTACAAAAAATGATTATTAAGATATTATTCGTTACAAAATTTAAGAGTTTTTGGAATTTACTGAATATACTGAAACAACAACTACATCAGCGAACACAAACACAAACAACTACATCAAATTAACGCCAAACAAATAATCTGCCATACCTGTACAATTTGAACTCAGAATGGTTGCGCATGAATCCTGAGAATTCTCCATGGCTATATAGAATGCTTCACAGTGAGAACTCAGTGTGATTTGTAACATCAAGTTCTTTAAAAACCATAGGTATATCATCACCGATGTAACAGAAGTATAATACTGAAAATTTACAACTTTTCATTACAAAAATATGAATCAGGTTACTTCACTGACTTTAAGAAATTATATTGTTATTGAGGTAATACTATACGATATTAGTACTAATATACATTCATGCTTTACGTAACACGATTTCATGTTATGTAGAAAATTTAATAATATTAAATACGTACCTACACGCTCATCAGCACTGTTAGGCGTTTTATAAAATTCAATTAACGTTTCAGTATACACTAACGTACTAGAGAAAATATCAATCGTTTGGAAAAGGACCTGAAATTCATAATAAATAATATGCATTATTCAGCCTCCTGAAATAATGATAAAACTAGTAAACGCAGCAGATTAATTTTTCCTACAACATATCTAAAGCTTCAAACTAGAACATAACTACTTTCTGGAACTGACCATTTGTTGATGAGTAGTTTTATAAATCTGGTAACATTTTAATATTTGGACATAAGCTTGAAAAAATCGATTTCGAATCATTTCACAATCGCCATTATTACACGAGTTTAAAACTTTCTGATTCCACAGGGCAACTTCATCTTTAAGCAAATTAATCAATCTTATTGCATATATGATGTTAGCATCAAAAATGATAAAATGGAAGATATGGATACGTAACACGGTAACTAATGACGGAAATAGTATAAAAGCCAAGAAGGATGATGACACTCATCCAATTTCTATAAATAATTATCTTGAAGCGGTCCTTATTGTTGAAAAATCTATGGACTTTTTGAATGGTCAAAACTAACGCAACATTCATCTTCGATTGAACAAGATTAACTATAACGTTCATGATCAGACCAAAGCCATAAAAGCAGGACTCAAGATAAATGGCGAAGTACTGAACATCCACCAATTTATATACTTCAATAAGATTTTCTACATCAAATATGCGATATAAATGTGCATATATTATACAAGTTGCTGTTCCACAAAGTAACACGAATTTATTTAAGAGATTACTTGGTAGTATGACATTGTTTTTGATGCGATACTTGAGATTTAATGTAATGGTTTGCAGTAGGGTTAATGGTAGAAGCATAGACTGCACATCTTTATCAACTGTGTTATCTAATAGAATTTCTACCCGACAACTTTTGCCTAAATTTATTTTTTTCCTCCTTTTTGGAGACATTGTCACAGCAGCACTTTTTAAACGCAAATGTACACGTTAATAGTATTCAAACAAAAAAAAGTAATGTTAGTCATACATTTTAATTTGTTAAAGTATAAATTGTCTTTATCCAGTCTTATGATAGCATCAAAACAAACACATTTGCTAATGAACATAACACAAATATTCGTAAGTATTAGCTTCAATTCTATTTAATAATTAATCGAGTTTCTTTTTCATATCAGTAAACACAAAATTGGTTTCACAAAATGAGAACTGTTAAACGAAAAACTCAAACTCACAACTCATTTATTCAAAATAGACTAGAATTACTTAGTTCTTTTTGAACGTTAGTTTTACAATATTATAGACATCCCACAAAAAGCCCTCCCTTCACCGCTTCCTCGTGTTTTTGATGTGAAGAAGAAACGGCGCAACAAACTCCCCAGCAACACAGATATGTCTGTCAAGTGAATAAATTAATTGACTCTATACAACGAAAATCATCAAATTTTTTACAATGATAAAATTATGCAATTACAGGTAAAATAAAAATTAAAAATAAGATAAGTATATAAATCAATTCTGTACGAATTGGGTTAAATCATAATCGTATCTAACTAATATAGATACATACATAAACCTACATCTAAAAACTATTGGTTACCAGGGAAGCCACATGTGCAGAAAAGAACTAGCGCCACACGTCCCTATCGTCAACATAAGAAAAAAGACAAGACAAGACAAAAAGATCGCTAACATCTGGTTCCTATGAACAAACACGAATCGTTTTGTTTACCAATGTTTGCATTATTTATAGAAAAAAAGAAAGATTTATTTGCACAGAATACAGGTGGTACCAGATATAACAATGGTGGATAGTTCAAGCTATGTTCTGCGTGTATTGCATGCAAATATTTATAACTAGCTTCTGCCCGCGACTTCGTACGCGGATCCTGTTGCTTATGCCAGCGACAACGGGGTCATCAAAATCGAAGATCTGAAACGTCTGATGTCTCTGGAGACTTAGAAGCAGATGCGTAGATACGCTGAGAACTCAAGTGCAATTCTTTATCCGTGAACGTCTCCGACTCGCGAGACAATGCGTGACGTTCACGATCAGCGGTCAGTCGCGCATCACGTTCCCCACTTGTCTCTAGAGACCTATAAGTCGATGCGTAGATACGCTTTTAACTCAAGCGTAATTCTCTATCCGTGAACGTCTCCGACTCGCGAGACAATGCGTGACGTTCACGATCAGCGGTCAGTCGCGCATCACGTTCCTCACTTGTGTCTAGAGACCTAGAAGTCAATGCGTAGATACGCTTGGAACTCAAGCGTAATTCTCTACCCGTGAACGTCTCCGACTCGCGAGACAATGCGTGACGTTCACGATCAGCGGTCAGTCGCGCATCACGTTCCTCACTTGTCTCTAGAGACCTAGAAGTCAATGCGTAGATACGCTTGGAACTCAAGCGTAATTCTCTACCCGTGAACGTCTCCGACTCGCGAGACAATGCGTGACGTTCACGATCAGCGGTCAGTCGCGCATCAGGTTCCTCACTTGTCTTTAGAGACCTAGACGTCAATGCGTAGATACGCTTGCAACTCAAGCGTAATTCTCTATCCGTGAACGTCTCCGACTCGCGAGACAATGCGTGACGTTCACGATCAGCGGTCAGTCGCGCATCACATTCCCCACTTGTCTCTAGAGACCTAGAAGTCGATGCGTAGATGCGCTTGGAACTCAAGCGTAATTCTCTATCCATGAACGTCTCCGACTCGCGAGACAATGCGTGACGTTCACGATCAGCGGTCAGTCGCGCATCACGTTCCCCACTTGTCTCTAGAGACCTAGAAGTCAATGCGTAGATACGCTTGGAACTCAAGCGTAATTATCTATCCGTGAACGTCTCCGACTCGCGAGACAATGCGTGACGTTCACGATCAGCGGTCAGTCCCGCATCACGTTCCCCACTTGTCTCTAGAGACCTAGAAGTCGATGCGTAGATACGTTTGGAACTTAAGCGCAAGTCTCTATCCGTGAACGTCTCCGACTCGCGAGACAATGCGTGACGTTCACGATCAGCGGTCAGTCGCGCATCATATTCTTCACTGGTCTCTAGAGACCTGGATGTAGATGCGTAAATACGCTGAGAACGCAGGCGTGCTTCGCGATCCGAAGAGGTTCCCACGGAGCGAGTTGCAGCCTGATGTTCTCGAACAGCATCAAGTCTCTCCGGACGCTCTTCGGTACATTCTTGGGATCTTATGATCCTCAATCTTTTAGCTCCTTTGGAACATTGGGAAAGATTTGACCTCTTTCTAGGCATGGTTATAGTTTTATTGTGAAGATACCTGATCGATTAGAATCTAAGTGACTGCTCCCCTGCGTTACCGAGTAGGCTACCGTGTCACGAAGATAAATGGAAAGGGAAATTAAACTCTGAAATAAAATAAGCCCGAAGACATATTTATTCTATAAAATACAAAAATAAATGGGAGGTTTGGCCAGTAGAGTCAAATTTTCAATGATATACCATCGTCATCGAAAATCAGTCCTAAACTGTTACCGCCTTCATCGCGTGGAGGTACTCCCAGCTTATGTTATTTTATAATTATACAGTGAAATTAGTGATAGCTTTGATTTCCACATCAGATGTTTCTGATCTTCGATTTTTATAAGTCAACAGGAAATGCCCATCAGACCGAACAATTTTTGCTAAGACGTCATTCCTGTATTGTGTTATGGTGAAGCTGAGCTCTTGGAGTTCCACAACAGGTGTTCTAGATCTTCGATTTTTATAAGTCAACAGAGAGTGCTCATCAGATTGAACAACTATTGCTAAAACGTCATTCCTATATACCTAATGTTATAGTGTAGCTGGGCGCTTGGAATTCCACAACAGGTGTTCCAGATCGTCAAGTTTTATACATCAACAGAGAGTGTTCATCAGGCTGAACAACTCTTGCTAATACGTCATTTCATGTTATAGTGTAGCTGGGCGCTTGGAATTCCACAACAGGTGTTCCAGATCTTCAATTTTTATACATCAACAGAGAGTGCTCATCAGGCTGAACAACTCCTGCTAAGACGTCATTCCTATATATGTTATAGTGTAGCTGGGCTCTTGGAGTTCCACAACAGGTGTTCCAGATCTTAAAATTTATTCTCTCAACAGAAAATGCTCGTCACGTGGAACAATTTTTGCTATAGTACCATTTTTGTATCTCTTATAGTTTAGCTGGTCTGTTGCGGTTCTGCATGAGGTGTTCAAGTTTCCAAGATAAATTATAGCCTATAATTATGTTGCCCAGACTTAATACCTAAACAACAAAAAAAAAAACATTCATATCCGTTCATTAGTTCCGAAGATTAGCGTGTACAAACAAACAGACAAACAGACAGAATTTTTTTTTTGGATTCGTGCTCTTCTACTGTTTCTAAACCCCCCTCAATATTTTTTTTGTTTCTATATTCTATGTACAGACACAGTTTTTTTACTGTTTTATTATATGTATAGATTATAGTATATAATACAATTGAAATACTATTATATTACTTACAAATGTCAAGTTACATTATTATTTAATAGCCAAATAGCAAGGCAATTGTGTAACATAACCAACAATTATGACAGTTAATGTGTCAAAAACATTATTCATTGCGTAGTACATTGCTGTAAATAAGTCGGATTGTTATTGGAAATGGGAATTTTTGACTTGTTTAAATCAAAGCCATAGCGATTACGAATGAGTTGCGCAATTGGAATGCTGGGCAGATAAATAGACTCAAAGTAAATACACTATACTATGCAAAACTATGGGGCCTTTGCTTTATTTTTGATAAAGATACAAAAGTCTTAATTTCAACCAATAACGCTCGGTTAATCACAAGAATCGGGCATAAATGAAAAAAGTTTGAATTGAAACATTTTTCAGCAATGCAGTCGATGAAAAAGTGCAATCAATGGTTCTGCCTCTGAATCTTATGCAAATGCTAGTGTTAAATGCAAGATATCACTTCAAAACACTTTTATAAATTCGAATAATCATGTAAATAAGTTCTTTTTGTACGGGGTAGTTATCTTGCTGTCAGTATACTCGTATGTATACTGAGTCCGTGTCATTTTGCAACTTAATAAAAATGTCAAACCACATAACCCAATTTGGCATCTGCCAACTCTCGCTTCTACTGTGTGAGATTCATAATAAACTGTATCATTAATTACATACATTAAAACAAAGAAAATCGTCACATTTGTTTTGACCTTTTAAGAAGATTTTTTAATAATGTGGAAAGGTTTAAGTGTCTTGTTATTAGGAGTCGGATTCAGCTCGTTATTATTGTTGCATTCTATACCTTTTTTTATGTACTCAGTTTATGCTACGGCGTGTGCCTTTACGGCAGTTGTATTTAATGGATCGATTTTTATTACTCTTGATACTAATCTAATTTACGCGTTATGGTTATTGAAGTTATTGACTGACAAAGTAATAATATGGAATATACTAGTACTATTTTCTACGAAAAATATCTATAATGAAATGGACTGCAATGAAATGGTTGAGTTATGTCCTAACATGAAAGTGCTTTCCAAAGACCTATCAAAATATGTTCCTAAAACTAGTTAGTCAGATTTTGCTTAATTTGTTGGAGATTTATTTACTTCTATGCACTATGGTGGTACATAAGGCGGACTTAATGCCATAAGGCATTCTCTACCAGCCAACCTTTGGGTTAAGAAGAAAAGCATCGAAATATACAGGGTGGAAAAAATCAATGGGCCCTGAAGGGAAACCACTTTAAATCCTTAAGATAGATTATTTTTCTTAGAGGAAACATTCCTATAATTTTAAAAAGAAACGATTAGTAGAATAAAATAGCGAGTGTTTATTTTTTTAATTTTTAGCTGGTTGGATTCCCGATTAAGGTAAGCTTGTCGAGAAATCTGCGAATGCAGTTTTGTTTCTTTTTAAAACTAAAGGAAAGTTTCCTTTAAGAAAAAAAAATCTATCTTAAGGATTTAAAGTGGTTTCCCTTTAGGGCCCATTGATTTTTTCCACCCAGTATACAGCAAAAAAATAAAATAAAAATGAGTTGACAATTTTGAACTGAATGTAGTAAGAATTCATAAGATATAAATTACGTAAAATACATACACACAAATAATGAAATATATAAATATTATAATATACCTACCTATATAAAATACAAAACATTACGAAAATCTAAATGCAATTATGACGAAGACTAAATTAGATGATTATGAGTGCAGCAACTTCAAGTAGTATTCCTTAACCTTGCGTTTGAACGAGAATTTACTCGGAGCTTTTTTAATATCAAGGGGGAATACGTTCCAAAGTTGGATTGCTGAGACAGCGAAGGAGTTAGAAATGAAACCTGTGCAGTAGGAAGGTATTTATTTGGAGAAGTAAATTTTCACAAGCACGCAGGTTGCGATTGTGAGAACTGCCCAAAACTTGAAAATGTCTTTTCAAATAATCAGGAGCACATGAATCGTTTCAAATGAAGAAGAGCATAAAAAGAGATCTGAGGGACCATTTCTGCCGGATAGGAAGCCATTTAAGCAGAGAACGATGATGAAAAATGTGATCATATTTATGAAGTCCAAAAATAAAACGAATATAATTGATAAGAAGACGATCCAATTTGTTCAGAAGTTCTTGGGATAAATCAGAGTAACAAACATCTGCATAATTAATTACTAGGAGCACAAGAGACTGGACCAAAAGGGTTTGAGTGGTAGATGGGAGGAAATGCTTAAGCCCATAGAGAGATCGCAGTATGGCCGTGACGCTCGATGATCGGTTAACCTGAGTGACCTGCTCTTCCAACTTAGCCTATCGTCAGTGTGTAAATCCAAATCCTTTAAGTAAGGTGACACAGGAATGACTGAGTGGTTGAAAATTATCGGCATAAGGTGATGAATATTAATATTTTTTTAAGTGGAACGAGATACCTAGTCATTGCTTAACATTTACGGCAACTCCGAACTTACTAGATCAATCACCGATCGTGCGTAAGTCAGCGTTGAGGCTGGAAATACAGTTGTCGATGTTGTCGGTGTTAGTTTGAGCATAAAGTTGCAAGTCGTCCGCATACAAATGGTAAGAGCATTTTGGTTATGGAATTTATAAATAAAGAAAATAACAGAGAGAGAATACCGCATTGCGGAACACCAGAGATTGTGCCAGGTCAATTCAAAACTGTAATATCAACTCACGTCTGGATTCAAAGACCTAACGAACCATAATCTTCCCATTTCCAAAGGTGTCCAGGTACACCGAACAATCCGAGGAAAAGAAGATTGTCTTAAAGATAGGTTTAAGCAGTTTGTTATGTATTAATATTATAAGATACAACAAACATGTTGACACCGACCTAGACATTCAGCATTCTGAAAAGGTTTAACATTTATTAAACACGAGTGCCTCTAAAAAGTCAAATTTAAAGATGTAAATAATAAACCCAAAATCTATTTTACTATGTTTAATGATTACAGAAATGCAAACTGTAGCAGAACAATAGTATAGTGGGTCAGAAGACCTATTAGATTTAGAAGAAGACAAAGGTCGACGTAAAATAGTCCACAGGCGCTAATCTTGCTGAATGATGCTCGGTACACGCGCTGTACATTTCTGCATAACTTTTTTTCTTCATCTGTAAATATAATTTCAAAAATTCAACATTGATTTAGATTCGGAGAAACATTCTGTCGGCGGTGCTTAGTGTTAAATTTACCCCACACTAATAATTGCTTATATCAAATGATTATTAGAACTTATTCGTTACAAAATTTAATACCGTTTGGAATTTTAGGATATACACTTGGAATGTTATGATATATAGTAGCCGCCAGATAACGCTGCAATAAAAGTCGTTGACGCCCGTCTACCAATGTATTCCAATATTTCAAAACGGATCAAAAAAAATGTATCAGCGTGCGATACACGATCAAAACAAACGTTACCGTGGTAAGGGGCGTCCTTGACGCGGTTGTGGCGCCATCTATCTCGCCACATGCGAACTAGCTACACGTTCACTGAGCATGGATTGCAAACCTTTTGGTCAAAACCATATTCAGACTACTGAACAACAGACTACAACAGACTACAGAACAGTTTCATTATATTAGTAGTTACCTACCAAAATAAATACTAATTTATTTTGGTAGGTAACTACTAATATAATGAAACTCGTGTATCAAATTGTAGCCTTTATTTGACAATTATTTAAAATTATTAAACATTCCTTTCAATTAGGGCCGATTTTTCAATCGTCAGATAACTTTTATCTAAAGAATAAATTTGATGTTTTGACATATTTACTGTACAAAAGCCGTCGAAATGTCAAACTTATTCCCCAGATAAAAGTTATCTGACGATTGAAAAATCAGCCCTCAAACGAATATAAACTTAACCCTTTTGTAAATTAAGTTGATTACCGAATGACTTGTACAGTAGACCTCATTTCAATGGTCACAATATGACATTGACAGCGCTTTTATATCGTAACAGTAATGACGACTTTCGTAATTCATGAATTTCCTCTGATATGGGGTAGAATGTACTTACTATTGGAAAGACCAAAAAACTTATTGGAAATTCTAAATGTCACCTAAATGTGATGTAAATGTGGATTAGTGCGAACACCGTAAGATTCTAATAAATCGTGCGAGGTTATGAACTCTCTATAATATATACAACGTGTTTTTCTTAACAAAACAGTAACAAACTAACAAAACAAACGTAACACTAAGGGCCGATTTTTCAATCACCAGATAACTTTTAACTGAGGAATAAATTTGACATTTTGACACATTGCCTATACAAAAGCTGTCAAGACGTCATACTTATTCTTCAGTTAAAAGTTACCCGACTATTGAAAAATCGGCCCTAAAACAATTAACAACAACAAAATTAATAACAACAAATGCGTGAAAACTTTCCGAGTATGAGTTACGTTAAGTCAATCCCCCAAGCGCAAACCAGATTCGGAACGACAAACGAGCCGAAGGACGAAAGCGCAACATTATTACAAAAAATAACGGATAGGTAATGCGCCCCTGACTCGCTCTGACGTCACACTCAGCGCCGTCGGATCAATGACTTTTATTGCAGCTTTAACTGGCGGCCACTATAGATAAATCATTTGGACAACTACATTAAATTAACTCCAAACAAATAATCTCACATACCTGTACAATTTGAACTTAGAATGATTACGCATGAATCCTGAGAATTCTCCATGGCTTTATAGAATGCCTCACAATGTAAACTCATTATGATTTGTAACATCAAGCTTTTGAACATACATATGTATATCAGCACCGATGTAACAGATATAAAATACTGAAAATTTATAACGTATCATTACAAAAATATCAATCAGATTACTTCACTGACTTGAAGCAATAATATTTTAATTAAGGTAAAAGTATACAATATTAATACTAAAATACATTTATGCTTTACAGAACAGGTTTTACGTTATGTAAAAAATTAAATAGTATTAAACACGTAAGAAAGAAAATATATTTAATTCAGCCCACAACCCGATATAAGCATAAACATTAAAAAAAAACATAAAAGAATCAAACATACACATTTTATGCTGTCAAGCATGCCCATGCCGAAAGGGTCACTAACTCAGCATACGCTAGGCGTCAGTGACACACGGACGAAAGTTTTAAATATATATTTTATTATTTGTTTATTTGAATAATGTTTTTAAAATGTGTCGATAGATAATGCATATTTTGTGATGAACGATAAAATATTATAAAAACGAAAGATATAAAAGTTCTTTTAATTTGTAGCAACCAATCAAAAGCAAAACCAAAATCTGGCAATATTAATCGACCAATAGCAGGCGGTAGTACGCACTTCCTGTTCAGATGAGGCGTTGTCATCGCGCACATGCTCATTAGCATTTACAGGCATTTTATAAAATTCAATTAAAGTTTCAACATACACTAAGCTACTAAAGAAACTTCCAGTCGTATCGAAAAGGACCTGAAATTCGAAATAAATAATAATTATGCATTATTTAACGTCCTGAAAACATAATAATACCAATTACCGCTGTAGATTATTTTTCGCTACGGAGACGTAAGATGCAAAGCTTCAAACTAGAACATAACTACTTGGTGGAACTAACCATTTGTTGATGAGTAGTTTTATAAATCTGGTAACATTTTAATATTTGGAGATAAGTTTTAAACAATCGATAGTGACTCATATCGCCACGGTTATTGTTGCACAAGTTCAAAACTTTATGATTCCACAGAACAACTTTATCTTTAAGCAAATTAATCAATCTGATTGCATAAATTATATTAACATCAAAATGTAAATAAGTCACCCCGTATAAAATGTTATAAAACGCAATACCCGGATACATAACATAGTAAAAAATCAAAGAAATGATATAATAGCTAAGAAGCATTGTGACACTGATCCAATTTCTATAGATAAATCTCTTGAAGTTGTCCTTATTGTTGATAAATCTATGGACTTTTTGAATGGTCAAAATAAACAAAACATTCCTCCTCGATTGAACAAGATTAACTATAACGTTCATGATCAGTCCAAAACCATAAAAGCAGAGTTCAAAATACGTGGCGAAGTACTGAAAATTCACGAAATGATATCGTTTAACAGTTTTTTCTATTTGAAAAATGCGATACAAATATGCATATAATATGCAGATTGCTGTTCCACAAAGTAACACGAATTTATTTAAGAGATTATTTGGTATTATGACATTGTTTTTGATGCGATACTTGAGATTTAATGAAATGGTTTGCAGTAGGGTTAATGGTAGAAGCATAGACTGCACATCTTTATCAACTGTGTTATCCAATAGAATTTCTACACGACTACTTTTGTCTAAATTCAGTTTTTTCCTCCTTATTAGAGACATTGTTACAGAAGCACTTTATAAACGCAAATGAACACGTTAATAATATTGCTTAACGAATACTTATAACAAACTAATAACGTTGAAGTGTTTTTATGGTATTCCGGTTTCTTTGATGTAAGTATTTGTCAAAGAATAATAATGTCAATCACTTATTATAACGAATATGGGGAGATAATAAATAATGTGTGTCAGAAATTAACATTTATTGATTTTAGAATTGTCTCCGTGTAGTGTTTTGTCTGCTCTTCTCAATAAGAAACGACAAATTAGGAACGTGTACCTAAATTCGATCTTTCATAAATGAATAACGTGTTTCATGCTTTTAGGTTTTTGATTTGACTTGTTTGTTGGTTCTTGGATTGATGAGCGTCTCTCTGGAATTAATTGGAATGCACGATATGAGTTACAACAGTTTTAGTTCGTGCTTTAATAGTCTTGAAACCATTATTCGGATATCAGCATCAAATAATTCAGCGTGGTTCCTAAGTCAAACTTTACATACTACTACGCTTGTCGCACTTGCACTTAAGGAGCTCTCTTACCATTTAAAGCGCCTTAAACTGTGGTTGAACAAATTGAACACCCCGATTCGCCCTCGTTCGCCCTACGGTAAGGCTCAGCCCTGCATGAGTATGAGGGTTTTTTTTTTAGCCTTGAAAATTTTGGATGGTTGTCAAAAAATCATTCTGTATGTAGACTTACAAAAATTGAATGATTTTGTAAGCTGCAGGTTTTATGAACGAAAGCACCGGAGGCACTATTCAATCGAGTTTTGTATGGTGCTACGCACCCCTTTATAATATCTATGTTACGGTTAAAAGCCGAGTGGCGGTTACACCTAGGTTTAGCCGGGTACAACTAGGTGCAACCAGTAGCAGTTGGTTAGAACTAGGTGGAGCTTAAGTCGACGGAGCCCCGCTGTGCGGGGCTCCTATTTCTGTCTGCAGGGTTTAAAGTAACCTAACACGAAGGAGATGACGGGGGCTTCGTTCGCTCGCTTCGCTCGCTCACTCTAGCCCCCGTCATCAAAGTCAAAGTCAAAGTTTTTTATTTCAAGTAGACCAAATTACAGGTGCTTTTAAAACGTCAAAACTAGGTGCACGGTTCCAAAAGGTGGGTTTCATGGAGAAGAACCGGCAAGAAACTCCATGGATACTCTTTTTAAATAGATCATGAAAATTTCACTACAGTATTGTAAATAACAGCTTAGCTTATAAGAATATATAGTTATTTAAGTTACGCTTTGTTTTTAATAGTCTCCTTTTGTTTTATATCACTTTTTATTACTTATTTACCTTGTTCTCGTGTATTTTGTTTTGTTTACTTACTTTGTCTTTGTTTACCCTTTTATTATCGTTCTTACCATTGTATCTTGATTATTGATGGTGATGATTGTATTACGTGTAAAATGATAATTAATAAAGTCCTTTGCGACACACCCACACATATACATGAACACTCTTGCATACACACAGACCCAAAACTCACCTCTCTTTCACACATGTCCGTCCCGCTCCCCCATACACGCCCATTGGTTGTTCCGACACAGCTAAAAATGGTTCCGCCCTTTAACTATTGTTGAAGGTCGGTTCTATAAAAGAGCGCCGATGTGGCATATTGGCTGGAGACCCTTCAGGTCTCGCCAATAACTGCCCGGTTACGTAGAAACCGTCCCCTAGGACGACCTACTGCAGTCCAATAGAATTAAAAAACCATCAGCACTTCACTCTACGCCAAGTCCTCGCCCTACACGCTTCACGCACGTACACCGCAAAGCTTCAATCGTGATCCAGCATTTTTATTTATCTCTTCGTCTCAAGCAAGCCCTATAACACTAAGTAACAGCTCCACGCAAACATTTGCGAGGAAATCACCGCGCAGTCGCAAATAATGGTCCTTCGAGCCGGATTCAAGATTGAAGAAAGAAATTAGCTGAAAATCCGAAGAAAGAAATTAGCGAAAATTCGAAGAAAGAAACAAGTACGCGCGAGTTATTAACAGTCGGTGTGCTTGGCCACTGTTAATATACTTGGAAGCAATCTAACGTCACTACGTACGCGGCCACCTAACGGTGATAAACGGCCACTAAGCGTACGGAAGCACAGTGGACGAACTGACGACTCCACGCACCCCACAAGGTGTAACAGTCAGGCCCCGCCGGTAAGGTGTGGAACGCTCTGGGACCACGAGTTGGTACGCAACGACGGGTACGGGTTTCCCACCGTACTCTGATGCACCCGTGAGCGCCCGCATCCTCTGCCGGGAGGTTCCCTCCCTTCCTTACCTTATCGTTCCCATTCCTGGTTCGGCATCACCGCGGTAGGAGTCCGACCAGGCCGATAGGCAAGTAGGCGTCACAAACAAGAAGAAAAAGTGCTAAAAGTGAAAGTGAAAGTGTTAGATTTTAAGTATTGATAGGATTAGGGACCCCTCGTGCGCAATGGAAAACGTAAGAATGTTACGTTCAGGTAAATCCACGCCCACCACGGACGCGACCCCAGCGTCGGGCCAGACCGGTTCCACAGAGACCGAAACGTGGAGTAAAGGCACCGGCACAGAGGAAACGACCGGTGAAAGCAGCACGCACGAAAATAGGGCGAGTAGAGTGATCAGTGATAAAACCGTAGAACCGGAATCGAACGATCGAGTTAGGAGTGAGCCGGGCACAGTTGTTAACGTCCCCGCGGACAGAGCGAGTAGTCGATTATCTATGTTAAAAGCTGAGTTAGAGTTGCACAATTCCGAGTTAGCACAGGCTCGGGCGGCGTCCGCAGCTGCATTAAGTTGCTTGGAAATAGCCAGAATAGAACTGGAAAATTCCGACGACGCGGAGCCACCCGTTAGAATCGAAGAGTCTCGTGTTAAATGTTGGGTCTCGGAGCAACGCGTAAACGATAGGCCGGCAACGATAGATAACGCTCGAACCCGAGGGCGAGGCGCGCGGCCACCGAACACGATTAGGAATGAACCACGCGTAGGCAACGACACGCATTCGAATAGTAACGATATGACAGTGTTAGCAAACGCGATAGTGCAAGCGGTGAATTCAAATAAAAGTTCTACGGTACCAAAATTCATACACGAATTGCCTCACTTCAACGGTACGATCGCCGAGTGGATGGCGTTCAAATCAGTGTTTGACGATACGGAGGGCATGTTCACAGACGTACAGAACGTGGCCCGACTAAGAAAAGCGCTGCGCGGGGCGGCCCGCGAAACAGTTAGGGCGCTATTATTTACAGTTTCGGATCCGTACGAAATAATAGATACGCTGGAAAGGCGGTACGGTAGGCCGGAGTTGTTAGTGTTATCGGAACTCGAAAATATAAAACGTATGCCCCGCATGTCGGAGGACGGTCGCAACGTAGGCAGTTTCGCGAGTAAGGTAGCCAACACGGTAGCCGCCATAAAATCACTAAAACAGCCGCAATATCTATATTCACCGGAATTGGTAAACAGAATAGTAGATAAGTTAAGTATTATTTTAAAATATAAATGGTACGAATTCAAATCGGAGCGCAGCGGAGCGCCCGAGTTGGAATTGTTGTCGCGATTCTTGAACACGATGGCTGATCAGTGCGGCGCGATGTTCGCTTATGAAACCGCCAAAGAAGATCGTAAAACGAAAATAAAGTCGCGAGCGGTAAACGCGACTCGGGGCCGACGAGTCCGCACTCGATCGTATGACGAGAATAGCGAAAGTTCGGATCGGTCCGAGTCCGACGATGACGACGAACCACCGCGCACGGTAGCCACGGTTAACAAAACGACAACAAAAAAAAAGGCACCGAAAACACAACAGCAACAAAAGCCCCGCCCGCCGCGACAGACCGCGGAACCGCCGCGGGAAAATAACCATAAATGCGTAATATGCGGAGGCAATCATAGCGCTATAGAATGCGCAGATTTTGCTAAGTTAAACACGCGAGAGAGATGGGACGCGGCTAAACGTTACAAATTGTGTTTTCGATGTTTAAATGATTCGCATAAACGAATAGTAAAATGCAAATATGTTCCCTGCGGAGTGGGCGGATGCCAGGCAGCGCATCACAAGATGCTACATAACGATAGCAATGGCACCCCCCTACCCAACCGCGGCAACGTGAGCTCGATAAACCACCTGAATAAATGTAATACTTACCTAAAGATAGTACCGGTCGAGTTGATAGGTCCCATAGGCACGATCACCACCCACGCTCTGTTGGATGAAGGTTCAACCATGACGTTGGTCGAACAGGACGTGGCGGACGGTGTCATACCTAGGGGACGCGGCCAGCTGTTATCGCTAGAAGGAATAGGAGGTAACAGGTTAGAAGAAAAGGGATCGTGTCACGTAAAATTGTCAATCCGCGGCTTAAATAACAGGAACATAGAAACGATGAACGCTAACACGATAGGCAGTCTCAACTTACACCCGCAGGGGGTGAGCAGAGAATTAGTGCGGCAGTGCGATCATTTGATGGAAATAGAAGAGGAGCTATGTTACGAGTTGGGAAAACCAACCGTGTTGATAGGCCAGGACAACTGGCACTTAATAACGTCCCGACAATTACGCGTCGGTAATAAAAACCAACCCGTAGCATCGCTTACTAAATTGGGATGGGTACTGCACGGGCAGGACTCGCGGCCGCGTAGCGTTGTCGCGGTCGTAAATCACGCGCGACCCACGCAATCAAATGATCCCGCCTTGGAAATGATAAGAGGCTTTTTTAGCATAGAATCGCTAGGCATAGAACCGCGCAAACCTAAGTCCGACCCGGAGCAACGCGCTTTATCTATTCTACATAAAACGTGTAACAAAATTGAAAACAAAAGATACGAAGCGGGCTTGCTCTGGCGGACGGACAACGAAGAAATGCCTAATAATAAGAATCAAGCCCTTAGCCGCCTATACAGCCTAGAAAATAAGTTAGACAAAAATGAAACCTTGAAAACCGAATATTGTAAACAAGTTAATAATCTTATAGAAGCGGGCTACGCGGAAAAAGTAGAAGCTCCGGCTACGTCACCGCGTGCTTGGTACCTACCGCATTTTTCGGTCGTCCACCCCCAAAAGGGTAAAGTTCGTTTAGTGTTCGACGCGGCAGCCAAGTACGGGGGAAAGAGCCTCAACGACGCGCTCCTACCGGGCCCCGATTTATTGCAATCATTATTCGGCGTTCTGATAAGGTTTAGAGAAGGTCGAATCGCGGTCGTAGCTGACATCAAAGAGATGTTTCTACAAATAAAAATAATCGATAAAGACCGTGACAGTCTGCGATTTTTATGGAGGGGCGAAAATAGGGAGAGGCCGCCGCAAGAGTACCGAATGACCTCGTTAATATTCGGAGCGGCATCGTCACCTTGCACGGCCATATACGTTAAAAATAAAAACGCAGAAAGTCACAGTCAGCAGTATCCCGAGGTCGCGAAGGCTACGGTCCGTAATTTCTACATGGACGACTACCTAGGCGCGTTCGACACAGAGAGTCGGGCCAAACGAGTAATAAACTCGATGCATAAAGTCCATTTAGACGCGTCCTTTGAATTACGCGGATGGGCATCGAACGTACCCGACGTAATAAGCGACGTCACGAACACGCGCACCGGTGACACTACGACGCTAGGTAAAAGCGACACCGAGCGAACGTTAGGTTTAATATGGAACCACGCACGCGATACTTTAGGGTTTAACGTCAACCTCAGAAGCACGCCCGCGAGCGTCATTCAAGGAGACACTCTACCTACCAAGCGACAGGTAACCAGCGCGGTCATGTCAGTTTTCGACCCGTTAGGTTTAGTTTCGCCTATAACAATGATAGGTAAATGTCTAATACAGGAAATATGGCGCAGCGGCATAGATTGGGACGACCCCATCACACCCGAGCATCACGTGACATGGTTGTCATTCGTAAATAATCTACAGCTACTTAGGGAATTAGAAATAGACAGATACGTGCCCGCAGCATCCTCTAACGAGGGGGAGCTACACGTTTTTTGCGACGCTAGCGAAAAAGTTTACTCCGCCGCGATATACTTCGTTAGTACGGGAGCGGACGGTATCAAGACGTCTAAACTTGTTGTAGGTAAAGCCAAAGTAGCCCCGCTAAAACCCATATCTATACCGCGATTAGAGCTCCAAGCCGCCGTGTTAGGTAGTCGGTTAGCGGAATCGGTCAAGCGCGAGTCCGATTATAAAATAATAAAATGTTTTTATTGGACCGATTCAAAAACGGTATTAGCTTGGATCAGATCAGACCCGCGCACGTTTAAATCGTTCGTCGCACACCGACTAGCCGAGATAGAAGGTTTAACTACGCCGGCGGACTGGCATTGGGTGCCTAGCGCGGAAAACGTCGCGGACGACGCGACTAAAGGCGTACCCGCCAATTTCAAGTCGAATCATAGATGGTTCAAAGGTCCCGAGTTCATTAAAGGCGATCCCGCGACATGGCCTAAAGAAAAAACGGCCGCGACGCCGCGACCCCCTTCAGGGGAGGAAAGAGCGATAAAACCGGTCCACGTAGCTATTAGGCACGACGTAAGCGACTACTTACCTAAAGTCGAACGCTTTTCGAAATATATAAGGTTAGTGCGTGCTGCTGCAACCGTTCTACTCGCCGCTGAGGTATTCAAAGCCAAAATACTCAATAGAATAACGAGCAATGAACTCGCACCGCATCACATAAAACTCGCCGAGTTGTTACTCGTAAGGAGAAGCCAGTACAACTCGTTTGCCGAAGACATCGCGAACATAGAGGCTGGGCGGCGACCCCCGAAGAAATCACCGTTCCACAAGCTCTCCGTGAAGATCGACCGCAACGGCATCCTGTGCTTAGATAGCAGAGTAAAGGAAGAACACAACCTGCCAGTCCTACATGCCAAAGAAGGCTACGTACAACTGTTGGTGCATCACACGCACGCAACCTTCAATCATGGCAACCATCAAACCGTCATGAACGAACTGCGACAACGCTACTATATAATAGGACTGCGCAGCGTAATACGTTACATATGTAACAAGTGCCAATGGTGTCGGACCTATAAGGGGACCCCCTCAAAAAACCCCTTAGGCGATGTACCTAAAGAAAGGCTGGCCCAAAACCAACCACCCTTCACAGCAACCGCGGTGGATTATTTTGGGCCCATGCACGTCACAGTCGGGAGAAGGCACGAGAAAAGGTGGGGCGCATTATACACATGCCTCACCACACGCGCCGTGCATCTGGAGTTGGCCACATCCCTCACGGCCTCCTCTATGATCACGAGCCTACGCCGAATGATGGCGCGCCGCGGCGCGCCGACTGTGATATATAGCGACAACGGAACAAACTTCGTCGGTGCAGAGAAAGAGATAACTGAAGCTATCCAAACAAACGATAGCAGCCTGAGCGCTTTCGCATCTGAGAAACTGATAACTTGGAAAAAGATACCCCCCGGAGCCCCAAGCATGGGAGGAGCCTGGGAGCGCTTAGTAAGATCAGTAAAGACAGCCCTAAAAGTCACTCTGAAGGAAAAGTTCCCTACGGACGAAGTCCTGCACACGCTACTACTAGAGGCCGAACATGTAATTAATTCAAGGCCACTGACCCCGGTGAACCCTAACTTAGATGAAGAATCCCTGACACCCAATCACTTCCTTATTGGACGGTCCAGCGGAATGTCACCGTTTGGGTCGTATAAAGATGCCCCGATGAACCTGCAAACATGGAAAGCTACGCAGGCATTAGCTGACATGTTTTGGGCACGCTGGTCGGCGGAATACAAACCACAACTGATGCCCCGACCCGGCTCCAACTCTCAACACGAGAACGTAAAGGTTGGCGATATAGTGATAATAGTCGACAGCACAATGCCCCGAGGAGTGTGGCCTCGCGGAGAAATCACAAAGGTCTACCCAGGCCCAGATGGCCGAGTCCGAGTGACAGAGATTCGAACAGCAGCGGGATTAATTCGTCGCCCGGCCTCTCGCCTCATCGTGATAACAACTACCGACTAAAAACGTATGTTTAGTGCTTGCGCACGAGGGGGAGATTGTAAATAACAGCTTAGCTTATAAGAATATATAGTTATTTAAGTTACGCTTTGTTTTTAATAGTCTCCTTTTGTTTTATATCACTTTTTATTACTTATTTACCTTGTTCTCGTGTATTTTGTTTTGTTTACTTACTTTGTCTTTGTTTACCCTTTTATTATCGTTCTTACCATTGTATCTTGATTATTGATGGTGATGATTGTATTACGTGTAAAATGAGAATTAATAAAGTCCTTTGCGACACACCCACACATATACATGAACACTCTTGCATACACACAGACCCAAAACTCACCTCTCTTTCACACATGTCCGTCCCGCTCCCCCATACACGCCCATTGGTTGTTCCGACACAGCTAAAAATGGTTCCGCCCTTTAACTATTGTTGAAGGTCGGTTCTATAAAAGAGCGCCGATGTGGCCATCAGCACTTCACTCTACGCCAAGTCCTCGCCCTACACGCTTCACGCACGTACACCGCAAAGCTTCAATCGTGATCCAGCATTTTTATTTATCTCTTCGTCTCAAGCAAGCCCTATAACACTAAGTAACAGCTCCACGCAAACATTTGCGAGGAAATCACCGCGCAGTCGCAAATAAGTATCGTAAGAAAAATAGTATGAGAATAATGCAGGTTAATGTAAGAGATAAACTCATATATGAATACCTACCTAGGAAATAGAAAAATACGCCTTTTGGGATTGCCATAGCAGTTAAGAGCTGACCAGTCCCGACAGACGGCACCCGTTCACGAGCATGACGCGCACATCCGCATCGCTCAGCTCAACCATGTTGCAGGGAACTCAGCGATCGGATGCACGACGCCACCGTCAGCAGGACATTTTAGTGAGCATGACGAACTCATACTACCTGGCAATAGGCAGTTGCAAAATAATGATATGAATAAAGGTGTATCATTAATTACTGCATGATTCTCATACTTTACAGTTTAGAGAGTAGGTAGGTATTGTCTTTTTATTGTAAAATAAAAGGATATTAAAATAAAAATTGTTAAATAATATCAAACTAATTTGCCAGAGTTTAAGCAATTAATACAATAATTAATTAATTAAAAGGCACATTTGAATTAAAATACACAAAATCAAAAAAAAAAAAAATATACATATTAAAAAAAAAACTGATAAAATAACATACAGGTTACTTTAAGTCAATAAAATTAAAAAAATAAAATACTAAAAGTAAACATTACAATAATGTTAGGTCATAATACCTACAGCCAGTTACCTACACAGGGCCAGAGGGTCGCAATGTGCAGGAAGGAGTTGTATGCCAGGCTTCCCTATCTTCGATATACTGATTTATGCTGTAATAAGCTTTAGACATCAAAATGCGCTTAATAAGCGGTTTGAACTTTATATCTGGTAAATCAGTAATACTAGATGGTATTTTATTGTAGAACCTAACACTGTTTCCCATAAATGACTTGCTAGTTCTTTTTAGTCTAAAACCAGGTACTGTTAGCTTGTGTTTATTGCGAGTATTTATGTTGTGGACGTCACTTTTCTTGTTATACTGAGCAATATTCTTTCTGATGTACATAATGTTACTTAATACATATAAGGATGGTAGGGTAAGTATATTTATTTCCTTAAATAATTCACGGAGCGACTCACGGCAGCCTAGATTGTAAATAGCTCGGACTGCTCTTTTTTGTAATATAAAAATAGACCCTACATCAGCAGCCGAACCCCACAGTAAAATCCCGTAAGACATAATACTGTGAAAGTATGCAAAGTACACCAACCTAGCCGTAGCTACGTCGGTCATCTGCCTAATTTTTCTAACAGCGAATGCAGCAGAACTCAGTTTACCTGCAAGTGCCTCTATATGAGGTCCCCATTGCAGTTTAGAGTCCACTGTGATGCCCAGGAAGACAGTTGAGGGAACCAGATCTAACACTTTCCCGTCCATTTCTACATTTGAACTAACATGGGGTACATTTGGGGTAGAGAATTTAATACATTTGGTTTTCCCTGCATTAAGAAGAAGATTATTAGCAGAAAACCAATTGGAGATTACATTAAGTGTATTATTGGGTTCTACAAGATCCCTGTCCTTCCTATCTACTTTAAATATAAGAGATGTATCATCAGCAAATAGGACTATGTTAGACATTGTGTCCTTTATTATATTTGGAAGGTCATTTATATATACAAGGAACAGAAAGGGGCCTAAAATTGATCCTTGAGGCACTCCCATTTTAACTAATGAGCCTACAGAAGTGACGTTACTAATAGCAACCCTTTGTTCCCGGCCCGATAAGTATGATTTCACAAGATCAATAGATCTACCCTGGATTCCGTAGTATTCTAATTTCAGAATGAGCGTGCGGTGATCAACGCAGTCAAAGGCTTTAGAGAGATCACAGAACACTCCCACCGCATCCCGTGCTTCCTCCCAAGCCCCCAATACTGTTTTGATTAAGGTGGATCCAGCATCCTCCGTAGATCGTCCCTTCGTAAATCCAAACTGTTGATCGTGAAGAATCCCATTTTTATTGAAGTATTCTAACATTTGGTTTAAAATTAATTTTTCGAAAATTTTGCTTAAGGCTGGTAGCACAGATATTGGCCTATAATTAGATGCGTTATTGAGGCAACCTGTTTTAAAAATGGGCACAATTTTACTGCATTTCATTAAATCGGGAAAAATGCCATCCATGATGCAAGTATTAAATATCGCCGCCAAAATAGGCGCGATGTTAACTATTATTGACTCGACAACTTTAACTGACAATCCCCATAAGTCCTCTGTTTTCTTTACTGCTATTGTTTTAAACGTTTTTATTATATCTAAATGTGAAACAAAACTGAATTCGAAATTTGCAGTATTAGGTACATGCAAATTAACATTTTTCTTTAAGAGTGTTACCACAGCTAGGGGGGACGATGGAAGATATTTAGTAGTCTCTATAGGAATATTTGTAAAAAATTGCTCGAAAAAATTTGCGACTACAGATTTATCTGAAACTAGTTTGTCATCTATTTTTATGTTTAATTGACTATCCGCAACCCTACGATTACCAGTTTCAGTATTAATTATTTTCCATGTCGTTTTTATTTTATTATTGGATTTCTTTATCTGATCACTAATATAAGCAGCCTTTGCTTGCATGCAAACCTTTTTAAATATTTTTGAGTATTGTCTAACGTAAATGTGAAACTCATTATTAGATGTATACGATTTTCTGTCATATAGATCGTACAAGACATCCCTACTGCGTCTTATACCTTCAGTGGCCCAGGCACTGAACAAGATTTTATGTTCTATAGTTACTTTTTTTACTTTGCAAGCCTGTTGAAACTCATTATTAATAGCATTGAACAGTGTACGGTACATTTCATTGGGATTATCATTTTGTGGCTTTAATGTAAACAGTCGTGATTCTAGATTTTTACTAAATTTTTCTAGACTCTTTTTTGTCAATGTCCTACATTGTATTATTTTGGGACATTGGACTGTTTTATAATATAACTTAACAATCTGACATTTATGGTCGGAACGAATACCACTAATAAGACGCTTTTCTATTAATTTAAAATTAGTCATAATATTATCTATGCATGTGGCTGAGGTGGCACTCTAGTCGGCTCAAAGAACATGTGTTTCAAGTTGAATGATTTAATTAAAGATAATAGGTTTTGTTTATCTGTGGTGTTTACTAGAATGTCAATATTGAAATCCCCACATACTAATAACTTTTTATTTATTTTTATTTTCATAAGGGCATCCTCCATTGTTGAAAGAAAATGAGAGCTATTAGAGGAGGGAGGCCTGTAGACACACAAAACCACATACTCCTCCGTTTCTGCACACGCGAACTCGCATACTCGTTCAACAGAGAGGTTGCGAACATCTAGTCGCTCTTTGCACTTCAGGTGATCTTTAACCATGATTAAGGTTCCTCCACCTTCTGCTGACACTCTCTGGAACGAACTGGCTATTTTAAAATTATCTATATTAAATGACATTTTATCTGGCTTCAGCCAAGTTTCAGTGAGGCATAGAATGTCTATATTATATTTTTCAACAAATAGTTCTACATCTAAGATTTTGCCAGAGAAGCGATTTATATTTTGATGTGACAAAATTAAACAATGACTATGCTTCTCTGTTGTCGAACTGGCTAGTTTAAAATATTCTGGCTAAGCACTTTGTTATTAGTACTATTACTAAAATGAGTGGTAGTGAGAGGTAACTTCGTCATACTACTTATGACTGTGTTAAAATTATATACTAACAACATAGAAATATGTTGCCTAAGTTTCTTAGGGAGATAAACAGAATCCCTGTTCAGATGTAGTTTACCAATAAAAGCATTGGTGTCAAAAAATGTAAATTTGTCACTATGGTGACTTACTAAAAAGTGCATATGCATATTTAGCGCGTGAACATAATTGTTTTGTCTGTCTGACAAGTGATCGAGGTAGGGAAATGCACATAGTGTTATTTTATTACAGTCTAGATTTAACATTGAGGTAACACTGTCCGTGATGTCTTTTTTCCTAACATTTAAGCTATTGCCTATGAGTAAGGTTAAATTAGTGTTGTGATTAAATATATTTGATATTAGTGATGTTGTGATTTGCCTATAGGATGACCCAGGCATACAGTGATTTTGTGAAGAGTGATCCAGGCTGTTGCTTAACAATTCCCCAAAACCTTTTCCTATGTCATCTGAATACATTATAGATTGCCAACAAAAATTAGTCCTACTTGAATTATTATTACTAGATATGTTTACTGAATGATGAGATGTATTTAGAGTTAAATTGTTACAAATATTCCCAGACTGAGGTGGGTCCTCCAACATCTCAGGTGGGGAGCTATTACAGTGTGAATTGCTCATACACATACATGCGTTGTTATTGTCAGTCATTGAGTCCAGTCTGTCTGCATTATGTTTACACATATTAACCAAATGGTTTGCGGCAAGTATATCGTCATGATCGTAGAATAATGTCGGTTTTGAAAAAAATACGAAAATCACTTTTTACCATATTTGGATACAACATTGTTTAAATATTATCACTACATTTAAGAAAAAATTGTATGTATTTTAGTTTTCAAATTAATCAGTCGGTAAACTGACGGATTTGATAGGCGCTCATAGTAAAATGACGCTTGTGTATACTCGTTCTTGTACGACGCGCGGGGATCTCGCGCCGCCCCCTCCCGCGCCCGACGAATCCGCGCAATCGCCATTATTCGTCGAACTCGCTCACGCGCTACACTGAATTAGATTCCCTATTCTTAAACATTTAGTTTATCTTTGTTAGCCCTTTCATTAATTATTACATGCCTAGTTTTTTACATACTTACTGTTAAGTTATGCTACAATGAAATCTGGACGTTCAAAGCTTATGTTAAAACTTGTTGAAGAAACAAGCAAAACAGAACTTACTAATAATTTTACTCATGAAGAGTGCATTGATGAAGAAGACTACATACCAGGGACTCCAGGTAAGTTAGTGAATTACGTACTTACATTTTTTAATTCTTGTATTCATAAATTTTTTGCAAAGTAACAATTAAAGCGTCGGTTCTGACTATCCGTCGGTTTTCTACGGAACGATAGAAATCAATTTAAAATTTAGTTTACACAAAAATAATTGTTCGTTATGTGATAGTACTATAATATTCTATTGAGTTTGTGTTAAATTTAACAATTTTAAGTTTCAAGTTGTATGTAACTATACTTCATTTTTCTATGGACATGATAGTGACGCGCGATCATACCCGACGATATTCTGCGGATAAGCTTTTTTATCTAACGGTCTTATTTGACCATCCGACTTTGTTCTTAGAACTAAACTCACTTCCTCCTTTTTTCTACTGAAAAACAATGATTATTTATGTTCATTTGATGTATTTTTCTATAAGAATATAATCTAATCTGAGTTATAATTTACCTGTATAAATAAAAAGAAGTAAATTTTATAATTTGTATACTTTCGAATATTTTTAATGCGCCCGCTTGTGACCTCTCAGGAGTCACGCGGCTACCAGCTGAGAAGACACAGGCGCGCGCGCGCATTTCATTTGTTGTGTTATTATGATAAAAGTGAATGAGTAAAAATTCATGGGGAAAGTTGTTTGTTATCATGAGTACAATCACGTCTCTAAGTGTCGTTCACTACTTATCAGTCTCAATATATAATTATTTAAATCTTTTCAGAATGCCATTCACCATTACCCCCAGGAGCACGCAACGTAGTGGAAAAGATGAACGAAATTTATAAGGACGTCTTTTCAGACGACGCAGACGAAAATATGAACAAGAACACTCCATCACCTACTTGTGTTCTTGGAGAAGATCCTTTTATGGCCGTGTATCAAAATGCATCCTCACCGTGTTTACTCCCGTCTGAAAACCAGCATGGTGTAGTCTCCCTCTTAAATATCAGCTCAGCCTTAACCCCTCTTAATACCTCTACCTTGATATCAGATCTGTCACCTTTCCCTCAACCGATTACCCCGGCTGTTGAAAACAATGAACCAACACCTATGCCATCACCAGTAAAAACCCATCATGAGGAATGCAACAATTTTTTTTGTCCCACTCACGATGGTGCAGACTATAGCAACTGTCCATCAATTAACACAGCTGTGTCTTCATGCCAGACGTCTCCAGCGCCTCTTATTCGATGTAGAGGTAAAAAACGTGTCCGAAATTATGATAATTGGGAAGAAGTTAAAAGAAAACGCTTAACGAATGCAGGAAAAGAATACTCCTCCAAAAAGGGCGTTATTGTTCCAGCAAAAACTATAGGTAGGCCTTGCACGTGTAGGTATAAATGTTATACTATGTTGACTCTCGAAGACAGACAGGATGCGTTTGAAAAGTTTTGGAAATTAGGTGATCGTGAGAAACAATGGTTGCATGTTGCGCATTATACTACAAAACAGAAGAAGAAAAGGGGTCTTCAAAGAGATTTAAAGCATAACCGTCAATTCACTTACAAGTATTTTTTGCCAAAGGGCTTATCAAAAATTGAGGTTTGTAAAACCATGTTTTTAAGTACATATTCGATTAGTGAAAGGTTAGTTAGGACAGCTTGGGATAAATATGACGGGAACACTTTAATTGAAAAAGACATGAGGGGGAAACATAAAAACCATAATCGGATTGTTGACGATGAAATGGTAAAGTCGGTTTGTGCCCACGTTAATTCATTTGTACCGGTAGAGTCTCATTATAATAGAGCAGCGTCCAAAAGACTGTATTTAGATGGTGACCTAAGCATCGCTCGGATGTTTAATTTATACAAAGAATGGTCTGATCTCAATAATTATTCAAATACAGCTTCTAATCTTAGACAGTACAGAGACATCGTTAATACACATTTTAATTTGAGTTTTCATGTACCCAAAAAGGATACTTGTGATCAGTGTCACAGTTTTAAACAAACACAAAATCCGTCTGAAGACCTTAGAGAACAGTATGCAAACCATTTAAATAGCAAAAAACTATCTAGAACCTTGAAACAAAATGATAAAAATGACGCTATTAATTCTAACGGACGCATAGTTTGTGCTACCTTTGATTTCCAAAAGGTTTTGTCGTGTCCTCACGGGCAAATGAGTGTATTGTATTACAAGCGAAAGCTGTCATGTTACAATTTCACCATATACGATATGGCTGATAAACAAGGTTATTGCTATATGTGGGATGAAGGTGTTGCCAAACGTGGGGCCAACGAAGTAGCCAGTTGCGTTTATGACTTCATAAAGAAGTTTGTATCGAAGGGTGTGAAAGAGTTTCGATTCTGGTCAGATAATTGCGCTGGCCAGAATCGAAATCGCATAGTATTTAATATGTATGCTCATGCAGCTAAAGAATATGATATAGCTATAACACATAGATTCCTTGAAAAAGGCCACACCCAAAACGAAGGGGATTCTGTCCATAGTGTGATAGAAAGGGCTGCAGAGCACAAAACAATTTATACACCAGATGAATGGAAATTACTTGTACGTTGGGCTAAAGTAACAGGTGATTCTTATGAAGTCATAGACGTAAATCAGTCGTTAGTGATTGATTTTAAAGATCAGCTAAAAAATAAGAACTGGGTTAAAAATACAGCTAACAACAGAGTTACTTGGACAGGCATAAAAGAAGTTTCTGTCGATGGGACTCAGAGCAATAAAATCCGGTACAAATATGCTTTATCTGATGATTACATGACCCTTGTACTTCGAAAGGAGACTAGAAATTACAATATTCCAACCTTACATAAAGCTTATGTGGGTCCAATTCCAATCAGTAATGATAAATATAAGGATCTTATTAGTCTTTGCGATTCCTCAATAATACCTACCAAATACCATAACTATTTCAGAAGTTTAACTCATGGACGAAATGTTTCTGGTAATGACAGTGAATCTGACTGAATATTATTGTGCAATAGAATAAAATTGTTTTACTTTTTGACTACTTATTAATATTTCTAGTTGCTTAATTGTTACTATTTTGATCTCAGGAGTTGTGATTTTTAAGAATTTATACATTTTTATTCATTTTGTTACTGTCCTGTATAAGTACTAATAAGATTGATTGTGATACTATAGGTAGTTTTGCTAATAAATGATTAGTGTCTAAGTTCTAGATTACCAAAAAAGAAGTAATCAGGTCCAAATAGCTTCGGCTTTGGTCTTCTAAGTAAATAATGCTGTTGGTAATTACTCAATTGAAGCTTAATGTTTATTATATTGATTAAAAAAGGGTCCAAAAACCAAACCAAATATTCTGTGTTTTATTTGTGATACCCTAAATACCCCAACCTACCTATTTACATACCGACCACCTGCCTACCTACTTACACATGGTCAAAGTAGAATATGACGGAAGACACATCCGCCAAAATATTACTCTGTAAGTCAATAGAACATGATCGGAAAGTCACATTCGTCATTCTTTGAACAGGAACTTTCCGAAGAACAATGTCGGGTAATACTATGTGACTGTGCTGACTCCAACGTAAAATGAAGCATGTGATTTTTCTGGAAAACTGTTTAATTATAAGTTATTATTTTTAATCCATTTTAAAACAAACCCTATTTTTCACTAGTGTGCCAATTTTCAAAATTATAGATTTAAAATTAAAAAAGTTATGTCAAAAAAACCAACATAATTATTTGAAATGGCTGCCCTGCAAAGTTTAATATTTGTCAGATCCGTCACTATTCTACGACTATGACGATATGTTCCACAATTTGTTTTTGTGAGGTCATATATTTATTGTAAATAGAGCTGAGCGACTCTTCTAGGATTTTAATCTCAGATTGTAAACGCTGAGTGTCAATTTCATAAATGTTTTTGCTGTCTTCCATTTTAATTTGATAATTATTAAGCTTATTTATTAAAGTAACACGTTCTTTCCTTAATTCAATATTTTTGCAGAAGTGCTTTTGTTTCCTTTTTGAGTTTAGACATTTCTTAATAATTTTATTAATTCTTACATATTTTTTAATTTTATTGTGACTGGACTTATTTAGACATTTTTGATTCAATAAGGAATCATGATCAGTAAGATCAATGGTCACTAAGGGATGAGCCGACATAAGGTCAGAGCTCGGACAAACTAGTTCACTAAATAAGTTTTGGGTTGCAACAGACTGTATACATTCTTTTTCCTTCTGTAAGCTTTTTATCTCTAGATTTGCACAAACTAATTCATCTTCTAGGTCCCTAACTTTACACAATGCCTCCTCATATAAATCACTACATTGGCTAAAACCGTCCGTCACCGCCTGAAGTTTGTCCCGTTCGTCAATAACGTCCAGGTACTGCTGATGTAAGTCTGCTAGCTCCCTTTTTAAGCTTGTGTTCTTGTCAACAATTGACTTCACCTCCTCCTCACTTTCCTCTCTCTCCTGTAGGAGCTGTTGACATTGGTTGTGGGAGGTTTTCAGTTGTTTGAGGGCTGCACTTAACTTATGCTCCATGTCTAGGGCAGTAGCCTTACGGGTCAGCATAGGCATGTTGTGAGGACTGGTTACTGAAAGTGGAGATATAGAAAGGTGAGAACAATTCTAGTAGAGAAAACAGATGAAAAAGGGAAGGAAAATAAAATGAGAAGGGTTTGAAAATAACTATGTAGGTATATCAGTTAATAATATGGGGGCTTATTATGGAAAAGAAAACTAAATGAAAACTATTCTGAAATCATAAACTATTGTTGAGGGTACCTAGGTCGTCAACTAATAATTATTATGCTATTAATTAGTTCTTAGTGGAAAGCAATATCAAATCTAGTTTCACAGAACAGTATGAATTGATATTCACCACACCTCTAGGTAGTAGGTATCACCTATGTAATCGAAAAAGAAGTCTTTGTTAAATGTTTTTTTATAAACTTCGAATTTCCACCTACTTGTCAAAAAAGTGAGTGATGAAAATTAATAAATTGTGAATGTATCGTGAATAATACCTGTATGTACTTAACAGGCTTGTTTTACAGGACCTAAATCAATAGTGGTGGACATAAATAGTAAACAATACTCCCCTGTTTTCATCCAAAGTTCGATCAGCTGTTCATAGGTTACCGGCTACGGTGAGTAACCAAACACTGTGTTACACTGCTGATAATCGAGGGAAAACGATAGTCCTGGTGATTTATAATGTCCTGATAGGTTTTATCATAAAATTACACTATATTAACACTTAAATACAATTTTTTTTTAATTTATAAAATACGAAGCTAATAATTGACATGTCACTTGAACAGTGTTGCCAGTCGAGTCCCCTTCCAACCCCATCCCCTTCGAACCTAACCTATCCGTGTCGGGGTTACCCTTAACCATCGGTGTGCGGCTGCACCTAGTTCTAGCCGCTATGATGAAGGCTAAACCTAGTTCTAACCGAAGATAAGTAGGATAGATTTGAGTTTAACCGCATGTGGCCGGCTGCACCTAGTTGTACCCGGCTAAAACTAGGTGTAGCCGCACATCGGCTATTAGCCGTAACATATAGATTATAATAAAATTGTGCAAAAAGCAGCTTCTTTTTATTTTAATAAGCCGGCATTGCGAAAAAAAACGTAATTTTTACAGCAATTCTTTCAATATATTGAACGTAGATAATTATATACATATAATTATAACGCAGGCATTTTCTCTAGTCGTAGTAGTAGTAGCAATAACTATGACAAACACATTTGACTATGAAATTATAAAAAACAAACAGGGATATCAGGTATACCTGAGGATATTTTGACAGTTACAGAACTACATCCATTCAGAACAACCGTTTGACAGCGATTTTCAATATACGTCGTGAACCACTTCAAGTAGTTCACGTAAGGGGATGCCGTGGTCTATTCGGTCAAATGCTTTCCTGAAATCAATGTAGAACCACATCGACTTGAGAGAGTTCAGACATAGTAGAAGATAAGTAGTCCGAGCAGATTAACAAGTTCGACATAAACGACCTGTTTTTTAAGAAGCCATGTTTAAATGAAGCAATCAATCCGACGGCCGAAGCAAGACTAAAACGGATAAGGCGGAAACGAGGCGGCTCTCGCTAGAATGGACGGAACGCGCGGTAATTTAGGTATTTCGTTGGTATTATTAAAACAAATACACATTTTGAAAAGGTAAAATGTATACGTTATAGAAAACATGTAGTTTTGTTATTATTCAAAAACTGATTGCCTTCCGTGAAGTACATATTTACGCCGTAGTAAGGGTTTATTTTGTTTTTTAGACATAACTTTGGATTTTGTTTCTATCGAGGAAACTACAAGTAATCGTGTTTCTGAAGTGTATGATTTATAGTGTGAATCCTAAAATATCTTACATATTAATTATATTACTAAAGGTTAAGTAATAACGATGCAGCAAGGGATGAAACGAACGCAATTATTTCGCAATTACGTATTGTTTCCTCGGCGCCCTCTTAAATGATTGTTTAATAGCATTATAAACTGGTGAGTAAACATTTTTTTCTAAAACCTTAGCAAACAAATAAAGCTTAGATATTGGGTTGTAGATTTCTACATTATCTTTTGTGCCTTTTTATGCACGGGGGTAATAAAAGCTGTCCTCCAAAGGACAATGCTCATGGATGTATGGAGTCCCGCACCATGCTGCATCAAAGTCAAACTTTGTTTTTTATAGACTACACGTATAACATTAACTCCTACAAAAGTTCTTTTTGTAAACAAAACGCGAGTTTTGGAGATTTTAGAAATAATCTAAGTAACCTGACAATGTGGACATGTCATACACGATTTATTATTGCTCTAAAAAACAGTAATCCGCACTTATTTCATTCTACCTCTCTATGACCGGCTGTGAACGGCCAATAAACCATAGATAAAAAAAAACGTTAAAATAAAAATTCTGATCTATTCTAGTTTTTTTTTAATTCATGTAGAATCTGCAAAATATAATATTTTTACATGTTTTTAGAAAGATGTTATCATGACACTTTCACAATTCAAGGTTATAGTAATCATAAATCATGTGAAACGGAACGTCATGTAAAGGGAATAAAACAAAATCAACACTTTTTTACTTTAAATTAAATTCCCTGTTCAAAAATCAAATCCCCGCCGCGTAATGTCATAAAAAAAATTATGAAAATAATTACTATAATATTTTGTCCTTGATGCATGAGACTTTTTGGTACCACTTTTGGTCATTCTCCTTTATGGTACCACTCCCTCATCGAGAGAACGCCGAAATATTAAAGTGAGAGGTAAAGACAGGCTTTGTGATATCTCGTCTTTTATGCTTTTGAGATCAGAAATATCCATTTGCATCGTCTTCAGTTTTTCTATCACCTCTGGTAACGATGCTAGCTGATCCATGAGTTTCCGGAGCTCCTGGTGGATGTTTTTCAAATCACTTTGTGCAGCTTTCCCAGATTTCTCTGGGGCTCGGTTAGAAGGACTCACCAAGCCAGCTTTGCAGGTGCTGCATTTCCACGTAGCTTTTCTGTCACCAAGCTTGCGGCACCCTTCCTCGGAAATTCCGGCACAAGGGAATTCAAAACTTTTGAGGCAAAATTTCACTCCATCTCTAGCCTCAACGTTGCAGCGATGACAAGCGAACATGATGAACGGGTGAGGTGGCCAACTCAGTTCGGTGAAAAATATAAAAGCAAATTGAAAAAAAAAACTTTGAGAAACTTTGGCAAAGTTTGCGTCGACACAGGTAAGCGCGCGTGTGTACGAATAGTCGTCCACCGACCGATTGAAAATTTGGCATCTATCTTCAACTCTTGCTTCTACCGTGTACTATTCATCAAAAATTGAATCATTAATTACATATATTAAAATAAAGAAAGTAGTCACATTTATGTAGACCTTTTAGAAGTGCACAGATTTATTAATATTGTGGCCAGATTTAAGTGGTTTGTTATTAGGAGTTAGATTCAGGTCGTTATGTTTATTGGATTCTATACCATTTTGTTTTTTTATAAACACAGTTCATGGCACGGTGTGTTCCTTTACGGTAGTTGTACTGAATACAATTATTTTAATTACTCTTAATGCTAAATTAATTTATGCGTGAAGATTATTAAAATAATGATAAATATTAATTATCGCCTGACAAAGTAATTATATGGAACTATGCAGTTTAATTTTCTTCGAAAAATGTATGTCACGAAATAGACAGCAATGAAATGTGTGAGATATTCCAAATATTAAAGTTCTATCAACAAGACCTATAAAAATATTTTCCTACAACTAGTAACTAAGTCAGATTCTGTTTAATTTGATGGTAATTGTGTAATATAATTCCTTAAATGTTCACAACGGGATTCAGAGGTATAAGGAAAACATATTTAAAAAAAACTAACTAACGATTGTCCAGTCCAGGTCCACCAAACAATCCAAGGAAAGGAAGATAGGAGAAAGAAGAAAGGAGAAAGAAAGACAAGTTTTAGCAGTTTGGTATGTAATGATACAGCAAACATATCGCTACTGACATTCAGTATTCTAAAAAGGTGTAACTGTAATTACACACGAGTGCCTCTAAAAAGTCCAATTAAAAGATATAAATAACAAACACAACAATCTACTATACTATGTTTCATGATTACAGAAATGCAAACTGTAGCAGAACAATAATATAGTGAGTCAGAAGACCTATTAGATGTAGAAGGAGACAAAGGTCGACGTATAACAGTCCACAGACGCGCATCTTGCTGAATGATGCTCGATACACGCGCTGAACATTTTTGCATAACTTTTTGTCTTCATCTGTAAATATAATTTCAAAAATTCAACATTGATTTGGATTCAAAGTAACATTCATTCGACCGTTCTTGGCTTTAAATTTACCCTACACCAACAATTACTTGTAACAAATGGTTATGAAGAAGTTATTTGTTACAATTTTTAATAGTTTTTGGAATGTTAAGACATATTGAAACGACATATTTGAACAACAACATCAAATTAACTCCAATCAAATAATCTCACATACCTGTACAATTTGAACTCAGAATGGTTGCGCATGAATTCTGAGAATTCTCCATGGCTATGTAGAATGCCTCACAATGTAAATTCAGTGTGACTTGAAACATCAAGTTCTTTAAAAACCAAGTACATCATCACCGATGTAACAGATATAAAATACTGAAAATTTATAACTTATCATTACAAAAATATAAATCGGGTTACTTCACTGACTTGAAGCAAATAATTTTATTTTAATTGAGGTAAAAGTATAATCCAGGAATATTTATACTTGGGCCAAGTAGCCTCATTTCAGGCAAGATAAGACAAAGCAGTCGCAAGACGTACAGAAAACGCCTGGAAGAGTTACTGGTCCATGAAGGAGCTGTTCAAAGGTGATTTACATTTGCCATTGAAACGCAAGCTCATCATGGACATGGCAAGGACATGTGTATTCTCCCAGTATTAACCTACGGAGCACAAACTTGGTCTTTATGACTAACATCCAGAAGTCCAAACTCAAGGTCTGCCAACGAGCTATGGAGCGTAATATATTAGGTGTTAAATTAACAACTCATGTCCAAAACACCATAATGCGATCTAAAACACAGATATCTGACGTGGGTTAAAAGGCTGCCCAACTAAAATGGGACTAGGCAGGACATGTCTGCTGCATGCCGAATATACTGTGGGCCTAAATAGCATAGAAATACCCTAAGACGGTAAGATGAGGTCGCGGCAGGCCGCAAAGGAGATGGCGTGACGAAATGTATGCTTTCCTTGAAAACTGGAAAGAAGTAGCGCAGGATCGGGAAAAGTGGAGAAAACGGAGGGAGGCCTTTGCCCACGAGTGGGACAGCATAGAGTAATAATAAATAATAAAAAGTATTAAATGTTAATACTAAGATACCCACATTCATGGTTTACGGAAGAGGATTTCACGTTAGACAGAAATAAGAATTTTATGAATATGAACAAGAACAATAAATACGTAGTTACAAGTTCATCAGCAGATTTAGCAATCTTATAATATTCAATTAACGTTTCAGTAAACAGTAATGTACCAGAGAAAATGTCAATCGTAAGGAAAATGATCTGAAATTCATAATAAATAATACGCATTATTCGACTTCCTGAAATAATGATAAAACCCGCGGAGACAACAGACGTAAAGCTTCAAACTAGATTATAACTACTTTGTGAAACCAACCATTTGTTGATGAGTAGTTTTATAAATCTGGTAACATTTTAATATTTGGAGATAAGCTTGAAACAATTGATTGTGACTCATATCGCCATCGCTATTGTTACACAAGTCCAAAACTTTATGATTCCACAGGACAACTTTATCTTTAAGCAAATTCATCAATTCGATTGCATAAACGATATTAGCATCGAAATGACTTTTATAAAAAAAGTCATCCCGTAAAGTATGTTTTAAAACGCAAGACCTGGATAGATAACAAAGTGATAAATCAAAAAAAAAAAAAAAGCTAAGAAGCATGCAAGCACTAATCCAATTTCTATAGATAAATCTCTTGAAGTTGTCCTTATTGTTGATAAATCTATGGACTTTTTGATAGGTCAAAACAAACACAACATTCCTCCTCGATTGAACAAGATTGACTGTAACGTTCATGATCAGTCCAAAGCCATAAACGCAGAAGTGAAAATACATGGCGTAGTACTGAAAATTCACCAATTGATATACTTTAAAGTTATTTTGAAGAATGCGATATAAATATGCATATATTATGCAGGTTAGTGTTCCAAAAAGTAACACGAATTTATTTAAGAGATCATTTGGTATTTTGACATCGTTTTTGATGCGATACTTGAGATTTAATGAAATGGTTTGCAGTAGGGTTAATGGTAGAAGCATAGACTGCATATCTTTATCAACTGTGTTATTCAACGGAATGACTACACGACAACTTTTGCCTAAATTCAGTTTTTTAGACATTGTTACAGAAGCACTTTATAAACGCAAATGTACATATTAATAGTCTTGCTTAATAAATACTTATGGAACATTGAAGTATTTTTATGGTATTACAGTTTCTTTGTTGGAACTATTTATCAAAGAATAATAATGACAGTCACTTATAATAACAAGTATATATTATATGGCTTAAGTAATTATACTATCCAGCGATCAGATTTCAATTACTGAAAGGCTGTATATGCCACTATACAGGGTGGTAATTTGAGATGGGGCATGAAGGGCAACTACCTTAACCATTGTAACTACAGGAAAACGTTCTTAGAAGACTACCCCTAACTTTTGGGATAATTACAATCGGCATTCACAGATTTTGAAAAAAAAGTACAGTCAGCGAGAAAAAGGGCTGTTTTCACAAATCTTTTTTATGATGCCAATCGATCCCATTTCCCATAAGGATCAAAAGACTCTTCCGGACCAACTGAGGTTCGAGTATTAGAAAAGTCAGAAATCGCAAAAAACTTATTTGAGATGGGGTAGTAATAAGGGCAGCTACCTTAATCTTTGTGGCTACAGGAAAATGTTCTTAAGAAACGGTCCATAATTTTTTTAAATATTTCGAACTGCATTCAAAGATTTTGAAAATAAAAAAAAAAAATTTTTCTTCGTGACCCTAACTTTTAACGAAATGTTGTTTTTCGTGATTTCTGATGTTTCTAGTACTCTAACCTCAGTAGGTCCCCAAGAGTATTTTGATCCTTATGGGAAATAGGATCGATTGGCATCATAAAAAAAGTTTTGTGAGAATCGACCATTTTTTCGCTGACTGTACCAATTTTTTTTTTCTTTTTTTTTTGTGCATTTCGAAATAATTTCAAAAATTATGGCCAGTCTCCCATCAACATTTTCTTGTAGCGACAACGATTAAGGTAGCTGCCCTTATAACTAACCCATCTGAAATAGTTTTTTGTTATTTCTGACTTTTCTAGTACTCGAACCTCAGTTGATCCGGAAGAGTCTTTTGATCCTTATGAGAAATGGGATCGTTTGGCATCATAAAAAAGTTTTGTGAAAACAGCCCTTTTTCTCGCTGACTGTACTTTTTTTTCAAAATCTGTGAATGCCGATTGAAATTATCTCAAATGTTAAGGGTAGTCTTCTAAGAACGTTTTCCTATAGCTACAATGGTTAAGGTAGCTGCCCTTCATGCCCCATTTCAAATTACCACCCTGTATAAGGAATGGTTTTTTTACAAAAACCGCACAACTTTTTTCGTTATTTTTTTCAATAAAGACAAAAAACTTCATAGCATTGTCAATGTTAAAGATATAAATTTTAATTTAATTTATGTTAATGTTGTATGAGACATGAATTAAATTATGTATTATTTAAATCTTAAATGTTTCACGTTACTGCAAGCTATTTATAAGAATACTTAGGATAATAGGGTGAAAATGCGAGTTATGCTGTTTTTGTAAAAAACCCTTTTGTGGGCAATACATAATTAAAATAACTTAAGAAATATACAGTTTCATTAATACACCTTCAATTCAATTCAAATTTAATTTTCATGGCTCCGTTGTTATTCGATGATTCTGTCAATGTCAAGGTTGAAAAAACACTGTAATAAATACGTAATTTATTACATTACACGAAATAAAAATTATTATTGACCGGTATTTCAGGGCTACCTTGAATTAACTGGCGACTGATGTTGTACTTTTTTATTTGAATGTGTCATAATTAATGACACTTGGTAACCCTATGACACTTCATCAATTAATTTCACTTATCCTGTTCAACTATTTTGTCTTTCAGTATTGTGTTTTTTCTCTTACAGTTGCAGATTTTTTACAGCTAGGTGACCAATATGAAAATGTAGTACCTATTTAAAAACTAATATATGTTAGTGTAATAATATCAGTGAATTTCATGAAAAAACATGTGACAATGTCAAGGTCAGCAAATCTATCTTCATGCGATTTAAAATACGAATTATGTTTTAATTAATTTATTTAATTATTACGAATTGGCGACCGCTTCCTGGAAGACGCAGCGTAGGCCTATCACAAGGTGGATCGATGACCTGGTGAAGGTCGCGGGAATCCGCTGGATGCGAGTAGCCCAGAACCGGTCGATGTGGCGATTCTTGGGGGAGGCCTATGTCCAGCAGTGGACGTCTTTTGGCTGATGATTATGATTTTCGATATGATGTTGGCTCATGCTGCTATCTTTTTATACACCGTGGGCCGTAAAAAAAAAACTATATTTTTTTTTTCGTTACTTAATGAATCAACTAACTTTAGTACTTCCCTCTACTGGCAACATTTATAAATTATCGTGTGAGTAGACAAGAAACTTCTCACTTCATAACCCTCCCCGATAAATAAGACATACGGCGAGAGGGGTATAGTATGACAAAAGTCGCAACGCCGCGGACATAGGACTTGTTACCATAGATATTTTTCGATTTGTGAATTTCCGTAAATAATGAATATTTCGAAAACTAAGCTTTATTCAACAAACTATATCCTAGCTTTTCTTCTCCAATTAGGCATCGGAATCGAAGGTTAAAATCTTTCGGGTACCTCGGGCCCACGGTGAACAAACGATGTATATGCTTTGCGAGTAGTTAGTGGAAAAAACGTGTAGATTGAAAATATTCGAAAGTACAATGTCGAGGAGGATTCAAAAAGAGACGCTTGCAAAAAAATAACGTTTGATGCACATCAGAGGGCACGGGAGTGTCCCCGACAACGTTGAGTCTTAATATACAAGAGGAGCTATAGGCTAGTTAACAACCGCGAGAATCATATGATTTGCAGGGTTAAGCTACGCTTGCCGCAGTCAATGCGTTGATGGGTGACTATTCGTTACACATCCAGACCCATCGGTGCATCGGAGTATTCAGAAGCCCGAAAGACTAACAACCGGTTCTGTCTTAGGATATCAGCATTGCCAGTAACTGGGTTGCGGAAGTCTGAGGGCAGTCGCTCCGTATAAAATACTGGGATTCAGCCGCATTTGATTAAACTGGAAGCTAACCCCAACATAGTAACAGATAGATAGTATATTAAGAATATACGAGAGGCTAAAAAGATTGTAAGAAGACATTTAACCGTACACATGTCGTGCACGTCTAAGCCATTCTTTTTGATGGGCTGTCTAATGGATCTGTAATTAAGTCTAGCAACAAAACATATCTTTGCTTATCAGGTAATAATAACTTCTCCAGAATAAATCTCCAGAATAATATAAGTCTTCATGTTCACAAGTACTTATGTAGTTTCAGTTTATCAATAACATTATATTAAAGGCTTTCATTTGAAAATTAATACCCTTCAACCATGTTACCAATACCGTAATTGAACGTAAGACAAACATTGGGGCTACAATTAATTTATGACCTTCAATCAAGTTTATTATTTTATCATACCAAATGTTCACATAACTTCTTAGGTCTCTTTCACATCAGACACGTGTCGCGATACATGTGTCGCAACTTGTATCAGAGACATTTGAAAGAAAGAAATAAAATATATTTGTTCGCACCGACAAAAATAAAACAATAGTAGATTGTTGCACCGGGCGCAAAGTGAGTTATTAATGCACGAGTGTTATGTTCGTGCCCGAGCGCAGGCGAGGGCACTAAATTAACACGAGTGCATTAATTACTCACTTAAGCAAGGTGCGTAATCTACTTTTCTTTCAACTACCAATCTATCTACCGTGATAAAATATCCATATAACATTTTTTTTAACTTTTCTTGCTAAATAAGAAGTATCAAAGTTTTACCATGGCACAAAATGCGCGGCATTTGTTTTTTTTTTCACCAAGTCTGTTTTATTTAGCTGATTTTTATTTTCAGCCAGTATCTTTTTGATCTAATGCATACATTTCATAGGAGACATTAAACCTCTGTGGTAAATTTATATCTAAATAAAAAATAAAAACAGTGCATTAATGTAAAACAGTGCAATAATGAGCACATTTCTGCACTGTTTTGGTTCTAAGCAAAAAATACGTTCTTTGTGACCGGTTCTGTAGTGATTAATGATAAAATTACTACGTAGTTGAAAGAAAAAATTTAAACAAAACATAAAATAAAACTTGGGAAAATATGCGTCACATCCGCGCAAACTGGCAATCGTTTAGCATAATGCAGTGACACACGTACGAGAGAGAACTGAGACTGGTTTTCAGCGACAGCCAGCGTTGACATGATGTCGTAGACCGGTGCAGCATGTAAAAAGATATCGTGATACGTGTGCCGCGACATTTTACTCGGGCCCAAGATGCAATACATGTACGTTACTTTTATCCAGCACATGGTAATCTCTGCAATATAATTATGCTGAGAGACCTAACAGTGTGCCTCGATTTGTATCAAAAAAATGCACAATTTGCACCTGCAAAATCTCTGTGACATCTTCTGAAACTGTTGTGATACTGTGTCCCGCGACAAACGTATCTGATGTGGACAAGGCATTATATTTCAATCAATTAATTCATTTCATTGTTCATACTTCCGGGCAGTCTTTATGAAGTTGTACTACTACTAGTGATCATACCACTGACCATACCAGTGCAGAACATATATATTTTTTAAATCTGATGTAATAATACTGATACAAAATGAAGTCTGTTATAACCAGAAAATATAACAACATCAGAAAAAGTTTCCATGACGAAGTCTTGTTGGCCAACGCAGTTGATAAAGATGTGCAAACAATGCTTTTACCTCTCAATCTGATGCAAATTTTCGTATTAAGTCCAAAATATTGCATTAAAAATAACTTCATAAATCCAAATAATTATATAAATAAGTTCATATTATTGTGCGGGGCAGTAATGTTTGTGTTATCAAATGTGTGGCGGATCGTTGAAATTGTAGTAGACGATACTATTAAACGATATCAAACAGTTGATTTCCTCTATTTCGCTTCTTTCTTCGGATTCAGCTCCTTCACTGTGGGCTTTATAATAAACTTCATTGTTCACATGATTTACACAAAGCAAAATGTCACATTTGTTTTAAAATTTCAAGAGGTGCACAGGTTTCTTAATAATAAGGCCAGTTTTAAGAAGTTTGTGATTATAAATTGGATCACTGTCGCTTTAATTTTCGGGGTCTTTATCTTGAGTTCTATTTATATATACATCGTTTACCTGCGGCCTTCATGGAAGGTTATTTTTAATATCATGATTCAAATGACTCTAGACACTAACACAGTTTACGCAATAAGGTTGATTAAGTTACTGACAGACAAAGTTAACCTATGGAATACACAAGTGTTACTTTCGAATGAAAATGTCTCCAATAAAATGTTTTGCAAAAGAATGTTTCGGGCTTTTAAACAGATATTAAAATGTTACAAGATCTATAAATATATTTTCCAACTATCGGTGAGTATGATGAACGAATTTCTTTAATTTAATCATTTAAAATGTTCCACCTAGCCTTTTCCCAACATATTGAGGTCAGCTTCTAGTCTAACCAGATGCGGCTGAATACTTGCCAGTATTTTACTCAGACCAGCTGCCATCAGAAGCCCAATTCTCATAATTATTTTAAAGTAAGGCTGAAGGTTGACAGAACTGAGATTAAATTATGAATTGAATAAAAAATCTTCTAGTACACTTAAAGTTCGATCTGGTTTCAGTATCATCTCAGTTTATCTCGATATAACGTCAATTTAGTCAACTTAAAATATATTACCGACTAGCTGTGCCCGCGACTCCGTCCGCGTGGAACTCGGAAAACAACATTGTGTCGCAGCAACTAAATAGTGTATATGTATTCCATTTATTATAATAATAGACAAAGGTGTGCCACCAAGGCACTTATATCTTTTAAACCATTTCTTTAGGTAGAGTTTCAGCTCTTCTTGATTGACCGTAAAGGTTCATATAACTATAATACTAAAAACGCGTTGCTTGTTTCCATACATTTCCTTGCTAAAATGGATTATAATTGAATATCTATATTTATTGTGATAATGTAACGAAACCTTATGGCAATACAAAAATGGCTACAACGCCATTTAGCGCCAATCGGCGAACTATATCAAAATATTTTACGCAGTGCAGTCTATAAAATGATGTCATTCGAGGTGTGGAATAGGAAAGTAAGTACTTTAAATATATAAAAATTTCACCTATAGAAGACTTAATTTTATTTTTATAAGTTAGAAATAGCTTGCTGAAATGATTGCTTTCAAAGATTTCAAAAAGTTTGATCTGGAAATCGAACCAACCCAAATGCGAAAAAATATCATCTGTATTTTTATTTCACCAATCGATAGGATCAATAATACGGATTAAATCGCTCCAATAAACATTGTGTCTGAAATTGATGGAAGACCATAAAACGAAAATTGACTAACTTAGGTACATTTAAATTCAAGCACTTATTAATTGTTGTTATGTAGTTCTTATTTTTTCCACTTCGTTCAATTTAAGACAGTGTGTTTGTTGGAGAGATTTGATCCTGATTATTGACCATAAAGATATTATCAACAGGTGCCACCAGATGGTATAGCTTTGTCAGTTTGATTCCCGGTTCAGGCAAAAAATCAGTTAAGGCAATATTTCTTACTTTTAAAAATAAAATGAAGTCACCTTTGAGTGAAATTTGCAATTTTTAATATTTAAAGTACTTTCCCTTCATGGCTATGTGTTTTGGGACATTACTTAAGGCTTAAATAAACTTAACGAAACGGCGACGACAGACTTTGAATAGTTCTGACAACAATGAACAAAATAAAATGTATAAAAAATTCCAAAAGAATGACAAAAAGTGTATTTTTTTAAAGTGAGGTTTTAACGCAGGACACTGAGCCAGCGACCGTTCATTGCAGCACTTACTTCTGTCTACAGCTTATACTACGCAGTATATGGAAATAATGTTCTGCTGCTCGGCATCTATGAGCAATAGCGTGATAGTTTATATACCAGCATAAGCGCAGGCCCATCAAAATTGATTCACGCGATTTTACGATCCGAATATTAAGCTTATACTTCGCAGTATGTGGAAATAATGTTCCGCTGCTCGGCTCCTGTGAACAATAGCGTTATGATATATGTAGCAGAAAAATTGTCGCTTTTTACGCAACACATCAGCGAAAGTCCCATCAAAATCCATCCACGGGATTTTACGTGATGTCCGGACGGAAAGACAAACAGACACAATAATTAAAAAAAAAAAAATGTTATGGTTTCTGTATTGATAGTATAGTACCACCGAATCGAAATTTTGGAAAAATATTTAATTACAGACAAAGTGCACTTTGAATTTTATTAATAGTAAATAGATTTATCAATACTTATTTAAGTATTCATAATAAAATATATGAGTATTTCAAATTAATCTATCGTATTGCCTTGCACAATAAAAAAATTTGAATACCTACACTCGCTTATGAAATTGAATGTATTTCTCTTCCACTGCCATTCAGATAGATAGGTACCTAATAAATTTTAAATAACATTATTTTCGTTTTTTTTTTTAAGCTTAGTTTAGTACCTTCTTCGGATAGCATTTCAATAGACCTTCCGTAGACTGAGAATAGTAATATATTCGTTGATTATATTTCCTCACAAAGTGATTTGATACACGTAACGCCATCTATTGAAAAGAAATGGTAAGTATACACAAATACATGCTAAGTTCTTCTAGAAAACTTAAAATTGGCATAACTTTTGATTGCGTGAACCGATTGCGATGAAACAAAAAACATATGTTATTTGGAGATAAGCACAATATTTATTTATAAAAGTCAACAACATTGGATCAGTTGTCTTTACGTGATGCTTGAACAAACAAACAGATAAACAGACAAACAGACAAACAGATAAACAGACAAACAGACAAAAATTCCAAAAATGTTAAAAATGGGATCTATTGGTTATAGTTTAACATCCCAACCAGGTTTTTTCAAAATATTTGCTATGTACAGACACGCTATGTCTACAGATTTATTATATGTATAAATAGCTTACTGATATCAACAGTCATAGACTAAAATTTTAGAAATAAATGAGAATTCCGACTTGTCAAAATGGCTCAGTACATAATGTAACCAGAATACCCTTTTGGCTTCAGTCAACTTTCAATCTCATTTCAATTTAATCTCACGTTTGACGTGTTTTGTTAACGAACGAGAATACCATTTGTCATATTTATGAAATTGAAACTAGATCGAAACTATATTTTGAACATTTTTAATTACGAGAATTAGCCTTCAGACCTCCGCAATCCAGGTACTGGGCAATGCCGGTATCCTAAGTTTAGACCGGCTGTCAGACTTTCGGGCTTCTACTACCCTTCGAATACCCGTAACGACTGTCATAAGTATTCGCATGATACCGGAACTCGTTCTCGATTCATATGAATTCCTAAAAAATGCACGTGAGTCAACCGTAACTAATCGTAAATGTGAATGTGTTTCACTAATTCAGTTAAATTGTGTTTTTTTACTATGAATGTTTTGGGATAGTTTTGGTTTCTTTCATTCCATATGTATTTTGGGGTGCTGAATCCAAATCTGATGTTTGCGGACAAAGTGGGTTTTGCAGAGACTGCTGAAAATTGCCAATTTTCAAATCGCACAAGAGACCGAACAGTTCGTCTGAAAAAAGAATAGTGATGTTTGCTGTCAATTTTAAGTACTTTAATTTCTGTACATAGATCATTTACTAAAAGTTAATAGTTTTCGAGTTATAAGTAAAAAAAACGGAAAAAACAATTTTTTTTCGCTTTTTTTGCGATTTTTTTCAATGTTGCGTCACGACATTTTGTCCGCAAATCTCAGATTCTGATTCAGCACCCCAAAATACATACATATGGAATGAAAGAAATCAGAACTAACCCAAAACTTTCCCACTAGGGGCCCTTTAGAGTACAAATTGATTGAATTACACGGAAGTTATGAAAAAGTTCTTTAATAATTTTCAGGCTCTTTATCACACAGCAGGATTTTTGATTCATGGATTGATCAACATTCAAGTATTGATTGATTTTTTGAAGGTCGTTTTTAAAAATAATGAGCCTGTAAGTATGAGGTTAACATAGTATGTATTCAAATAGGTATGTTGCGAAAGGACGGATTCCATTAGCCCGGCCATATATTATAAAAAAAACTGCCAGAAAATTTCTGACGCCTTAACCTGGCCGCACATTATCAGAAATTTGTGGCAGAAAATAAAACACTTAGAAGGTGCATATATGCGTCGAAATATTTATCCTCATCACTGTCATCAGGGAGCGTGCCCAGAAGACCGACAGCGTTGTCACGCTGGATGGCAACACTAAATCTTTGCCTAAAGAATAAGCCAGCCCTCTGGTCACGCGAAGTGTCGACCAGCCTTTGCACAATTTCCTTGTAGAGTAGATGTGCATTCGTACCCGATGACCCGAGCGTTTCGACCCCAAAAGCTGTCTACACCAGTGCGCTTTCATGTTCATCTTGCGTCTTCGTCTGAGGTATGCGTGAAGCGCCATAGCACATGCAATAGCGCAAACCTTAGTACTACTAGTTCGACAAAAGCGCATGCCCCTAGCGCACGCTAATCCGTCTATTGTATGTCGACTGACGACTGACCGAGGCGCACCGGTGTAGACGATAAGCTGCATGCGTCTTAATATGGCAATTAATATTGATTGCGCTTGACGCAAGAGGAATTGAAAGTTGAAAGTGCAAGACGAACATGAAAGCGCACTGGTGTAGACATACCAAAAGCTCAAAGTTATCACAACCAATATTTCCAAATTGACAAACATAATTTTATTTTGACTGTCTTGATTTTTCATTCGTTATTTTTTTCAGCGAAACTTCCATTGCGTACAAGCATTACTTTATGCCTGGATTATAAAGAACTGGATAATACAGACCACACTGAGTTTGCACCTCGATGAATTTTACGAAGCGATGAATAATGTTCAAGATTCGTGTACACTCATTTTGGGATCAGATTGTACAGGTAAACTATTATTTAAAGGGGACAGATCAACTGACAAATTAAATATTTTTTTTATTTTTAAAGGTATTAGGTATAAAGGTATAAAGGTACTTATGTATATTTTATTCGAATAAATAAAAAAAATCGTCTCTAGGCACTACACGAGACGATTTTTTTTAACTAGTCTTTTGGTCTGAACTCTGACGCGGTGGCTACCGCGGTGTAAAACCAAGTCTCCTAGTCTTTGGCTTTGACGTCCGTACCCTATCGTGGTCTAAAATCGACTCGTTTGTCGTTCTAGTTTTAGCCTAACTGACGACCGTCTTCTATCGTGGTCTAAGACCAACTCGTTCTAGATTATCCTAACTTCACTAGCCTTTGTGCTTTCGTCCGTGTGGTGCCGGACTTGAAGAATAGCACTACCCCCCATGTCTTTCCGTAGTTGTCGTAAAAGGCGACTAAGGGATTCTCTAAAGGATGGGCAGCAGCGTTCTCTGAGTAATTCAACAACCATACTGCGATTGCCAACCCGCCTACCACCAAGCGTGGCGATTACGGCAAACCTCCTCTTTTGGGGCCTATGTCCAGCAGTGGACGGCTGAATGATGATGATGATGATGAAATAAATGATTATGAAATAAAAATTACACTGAAAAAAAATTGACAACATTAAGGGTGGTTACGAATTTTTTTTCAGTAGCGAATCATAGGTGTCATCATTCACTGTCTCAATTTAATCTCGTATCTTTACAAGTTATTAGAATAATAATTATATTTGACAAGTAAATTACTGTTTTGTTAGAATTTATCTATTATATTAGTGCACCACAAACTTTGTTGGTTTGCCCTTTATTAGTACTCCCAAACAAGTTTTTATCATCCATTGTTTCTCTGGTAGAAATCGCCTTTAGCGATAAGACCGCCCTTTGTACTGTTTACTTAGCAAGATGTATTAATTTTGTCTGTTTTTAACCCCCGACGCAAAAAGAGGGGTGTTATAAGTTTGACCGCAATGTGTGTCTGTCTGTGTGTCTGTCTGTGGCACTATAGCTCTTAAACGGCTGAATCGATTTAGGCGCGGTTTTTTTAATTTAAAAGCTGGTTTTGTAGCGGTGGTTCTTAGATATGTGTTATCAAAATCGGGACAGCCGTTATAGAGTCATCAGCTATTTTGTTATTTGCGTTGAGGATTTTTTTTAATTTTTAATTTTTGTGTTGTGTGTACTTTCCAAAATTTCAGCGTTGAGCACGTTGTTGTTGTAACAATCTCCATCTTTCCCTTTCTATATTTATGTTATCCCTTTCGTCTTTTCCTTCAATTGCTCTGTGTACTTTCTTCTTGGTCTACCTCGTTTTCTCTTTGCCTCTAATTTATCTTCTATGATATTGTTTATAAAGCTGTCGTGTCGCTGTAAGTGACCAATAATTTTCCTCCCTCTTCTTTCTATACACGCTGACATTTAATTGGTTGTTTTACTAGAACAAACGTTGTTCAGACCGTGGTCTAACTACCATTATACAGCATCAAATAAAAAAAAACGTCATTGGTCATTAAAAAAACACAAAAAAAAACATAAAATACTATTGGTCTAGCGCATAACTGAGTCAGCGACTGAGGTAGCTGCGCGGTGCGGGAGGGTGACAGGTGTCACAAGTTGACGAATCAGTGAGCTCTCGCGTCGCGTCACCACACCCCTCCCGCACAGCGCACCTACCTCAGGCACTGACTCAGTTATGCGCTAGACCTGTAGTGTATTTTTTATTTATGTTCTTTGTAGTATCACCTTCATAGTCATTCACCTACCTACTGGCCATTTTTATATTTTATATTTTTTTGGAATGACAGATAGGAATTCGAATTTGGACTGACTTTGGATTGTTTTACACCATGGTGATGTTTTTCTGATACAATATATTTTCTATTTATTTTATGTTGATCTCAGATTATAAAACAGAAGGCAGATAGAGTGACAGGAACAACGTGAGTGCGGCCAAAAAAGCAAATACAAATTCAAAAGCGAATACAATCTCGAGTCAGTATGACACGAAGCGCCGCATTGTTAGGACGTCATCGATAATTTTAATATTTATGATAGTAATGCCATCTTGCGTTTATAAACATTGCAAAAACTGTTCCTAAAAACAAAATAAAGAAGATGGAGTATCTTTTCATAAGTTTTATTGATTATTTATCTATTTGGATATTATTTTACGTGATTATTATTAGTGACATCTTGGAACACAAAACCTTAACAAAAATCATTCGGTGTTGCTTGTTTATATTGAAACCATTTACCCCCTAAGTTAGGAAATAAGTAAAGAATACAGGAATAACGATTTACAAAAATATTTATTTCGATTATAGTGTTTTATTTATCGCGTTTTTTGGTTGGTATGTTTGTAGGTATGTGTGTCCGTTTGTATGTGTCTTCGTAACTAAAACTACTTAATGTATTGTCTGTCTCTAATAATAATCATGTACGTTAGTCGATTTGCCAACATAAAGTAAATATAGCTATCAAAAACATAATTACAACCATTCACGACTATACTAAATGACTGCCATAAATCCACAAAATATTTCTATTTATCATCTTCTATTCTGTAATCTGAGATTAGTAAATTTCTAAAGTAGGTACTTGCATTAAAATACAATCTGACTCAACGGCAGAGATTCACTTTATATACATACGTATAACTCTGTATGTATCTGCATTTTTCGGAGACAGTAAATTGTTTATTTAATATATAATGAAATATTATGGGAATTTTGTCATTATCATGGCAACCGTACACGCACAAAGAGGCAACGTGTTCTTATAGTGCTGTCATGCACACATGTCTACAAACGTGCCTCACATTATGGTTCAGTACAGTCTATCTGCCTTTTGTTTTATAATCTGAGATGTTGATATAAATATTATAAATTCAATCTACTGACTGTTTAATTATGTGGCATGCCACAGCAACCCACCTTGAAGCACAATATTTGCCTGGGGGAGTCCGTTTCTACACAGTGAGACAGTAGTCAGGGGTAAGGCCGTTCTAATCTTATCCCTGGTTGATGAAGCAATAGGCTAATGAGGAAAAGCTATTGTGGATTATGCACGCAGCCGAGTCTGCGTCTCGGCGATCGAGTCCGAGTGGTTAGCCCATGTGGCAATTGTAATACGCGCTTGCTGCCGCCGGTTTCTATCAGATGGCTGTGTGGGCCATCGATGGACGCCGTGAATTCAAGAAGGAACTCGCTGACTACTCCAAGGGACGTGACGCTGTCCTGTCTCTTTTCTCTAACCATTTTTATTATTGTTGTTATGTACTAGGTATGGAATGCCCTGCACATTCTGTACAACTGGTGTTTGATGATACTACATCTTTTAATGACCAATGAGGTTTTTTTTTTATTTGATGCTGTATAATGTTAGTTAGACCCTGGTCTGAACAAAGTTTGTGCTAGCAAAACAACCAATTAAATGTCAGCATGTATGTTCTAGGATTTGTTTTTTTTTAACTCTACTTAAAATTTGTACTTGTGTGTACAATAAAGAACATTCTATTCTATTTGTAGATGAGCAAAGGAAGTTGTGCAAAAATGTTCTCCGGATGCAGCGTGCTTCATTCAGTAAGATGAGCCCATGTGGGCTATTCTACATAGACATTTGTCAACCACTACGTCTGATGAGACTTCTCACTGACTACACGATTGTGCTGTTGCAGTTTGCATTTCGGTAATCTGTTTCGTGTATGTTTCGGTCGGCTGTCGCTGGAAACTAGCGCTGTGGCGTACGAAGACGTGAGTCATAGCATTATGCTGAGCGATGGCCGTTTTGCGCGGTTGTGACGCATATTTTTCCCTAAAGTTTCTTTTAGGTTTTGTGTACAGTTTTTTTTTATTTTCGTGCGTCATGTTGGCGCGAATAAATAATTTTATTTATTTAATACTTCAATGCACAATGGTGGTACATAAGGCGGACTTAATGCCACAAGGCATTCTCTACCAGTCAACCTTTGGGTCAAAGAGAACAGCATCGAAAAGAGGTACAAAAATAAAAATCAAAAAAATATAATAAAAATAATTTCTTTCTTTCTTCTTTTTAATACTGGTATTAAATAATTTATTAGTGTATTTTGGTTTTTATTTTCTACTAGCTCTACCCCGGCATGCGTTGCAATGCATTTTTTCCTACTTACTACCTACCTTCAGAAACAAAATCAAAATAGTAACAAACAGTTAAAACCATTTTCATGCATGCGGTAAACAAATGAAGAATATGGACATACTGAGATAATTTCGTTTTTTTTTAAATATCATAATTTTCTTTCATAAGAACCTTCTGCTGACAAATTAATATGAAAACAACAAAAAAAAATCTGCAAAATCGGTCCAGTTGCTCACGCGTGATGCCGTGACCAAGGGAAATAGGGATTCATTTTTATATACAGGGTGAAATTGTAAACATTCGAAAAACCGAAATGGGAGATTGTACTCATCACTATGAACAACTTTTACTATGAGACCAAGTCGGAAATCGCGAAAAAAAAATCTGCTGTTCCCTACTTTTTAACGAGGTATGCGAACATAAATGTAGGTAACAACTGGTTTTTTTTTCGCGATTTCATGGTTAGGTTAGGTTAAAAAGTTGTGCATTATTTATGTTACACCTTGTATAAGGTTGTTTGGAAAGATCGTTTTTTCCCAACAGAGGACTTAATTGGATATTTCACAGCCAATTTCACACTTCAGCCGCATTATCTTTATATATTTGACAGCTGATAAAGCAAGGCTTGCTTGAGAAAAAGTTCGATTGATTCTACGCAGTAGTTTAGGTAGAAAGTGAAAAGTAGCATTTTCGGCATATTTCACTTTTTACTATCGAAAAGGAATACTCAATACTCAATAAGTTTATTGCATTCCACAATGTAGACTTAGGTGGTAACTTAAAAAAATATGAGATCATTATGGACCCTGTCGGGCACAGCAAAAATATTAGGAGAGAGGAAGCTTAATATACAAATTATTAATATCAATATACCTATCTATCTAATTTAATTTCATTACAAGGAAGTTTAGCATTTTAAAAAGTTTATATTATAATTTATCCTTTAAATATTAATTAAATTATACATTAATATTATTTTGTTTTTTATTAATTCGGAATAACAATGAAACTTGCACTATGTATGAAGGTAGATATTTACTTACTTAATTTATTTATACTATATACAATTTTGTACTGTATTTACCCTGTTTATGTTTTAGAGTAATTATTTGTTTATCTATTTAAATATTAAGATTGCACGTTTATTGCGCTTAGTTATTCAGATTAAATAGGTACAAATTTATGTACATTTAATTTATTTAATACTATAATTATGATAATATTACCAACATATTATTATTTAATTAATTATTTATTTAATTAGGTATTCATATTGCACACTGTTTTTAAGAATTCCTGGTTCTATTATTGTTTATTACATTCTACAATTAACTTTTGTACTTATTTATTATAATATAATTACTAGGAGTAGTTACTAGGAATTTAGTAGGAACACAATTATTATACGATTAGAATTTATCATTTAAATATTCATTTATATTGTAGTAGCATTTGCTTAATAGTAGCTGTTTTACGTTTTTTACAAATATGTGTAATTTATTTTCGTTTTTTAATTTTTCGGGTAATTTATTGTAAACTTTTATGGACATTACGAATGTGCTTGAAGAGTGGATTTGAAGTCGCGAGTTTGGTAGGTTTAGCCTATTCTTATGACGTAGTGAATACTGTAATTGTTTATCTTCGCGCTTTGTAAAGAAATTTTGATGTTTTTTAACGAATTTGCAGATTTCCAGAATATAAATACAAGGTAAGGTAAGAATGTTTAGCTTTTGGAAGTGGGGTTTGCAACTGTCGGTATCTTCTATGTTTACTAATATTCTGATAAGTTTTTTTTGCATGGTGAAAAGAGTTGGTGAATCTGTGCTATTGCCCCATAATATTACGCCGTAACAAAGCCATGAGTAGGCGTATGCGTAGTAAGTAGTTAGGGCAGTTTGGAGATTGGTGGATTTTTTTACTTCCCGGAGGGCATAGGCAAATTTTGATATTTTGGATCTTAGTTTTTTAATATGAGACTTCCAGTTGATATTCGTATCGATGGATAAGCCTAGTAACGTAAATTCAGATGCTACTTCTATTACTTGGTTTTTGTAGGTTAGATTAATGTTTAATGGGGTTTTTTGGTGGGGGTGGAAGGACATTATTTTAGTTTTTGAGAAATTTATTTCAAGGTTGTGGTTGTTCAGCCAAGCAACTGTGTTGTCTAGTGCAGCAGTGAGTTTACTATTGAGATTTGTGTTATTCTCGCATGAAGTTAAGAGTGATATGTCATCGGCAAACAAGACGCAGTGTTCATCTATGATTTTGGGGAGATCATTAATGTAAATTAAAAACAGAAGACAGCCGATCACACTGCCTTGGGGGATGGATGCATTGATTATTTTTCTATTTGATCTAATTATTTCTATTTCTTTCGTGGAGTTGTTGAAGAATTCTATTTCTACTTGATGTTCTCTGTTATTCAGATAGGATGTGAACCATTCATGAGCTCTTCCACGGATTCCGATGCCATGTAGTTTATTTAGTAATATGTTGTATTGTACTTTGTCATAGGCTTTCGTCATGTCTAGTAGTATGCCAACGGCGTATTTTTTGTCATTAATTATGTTAAGGGCTTCTTGAATAAATTTATATACTGCTAATATTGTTGAACGGTTTTTCCGGAAACCGTTTTGACAGTCATTGAATATTTCATATTTTTCGCAGAAGGCGTATACGCGGTTACACATTGCCTTTTCAAATAGTTTGGAAGCAGTAGGCAGAAGAGCGATTGGGCGATAATTACTGGGATCGGATTTACTGTTTTTTTTATGGATTGGTTTTATCAGGGCCTTTTTTAAACTATCCGGGAAAACACCTTCTTCAAAAGATTGGTTGATCAGTAAGTAGAATGGTAATGTTAACTCATCTGCACATTGTTTTAGTAGGGTAGGTGGGAGCTCGTCGGTGCCGTGACTTTTTTTGTTTTTTAGATTTTTGATTAACATATTTATTTCATAGGCTTCAACTACGCCCAGGAACATGGTGTTTTCAGTGGGGTGGAGGACAGGGGCGCCTTGGGGCTTGTAGCCTGATGGTTGACTGTTCACTTCTCCAATGGATGAGAAGAAATCATTAAAAGTATCTGCTATTTGTTTAGGGTCGATCATTGTTGTGTCATTAATATGTAGTTTTATATTAGATTTTTCTTTTTTTGGTTTTTTATTTGTTTGCTCGTTTATAATACTCCACATTGTTTTTATTTTGTTGTCGGATTTTTTTAATTTATTTATGTAGTGTAATTTTTTAGCAGTAATAACTACTTTTTTTAGTAATTTTTCATAGTTTTTATAATTTTGTTTTAATATAGGATTATTATTTTTTAGTGTTATTATTTTCAATAATCTTTTATTAGTACATGAAGCTTTTATTCCCGTAGTTAACCAGTGCTTTTTATAGTTAGATTTTATTATTATTTTTCGTAATGGTATGCATTTATTTAATATATGTATTAATGTATTGTTGAATGCTTCGTAGTTTTCATTAATATTTTTATTTGCATCTATTATGTTATTCCAATTTAGTTGTTGCAGAGTAGTTTTAAATAGTTGTATATTTTTGTTATTGAACATTCTTTTTTGAACTTTCCAATCAATTGGTTTACTATGCAATGACTGGGCTATTTGTATTGTTGTGCCGCAATGGTCAGAGAAGCCTAACTCCTCGACCGCTGTGTGTAGGCTGTTATTATTAAAATTTGTAAAAATTAGGTCAAGGCATGATGTCGTTGTGTAGGTTATTCTTGTTGGTTCTTTAATATGTTGCATAAATCTGTATTCTAACATAAGTTCTAAAAATTCGTTTGTTTTTGTGTTTTTATCAAAAATATTTACGTTAAAATCTCCACCTATAATTATGTTTAATTTACTATATTTCTTATTTATGTGCTTCAGAATTTGTTTTAGCTGTTTATAAAAAGTATCTTCCTCTCTTCTATTCCAATAAATTATAATTAACAGTAGTTTTTCAGTACACAATTCAGTCGCACACACCTCAATGACGTATTCGACGGACATGTCGGAGATGTCGGTACGCTCTATACAATCGACGTGATCTTGTAGCAGTATGCACACGCCGCCGCCTGTACGTTGTCTGCGGCAGTATGATGCCGCGAATTTGTAGCCATTAAACTGGATTATTTCTAATTTCTCTTGTGATAGCCATGACTCTGATATGCATATTGCTTTATAAGATGGTGATTGTTCTAAGAATGCTTCTAATAGGTGTTGTTAGTTGTAAAGGCTTTGGATGTTTTGGAATAGTATTTTATATTGATGATCTTTGTTTTCGAAAAAAACTAGTCTCCTTTTCTAGGTTGCTGTAGCGTGTTTGGTTATTGGTAGTGATGTGGGAAGTTTGTTCAATTAATTCTTCTTTTTCGGTTTTTTGTTCTGCGTTGGTAATATCTATTACTTTTCCCTCTACTAGTAATTGATTGTTTCGAATTACTGCGTACAATCCTTTTTTTCGTGCCTTAAGCATTTCTTCGCGCATTAATTGTCTTTCTTTACGCGCGTTAGAATTCAGAAATTCTGATAAGAACAGTCCGGTGCCCTGGAAGTACTTGTTGTTTTCAGTGATGTACTTAGCCATTCTTTTGCTTATCAGTTCGATCACCAATGGTCGACTTTTTAATCCTTTTCTTCCTATTCTATGAGTGTCCTCTATGTAACCCGTTAAGTTTACGTTCATAATGTCATGGAATGCTTCTATTAATCGGTAATGCAAGTCATTCTCAGACTCTTTAAAGTTTTCAGGAAAGCCATATAGTACGATCTTTTTGGAGTTATTTTCGGTGCAGTTAATTTCAGAGGGTAACATTTTATTTTTTAAATCATTTATTTCTGTTTTCAGTTTTTCGTTTTCGGTTTTCAGCTTTTCTATTTCGGTATTTATGTGTTCTATATCTCGTATTCTCAATTTATTTTGGTTTACCAGGGTATTGGTTTCGCGTTCTACTTCTTCCCGTAGTTTTGATATTGCCTTGTTAACTTCTATTTGTATGGTGTTTTGTAGTTCAGCTATAATTGATTTGTTGTTTTCTTTTAGACGTAGTATTATAACATTGCTTAAGTTTTCTAGCGTTAATTCAGGTTGTGTGAAGTCAGATCCAACTGTTGTTGGTGTATCCTGGCAGATAGTATCTCCTAATAGGTTCAGGTCTTCGGAGTTTGCTGTGTCGTCGTTAGGGGTTGTTATCCTTTTCCTAATGGTTATATTATTTATCTCTGGGGGTGTGTTTAACTTTTCAATAATATCTTGATCTCGCTGTCTTAAAGGGGTGTCAGTGTTTCCAGTTTTGGGAATTTTGCAGCAGCATGCCTGACACTTCCATGTTTTTTTCCTCGTTAGTGTCATTTTTTTGTTGAATAGGTCGTAAGGGATATTCGCACACTCCAGATCATATATACTTTTACATAGCATGCATGTTAGATGTATACCGTTAGATATTTCTTGCTGACATCCTGCACAAATTGGCTTCATTTTTAATGATACTTGTTTTGTTTTATTCTATAAACAACGCCCTCTAGTGAGTATCAGTACCAGCTTAGTGGAGCTCAATATGTCTATTAGTTAGTGTTGCCCTCTGATGGTAGATGGCACTGTTGCTCAATTATGACTATAATGACTCGTTTTCTTGTTAATAACTTTTCGAATATTTATTATAAGTATTTAAGTACCTCTACGGCTTCCTAGAAGTGTCAGGTGCTATTTCTCACAGGTTTACTGGTAAAAACAGTTGCAGTCCTCTGTGGCGTTCAATTTGGGATGATGCACAATATTTGAATCGTTAGTCGTTATTTTGCACTTATTTAAATTTTATTTGGTTTGGTGAAGAATTATTTGAGAACTGATGTTTTAATCACCGAAGGTTATTGCCTTTTACAATTTCACTTAGTTTTTATGTTGAATTATTCACTTTTAATATTATTAAGGATTTATTGTTCACGGAGCTAATGTTTACGTACGCACAGTAGCGCCCTCTCTCTTTTTAGGAAAAAGTGCTGTTCAAGCAAGAAACAATCCGATGTGCATGGAGAAAATGGATTGAAAGAACGCCCGTGCCAAAAATGGTTTGCAAAATTTCGGTGGCAATTTTGATGTTGAAGATGCACCACGTTCTGGAAGGCCAGGTGAAGCTGACGAGGACACAATAAAGACATTAATTGATGCAAACTGGCTAGTATAATAACTCATGAAATCACTGACCCCCTTATTCCAAAAGATGGTCTAAGAGAAACCTGAAAGAGGAGCTCGTGGCTAAATAATTACAGCCGCATAAACCGATCTTCCGGGTTAATCCACGCTTGCCGAGGTTGGTCTGTGGATGGGTGACCATTTACCATAGCGAGTTTCCTCCGTGCCTCGGAAAGCACGTAAAGCCGTTGGTCCCGGCTGTCAATTGTAGATCTTTGACAGTCGTTACTGTTGGTCAGAAGCCAGAAAGTCTGACAACCAGTCTTACCAAGAGTATCGTATTACCCAGTTACTGGGTTGTGGAGGTCTGATAGGCAGTCGCTCCATGTAAAATACTGATATTCAGCTGCATCCGGTTCGACTGGAAGCCGACCCCAACATAGTTGGGAAAAGGCTAGGCAGATGAGGTCTAAGAAAAACCTGGGTTTTACAATAGCCCCGTCTCTTTTTGTTTTATGACATAAGAAAGTGATGGGTATATTTTAAACCTGGGTTTACCTTAGTCTTGGTTTAAACCATCTTTTGTAATAAGGCCCTGAGAGTTTAAAGGAGAATGACCAAAAGTGGTACCAAAAACTCTCATGCATCAAGATCAAAATATTAAAGTAATTATTTTCATAATTTTGTACGACATTACGCGTCGAGGATTTGATTCTTGAACAGGGAATTTAATTTAGTAAAAAAGTGTTGATTTTGTTTTATTCCCTTTACATGACGTTCCGTTTCACATGATTTATGATTACTATAACCAATGAGCTTATATAATACTAGAGAAGCAGCGTCCTTAACCAAATTCAGAAAAACGTAACCTCTTACGAGTTTAAAGTGGTAGCTTTGAAACGGATACATAAATTATGTCAATCTGTCAAAATACTATATTTGTCTCATTTCTTCTTCCGTCAAACTAATTATGTTGGAATGAGACAAGACATTGTTATCGGAAAAACGGCCAGAGTTGCCAATGATCTACATAAATTCCCCAGAATGAATGAAGATGTTAATTAAATCAATTACTATGAAAGGTCGAATTATGTAGGTACATTAAGGAAGAAAAAAAAATGCGTCAGCGTAAATATAATATTTATTTTTTATTTTTTATGTTTTTATTAATTATGTTCAATGTTATTCGAACACCCTTTTGCTGATCTAGCGAATCAATTAGGATTTAGGCCGCGTTGAGTGCGCGCCGAAGTCAGTGCATATTCGGACAGCAACCGGGTGCATTCGCCAGCATTTTCATTAGCCATCATTTTAGCGTAGCCTTTTATTCGTTATAAAATAAACGGTTTTTAGCAAGTTAAATACAGCGATCAATCCAATAGTCAATACCACTTATAGCCTAAGAGCCCGTGAACCCCAGACCTTCGTCATTTTATAAAAGCTGAAAGGTTGTCAGCGCATGATCCCAACACACGTAAGAACGATGGACCATTATGAAGTTTGGGTTATCGTGGCTTTGGGAGGTAAGCGGTACTAAAGGTATGTAAAATACCGGTCTAATTTCGTCAAATAATAAAGTGTGATTTTTTGGTATTACCTTCAGAATACTATTAAAAATCACGTCATTCATTGCCAGACACTTAACATCGTGGCAACCCCTTGCCAGACACACTTAATGTTCATGAAATTATAATTCTACTTACGTTATAGTATAAAAGCTGATTTTTATACATAATACTTGGGTAATGATTAGATGATATTTTCTCACTAGCCAGACATTTTTGATAGTTCCAACCCCTTGCCAGACAAGCATGTAGGGTAGCTGTAGGAGCGAGCGTTAGGCAGTATATACTGATAATTCGACGTATTTCTTACACTACGTTTTAGGGGGGCTAAAATGCAACAAATTTAACCCCTTATAAGTTCTACCGAAAGTCAATGGATTTCGAGATATTGCAATTTTTGTATTATTTTGAATAATATCCAGAATTCCTTCTTAAACATGATTTATCTTTTAAATATCAAATTGACTGGCTTTGATTATAATATTAGCTTGTAGCTGATACTTTTATAAAGCTACCTGCGTATTTAAGTGTTCTTAATGACCATCCAATTGAAAATAATCATTAAAAGTTAATAAAGTGTATTAGAAAATTGTCGAGGTCCACGATAAAGAATGATGTTTATCTCAAAAACTGACTAAGACACTAAGTGTACAAAATGCAAGACAAACATCCTTATTTAATCAGTTACCCAACGAGGTATGGACGTACAAAAACATTTAGAAACTATTGTAAAAATGTCTTATAATAATAATAAAGAAAATCTCTACAAGTACGCAAGTGGCCCGTAAAGTGCAATTGACGGCATAATTCTCGCGTAGAGATTGAACAGCAGTCTATCGGGCACCAACTATCCTCTAAATCTGAATAACCAAGCGACCGGAATGCTTTTTGAAGCTCCAACGACAGTCCAAATTGAAGCCCTGATATCTTTCACACTCCGATCTTGCACATGACTATCACGAACCGACAATGTCGTCCACATAGTAGACAACATTAAAAGCCTGAAATAAATCTTTTTTTCGTGTGTTGCGATGCAGTGACCGCAGCTTGACCCTACTCCCAAACGATTTATTTCATGATAGTTTTTGTGTGCCACTACTGCACTGGGCATAGGGCTCTCTCAAGTTGCTGTGTCCTTTCACCCATCTGGCTAGAGAGCGCAACACGCTGCGTTTGTCGATTGAAAGTCTCCATTTAAGGACTCCTCAGACTCTAACGGCCATTATCGATTCTTTTGCAGACATGGCTAGCCCACTAGTTCTTATCCGGATAATCTTCAAGGAATCTCCGAGCATGACTCGTTAACTCAGGTTTTCGCAATACTTGGTTTGGGACTTGTGTCAAGCTGCGGTCAATGCAGCGCAGCGTACGAAAAAAACATTTAATTTTATTTCAGGCTTTTAATGTCGTCTACGGTGCGGACGGCATAGATGGTTAGTGCTAGTCATGTGCAAGACCGGAGTGTGAAAGATATCATGGCTTCACCTTGGAATGTCGTTGGAGCTTCAAAAAGCATTCCGGTCGCTTGGTTATCCAGATTTAGAGGATAGTCAATGCTCGACAGACTGCTGTTCAACCTTTACGCGAGGATTATGCCGTCAATTGCACTTTACGGGCCACTTGCGTACTTGTAGAGATTTTCTTTATTATTATTATAAGACATTTTTACAATAGTATCTAAATATTTTTTGTACGTCCATACCTCGTGGGGTAGCTGATTAAATAAGGATGTTTGTCTTGCATTTTGTACACTTAGTGTCGTAGTCAGTTTTTGAGATAAACATCATTCTTTATCGTGGACCTCGACAATTTTCTAATACACTTTATTAACGTTTAATGATTATTTTCAATTGGATGGTCATTAAGAACACTTAAATACGCAGGAAGCTTTATAAAAGTATCAGCTGCAAGCTAATATCATAATCAAATCCAGTCAATTTGATATTTAAAAGATAAATCATGTTTAAGAAGGAATTCTGGATATTATTCAAAATAATACAAAAATTGCAATATCTCGAAATCTATTGACTTTCGGTAGAACTTATAAGGGGTTAAATTTGTTGCATTTTAGCCCCCCTAAAACGTAGTGTAAGAAATACGTCGAATTATCAGTATATACTGCCTAACGCTCGCTCCTACAGCTACCCTACATGCTTGTCTGGCAAGGGGTTGGAACTATCAAAAATGTCTGGCTAGTGAGAAAATATCATCTAATCATTACCCAAGTATTATGTGTAAAAATCAGCTTTTATACTATAACGTAAGTAGAATTATAATTTCATGAACATTAAGGGTGTCTGGCAAGGGGTTGCCACGATGTTAAGTGTCTGGCAATGAATGACGTGATTTTTAATAGTATTCTGAAGGTAATACCAAAAAATCACACTTTATTATTTGACGAAATTAGATCAGTATTTTACATACCTTTAGTACCGCTTACCTCCCCTTACCTCCCAAAGCCACGATAACCCAAACTTGATAATGGTCCATCGTTCTGGCGTGTGTTGGGATCATGCGCTGACAAACTTTCAGCTTTTATAAAATGACGAAGGTCTGGGGTTCACGGGCTCTTGCTCTATTAGGTCGCGAACCGAACAAATTATAATTCAAAAATTTAGACTTAAAGGAACATACATTGGTCATTCACTAAACTCCCAACAATGTGGCAAAATCAAAATCGTTTTTACTGGTAACACTGACGGCAAAAACAATGTTTGTTAAATTTATTTGGTTTCGTAATGTTTTTTTTGGATAATCTTATGGAAAATTAGCACCAAGTGCTTTATTAATATTTTCAGATGGTGACATGCAAATTTTAACTTCACATTTCACCATTTTGATATTTTTATCGCTAAGCAATCACTCACTTGACGTCAAGCTGACAACTGAAGTCAGATATGCCTGTGGACATATACGAAGTAGTAACGCGTTGGTGCTGTACACTGCTGATCTAGTCCTATATAGCATCATTGACTATAACCTTGAATTTTGAAAGTGTCATGATCACATCTTTCAAAAAACATGTAAAAAAAAAAATTTTGCCGATTCTACATTAATTAAAAACAACTAGAATAGATTAGATTTTTATTTAAACGATTACAATGTTTTTATCTATGGTCAATTTTCCGTTCACAGCCGGTCATAGAGATGTAGAATGCAATAGATGCGGATTACTGTTTTTTAGAGCAATAATAAATCGTGTATGACATGTCCACGTTGTCAGGTTATTTAGATTATTTCTAAAATCTCCGTAACTCGCGTTTTGTTTACAAAAATAACTTTTGTAGGAGTTAATTTATGATAAGTGTAGTCTATAAAAAAAAAGTTTGACTTTGATGCAGCATGGTACGGGAATCCGTACATCCACGAGCATTGTCCTTTATCGAATTCGACCGTTCATGATGATTTGAAACGCTTAAGATCAGGCAAAGCTCTAGCTTTGCCTGATCTGAACTCATTAGTTGGATTAAACTAATTGATTGCCTCTCGACCTTTACGTATACTTTAATCAATTTCTAACGGCCTACCTGTAAAATTTTTATATCAAACATACACACAATCTAATAGATTATTGCAGTTATTAGGTTGTTCGGAAAGTCATTTCGTTTTAATTGATTATAATGTAGACATTATAATCAATTAAAACGAAATGACTTTCCGAACAACCTAATAACTGCAATAATCTATTAGATTGTGTGTATGTTTGATATAAAAATTTTACAGGTAGGCCGTTAGAAATTGATTAAAGTATACGTAAAGGTCGAGAGGCAATCAATTAGTTTAATCCAACTAATGAGTTCAACGTGTTATTTTTATAATAATTAAAGCTGGGGCCCAATTCTCCTAAAATAAATTGTTGCCAAACGCAATCGAACCACAACCGTCAGTCAGTTTTTGTTTTCGAAAACTTTCAAAATGATTAATTTTGTTTTTTGTGTCATACAATTTGATAGATTTTGAAATTGAGAACTGTCTGAATGAACGGTTCGGCCTTGGTTCGGTTGTGATTTATCAAGATTTATTTTAGGAGAATTAGGCCCCTGTACTGTTGCGTTGCAAATGTTGCAATGCACTTTTTCCTACTTACTACCTACCTTCAGAAACTAAATCAAAATAGTAACAAAAAATTAAAACCATTTTCATGCATGTGGTAAACAAATGAAGTAAATGAACTTACTGAGATAATTATTTAGTTTTTTTTTAAATATCAAAATTTTCTTTCTTATGAACCTTCTCCTAAATGATGGAATCAGGCGTTACTTTGCGGAAATCCATGACATACAGATATGCAAATACAATATCTAGCATTAATTCCGCTGAACAAGATCGCCAGTTTGGTTAGATTAATAATGCAACATGCAACCAAACCAACACAAACAAGTTTGGTTGCATTATTTTTTCACTCTTTCTGCATGTGCATATACTTGTGGGCGGTGGTGCTGCATACTACATCCAAACTAGCGATCTTGTTCAGCGGAATTAAAGCAAGATATTGTATTTGCATATTTGAACCTTCTCTTGACAATTAGGCAAAACAACATAAAAAAAATTGCGATAGACCATAGTTAAATCTATGGTCGATGGAACGGTAGCTCAACGGGCTAGAATATACGACTTCCTTACCGCACTCTGGAAATTAGGCTTGGGCAAACTAGTTCACTTTACTAAACTAGCTCACCAAATCTCGCTCAGTAAATTGAACTAGTTCCTCAAAGTAGCGACAAAGTGTCGAAGTACCGACGAAAACTTTATAAAAAATTAAGATCGAGTGAGGGTAGATGAAAATACCCATGCTTCACGAAGATGACAAGTGCTTCGCCACTTCAGTCTACCCATGACCACGGCCGGTGAAATTCGGCCGAAACGTCGGGATAAAAGGTATTTTGTGCCTCTTAAAGTTTGTTACGCGAGAAGACCCGATACTATATTTTTATAATAGTTCCTCAAAGTAGTTCAGTAGTTCATTTAGCTCCTTGAATCAGTACGAAATTAGTTCAGAGTTCAAGAGCTATTAACTCTTGAACTCTGAGCGAGACCCGAAACCGAAATGAACTACTGAACTGCTTTGAGGAACTATTTATGCTGATGACTATAACTTTCAATGGTAAGAAATATTTTTTTTGAATTCTATGCTAGTTAAGTATATAAAATCGACTTTCCTTTATTCTTATACTTCAGACTTAGACGACTCGCTGAGAAAGCAATAATAATAAATGCGACTGGTCACGTGTGTAACTAACTGAATAAGCTGACGAATCGAGTCTCGCTCACAGCTCTGTAGTTCAGTACCGCTCACGGCTCGGTAGTTCAGTACGGCTCAAGGCTAACCTCAGCCGCTCGCTGTGACTCGGAACGCGGAGTGAGTTAGTTGAACTATTAAACTAAAACGCTTCACAAAGGTGAACTAGTTCATTCGGCTCACTTGAAGTGAGCAGTTCATCTGAACTACTCGCTCATGAGTTACACAAGTCTACTGGAAATAGACGCGTGTTGTAAGATTTAACAAAACCTAGCACGCTTGGTAGTAGGATCTCTACGGTCCGCCTGGCTAGCAGTTTTGTAAATACGTCCTTAAAATAAAAAACAAAATACACAATTAAGAAATTCTTTAATAGTATCAGGATTACAGAAATGCAAACTGCAACAGCACAATAGTGTAGTCAGTGAGAAGACTAATCAGCTGTAGCAGTAGACGAATGTCTACGTAGAACAGGCCACAAGCACTCATCTTGCTGAATGTCGCCCGGTGCATCCGCATAATAGTTTTACATAACTTCTTTTGTTTAACTATAAATAAAAAAATACAATATTTTAATCGAAGATACGAAATAAAATAACTTTAAAAAAAAAGTAAAAACCGACTTCAAAATGAACTAAAAAGAATAAAATAATTACCATATTTTAAAACTAACAGTTTTAGAAGTCGGTGCAATTTTACACTGAACCTAATTGAAGGCACCGACTTCTGAAACTGTTAGTTTTAAAATATGGTAATTATTTTACTCTTTTTAGTTTTTTTTTTTAAGTCGGTTTTTACTTTTTTTTAAAAGATGTTTTATTTTTCTATTTTTAGTTGCATAAACAATACACAAACATGCAATTACAGCAATCTCGGGTAATTTGCTGTTATCCATTGGAGAGTTCCATTGTCAATCTCCGAGGGTCTTCATCAGATCTTCACCAAATTTAAATGAGACCATTCCGGAAGAATACTCTTTCAAACAAAAAAGAGTTTTGCAAATCCGTCGATATATGACGGAGTTATGCCAGAAGATACATAAAATAATTACATCATCCAGATAGCAGTAATCAAAATAAAAAGTACTGGACCAAATTGAATGAAATTTTTGATGAAATTTGAAATGGGACCAAATGGCAAGTATACTGCATGAAACAAAAAAAGAATCACACTAATCGGACTACAAATCTCGGAGTAATCGGTGCACATAAGTACATAAATAAAAAAATAAAAAAAATACCGACCGAATTGACAACCTCCTCCTTTTTTTGAAGTCGGTTAAAAATTCGATGCTCACGGTCTTAATGATATGAAAAATATTGACGTCAGACAGAAGATTGATAGTCCGATTATCATAATAAAAAGGACACATCGCGTGATAGTCATGACGCTGACGGCCTGATAGCCAAGAGCATCAATCAACACTTATGAAGCTTTCGTTGGGCGGCTGGGTCAAGGGCTTGATACAGAAAACGGTACTCATTGACACAGCATGCATAGCGAGGAGGTTCCTTTCTCTGGAGCTTTGACCACCGGCAGCTTGTACCCTGTCCCCATTGCCGGTGGGCTACTATGTTTTATATTTTTTAGAATAAATTTGTAGTTAAAAATGTAATTAGTATCATTGAATAAAGGGCACATCGCATCAACCAGCGTTCGTCCACCATCAGCAACTGTGAAGGATGAATAAAGTGCAGTAACTGAGGCTAAATAAATGCTAGCGATGATGACATTTGAATTAATTCACCTGTACAATTCGACGCCAAAATTAGCGCGCACGAATCTTGGGATTCTTTAAGACTTTCATAGAATTGGTCCACGTGCAAGATAAGAATAATTTTTATCAGCAAGTTCTTCATCATCCAGATGTACAGTAACCTCTGTATAGTATGTACTTCCAACTGAAATATATAATTGAGTTTATATGACTACATAGAATCCATGCGAAGATTGTCTATAGCCATGATAGTTTTTAGTAGAGACGTGGTAGCATTTTCCTCACTAGAGAAATTTGCAGATCTGGAGACTACAAACCCGGCTTTAATGGATAACCTCTCGTCCTTAAATCATCTGACCAACATTACTTTCGTTATTTCGGAGTCAGTACGACAATTGCTCGCAGCCAGGAGCCCCTTACAAAGTGGCTGCACTAGTGGTCTCGACCATTTCTATACTAGGAGTACCATATCTGCTGATTATTGTCATCGGCAATGCTCCTGGTCCATATCGATTGCTGCCATTATTAGATGCGTGCAGCAATGATAACGTTTTGAAAATCTTTCTATGAGGTTACTTTGTTTAATACTCACAAATTTCTTTCTTTCATAATCAAGTTTGAAAATATCAATAATTATTTGAATCTTGACCAATCCGTGAAAGAATATTTCTATTGTGAGGTAAAAAATCTGAAAATGATAAAATAAAAACAATGAAAATCTAATGGCCCTGTGGCGGCATCTATCCACGCCACATGCGAACTATTCAAGCCTACATCGCGATATCAAGATTTAACACGCAGATAGTATATATACAACCTCCCAACATCAACTGCTGGGCAGTAGCCCGCCAGGCACAAGACTCCACCTGGTTGGGGGATCCTCCCTTTGGTTGGAGGAACACCACACCTAGTACCACAGCGCTTCCTGCAATTCCTGAGACTAACATAGCCTATAGCAAAGAATGTTCTTCCAACAATGGAGCATGTTGTCACTATTCGCTATATTACTTTTTATTCTTCTTCGTTGTATTAACTATTCTATTAATTAGTATACAAATGTCCCACGACACGTGTCGCCAACAATGTCCGGTAAAATTGCGGAAGTTATTGGACATCATGTGATATATCTGGTAGCATCACGCGGCTACATCGTCTGGCTACGTCAAGCAGTGTATGTCGACGTGTCATGATGTCGTAGTTGACACGTGTCCCAAGACATTATTTTGTCCCCTAATGAATTCACGGCTATGATTATAATAAACTAATGTAAGTAGCTCTATAAAATTTAATTGATGGAGCAATTTTGGAAAACGTACATCATTTTGTAAAATCGTAAATCAATGAACTAGAATCAAAATTTTATAATTCTTGAAAACAAAATAAGATTCTAACTTACCGGTTGTTTGAAAATATTTTCATAGATCTTGTAGCATTTTAATATTTGGCAATAAGCCTGGAACAATCTTTTGCAATGCATTTCATTGCAAATACTTTCATGTAAAAGTGATACCTGCTTATTCCATAGTTCAACTTTGTCTGTCAATAACTTAATGAATCTAATTGCATAAACTAGATTAGAATCGAAAGTCACTATAGACATTATATGTACCATCACATCCCATGGAGGATGAAGGTATATTACATATATGAAAATACAATAGATTATGTAGAACCCAAAGAGTATAGCGACACTGATCCAACTTATATTAGTAAACAATTTAAAACTAGCTTTATCATTAAGAAATCTATGCACTTCCTGAAACGTCAAAATGAATACGACATTCTTCTTTGATTGTATGAAATGAATAATAAGGTTCATGATGAAGCCCGAACATAAGAAGCCGACATCGAAGAAGGACGCAAAATAGAGGAATTCAATAATTTGGTATCGTTTCATATTCTCGTCAAATAATATATAATTTGTTCGATACACTTCCAATGACAAAAAAAATACTAGCCCAAACAAAAGTACAATCTTATTAGTAAGATTATTCGGGTATATAACATTATTTTTCGTGTGAAATTTTGGATTAAGCACTAGATTTTGCATTACACCAAGAGGCAGCAGCATTGACTGCACATCTTTGTCAACTTCGTTGCTCAAAAACCCTTGGACACGGAAACTCGAAAATGGAGTCTCCATTTTGTAAGAATTTATGATGTACGGTGCGATGTGAACGTGTTGCTAAGCTGAAGTCAATTTGATTAAAGGACACCCTTCATTCATTGGTCCAATAATTTAAGTAATCATTGTCTTGCTATCAATAATTTAAGTAATTCCGTTAGCATTAGTGGATTAAGTTCGTAGTAATGTCGCAGGGTTTAAATATATTCAATGTTTAATTGAAATACTGGGAAATTGTTAAATTAAGAACCAATCGATAGTTAAATCTATTTAAATCCAATATTTCAGGATTATAATACAGGCTTTACCAGGACTACGAAAAATTGGTAATTTAATCTACTGTCATCCTTTCATGTCAGCTATATTATCATAATACTGGGTGTAAACGAAATCGTACAATTCCTTAAAACCACATGATCTATTAAGGTACAAGTCCGAGACGGGCTGCAAACTGCAGGCTGCAACCGCAGACCGCAAGTCGCCATCGGAATAGCGCTTTTAAGATGTGCACTTTAAAGGTGCTATTCCGACAGCGACTGCAAAACTGCAACCGCAGACTGTAGCCGCAGATCGCACCGCAAGCGATACTACTTTTGCAGTTTGCGGTCTTTACCTTTACTGGTATAGATTAAAGCCGAACTGGAAAAATATTGTTTTATTTTTCTTTTTTTTCATTGTTGCTATAAACCTCCTCCTGAGGAAAATGATAAATGATCATTGCTTATGTTTTTATTCAATATCAACGCGGCGTTGCGATTTTTTTCATACCTTGATCATACCATAGTGGGGTTGTTTCATTTTTTAACCCGCATTTTCTACCCATGAATATTTTATTCAGTTTCAGAAGGTTCACATTGGAATTATTACAACTAATTTTAGCTCGTGGGTAGAAAATGCGGGTTGAAAACGGAAACACCCCATAGGGGACTCGCCGTATGTCATATTTTGTCGGGGAAGTTCGTGAAGTGAGAAGTTTTCTTATACCGGCTTCCCATGGTGCGTGATAGCGCGCACCGCGACAAATGAGCTCGCACCGACACACCATGGGAAGAGACTTGTCCGTAGTAACGCGGACGCGTGCGGAGCGGTACTCCGTATCCACATCACACACCCTCAAAATGTGGCTTCCCACGGTGCGTGATTTTACGGATGATACCGCGCACAGCCGGTGCGCGCTACCACGCACCGTGGGAAGCCAGCTTTATCCATTTACACGATAATTTAAACGTTGCCAGCTCGATCTACGGTATTGTTTATAAGGAAGTAATAAAGTTAAACTAAAATTAAAGAATTGCTATCTTTTACTAACAGATAGTGCGAGGAAAGGACGGTGATAGACAACAAGAGAGATGTCAAATTAGTTTACGCCTTGAACTTCACCGTGTTTTTAGTCGACACGTTTTAAATGTCGTCTAAAGGAGAATGCTCAAAAAAAACCCAGAGCGAACAGACACAGGATGTAGCTCAGAATTTTAGTGATATTTAGTGATATCATTCTGTAAATATTTCGCTATAAGATTCGATGGCTAAAGGTGTGATATTGTGCTATTTGTTTTTCATCAGGAATGTTTTTTTTTCTTTAAGATATCTTCGAATTGGGTATACCCGACGATATAATTACATGCATACATACCTACAGTAAACATATTAATTAACGAAGGGCGTTCCCGTTAATCCGTAATATACTATTGCGGGTTAACGGGAACGCTCTTCGTTTCGCGTAAACAAATGCAAAAAAAAAACGTAAAAGTACTCGAAAAAAAATCTGTTGTTCCCTACATTTCGACGAGTTATGCAAACATAATATGTAATATATACGTATTATATGTAGAGAACAGCAGTTTTATTTTCTCGCGTACTTTTCAGTTTTTTTTTTATCTTGTTTGTACGCTATACTGTTGCGGATTAACGAGAACGCCCTTCGTTAATTAACATACTGTATGTATTTATGTATGTCGTCGAGTATACACAATCCGAAGAGATCTTAAAGAAAAAAAATATTCCTGATGAAAAACAAATAGCACAATATCACACATTTAGCCATCGAATCTTATAGCGAAATATTTACAGAATGATATCACTAAAATTCTGAGCTACATTCTGTGTCTGTTCGCTTTGGGTTTTTTTTTCATACTTGATGATCATTCTCCTTTGTATGGAACTTTTAGTTGAACTAAATTTGACAGCTCTTATTTACGATGTCTCTTTCTTATCATAATAGAGTGAAAAAGATGGCAATAGCCTATATTAAGTTTAGTTTGTCCATAACAGAATCGGCTCCAATTTTTATTTCAATACTAGCTTTCACCCGCAGCTTCGCTTGCGTGGAATTTTGAACCCGTTAAGTGACGATTTTCCATGCAAACTTTCATCCCCTATTTAACTCCCTTAGGGGTTGAATTTCGAAAAATCCCTTCTTAGTGGATGCCTACGTTACAAAAAAAACCTACTGTCAAAATTTCAACTTTCTAACCCCAGCGGTTTAGGCTGTGCGTTGATAGATCAGTCAGTCAGTCAGTCAGCTGCTCCTTTTATATGTATAGACAAAACGATTTTAATTTTAGGTTTTTTAAAAAAAATACACCTCTTCTTTAGTTACGAAATTAGAAAATGGAGCTTCTAATCCGTAACCCCAAATGTGACCTAAAATGAAAACACAGCTGATCATAGCTGAGGATAGATAGATTTAAGCAATTTTTTTTTTTAAATCTTTCTGCGGCTTTTCCCTTAATTTAAAGACTTTCGAGGAAAGTTGTAGAAGAAAAGGTGCTCATTATTATGGGTACTTTAGCACTCTTTCAGATTGGTACCCGCTTTCCGACTAACCTTGTATACAGGCTGTTAGGGTAAACACTGTTATCCTTGAAACCAGTGGTTTGGCTTCATTTATAGAACGTGAAATCAATGAAAATAACAAAGTTTTTTTTTTATTAAATTTTCTTTTTTCCACGAATGCATTTCACCCTACGCGCGGGGGCAACAAGCTACGGGAGGGGGCGCGGGGAACTCGCCGCGTGGTCCGACACACGGCCCCGCACAGTTCGCTACCCCAGTTAGTCAGCTGTCTAGCTAGTGAGTTTGTGTACGCCGCGTCGTAGCGCCGCCGCCGCGCCGCGCCGCTCATTTCTCGCGCGTATATTTTTTGTTTTTTTTTACTCGTTCCTATATTTTTATGTTTAAGTCAACTACCCATGGTTTGAGTGATAACGGTGTTTACCCTTACATGCTGTATAATAATGTTACTTTGTGTATTTGTCTGCGTTTCGTCCAATTACTTGTCGACTCAAACCTTGTCGTGAAGTACAGTCAGATACAGCATTGTTAACTAAATAAATCTTAAATTAAAATGTAGGATTACTATTTATGAACTATTTTATTTAACAATTTGATCTAACACACTTATCTGTACGTGACGTACCTGCTATCATACGACAAATAAAATATAAATATTAGCCTGTAACTGTCCCACTGCTGGGCAAAGGCCTCTTCTCTTACAGAGAAGGAACGAGCATTGATCGCCACGCTTGCTCATTGCGGGTTGGCGATTTCAGACCATTAAAGTCCAGGTTTCCTCACGATGTTTTCCTTCACCGTATGTCAGTGGCGTCTTAGATTGACTAAGAAAGTACATATGAAATTGAAAAAGTCACATTGGTACATGCCTGGGTTTGAACCCGCAACCCGGTGCTTAACAAGCGGGTCTGTAACCTCCGGGCCACCACGACATTAATACGACAAATAATCTTATAAAATGAATAACAAGAACAGTATTAAAAAAAACACATCTCTACTAGTATAAAACGCAAATTATTCAATACCATACTTAAGAGCAATGAATCCGTGTCACAAACATAAATCTTAATGTTTCGGAAAGAATCATAGCTTATGTTATATTAAAAAAGTACAATAATACTGTGGCGGCATCTATCTCGCCACATGCGAACTAGCGAACTATCCTACATCGCGCAATCAAGATTTAACACGCAGATAGTATATATACAGCGTGTCCCAGAAAGTAGTGTCAAGCGGAAGTCCAGAGGTAGAACATTCTTTGAGGTACCCAAATCACCCCCATGTATGTTCCGCGATTTTTTGTAGTTTTCGAGTTATGAATGTTTTTCATGTTTTTTAATCAAACTCTGACTATAACGACATTTTTGATCATAGTGACGTGAATAGTTGAGATACGTGAGTATTTTTTTTTCTAAATTAGCTGATTAGTGACCCTTTAGAATGCATAAACATTTGTAACCATAGATGTAACGAATGCGTTGCAAAAAAATATTGAATTCTCATAAAGTTAAAATCCTGCATGTTTCCTACATCTTTGTGGGTGATTTAAAAATAAATCTCCCTAAACTTTTTTCGTGAGATGTATTTTAAAAACTTATTTATTTTATCAGCTATTTACCCTGTAAATTTCATCGAGCTATCTCTACGACATCACAATAAAAATTTCATTCAAAGCATACAATATCGAAAATTCCAGTTGTAAAAGGGTGAATGAAAAATTGATTAAAACTAACTAATAACGTCTTTTTTAGTAACCCTCGACGTAAAAAGAGGGGTGTTATAAGTTTAACATGTGTATCTGTGTGTCTGTCTGTGGCATCGTAGCTCCTAAACGGATTTTGATTTAGTTTTTTCTTTTGTTTGAAAGGTGACATTATCGAGAGTGTTCTTAGCTATTATTCAAGACTAGCTGTGCCCGCGACTCCGTCCGCGTGGAAGTCGGAAAACAACATTGTGTCGCAGCAACTAAATAATCCATTTATTATAATAATAGACAAAGGTGTCCCACTAAGACACTTATATCTTTTGAACCATTTCTTTATGTAGAGTTTCAGCTCCTCTTGATTGACCGTAAAGATTCATAAAACCGTAATACTAAAAACGTGTTGCTTATTTCTATACATTTCCTTGCTAAAATGGATTATAATTGAATATTGATACTATTATTGAAGATGTAACAAAACCATATCGCGATACAAAAATAGCTACAACGCCGTCTTGTTACAATCTGCGAACTAAATTATGATTTCATTCGAGGTGTGGTAGGTATAGAAAAGAACTTTAAATATTTAAAAAAAAACTTATAGAAGACTTCATTTAATTTTAATAAGTTATAAATAGGTAGGTACTGCTTTCAAAAAGTCTGATCTGGAAATCGAACCAACACAAACGCGAAAAAACATCTTCTATATTTTTATTTCATCAATCGATATGACCGCTCCAATAAACATAGTGCCTGAAATTGATGGAAGACCATAAAAACTAACATTAAGTACCTACCTAACTTAGGTACATTTCAATTCAAACACTTATTTGTTGTTACTTCTTATTTCTTGCACTTCCTTCAATTTAAGACAGTGTGTTTGTTGGAGAGATTTGATCCTTATTATTGACCTTATAAATATCTATCAACAGGTGCCATAATATAATACCGGATGGTACATAAAGCTTTGTCAGTTCGATTCCCGGTTCAGGCAAAAAAATCAGTAAAACGCAATATTTCTTACTTTAAAAAAAAGTGAAATGAAGTTTCCTTTGAGTGAAATTTGCTATTTTTAATATTTAAAGTACTTTCCCTCCATGGCCATGTCTTTGGAACATTACCTAAAGCTTAAAAAAACTCAATTAAATAAACTTATTAAAACGACGGCGACAGGCTTTGAATAAATCTGACAATAATGAACAAAATAAAATTAAATATAGAAAAAAATTCCAAAAAGTGCATTGAGTAGATAGAATGATTACGAAATACTAAATTTCAACGAAAGCACTGGGTGAGCGCTTTCCTTGCAAATAATCATGGCCACCGATTCCAATTTGAATTTGGACCTTATTTTCGGCATCAGCATTCCCAAAAAGTATGAACATTCAATGAACAAAAATCTTACTATTAGTCCACATGAAGTCATGAATTCATTTTAGTGTGAACAACAATAAGAAATTGACCTAATAAATTCTAAATAACAATATCTTCGTTTTTTTTTGTAAAAGCTTAGTTCCTTTTTCATAAGGATAGAGATCATTAGACCTTTCGTAGACTGAGAATAGGTACCAATTCAACAATGAATATTAGGTAATTTGTGGATTTATTCGTAGTAATATATTTCCTCACAACATGATTTGATACACGTAACGCCATCTATTGAAAATAAACTAATACATGCTAAGTTCTTCTAGAAAACTTAAAATTCGCATAACTTTTGATTGCGTGAACCGATTGCGATGAAACAAAAAACATATGTTACTTGGAGATAAGCACAATATTTATTTATAAAAGTCAACAAAATTGGATCTGTTGTTTTTATGTGATGCTTGAACAAACAAACAGATAAACAGACAAACAGACAAAAAATCCAAAAATGTTAAAAATGGGTTCTATTGGTTATAGTTTAACACCCCAACCAGGTTTTTTCAAAATATTTGCTATGTACAGATACGCAAAAGTCTACAGATTTGTAAATATAAAGAAGATATTAATTATTTGCATATCTTTTGAATGCGTGAACCGATTGCGATGAAACAAAAAAAATATGTTACTTGGAGATAAGCACAATATATGTTTATACAAGTCAACAGCATTGGGTCAGCTCTTTTTACGTGATGCTTGCATAAACATGCAAACATATGTTTAATCTTTACTTCCCTAGATGGCGTTGGCGTCGAATTAGATCGCGCTATGGTTTCGTTACCGCGCGATTTATAAGTTCTAGACAAAAATTTCATAATTACTTCTAAACCACGATTTTATTATATGTATAGAAAATCTGTTCAGCCGTTTGAAGACCATCCGCTCTTTTCTGGTTGTTGAAGGGATATGAGCAACTTCTACTGGTCTGATCGTTTCAAAATTTGTTATCCTGTGACTTCAATGATATTGATTACATCTGACAAGAAGGAGGTCATTACAACTTATCATAAACTTAAAGAATCAATAGGCACACAATACCTCTACTGTAAGTTGGGTATCATGCTGTTTCAGATGATGCTTGAGTATCAGATCAGGGTTACCATGTTATTGTAATATCATTGAAGTCACACGATAGTAAATTTCGAATCGATCAGACCAGTAGAAGTTGCTCATATCCCTTCAACAACCAGAAAAGAGCTGATGGTCTTCAAACGGCTGAACAAATTTTCTTGAATTATAGCTAAGAACACTCTTAATGAAGTCACCTTTCAAGCAAAAGAAAAAACTAAATCAAAATCCGTTTAGGAGCTACGATGCCACAGACAGACACACAGATACACATGTTAAACTTATAACACCCCTCTTTTTACGTCGAGGGTTACTAAAAAAGACGTTATTAGTTAGTTTTAATCAATTTTTCATTCAACCTTTTACAACTGGAATTTTCGATATTGTATGCTTTGAATGAAATTTTTATTGTGATGTCGTAGAGATAGCTCGATGAAATTTACAGGGTAAATAGCTGATAAAATGGATAAGTTTTTAAAATACATCTGACGAAAAAAGTTTAGGGAGATTTATTTTTAAATCACTCACAAAGATGTAGGAAACATGCAGGATTTTAACTTTATGAGAATTCAATATGTTTTTGCAACGCATTCGTTACATCTATGGTTACAAATGTTTATGCATTCGGAAGAGTCACTAATCAACTAATTTAGTAAAAAAAAATTACTCATGTATCTCAACTATTCACGTCACTATGATCAAAAATGTCGTTATAGTCAGAGTTTGATTAAAAAACATGAAAAACATTCATAACTCGAAAACTACAAAAAATCGCAGAACATACATGGGGGTGATTTGGGTACCTCAAAGGATGTTCTACCTCTGGACTTCCGCTTGACACTACTTTCTGGGACACGCTGTATACAACCTCCCAACATCAACTGGCGGGCAGTAGCCCGCCAGGCACAAGACTCCGCCTGGTTGGAGGATCCTCCCTTTGGTTGGAGGAACACCACACCAAGTTTCTCCACAATACTACTCAAATAAAATTAATAAAACTTCTTGCTTGCTGTAAAGTAATCTTTCAAAGACGATGAATTCATTTAAGTTGAATAAGATAGCATTCTTAGTTTCAGAGATATTAAAGTTTACAATGGTGACCCACATTCTCTTATAATTGCGCAACACTCTCGTAATCCCTATGGGTTTGATTTTGAGAGGTCAACAATTTACATAGCAACGTATACAGCCTGTAAAAAGACCTATCACATAGCCGAAATCTACGCACTCTGTACATCAAACTAAACTACATTGACCAAAAATAATTGCTGGGAAAACTCTTTTATTTTTTGGCATGAAAAAAAAACGCTTTTTTTGTAGCGCGCAAATTATGGTTGTGGCGATGTCGCGCGTTTGCATGCGTGCAGCGGCCACACAGTCGAGCCAAGGCGGTCATGTGCGTTTGATATTCATTGCGTTTTTGTAACTTCAAATGTGTAATTTGTTAGGAAAAATTGAAATTTTTGATAATGTTTGTATGGAAGAAAGTTTTGTATTATGACTTGGAAATCGTTTTTGGAAAAAACTAAAAAAAAAATGTGTACTTTGACCTACAATATCTCCAAAACCAATGATTTCCCAGGTATGGTTTGTTCGAAAAAAATGATCCCAATGATGAGTAGAATACGTGGTTTTCGTTATCGTTAAGGGTCTTTTTACACCCGATATATTTTACAATCCGACTTCTCTACAATTATGAACCACACAATGAATAATAATTGTTTTTGACACATCAACTGTCCTGATTGATGTTGTTTACGTTACACAATGTCTTGCTGGATTCTTTGCTCCCGATTGTATTTGTTGATACCACGATTACAGAAACGCAAACTGCAGCAGCACAACAGTGTAGTTAGTAAGTATCACCATCATTTTTAACGGTAAAGTAGCTTCAACGAAGAACATTCCACAGGCAGCCATCTTGTCGAATGTCGCTCGATGCAGGCGTTTTACATTCTTGCATAACCTTTTCTCATCATCTGTAATTTTTGCATTTGGTATATTAGTGAGTTTAGTTACTCGGCTGTCCCATTTCAAAAGCTAGTAAGGGCTTAAAACGAAACTTTACAGAAGAGTGCATAATCGTTAAATCGGTCAGTCAGCCTTTAAAAAGTATTTATGTTAGGTAAAACAATGTGATTAAAGTGACTTACTAGGTTTTAAAATGATCAGAGGCAGTGAATGGCACTTACTAGGTATCAATGCTTAAATATATCGGTTTATTATGTGAGTTTTCAACGCTGGTGTTTTTGTATTTGGTAGAGACTTTCTAGGTTAGCAAGATTATGCAATAAAACGATTTTTGTAAAGTGTCCCTTTTGAAATGGGACAGCCGTACTGAGAGAAAAGTTCTTGGCTTATCAACAACCACGCGGATCATATGATTTGCAAGGTTAAGCAGCGCTTGCCGCGGTCAGTTCGTGGATGGGTGACCTTTCGTTCCACATCGAGACCCCTCCGTGCCTCGGAGAGCATTTTAAACCGTCGGTCCCGGGTGTCATACGAATACCTATGACAGTTGTTACTGGTAGCCAGAAGCCCGAAAGTCTGATAACTGGTCTAACCTTTATTGCCCAGTAACTGGGTTGCGGAGGTCTGATGGCAATTCATGATCATCATCATCATCATTCAGCCAAAAGACGTCCACTACTGGACATAGGCCTCCCCCAAAAGGGGGGGTTTGCCTTACGCTTGGCAGGCGGGTTGGCGATCGTAGTATGGTTGTTAAGGTGTGCACGGACAGCGCGTACATTGGTAGGCGTAGTCGGTTACGCGAGGAGCTCGTGGCTAAATAATTACAGCCGCATAGACCGATCTTCCGGGTTAAGCCACGCTTGCCGAAGTTGGTCTGTGGATGGGTGACCATTTACCATAGCGAGTTTCCTCCGTGCCTCGGAAAGCACGTAAAGCCGTTGGTCCCGGCTGTCATTTGTAGATCTTTGACAGTCGTTACTGTTGGTCAGAAGCCAGAAAGTCCGACAACCAGTCTTACCAAGAGTATCGTATTACCCAGTTACTGGGTTGTGGAGGTCTGATAGGCAGTCGCTCCATGTAAAATACTGATATTCAGCTGCATCCGGTTCGACTGGAAGCCGACCCCAACATAGTTGGGAAAAGGCTAGGCAGATGATGAGTCGGTTACGCGTACGCAGGAACGCTTAGTTCGTACAAGGCTTAAAACAGGCAACTCCATACTATTATTAAGCGTTCCTGTGTACGCGTAACCGCTTAGTCCGTACACACCTTTAAAGTACTCAGGGAACGCTGTTGCTCATCCTCTAGAGAATCCCTTAGTCGCCTTTTACGACACCTACGGGAAGAGATGGGGTGCATGAAAAGAGCCTCCACAAGTGACGATACTTCAGTACGTCCGGCGCACCCTGGGCAGTCAGCCCCGCTACCAACCTTGCTGACTGGCTAATCTTTTCACCTCGGCATGAGCTATTCTTGTATAGCTCGTGCCGACACGATAGAAGAAGAAGAAGAGATGGGGTAGTACTATTCTTTGATGGCAATTGCTCCGTGTAAATGAACGTTCGACTATTTGAACATTCGATTTATAGTGTTCGATCAATTGATATTCGATGTTTTGGCATTCGATATGGCGTAGTACACCCGTGTAAAATACTGGTATTCAGCCGCATCTGGTTAGACTGAACGTTGACCTCAACACAGGCTAGGAGGTATAAGTAATAAAAAAATATTTTAAATAATTGTATTAAAAAAGTAAAAAATAATTGGAAACATTTGTAAATAACCTAACCTTTAGGGGCAATCAATTCATTAAAATATCAGTGCAATAGTACACTTGGGAGCAAAGAAATCACGCCACTCCTTTTTTCACGTGTCCTGGGGCCTAATTCTCCTAAAATAAATCTTGATAAATCACAACCGAACCAAGGCCGAACCGTTCATTCAGCCAGTTCTCAATTTCAAAAGCTATCAAATTGATTGACACAAAAAACAAAATCAATCATTTTGAAAGTTTTCGAAAACAAAAACTGACTGACGGTTGTGATTCGATTGCGTTTGGCAACAATTTATTTTAGGAGAATTAGGCCCCTGGTTATTAGTTTTGGTGTCATGAATTATACAGTCTGTCCGGTCACGGACTAGCGATATTCTAGGTACTTATAAAACAACTATTCTAGTACACAAATACACTATAAACTAGGGTCCAATCCACTTCCATTTTTTTGTTGAGATATTCTGTACGTGTGTACAAAAAAAATCATATCTCTCAAAGTTTTGGTCGTACTAAGATAAAAGTAGGCTCATTCGGAGGGCAACAACATTTTCTATCGTTTACATTACGATACAATGGGTTCACATTTTCATAATTATAAGATAGAGAATATCTCAACAAAAAAGCAAAATGGCTGCCAAATAGCGGGTAAGTGGATTGGACCCGAGTGTGTAGTGTATTTGTGTACTTGAATAGTTGCCATAAAAGTAGGTACCTAGAATATCGCTCATTGTATAATTCTAAGTTGACAAAAAACTAGCCTTATTGTAAAGGTTATCAAATAACCTTTTAGGCGATATAAATATGTTTAGAACTGATCTGTTACTTAATACTAAAAATAATAACAATTATACGTGAAAAATTGAAATGACTCGATTTATTTGCTCCCTAGTATATTTATGACCGCAGCCAAAGCTTTTTGTTTCCAGATGTTTCAAATTTATTTTTTAGTGAATACCTGTACAATCCGAATTCAAAATGACTGCGCATGAATCTTGAACCTCATTCAAAGCCATGTAGAACTTCTCACAGTGCAGGTTTAACGCGATTTGCAACGTTAAAGACTTTATTGCCCAAGCGTGTAATGAAAGTATGATGCTCATAAAATAAATCCAATACTGTGAAATATAAAAATTAAACTACAATCCCATGGAAAAGTTGTGTCAATTTGAACTCATCATCAACATCAGTACCCAAATTTTACTAACTGTTGATCAATCGTTATTAAACCGAAGCTAAACCGTTAATTAGAGCGGTTTTCGTTTACAAAATCTGTCAAATTGTTTGACAACAAAAACAAAACTGGCATCCTAATTGGGCAAAACATTCGAAATCGCTGTCTTTGATTTTGACAGGTCAACAATCTCCATAGCAATTAAAAATCCGAACTCGCTACAACTATGTACCATGCAATGATATAATGAGTACTTTTTTTTTGTATTATAACTTTCGTGAGACACATTAATATTTATGATTATTTACGGTTTACTCACGTGCATTTTTCGGGATTGCCCGACTAGTTTCGGACCCAAACGGAGCCTTTAATCATGAGCTGAACACGCGGCGAGGTCGCGAGACGAACTGGCGCTACACCGCGCCGCGTAGCGTTGCGCCCGCGACGAGAGGGGCGCGCTCTGTGTCGGTATTGCTCGTGCGTCTTCGTCACTTGTCGTGTCCGGGTTGATAAATGAAACAGTACCGGTGCATGCCGCGCTAACTGTGTCGCACTCCAGACTTAACTCACTTTTATATGAAGTAAACTTCAGAGTTGGTTTCCAGGCAGGCGGCAGTGTCCAACCACCGTCTCTATTGAAGTTCGGATGACGGCTGATTTCCGTTTAGGTCCGAAACTAGTCGGGCAATCCCGAAAAATGCACGTGAGTAAACCGTAAATAATCATAAATATAATGAGTACTGTTGTAGAGAGCCCTAATCTGCTTCTGGAAGGAGGTGGGCTGGCTGGAATGATGGCCGCCATGGCCCACGTACAATGGTCCACTTAAAGGACTAAGTGCGGAAACCACATCTCCTAACATAGAACATAGAGTACTGTTGGAAAGCGATTAAATGTACAAGTCCGAGACGGGCTGCGGACTACATACTGCAAAAGTAGTATCGCTTGCGGTGCGATCTGCGGCTGTGGTCTGTGGTTGCAGTTTTGCAGTCGCTGTCGGAATAGCACCTTTAAAGTGCACATCTTAAAGGCGCTATTCCGATGGCGACTTGTGTGCAGTCTGCAGTTTGCAGCCCGTCTCGGACTTGTACCTTTAGAGTGTTTTGCACAAAATTAGAATGCTGGGCGTGTAGAGATGAACTAAGATAACATAGCACGCCCATCCATTGAGTCTGCAAGTAAAAATGTATGAGAAAGAATATTTACAACGCGTCATTCATTCAACGCAGATGTGTGCAAGCTACGTGATATCTTTAAATCGTCGATCCCACAATCCTTTAAGACCAGGGTCTTTAACCAGTGCGTCCTACCCGTAATGACTTACGGAGCCGAAATGTGGACACTCACCGTGGGCCTGGTCCACAAATTTAAGGTTGCTCAGCGTGCTGTGGAGAGAGCGATGCTCGGGATTTCTCTGGTGGATAGAATTCGCAATGAAGTCATTCGCCAGAGAACTAAAGTCACTGACATTGCGCGTAGAATTAGCACGCTGAAGTGGAAGTGGGCCGGCCATGTCTGCAGACGAACAGATGGTAGATGGAGCAGACACGTGTTAGAGTGGAGACCGGAGACGTTTGGGCAAACGTAGTGTGGGACGCCCTGCGGCACGATGGACCGACGATTTGAAAAAGGTGGCTGGCAGCGGATGGATGCGGGCTGCCCAAGACCGGGATGGTTGGCGATCTTTGGGGGAGGCCTACTTTCAGCAGTAGACGGGAATAGGCTGATATGATGTGTGCATTCTGCTACTGTGGGCCTAGCTTAAAAACAAAGATCAATCTCTCGACAGATTTGACGTCGCTAATTAACAGCACGGTAACTATGGTACCGTTTGGAGTTTTGTATGAATGACACACGTGCGCCTTGTCGCGCGGTCACTTTAATTATACATTAGTCGATCAATAAATCCACCATTTTTTTTCTATTGGACTGCTGTAGATGGTCCTAGTTCACCGTTTCTACGTAACCGGGCAGTCATTGGCGAGACCTGAAGGATCTCCAGCCAATGGGGGGGGGGGAAGTAAAATACTTAACCTAAACTATTTGTACTTCACTAACATCATGACTACCTGCAACAACAGAACTAAGGGCGACCCCTAGTGGGACTCGGACCTAGGCTTAGGGCGTTGCTGGCGGGGACTTAGGAGGGGGAGACAGCTTGATGAGGACTGAATTATCGGTGTAACTGCTGAGTCTGAAGAGACGACCGGCTCTACGACGGGAGAGCTCGGTGGATCGTGACCGGAATAAATCTACCAAATATCACTTGTCAAGTACTGCCACACACAAACATGGTGACTCGTTGGCATATGCACACACATATTGAAGACAGATGTTGGAGGGCCGTGCCATGTCATCAAAGTTGATCTGTAGATTTAAATCACTATACAACATTAGTCGGGAAACGGGTACCAACTAATCTAAAAGTGTATTAAATAATAATAATAAAGTAAAATAAAAAGTTCTCAAAGGGGCCTCTACGCGTTGGACCTGTGTCCCCGTGTATGCCTTCCAAAGGACCGGACATCTTCCGCACGGAAGATGAGCCGTGATGTCCAAAGAGATAGTACTTGATACTAATGGTCGCAGGGAGGTATGGCGGAGCAAGGAGCTTCACGGACGCTTCTACCGGGCCCTTCATGGGCCCGATGTAGATTTTCTAGCGTCCGTGGCCTGGCTACGTTTCGGTGACCTATTTGGGGAAACCGAAGGTTTTGTCTGTGCAATTATGGACGAAGTAATGATGACGAACAACTATAGAAAATATATTGTGAAGGACGGCACGGTTGACATCTGTCGGGCATGCCACTGTCCCGGTGAATCTATCCGACATATTGTCTCTGGTTGTTCTCGTCTTGCTAACGGTGAGTATTTGCACAGGCACAACCTCGTAGCTAGAATTATCCACCAGCAACTTGCTCTCAAATACAACCTTGTGGACGCAGAAGTACCATACTACAAGTTAGTACGTGCCCGACCCAGTTCTCGAGAATGGTCATGTCACATTGTACTGGGATTGATCTATCATCACCGACAGGACTATTGTAGCCAATAAGCCTGACATCGTGGTGATAGATCGATCAGAGCGTCTCACAATGATTGTTGATATCACGGTTCCGCATGATGAGAACCTTGTGAAAGCCGAGAAAGATAAAGAAATTAAATATCAAGACTTGGCATACGATGTTGACGCCATGTGGGATGTTGACTCAGCAATCATTGTGCCGATAGTTGTTACGGCCAATGGTTTAATAGCCAAGCGCCTCGACCAACATCTTAAGAGGCTCTCGTTGGGTGGCTGGATCAAGGGTCTGATACAGAAAGCGGTGCTTCTGGACACGGCGCGCATTATTAGGAAGTTCCTCTCTCTGAGGCCCTGACCGCCGGTAGCTTGGACCCTGTTCCCGATGCCGGTGGGCTACTATATTTTTATATTTTGAAATGTTTTTTTATATGGAAATATTTAAAAATGTTATTTTAGATGTATTTTAATGAATAAAGGATAATAATAATAATCTTTATTTCAAGTCACTAGACTCATAGTGTTATTATATACATGTTAATAAATACATTTTGTTTGTGACCTCACTACCGCAAGGTCACAGGTCCAGCTGAAACCTTGCAGCAATGGTTCACATACAAGCAGTCTAGTCTGCTTGCTATCATAATCAGAATGCTGTTGGCGCTGGCCCGCACCCTATGGACCAAGGATGCGCACCGCTTTCGCATGACCGCGTAGATGAATGAAATACACATTAGTATTTCAGTATTGAAATATAAATAAACTATTAAATTATGTGAAAACTTCAAGAATAATTTATTCAAATAAAAAGACTGGAATTACTCAGTTCTTTTTGAAGGTCACAATGTTAAAAAAGACAGCCCTCAAAAACCCACGGCCTTCACCGCTTCCTTGTGTTTATGCTGCAAAATTTTACTACTTGCTGTAAAACAGTCATCAGTGACACTTTAAATTACCCACGACTTAGTACCCCTTTTTCCAAATAACCTCGTATAAAAAGTACTTACATTTTGGCCTCTTAATGCACTAAACTTCAAATCTTCAATTGCAATTTGAACGTAAATTAAAGAATGTGAAAAGAAGTCTACAGTGTGAAACACGATCTGAAAAACAATAATATTATGTTGTTTTATTTTAGTTTGCAATAAACCTATTTTTCTCTACAAGTAGCTTCCCACGGTGCGTGATATGTCGCACTACGACACACGAGCTCGCACCGGCGCACCGTGAGAACAGACTCATCCGTGGTAATGCAGAAGCATGCGTAACGGTGCGTCGAATCCACTGCAAGTCGGTAACTTCAAAGGTGCGGTGCGAGTTCTCTTTCACTTGATATTTTGGAATAAAAAAAATGCTTCGAATCACGCACTCTCATAATGTGGCTTCTCACGGAGCGTGATTTTACGGATGATACCACGCACAGCCAGTGCGCGCTACCACGCACCGTGGTAAGCCAGCTGAATACAAAAAGCTCTCGTGATGTCATCGCTCAACGGAACTTTTACGACAGTGAGTTGATAGGGGTTGCTTGTTCTTTTCCAGAAATCACAATTAGGGTTTAGAAAGAAAGAAAGAAAATAAATCATACTCAGCCAAGGACACAATGACAGCATAAACAATAAAAAAACATACATATTTTATGCTGTCGAGCATCCTCATGCCGAAAGGGTCACCAACTCAGCATATGCTGGGCGTCAAACACTTAGCGCTGATTTTCAGTAGGTACACTTACAGTGACGCCAAAAAAAGCGTACTTGTAAACGACACAACGACATAATCGTTCAGGGGTGATTCTATCATTACAGTTTTAGCTAATATCGGTATGTCAGGATTGCGAGCAAGGTAAACATAGTAAATAAAACCAACATAGACTCTCCACCACTGAGAGTACTTGTAATTGAGTTAGTATTAGTAACATAAACTAGATCACAATATATTACTTTACACAATTATTACAAGATCATAAAATAAGGACAAGCTAATCAGATATAAAAGGTCAGACTTCTTCAGCTGTTCAACACGGAATGCCCCCGCTTCGTCGAATGACCACCGCCTTTATAACCTCGGGTGGGCCGATCCATATCGACGACTACCCTCTCTTGTCAACATTGCCCAGTGCTACCTGCTACCGATAACACGGCCCTCCTGCAAAACACACGTCCTCGTGTGTTGGTGGTTGGTGGTCGACGCACCATCAACCCTATCGTCAAGATTGTACATCAAGGCCTAACTTCAGTGACACCTCTGGACCTTAAACAGAAACAAATAATACAGTACACATCTCGGCCACACCTGATCTTTGACCTCGTCATCTTACTCATGTCTTTGACCAAAGTAAAATGAAAAGCATCCAAAGAATGTTTGAATCGATTAGAGCTTGTTATCCCATCGACGGCCAACAAGCTCATCACCCGTGGCTTGAACTAGTTAATATTCATTCAGTATCAACCTAGTTCTAAATTCATTCATAACTTCTCGTATCAAACATCTTGCAAACATACACACATTAGATTTCAACATTTTCACAAAATATACTATCTCAGATGCCTAAGTTATTCAATAAATCATAATTTGTACATAAACACACAATCTCATCATACACAAATTCATAAAATCATTTAAATACATTTACAATATTTTTCAGGGCTAAATATCTCATTATAGTTTTTCACAAATTCATAATAAGTACATAAACACTTAAAATATTTCTTGGTTAAATATCTCAACGATTTGCAAAGCCATAATACATAAACACTTAAAATATTTCATTCGTAAAAATCTCATAATTATTCACAAAATCATAACATAATATCTCAATAATTTACAAACTCATAGTACATTTAACACTTAAAATATTCCATGATTATATATCTCAATTATTCACAATTCATTGTACCAGCATATAAACACTTCAAACTCATAGTACGTTAAACACTTAAAATATTTCAAGATTAAATATCTCATTATTCACAAACTCATAGTACATATCAACCCTTAAAATAATTCACGATTCAATATCTCATTATTATTCACAAAATCCTACCTACATTCTTAACTATCTCAATTCTTCACAAAATCATAAAACAAACATCCTAAATGTTTCATGGTTAAATATCTTATAATCATTATTCACAGTATCATAGTACCTACATAATTATAAACACTTAAAATATTATCTCAATTATTCCCAAAATCATATTACAAAACTGGCATGATGTTGTAAACATAACATTTCTATATTGCGCTAACAGTACAACCTTTTTACAACAATACAATACTTATTAAACACGTCTTTAACGAAAATAAGTCAAATTATTTCTTATTTAAAAATAAATTTGACAAATTAATCATTAACGGAAGTCATCATAGTAATTATCATCAATAATAAATACAATTTCCTGTTTTCGTCTACAAAAAATACATTTTAAACCATAAGTAATAATAACAAACTACTTTTTAATTTCAATAAACTATTTTGTACCATTCTACAACAAGAATTATAACAAAACCAATCAAAACAATTATCAATATTTTCAAAACTTTTTCAAAACATTAATTCAAAACAGAATCTCATTTTCACTGCATTTTCATTTATCAATTAATAGCATCACCCGCCTTGGATTTAGCCAACTCATTTGGCATCACCCGCCTGGGATCCTGCTTTATCAACATGGCATCACCCGCCTTGGATCTAGCCATATCATGGCATATCCCGCCTTGGTTCCAGCCCTATAACAATTGCTTCGCCACGTTAGAGTTTCAGTTTTCCCCAGGCGAAGCCTTTGGCCAACCCCGGCTGGCCAAACCGGGCGGTGCCAAAGATCAACCCTGGTTGCATCTCACCACAAATTCTAATACGACTTGCAATGTATTTTCCTACACGAATAAATACAGATGCCGTATTTATTTTCCACGAATAAATACAGATACCATCATATTTATTTTATACTAATAAACACAGATATCATCTCATTTATTTTACACGGATAAATACAGATAACATCTCTTTTATTTTACATGAATAAGCAAAGATATCATTTAATATCTATTTTACACGAATAAATAACCTCTCATATTATATTTCCTTCATCAAAATTCCTTCACACATAATAAAATGGTTGTGACTCACCGGATTTATCACATTTTCTCATTCTCACACTTCTCACCATTGTAATATCAATCGAATAATGAAGTTTTTGTCAGTCCGTCTACAGGGGATTTTACTAAAAATATTTACATGTGGGTATACAATCATAATGTGGACTGGTTTTTTCTTGTTCCACTTCTGATGTAAACGACACAACGACATAATCGTTCAGGGGTGATTCTATCATTACAGTTTTAGCTAATATCGGTATGTCAGGATTGCGAGCAAGGTAAACATAGTAAATAAAACCAACATAGACTCTCCACCACTGAGAGTACTTGTAATTGAGTTAGTATTAGTAACATAAACTAGATCACAATATATTACTTTACACAATTATTACAAGATCATAAAATAAGGACAAGCTAATCAGATATAAAAGGTCAGACTTCTTCAGCTGTTCAACACGGAATGCCCCCGCTTCGTCGAATGACCACCGCCTTTATTATAACCTCGGGTGGGCCGATCCATATCGACGACTACCCTCTCTTGTCAACATTGCCCAGTGCTACCTGCTACCGATAACATACTCACCATTTGCTGAAAAGAAATCCTAAAGATGTCATAACACTGCAAAATGTTAGCATAAGCCTGAAACATTCTTTTGCAATAAGCCTCGCGTTCCGTATCATCTATGCTTTGGAAATGAAGAGCTTGAACATTCCATAGTTCGACTTTATCTTTTAATAGTTTCATGAGTCTGATAGCATAGATCATATTTCCATCAAAACTCGCCAAAGCGAAACTACAGAAAATTGTATGATAGGGTAACTTGAACAGTATGCAAATAGGAATGGGGGTAGTAAAATAAAATACAAAGAACACGATGACGATGAACCAATTACCGGTGGTACAGCGTTTAAAATTGGTCTTGTTATTGAGAAATCTGTGAATTGCTTGAAATTTCAAAGTGAACAAAACATTATCACCTGTTCGAATAATACAGACCATGAAATTTATTAGGAATCCGATACAGACATAGCCAAAGTCAAAGTAAGAGGTGACATACATGAGATTATCGTTCTTCCGTATAAAATCGTTGAAATGCAGGTTGAAGATGCGATAAAAGAACAAAGATATGTATACTATCGTTGCACACAACGACAAAAAATTCGATAGAAAGGTATTCGGTGTTATAAAGTTGTCCTTTATTCCATATTTAGGACAGAACAAAATGTTTTGCATCAGGTTTAGAGGTAACAGCATCGATTGCACATCTTTGTCAACTATGTTGTCCACTGGAACTTCCACTCGATAACTTCTTCTGATGAAACTATGTTGTTTTCTTTTTATAGACATCATTTCAATTCAGATTTGAAGGCACAAATGAGTCAAAGAATCGGTAGAAATTCCGTCATAAGCGAATTAATCTTTACAATCTATTAATTAAATTAATTTTTAGTAAGAATCTATTAACAAAATTGGTTTTAAGGTAAATATTTACACAATGTCATACGCTCGTACGTCTTTACAGTTTAAATAACATGAATACTTATTTACGTTACATCATTAATTTTTATTAGTAGTGTTAAGGTGGAAATTATACTTGTTGAACATACAATTGACATATTACAACTCAGCGGCGCGAGCTTATATAGAAATATATACAGGGCGTCCCACGACTTTGCCACATGGAGGGAAAGTACCTTAAATACTGTAGATAGAAAAAAATACTGAATGAAGACTTCATTTTTATTTTAAAAGCAATACGAACTGCATTCAAAGAATTTTAAATAATCACCTGTCTGAACCGGGAATCGAACCCGCTAAATGTGAAAACGAAAAAAACTGTAATTTTATTGTACTAATCGAAAGGCTCGATCAGATACATTTATTTCTTCTAAGTAACATAGCATCTAAAATAAAAGGAACACCATGAAATTTAACATTTATTTGAAATAATAAGACACGTTTAACTGTGCAACTTACAAACAATTTAATTTAATGAATGCTCAAAATGTGTCTCTTCCTATTGTATACAAATTGTAACTCTTTTAATAATCTCGCTTACCCTTGATTTATTAATTTTTTCATGGTGAATATTTGAAATAATACTTCAAAATAATAATAAAGCAGAAAGTAGTACATAAAGTCAGTTGTTATAAGCACGACTTAGTCAGAGAGAATGCTATTCATTGTTCTGAACAAAAATTTAAATTAAATGTTAAATTTCATGGTGTTCCTTTTATTTTAGGTGCTATGTTATTTAGAAGAAATAATTGTATCTGATCGAGCCTTTCGGTTAGTATAATAAAATTACAGTTTTTTTCGTTTTCACATTTAGCGGGTTCGATTCCCGGTTCAGACAGGTGATTATTTAAAATTCTTTAAATGCAGTTCGTATTGTTTTTAAAATAAAAATGAAGTCTTCATTCAGTATTTTTTTCTATCTACAGTATTTAAGATACTTCCCCTCCATGTGGCAAAGTCGTGGGACGCCCTGTATATGGTTATAGATAAAACGACAACTGTTGTCGTTTTATCTACAATTCATGTCAAATTTGGCGTTTAGAATAGATAAAGGACATCATCCACGATTCATACAGTTTTGGTCCAAATGTGAAAGTGCCGGCCAAAAAACAAAAGTGCTATATTCTGATAGAATTTGTCCGCCTAAGCATTTCTTATTAGGGCATCGAAGTTGTAGCACCGCTGTACTTGATTTTAATTGAGTTCAAAAAGTCTGTCTTTTTATACACTTTCGATTAAATGAATTAACTAAAACAAATGATTTGTCTTGTCAGAATATGACGTTTTGAATATATTGAAGTTTTTGTGAAGCACAAGTTATTGTCGTACATTTACAACCCGTATAAATCCGAAAAAAATTACAAACAAAGTACAAACAATAAAAGGTAATCTTAAAACTTGACTCAGCCGGCTGTTAAGCGGGTATATGGCGGCGGATAGAACAGACAACGGATCTTTCACGATCGAGCTCAGTAATGATTTGCCAGACGACGACCAGGCAGAGTTGCAGGAGCAGCCTAGTAGATGGGGCCTGCTAGGGCCAGTGTCTGCCAGGGTTGCGGAATTTATTCGAAAGAGTTACCGCGGCCATGGAACACAAAGGGCATTAGGAGGAACACGGATAGGTTTTAGTCAGTAAGAGTCTGATACTCCCTTCTTCTCCGCCCAGAGCGGAAGGAGTCAATGATGATTTCACATCCAAAAAAACGGAGCAGAGAAATGATTTATGGATGTTTCGTGGGCGATTGCAATCCAGGCATATCAGATCAAGACAATATTACACATATATTGTGGTGGATAAGTCATTATCGGGAAGACGAGCATTCGCACACTACTATTGTACGTGCGTCATTAGGAATAGGACAATTAGGTGCTGTTCTCATGTGCATAATATTTATGGTTTATGAGTTATACTCGGCTTTTACAAGGTATATCCCTCCCAGCTTTGAGATTAGATAATATTATTGTAATGCCAGATGATTTTGATGTAGTTATTTAAGCGATAGTATTTCAAAGCCGTTGTTTTAATACCTTACAGTAATCATACAAAATAAAAAGTATTTTTATCTTATTACAGCCACCCAAACATGAAGTACAGGCTATAGGATCTATGGCAGAACATATCATTAGTTTTTTTTTTGGTTACAATTGTTATGTTTCAATCGCCCACGAAACATCCATAAATCATTTCCCTGCTCCTGCATCTCCATCAGGTGTTCGTCTGGCAAATCGTTGCTGAGCTCGATCGTGAAAGATTCGTTGTCCAGGATGTGCTCATCATAACAGCTTCTTGCTTCTATCTATCCGCTTAACAGCCGACCGAGTCAAGTTTTAAGATTACCTTTTATTGTTTGTACTTTGTTTGTAATTTTTTTTTCGGGTATATTCAGTTTATAAATGTAGGACAATAACTTGTGCTTCACAAAATCTTCAAGATATTCAAAACGTCATATTCTGACAAGATAAATCATTTGATTTAGTTAATTCATTTAATCGAAAGTGTATGAAAAGACAGACTTTTGAAGTCAATTAAAATCAAGTACAGCGGTGCTACAACTTCGGTGCCCGAATAAGAAATGCTCAGGCGGACAAATCCTATCAGAATAAAGCACTTTTGTTTTTTGGCCGGCACTTTCACATTTGACCCAAAATGGATGATGTCCTTTCTCGAATCGACTCGATAAAAGATCCATGCTTGCACTGCAGATTACACAGCAATTAATACTATTGTAAAAATGTGGCGGGAAGCGCCAACTTCAAGTCTCTAGTCTGTCTCTCTGGTTCACGGCGACTAATGTTGTCCCGTAGCCGCTAGGAATGGAACGCATCGTATAAAAACCGCTCAAGAGAAAAAAAAAGTTAGAATGTCATGACATAATGATTTGTCAATTTGATATTATTTACCACGGAGCTCATTTTTCATAAAGACAAAAATGCCACTAACATGAAAATAATTATAATAGGATCATTCTCACTATTTTAGTGAACTTATTCCACGTCGCCGAACACAATAGCTTCATAGCCTCTACTGGAAGGTGTAATTCCTTCAAACCACATGATCTATTAATGGTATAGATTAACACCGCCGGGGATTTAGACTGAAAAATAATAAACTTATTTTTCTCATTTTTTTTTTTAACTAGTAGGAAATTTCGATGTCGTGCATAAATGAATGGAGGCATGGCGACACAGCTGGCGGGCACGACTAGCGCGATATCGCTACACGCAGTCAGTTAACTTGGGACGCTAAAATTACTCAGATACAGAAAACCATGATTCATTTTTTGAAAACTTTTTTTTGTTGATTCTTAAAAAAACCTGTGCAGGGTCTATCAGTGTGTAATGTAACAGACGGCCCTAGGTACTCCTGAGAGCACGTCTGCTACACCAGTTGTAAAGAATGTGTAGGGCATTCAATACCTAATACCTACATGACAACAATAATAAAGTGCTTATACGAGTAAGAGTCAGCATAGCTTTACGTCCCTTGCAGTAGTCAGCGAGTTCCTTCTTGTATTCACAGCGTTCGTCGATGGCCCACACAGCCATCTGATGGAAACCGGCGGCAGCAAACAGACCGGCTGTAGCATTTAGTCGTAGTCATAGTAGTAGACGTAGACGACAGCAGGTCCGATCGCCGATCTCACAAGTGCAGGTAGGGCAGGAGACGAAGTGGAAAGAAGGGAGAAGGGGTTACCACCGGGGCGCAGCTTCTTTATCTGGCTTTCCAGTTGGATAACATGCCACAGCTGTTAATAACACCAAGGGAAACACAATGATAATATAAACTACTATAGATACGTTGCCCGCGCTCTGTAGTGGCTAGATGAATGCAAGGTAATTGCCTGACATCCATTTAGTCGCGTAGCAACCGTTACCGCGGCCGTACGTGAAATTGAAATAACTTGTGTGTAATAACTTTCTCTATTAGCGAAAAAAAATGCCGTCCGGTGTGTATAGAAAACATAATAATTATACTGCAACTGTAAAAGATAAAAAAGTGTCATTTCATGCGTAAATATCAAGATATAATATTTATTTAATTTAATTTTTTTCGATGGAGTATAATGGCGGCTTGCGAGGAAAATCGGCAACTTTGTCAGTGTTTATAAAACCTACACTGTTTTTATTTCGATTAATTATATTATTTGAATATAATAATATGTTTTATTAAACCTAATGATCAATATCATAGACCAATACTCGAATCGTATTCGAATCATACTCGAATCGTACCTATACCTAGGTCATCACAGACATTTACATTAGAGATTCTTACTTGATTTCTTTGATTATATAAATAAATATTTTTATGTTTATATTACATTTTGTTTTGTTAATTAAATAACTATAATTACTGTTGCAAAATACTGCATTCATAATTTTAAGGATAGAGAATAATATTATTTTACCCAAAAATCTACTACCTATATCAACATGAGAAAATTGAGTGTCAATTTTTCCCCACATGCCTCTTTTTGTACGCGCTCGACCAATGAGCATGCACCAAAGAATGATAACGTAACCTAAGATATATATTTATCTCTCTCTAACAACAGGAATTCCGTAGATGACGTTTAATTTTCTTTCCTTCTTCGTACGTTTATGTAGCTATCCAGCTACCGAATAGTATTTACGCTGATTCCGAGTGCCGTGATGTTGATGCATGACGTGTCTATTTATAATACGTCATTGGGGAAACACGTATAAATTCCACAAATGCTTTTTATTTCATTTGATACGCTTCATTCCAGTAAAATATCAAAAACTGTTCTGCTATAGAAATATTCCAAATTTCAGTTTATAACATATATCAATATAAATTGTACAGAAAATATTTGTATCCAAAAACATCACCATGGTGTCCCAAAAAACAATCCCCAAAAGCCAAGTCTAAATTAGAATCCCATCTGTCATCAATAAAAAAGTATGAAATATAAATAGCAAGTAGGTAGGTGAATGACCATGAAGGTGATACTACAAGTGTCACCAGTAGATCACGCGGTTTGAAGAAATTACACGAATTCGTTTACAACCTGTTTATTGAGACAGTTTAGGCTTAAAGCTACTAAATGTTTTTAAACTTTCGCGATTTGTACACATTATAAAAATACAGATTCGGGTCTAGTTTCGTAAAAACTTAAAAAAGGCACGCAGGTCACGGGTAGAGACTACCCGTGACCACGGCCGGTGTAATTCGGCCGAAACGTCGGGATAAAAAAAGGTAGGTATTTAGTGTCTTTTTTAAGGTTTTACGCGACTAGACCCGAATCTGTATTTTTAACCGACTTCAAAAAGGAGGAGGTTCTCAATTCGGTTGTATTTTTATTTTTTATGATTATTACCTCATATCTCCGTCATTTATGAACCGATTTGAAAAATTATTTTTTTATTCGAAAGGGTATACTTTCCGATTGGTCCCATATAAATTTTGTTATGATTAGACCATGAACTTCAGAGATATGGAACGGAACTCCTCATCGGATCAAAGCAAAATTCTCAAATTACTAATATTGCTTTGTTTATATTTGTTTTTGGGAACTGACTACTGGAAAAGAGGAGGGGTTCCGTGTCCCCCTCCCCCCCTTTGGAATGTTTTCATTATATCGTGTAAGGTATCATTTGAAAGGACTTTTTATGCCCGACTACGTCAAAGCCAAAAAGAAGGGTTATGAAGGAGAGGGTTAAAATTATGACACTAAAACGTATTTAATAAAAAATAAACTTTAAAAAAAAGTAAAAACCGACTTCAAAGAAATACTAAAAGGAGTATAATAATTACCATGATATAAAATTAACAGTTTCAGAAGTCGGTGCAACTCTACACTGAAGCAAATAGAAGCCACCGACTTCTGAAACTGTTAATTTTATATTATGGTAATTATTATACTCCTTTTAGTATTTCTATGAAGTCGGTTTTAACTTTTTTTTAAAGTTTATTTTTAATGCTACTAAATGAATTTTTTTTTAGTAGTGTGTAATCTACAGGATATTAACAAATTCGTGTAATTCCTTCAAACCACATGATCTATTAATGGTACAGATTAAGCTTGGTTTCAGGATTTAGCAATATAAAAAAAAAAAAACTTTTTTTCATGCGGTAGCGGTAATTGATCATATTAAGAAAAAAATGTTTGCTAAAAATTTTTTATTTGAGTAAACATTTCGATGCCACGCATAAATTAATGAAAGCACGGCGACACGGCTGGCGGGTACGACTAACGCGATATCGCTCTTTGCAGTCGGATAACTTGAGGCTCTAAAATGACTCAGAAATAGAAACCCAAGTTTTTTTTTTAATTTTTGTTTCAGTTTGTTTTCAGAAATACCCATTTAGGGTTAATCTATGTCACCAGTAAGATCACGCGGTTTGAAGGAATTACACGAATTCGTTAACACCCTCATCATCATCTGCCTAGCCTTTTCCCAACTATGTTGGGGTCGGCTTCCAGTCGAACCGGATGCAGCTGAATATCAGTATTTTACATGGAGCGACTGCCTATCAGACCTCCACAACCCAGTAACTGGGTAATACGATACTCTTGGTAAGACTGGTTGTCAGACTTTCTGGCTTCTGACCACCAGTAACGACTGTCAAAGATCTACAAATGACAGCCGGGACCAACGGCTTTATGTGCTTTCCGAGGCACGGAGGAAACTCGCAATGGTAAATGGTCACCCATCCACAGACCAACCTCGGCAAGCGTGGCTTAACCCGGAAGATCGGTCTATGCGGCTGTAATTATTTAGCCACGAGCTCCTCCGTCCGATTCGTTAACACCCTGGATAGTTGAATAAAAAGAAAAGAAGGAAAAATAGTGTTAGTAAGGAATCTTTAGTGCACGAGTCTGACACTCGCTGGTTTTAATTTGACTTGAGCCATCAATTGAGCATCATTGAAATAACAAATAGCCACAAAATAATTTAATAGTAAGTACAAGGATTAATGACACACAAACTGAAGCAACACAAGGGTATAGTTAGCAAGTAGACCTATCATGTTTAATGGTAACGCAGCATCCACGTAGAACAGGCCACATGCACTTATCTTACTGAACGATGCTCGATGCAAGCGTTGAATGTTTTTGCATAGCTTCTTCCCTTCATCTGTCAAATAAAATTATAGATAAATGAATATTGTGTAAAATGGTTCTGTACGCTTAATTGGGCTGGCGTGAAAACTTTGCGCCATACCCGATTTAAAGAATTAAAACGGGTCACACAGGCGCAACGAACTGTACTTGACCTTTTAGGGTATAAATTGTAGTAATTAATGCTAAAAACGGACAGACCCTAGTACTTTGAATCCAGAAGCTCTAATATTGATGTATGGTATTCTAAAATTTTTACAACACTTTTCTAGGATGTTGTAGTTTTTTTTTTTTATCTTTTTATTTAAACTGGGGTATTTATCCATGTGGATACGTCAACCCTATCATGCCTTATGCTAACTACCGACATCAGGTATCTTATTAAATAAAACTAAAATTAAATAAAAGTTTGTAACGAAATGAACCAACTGAGCCAACCTTTTCTCTAAGTCAGAATTCGGCTGCGCTAAAATAGTTTGTACTAACCCCACCTCTAATAAATTTAATTTAAATTCATTGATTAAGATTTCCCTTTGATTTTGATTCCTAACACAATCCATCAGCAAGTGTTGTACATCTTCGATCACATTACAAGAAACACAATTGGGTGAGTTCACTATCTTCATTAAGAACGCAAACTTAGCTGATGGATAGTGTCCGGAACGCAATCTTAACAATAGTTTAACAAAGTTTCTACTTAACGTAGGATGTTGTAGATACATACGAAATTAGACATTTGTTTTTTAGGTATTATTTTACATTCACATGAAAGTCAAATTTCAGTATGAAGGTAAATATCCCAACTGGAATTATTCAGTCATAATCACAGTACCTTCATACTGAAATTTGACTTTTATGTAGTCAAATTTCAGTATGCGTTATTGCTTTTACATGTTGTATAACTTAAGTACTAGGTACTTGCCAACGATGAGCGAGAATCTAGTAGAGCTAGAAACTAGAAACGAGTTGGCGAGCAGCGAGAAGCGAGTGTGTCGTTCCGATAGTTTTTTCGCTGGGCAATAAGCGAGTGTGCGAGTGCGACGAGCAATTACTTGCACAACTCGCAAATGACTGCTGGTTAGTCTCTCGGCGTGAGTTCTGACCACCAAGCGAGCATCGCTGAGCAAGTATCGCTGAGCGAGTATTATCTTTGATAGCTCTTGTCACTCAGCGAAAAACTAGTGGAGCGAGTCCTCGCCGGCAGTGTAAACAGTCAGCGATCAACTATTAACATATGCATCTCTTTTGTTTACACAGAATGTATGTCTATTGTACGTTTCTTGAGCGAGAAAATAGCCAACAGTTAGTCGCTTCCTCGCCAGCGGTCTTAATTAGAATAGAATATTTAAAAATAAATACCTGAACAATTGGACTTCAAAATAAGTGCACAAGTATCTTGAGTATTTTGAACAGCTATGTAAAACTTCTCGCACTGCTGGCTTAATATTGTAAGCCACAGCCAATTTTTCGTCAACAACAGGAATACGAAAAATGCCGTGAAAGACCCCACACCCTATTAAAATATAAACATGCGTTATTTTTAATACTATAACCGATTAATATTTAATTGTTTGGAATAAATTTCCAAGGTCTAGGATATTGGCATTGCCCAATAAGGTCCGGACTCCACCAAAACGGAGATTTATAATTTTGATAATATCATTTTCTAAACTGTAAAGTTTGAGCATCATGCAGCAATTAATGATACATTTTAATCATATCATATTACTGCCCATTGTCTGGTAGTATGAGTCTGTCATGCTCACTTAAATGTCCTGCTGATAGTGGCGTTGTATATCCGGTTGTTGGGTTCCCTACAATATGGTTGAGCTAAGCGATGCGGATGTGCACGTCATGCTCGTGAACGGGTGCTGTCTGCCGGGACTGGTCAGCCCATAACTACTATGGCAATTCTAGAAGTCATATTTTCTTTTTCTATTTTCTACTCTTAAGTGAATTTATTTGTTACATTAACCTGCATTATTCTCATTCTATGTCGCACGCTACTGTAATGGAATTGTCATGAATAGTCATGATCTACTATTTTAAAAAGAGTATTCATGGAGTTTCTTGCCGGGTCTTCTCCATAGAACCTACCTTTTGGAAACGTGCACCTAGTTTTGACGTTTTAAAAGTGCCTGTAATCTGGTCTATTTGAAATAAAAAACTTTGACTTGACTTGATTTGCAGAAATGTCCGAAGCGGAGATGAGAAGAGGTTTTTCAGCTTGGATGTATCCACCGAAACTGTGCGGAAATGCGTACTGGCTAGACTGGTGCGGAGATGTGTGCTGGCTAGGGTGGAGATGTGCGCTGACTACAGCGGAACTGAGCTGCGTGCGGCGTGCGTTGGATGTGAACGCACAGTTTAGTGCGATCTGACATGAAAGGTAGTCTCAGTCATGTCGCTATACAAGTTGACATGAAAAGTGTGACACCGCTCACTGCACGCCGCACATATCTCGTCTGCGCTGTCGACAGCTTGCGAGGCAAAGTTCACATCTCCACCTTGTACCGCGGCCCAGCTCAATCTGAGCGAGGAACAGCTCACATCTCCGCTTCCATCGCGCCATACAAATATGATACATCTCCGCTCAGTGGTATCCACTTAAGGCGAGTGGAGGCGAGATGTGTGAAGAACGAAATTCTATTGGTTTTTTAAAAGACGTTTCCGCTCCGCTCGTCTCGTCTTCGCTTTGGTTCCACAACCCAGTAACTGGGTAATACGACACTCTTGGTAAGACTGGTTGTCAGACTTTCTGGCTTCTGACCAACAGTAACGACTGTCAAAGATCTACATATGACAGCCGGGACCAACGGCTTTACGTGCTTTCCGAGGCACGGAGGAAACTCGCAATGGTAAATGGTCACCCATCCACAGACCAACCTCGGCAAGCGTGGCTTAACCCGGCAGATCGGTCTATGCGGCTGTAATTATTTAGCCACGAGCCCCTAAAAAACTATAACAATACATGTAAAAATGGGTATTAAAATACTCACTCTCTCGTGTCTGTTTATGCTTATTACATAAGTCTCCAGCGATATATTAATGTAAACCAAAGCATGACTAAACATTTCTACAGAGTAGTAAAGAATCTGAAAGAAATGATTCACATGCTTATTAATTCGTATTTCTTAAATTGAGTGATCCACATTTTACTATAAAAGATTAGTCAGAAAGGGGGTACTAATCCGAAAGGGTGCTAAAGTACCCATAATAATGAGTAACTTTTCTTCTACAACTTTACCCAAAAGTCGATAGTTCAACTTAACTATGAACGTCTAAGAATTATCGAATTTTGAAACAACTTTTATTTTCATGCAGAATGATTTTTATTTTAGTTTCTTCAAAAATTCTTTATCCCTGCTTTAGTTACAAATTCAGAAAATGAATCTTCTAATTTATGACCCCAAATATCACCTAAAATGTAAACACAGCTGATCATAGCTGAGGATAGGTACATTTTAGCATATTTTTATGTAATTTTTTAACAGCTATTTCTTTTTAAATTGCTAGTACTCACATGTTGCTGAAAACACACTTTGAGGATGTTATAAGTCTCCAAAATATCAACGTAAGCCTGAAACATCTTTTTTGTAAATATCTTGTCCTCAGTATCTCTAATTCCTTCAGAATTTAAAGCTTTAATATTCCATACAACAAGTTTATCTACCAAAAGTTTTATAATTCTGATAGCATAAACTATACTTAGATCAAAACTCAATACAATAAACCCAGTGAAAACAGAATAGTAAGGTACGTTTCGTCTTATGCAAAATAACGTGAAAATTATGGCGTAAAAACTCAAAGCTATGATGACACTCAACCAGTTTCCAATGACGAAACGCTTATAACTGGTCTTATCACTGAGGAATCTGTGAATCTTTTGAATGGTTAATACAATTTTAATATTGTTTTTTGTTTGTTTAACGCTGACGATGTAACTCATGGTAAATCCGATGCAGTAGAAGCTGCAGTCATAGTAAGATGTGTGATATACCGCACTTAAATACTTAAACACTTCTTGGTCGAAGTACAATCTATAGATGCGATATGCGAATGACAAAATAAATACAACTGTTCCAAAAAATGTGATAATATTAGATTTTATGCTATTTGGAGTAATGAAATTGTTTTTGATGCAGTATTTTGGACAGAATAAAATATTTTGCATCAGGTTCAAAGGTAAAAGCATCGACTGTATTTCTTTATCAACCATATTGTTCAGTAAAATTTCCACACGATTCTTCCTTCTGGTATTGCGATAGTTCTTTATTTTTATGGACAACATTTTCAGTAGCTTTCTATGACACAAATGATTCAACAAATTAATGGTTGCAAGCAAACATGTATAGAAAATTCATTATGTTAAAGGCTGAATAGACAGAAAAGTTTCTAAACATTGATTAATGCCTTTTTTATGTCATTGTTTTATTATTAGACCAAAGCTTAGCTACCCACTCACTCCAAGCAGTAGTTTATCGCTAATTGACATTGATAATTAACGATGTAAGGTACTACTATTTTTCTATTGATCCGGTTAGTGTATCGTTGATTGCCACTTCTTTAGTGTTGTAATTGATTAAATCGGCACGCTGTATAATATAATACTTGAGCTGTCAAGTATTTTTGTTCATTTCTATAATCTTTACTATACCATTACTTGCATATTTATAATCACATAACCTTTCTGCATTTCAGCCTTCGTTAGTCGGTCTTGTGACAATTAATGGTTAGTATATAATGTACGTCGAGTAAAAGAGGATTACTATACTAATTCTCTTTTATTCGTCGTACATACATAATAATCAATATAAATTATAAAACCCACCGGTAACATGAACGGGGTCCAAGCTGCCAGTGGTCAAGGCTCCAGAGAAAGAAACCTCATTATGCGTGCCGTGTAAAGGCTTTCTGTATTAAGCTCTTGATCTAACAGCCTAACGAGAGTCTCATAAGGTGTTGATCGAGACTCTTAGCTTTTAAATCATTTGCCGTGTCTATAATGTGTTCCTAACAGGCCCGATATCGTATTACAGTTTTAAATAAATAATATATTTTGTTAATAATTAGAAGTAGGTAGGTACGTGACAAACCGTCACATTTTCATCAAGATAAATTAACGTTAGCTGTCTTTAACATTGACACGATCAGGAAGTACATAAATATTTTAAGGAATTGAAATTAATATCGATGATTTTTTTTCATTATTTTAAAAGATATCGTGCATTCGCCATCAAACGACGGCCAACTGAGTCGATAATAACTGAAAAAATGTTTCAAAATCGAACCAAAGAACTCTTTCAAAGTGTTGCTCAATAATCGACTTGAAAAAGAAGTCCAAAGAATAGTATATCCTTTAAACTTAGGTCTAACTTTATTGTTATCTTCAAAATTTAATATACAAGATAATCATATTTATAAATACTAATATTGGGATTCAGTATTATGTTATTCATGAATACGATAAGTATTTATCGTTTATTCACAAGAGATGGCAGCTATGAACAAATTGAAAATTTTGAAAAGGAAGATCTTGTTTTAGCACTTTATGCCTTCCTTTTCATCTTCAATATAATTGTTTACACGATTACATTCATTTTGAACATTGTACACAAACACAGCAACGTTTATCTTATCTTGGGGATCCAAACTATTCATACTAGCATCGACTTTAGTAAAAGTACCAGGAACTTCATTTTTTGGAACTGGATCACGCTATTATTTACTCTCTTTATTGATATGATGATGTGTACTATCTATTGTGCATCGTATGGTTACTATGGTTTCATAGACCGTGGTGTTCACTTCATTTGTGATTCAGAATATACCATATTTGATGTCAACATCCTTTTTGCAATTTGAGTTATAATATTGCTAAAAAAATATCTAGATGAATGGATTGTCGATACCCTGATGGTGAAGAATGAAGAGCAAAATGAAGAACGTTGTCTCAAATTGTTTGAGATATATCAAAACATTATGAAAGCTTACAAACTGTATAAAACTATTTATGATTAATTACGGTTTACTCACGTGCATTTTTCGGGATTGCCCGACTAGTTTCGGACCCAAACGGAGCCCTTAATCATGAGCTGAACACGCGGCGAGGTCGCGAGACGAACTCAAAGTCGAGCCGAAAAATGCACGTGAGTAAACCGTAATTAATCATAAATATGAATGTGTCTCACGAAAGTTATAATACAAAAATAAAACTATTTTCCAAGCAATGGTGATTTATTGATTCTTTTTATCTATATATATAAAAGGAGAAGCTGACTGACTGACTGACTGATCTATCAACGCACAGCCTAAACCGCTGGGGTTAGAAAGTTGAAATGTTGACAGTAGGTTCCTTTTGTAACGTAGGCATCCACTAATAAGGGATTTTTCGAAATTCAACCCCTAAGAGAGTTAAATAGGGGATGAAATTTGTATGGAAAATCGTCACTTAACGGGTTCAAAATTTCACGCAAGCGAAGCTGTGGGCGAAAGCTAGTTGTTAATTAAAAGAATAGCTTATTGGAGTTTAATTGGTTATCAGTCTACTAAATCAGTAAAATTGAAGCAGTTAAATATCTCAGGAATGAGTAATGATGTGCTCGAAACCTGAATTCAATATACCACACCATATTTTGCCACATCCAAGAGGAGCTCGTCGCTAAATAATTACAGCCGCATAGACCGATCTTCCGGGTTAAGCCACGCTTGCCGAGGTTGGTCTGTGGATGGCCGACCATTTACCATAGCGAGTTTCCTCCGTGCCTCGGAAAGCACGTAAAGCCGTTGGTCCCGGCTGTCTTTTGTAGATCTTTGACAGTCGTTACTGTTGGTCAGAAGCCAGAAAGTCTGACAACCAGTCTTACCAAGAGTATCGTATTACCCAGTTACTGGGTTGTGGAGGTCTGATAGGCAGTCGTTCCATGTAAAATACTGATATTCAGCTGCATCCGGTTCGACTGGAAGCCGACCCCAACATAGTTGGGAAAAGGCTAGGCAGATGATGATAATGATGATTTTGCCACATCCAGGTTCTTAACATTGCAAGAATACGTGAAGCCGGGTCTTCTGCGACCATATTTCTGTTAGTAATAAGAGCTATGTTCTACATGCCATGAAGATATTTTTCTAACAAAATTGGGCCGTGGCCTAACTGTTTGTGTTGTAATTGGTCCGAGTATTCACTAAACATGTTTTGTTAGATTTTTTTTGCAGCAGTCCCTGCTTTCCAGTCTACAAGGTTAGCCGGAAAGGGGGTACTAATCTGCAGACGACTTTAAGTATCACTGATGACGGTTATAAAGCAAGTGATAAAACTTCAAAATTCGATCATTTTTATTTCCATATAAAATTATTTTTAATTTAGTTTTTTCAAAAATTCTTCATATCTGCTTTAGTTACGAATTCAGAAAATGAAACTTCTAATTCGTGACCTCAAATATGACCTAAAATGTAAACTCAGCTAATTATAGCTGAGGATAGATAACTTTTAGCGTATTTTTTTTTGGGATTTTTGATCAGCTATTTCTCTTAAACTGTTGACTTTTAGGGAGAGTTGTAGAACCAAAGTTATCCATTATTATGGGTACTTTAACACTCTTTTGGATTAGTACCCCCTTTCCCACTAACCTTGTATAACCGTTTTCCTGAAAGTAGGGAAAGAAGATTTTGATCTAGTAGTAGCAAGAAGGAAAAAAAACTGCCAATAATTAAATATAGGTTTAGAAATACTAAGTTGTGATAGTATAAAAATTATAATTGGAAAGCTGATCTTGTTGTTGGCCAGATAATATTTTTTTTCCGTACAACCTTTCTCAAATACAATTAATGGAGAGAGATAATCTATTTGAAAATAGTGCACCTAGCATTGGATAGCTTGGTTCAATATAGGTATTTATTCAATATAGGTATATTTTGGTAGGCCAAAATAGCAAATTATATGTTCCGCAAAATGTTACGGTTTTCAGGTTGTACAAAATTTTCCAAAATATCTGATTTTTTACTCTGTTGTAAAGAAAATTTCCTTTTCTGATATTTTTTTACATCAATTTATTCGTGAACTGTACTCATTTGATTTCGTTTTTATTAAAAAGGAAAACGAGTACAAGAAAAAAAAAACTTACATTATTCAATATTTTGGAAAATTTTGTTTAATTTGAAAACCGTTAAAATTTCCACATCATTTTATGTGCTATTTTGGTAGGTATTGACCTAAGCTATCACTCCCTACCGTATGTCGTACTATTTACTGGACAACCTATATGTAGTTGTCACTTTCAGACTAAAAAATCCCACCAAAAACATTAAATGTAACAAAATGCCAAGCCTCTCTGTACAATCTTTCCATCGTAAAAAGTTTTGAGATCGCATAGAAGCCAAGTCCTAATCAATTTATTTTATTATTGGTATTTATTTATATTTTATTATTGGTAGCGCCATCTCTTTTTTGTCTTGACCAATTAACTTTATTCCATTCAATGATGCAAAGGTATCATTCAGAGTGAGCGATAACACCGCCCTCTAGTGCCCTTGCTTTCCCGCACGCCTAAGATACTGGTTGTGTCCACGCCGCGCGGCGCGCGGCCAGTAAAATACGAATCGTCCCGTGAAGAAGCCGCGTCGCTAACGTACCGCGCTCACGGACACGCATCGCGCGCGTGCCGCCTGTGCCGCGCCGAAAGTTACCGCTGATTCCTATTTGGATAGTGTAACCTCATAACTTTTGTGAAAACCACCCGCGGGTGTGATCGTGTGATTGTGAACAAGAACTCATGTGAACCGGGCTCTGTAACGTGAACACGACAGCGCCCAGTCTTCTTGACCAGCTCAACGCAAGAGAAGAAACAACCAGGTAAGGCGTGCTTCCCTTTCGTTCCAGTTCCGTAATCGCTCGTTCATCATCAGCTTTTGGTTTCTAGGCGATTACCCGCCATCCTTAATTACAGTCCACTTAAATCAAACTACATTCGCAAATCGCCGAGTATTTGGGAGTTTCGTACCCATAATTTTGGCCTTCGAGCCGGATTATATCCATATTCTCGATTATTCGCGTAGGTATCTTCTCGAAGTACCTACCTAGGTAGTTGTAGCACCTAGCTACACTCCTAGTTCATAAATTAAATACCCAATACGTGGTTACTTCCCGCATCCCAGTAGGTAATATACTATTACGTGGCTACCTACTGCAATCATAATTATTATTTAAACTTTAACAGTCGTCTGATGACTAATAGTTCACCACGAAACGTGCAAGTGGATGGGGAGAAAATGCAATATGTCCAAGATTATATCTACTTGGGCCAAGTAGTCTCCTTCCAGGCCAGACAAGATAAGGAAATTAAAAGACGTACCGAAAACGCCTGGAAGAGCTACTGGTCCATGAAAGAGCAATTCAAGGGCAGTTTGCCCATGTCACTAAAACGCAAGCTCATGGACATGTGCATTCTCCCCATCTTGACATATGGTGCACAGACTTGGTCTTTGACCAACATCCAGAAGTCCAAACTCAAGGTTTGCCAAAGGGCTATGGAGCGCAGTATACTTGGTGTTAAATTAACTGATCGAGTTCGAAACACAATACTGCGCTCCAAAACTCAAATTGTCGACGTGGCTGAAAAGGCCGCCCAGCTGAAGTGGGACTGGGCAGGGCATGTCTGCCGTATGCCAAATGAGCTGTGGGCCCGTATAGCACAAGAATGGAGCCCTGAGACAGCGAGACGGGGTCGCGGCAGACCGCGGAGAAGATGGCGGGACGAGTTGGATGCCTTTCTTGAGGTTTGGCATGAAGCTGCAAAGAATCGCGACAAGTGGAAGGAAAGGAGGGAGGCCTTTGCCCAGCAGTGGGACAGTACAGGCTAATAATAATAATAATAATAATAATAACAGTCGTCTTGTAAATTCCATATTTCAAGCGCCTTTTAATTCCACCGCCTTTAAAATCGTTGCCTATTTAGGAATAACTACCGCATACATACTTAGGTATTAGTTTTGTACGGTTTTATTAATTTACTTATACCCGCATAAACATGTCGAATAAAAATAAGCCATGTATTTCGGAGGATAAGGAGTTGACAATCTTGGAAGCTAAACGTAATGTGTTATTTGAGCGTGTTCAAAACATTTACGAGCGTTCAAAGACTGCCAATTCTTCCGAAGTTAGCAGGGAATCATTTCTTAGTTATTGTATGACTGTAGATAATATTCGATCTGACTTTCATAATTTATTGGACACTTATAACGAAAAATTACTTTCTATCAATCCTGATTCCCAGCCGAATTATCAGGCGTACACCTCATTCGAAGATCTTTATTGTATCATAAAGCGCATACAGTCGCAGTTAGAGGGTAAACAGTCAGCAAAACCCAGCGCTGCTTGGCCGACCGTCCGAGCACCGAAACTACCTGCAATCGAACTCGTGTCATTCGATGGCGATATACGGAACTGGCCATTATTTTATGCAAGTTTCAAATCTACAGTGCATGATAATGGCTCTTTGACAGATGCTGACAGGTTGTACTATTTATTAGGTAAGCTGTCGCCAAAAGCGCAATCCGTATTCGCAGGTGTCACACCCAGTGCTGAGAATTATCAGGTCATATTCCAGTCGCTCCTTGATAGGTATCAGGATACTCGTGTCCTCGCAAGTACTTACTTGGATCAAGCTCTAAATCTTAAATTGTCAGGTCCCGCGTCTTTATCAAATTTCCAGTTGTTCATTGACAACTTTGTAACCGCAGTCAATTCCCTTAAAAACTTAAAATTAGAAAATCTTTCCGACTTTATGTTATTACAACTCGCAATAAAAAAGTTTGACATGGAAACCGTTCGCGCTTTCGAGATGACGGAACGTAATCATAAAATACCTACATTAGATAGTTTTATTTCCTTCATCAAAGATCAGTGCCGAATATTTAATAATACGCAGCCTAGTTCATCTAGCTCGTCAAGTAATAATAATAGTAGACAAAAGTCGACTAAATCGCGAAATAATAATAATAACTCGGTCCCTAATCCGCAATCTTACGTAGCATGTTCGGAATCTAATAATAATAGTCCGCACAAGTGTCTGTGCAATAATATTGTACATGACCACCTCTTTAAATGTTCCGCTTTTAATAATTTAACCCCGACTGCTCGTTTTAAATACGTAAAAGAAAATAAAGCTTGTGTTAATTGTCTAAGTATAAAGCATAAATCAAGCGAATGTTCTAGTAAAACCAAGTGTCGTTCATGCAATCAGCGTCACCATACGTTATTGCATTTCGATAAAAAATCTTCGTTAACTGATGAACCCGGTAACCTTGACCTAGCTACAAGCCCACCTGTTTCGACGTCATCACCGCAGGGACAGGCCGCTCGTACAGCGATGCCTACCCCTCCCGCTCCCGCGTCTAAGCCCGAAGTTTCTTTGTGTACAACGTCTGTCGCGCTCGCACGGAGGCAGCGCTCGCGCACTTGTCACGTTCAGCGCGAAGCCGCGTCCACCATATTGCTCGCAACCGCGCAGGTTATCATTTACGATGTAAACAAAACACCGCGCGTGGTCAGATGTTTACTTGATAGCGCATCACAAAGTAGCTTTATTACTTCGGATTGTTTTAAACGCCTTGGACTGTGGAATAGTTTTAAAAATACTAACTTAGTAGTTAAGGGGATCGGTGGTTCAGAAAAATCATGTAAGGGCTCCGTAGATATTAAAATACATTCGCGTTTTAATAGTAATATTAATTTTAACGTTTCCTCGCTTATCGTGGAACGCATTACCGACACATTGCCGAACGCTCATGTGGACGTGTCCTTACTTACGCACCTCGAAACATTGCCACTCGCAGATGCTGACTTTGGTCAGCCGGGAAATATCGATGTTTTGATCGGGGCTTCAGTGTTTCCGCACTTACTACTACCTAACGTTGTACGTAGTGAGCTATATAATTTACCTCCCGCTATTGAGACGGTATTTGGGTATGTGGTTATGGGTACCGTACCTACATCACATACTTCTCATTATACTACGTCTTGTTGCTCTGTTCTTCAAGAAAATAATAATGATTTTCTCCTCAAGCGATTCTGGGAGCTTGAAGAGATTACCGCACCGCCCTCGCTGAGCCGTAAGGATCTCGAGTGTGAAGAACATTTCCGCGCTACCACTGTCCGCGATGACAGTGGCAGATATACTGGGGCGTTGCCATTCTGTAGCGACCCTTATTCGCTGGGCGACTCGTACGCTGCTGCGCTTAGGCGCTTTTATTGTTTAGAACGCAAACTTGATGCATCGCTTAAATTGCGCGGCGCCTACAATGACGTCATGCGTGATTACATAAATAAAGGTTTTTTGAGTCCGGTTGTTAGCAAAGAGGGCGATTCTCTTCCTTCGTATTATATATATCCCGCATCACGGTGTAGTTCGCGAAGATAAGACTACCACTAAACTTCGCGTGGTTTTAGATGCCAGTTGTCGAACTACATCGGGTCAGTCGATCAACGATATTTTGCATGCCGGCCCTAATCTACAGGGCGATTTATTTAACATCATAATAAATTTTCGTCTTTTCCAAATTGCTCTCTCTGCTGATTGCCGCCAAATGTTTCTCAATATCGGTGTTCGAGAATCTGACCGTAGATTTCAACGAATCTTTTATCGTTTTGACAACAAGGAACCTTTAGCCGTGTATCAGTTTAATCGTGTATGTTTTGGTCTCAAGTCCAGTCCATATCACGCGTTACGAGTTGTCCAACAGTTGATCGCTGATGAAGGAGACAACTTTCCCGCTGCAGCAGCTGCTGCTTCTTCCGCTTTGTATATGGATGACATCGCCTGTAGTGTCATATCCGCTCCGCAAGCAATTTCGCTTTGTGAAGAGCTTATTCAGCTTTTCAAGCGAGGCCAATTTGATCTTGTCAAATGGACAAGCAATTCCAAAGAGGTTCTCTCGCACATACCTGATTCTCATAAGGCTTCTCCAGACATTGAGTTTGAGAAGTCAATACCGCATAAGGTTCTCGGTTTACGCTGGGACAAATCCTGTGACAGTTTTCGCTTCGACGTCGCGCCACCAGATGATAAGTGCACCAAACGCACTATGCTATCCACAGTAGCTCGACTATGGGACATAATGGGTTTTGTGGCTCCCACAATTTTGTACGCCAAGCTCTTGATCAAAGAGCTTTGGTTATCAAAGTGTGAGTGGGACGACGCACCTCCCGACCATATTGTCACCGCGTGGAAACAGTTTTGCATTGAGCTCTCCGCACTCAATCAAATTACTATACCGCGTCATTTGGGTTTGGTAGACGGATGTACCGTTAATTTAATAGGTTTCGCAGACGCCAGCGAGCGCGCTTACGGCGGAGTCGTATATTTACAAGTCCGCATTGGTTCTAACTACTCTGTGCAGTTAGTATGTGCTAAGTCCAAGGTCTCGCCTGTCAAAACCATTTCGGTTGCGAGGCTGGAGTTGTGCGCGGCCCTTCTGTTGTCTCAGTTGCTTCGCAAGGTTCAAGACACAGTTTCGCCCCACTACTCCATCAATAAAATATATGCATTTACTGACTCCAAAGTAGTGCTCGCTTGGATTTATTCTTCTCCTCACCGCTGGCAAACTTTTGTCGCCAATCGCGTTACTAAATTAATTGAACTCATTCCTGCTGCTTGCTTCAATCACGTCGCGGGTATTGAGAATCCCGCTGATTGCCTGTCTCGTGGTGTTACTCCAGTTAAACTTCTGCATCATGCTTTGTGGCAGCGTGGACCTTCTTGGATTTCCCATGATCCGTCAGAATGGCCCATCCGTCCCTTTCACCATAGTGCAGAGGACGAGGACGTACCCGAACGGAAGTCTGTCTCTCATCCCGTGATTGTTGAGGTTGCGGAATCTCCGATTTATTCACTCGCACTACGCATGTCGTCGTGGTCTAAGTTACTGCGCGCAATAGTTTATGTCTGTAGGTTTCTTAGGCAACTACCTAATGGAACTTCTGTTTCAAGCTCTGATCTTGAAGTCGCAGAGTATAGATTAGTGCGAGCTGTACAGGCTGTTCATTTTAGCAACGATATTCAAAATTTACAAAATAATGTACCTTGCTCTCTCACTCTTCTTAAGCTCAAGCCGTTTCTCGATGAGCATGGCATCATACGCGTTGGCGGTCGTCTGTCAAATTCGGACGAACCTTACAACTACAAACATCCTTGCATCCTACCGCGTCATGACCATGTGGTAGATCTTCTTGTTGATTTTTATCACAAGAAACATCTCCATGCTGGTCCAGAGTTGCTTATGTCCTTACTCAGGCATAAGTATTGGATTTTAGCTGCACGGCGAATAATTCGCCACAGAATACATAGATGTAATATCTGTTTTAAATTCCGTCCGCGTCCGGTCTTCCCTCTCATGGCAGATCTTCCTAGCCAGCGTGTAAATCAGGTAGGTAAGGCGTTTATACATACCGGTTGTGATTATGCAGGACCACTGCAATACACACCAGTTCGTGGTCGAGGTGTTAAAGGCCGTAAAGCTTGGTTATGTATTTTCACATGCTTAACAACACGCGCGACGCACATTGAAGTTGCGACGGATTTAAGCACCGTGTCATTTCTGGCGGCTCTAAAACGATTTCTTTCGCGACGCGGCCCTATACAGTGTTTGTACACGGATAACGGCACTTGTTTCGTGGGAGCAAGTTCTTACTTACGCGATCTTTATAAATTTCTCAATAAGGAATATTGTACACGTCTACAGGAAGAACTTTCTATTAATCACATTGATTGGAAGTTTATTCCGCCTGCTTCACCACATTTCGGTGGATGTTGGGAAAGCATGGTTAAGGTAATT